>CM066038.1:10060434-11339728 GCA_033557465.1 Ichthyophis bannanicus | reverse complement strand
CATACACTAACTTTAAAAAAACAAATCGTGAGCTTATAAACTTACAAACCTATCTGATAGTGCAACTTCCAGTAGCCATCTTGAAAACCTGAATACATTCTGACGCAAATTTTGAACCCAGGAGGTCTGCGATATGTCAATAGTCTATCAGCAGGATCCACCATCTAATATTATAGTGTAACAACAACTGTGGTATGCCAGCAAACAGCTGCGGTATGTCAACGGACACAGTACTGCGTTTAGGGCATATCAACTATAAACGTCCTGTTTCAAAGCTCCAGAGTAAAACCGCAAAAAAGAAAATTCTGAAAGGACCAAACGGAATCGATCATTCAAAAAAACAGCTGCTATTTAAACACATGACCCATAAACCAATGAATGAACAGGCTACATGGTACCAATCCACCACTTGTACGTCACAAAAGGCTTGCCTAATCCAATTCCTGATTTAAACCTCCCGGAGAAACCGTAGACAATTAAAAAATCCAAAATTGTTCTAAAAATTTTAAGTTCTGTTCTCTGTTGTCACCCTGAAGGTTTAATGCAACTAAACTAATGATTCAACACTCGCGACTTTAGATCTTGAAAAACATAATGTTGGAGCAAACAATGTTTCCCTATAGGTGCACTGATAGTCTCAGTACGTAACTGTGAAAAATGTTCTCGCAAACGAACCCTAACTGGGTGAGTAGTACTGCCCACATAAATGAGAGAACATGGGTACATTAATATGTAAACTACAAAATCAGTAGCACGAGTAGAGTGCCATCTAGCCACATGTTTCATATTAGAGTGAGGAAAATTCCACTCAATCTCACTTAATGTTTGCCAACAGTCACAATCACCAATCACCAATTTTCCTCACTCTAATGTGAAACATGTGGCTAGATGGCGCCCTACATGTTACTAAGATGTGTTGGCTGTTTAACCTCGGAATTACCACATGCTAACAGTAACCACAGCACATTGGCCGTTAGTGTGTTCCTCATGGTTAATAACTTTGGGATGCGGCATAGTGCAGAGCAAACTGCATTGCCTGTTATCTGCCAGGCAGTTAATGTGCATTTAGCTACATGTTCTCTGCATTAACGGCACAGCAGCTCAACAGTTATTGCAGAGTATTTGTAGTTGGCATATTCTAATTTTGGAAATTACAAGTACTCATCCAAGGTTTTTGCTGTTGATTTCAAACATAATGGATAAGAATGTTGGGGGTAAACTGAGAGGCAATGTCAGGAAATACTTTTTCATTGATAGGGTGGTGGATGCTTGGAATGCCCTCCCGATGGAAGTGGTGGGGGCAAATACAGTGACAGAACTCAGAATGCATGGGACAGACACAGTTGATCCCTTTATAGCAGGATAAAATCAAAATAAACGTGACTATCTCTTATATCTGAACAAATAGGGATGACCTACACGGAGCGGTGGGTAAACCCCTAAAAAAAGACACGGGAGGGGTGACCTGCACAGAGAGGCAAGTGCACCTACTCTTGCCACCTTGCTGGGTAGACTAGATGGATCATACTGGTCTTTATCTGCCGTCAATATACAATGTTACTATGACCTAATAAGGAATCATCAGAATTATCACTTATGTTCAAGATATGCTGTGTCTCAATTTCTTATTCAAATATTTGCATGCATCAACATAATTATAGACTAGATACATATCATTCCTAAAAATTACTCTTTTATTGGCCAGAAATAAAACCATAGTCTCAGCTTTAGACTGACAAAAGTCCTCTTTCTGAGGTATAAGTCCTGTCCATTGAAGTTGCATTAGGCAAGCAAAGTCATTTGGCACATAAGTTCCTCTTGCAACTTGTCCAATCTTATTCATCTTCCCCTTCTTTCCTCTTCCTCTCTCCCTTTCTCTTTGCCCTTTGGAATGCACATTCTGTCTCTAATAAACTCTCTTTTACACATGATCTTTTCCTCTCCAATGCTTTTCATCTTCTTGCTTTAGCTGAGACCTGGCTCCTTCCTGACGATACCGCCTCGGCTGCTGCCCTCTGCTTTGGTGGTCTCCAGTTCTCCGATACTCCTCGTCCTACAGAACGTGGTGGTGGGGTTGGCCGCCTTCCCTCCCCCTTCTGTCATTTCCAACCTTTTCCTCTGCCTCAGTCTCATTCCTTCCTCTCTTTTGAGGTCCACTCTATTTGCCTCTTTGCCCCACTTCCTCTCCGGATTGCTGTTGTCTATTGTCCTCCTGACAAGGCTTTTTCTTCTTTTCTCTCTGACTTTGACTCTTGGCTTTCCCTCTTTCTTATCCCTACCTCCCCTACTCTTATTCGTGGTGATTTTAACATCCATGTTGATAACCCCTCTGATCCTCTTACTCTGAAGCTCCTCTCTCTTACCTCCTCATTTGGCCTTCAACTTTGTTCCTCTGCCCCCACTCACCTTCATGGCCATTGTCTGGATTTTGTTTTCTTTTCTTGCTCCTCTCCCTCTAACTTCAGTAATACTGTTCTTCCTTTATCTGATCATCACCTTCTCTCCTTTAATCTTCACCTCCCTCCCCCCCCCCTTCCTCGTCCTGTCTCCTCCACTCTTTTTAGGAACCTTCTTGCCATTGATCCCCTGGTTCTCTCCTCTACCATTTCTCCTTCTCTCTCCTCTGTTTTGTCCTCCAAGTCTGTTGATATGGCAGTGATGTCCTATAATGCTGTGCTCTTCTCAGCTCTGGATGTTCTTGCTCCTCTCATCCCTCGTACTGTAAGGCGTTCCTTACCTCAGCCCTGGCTCTCTCCCACTATTCGCTATCTTCGCTCCTGTGCCTGCTCTGCTGAGCGTACCTGGCTCAAATCCCACTCCCCTGAAGATTTCCTTCATTTCAAATTCATGCTCTGCTCTTTCAAATCTGCTTTAGCTCTTGCCAAACAAGATTACTTTGTTCGCCTGACTAATTCTCATGCCTCTGATCCTCACCATCTCTTCATTGCTCTCAATTCTCTCCTCAAAGTGCCTCCGCCTCTGATCCCTCCTTCCCTTTCTGCCCAGGCTCTGGCTGATTACTTCCATGATAAAATCCATAAGATCACTCTTCAGTTTCCCTCTAAATCCCTGATTTCCCTTTCCTGCTTTCATTCTCTCCCCCCTTCTCATCCTACCCTCTCTTCCTTCCCCACGATTTCTATTGATGAAACTGCTCTTCTTCTCTCCTCCTCCAAGCTCATCACTTGCTCCTCTGATCCTATCTCCTCCAATCTCCTCTACTCTATTTCCTCTACCATTGTCCCCTCCATTTCTCATATTCTCAACCTTTTGCTCTTCTCTGCTACTGTCCCGGCTGAATTTAAACATGCTGTGGTCACGCCTCTCCTTAAGAAACCCTCACTTGATCCCTGTTGTCCTTCAAATTATCGCCCCATCTCTCTCCTTCCTTTCATTTCTAAACTGCTCAAATGTGCAGTTGACTGCCGTTGTCTTGACTTCCTCTCTTCCCATGCTTTTCTCGATCCTTTACAATCCGGTTTTCGTCCTTTGCACTCTACTGAAACTGCTCTTGTCAAAGTCTCCAGTGACTTGTTCCTGGCTAAATCTAAAGGCCTTTACTCTGTCCTTATCCTCCTTGATCTTTCTGCTGCCTTTGACATTGTTGACCATGATCTTCTCCTTGATACTTTGTCCTCGCTTGGCTTTAGGGACTCTGTTCTCTCCTGGTTCTCCTCATATCTCCCCCATCGCTCCTTTAGTGTATGTTCTGGTGGCTCCTCCTCCTCTGTTACCCCGCTCTCGGTTGGTGTACCCCAGGGTTCTGTCTTGGGTCCCCTTCTTTTTTCTCTCTATACCCAATCCCTTGGCACGCTTATTTCCTCTCATGGTTTTCAGTACCATCTCTATGGTGATGACTCCCAAATCTATCTCTCTACTCCTGATCTTTCTTCTGCTTTCCAGTCCCAGATCTCTTGCTGTCTCTCTGCCATTGCTGCCTGGATGTTCCATCGTCGCCTGAAATTGAACATGGCCAAAACTGAACTTCTCGTTTTTTCTCCTAAAATTTCCATTTCTCCTTCTTCTTTTTCAGTCTCTGTTGATGGCTCTGTTCTCCAACCTGTTTCATCTGCTTGCAATTTGGGTGTTATTTTTGACTCTTCGCTCTCTTTCTCCTCTCATATCCAACTCATTGTTAAGACCTGTCGCTTCTTTCTCTTCAACATTGGCAAAATCTGCTCCTTTCTCTCTGAGCTCACTACTAAAACTCTCATCCATTCCCTAATTACCTCCCACCTTGATTATTGTAACCTCCTTCTTGCTGGTCTTCCTCAGTCTCATCTCTTCCCTCTTCAGTCTATTCAGCACTCTGCTGCCCGTTTGATTTTCCATCAGCCTCGTTTTGCCCACATCACTCCTCTCCTCAGATCTCTTCACTGGCTCCCTTTCCGTTTCCATATTCACTTTAAGCTTCTCCTTCTGACCTATAAGTGCATTCACTCTGTGGCTCCTCAGTACCTTTCTTCTCTCATTTCTCCCTACTTCCCCCCTCGTGTACTCCATTCTTCTTCCCAGTTGCTTCTTGCTATGCCCTTCTCCTCTATTGCCAACTCCAGATTCCGCTCTTTTCACCTTGCTGCTCCTTACGTTTGGAATAAACTTCCTTTGTCTATATGTCAGGCATCTTCTTTGCCCCTCTTCAAACTCAAGTTAAAAGCTCATCTTTTTGCCTCTGCCTTTGGCTCTTGATTTTGCTGTTTTCCTTCCTTCCCCTCTTTTATTTCACCTTTCTTTCTTCCTCTTACACTTGTTCTTACCTCTTTCCTTTGTCCTGTCTCTTCTGCTCTTGTCTCTTTGCCCTTGTTCTTATCTTTTTTTCTACTCATTTTCTTGCTTTGTCTTTTTAGATTGTAAGCTCTTTTGAGCAGGGACTGTCTTTTTGGGTTTTCATTGTACAGCGCTGCGTGCGCCTGGTAGTGCTTTATAAATGCTTAGTATTAGTTGTAGTAATATTGGTGCTCTCTTTTATTGCTAGATTCACAAACAAATCTTTGTTTGATTTAGTCACTCACAAAACTAGCACAGTTTTTCTATTGCTCCTTCTAGTTGGCTTGCGGACAGCGATGAAGACCCAGAAACATTGAGCACTCATTTCCAGTGCCTTTTAAATACAAAATATTAATGTGTTACCTATCTGTTGTCTATATAAAAAAGAAAACCAAATTATCTAACTAGAATCTGAGGCAGTATGTCAGTAATTCCATCTTGAAGGTTGCTGCAGTTCTCTCTACCTAAGTGAAGCAGCTTCCTGCCGATCCACCAAGCCGCTAATCAGATTAACCTCCAGGTGATGTAGCCCAGGCTGCTAGTTAGCAACTGTTACATTGTTGGCTGACTCTGCCGCACGAAGCATTACATGAGGAGCAGCTGTGACAGCCACTCACAATATGCTAGAGTTCATTCTACCGTCCAGTTGAATTGCTTGAAATGCCCCGCAGTTACTCACTGCCTCTACAGAAATGCATCTCTGAGCTCTTAGGACACTCACACACTTCTGCATTTCAAAGGAGGGAATGCTGCAGGAACTGAATCATAAATATCCAGGGTACATGACAAACTACTGACCTTTTCCAAGACTTGCAAACGGCATGTTAATAGAATTCTTCTTGTCAATATTGCAGAGGTTTCGCTCTGCTCTGTAGCCATGAAGCACAACAGAAGGCCATAATTAGCTCTAAATGTGCCGGAATAGACAACACACCCATGCAATTAGTGGCTCTAAGATGTTTACAGTTCACGTCAGTGCATAGCATTTGCACATTATTTTGCCATAAAAAAAGGATTTTAAACTGTGTTTACCCTGTTGCTAGTTCAGCTTTTGGTCTGAACTTTACTACAGCTCTTTTTATTCTGCAACATTTCTGATTTGCATAAATGTTTAATATTGTAAAGTAAGAATTTATGTACTGGACATGTGGTAACAGAGACAAAAATGGGTTAGCGCAAACTGGAAATTTGTCAGCTCCAGTGCTGCAGTCATTTGGTCACTTATCTTACACAAATAGAAAACAATTGAAGATCAAAGTGCGTCTTACATTAATTCACATCAAGCTTTTGGTTCCAGCATGAGAAGAGTAAATATGAGACACAATCCTGTTGTTGTTGTTGTTAAGAGCCATCGAATTGGTGTCAACTCATGGTGACTGTCTGGATAGTTGTCCTAAATTGTATTTGGTCTTCAGCCAGGCGGCTCATTGTTGACAGACTGGTACCCGTAGCTGCTGTTAATGTATTGATCCATCTCACTGCTGGCCTTCCTCTTTTGCATTGCCCTTCAACCTTGCCAAGCATGATGCCTTTCTCTAATGATCTCTCTCTCTTCGTACGATGTGATGAAAGTCAAAATCTTGTCATCTGAGCTTCTAAGGAAAGCTTAGGTTTGATCTCCTGTAGTACTGATTGGTTTGTTCTTCGGGCAGTCCATGATATACAGAGTATTTGTCGCCAGCACCATAATTCAAAAGCATCAATTTTCTTCCTGTCTATCTTTTTCACTGTCCAACTTTCACATCCAAAATATATTATTGAAAATACCATGGCTTGGACATGTTGAATCTTTGTATGGGGAGAGACATCTCTGCTCTTGAGAATCTTGTCTAGGTCCTTCATAGCCATTCTGCCAAGAGCAATGCATCATCGGATTTCTTGACTGCCTGTCATTTCTTTATTATTGATTATTGATCCAAGCAGGTTAAAGTTGTCCACTATTACAATTTCTTCTCCATCAACGATGAACTTATTGATTTTGTCAGTTATCAGGATCTTTGTTTTCTTTATGTTAAGGTGCAGGCCCACTTTAAGACTATATTTCTTGATCTTGAGAAGGAAATGTTAAAGATCGTCTTCACTTTCAGCCAGTAATGTGGTATCATCAGCATAGCAAAGGTTGTTGATGAGTGTTCCACCAATCTTCACACCTCGGTTGTCTTCATACAGTCCTGCCTCTCCGTAGATATGATTTGTTCTGCATATAAATTAAACAGGTAGGGGGAAAGTATGCAGCCTTGTTCAACACCTTTGCTGATTTTAAACCATTCAGTTTCTCCTTGTTCCGTTCAAACTGTTGCTTCTTGATCGGTGTAAAGGTTGCACAAAAGAACGATCAGGTGTTCTGGTATACCCATGCTTCTTAATGTGGCCCAGAGATAAAACCCTACTAGGTTATTTCAAAGCAAAGTGGGCTATATTTAAAGAGATTAATCATGCTGAATGGGATACTGGGTGGCATAGCTGCCTTGTGCCATAGAAAAATCCCCTTAATGCTGCTAGATGCCCCGATGCTAACCAATGTTCCCTCTAATTTTCTGTAGGCTGTGTGCGCATAAAATATCAGCTGTGTGCAGCTTTTGAAGGAAGGTTAAATTTTGTGCGCCACATAACGACACTCAGAGTTATATACTTTAAAATTTGACTACACGTCAGAATACAGTATGTACACCACATTGATTTTAATCAAATTAAATGAAAATAGACGATTACTAAATGAAGCGGGAAATTTCTAGTAATTACAATCATAACTTTTACATTTTAAGACGTCTGTGTTGTTTTCTATCAGAATCAGAGCCGTAATTTTTGTGCGCTCTGTTGTAAAGTATGTGTGCTCGCTTGGCGAGGTGTGTGTGCGCGCACACGCGCACAGCTTAGAGGGAACAGTGATGCTAACCTCTTAGCATTAGGATGTTCCAAGGGCAGTGCTAACGATAGCCAGGCAGAGGCTGAATATTGTCATTGTCTGGTTAGCTGAAGAACTCTCTGGTCAACACAGATATTCAATACCGGTGGCTGGATGTGACCCCAGCATTGAATACCCGCATCTTAGTTTAAGTGGTAACAGCGCTGGCCGCCACAACTGAATATCGGCCCCAAATTGAATAAATTATGAGTGTGCAGTTGTGTGCAAACGTTTAAGCATCACTGGTCAAATTGTATGTTTAATGAATCCCAAAGTGAACAGAAATTGACAGAACCCATGGTGCAAAGTTAAAACGATGAGGTAAATATTGAACCTCATGGAAAAAGTATAATTTGAAATATCTAAGTTAAGTGGTTTCAGATTATACGTATGTATATCCATCATGCTGAATATTCAGTACATTGAAATATCACAGTTGGCTGTTTCAAGCTATTTTTGCAGGCCATCTAGACAAATAGGGGTCAATTTCCAAAAGGAGTTATCTGGTATCTTCTTCAAAAGCTTCATTTTTCCGCTAAATGTTTCTTATGTGGTTTTGGCTTTTCGGTTACATGTCATCAGTCCAAAGCATTTTAGGCCCCTTTTACTAAAATCCAGTAAATGGTTAATATGCATTTTAACACATGGCACTCTAATATGGGGTCATGCCAGCCACCATGCATTAAACTGTGTGGTATTTGGTCATCATGCAATGAAATGGTGAAACATTGCTGCTAGTTTGATGGCAATTGGTATGAGTGCATCTAACAACACCTCTATGGGTGTCATTAGGGTTATGGATTAGGCACCTGATATACTGCCCTTTACTGTGTGTATCAGAGCAGTTTACAGCTATATTTTAACAGGCACTTCCCTGAAGGGCTCACAGTCAATGTGCACCTGAGGCAATGGTGGGTTAAGTGGCTTTCCCAAGGCCACAAGGAATGGCCATGGGACTAGAGACCCCAGTCCCTCTGGCCTGAGGTCCCTATGTGGGAATTGAACCTTCAGCCATCCAGCCTGAAGTAACTGGTCCCAACCACTGAGCCACTCCTCCCATGTTAAGTGCATCACTTGTTAGCACGTGTGATCATGTGTTTACTGCTCAGAGCATGCCAAGTGTGCCCCAACAGTTAGCACATGAGGAGTGCACTTACCACACAATGCTATTGCTGCTCGTTGCTCTGTAAGACCACACTTTTAGGAAAAAGGCCCCTTTGTTCTAAAATGTTTCAGTTTTTATTTTATTTATTTGTTTAACAGTATTTCTATACCACCTTATCTTACAATCAAGGCGGTATAGAAAGGCAGCAAACAATCAAAAGGAGTGATCGTGTTTTTCATGCAGTGAAGGTTATATCGTGATTTGTGTGTAAGATGTGTTGTGTGTTTGATTAGGTTGAGCTATGTACATTGTGCACTATGATACATCGTGTGCTATAATACATTCTGCTATACATTGAGTGTTATGAAACATCATATGCCGTTATACATTCTCTTATCAGCGGGTCGGGGGGGGGGGTATGTTGGTTGTTCTTGGTAGTTAGATCATGTGACGTGTCCATAGTGTTCTTTGAATAGCGTTGTCTTCAGCTGTTTGCGAAAGTCTTTAAGGTCCGTCGTCGATCTCAGATCGTCTGGGAGGGTGTTCCAGATTGTTGGGGCAGCCAGGGAGAGTGCTCTTTCTGTTATCAAGGGTTTGCTTTTGCATTCTTTCAACTTTTGTGTTGAGGTTGTAGGAAAGTTTTAGTTACTTGGCTGCGATGAAATCGATGGGGCCAGTATTCAACGGTGTTGGCCAGTGCTTCTAAAGCGGCTGGCCATTGCCATTTTAAACTAGACCCGGATATTCATTGTTGGGGTGATATCCAGCCACCAGCATTGAATATTCAGTTTGCCTAGTTAGCAGCTTAGCTAACCGGGCAGTGGCCATATTCAGCCACTGGTAAACTGGCTAAAGCTAGACCTGCATTTTACCTTCATCTTAGCAGGTTTACGTTAACCGGTCAGTTGCTCAGTAACGCTGCTGACTAGTTAACTTGAGCACAGCTGCCGAACTCCCCAATGCTATGCAGCGACATTAGGAGGGGTTATTTAGCGACATAAAACAACTATGGCTGCTGAATATCCCACTCACTGGGATTAAGGTGGTTATCACGTCTTCCTCCCTGACATTTTACCATAGCTTAGTTTACCGTGGAAGTCGCTTACAGTACCACAGGTTAATGACTCCCGCTGTAAAGGAATAGCACTGCTTGTGGTGATCACCGCAAGCTGTTTTATTCTGAAGGGAAAATAACGTCAACACAGAGTTATATTCCAGCGGGAGAACCACAAGACTGCCATTAGGAGATTACAGGTGCCCTTTTGAACCTGGTGCCAGCTCGGAGGGGACCGAGGAGGAGTTACTCCCATTCAGGCTCCACAAAACCACCAGGCTCGTTTGAAGATAGGCCTGGGGGTGCCTTAGGGGGTAAGGTTGGTTAAATTAGGATCCAGGGTGGGGAGAGTATAACAGAGGGGTGGGACTTTGATGGTGGCTTGCGGGAGGGTTGGGGAGAGTTGGAGGAAAAATAACTAGCTTTGATCTGGCATTATTTTTCCAAGAATACCGCAGCTTGTAGTGATTATCTCAGCTGTGGTCTTCATTTGAAGTCTGCATTTGAATAGCAACGCATGCTTTGCATCTCATTATTATTCAATGCATAGTGCGCTGACAAATTATGTGTTATGCTATAATAGCACACGCTATTGTCCTTTATTTATTTATTTATGAGACTTGATAGACCGCCCAAACCGGAGCATCAGAGCGGTGTACAATAAAAGCAGGCTGCCAGAAAAATTAAAGAGGGGAAAGGAACGCCATTTAATGGATAGGAAAGTACTGTAGAAATAGAGAGAAAGAGGGAAAGAGACAGAGCAATCTAGCTAAAGAATTGGAGGCAGCAGGAAGAACGAGGGAGGGGAGGGAGGGGAGGGAGTGGTATACATTTAACATGCTTTATTCCCTTAATGTGCTTTAGTAAGCACAGTAGAACACCTTCTATATAAACTAGTGATAGAAGCCATTTCCGGTTAATGAATTTTTCAGAATAAAGAGATTTAAAGAGGGAGGAGTGGCTCAGTGGTTGGGACAGGTTGCCTCAGGCCGGAAGGCTGGGGGTTCAATTTCCGCATGGGGACAAGCAACTTCAGGCCGGAGGGACTGGGGTCTCTAGTCCCATGGCCACTCCTTGTGGCCTTGGGCAAGCCACTTAACCCTCCATTGCCTCAGGTACACTTAGATTGTGAGCCCTTTGGGGACAAGGGAATAAAAAGTACCTGTTAGTATACATATAAACCACACTGATTCTAAAGAGCACAGTTAAATAAATAAATTCAGCTCATATGTTAAGAGCTGGCAGGCCAATGCAGAAGACTTATGCTAGAGCCCAGCATGAAAGCCCCAGCACAGGGTTTCCTAACACAAGTTTAACACATAACTTTAGGTTATCTGAGGTGAATATTGACATGGCCCAAACCCATGAATGCATAAATTCCCCCCGCCCCCCTACCCCAACACTTCCATACAATAATTGGTGGCCCAGTTGCCTCAAATCCCCTATAAAATGCCCTGGTGGCCCCACCCCACCTAAACCCAACCTAAAAAACCCTCACATTTGTGGCTGCCCCTGCCATAGGTAAATCCGCATACATTCCAGCACATCCTTATGCATATTTTCCGGAAGGCACATTGGCAGAGCCTTTTGTAAAATACAGGGGGGAACTGAGCACTTCCTAACCAGGACCAATTCTGATCTCGACAACCTGTCTAAAATGGGTCTTCATGTGCCACCAATGTTTCAGCAGCTGGGGCAGGTCAGCAGCAGAGTCTAAACATTTTCTGGAAGCCCAGCCGTTGGCTGTCAAACTAGTTGCTGCTGTTCTTGGGTGTCGGACGAGTAAATAAGAGAGACACTTTCACATTCACGGAAGCTCAAGGATGGGCACATTTACAGCTGACCGACAACTTTCAGTTGTGTGTGTCAGCTACATTACAACACACCAACACCCCTCGCTTTCCGTCACTCCACATGCTGGTCTCCCATCACTATGGACAAGAGTATTGTATGATAAACAATTCCAGAGCAATTCTCTTTTGTCTGCATTGCAAACTTGTTCTGCAGTTAGGTTATTTTTGTGCATTAGCTGAGCAAATCTTCCACATACTTCTCCGCCGATAGCTTTATACCAGCAGTTCTACGGAAACACATCCATTTTCTGCCAGGTCACTGGCGTGAAACCTTTTCTGAACCTGCTTCCTTTTCCCTGCTGCAGCTGGAGTGGAAGGCAGAAGCCATCGCTGGCCCCGACCTGGTATCCTCTTTTTTTTTCAAGAAAATTAACACTGAGGAAACAAATTCCATACTGACTCAGCCTTAGGGAGGTAGGGATCACTTTCACTTTCAGTCTTTCTGGGTAAAAATACCCAGCCTGCCCGGGAACACAAGCATACACCCCTTGAATTATGGGCAGAACCACTCATACAACTTGCTCTCTGGAATTCTGAGGTCCACATAACATTTTGCATTTAAACATTCCCATTTCCTAGTCATTTTCAGCAGAAGACGTCACAGTCCTGCCTTTCTGTGCCCTTCATGTGTGAGTATAGACAGCTATTTGTCCAGTGCTCCATGTTCTTGCTCGGTGTTTGGAAAAATCACCCTGCGGTCAAATCTTTAATCAGCTTCACTTTCTGTTAACTTCCTTTCACACCTGAACTTTTCTCTGCAGAGAGCTGGTGAGTTTGATCGCAGACTCACTGCTGGACTGAATTTTCTTTACTATGTGCTTAAGAGTCTTTAAGGTTCCTTTTTCTGTTAGCACATTACAACCAGTGCCAGACATACTGGGAGCAGGAACAGAGCCCCGGAACTCTCCTAACACACCCCGATGCTAACCGCTTAGCATCCAGGCATGTTAGGGACTGGGTGTAGGGAGAGACAAGAGAGGAAAGGTAGTGATGAGCTGCAGAGTGAATGCACTTA
Source organism: Ichthyophis bannanicus (assembly GCA_033557465.1). Taxonomy (NCBI): domain Eukaryota; kingdom Metazoa; phylum Chordata; class Amphibia; order Gymnophiona; family Ichthyophiidae; genus Ichthyophis; species Ichthyophis bannanicus. Next base: position 11,327,029 of record CM066038.1, on the reverse strand, counting down.
TAGGTCCGTATGAGAAGTTTGAACTGGATGCAGAAATGGATAGGAAGCCAATGAAGAGACTTGAGAAGAGGGGCAATAGGAGCATGACGAGGCTGGCGGAAGATTAGCCACACAGCAGAGTGTTGAACAGACTGAAGGGGAGAGAGATGATATAGCGGGAGACCAGCAAGAAGTAGGTTACAATAATCAAGAAGGGAGGTGATTAAGGAGTGGATATGTGTCTTAGTACTGTGTTCAGAAAGGAATGGGCGGATTTTGTTGATGCTATAGAGAAAGAAACGGCAGGTCTTAGCTATCAGATGGATGTGTGTGGATAAGGAGAGAGAGGAGTTAAAGACGACCCCAAGGTTGCGAGCCGAGGGAACAGGGAGGAGTAGAGAGTTATCCACAGAGACTGAGAAAGGAGAAAGAGGAGAGGAGTTTTTAAGGGGAAAAATAAGAAGCTCGGTTTTGGGCATGTTCAATTTCAAATGGCGGTGAGACATCCAAGCAGCAATGTCAGAAAGGCAGGCAGAGATCTGGATCTGGATTGTGGAGAGATTTCAGGCATAGAGCGGTAGATCTGGGAGTCATCGGCATAAAGACGCTACTGAAAGCCATGGGAAGAGATGAGAGCTCCAAGGGACTGGGTATACAGAGAGAAAAGGAGTGGACCCAGGACAGATCCTTGGGGTATCCAATGAGGGCGAGATAGCAGCAGAGGAGGATCCACCATAACAAACACTGAAAGAGCTATTGGAGAGATAAGACAAGAACCAGAATAACACAAATCCCTTAAAACCAAGCGAGGACAGGGTATCAAGGAGAAGATTGTGGTCAACAGTGTCAAAAGCAGCAGAGAGGATGAGGACTGAGTAGAAACTGTTGGATTTTGCCAGGAACAAATCACTGGAGACTTTGGCATGAGCCGTTTCAGAAAATGTAACAGACGAAAGCCAGATTGTAAAGGATCCAGGAGGGCTTGAGAGGAGAGAAAGTTGAGGCAATGGCAGTGAACCACACATTCAAGTAGTTTAGAAATGAAGAGGAGGAAGGAGATGGGTCGATAGTTCGAAGGACAGGTAGGATCAAGTGAGGGTTTGTTGAGGAGAGGTGTGACCACAGCATGCTTGAAGGCCGCAGGGACAGTTGCAGTGGAGTGCAGTAGGTTGAGAATATGAGAGTTGGAAGAGACAACAGTGGAGGAGTTGGGGCTTAGGAGACGGGTGGGAAAAGGATCAGAGAAGCAGATAGTGAGTTTGGAGGAGGAAAGAAGGTGTATAGTTTCTTTCTCAGATATCATAGAAAAGAAAGAAAAGTATCTGAGGTAGAGGGGGGAATTTGGGAGTAAAGAGGGGGAGGAGGGGAAGTAGCTGACTGTGTGGGGAATTGGAGGGTGATCTTGTGGATTTTGTCATGGAAATAGTCAGCCAGGGTTTGAGCAGAAAGGGAGGGAGGGGTCGGAGGTGGAGGCAGCTTGAGGAGAGAGCTGAGAGTAGTAAAGATATGGTGAGGGTCAGAAGCAAGAGAGTTAGTCAGATGGACAAATAATCTGTCTGGCAAGTGCTATGACTGATTGGAAAGAGATAAGCATGAATTTGAAGTGTAGAAAGTCTGCAAGGGTATGGGATTTCAGCCATGCATGTTCAGCTGAACGGGCGCAGGAACGTAGATAGCAGGTAATGGAAGAAAGCCAGGGCTGGGGTATAGTGTGCCTCACATGACATGACATGGGCAGAGCTTAATAGGCCTGTAACCTCTGAAATCACTCCTTATATGTATGTGCTAGGGGACATGCAATGAAGCTACTGTGTAATCTATTTAAGACTAATAAGAAAAAATATTTTTTCACTCAGCGCGTCAAACTCTGGAATTTGTTATCGGAAGATGTAGTAAAAGTGTAGCTCGATTTAAAAAAGGTTTGACAAATTCCTAGAAGAAAAGTCCATAAACCATTATAAAAGGGGACCCGGGATATCCACTGCTTGACCCAATACAAGCATTATGGAACCTGTGATTTTTTGGGAAACTGCTAGGTACTTTTGACCTAGATTGGCCACTGTTGGATACAGGTTACTGGGCTTGATGGACCTTGGTCTGACCTAGTATGGCATATCTTATGTTCTTATGTTGATTTAGATGCATAAAAGGCCTATCACCTCTGAAATCACTCTGTATATGTATGTGCTGATTTATACGCATAAAAGGCCTTTAGCCTCTGAAATCACTCCTTTTATATAAGTGCAGATTTACACTTGTAAAAACATGTAACCTCTGAAATCACTCTGTACATGTATGTGCTGATTTACACGCGTAAAAGGCCTGTCACCTCTGAAATCACTTCATGGCCTTTCTACACCGAGCCAGTCCAGTGTCAAACCAAGTGCTAGCAACTCAGGGCAGCAGAAATAGTCTGTCGTTATTGTTAGCCAATGGCCCTCAAGACTCTCTCATACTTTATTATTCTTGAGAAATGGTTTTATTTCCCCTAAATGTATATAATGAAATGATATAGCTTCCATATTTAATTGAAGAATATTGTTATCCAGAGAATAATAAATCTGTATTATATAGGTTTCAAAGTGGAAGGAGAGAGTATAGGACAGATCTGCTAATCAGCTTTCATGGGGGTCGCTGGCTGGAGAAGTCAGCTCTACAGGGTGGTCTCTTTCAACCACTGCCGAGAAATAGAACACTTCCCGAGCCGAACAGTTGTTTCAAGGAGCTCGGTAATGAATCAAATTCCTATATGCTAGGAAATCTGAAACAAAGCTGCTTTGTCTCTTCAGGGATGAATGTAAGGAACAGAACTGATATTTTTCAAGCACTTGCACTGTTCTTGTAATATCATTGTAAGAATGTAAACGCATCTAAAAAAACCACTGGAAGATGGAAAATTGGAAATTAGAGATGCGATGAAAGGGCAGCAAGTAATGAAGTATTTGAGAAAAGGAAACAGTGTGTTGAAATCATCCGACAGGGAGTGGCTCTGAGCATCTTCACTCTAAAAGTATTTAGCACTTACTCTTTTCAAAATGAAAAGTTAGGAGAATATAAAAATCCCTTTGCCTAATCCAAGATGGAGAATAAGCTGCATTATTGCCCTGCAAGGGCTCCGACTCACTAACATTTCTTCTCAAAACGTGTCTTGCTCTTTCTAATGTATCCGTATGTGCAAAGAGAAAACCAGGGATGTCTGTACTAAGCTCAGCAATCCTTCTGTAGTTTGGTTGATGAATCAGTGAATTCTTGAAGGAAAACATTAGGGATTTTTCATGCATGGACCTAAATGTTTGTTCTCCGACAAGACGATCTACACAAAGCCAGCCTCCAGTAGTAGAGGTGAAAGTCTACCTTTAAGACAAACTTATTGTAAGCCCTCTGGGAAATACCTTTGTACTTCAGCTGCCAATGCAAAGGTGGGCATCAAAGCTACTTAAATAAAACAAAGGGCTACTGTTTAAGGAGCTTATTCCACCTCTCTTCTCTACCAAAATTCTTGCTGTCAGGTTTCATGGGGAAAAGGAAGCGGCATGTGCTACAACAGGCTTCCAGCCTTATTCAGCTAAAAAGTGTGTAATCGTCATGGTGCAGAAGAAATGAACAGGACTTTCCGTTAACATGCTCAATAGAATATTAGCATAGCAGGAATGCATCTTCTGGCCAGTTCTTTATTTTGGCTTAGTAGTTTCTTCTTGTGGCTTTGGGCATCCAGCTCAGTAGGAAACCAGCCTTTTGTGGAGCTATGGAGGCATTATTATTCATTTAACAGGCTTTATCATTTCAATCAAACCTATTTATGTTGTAACTTAAACTTGGCAATGTATATTAAACAGGGACATTGATAACTTGGATTTTTCTGAGGCATTGGAGAGCTAAGTGACGTGCCCAAGGCAGGCTGGTGGGAATCAAACCCTGGTCTCTGGGCTCCTAAGCCAGGGCTCTAACCATTAGGCTACTCCTCCAGTCATATATTTCATTTGCAGTTACCCAGTCATGGGTGTCTACAGATGGGGTGGTGTGTTATAATGGGAGAGAGTTTATTTGTTATATCATTAAGGGGTTAAGGCATGGTTCTGGAGACAGGTTGATAGTTAACAGGGCTTCTGGTTAGTGGCTGCCTTGATGCCCCTGATCTATCCACAGACTGCACAGTTTTAATTGGATTTCACACCCCCTCCTTCTCCTCCTCCATCACTTAAACTCTATTACACTACAGATGCCCCCTCATATTTTCATATGTAAATAGTTGATCTTTGACCGCTGTACATAGTTACTCTTGTTACTATATGTATCCAATGTTATGTTCCATGTAAACAGTTGAAACACACTGCTATAAATTGTTCTATGTAAACCATCTTGACTTGTAGAAAGACGGTATATAAAAATTGTTAAATAAATAAAATTAATAAATTTCCTTTCTTTGGTCTGTTGGGATATTCACCAGTGATATCCAGATAGTGGGATCGCTACAGTTTTGTTGGTTATCAGGTCCTGCTCAGCTAAACTCTTTTGAATATCTTCCCTTAAATTAAGCTTTTGTAAGTTTTATTGTAGTTATACATCATTTTGAGGTTTGCTGATAGAGGCGCTTCATTTAATGTGGACAAGTGCAAAGTTACATAAATTAACACCACTATTTTGCAAAACAATTAATCAATCAAACAAACCACAATGCAAAAAATCTTTCTTATATGTTAAACTAATTTCAAATATGAAAACAATATTTCACATGATGTATATATCAAATACATGTATACTTTCATATAGCACAGGATGTGTCTTGTATCCCCCAATTGTGTTGTGACCGCTTTGATTGTATGATAAGGCGGTATAGAAATCCAATTAAATAAATAAATAAATAAATAAATAAAATCTGTTAGTGTAGCTGGGTTTATTTATTTAGACAGTTTTGTATACCACCTTATCCTTCAATCAAAGTGGTCACAACACAATTGGGGGATACAAGACACATACTTACAGGGAACATGGGCAATGGAGGGTTAAGTGGCTTGCCCAAGGCCACAAGGAGCACCTGTGGGACTAGAAACCCCAGTCCTTCCAGCCCAAGGTTGCTGTCCTCTAGTGGGATTTGAACCCCTGACCTTCTGGCCTGAGGTAACTTGTCTCAACCACTAGGCTACTCCTCCCTCAACAACAGGTTTAAAAAAGGTTTAGACAAGTTCCTGGAGGAAAGGTCCATAAACCCTTATTAAAAAGGACCGGAGATATCACTGCTTGACCAGATACAAATATTGAGGAACCAGCTTCTTTTGGGGAAACTGCTAGGTACTAGTGACCTAGATTGGCCACTGTTGGAAACAGGATACTGGGCTTGATGGACCTTGGTCTGACCCAGTATGGCATATCTTATATTTTTAAAATCTAAAAAACTAAATCCACAGGACCTAGTGCCCACCAAGTTATCCTCAGCCCACCAAAAAATGGTGCCGGTCATGGCACTGCTTGAGAGAGAGACAACTGAAATAGTAAGCTTGTAAAGGGTTGGATAGAAATGTGCATTTCTTTACTGCTATTGTGTTTTCCCTTTGCACTACTATGGGGAGATTCCCCAGGCATCAGAGGTTTTGGATTGGAATTTAATCACTTCCAAATCTGTGCACAAGGCAATTCATAAATACCAGTGCGGGCTGTAGACCCCTGGCCGAGAGGGCTTATGATTAGGCCTCAGCAAGAAAGGATTTCATTTCATTTCTTTTTCACATGGTGGTGGTAGAGGGCATTCCTTTTATTTTTTTCTTGGTTTCCTTTGCTTTGGTTTTATGGTTTCAGTATGATATTGGCAACATACACTAAAAAGAAAATGCACACTTTAAAATAACAAGCTGGAAAGTAAATGCCAGAAGTTGGCGAGTTTTGCTGAGTGGGTGGATGAGGGAGTGTATTCATAGGGGTGTCTGTGTGCGGTATGTGTCCCTACTGCTGATCATTTGTATAGCGCTACGAGGCACATGCAGCGCTGTAGAGAGACGTGTAAGACACAGTCCCTGCTCATCAGAGCTCACAGTCTAGTCAAGACAGACAACAGAACAGCTGGGGACCAGGATATGTCTAGGGGATGGTAGGGAAAGACACAGATGGAGAGCAGGAGACTACGTGGATCAGGATCCAAAAGCAGCCTCGAAGAGGCACGTTTTTAGCCTGGATTTCTAAAGAACCAGAGATGGAGCCTGACATATCGACCCGGGTAGTTTGTTCCATTTTGTCAGTGGCGAAAGTTCTAGTGGGGGTCCCTCAAGCAACATTTTTCAGAGGACCCCCTCTTATTGCCCCCCTGGTAAGCCCCTCCCTGCATTGTTGCCTCCGCTTCAGCAGCAGTGACAGCAGTCCCGCAGGCACTTCCTCTGTTCCAGGTCGAGAGGTCTCTTGCGATGTGGGTGATATCATGAGACTTCGGCCCGGGAGTTAACAGCCGGGCCTGGAACGGAGACAGTGTGGCAAACAAAGAAAAGCAGGTGCTGGGTGCTGCAATGTGGCCCCCTCCCCCACAGGGCGTGTTAACTAGGCAGCAGAGAAGTGCACATATGTGTTTGTACAAGTCCAGCACCTCCATTTCCTGTCCTCCCTTGCAGTGTACCTGCCAGGGTCCAACGTGCCCCCCCTCCCCTGCCATTGGACCCCTACTCTCTTTTCCTCCTGAGTGACACTATATGTAAAGTAAAGTTAGCGTGGCACTGGGTCATGTGCACTCAAAGCCTGCTCCATCCACCTCCTCTAATGCAAACCTCCAGTCCGAAGGGGCAGGAAGAGGCAGATGTAGAGCATATGTCAGGGCTCGATGGCTCAGGAGGAGGGAGGGAGGGACGGTTCCAGCGTCATGGGTAAGGGAAGCACAGTGGGGGGAGGGATGATGCTGGACACAAGAGACCACTGAATGGGATAGGGCAGGAGAAGTGCTGGACACCTCGAGGAGGGGCAGGAAATCAGTGCTTTTAAAATGCCTGGCTGCTGACACTTTAATTAGATAAGCAGCGCTGGAGCCTACCCGGCATCTGCTGCTGGATATCCGGTTCTGCCGGTTCTTTCAGGCAGACAGACTGCAGACCCACTCTTCAGGCTGGCAGGACTCAAGGAGTCCCAGGGGAAATTTCTGGCTACAGCCCTCTTTATGCCAGTGGGACCAGGACTCTTCATCCTCCTGCTTTGGAGGGGGTGGGTCGCAGGCACAAACAGACACATGCATACGGACAGACAAAGGACATTTACTCAGCTGGCTGGAGCCTCGATAATAGGTGCTATGATACAGCAAAATGCATATAAAAACGATTACCCCATCCCCCACCCCAAACCCTTTCTTCCTGTATATCTTACCCCATCCTTGGAAGAAAAAGGAACAGGGAGGTTCCCCAGTCACTGCTGTTCTCCCGATGCTGTTAACTGACCCGCGGCAGAGCGACTTTAGAACCATTTGTTGCAGATCGACTGGCATCATTTTGGATCACATCCCTGGTGGGGTTGGAATGACTGGGGAGAACTGCTGTTCCCTTTAGTATTTTTGCCAAAGATAGTGCAGGATATGGAGAGGGACAGTTCTGGAGGGATGGGAGAGAGCCAAAACTTTTTTCCTCTTTCCATGGTAGGGGTTGGGTCTTAAATCTTTAAAATGAAAACAAAACATTGCACTCACTTTAAAAACAAAACTAAACATCATTACAATTTCCTGTTTCAATTTCATTGTTCTATGGGCCCAATATTCTGCTGGGCAAGCTATGCGCCGCTTCAGCCCATATCCTTGCCTGCCGATCCTTAACCCCAGATATTCAGCCCCAACAATGAGTAACCGGGGATCACCGCACATGCCAGAAGCCACATTAGATAACTGGTCAGCAGCGATATTGCATGGTGCCTGGTTAGCTCCTGTGCTGAAACCCCTCGCCTATCTCTTTGGCGCAGATCACTAACTGGGCAGCATGCCTGGTTATTGCTTCTTGCCGCCTCCACTACTCCCCGGAACGTCCCCAACACGCCGCGATTCTAACCGGATAGCATAGGGGCACGTAGGTGAGTTAGACAGGGATATTCAGCGGCACTAACTGTATAAGTGACGTTAAATATCCCTTTTTAAGGCATTTACACGGTTTACTGGGCTCTTAACCATGTAAATGCCTTTCGAATATCGGGCCCTATGTTTTTTGTGCACACTAAAACATTTTAGCATATGCTGAAAAGTTTCATTGTGCACTATTTGCAAAGATATATGCATTGTGAAAAAATAATGAACACTCAGAAATTGGAATAATCTAAAAGCAAAATGGATGAAACAAAACAATATACTTCTGAAAATGCAAAAATTAACATCACACATGATACATAAAAAACAACTAATTCTGCCCATGTTCATCGCAAATAAAAAGATGTTTAAAAAGAGAGAAGCAGCTCATCCTAAAAGAGAAAAAACATTTAAAAAATCTGTTCAAAAAAATAGTGCTGTTGACGCTTTACATTAAGGGGTTATGTCTACTAAAGCGCGTTAGCTGTCATTGCGGTGTTAACACGGAAAAATCACGCCATGGTGACAACTAATGCGGGACAAATGCAGCTGTCACACTCAATGTTCTGCGATATCTGCGTGTTGAGTGGGTGAGGTGTTGGCGAAGAGTGGGCGTGCTTGTACTATGCGTCACTGCCAGCACGCGCTAGCCACACGTTTTGCAGACATCACGGAAGTAGCTAACTCTACCTCTGTGGATGGCTTTAGCTGCAGCAGCGATGGCGTCACGCTGTGATCCCTGCATTTCATTGCATTATCTGCTGAAGAAAAGCCAGGCAAGCCCAACAGATAACACCCAACCTTTGCAGCTTCTGCAATGCTTTTTCCACGAACACCAAGCATTAACTGCCAAAGTCTACCACACTTTATTAAACATACCCCTAATAGCTTCTTTTGAGTTTTCACATTCTTGAAAAAAAATAGCGTTTGGAGATCTCATCTTTTCAGCTTTCTTTCCTTGGAAATTGAACAAACATATTTTGTATAATTAGGCTAGAAAGATATTTAACATATAAATGATTCTGTCTTCTGCTTGTCTTGCCAGTAGGCTAAATCTTCCACAAAGGGTGATATCTTCTATTACATGCCCGCTGCTCATCTACCTGTTTACTAAAGATTAGCGCACACTAGTAGGCATGACTGTGCACTATCTATACCTCTGCCCACATTATTTCTGTGGTCACAGTGGCAGATAGAGCATTATCGTGCCCCTAAATCTCATTAAAATATCTGTGAAAGGAAGTTTGTGAGAGATGCCCCTCAATAAATATCCCCCCCCCTTCAGAGATCTGTCTTTAATTAAGCATGAGTAAAAAGGTATAATCTGAACTTCCCTAAAATTCTGCACCCTAATTTCCTAGCATAATTGTAAAATTGGGCATTTTTATGTCAAACCTTGAACTTGGCACAGGGGCAAAACATATCACAAAAACAAAAGTATGAGCATAAATTTACTATTACACGTTACGATCTTTGAAGGATCAGTTAATGAATTCAAGGGTAACTTGTCCAGAATAAGACAGAATGTTTCATTCCTTTTGAGAAAAACAGATTTTACCCATGCTGTGGAAACAGAGGTCATTCTGGTTTTAGAGATGTTAGATCATCATTTTCATTGGACTCCTACTTACTATCTACTTTACCACAGAATTACATACTCTAGAAAACACCAGAAAAATAGCCTTTTAATTTAGAAACTCTTCTATAGCATCCCTTCGGCATTTGGTCATTCTGGGGCAATTTTAAGGTTCCCACAGGGCTTTCAGGCCCACTTCCTCCTAAATTATGATTAGAGCTGTATTAGCTGAACGTCTGGAAATGCCTGTGGACCTGGTTATTTGTAGAGATGCGCCTTCATGTGAAATGGCATTTTCTATATTGCTTCATGTCATTTTCAAATGAAACTGTAATAACTCCCCCCCTGAAATTTCAGCACTTTCTGTCATTAATAGCGCGCACTATTGTTTGAAAGTATGCGCTACTGAGCTATGGGCATGTTTACTAAAATGAACTAAGTTAGCATGCATTGAGGCCCGTTTTTTAGTGTGGGGAAGAGGCTGCATCCATTGCCTGATGTGTCCCCATGCTATTAGTGCGGGTTCGACTGTGCTCTCAGGCTAAGCCATTTGCTGCGATTAACGTGGATGCCTTTACCGTTACTCATCTTCTTATCTCCTCCCACCACCGTGTCCAGCATCTCTCTTCCTTCTCCCTAATCACACTCTGTTTAGCATCTCCCTTCACTCTTCCTATGCCCCCATGTCCAGTATCTCCCCTCCCTTTCCTATGACCCCCCCATGGCAGCATCTGCCCCTCCCTATCATGATCCCATGTCCAGCATCTCTCTTCCTTCTCCCTAATCACACTCTGTTTAGCATCTCCCTTCACTCTTTATTTATTTATTTATTTTATTTAGCATACATTTATAACCCGCAACTTCCAGAGTTCAGTTGCGGTTTACAATAAAACAACAATCCACAAAGCAAAAGCTTAGTTTTACATTGAACATTTTGTAACAATAAAAGTAAATGTAAACAGCATGAACTTATGCATAATAGCAAAATTGGCTGGTAAATTTTATACAATAAACTATATACAAATATATGTTGTGGGCACTTTAGAATTGAATCATGGTGTTTTTATAATAGTGTATTGTCTGTTAAGTTGTTGGAAAGTTAAGTTAAGTTGTTCCTATGCCCCCATGTCCAGTATCTCCCCTTCCTTTCCTATGACCCCCCCATGTCAGCATCTGCCCCTCCCTATCATGATCCCATGTCCAGCATCTCCCCTCCCTTTCCTATGACCCCCCCATGTCAGCATCTGCCCCTCTTTATCATGATCCCATGTCCAGTATCTCCCCTCCCTGTCCTATGACCCCCCCATGTCAGCATCTGCCCCTCACTATCATGATCCCATGTCCAGCATCTCCCCTCCCTGTCCTATTACCCCCCATGTCAGCATCTGCCCCCCCTATCATGATCCCTGTCCAGCATCTCCCCTCCCTTTTCTTATGACCCCCCCATGTCAGCATCTGCCCCTCCCTATCATGATCCCATGTCCAGCATCTCCCCTCCTTGTCCTATGACCCCCCATGTCAGCATCTGCCCCTCCCAATCATGATCCCATGTCCAGCATCTCCCCTCCCTTTTCTTATGACCCCCATGTCAGCATCTGCCCCTCCCTATCATGATCCCATGTCCAGTATCTCCCCTCCCTGTCCTATGACCCCCCCATGGCAGCATCTGCCCCCTCCCTATCATGATCCCATGTCCAGCATCTCCCCTCCCTTTGCTATGACCCCCCAATGGCAGCATCGGCCCCCTCCCTATCATGATCCCATGTCCAGCATCTCCCCTCCCTTTCCTATGACACCCCATGTCAGCATCTGCCCCTCCCTATCATGATCCCATGTCCAGCATCTCCCCTCCCTGTCCTATGACCCCCCATGTCAGCATCTGCCCCTCCCTATCATGATCCCATGTCCAGCATCTCCCCTCCCTGTCCTATGACCCCCCATGTCAGCATCTTCCCCTCCCTATCATGATCCCATGTCCAGCATCTCCCCTCCCTTTCCTATGACCCCCCCATGTCAGCATCTGCCCCTCCCTATCATGATCCCATGTCCAGCATCTCCCCTCCCTGTCCTATGACCCCCCCCATGTCAGCATCTGCCCCTCCCAATCATGATCCCATGTCCAGCATCTCCCCTCCCTGTCCTATGACCCCCCATGTCAGCATATGCCCCTCCCTATCATGATCCCATGTCCAGCATCTCCCCTCCCTTTCCTATGACCCCCCATGTCAGCATCTGCCCCTCCCTATCATGATCCCATGTCCATCATCTCCCCTCCCTGTCCTATGACCCCCCATGTCAGCATCTGCCCCCTCCCTATCATGATCCCATGTCCAGCATCTCCCCTCCCTTTTCTTATTACCCCCATGTCAGCATCTGCCCCTCCCTATCATGATCCCATGTCCAGCATCTGCCCCTCCCTTTTCTCTTGACCCCCCCATGTCAGCATCTGCCCCTCCCTATCATGATCCCATGTCCAGTATCTCCCCTCCCTTTTCTTATGACCCCCCATGGCAGCATCTGCCCCCTCCCTATCATGATCCCATGTCCAGCATCTCCCCTCCCTTTCCTATGACCCCCCCATGTCCAGCATCTGCCCCCTCCCTATCATGATCCCATGTCCAGCATCTCCCCTCCCTTTTCTTATGACCCCCCCATGTCCAGCATCTCCCCTCCCTTTTCCTATGACCCCCCATGTCCAATATCTCCTCTCCATCTCCATAGTCCCCCTCTCCCATGTGCATTAGCTCCGATATCTTTTCCCTTCCCCTGCTGTATGGTCTTGAGTGTCTCCTCCAACACAACTCCACCCTCCCAAGACTTAATCCTTCATTACCTCGGGTCCAGACTTAGATTATAATCTCTCCAGTGGCAGGAACCTGAATGTATCTTTCCTTGTACTTCTGAGAGATCCCCTCCTTACACCAGCATGATTTCATCACTCCAGCACTAAGCTATCACTACATGCAAATGCAGACAGGGCTGCTCTGGGCCTTTTAACGGAGTTTGACTAGTGCCCCAGAGCTCAAAGCTGTCTGTGTTTGGCTTGTTTTCCTGCTAGCCACTGCCTCATTTTTTATAGCCAATTACAGCATAGTTTTGATCAAATTGTGAATTGTTATATTTAGAAAAGACAGAGCTAAACAAATTTTAGTTTTGTTTTCTACAATAAAGCGGTAGGGTATTCAACTGTTTTCAATCTCTTTGTTTCTTCTGAACCAGAACCAAACTGAAGCAAAATCATTCTAGTCACTGGTTACCAAATTTTATTTGCCTTAACTGGACCTAAATTGGAATGGCTTCGGTAAAACTGAACCCAATTCCAAACAGAACACACATACACAAGCAGTTTACAAAGTAAATACTACCTCCCCCTGCCCCCTCCTCAAAACACTTCCACTCAGTTCCAGTAAACTTATGTGAATACAGGAAAGGACAATGACAAGGAAATGAAAGTTGATGGTGGTAGAGAGGGGAGAAAGCCAAACGTTCATAGACGTAACCAATTTGGGCACTGCTACGAGGAAGGCTGTCTTCCGCTTTGCATAAATGGTCTATTTATTATTTATTTCTATCATTTATATTCATTTACCATTTGGTGCAGATTACATAAAAAATATTAGACATAATCAGACCAAGACATCAATAGAAAATTTACAAACACAAAACATCAATCCAAAAGGTATACTGCTAACTATGACTCCGATATCTGAGAACTTAAATGGATCTTAATGTTCTTTCGAAAAGTCAACTAGGTCAGTTTCTCTGCGGATCTGATCAAGCAATTCATTTGTTGTTAGTCCACTTGAATGCATGGAAAGATGTTAATATACAAAAACAAACATAAGGCACTACCTTTCCCAATGATTTCATACAGATGTCTGCTATGTTTTGGGAGCTAACACACCTTTCTCAGATCCAAAGGGGATGCCCTCTTGCTCTGACATACTTTTTCCATTTGGACCCAAAGGCGACAGTGTTAATTCCCTAAAGCTGGTGAAGAAATACACTGTTAGTACAGATATCCCCTTATTCTTTTGTGCATATTGGGAAAGGGAAATCAGTTCTCCCTCCTGCCCATTAGAACATTTATTTGATTTGATTCTGTTAGGGAAGCCATTGCTAAATTGCAAGCGCTGAGCCTTTGGTGCATGCTTACTAAGCCCTGAGCTGGGAACATGGGTTTGGGCTGAATTTTCAGTATGAGGTACCACGCTAAGGGTGTCCATCCTCCTGAATTTACCTTGGTTGTCACCCAATGAGGCAGTGCTAGTTGCACCCACGTTACCCGTGCTAGCAGCACTGTGGCAGGATGCCCCATAGGTCATGATCTAGCTGGAATGAAGACACTAAACTCCATGCTGGTGCAGTTCTTGGTGGGTACATTTTCAATAAGCATCAAACTAACCGTGCAAGTGCGTAAAATGCCCCAGCTCCTGCCCCTCCAGGCGAATGGGGAGTGGGGTGCGTAACCTGGCTGAACCCGCCATCTATTCACTTGGGGGGGGCAGGTGTTCTGGTGGGAAGGAAGAAGGAAGAAGGAGGAGGGGTTTGGAGGCAGAGGAAGCGGCCTGGCAGATGGGCGGCAGGAGCGGGCCCGGCACGGTCATCAGCTGCTTCTCCTCCCGTTTCAGCGATTCACAGAGAAGCAGGGTTTCCAGCAGAGGGGGATCACGGTGAGGTTTTTGGGTCGGATGGTGATGCTAATGCGTGTGTTATGGTAGCTTGCACAAACACAGTCATTAACAAACACAAAGCATCTGTTTGTGTTATGTTTGAAGACTGACTTTTGGAGCAGTGGTGAAGCTAGAAGATATGATACCATAGCAAACCCGTCACCCAATGATACCTGCCCTGGCCCCGTGACAACCCCTCCCCACAATGCTTGCCCCCGTGCATGCACTCAACAAACTTTCAGTTGCCTGCTGACTTGCCGAACTGACTCCGTTCTAGGTCCGCTGTTACCTCCCAGGCTGAAATCTCACAGTGCGACTGTTCTTGCAAGACTTTAAGAGGGAACAGCAGACCTACAGCGCAGGTAGCGCAGCAAGCCAACAAACAGCCAAGAGTAAGTTTGCTGAGCGTATGCCACCGCCATGTGGGCTTAGACTTAAATTCCACCTCCCTTCTGGCCGAGATGAGAGGTGGACTGCACCCGCTGCCCCACCCTTATATGATGCTGTTTTGGAGCAACTCACACTACACACGCCTACTTACACAATGGGCCTGATTCTCGGACACGGGTTGCAGGGCTGCATGTTCCATCGAGACATGCAGCCCCGCAAGCTGTCTGGGCCCGATTCCCCCTCTGGCTCTCCCTGTACGTCGTGAGCATCAAGACAGGGAAAGCCAGTGGGGGACAAGAGGGGGTCGGATCAGGGCGGAGTGGGGGTGGGCTAGCCTGGCAAGACGTACAGGGCCAATTCAGATCATAGCCTGTACATCCTGCCAGGCCCATGGGGACGTGATGCTTATTCCACCTCAAAGGTGGAATAAGCAGCAAAAAATGGCGATCAGGCCCAGGGATCCCCTCCCATGGCCATGGCCAGTGCAGGGGGTCCCCGTCACCCGATCAAGGCCATGACAAGCCAGCTGTGGGTCAGATGGCAGGAAAAAGGGGGGCCGAGGCCACGGGATTCAGGGGCACCTGTGGGGAGGATGTTCCCGCAGGGAGCAGAGGCATGCAGGGCCGTCCTCAGGCCCAATTCTGGTTACCATGGGAACGTTTTGTTCTAGCGGTCCAGAATCGGCCCCATATGGGGCTGTCTAGCTTGGGGCCGTCTGGATGGCCCGGAGATGCCCGTACCTGAATCGGGCTAAATGAGAGAGTGACTTACGTGCTGATGATGTGTGCACATTTCTGAAATTGAAATATACTAGTTTACAACTATGCAGCTCAAACCGTCCCAGGAAATGCTCTCTGAAATGCCCCCCAGAAACGGCCTTTATGAGGCTAATGGTGCACACATACTTTCTGCAAGCTCAAACCCATACAGACAAATGATTTAGGTAGGGTAACTCTATTTTTCTCAAGCTTTTAGAAATTTGCCCTGTCATGTCCCGCTGCTATAAGCCTCGCTGCCACATAAGGTCAAAGGTTAGGTGGGAGAGCTTCATAGATCACTAAAAATTCTTCAGTTCATCCCTTACCTGGAGCCTACTCTAGTCCAAAAGTTTATCTGACTTGTTTTAAAAAAAAAACTCCCAAAACTATTGTGCAAATTTGAGTCCTCTTTAAAACTTATCTTATTCAAAGTAGTATGTATTCAAGTCAGAAATACAGAAAAATAATCTGGGTCAGACCAAGTGGATGGAAGCTGTTTATCCCTTGCCCCATAGATTCCTTTCTTGACAATCCTTTTTGTTTCTAAATTGCTGCTCTTACGAATGATTGTAATGCCAATATTTCAAGGAGTGCGGCTACTGGAGTGTGCTGTCAGACATCTATTACTTAACTATGCATTTCACAGGGCTGAAGGTATTTTTTTAAACTAAATCCTGCTCCTATTAAAATAAATTCTCTTAAACGTGCCCAATAAAATACCCCGGCAGCAGAAAAGAAACATTTTCTTTCTTAAATTAAATGTTCACTGCTTTTGTTCAACAAGGGAAAACACATACCCTTGTAGAATGTAAATGTTTTTGATCTGCGTTAATAATTATTTGCAGATTGGCCACGTGGGGTACGAGTTCAGTGTCTGAATAAATAATTCATTACACCAGCTAAGTATATTGTGCTGAACGGATTCCAAACCACTGAATATGACAAAGAGAAACAGAACAGGAGATAGGAAAAAACACACACTTATTTAACCTTCGCACAGACAGTACAGAGACCACCAATACTTTAAAATGCGCTAAGAAAAGAACAAATATGTTATGTTCTGATGGTGCCTTGATTCAGATAGAAAACAGTTTAAAATGTAAATTTCCAGGCCTGCCAGGATGATTTCCCCTGACCTGGTTCCATCTTGGCCTTGAATCTGTAACTATTTGACTAATATTCACTTGAATTATTAGACAGTCAAAAAGATGCTAACCAAGAACACACGGTACCGTATTTCCTGCTCATCTTAATATGCAATTGTTTAATTAGCAGCAGCATTTGACTCAATCCCTTATAACATCCTATTAGTGGGACTATAAGCAATTGGGATACAAGGCAAAATCTAACAAACTGCCAACTACAGGTGAAAACAGAATCAACCAAATCAACTCCATTCTATCAACAGCAAGGTGTCCTACAAGGATCAACTTTATCCTCCCTACTTATATATATATATATCTATCAAATCTATATTCTCAGTCATGCATATATGCAGATGATATTATGCTCTATGTACCCTTCAATACAACAGAACCTATATATAATATAATCACAGACTGCTTCAAGGATTTTGCTCACTGGCTAACAGTTCATGGCCTATCAATAAACTATAAAAACCCAGAAGTACTACACATCACCAGAAATGAAACATTCATCCCACCAACAATGCTACCAATTGAGCTAGAAGTAAAAATCAAAGTTAGATACTTAGGAATAACTCTAGAACAAAGATTAAACCTATATCAAGAAAACCATTAAGACAATACACCTCAAAATGCAAACCCTGCAGTACCTACATCAGTTACTTGAACTGTGTGATTTCCATTCAGTATTTCAGGTGATAGTCTTCACACATTTTGCCTATGACATTATATACCATGGACTACCAAAATGTTACAACAAACAGCAGCGGCCCATATCATCCAAGCAGCATCAAGATTTGAGCAACATTACACCAATACTGAAACAACCGCACTGGATCCCACTAAGTCAAATTAAATACAAAATCCTGTTATTGTTAAGTGCTGTCGAGTCGGTGTCGACTTTAGGCAACCCTCTGGATGGTAGTTCTAAACTGTGTTTGGTCTTCAGTCAGGCGGCTCATTGTTGACAGACTGGCACCCATAGCTGTTGTTATTGTATCGATCCATCTCATTGCTGGCCTTCCTCTTTTGCGTTGACCTTCTACCTTGCCAAGCATGATGTCTCTCTCTAATGATCTCTCTCTTTGCATGATATGTCCAAAGTATGAAAGTCGAAATCGTGTCATCTGAGCTTCTAAAGAAAGCTTAGGTTTGATCTCTTGTAGTACTGACTGGTTTGTTTTTCAGGCAGTCCATGGTATACACAGTATTCGTCACCAACACCATAATTCAAAGGCATCAATTTTCTTCCTGTCTATCTTTTTCACTGTCCAACTTTCACTTCCATATGATGTTATTGAAAATACCATGGCTTGAACAAGTCGAATCTTTGTATGGAGAGTGATTTCTCTGCTCTTGAAAATCTTGTCTAGGTCCTTCATAGCCATTCTGCCAAGAGTAATGTGTCATCTGATTTTTTGACTGCTTGTTGCTTTTTTATTGATAGTTGATCCAAGTAGGCTAAAGTTGTCCACTATTTCAATTTCTTCTCCATCAATGATGGATTTATTAATTTTACCAGTTATCAGGATCTTTGTCTTCTTTACATTAAGATGCAGGCCCATGTTCTTGATCTTGAGAAGCCAATGTTTCAGATCGTCTTCACTTTCAGCCAGTAATGTAGTATATCATCAGCATAAGAAAGGTTGTTGATGAGTCTCACACCAATCTTCACAATTCTGTTGTCTTCATACAGTCCTACTTCTCTGATGATTTGTTCTGCATATAAATTAAACAGGTAGGGGGAAAGTATACAGCCTTGTCGTACATCTTTGAGGATTTTAAACCATTCTGTTTCTCCTTGTTGATCAATGTAAAGGTTGTGCAAGAGAACGATCAGGTGTTCTGGTAAGCACATGATTCTAATATGGCCCAGAGTTTCTCATGGTTTACACAGTCAAAATCCTTGCTGTAGTCAATAAAACACATATGCAGGGCCGGCCCGTCCATTGTGCGATAATGTTGTTTGCACAGGGCCCCGTGCTTCAGGGGGTCCCGCGTGAACTTCATTATTGCACGGTGGACGGCTGGCTGCAGAGGGAGCCGTGGAAGCCTGTGCAAGGCCCCAGCTCCCTCTGTAAAGCCACCAGCGTGAAGAGTCTTTTCCCTCATGCTGGCGGTTGTATCTGTGAAGCCGCGAATGCCGGGAGACATTAAAGGCAAAGGTGATCGTATATGAGCATGCGCTAGCGTCCTGAAGAATTGGGGAGCTAAGCTTTTGTTTGCAGTAAAGGAGAGCGTTGATACAGGGCATTAATATTGATTTGCCCGAAATGCAGTACTGTGTTCTTTTTCAAAACTATGGATATCTAAGAGACTGAAATCTAACCGAGTCTGGAGAAATGCTATGATTTGGGTTTTCCATGGACAACAGATAAGTAACTTCTATTATTTGTTACTCTTGATTGTACTATTGGATCGGTTTCAATAGTTTATGTTTGTTGGAGCAAAAATACTTTTTTGAAAACGTTTTGGTGTAGGGCACACTATTACATGGTGGCTTTACCTACTTTTAAGCTCTTGTTGGAGCTCTTTAAATTGAGTAAAACTGAAGTACTGCCACGAGAGGTAGTTTTCTCCTCACAGCTAACCTTCCAACATTTACACATATATACATACATACTTTAGCTCATGACTTTTTTTGTTTTTGCTCTATTTTGTTTGAGGTTTCATAGAGCAACGGTTATTTTTGGACTATTCTTTAACCTTTCCCGGCATTCATGGCTTCACAGATACAACTGCCAGCGTAAGAGAAAAGACTGTTCATGCTGGCGGCTGTACAGAGGGAGCTGGGGCCTTGCGCAGGCTTACCTGGCTCCCTCTGCAGCCCCTTAGATGGCTGCGGGGCTCTTTGGAGGGGGGGGTTCTTGGACTGGAATCAGGCATGATTGGGGGGGCTAGGACTGGAATCAGGCTTGGTGAGGGGGCTAGGGCTGTGATGGGGGGGCTAGGACTGGAATCAGGCTTGATGAGGGGGCTAGGGCTGTGATGGGGGGCTAGGACTGGAATCTGACTTGATGGGGGGGCATGGACTTGAATCAGGCTTGATGGGGGGCTAGGGCTGTGATGGGGGCTAGGACTGGAAGGCAAGATGGGGTCCTAGGACTGGAATCAGGCAAGATGGGGAGCTACGGAAGTGGGGCTATGACTGGAATCAGGCATGATGTGGAGCTAGTACTGGAATCAGTCTTGATTGGGGGGCTAGGACTGGAAATAGGCTCTGATGGTGGGGGGCATGGACTGGAATCAGGCTGTGGTGGGTGGGGGGCTAGGACAGGAATCAGGCATAATGGGGGCTAGGACTGGAATCAGGCTTGATGGGGGGCTAGGGCTGTGATGGGGGGGGGGCTAGGACTGGAATCAGGCTTGATTGGGGGCTAGGACTGGAAATAGGCTCTGATGGTGGGTGGCATGGACTGGAATCAGGCTGTGGTGGTGGGGGCTAGGACTGGAAATAGGCTGTGATGGGGAGCTGGAATCAGGCTGTGATGGTGGAAGCTTGGACTGGAAATGGGCTGTGATGGGGGGCTAGGACTGGAAATAGGCTGTGATGGGGGGCTGGAATCAGGCTGTGATGGGGAAACTTGGACTGGAAATGGGCTGTGATGGGCGGGGGCTAGGACTGGAAATGGGCTGTGATGGGAGGGCTAGGATTGGAAATGGGCTGATGAGCTGGAATAGGACTGTAAATGGGATGATGGGGGGAGCTTGCACTGCAAATGGGTGATGGACTGGAATAAGACTGGAAGTGGGCTGGAAATGGGCGGCTAGGATTGGAAATTGGCTTATGGGGGAGCTTGGAGTGGAAATGGGCTGATGTGACTGGATATGAGAGGCTAGGAGTGGAAATGGGCTGATGTGGAGGCATGGGAGAATGGGACTAGAAGAGAGTGGATGCTGGGTGGGTCTAGAACTAGAAGGGAGCTGATTTGGGGGGAGGACTAGAAGGGGAAGGGGATAGAGAATGAGAATCGAGAGGGGAAAAATATTTTGTGTGGGAGGGAAGAGAAATCTACGATGGGCCGGGTATTAGGAGAGTAGTGGAGATTGAGAATGGAAGGGTGAAATTTGAGTGGATGATAAAAGAATAAGGAAAGAAAAGGGGGAAAAGAGCAAAAGGGAAATGATCAGTATGTTAAAGCAGATATAGAGAGAGAATGGAAAACATCTAAAAGAGAAGAAAGGACAAATGGACAGCTCGCAGAAGATACGAAGAAACCAGAAGGAAGTGATTGGAGCAATTGCAACTGAAAAATAAAATGGCCAAACAAAAGGTAGAAAAATACTATTTATTTTGAATCTATTAACTGGAATATGTCAGGTCTGGGAAATGTGTATTGCTAACATCTTTGCGTTTTTGATTTTTGCAAGAGGAAATTAATTTATAGTTTTATTTCTCCAGTGTTGTTGTATATTTCATGTTTGACTTTTGGGGTTCCCAATTTAATTATTATCTTCCTATTTCTAAATTGTGATCCCTTGTTCTTTGTGTGGTGATTGTCTATGTTCTGCATGTGTAACCAAGCTGAGGTATTCTGTTCATGTAGTTTCTGTTTGACAGTCCCACTTGTTCTCTTTCTCCAGTAGGTCATGTATTGGTATTCTCTGAGATGCATTGGTTTAATATTTGCAGTGTTGCCTTTTGATAGGTAGGGTTTGGTGCTTTGTAAATCCTGGTAGTGCTGTTATGATATGGTGGGTGTGCTATGGGTTCTAAATGGTCAGTGTTTATAGTACTCCCTAATGGGCCTGGCAGTTGTCACTGCAATATAGTAATGTAGAAATCTGTTAGTCTTCCTTTATCCAGACACTCTTTAAGAGGCATGTTTACTAAAAGCACATGTTAACGTTTTGCAAGTATTTATGCAAATGAGGCACCTTATGCAAATGAGGCCCCTCAATGAATCTCCGCACATGGCCCAGCACCCCCCTCGGGCCGCCCCTGCACATATGGATATCCTTTTGGTATTCTTTAGTCTTTTCAAGGATCCATCTCACATCTGCGATGATGTCTCTTGTTCCTCGCCCTTTCCTGAACCCTGCTTGTACTTCAGGCAGTTCCTGTTCCAGGTATAATTGTAGTCTCTGCTGAATAATCTTCAGTAGAATCTTGGTGGTCTGTGGGATCAGAGCAATTATGTGATAATTTCCACAGTTAGTTGATCACCTTTCTTTAGTATTGGTATAAACACAGATCTTTTCCAGTCAGTTGGCCATGATGTTGTCTTCCAAATTTCCTGGCAGAGTCTAGTAAGTATGCTAACATCTGCATCAGATTGCTGTAATACTTCTATGGGAATGTCATCAATGCCTGGTGCTTTGTTCTTTGATAAGGCTTTCAATGCTGCTTCAACTTCTTCTTTCATCACCAATGGTTCCGGATCATAAGGTATAGGTTGAAATGGCTTTTGGTCCACTTGATCTTTATCACATAATTCATCTGTATATTCTTTTCTTGATCTGCTCAGCATCATTGAACATGGATCTTTGAGCATCTTGTAACATTCCAATTCGAGTATGGTATTTTTTTTTAAACTCTCGTAGCTTTAGGAAAGCTGATCTTATTCTTCCTCTAATAGTTTCTGTTTCCATTTCCTTGCATGCGTCATTGTAGTGCCTCTCCTTTTCTTGTCTTGCTGCACGTTGGAAATCTGTTAAGTTCTGCGATTGCCTCTCTTTCTCCTCTGGCTTCTCTGTGTTTCTGGACAATTTTCAGAGTTTCTTCGGTCATCCATTTTGGCCATTTTTGCTTTTCACCTTTTGTAAAGATGTATTACTTTCTTCCATCCCATTATTCTTCTGGAGCTCTATCATTTGTATCTAAAGCAGCAAATTGATTTCTCAGGCAGTCTTTAAATTCCAGTGATATAGTCTCAAGGTCATATTTTGCTGCATTCATGAGTGGTTTGCTCTTTTTCAACTTTAGCTTGAGTTTGCATACTAGTAGTTGGTGATCTGTACCAAAGTCAGTTCCAGGTTTTGTCTTTGTTGATGTCGAAGAACTTTTCTATCATTGTCTTCCACAGATGTAGTCTATTTGATTTTTGTACAATCCATTGGGTGAAGTCCATGTGTACAGTCGCCGCTTGTGTTGCTGGAAGAAGGTGTTTGAGATGAATAGATCGTTGGTCTTTCAGGATTCTATCAGTCTTTCTCCAGCTTCATTTCTGTTGCCAAGTTCATATTTTCCAACTATTTTGCCTTCTTCTTTGTTGCCGTTTGAATTCCAGTCACCCACGACTATCAGGATATCCTGTTTGCATGTTCTGTCTGTTTCAGCTTGTACTTGTTCATAGGACTCATCAATTTCATCCTCTTCTGCAGCTGTTGTTGGGGCTTATACTTGAATTATAGTTGTGTCGATAGGCATTCCTCGTAGATGAATGGAAATTAAGCATTCACTGATTGATTGTATTTTATTACAGTTCTTGCAAGTTTCTTCTTGATTAGAACTGCAACACCATTTCTTCTTTGTCTTTCATGCCCATCATAGTAGACCATGTGATAGATGCAAACTGACCAATGCCAGTCATTTCAGTTTGCTGACACCCAACAGATCGAGTTATACACATTCCATTTCATTCTTGATCATCTCCATCTTCTCTTGGTTCATGCTTCATACATTTCATGTCCCAGTATGTAAGACATCTTTGCAGCTTCTGACTCTCATTTCATGCGCAGCTACATCAGCAGTCAGATGTCCTGAGTGCTTTGATTGAACCACATCATAAATGCTGGCTTTACTCTGAAAGGTATTCAGCTCCTCCCCAGTAGCCAGTTGAGTGCCTTCCAACCTGGGATCTCATCTTTCAACACTACAGTGCAATTTGTTTTGTTGTGACTATCCATTGGGTATTCATGGCAAGATATGGAAGTAGATTGCCAAGCCTTTCTTCCATGCAGTTTAATTCTAGTGTTGTTGCTATTGTCACAGAAATGTGATCCTCCGCCAGCAATACCGTCCCATTCTGCTGCTGCCCAGATGGGTGGTTTGTCTTGCCCTGGCACCTCAACTGAGACCTGCCCAACTTGGGAGACCCTGCCAGTACTTAAGCTACCAATAGCTTAGCCCTCAGCATCACTGATGCACACAAGCCCTCACAGCACGACAAGCTAAAACCTGCTACTGATATTCAAAATCATGCATAACTTATAATCCACATAGCTAAACACACTCTTAGACTGACACAGAACAACAGGGCCAGAAGACAAAGCACACAAATTATGGTAATGATATCCATCGAAAGAACACAAAGCAACCAATATGCCTGCAACCGCTCATTCTCCCTTTATGCTCCAGGACTATGGAATGCACTCCCTGAAAAGACCAGAAATATATCCGAACTTATAGAATTCCGCAATGCACTAAGAACCCATCAATTCATAGGACACTTTGAAGACGTACTGTATAATTCTCTCTCCCAAACAGTTAGCTATGCTCAATACTCTATTGTTAAGAAGTTTGTAATCTAGCAATGTTTTCCCCTCCCTCTTTTCCAGTTGAAGAACATGAATAACTTGTAAATCCTACGTTAGCATATTTTGAGTTCTTCGTTTTATGTAAAACTGTTACAGTTTGTTGTAAACCACTTTGGCCTAGAAAAAAGTGGCATAGAAAAATAGTCAAATAAAGAAATACAGATAGATACAGTTACAAGATCTCATCGACATCAACGCCCCACTTGATACCCACCAATATTGTTTCTGTCCATACCATGGTGTTGAAACTTTACTACTAGTGTTATTTGATACACTTATCTGTGGGCTAGACAACCCACAACAAGCCTTTATCATGGTTTTTCTGGATATCTCCTCTGCCTTTGATAATGTTGACCACTCCATCCTCCTGTCAAGATGGCACAAATAGGCATTTCTGGAACAACATTAAAATGGTTTCAGTCCTACATTTCCAACCGCTTCCAATATGTAAAATTCAACCAAGAGCCATCCACCACTTTCCCTTAAGAGCAAGGAATACCCCAAGGTTCAGCCCTCTCTGCCCTCCTGTTTAATCTATATCTGCAACCAGTATATGCCATCTTTAATAAATACAAAATCAAATATCATATCTATGCAGACGATATAATGGTATATGCTCCGGTCGACATAAGAAACCCCCAATATAACAACATCATCGACTGCATATATGAAGGAGAATCATGGCTCAATGCATACAACCTGCAAATCAATTACAAAAAAAATGAAATCCTATTTACCACAAGAAATCAAAACTTCACACCCCCCCACTACCTTCAAATTACACAGTATTATTTTGCCAGTCAAACAGGAAATAAAATACATAGGTGTTATTATTGACAGAGCTCTCAATATGACATCACACATCAAACTCTGACAGATTTGTGTGTCATATACCAGGATGCAATACGTCAAATCCGCAACAGGAGAATCAAAACTTTTCCACCAAAGACAAGGCGTTCCGCAGGGGTCCTCACTTTCATCCCTCTTGTTCAACGTCTATATGCAGCCTATCTGCGATATCATCAGGTCCTTCAATGTGAAATGTATGATATACGCCGACGATATCCTACTCTACATGCCATTTTCCACAATGCAAATGGACTTATTGCCTATAACAAACTGCTTCGATGCAGTCTCACAATGGCTCCTGTCACAGAACCTCCGCATTCAGCATAAGAAAACTGAGGTTCTCTTTATCACAAGAGACCCCAACTTCACCCCACCACCACATATAAGTGTCAAGGGAGCTGACCTAGGCACCAAGGATACAATAAAATACCTCGGAGTCACACTAGACCATAGACTCAACATAAAATCACACATAAACAATATCGTAAAATCTGTATACTTCAAAATACGCACCCTCAGACACCTGTGTCCCCTACTAGACCACGAAGACTTCAGAACCATCTACCAAGCTCTGATACTGCCGCATTTCGACTTCGCCAATTCCATTCTACAAGGACTACCACAATCCACCATAAGCTCCTTGCAGCTCGCAATGAACACCGCTGCCAGGGTTCTTCTAGGAGCGGCCAGAAGTGAACACATCACCCCTATCCTCAAACAACTCCATTGGCTCCCTATACACGGAAGACTTACATTCAAAACCCTCATTCTCACATTTAAGGCCTTAAATGGTTTATCGTCCACATCACTCACCGCACTCATCCAATCCGTTCCATCAAATAGAAATAGGAGACATGCAGCATTAAACTCACTAACAACCCCAAAGGCTATTACAACGTGCAGCCTATCAACATCAAACAGAGCTTTCATGTTTAGCGCACCAAAATACTGGAATTCTCTCCCACCTGATCTCCGTGCCATAACCGACCTAACCCAGTTCAGAAAAGCCCTTAAATTGCACCTTTTCATCAAATACTACCCCACATGAACCGTAACATAACAACCTCACCCTAGCACATTCCACAATATCCCTCTTGTCCCAAGCACCCCTACTAATTCTATGTAAATAGTTTGAGCATGTTATCTAGCTAATAGATTATATACTCCATGTAAATAGTTATCCCATGTTATCCAAGTTGATACTCCTGTTATATGTAATACCAAACAGCCTGTTGTTCTGGTTTCTTTCTGTTATTTGTAAACCGCGCTGATGTCAAAGAGTGCGGTATATAAGAAGTTGAAATAAATAAATAAATAAAATAAATAAACATACCGCCAGGATGATTTTCTTTAAATTAAAAATCATACAGCACCTCCGACCAGTTCTAGACATCCATGACTTTAGAACAGTAGTCCAAGCTTTAATCACTCCACACTTGGACTACTGCAACGGTCTTCTCCAAGGCCTTCCTAAAATAAACCTTTCACAAACTCCAACTTGCCCAGAATGTAACTGCCAGGATCATCACAAAAGCTAGTTTAACAGACCACATCACTCTATGGCCTCCACTGGCTCTGCATAGCCACCAGAATAAAATTCAAGTTAATAGTTATTACTTTCAAATTACACAATGGTATCTTCCCCTCCCACCTATCCACCATAATACATCCACAAACCGAAACCAGAACCAGGCAAAAAAGTACCCAGAACCTTCTAAAAATACCCTCCTCAATACGTAAAACCAAAAAAACTACCAGCAATAGGGCTTTCAGATTCACAGCCCCCAGCCTTTGGAATGCTCTTCCTGACTCAATCAGATCAATCAAGGACCTTCTGACTTTCCGCAAGGAATTAAAAACCTCACCTATTCTCTGAATATTATAACATATCCGCTTTCAACAATACATTCTCTACCACTAACCTAACCCCCCTTCCTAAATAACCTAACTCCCTTACTTCTCTCCCCTATCGGCAAGGCTTTGTACATAGTTAAAAGAACCAGCTACCACTATGCGTCTGCATATGTGTTTACTCGTATGTAAATAGTTCTTCACATAAACCTCCTAGAACTCAGAGCAATCTTCCTTGCTCTTCGAGTATTCCAAGCCCAGTTCAGCTACAAGACAGTCCTAGTCCAGACCAACAATCAAATAGCCTTGTTCTATGTGAACAAGCAGGGCGGAACAGGCTCTCTGTCGTTATGCAACGAAGCTTTACGACTATGGGCCCTCGCCAGAAGCATCAAATTCACCTCCTCGTGGTATATCTTCCAGGCATTCAAAACCTTTGGGCAAACTCAGCCGAGTACTGCTGCCACACAAATGGTCTTTCCACTCGGACCAGATTGCCCGCGTATTCCAAATCTGGGGAACCCCAGACATAGACCTCATTGCAAGTCCACAGAATGCCAAACTTCCCCGGTTCTGTTCCAGAATTCTGGCTCAAAACTGTCAGGCAAGGGATGCTTTCCTTTTTCATTGGGGTCAAGACTTCCTCTATGCCTTCCCACCTATTCCCCTCATCCCCAAAACACTGTTCAAGCTTCAGAGAGACAGAGGTCGTATGATACTCATAGCTCCACGTTGGCCACAGCAAACGTGGTATCCTCTGTTTCTACATCTCTCTCGGGCTACACCTCTGGAGTTGGGATGTTCTCTAGATCTTCTCTCCCAGGAGAACGGGATGCTATGGCACCTGAATCCCCAGTCCCTGCATCTCAGGGCCTGGTTGCTAAAAACCTAGAACTTCAGGATCTTAACCTTTCTCAACAGGTAAAGGATATTCTTCAGGCTTCCAGAAAACCCTCCACAAGGCGATCATACGCCTTCAAGTGGAAAAGGTTTACTATATGGTGTTCTCAAAAGGGACTTAACCCTCTTGCGATACCTTTGGAATCATTACTGGAGTATCTCCTTCATTTATCAAATTCTGGTCTTAAGATCAGTTCAGTAAGAGTCCATCTTAGTGCTATTGCAGCTTCTTACAAGTCTCTATATGGACAACCTATTTCCTCTCATCCACTTATAGCAAGATTTATGAGAGGTCTTCTACTAACAAAACCTCCCATTAGACCACCACCGGTGGCATGGGATTTGACCCTTGTTCTCGGGCAGCTCATGAAACCGCCCTTTGAGCCTTTAGCCCCTACAGCTCTAAAATTCTTTTCATGGAAGGTCTCATCTTCCTAATTGCAATCATGTCTGCACGATGCATTAGTGAGTTACAAACTTCAGTGGCTGATCCTCCTTATACAAGATTTCACCATGATAAGGTTGTTCTTAGGACTCATCCTCACTTTATGCCAAAGGTGGTCTTTGGCTGAAATGCGTTGGGGTTTATGAATAAAGTCTTTTGACCACCACTCCATGCACCTGCTCCCTGGTTTGTCCAAGTACTCTATGTGCCATCAAGGAAAGTGCATACAGCTATACTAGCCAGTATGTTATAAGAAGTCGCTAACATGTTTATGCGGCCACAGACGTGCACTAATGATTAAAATAACCCCCCAGTTAGGCACCTACCTTATAAAATTATCTCCTTCATGGCTATCAGCGACATCCTCTTACGACAGACATTCTTCTTCTCTCACTGGGTTGTTGTATGTTGCTCTACACTAGCTCAGGCACAGCAGAGTCCAGTACGAGGCTGTAAGATGAGCGAGAATCTCTATTTTCAATAGAGGATTTGATCATTTCTATTTACTGAAGTCAGCAAATAACCTTCTGTTAATATGGCAGAATCAGTAGAAGACAGAATGCTTTCAAATATCGATCTTGGATTGCATGTGGACACTTTAATCTATGATCTTTTTATTCAGAGCTGTGTGTCAGAGCCTGGTGGTTAGAGCAACTGCTTAGTACCCAGAAAACCAAGGGTTCAGTTCCCACTGGCACTCCCTGTAACCTTGGGCAAGTCACTTTACCCTCCATTGCCTCGGAAGAAAAGGCAGGCAATCTACTTCCGGTGATACATTGTCAAGAAAACCCAGAGGCAGCTGGGTCGGCACTAAAAAAAAATTATAAATTTACTTGACTCTTTAACTCTTTACCCAAGTTTAATTTTCCTGTTTAATGTATACCCAAGTTATTATACCTGTTTCACTGTAAGCACAAATCACGAAATTGAGATGTGCAACTCTTATGTTCATTGTAAACCGCACTGATGTCGAATAGCGCGGTATAAAAGAGACTGCAAATAAATAATAAATAAATAACATATTGTTCCAGGATTAATCAAGATCTTGAATTCTGCTTTCTGGCATATCATAATTATCTTTTAACTCTAAAACCAGATGACTAATTGATATTGCACTTTGGGAAAGAAATCACCAAGCGCCAGAGAAAACAGATTTGAGAAGCTGTTTAATTACCCTATTGTGAGTTCTTTGACAGCTTGGAGACTTGGCATTCTAAATATAGACATTTATACATCA
The DNA here is from genome assembly GCA_033557465.1 of Ichthyophis bannanicus. Lineage (NCBI taxonomy): Eukaryota > Metazoa > Chordata > Amphibia > Gymnophiona > Ichthyophiidae > Ichthyophis > Ichthyophis bannanicus. The sequence goes on along the minus strand of CM066038.1, from coordinate 11,297,736 downwards.
TATTTCATTATTTGCGTTTTAAGACCAGGGAAACCAAGGTTCAAATTATGCTGACATGCCTTGTAAACTTGGGCAAGTCACACTTTGTTGCCTCGTGTGCCATCTTAGAGGGGAAATTACTAATTTTACCACACTCAAATCTGCTGTGCAAGTCACTAAACTGAAGTTTATGTTTATTTGGACATTTGCTATACCGCCCCTTGTAACATCAAGGCGGTTTACAATTTCCTTTGTATGTCCAGGTTAGTGATTCATATGACAAATTACATTTTGGGGCCCTTTTCATAAGGTGGCTATAAGTTATTGAGTGATTTGACACGTTATTGCACACTTGGGTCTGCAATAACAGGAAATGCGGGGACATGACTATCAACAGACTCCAGTTTTCACTCTAATTGCTAATAATGTGCTAGGGCTCCCTATGGTCAGGTTAGGGGCAGAGAGTCGAAGTGTCGAGTTAGCACAGCGGAACAGATCTCGTGCTGTCAGTGCAGGTGCATTTACCACCAGTCTCTATAGCTGGAGGTAAATACATCTGCGGTAATAGTGCCCTACATTAGGGTACGTATTCAGACATTAACTGTTGGAAACATGCTGGTCGCACCCCCAACAGTTACCTTGGAGGCTTTGCACTAAACACATGTTATCTGAACAGACAGCAGGCTCAATGGTGCGCTCACTATGTTTTAAAGGAGACTAGTGATATATGAAACAGCCTGTTCATCCCTGATCCTCACTCAACATGTACATGATGTAACATAACCAACATACCCAACCTGCAACCCTACCACCCACACTGTGAACCCCACCTCCCTCCCCCCCCCCCGCCCCCAATAACCATTTGACTGTAAGCAATCTGTGCATAGCAAAGTGCTTAAAATCCATTAGACATGGCCTTTTATGCCACATTCTACTGGTCAAATGTACATGTTATGCATTCCTTACAAATGTATATAGTTAATTGTTGCCTGTAAACCAGTTTCAAGTTGTTTATTATAAACTGCTTTGACCCGATGAAAGGCGGTATAGAAATCTTCCTGAACAAATAAATAAGAATCTGAACCCATACCTGGAGGAGTAGCCTAGTGTTTAGATCAACTGCCTAATACCCAGAAGATCAAGGGTTCAATTCCCACTGGCACTCCTTGTGACCTTGGGCAAGTCACTTTACCCTCCATTGCCTCGGAAGAAAAGGCTGGCAATCTACTTTTGGTGATACATTGCCAAGAAAACCCAGAAGTAGCTGGGTTGCTATGAGTCAACACTGACTTGATGGCACAAAAAAAAATGGACCCATATCCCAGTGGTTTTCAGGCCAGTCAGGTTTTCAGGTTATCCACAATGAATATGCATGAGATAGATCTGTATGCACTGCTTCCATTGTATGGAGATCTATCTCATGCATATTCATTGTGGATACCCTGAAAACCCAACTGGACTAGGGGTCTCAGAGGACTAGGTTGAGAACCACTGCCATATCCAATGCAAACTCCTCAACACAAAGTCTCCTATCCCTTGCACCCCTCAACAGGAACACCCACTCAAAACGGACTCCAACCCTATCCCCCTGACACCCACTGGGGGTTTGCCTAGTGGCCAGGAGCAATCCACAAACACAGCTATTACTGGTTCTACAAGAATACCACTAGCAGGATTTGGGTGCCATTTTCAACCCAGAATCTGACAGTGTAGGGGGATTATTCCTGTCCCCCCCCCCAACTATCCACAATGCAAATCCATGGTAGGTGCTTGGGGGATCTGAAGATGTCTAGTGGAGGGGTTCTTTGTGATGCAATAAGGAGATTGGGAGGGACATGTTACTTCTTCCACTGCTAGTCCCATAAAATACAGTGGCTCTATTTGGGTCTCACCATCATTTCATTGCTGCAGCCAAGCATATCTATTACCCTTAGCTGCAGCACTGCAAAAGTCAGTTTACCACGTGAGTTACTAACCTGCAATATTGAGAAAGCATAACCTACTGCAACTGCACTAAATTAAACTGCACATTTTAACACCATAAGTGCCCTCTTAGATTTGTAAGCCCACTGGGGATGGGGAAATATCCATTCACCTTGAGCTACCAATGAAAAGGGGTGAGAGAGAAAAACTGAACAGACTAGGATGTAAACAGGATGTTAAAATGCATAAAACATAAGAACATATGAAATTCCATACTGGGTCAGACCAAAAGGCCCATCAAGCCCTATATCATGTGTCCAACAGTGGCCAATCCAGGTCACCAGTACCTGCCAGATTCCCAAAAGGTACATAGATTCCATGATGTTTGTCCCATGGGTAAGCACTGGATTTCCTTGATCATTTTTAATCATGGTTTATGGACTTTTCCTCCAGGAACTTGTCAAAACCTCTTTTAAAGCCAGGTAAACTAACTGCTTTTACGACATCCTCTGGTAAATAATTCCAGTGTTGGTTACATGTTAAGAAAAAAAAATATGCCAAACTGGGTCAGACCAAGGTCCATTAAGCCCAGTATCCTGTTTCCAACAGTGGCCAATCTTGGTCACAAGTACCTAGCAGTTTCCCCAGAAGACACAGGGTTCCACAATGCTTGAATTAGGTCAAGCAGTAGATATCCCAGGTCCCCTTTTTATAATGTTTTATGGACCTTTAATAATGGTTTATGGACCTTTCCTCCAGGAACTTGTCCAAACTTTTTTTAAACCTGGCTGCACTAACATCCTCTGGTAACAAATTACATCCTCCGCTAACAATTTCCAGAATTTGATTACACGTTGAGTGAAAAAATATTTTCACTTATTTGTCTTAAATAGGTTACCCTGTAGCTTCATTGCAGGTCCCCTAGTCTTTCTATATTTTAATGGCGTAAACAATCGATCTACATTTGCCCGTTCCACTCCATTCATTAATTTATAGGCCTTTATCATATCTCCCCTCAGCTGTCTCTTTTCCAGGTTGAAGAGCCGTAACCTTTTTAGCCTCTCTTCATAGGTGTATACTTCTGTCCCCTTTACCATTTTGGTGGCTCTTCTGTGTACCTTTTCTAACAACGCTATATCCTTTTTAAGATACAGTGACCAGAACTGCACACAATTTTCAATGTGTGGTCGCACCATGGAACGATACAGAGGCATTATAATATCCTTTGTTTTAGTCTCCATTCCTTTCCTTATTTATTTTTTTTATTTATTTAACAATTTTTATATACCGCATTTTCATTTAATCAAGGAGGTTTACAATAACTTAACTTTTACAAATAACTTGCAAATTTAAACAATAACAGACATTTAAACGTTAACTTTTTACAAAAAAATAATAGAGAACTTGCAATTTTAGGCATTATCAATGTGACTTCGAAAACCTAGGGGCTTGAAATCAATGGGGCCGCGGCTCCGATAACGATCGGAAACCGCTACCGCGGCTTTGTAAACAAGCCCCTTAGTTTCTTGTAGCAAAAACACTACTTATGAACATCTTGGTAAGTGTAGAAGGAAGGTTGACTGGTGTAGATGGCATTGTTTGTGTAGATCGGCCTGTGGAGTGGTTAGTGTGGTTGGGGGCCTTCGTAGAATTGTTCAATGAATAGAGTGGTTTTGAGCAACTTTCGTAAATCTTTTAAGTTAGTTGTTGATCTTAGATTTTCCGGGAGGACATTCCAAATAGCAGGGGCAGCAAGAGAGAAGGCTTGCATGGATGTTGATTTATTGGTTCTTGTGAAGAGACTGGGGGTTGTTATAGTGTTTTTGGTGCTGTTTCTGTCTGGTCTTTTGCTTTCTTTGTTTCCGATGAGCTCTTGTAGTATTCCTGCTGAAATGTTGTTTTTAATTTTGAAGATGGTAAGTGCTGATTTATATTTCGCCCTTGAAGAGATTGGCAGCCAGTGCAGGTCATGTAGTATGGGAGTTATATGGTCTTGTGATGAGGCAGCAGCAATGATACGGGCAGCAGTGTTCTGTACTATTTGAAGGAGACAAGTGGATTGCTTAGGTAGACCTTGGTAAACAATCCACTCATCCCCTTCAAATAGTACGGATTCCTAGCACTCTATTTGCTTTCTTGGCCACTGCTGCACACTGGGCTGAGGGTTTTAACATGTTATCCACGATGATGCCTAATTCTTTTTCCTGGGTGGTGGTTCCTAATGTGGAACCTTGCATCGTATAACCAATTAGTTTCTTCAATTAGTCTTAAATTTGTTACATTGTAGCTTCAATGTGCGTCCCCTAATCTTTTTACTTACTGAAGGAGTAAGCAGCCAATCTTTGTTTATCCATTCTATTCCATTCACTAATTTATAGACCTCTATCATATCTCCCCTCAGCCGTCTTTTTTCCAAGTTGAAGAGCCCTAAACCTTTAAGTCTTTTCTCACAGAGATATCCTTCCATCCGCATTACCATTTTTGTCACTCTTCTCTGTACCTCCGAACCAATGAAGTGACTCTCTATCTCATTTATGCGCTGTTTCATAATGATTTCAATTCCTGAAAGCCGTATTTTCCAAAAAGGAACATCTTGTATTTGATTCTTCCCTTCTTGCTTCCTCATGTCTTGAAATAAACTTAATGAAAGAGTGTCGGTTTATCCTGAACTGTTCCATATGATGGTCGAATGTAAGGAATATGTCAAAATATGAGAAGGGAGGGAGCCTCCTGGGATATTGAGAGAAAGAGTGGAAACTGCATTCCTCCTGGTAAACCAAAAGGCTGTGAATTTCTGTGGGTGGAGCTTCCACTCATGAGTAATGAGCCACAGCATCCAGGCAAGCATTCAAGGAAACTATATTGGTGTAAGCTATGAGCTGGATGTCATCTGCACAGAATGAAAGCACCACACCTGAGACCATTAGTTATTGTGGCTAGAGCCAAAGCAGAACCCGAAGATGCCCCACAGAACAATGCATGCATTGTAGAGACAGAGTCTGAGATCATACTCCACATACCTTTGCTTCGGAGTGAGGTTCATGACCGTCAAGGTGTGTGCAAATCAAACCCATTTGAAGATGCTGCCCCCATGATGCGAGACAATGCATAGCTTGCAGACATGAGTTCCAGATTACCTAGAACATATGTTTAGTGAACTAAGAATCATTTCCCTGCACCATAGTTTACAGCCTTGATCTGAACTCCCAGACTTCAAATGCTGCTAATGGCCGGGTTTCCATGATATCCATAATGAATATGCCTGAGAGAGATTAGTTTACAATGGAGGCAGTGGACATGCAAATCACTCTCATGCATATTCATTAGGGATATCCTGGAAACCTGACCTGTTTGCAGCCCTTGACGACTGGGAGTGAAGACAAAGAGCCTGATATTCAGCAGTGGCAGCTAGTGCTACTAAAGCAAATAGCCACTGCCGCTGAACTTTAGACCCGGGTCATATCCAGATTCCGGCATTGAATCTCCGGGTTGCACAGAGGTAGCAATGGCAAGGAATATCAGAATGTATCCTCTGTCTGTGTACATTCTACTCTGAATGACGACATGGCAGGAATCAGTTTATACCAGGAGTTCTCAACCCAGTCCTCGAGACGCACCGAGCCAGTCAGGTTTTCAGGTTAATTGCGATGAATATGCATGAGGGATATTTGCATGCAGTGGCTAGGCGTGTCCTGAGGACTGGGTTGAGAACGCCTGCCTTCATGTAAATCTATGCAAGCATTTTCAGCAGTGACGGCTGAATGTTTAATCTGGCTGAAAATCTGCATAATAATATGCACATAAATTATCAGTGTGATGTGTATGTTAGGTAGCTGGGTGAATATTGACCTTTATTATATTGCAGTTTCTCAACCCTATCCTGAAGGCACATCTAGCCAGTAGGATTTTACGGATGCATAAGACAGTTTTGCATACAATTTGTCTCCAGTAGCAAATCTCTCTCATGCATATTTAAAGATACCTTTGTGGGTATCTAAATGGAAGTTCAGGTCCATGCATATAAAACTAAGCCAGGATTTTATAAAAAGCTTGGCAGCATTGAGCCTTGTACAAATACATATAGCACCTCCGAAATACACCTAGATGTGACACCAGACAGAAAATAACAGTGAAGTCACTAGGGACTTTATACATATCAGTAGCACTACATATACATCCAGGATATGATATTGCAATTTAGACGTGTATGCAGCACCACCAACACGCATAAGTGGTGGATTTTATGAATGTGCATATCTGAGAAGAGGTATTGGGGAGCTATCCTCTGAAACTCAAACTTTGTCTCAAGAGAGGAGAGAGGAGAGATGGTCTGCCTCTGAATCACCTCTCTCAAAACTCAGATGCACAGCTAATCTTACACTAGTCTCTCTATGCTCATGGCACCCTCCTCTCAAGTGGCTTCACTGGTTCCCCATCCATCTCCATGTCCAGTTCAAACTTCTCCTACTGACCTATAAGTGCCTCATTCTGCTGCTCCTCACTGGCTTTCCTCTCTTATCTCTCCCTACACCCCTCCTCGGGAACTCCGCTCTTCTGGCAGATCCCTTCTACTCTAAGTGCTTGACTCCATTCTTTCCACTTGCGCTACTGTGTACCTGGAATAAACTGAGTCAATACATCAGGCTCCATCTCTGGTCCTATTCAAATCCAGACTAAAAACTCACCTCTTCAAGGCTGCTTTTGGATCCTGATCCGCTTAGTCTCCTGCTCTCCAACTATATGTTTCCTTACCATTCCCCTAAACATATTCTACTTCGCAGCCGTTGTGTTGTCTGTCTTGACTAGATTGTAAGCTCTGATGAGCAGGGACCGTCTCTTTCATGTCTCTATACAGCACTGTGTATGGTTGTGGCGCTATACAAATGATTAGAAGTAGTAGAAGTAGTAGAAGTAGAGCATAAATCCCCCTCCATGCCTCAGATCCAAAAGAAGAGTTAGGCAGTGGATTATGTGCGACTCGAAGCAGGTGCAAACTTCTAATGTGCGTGTGTATTTCCAATCTAAACTACAGGAGACAGGAATACTCAGAATCCAGAACATACCCAGAACCCGCCTCCTTAAAATCAGTACGTACATATGGAGAGAGCCCATTTAGGTGCTCCTTGGGACATACAAAACACCTGAAATTCCGTGGCATAGGTAGTAGAGAAGGTGGACACAGGTAATTGCATTTGAAAATTGGCCTAGCCCCACCCTGAAAGATAATGTACTAGAAAGGAGGGATGCACAGAATAAAACCCGGACATAGGCAGGGAGACAGGCGATTTCAGAAATGTGCAAATGCAAAACATGGACATGGGAGGACTCTACAATATAGACATGTCAGGACCAGTCTTTTAGAACCTGTACATAGATCTGTTGCCATGTACATGTGCTGGTCGGAAAGCTTGCAAAGAGAGATGTGCAGTGGTGTGGCAGTAAACAGAGGTGTAATAATTATGGAATATCCCGGAGATCAATAGAGCATTTTACTATTAGCTCTACTGGTGACAGCTGGTGAAATATCTGTTTGTGCCGGAGAGCATGTCTACATATGACGGGTCCACCGACAAGTTTAACCATGTGCCGCCATTGTGAACTGCAATCTTTCTTAGCCCGCCCTGAACATGCTTCCACCATACCTCCTATAATATCGATATTTATCACGTGTAAAACCTGACCTTTCTGAAACGGCTGCTTGGGCGTGGAAGTGATTGCCACATGTACATGGGTCTTTCCCCATGTGCAAATCATGAATAGGGCTTCTAAAATAACTCCATAGATAGATTTTGCATATGTATAAGCAGGGCCTAAGGTTGAGACGCGCCACCATATATGACGATATCACATTTAGCACGTAACGATCAGGGTGAGAATCACATGCATGTCTTTTTCTTTTTAATTAGCAGAGGTTTTCAGAACCATGGCAACTGATTAAATGACATTAACACATTTCTAAACTGATACAACTAAAATTTGATACCTTTTTACTGAATACTTACATCCTGATGTAAATTGCAGGAGAATTTGCTAGGAGAGAATTATTGCCTGGCCACCAAATAATGTTTCAATTAGATATTTATAAGGTAGAGTGGAAGAAAAACAAGCTATTGACTACTTTCTAATAACTTAGTTCTATTATATGTATTACAGAGCAGGGCAGGCTTTTCAGAACGTCTTCCTACTGGACTGCAGTTGCATTTCTTAGGACTCGTAAACGGAAGCAGAAACGAGAGATTGCTCTCAAAGAATACCTATGTGGTCTACAATAATCTCACTTCCAGGCATTTTGCACATAGATGAGAAGCTGAACTGCTAATGTTTGAAGAGGGAACAACTGCACTCTAAGGCTTTATTCCCATTTTGTGTCTCTAGGGAAAACTGTCCTCCATATGTTGTGAAAGGTTTCCTTCATCCTTCAATGCCTTGCTTTTGTAAAATGAACGGGTTAGCTAGTGTATACAAAAATAAAACATTGACACTCTCTTTTTTCTTTAATTCATCAGATTAGGATTGAGAGGAAAAGCGAGAGTATCTTCATGATGGGTGCAGTGAATAACCAAGAAAAGAAGACTAAACCACATCGTTCCACTATATTGTTATGTGCGGTTCTGCTGTCACTTCTTCCGCTCATTGGATCAATGAAACAGAACATTCCAAGGCTGAGGCTGTCATACAAAGGTTAGGCATCCGTTCATCCTTTTCTTTCTTAAGTAAAACATTTTGGGGTCTAGTCACTAAAGTTTGCTAATGTTTAATGCATCAACTTGCATTGTTAGTAACAAGGTCCCTTAACGTGTGTTAACATTAGCAAACCTTAGCAACTAGTTGTTTAACATGTATTTTAGCACACACTTACTGTCTAACATGTGAACATGATAGTGAGCAATTGCTAAGATACAGCTTAATTGACTGTCACGTGATGGGGTGGGGGGACTAGATGGTTGAGGGGCAAAGTGTGGGTTTGGGGAGCACATTGCCATGAGCAAGAGGACAATTGACACATACTCAGTGGCAATTAGCATAGGTGAACATAATGATACGTCAGTGGATATTGTGAGGTGCGCCAGCATTGATTGCTCTGCATGTTCGCGCATGCATCTGTGCATTAACTGCGGGGAACATGCTACTTTCTACTTACCAAAATGTGCATTAAGTGCAGAACCTTAACGGAATTTAGTAACAGGGCACCGAGATGCCTTAGTTCTCCTTGCTCAGAAAACAGTTGAGACCCTTAAGCCACTGCTAGCTGTCACTGCTTTACAATAAACCCAGGTATTTGGTGCTGGCCCATGTTTGGCAATCTGCGCTGAATATCCGGTTTACCTGGATTACTCCTTTTCAGTCTGGTTAGTGGTGATATTCGGTTACTAACCAGTTTGTGGAAGTTCCTAAAGTTAGGACATGCCTTAATTTTAGGTGGTTTAACTAACCGGTCAGCGGCTGCACATTATTACTAACTGGCTAGCTCATGCTGCTGTTCCTGGAATGCCCCCCCCCCTCCCCGTTAACCGGTTAGCGACGGGGTGTTCAACCATATTCACTGGCACTATCTGGGTTAGTTCCACTGAATATCTCAGTGAGCAGGTCTAAATATATGCATGTACTTCTCAAGGAGTAACTTTAAGGCCTTATTTTATAGGAGGATACTTACTGTATATAAGAAGTCCAAAAAGGGGCCAATTTTAATCTTTCTACGTGGCGGCAACCTTGATGCCTATGTACCTTTATAATACAGGCTCCCAGATGTGATCCCTTCAATGGCTTGCTTTTGTAAAATAAATGGATTAGTGTACACAGATGTGGTGTACTTAGATTTCAGTAAAGTTTTTGACACTGTTCCGCACAGGCAACTTAAAATAAATTGAATGTCTTAGGAATGGACCCTAAAGTGATTAAATGGGTTAGAAACTGAGTGGGAGGCAACAAAGGGTATGGGTAACTGGAGCTCACTCTGAGGAGAAGGAGGTTACCAGTGGTGTGTTGCAGGGATCTGTCCTTGGTCTGATTCTTTTCAACATGTTTGTAAATAATATTGTGGAACGGCTATTGGGTAAGCTTTGCCTCTTTGCGGATGATACCCAAATCTGCAATCGAGTAGGAAGGTGTAGATAACATGAGGAGGGATCTAGCTAAGAATGGTTGAGTATTTGGCAGCTGAGATTTTATGCTCAAAAATGCAGGGTCATGCATTTAGGCTGCACAAATCCAAGGGAGCTGTAAAGTATAGGGGGTGAAGTGCTTCTTTCCATGAAAGAAGAGCAGGCCCTTGGCATGAATGTTTCTGATGATCTTAAGGTGGCTAAACAGATAGAAAAGGTGATGGCAAAAGCTAGAAGGATGCTTGGGTGTGTAGGGAGAGGAATGGCCAGCAGGAATAGAGAGGTGATAGTGCCTCTGTATAAGTCTTTAGTGAGACCTAATTTAGAGTATTGTATACAATTCTGGAGACCACACCTTCAACAGGATATAAACAGAATAGAGTTGGTGCAGAGGGTGGCTACCAAAATTGTCATCCGGCTTCACCATAAGGCATATAGGAAACACTTAAAGATCTCAATATGTGTACTTTGTAAGAAAGATGGGAGAAGGGAGATATGATAGAGATGTTTAAATACCTCTGTGGCATAAATGCACAGGAGAAGAGCCTCTTTCCAATGAAAGAAAACTCTGGAAGGAAGGGGCATAGAATGAAGGTGAAAGGTATATTGTGGAAATATTTCTTTGTGGAGAGAGTGGTGGATGAGTTAAATAGTCTCCCAGTGGAGGTAGTAGAGATCAGGACAGTTATCTGAATTCAAGAAAGCGTGGGATGAATGTAGAGGATCTCTAAAGGAAAAAGGATTGTAGATCTTAGTGGTTCGTATGGAAGGACAGACTGGCTAAGGCCGTATGGTCTTTATCTGCCGTCTTTGAATCCCAATAGCAGTAATATGGTGCTAGGAGCATGGATGACTGTTTGTCTTTTAGTCTCCTGTCCTTTTTTTGAGCGGATATCATGGTGTGAATGTTTCCTCCAACCAGCAATTATGCATCCTGCAGTTAGCCATTAAAGATATGAGTTGCAATACTGCAGCAGGATCTAGATGGAGAGTATTAGGACCCCTCTATACTCCTCTTTTGTTCTAAGTCATTGCAAAATGTTAATTAAGAACAAGTGAAGTCTGATTTTATGGATACGTTCTGCATATGATAGAGGGGCTATGGAGGCTCATGTACATTGTAATGCAGTTGGAGATATATTATGAATTTTGACTAGGGGGTGTGTTCCGTCTTCTGAGCAAGCTCAGACTGCTGACGAGTAGCCCTCTGTCAGAAATCTGTCCGAGTCTGGAATTTGGTGAAACGAAGCCTTGGATGATTTTGTTGGAGGTGTTTAAGGGATGATTATTCAGAGGAATTATTATGCATTGCTTGTTCAAATTCAGTATCCCTTAATCATTATACAATGAGGTGCCTGTTCCCCTGACAGCGATTGCTTTGTTTTATAAAATAATTGCAGCCATTAAAAACAATTAATAGGATGTGCCAAAAAGAAATGTGAGGAAAATAATGACGTCTGTTTGGAAGACAAAAAGCTGTTTTCACTCAGCTTTATCTTCCAATAAAATCTTACAGAATAGGGCCATTGTGTTAGCCCCACTTAGTGATATTAATGTGCGGTTTCTGATGTTTTCTTATGTTTAAATTTTAATAACAAACATTTGTCTGAAAATTCTCTGTGGCTGCAAGAAAGACCAATAAAGGCACAAATGATTTCTGAATAAGTGATTATATAACGTGTACCGTGTAACGTTCATCACATTGTCACTAGGACTGAGCTGATCCAATATTCATGAACTAGGGATAGTCATTTCAAAGCCTAGAGATTTGGGATTTATTTTCATTCTTTTTTAGGTGTGTCTCTCAAGAAGGAGAAAGTGCCTGTTATTGAGGGTCAGTCCAGCTGTCCCTCTGCACGCACCTGTTTGTGCATTCACATGCAGACGCATACAGAGCTTAAAGAAGCCGTAAGTTGCGCACTTGCAGTCTGATACAATGTCATATTTCCACATGATCATGGAAGCCCCCAAACCCTTCTTTGACGCCTGATGGATAGTAGGCCAGGGGCTCTCCCTCACCCCTGCCTGATGCAGCACATAGGACTGTGAAGTTTGCTCCTTAAAGCCATTGATAAGAGAACTGACCCAGGCCCTGCCCTTCCTTCTCTTCGGGATCCCAACTTACCGCAATAGGTCCGGCAGTGGTTGAGGCAGGGGAGATCCCTATTTGTTCCTGTCGGGGCAGCTGTTTCTTCAAAAATTATCTCTGTTCAAAGTGGCTTCTAACAGTAGGAGTCAGACTGCCAAATAAGGCTACACGCTTCTTCATTAGGCAATGAGTCTTCTTCTACTGGCGTGAGCTACTGCTAGGGGTTGAACAGCATCAGTTTTCGAAGAGGCAGCCAAATGGGAATGACTCCTCCTTCCAGAGGTCTATAGGGAACAAGCCTCTACTGGATGTGTGCAACTTGGCACTACGTTGGCTCCCCGTTTCTGCTTACTCACATACAGATACCCTCATTCTGCAGCTCCTCACTAGCTTTCCTTTCTTATCTCTGCCCACATCCTTCTTCGTGAACTCTGCTCATTGGCAATCACTTGCAAATCTGCCGTTCTCCTCCAAACTCCATACGTTAGGAATAGGCTTCCTAAGTTCCTTCCCTGTCTTTATTCAGAGGCAATCTAAAACACAACTTTCTTAATCCTTGGTACCATCACAGTCTTATTTGTTTAACCACTTTCTTAACACATGGAAATTCCCAAAGTTTCCTTTGTCTTGATTGGTAGGACTGGACGAGTAGCCTGGTGGTCACAGCAGCAATTTGCTGACCAGGGTTCAAATCCCACTGGCATTCCTTGTGGCTTTGGGCAAGTCGCTTATACCTTCTGTTGCCTCAGGTACAAACTTAAATTGTGAGCCCTCGAGGGACAGAGAAAAACCTGAATGTAACTTGCTTTGAGCTCCTAATGAAAAGGTGTCAGCTAAATAGTACTAATAAGCTCTCTGTTCAATGTAATTTCAGTTTGTTCAATGTAAACCGCACTGATGCAGAATAGCGCGGTATATAAGAGAATGTAAATAAATAAATAAATCATGCCATTGAAATGTTAGAATTGATCCCAAGGTTGCTGTAACTAGGTCTGTTTCCCAAACAGTCAAGCAATCTAACTGTAGCTGATCTAGGGGTATAGTTACTAAGTGGTGCTGATATTAGTGTATGATTCACCATTATTAGTAACTTGTTCCCAATGAATAGCAAAGGACCTGTATTAAAATTATGCCTGTTAACAGTGAATTAGAATGTGTTAAAGTTAGCAGACCTTAGCAACGAGACCCCTAAAATTCATGAATCATCCTTCTTAAATGTAATAATACATTTCAGTGGAAATTTAAGAAAAAAAAATCATCTCCAAGGAGGATACTCATTGCCACAGTCTTAAACAGGATTTTGGATTTTGGGTAGTTTTGCTCAAGTCAAGAGATATCCGGAGCTTTTGATTAGGGCACAAATCATTTTGGTATTATTACTAAAAAGCTTTCAGTATCCAGAATTCATCCACCTTTGCTGTTCATAGCAAAAACTGAAAATGATACTTCCTGGGCCCTCAAGAAAACCTGAGAGCAGCAGCCTGAAAATATAAAATCAGCTGCAAGAAATAAATTTATGCTACTTACTGAACACTACCATTTTATTATGAGTGGAACATATAGAGGCAAATATTCAAATCCACATATCTGGTTAGCAGAGTGCCCAGCGCAGTATTCAATGGTGTCATCAGGATAGTGCACCTGCTAATAGAATAAGGACGCCCAGCACAGTATTCAGCGGTGTTATCAGGATAACTGCAGGAGGATCTGGATAAATTGGAAGACTGGGCATCCAAATGGCAGATGAAATTTAATGTGGACAAGTGCAAAGTTATGCACCTAGGAAAGAACAACCCAAACTATGCTTACACAATGCAAGGTTCCACATTGGGAACCACCACCCAGGAAAACGATTTAGGAGTCATCGTGGATAACATGTTAAAACCCTCGGCCCAGTATGCAGCGATGGCCAAGAAAGCAAATAGAATGCTAGGTATCATAAGGAAAGGAATGGAAAATAAAACAAAGGATATTATAATGCCTCTATATCGTTCCATGGTATGACCACACCTTGAATATTGTGTGCAATTCTGGTCGCCGTATCTTAAAAAGGATATAGCGTTATTAGAAAAGGTACAGAGAAGAGCCAACAAAATGTTAAAGGGGATGGAAGGCTACTCCTATGTAGAAAGGCTACAAAGGTTAGGGCTCTTCAACCTGGAAAAGAGACGGCTGAGGGGAGATATGATAGAAGTCTATAAATTAATGAATGGAGTGGAACTGGTAAACGTAGATTGATTGTTTACGCTATCAGAATATAGAAAGACTAGGGGACATGTAATGAAGCTACAGGGTAAACTATTTGAGACAAATAAGAGAAAATATTTTTTCACTCAACGTGTAATCAAACTCTGGAATTTGTTACCGGAGGATGTAGTAAAGGCTGTTAGTGTAGATGGGTTTAAAAAAGGTTTGGACAAGTTCCTGGAGGAAAGGTCCATAAACCATTATTAAAAAGGGACCCAGGATATCAATGCTTGACCCAATACAAGCATTATGGAACCTGTGTCTTTTGGGGAAACTGCTAGGTACGTATGACCTAGATTGGCCACTGTTGGAAACAGGATACTGGGCTTGATGGACCTTGGTCTGACCCAGTACGGCATATCTTATGTTCTTATAGTGCCACATATACTTGAGACAGTCTCTTCCTCCCAGAGTTTACAATCCATTCAAACTGACAACCAAAATAAACAGAGGACTAGGGGAACTTATTTAAGGGAATTAATTAAAACATACATGGGCATTAAATAGGAGAATGAGGGGAGTTAATATGCAAAATCAGCCTTGAAAAGGTGGGTTTTAGCCTTGGTTTGAATAGAATCAGAGACTGACTCAGGCATATGATGCAGCAAGGTTGAAGGAAGAGAGCGGAGTTAGTAGTAGAAAAGAGATTTACCTAATGAGTGGAGTTCCCAAGGAGGGTTGTAAGGACCAAAATGAGAGGAGAGAAAGAGGAGTTTGTAGATCAGTAAGGGAAACTAAATAAGGAGCCAAGCTCTGAAACTCAAACATATGGTATTCTGAGGTCTGTTTAAACTCCAAGAGGTCAGCACTCACCGCCTTCCAAACCCCAGGTACAAATGAGCAGTTAGCTCGAAGTTATACTCAATCTGAAGCCATGTGGAATTTTTCTGTGGTTTGTGTCTTTCCATTGCAAAATACAAAATATACATTTACTATGAAGGACTTCCCAAACCACTCCGAAACATGCCCTTTAAAATGTCTGTATCCTATGTCTTTCACATTGAAGACTCGTTGTCTTAGATACAGAATGGAAATAAAATGAATCAGATCCTAAAATAGTAAGTTGGATCAATGAGAGCTGAACAAGACACATTCTATAATAGCACCGCTCTGTGTTGCCCTATTCTCTACTATGAATTACATTTCTAAATAAAACAAGCAAGTTTTGCGGGACAAAGCCATTGGTGATGTAATGATGGGAGAGAGGCCCTGCTGTTGCTTTCTCCCATTTTGCAATGCTTACTGTGTAGACTTACTTTTGGCAATATGAATTCTGAAGGAAATTTGGATTATACTGCACCCTACCCTTGCACATGTAGAGACTGCTTGGATGCTGCACTAGCAGCATAGCACTACCCAGTGCCCACTAATTATTGCCAGAAGCAGAGAGAAACGTTTGCCATTTCCCAAAGCAGGGAAACACTTTTTCTGCCACTAATTTCAGACTGGGAGGAAACTCCTCCGATCCTTGCTGTCCCTTTACAACTCTCAACTATATCCTGAACATGCCTCTGCCTCGGACCCCTCCTTACCCTTCTGCCCAGATATTGGCTGACTACTTCCATGACAAAGTCCACAAGACTACGTTTGAGTACTCTTCGGGATCATCACCATTCCCCGCTTCCCCCTCTTCATTCCCTAATCCTCCCTTCAACTTCTGTTGCCCTTTCTTCCTTTTCTAAGATCACTGAGTAAGAAACAACTAATCTTCTCTCCTCCTCTAAACTTAGTACCTCCTCCTCTGATTCCATCCCCACCCATCTACTAAACTCCATCTCCTCCACTCTTGTCTCTTCCATCTGTCATAACCTCAACTTATTGCTATGTAGCGCAACTGTTCCTGCATCCTTCAAGCATGCTGTGGTTACACCTCTCCTCAAGAAACCATCCCTTGATCCTACCTGTCCTTCTAATTATCAACCCATCTCTTTTCTCCCCTGTATTTCTAAACAACTTGAACATGCGGTTCACCACCGCTGTCTTGACTTTCCCCCCTCTCTGGCCCTTCTGGATCTATCGCAATCTGGCTTTCATCCTTTACACTCTACTGAGACGGCTCTTGCCAAAGCCTCCAGTAACCTGTTCCTGGCTAAATCCAAGGACCTTTACTCGATCCTCATCCTTCTTGACCTTTCTGCTGCTTTTGACACTGTTGACCACAATCTTCTCCCCAACACCCAGTCCTCACTTGAATTTAGGGGTTCTGTCCTGTCCTGGTTTTCTTCTTATCTCTCCCACTGCACTGTTAGTGTATGTTCTGGTGAATCCTCCTCTACTACTATCCCACGTTCAGTTGGTGTACACAGGACTCTGCCTTGGGACCTTTTTTCTCTCTACACTCAGTCCGTTGGTGAACTCATCTCCTCTCATGGTTTTCAGTACCATCTCTATGCTGATGACTCTCAGATCTACCTCACTGTACCTGAAATCTTTCTGGAAATCCAGGCCTGGATCTCTGCCTTATTATCTCACATTAGTGCCTGGATGAGTCACAACCATCTGAAACTGAACATGAGCACAACTGTTAGTGTAATTGGGTTTAAAAAAGGTTTGGACAAGTTCCTAGGAAAGTTCCATAAACCATTATTAAAGAGGACCCAGATAATCCACTGCTTGTCCCAATACAAGCATTATGGAACCAGTGTGTCTTTTTTGGAAACTGCTAGGTACTTCTGACCTGGATTGGCCACTGTTGGAAATAGGATACTGGGCTTGATGGACCTTGGTCTGACCCAGAATGGCATATCTTATGTTCTTATCCCAGCCCTCAGTTGTGGTGTCTGTCTTGACTAGATTGTAAGCTCTTAGGAGCAGGGACTGTCTCTTACATGTCCCTGTACAGCGCTGCACATGCCTTGTAGCGCTATTTAAATGATAAATACTAGTAATAGTAGAGGAAAGAGTCCACTGAGTAAAACATCTCATCCAAAAATCTTGTCTTTGACCCCTAGCCACTGTACCATTAGGTGTCAAGAAGAGATCTGCCCTTAATGGGCACTCATCCAGAGCCATCGTCTTGCAGGAAGGAGTATCTGCTCCAGCCACCATGAGAGAGAAAAAAGCAGAGACCCGCTTGGAAGTACTGCCAAAGAGCAGGGAAGAGCTTAGGCTTGATAAAAGGATTCAGAGGTGTGTCTCCAGAGGACAAGTGGAAGAGCCCTGGGAAGACTGTATTTACAGCATATACCCATACAAGAGGAGAAGAAACCAACATAAGCTATATCAAGGAGGTACCCAAGCAAAGAAGTCTGATTGCAAACAGAGCTGAGGAACTATGGTTGCAGCACCCTGTTATCTAGGCATCTTAATGAGAAGTTGACTATGGAGAAAGGGAATTCAAGCAGAGAAATATATTAATTCATTACATATATATGTGGTGCCTAAGAAACTCAAGGGTAAGGACTGAGGTGCATAGCTTTGGAAAGGAATGAGGTTAAAGAATTGCATTGAATAAAGGAGAGTGATGCTATTTATTTTTGTATCATGTTGTTTGGTTTATGGTCAATTCCAATTGTTATTATTATCTTTATTGCTATTATTATCTTTATTGTTATTATTATCAGAGACCTTTAAGTATAATTAAACCTGTGGTTCAAAAGATAATTTCTGGCCTGGACTCTTATTTGAGAAGCATGCGTGTGACAGTATCAAGTGCCAAGGGCCTCTTACTACTACTACTACTACTATTATTAAACACTTGTATAGTGCTACAAGAAGTACTCAGTGCTGTCCAGACACGTATAAGATGGTCCCTGCTCATAGGAGCTTACAATCTAGTCAGGACAGACTACACAGTAGCTGTAGATATGGGATACATCTAGGGAGAATGGTAAGGAAACACAAAGGAGATCAGATGAGTTAAGATCTGAAAGCGGTAGTGAAGAGGTGAGTTTTTAGCCTGGATTTGAAAAGGACCAGAGAAGGCGCCTGACATACAGACTCCGGTAGTTTGTTCCAGGCAAAAGGAGCAGAAAGGTAAAAGGAGCCATCTGGAGTTAGCAATAGAAGAGAAGGACACAGATAGAAGTGATTTGCCAGAAGAACGGAGTTCCCAAGGAGGGGTTTAGGGAGTGATAAGAGAGGAAAGTGTTGACGGCGGAGGATCACATTTTTGTGACAACGGCAACAACACCAAACTTAAACTGCGCGGAAGAAAGGCCCGGCAATCTACTTCTGTATCTTGCCATGAAAACCCAATGGATAGTTACAACAAAACAAATTGTGCTATGGTGCTGGAAGATGAGACCCCCAGGTCGGAAGGCACTCAACTAGCTACTGGGGAAGAGCTGAAGACTTTTCAGAGTAAAGCCAGCATTTATGATGTGTTTGGATCAAAGCCCACGGGAAGTCTGACTGCTGATGTAGCTGCGCATGAAATGAGAGTCAGAAGCTGCAAAGATGTCTTACACATTGGAACATGGAACATACGAAGCATGAACCAAGGGAAGTTGGAGGTGGTCAAGAATGAAATGGAACGTGTACAACTTGATCTGCTGGCTGTCAGCGAACTGAAATGGACTGGCATCGGGCACTTTGCATCAGATGATCACATGGTCTACTATGCTGGAAATGAAAGACAAAGAAGAAATGGTGTTGCATTTATAATAAAGAAGAAACTTGCAAGAACTGTAATGAAATACAATGCAGTCAGCGAACGCTTAATCTCTGTTCGTGTACGAGGATTGCCTATCAACACAACTATAATTCAAGTATATGCCCCAACAACAGCTGCAGAAGAGAATGAAATTGAAGAGTTCTATGAACAAGTACAAGCTGAAATTGACAGAACATGCAAATAGGATATCCTGATAGTCATGGGTGACTGGAACGCAAAAGTTGGCAACAAAGAAGAAGGCAAAGTAGTTGGAAAATATGGACTTGGCAACAGAAATGAAGCTGGAGAAAGACTGATAGAATTCTGCAAGACCAATGATCTATTTATCTCAAACACCTTCTTCCAGCAACACAAGCGGCGACTGTACACATGGACTTCACCCAATGGATTGTATAAAAATCAAATTGACTACATCTGTGGAAGTCAACGATGGAAAAGCTCTATAACATCAACAAAGACAAAACCTGGAGCTGACTGTGGTACAGATCATCAACTACTAGTATGCAAACTCAAGCTAAAGTTGAAAAAGAGCAAACCACTCATGAATGCAGCAAAATATGACCTTGAGAATATACCACTGGAATTTAAAGACTGCCTGCAAAATCGATTTGCTGCTTTAGATACAAATGACAGAGCTCCGGAAGAGTTATAGAATGACATCAAGAAGGTTGTGTTGGAAGAAAGCGAGAAGTCTCTACAAAAGGTGAAAAAGCAAAAACAGCCAAAATGGATGACGGAAGAAACTCTGAAAATTTCCCAGAAACGCCGAGAAGCTAAAGCCAGAGGAGAAAGAAAGACAATCACAGAACTCAACAGAGATTTCCAACGTGCAGCAAGACAGGACAAGGAAAAGTACTACAATGACACTTGCAAGGAAATAGAAGCAGAAACTATTAGAGGAAGAACAAGATCGGCTTTCCTGAAGCTATGAGAGTTAAAGAAAAAGTTCCAGCCTCGAGTTGGAATGTTACAAGATGCTCAAGGTTCTATGTTGAATGATGCTGAGAAGATCAAGAAAATGTGGAAGGAATATACAGAGTTTTTATATGATAAAGATCAAGTGGACCAACAGCCATTTCAACCTGTACCTTATGATCGGGAACCATTGGTGATGAAAGAAGAAGTTGAAGCAGCATTGAAAGCCTTATCAAAGAACAAAGTACCAGGAATTGATAGCATTCCTATAGAACTATTGCAGCAATCTGATGCAACTGTTACCATACTTACAACGCTCTGCCAAGAAATATGGAAGACAACATCATGGCCAACTGACTGGAAAAGATCTGTGTTTATACCAATACTAAAGAAAGGTGATCCAACTGACTGTGGAAATTATCGAACAATCGCTCTGATCCCACATGCCAGCAAGATTCTACTGAAGATTATTCAAAAGAGACTACAACCATACCTGGAACAAGAACTACCTGAAGTGCAAGCAGGGTTCAGGAAAGGGCGAGGAACGAGAGACATCATTGCGGATGTGAGATGGATCCTTGAAAAGACTAAAGAATACCAAAAGGATATTTATTTGTGCTTTATTGACTATAGCAAAGCTTTTGACTGTGTAAACCATGAGAAACTCTGGGCCACATTAAGAAGCATGGGTATTCCAGAACACCTGATCGTTCTCTTGTGCAATCTGTACATTGATCAAGAAGCAACAGTTTGAACGGAACAAGGAGTTCTCCAGGATCAAGCAGGAAGTCAGTCCTCACTTATGGGTGACGTCGGCGCCAACGGAGCCCTCGCGGAGCAATTTCCCCAGCTTTCGAAGAAAGCCTTTGGGATTGCAGCTCGCATGCGCGGTCCTCTTCCCGCCCAAAGATGCCATCTTGCTCAGTCTTCTTTTTTCCACTGAGCCCTACAGACGTAGTTTGTTTCCACCTCTGAAAAAGTTGATTAATTCTTTGTTGTTTTCTCGGTTCGCGTGTCCTTTTCCTGCCCGGCCTCGATTTTTCCTTATTGAGTCCGTTTACATTTCTTTTTTTGTTTTCAGTTTTTAACTGGCGTTCCCGCCACTTATTTTCCACCCCTGGCGGCTCGGTCTTTCGATCTCGCGGGGGCCCTTTTTCCCCCTATGGCTGCCAGCGGGTTCAAAAAATGTGATCATTGTTTTAAATTAATGTCTCTTACAGACACGCATAATTTCTGCCTCCGTTGCCTTGGACCCAACCATGACTCTGGGAGCTGTGGTCCGTGTGGCAAGATGTCCTCCAAGTCGCTGAGGAGTCGGCAATCGCAAAAGGACAGAATCTTCTCTGACCCCGAGTCCGGTCCGGCCCGGACCTCGTCGGAGGCTTCGACGTCTCGTGACTCCGGCCACGAGCTCCATCGGAGTTCCTCTGAGCGGGGGTCCCCTAGACGGGAGCATCGTCGGCAGAGGAAACTCACGCGGGCGGTGTCGGAGGACGCACCTGGTCCCTTGCGGGCCTGGTCGCATAGCCCCGCCAGCCGCCCCGAGTCCTTGGAGGCGGAGAGACCTTCTAAACTTCCTCGACTCGAGGTGGAGCCGCACGTGAGTACTATTGTCCTCCTGGACTCCCCTACGGAACCGTCATCGGGCCCGACGCTGTCGGGGCCCGAGTCGGTGGCTGCCAGGTCTTCTGGGCTTGACCTCAGATTGACATCCTTGGAGCGCAGTATCTCTGTCTTCTTGGACCAGCAGTGGGTTTGGATGACCGGCATCGCCAGTGCATCCACCCAGACCACCGGGACGTCGACGCCCAAGTCAACCCCGGCGGCCGAGTCGATCCTCGAGTCGATGCATGCTCGAGTCGATCCTTGGTCGAGGTCTCCCTCGGCCTCCCGCTCGGGACCGAGGTCATCGACGCTGGCGTCGGCGTCGGGATGAACCCTCGCCCGCACGGAGCCCCTCGATTCCTCCATGGAGGCGTCGGACTGGGACTCGGAAGGGGACGAGTCGCCTGGCTCTTTTCAGACCCGGTGCGTCCCCTCCGACTCGCCCGAGTCGGAGCCTCGAAGGCGATCCCCTCTGGAGGATACGCGCTTCTCTGATTTTGTGCGGGATATGGCCAAGGCTTTGGCTTTCGCTGCGGATCCCGAGGAGGAGCCTCGCGTGGAAGAGCTTGAGGCACTCCAGTACGACTCTCCCCCAAAGGAGGCCTTTACTGTGCCGGTCCCTCTGATGCTGGAGCGGCTGCTCTTCTGCATGTGGGAAAGCCCGGCCTCAACACCGGTGTTAAGCAAACGGATCGATTCGATTTATCGAGTCTGCACGAGCCCCGGGTTCCAGAAGGCGCAACTGCCACACCACTCCATGTTTGTGGAATTGGCAATGCATCGGCTTAAGAGTCAAAAGATGCACTCCTCGGTGCCCCCGGGTAAGGAGGCTCGTAACCTGGATGCCCTCGGTAGGAAGTGCTTCCAGGGTTCCATGCTTGCCTGCAGGGTCCAGACATACCAGCTGTATATGGGCATGTTCCTCCGAGACTTGGCGAAGGAGCTCGCTGGGTTCTCGGTTGGTCTCTCCGACGAACCTTGCAGAGGTTCCTGGCCTTGTCCGATAGTATTCGAGAGTGCTCGAAGTTCCTTTCTCGGGCGGCCTACGACGGCTTTGAGGCGTCGGCCCGAGTAGCCGGAGCCGGCATCGGTGCCCGCCGACAGGCCTGGCTCCAGTCATCCGTCCTCGAGCCATGGGTACAGGACAAGTTAGTCGATGTCCCCTGCCAAGGGGACAACCTTTTCGGCAAGCCCATGTCCGATAAGGCTGCGGAACTCGAGTCCGAGACTCTCACTCGGACTCGACTGTCCCGAAAGACCTCCGCTCCCATGCAGAAGAGGAAGGGTCCGGGGAAGAAGCCTTTTTACCCGAGGAAGGTGCTTGCCTATAAGCAATCCCACCTTCAATACCAAGTACCGGCGGCTTCCACTCAGTGCCCACAGACTAAGGGTCAGGGGAATGGCTGCCACAGGCCGCGGGCCCCCAAGCCTGCTGCACAGCCCTCTGCCACGCAGGGTGGGGGTTTTTGACTATGCCAGCATAGCCTCTCCCCCTCCGCGCCCGTCGCTCAGCACGGGGGGCAGGCTGATCCACTTCGCTCACAGGTGGCCAGCCATAACATCCGATTCCTGGGTGCTGCAGGTGGTTCAAAGGGGCTACCTCTTGCATTTTCACCAGGTGCCTCCCCCCTACTTTCCGGGGGAGCCTCCGAGGCCCCCTCTGCACAGAGACTTACTTCTTCAGGAGCTTCAGGGTCTACTGGAGGAGCAGGCTGTGGAGCCAGTGCCCCAACCTCAGTGGGGTCAGGGGTTCTACTCCAGATACTTCCTGGTCCCAAAGAGGACGGGAGGCCTCAGACCCATTCTGGACTTGCGCAACCTCAACATGTTCCTGCAGCGGGAAAAGTTCAGGATGCTTACCCTTGGAATCTTGCTGCCCTACCTCCAGCAGGGAGATTGGCTATGCTCCTTGGATCTAAAGGATGCCTATACTCACATCCTGATTCATCCGGACCACCGACAATATCTCAGATTTGTAGTGGCCGGGAAACACTATCAGTACCGCGTGCTGCCTTTCGGCTTGTGCTCCGCCCCCAGGGTGTTCACAAAATGCCTGGCGGTGGTCGCGGTCTTTCTGAGGCTTCAGGGCCTGTTCGTTTTTCCTTACCTGGTCGACTGGCTCGTACGGGCGCAGTCGGCCCCAGAGGTCGCGCAGGCCATGCAGCGTACGGTGGCTCTGCTTCAGTACTTGGGCTTCGTCATAAACGTCGGGAAGTCCACGTTGCGACCCTCTCAGGATCTCGAGTTCATAGGAGCTCGGCTCGACACTCTGCGAGCTCGTGCCTTCTTGCCTCGAGAGTGAGCCGACAGGCTCATGGCTTTGGCCGGCAGGTTCCACAGTGCGTCTCCGGTTCCGGCCCAGAGGTTCCTGCAGCTGCTCGGTCATATGGCCTCCACGGTCCATGTCACGCCGAACGCCCGACTGCATATGAGGCCTGTCCAGTGGTGTCTCCGCACTCAATGGCATCAGGCCACAGGAGGTCTGGCGGACCTTCTACAGATCTCCGACCGCCTGGTCTCCTCTCTGCAGTGGTGGCTCCACCTGCCCAACCTGGTACGGGGTATGCCCTTTCAGTCTCCCGCACCCTCCCAGGTGCTGACGACCGATGCCTCTCTCTTGGGATGGGGAGCGCATTGCCAGGGAGCGCGCACTCAAGGCCTTTGGACTCCTTGGGAGGCGGCTCAACAAATCAACTTCCTGGAGCTGCGGGCGATCCGCCTAGCTCTGCGGACCTTCTCTCACCTCACCTCACCTCTCGCCAGTCCATACTGGTGCAGACGGACAATCAGGTGGCCATGTTCTACGTGAACAAACAGGGGGGCACGGGCTCCCTCCTGCTCTGTCAGGAGGCCCGGTGACTGTGCTCCTGGGCGGTCGACCACAACATCCTCCTCAAGGCTGTTTACCTGCCCGGGCAGGAGAATTGCCTGGCCGACAGGCTGAGCCGGGTCTTGCAGCCCCACGAGTGGAGGTTGAACCCCGGCGTTGCCCAGCAAATCTTCCGCCGGTGGGGCACCCCCACCGTGGACCTCTTTGTCAGTCCCCTGAACCGGCAGCTTCCCCGGTTCTGCTCTCGGCATCCGCATACCCTCAGAGTGGCCCCGGATGCTTTCCTCATTTCGTGGTCCACAGGCCTACTGTATGCCTTTCCTCCCACGCCGCTGGTGTCCTGGACGCTCTTCAAGGTTGCCCGGGACGGGGCCTATGTGATCCTGATAGCGCCCCGATGGCCGAGGCAACCCTGGTTTCCTCTGCTCCTCCAGTTAGCGGTGGACACCCCTCTCCCTCTGGGGTTTCAGCCCGATCTTCTGACCCAAGATCAGGGTACTCTTCTGCACCCCAACCTCCGGGCCCTTCACCTGATGGCAATCGCAAAAGGACAGAATCTTCTCTGACCCCGAGTCCGTTCCGGCTGCTGAGAGGGTAGTCCTGGCCCCGCTCTCGCTCCCCCCGGAGGTGGAAGCTGTCGTCCTGGCATCTCGGCGACCTTCTACCCGGAAGTCTTATGCACTCAAATGGCGTCGCTTCTCCGCCTGGTGTTCTCAGCGTTCTGAGGACCCCTTCGCCTGCCTAGTGTCGGTGGTACTGCAATACTTGCTGCACCTCTCCGATCTAGGCCTCAAGTCCAACTCTGTCAGAGTCCACCTCAGTGCTCTCTCTGCACATCATTCGCCGGTGGAGGGCCAGCCCCTTTCCTCGCATCCCTTGGTGGCACGTTTCCTCAGGGGCCTGCTTCTGCTTAAGCCCCCGTTGCGCCCTCCGGCTCCTGACTGGGACCTCAATGTGGTTTTACAAAGGCTTACTTGCCCGCCTTTTGAACCCATGGCTGCCTGCCCCCTCCGCTTCCTCTCATGGAAAGCTCTCTTCTTGGTAGCCCTCACCTCCGCTAGGCGCGTTAGTGAACTACAGGCCCTAGTGTCGGAGCCCCCTTACACTAGGTTCTACAGGAATAGGGTTGTCTTACGGACTCACCCTAAGTTTCTTCCTAAGGTGGTTTCCTCTTTCCACATCAATCAAGAGGTGGTTCTTCCGACCTTCTTTCCCAGGCCACATACCAGCAGAGCTGAGACTGTTCTGCATACCCTGGACTGTCGAAGAGCCTTGTCCTTCTACCTTGACCGTACGCGTGAGCATAGGAAAGCTGCCCAGCTTTTTGTTTCCTTTGACCCCAATCAGTTGGGGTTATCTGTGTCGAAGCGTACTCTTTCCATCTGGGTAGCTGACTGCATCACCTGGGCGTATGGGGCAGCCGGCCTCTCTTTGGAGAGTCGAGTCACGGCGCACCGTGTCCGGGCGAAGGCGGCGTCTGTCGCACACCTCCGCTCGGTTCCGTTGGCAGACATCTGCTGGGCCGCTACTTGGTCTTCTAGCCAGACTTTTGCGGCTCATTACTGCCTGGAGAGGGAGTCCCGCAGGGATAGTGCTTTCGGACAGGCAGTCCTCCACAATCTCTTTGAGGTTTAGGCAACTCCTACCCGCCGGCCCCGATGTGGGCTACCGGCCGGATTCGTATTCAGAGAAGATTCCTTCCTTCTGTGCGGTTGAGCTGGAGGGAGCTCTCTTTTCCAGCTTGAGGTCTCCGGTAGCCTTAAGCTAGGGAGTCCCATAAGTGAGGACTGACTTCCTGCTTGGTCCTGGAGAAAGAGTAGTTACTCACCTGTAACAGGTGTTCTCCAGGAGCAGCAGGAATCAGTCCTCACTACCCTCCCTCCTCCCCTGGAGTTGCAGTCATTCTTATGGTTGCTGTCTTCCGCTATGGGATTTAATGTTAAAAAATGTAAGGTCATGCATTTGGGCTGCAGCAATCCAAGGGAGCAATACAGCATAGGAGGTGAAGTACTTTTGTCCACTAAAGAAGAGCGGGACCTAGGCGTAGTTGTGTCCGATGATCTTAAAGTAGCTAAACAGGTAGAAAAGGCGACGGCAAAAGCTAGAAGGATGCTTGGGTGCATACGGAGAGGAATGGCTAGCAGAAAAAAGGAGGTGATAATGCCTCTGTATAAGTCTTTGGTGCGACCTCATTTGGAGTATGGTGTGCAATTCTGGAGACCGCACCTTCAAAAGGATGTGAACAGGATGGAGTCGGTACAGAGGGTTGCTACTAAGATGATTAGTGGTCTTCATTATAAAGCATATGAGGACAGACTTAAGGATCTTTTTTTTTTTTTTTTTTAATTCTTTATTTTCGTTTTATAACAACAAAGGAAAAGGAAGACATACAGCTAAAAGACAGATACATAAAGTGTGATACATACACCAAAGTAAACCCCTGCCACCCCCCTCCCCCCTGCTTCTTCTCTAGAAAACTAATCATTCCCGAAGCGGGCGTGTACTTACATTATTGTGTTACAAAACCTAACGGTGATCTGAAACATGATGAGTGCACATTATATAGGCATGTTGGAGCAATGAGCAGATTGTACATAATCATTAAGCATCTGCCATTTAGACAAGCGAGAGTGAGGTCAATTATCAATGAAGTATTAGCAGAGGCCTGCGCAACCTGAGCAATGGTAGCAAAAAAAAAAAAAAGGCAGGGTCATCCACATTAGGAGCGCAAAGGCATATACATGTAATTTCAAGGCTACCCATCTTGAGGTGTACTCTGGACCATCTACCCTCTGTATCTGAACTAGTCGCAATAATAGTAGCATGCAAAGATTTCCTAACCAGTATGGCAACCCCACATTTCTTAGAAACGGCTGGGGAATAGGCGGCCACCATGTAAGGTTTAATATTGAGTTCAAGAGTTTCCTTCGAATCCAAATGCGTCTCTTGGAGAAAATCAGATCCGCAGCTTCCTGACTTAGGTAGCTTAGGATTTTCTTCCGTTTTATCGGATTATTGATTCCTTTTACGTTCAATGAGAAAATCTTACATGGTGCCATCAATCAGTAATAGACATTTTAAATGAGGGCGCTTGAAAACATACAACATAATCAGAATCTGTGCAACAATGACATAATCACCGAGGATTCTGGCTAATACACCCCATATTGAAAAGTATGTACCAAAGTATCTTAGAGAAGAAGCAAAACCCCCAAAGAATATGGCGACCAGATGTCTGCGGGAAGAGGCCCTAGAGAGGAAATAAAAAGACATGAAAAAAAAAGGAAAAGAAACACCAGAGTCCATAATTAACACTGTCTCTGATACTCATCGAGGCTACTGTGGGTAGATGGAGTCGGGTCACAGATGTCATCAAAAGTAAGGCAACAAACCGTCCTCGCCAGACTCTTTGCTGGGCTGCGGCAGATCCAATATAGCAGGTACAGCGGATATGAGAATACTTGCAGGAATATTCTGGAAGTCAGCGCATCAAGTCGGCTTCTTTGGAATCCAAAAACTCCGCTAGTAGATCAGGGTCCTCAAATGTTCTTGTCTGATTGTGAAGCGTGACTCGGAGCTTGGCCGGGTACATCAGGCCATAGCGTGCTTGTAGTTGTTGGAGCCTCGGCCGGAATTCCAGAAAGCGCTTTCGGCAGTCGACCGTGGGTTTAGCCAAGTCGGGATAGAAGGAGATCTTGTGGCTCTCAAACTCCATATGGCCCTTTGCCCGAGAGGCATTTAGAATTTGCTCAACGTGTTGATATCTCAAAAGTCGAAAAATGATAGGCCGCGGGGTCTTCCTGTTGAGCGTTATGCTTGTGGGTACACGATGAGCGCGATCGATCTCCAAATCTTTGGTAAAGGTGATTTGGAGCAGGGAAGGGAGGATTTTGGATAAAAACTCTTTCATGTCTCCCGATTCCGCTCCCTCCGGTATGCCCACGAGTCGTATGTTGTTGCGGCGCGCTCTATTATTGCCATCTTCCACTTCTTTCTGCAAGGCCCGCACCTGACGTTCAACTTTGTCGAGTTTGGACAACCGGGCCGCATGG
This sequence comes from Ichthyophis bannanicus, assembly GCA_033557465.1. Lineage (NCBI taxonomy): Eukaryota > Metazoa > Chordata > Amphibia > Gymnophiona > Ichthyophiidae > Ichthyophis > Ichthyophis bannanicus. The sequence goes on along the minus strand of CM066038.1, from coordinate 11,269,379 downwards.
GAGTCCAATATGCTCTCCATTTTGTCCTGACGCGAAGAAAGCCCTTCTAGCTTGCTTTGCAGCACACCAAAATCTTCCCGCAGCGCTCGGAGTGCTTCACCGTTTGACTGCACGAGGTTTTTGACCCCTCTAATCTCTGCGAGGATTTCCTGCTGCATTTCGGGGCCCTCGCGCAAGGCCAGCCCCTTCTGCGGGGACGGAGGTTCAGTTTTGGAGCGTTTGCCGTGAGAAGCCGCTGGAGATCCAAATTCCAAGCGCGTGGGTTTGGTCCCCGTCATCTCACCAATGTGCCCCGGCAAGATCAGAGTAGAAGTTCCAAGTATGTACGGTGTTAATTCAGGATTCTGAGTAGGCCTCTCGGGAGCCTCAGCGTTATGCGACCATCCCGCTGGACATCAGGCTCCGCCCCCAGACTTAAGGATCTTAATATGTACACCTTAGAGGAAAGACGGGATAGAGGTGATATGATTGAGATGTTTAAATACCTCCGTGGCATAAATGTTCAGGGAGAGAGCCTCTTTCAATTGAAAGCAAGTTCTGCGACGAGGGGACATGGGATGAGGGTGAAGGGAGATAGATTCAGGAGTGATATGCGGAAATATTTCTTTACGGAAAGAGTAGTGGATCCGTGGAATAGTCTCCCAGTGGAGGTGGTAGAGATGAGGACAGTAACTGAATTCAAAAAAGCATGGGACCAACACAGAGGATCTCTAAAGGTAAAAAGTGGACTGTTGTAGTTGTTGTTATGGAAGGACAGACTAGATGGGCCTTGTGGTCTTTTTCTGTCATCATGTTTCTATGTTTCTATGTTTCTATGTCATTCGACTGAGCAAGATGGCATCCTTGGGCGGGAAGAGGACCACGCATGCGCGCTGCAATCCCAAAGGCTTTCTTCGAAAGCTGGGGAAATTGCTCCGCGAGGGCTCTGTCGGCGCCGATGTCACCCATAAGTGAGGACTGATTCCTGCTGCTCCTGGAGAACACCTGTTACAGGTGAGTAACTACTCTAAACAGAATGGTTTAAAATAAGCAAAGGTGTATCATCAGAGAAGCAGGATTGTATGAAGACAACAGAGGTGTGAAGATTGGTGGAAGACTCATCAACAACCTTCGCTATGCTGATGATACCACATTACTGGCTGAAAGTGAAGATGATCTGAAACATTTGCTTCTCACAATCAAAGAACATAGTCTCAAAATGGGCCTGCACCTTAATGTAAAGAAGACAAAGATCATGACAACTGGCATAATCAACAGGTTCATCGTTGAAGGAGAAGAAATTGAAATTGTGAACAACTTTAACCTACTTGGATCAATTATCAATAAGGAAGCAACAAGCGGTCAAGAAATCAAACAACGCATTGCTCTTGGCAGAATGGCTATGAAAGACCTAGATAAAATTCTCAAGAGCAGAGATGTCTCTCTCCATACAAAGATTCGACTTGTTCAAGCCATGGTATTTTCAATAACATCATATGGATGTGAAAGCTGGACAGTGAAAAAGACAGACAGGAAGAAAATTGATGCCTTTGAATTATGGTGCTGGCGGCGAATACTGTGTATACCATGGACTGTCCGAAGAACAAACCAGTTGGTACTAGAGGAGATCAAAGCTAAGCTTTCTTTAGAAGCTCAGATGACAAGACTTCGACTTTCATACTTTGGACACATCATGCGAAGAGAGAGATCATTAGAGAAAGACATCATGCTTGGCAAGATAGAAGGTCAACACAAAAGAGGAAGGCCAGCAATGAGATGGATCGATACAATAACAGCAGCTACGGGTACCAATCTGTCAACAATGAACCGCCTGACTGAAGACCGAACACAATTTAGGATAGCTATCCAGAGGGTCACCATGAGTCGACTCCGACTCAACGGCACTTAACAACAACAACAACAAGAGAGGAAAGTTAATGAGGAGCTGCAGAGTGAATGCAGTTATAGGTCAGCAGGAAAAGTTTGAACTGGATGCAGAAATGGATAGGGAGCTAATGAAGTAACTTGAAAAGAGGGGTAATATGAGTATGATGAGGCTGGCAGAAGATTAGTCGTGAAGCAGAGTGTTGAACAGATTGAAGGGGAGACAGATGATTCAGAGGGAGACCAGCAAGGAGCAAGTTACAATAGTCTAGATGGGAGGTGACTAAGGAGAAGATAAGTGTCTTAATAGTGTGTTCAGAAAGGAATAGGTGAATTTTATTGATGTTATAGAGAAAAAAATGGCAGGTTTTAGTTATCAGATGGATGTGTGTGGAGAAGAAGAGAGAGGAGTCAAAGATGACCCCAAGATTGCGAGCTGAGGAGTCAGGGAGGAGTAGAGAGTTATCCACAGAGACTGATAAAGGAGGAAGGGTAGAGGAGGGTTTAGGGGGAAAATAATAAGCTCATTTTTGGCCATGTTCAATTTCAAGCAGCAGTGAGACATCCAAGCAACAATGTCAGAAAGGCAGGCAGAGATCCTGGTCTGGATTGCTGGAGAGATTTCAGGTGTAGAGAGGTAGATCTGGGAGTCATCAGTGTAAAGATGGTACTGAAAGCCATGGGAAGAGATGAGTTCACCAAGGGACTGGGTATATAGAGAGAAAAGGAGTGGACCCAAGAAAGATCCTTCAGGTACAACTGAGAGCAGGTTAGCAGTAGAAGAGGATCTACCAGAAAAAATACTGAAAGAGTGATGGGAGAGATAAGAAGAGAACCAGGATAGCACAGAATCCTTAAAACCAAGCAAGGACAAGGTATCAAGGAGAAGGTTTTGGTCAACAATGTCAAACGCAGCAGAAAGGTCAAGAAGGATGAAGATTGAGTAAAGGCCCTTGGATTTTGCCAGGAAGAAGTCTCTGAAGAATTTGGCAAGAGCCGTTTCAGTAGATTAGAAAGGACAAAAGCCAGATTGTAAAGGATCCAGGAGGGCTTGAGAGGAGAGAGAGTCGAGGCAACAGCAGTGAACCGCACATTCAAGTATTTTAGAAACAAAGGGAAGGAGGGAGATGGGTCAGTAATTAGAAGGACAGATAGAGTCTAGTGAGGGTTTCTTAAGGAGAGCTATGACCACAGCATCCTTGAAGGGTGCAGGAATAGTTGCAGTGGAGAGTGATAGGTTGAGAATTTGAGAGATAGAAGGGACAACAGTGGAGGAGATGGAGGTTGGAATAGGATCAGAGGAACAGGTTGTGAGCTTGTAGGAGGAAAGAAGGTGTGTGGTTTCCTCCACAGAGATCATAGAAAAGGAAGAGAGGCTGGCAGAAATAGGAGGGGAAAGTTGGGAGTGAAGATGGGGAGGAGGGGAAGTAGCTGACATTGTTGGGAATTGGAGTGTGATCTTGTGGATTTTGTCATGGAAATAATCAGCCAGGATTTGGGCAAAAAGGGAAGGAGGTGTCGGAGGTGGAGACACCTTGAGGAGAGAGTTGAGAGTTGTAAAGAGATGATGAGGTCAGAGGGTCAGATGGATATAATAGTCTTGCTTGGCAAGTGCTATGCCTGATTGGAAAGAGACAAACATGCATTTGAAGTGTATAAAGTCTGTAAGGGTGTGGGATTTCAGCTAAGCATTCTCAGCTGAACAGGCACAGGAACGTAGACAGCAGGTAGTGGAAGACAGCCGGGGCTAGGGTATAGTGCATCTCACAGAACGTGGTATGGAGGAGCAAGAGCATCTGAAGCAAAGGAGAGTGCAGCATTATAGAAAGCTACTGACTCATCAACAGACTCAGAGGACATAGTAGAGGAGAGAGCCAAAGGGTCAATAACATGAAGATTTCTAAATAGGTTGGAGAGTGAAGCTTAGCAGGTGATGTTCCGCTAAGGGGAAAACTGAGGTACAGAGGTTTGAGGGTAAGCAATTAGAGAAGAATATAAGGTCGAGACAGTGGCCGTGCTGGTGAGTGGGGGCAGTAGAACAAAGCTGGAGGTCAAATGACGAGGTAAGGGAAAGAAGCTTTAAAGCATATTGGGTTAGAGCGGTTATCAAATTGAATGTTAAAGTCTCCGAGAATGAGGGAGGGGAAGATGAAACTAAGCGGAAGGAAAGTCATGAGTGAAAGTCAATGAGAAATGTAGAGGACTATTGCCATTCTCCACCAAGAGACTCTTAAATCCTTTAAATCCAAGAGTGCAGAGAAAGACTGGGTAAAAAGCTCCTAGGATTGGTGTGTTTCCTTGTCTGCCAAGCAGTTGGTGATGTAACTGTCTGGACCACACAGAAATGGACCTACTCACACTTTCTATAGATACATATATAGAACATGAACCATAATGTATGAGGCTTATGTTATAGGTTTGACACAATACTCCAGAAGAAATGCATAATGGTGCTTAGATGCAAGAGTCTTCATCAGGTTTCCAAATAAGCCTTCCTCATCATAGGCCTGTCATGTTTAGCTGAGCTTAACACTATGCAAATGATCTTTATGACTAAAAGTGAAGCAGTGTTTCAAAAGACTAATTATTTCTATCATTTAGAAGATCTGCTTAAGCCTTCACAATGAGAGCATCCTACTATGAGTAGGGGATCTCCCACATGTCAGTCATTCCAGGATAAGATTTAAACTCACTAAATCAGAAGTTAATTAATCATTTCTGTCTGTATACAGGGGGATTAGAGGTATAGTATTTGAAAGGACTTAATCCAACCTGATGAAGCGTCATCTGATCAAAGCAGGTATAACTACATTTTAACATGCACAAGAAAGCTTTAACCTCATTATGCCAGGAAGGCAACAACCATCATTTATAAAAAGATTATCTTACCGGAAGGCAAATTCCAGGAATAATTAAAAACGGAATTAAATTGGATTTGATGCCTTTTTAATTTTTTCTCAAATCTTAAAAGGAAAAGAGTGCTGAAAGCCATCAATGACAGTTATGGAAAAACAAGAGATGGCATGCGATACACCCATTCTACCCTCCTGAATGAACTTTATCAGCACTATCCTTAACATTACTCTTTAGACGTCACCTTTGTAGCTTTACATATTTTCAACGGAACAACGTTGGACGAATGAAAAAGATTTCACGGCCTACAAAGATTCCAGTTTTCTTCAGGACAAATCTGAGAATCTTTTTTTCAGGTCACAGTTGCTTTAATATGCTTCTGGGGCTTGTTTTACTCTCAGGACACCCATGTGAGAAGTCCAAAAGAGTGCCTATCTTATAAAAGCAACATATGTGCCTAGGTCCCTGCATCCAGCCCCGAAAGTGTACACATGCAGCGCACGATTTTATACCTACTCTGAAGAAGATGCAGATGTGAGCATGTACCATATGAGGCCGATTTTATAAGGGAGCGGAGAAAAGATATGCACCATTTAGGTGTGCAGGTCATAATTTCCAAGGATATATGCGCAGGAATGGACTTTAGGTGATCGCTATTCTGTAAGCACAAGCATAATACCATTCGTGCATGTGGGAAAGTACAGGGATGGAGTGCAAATTTACATGCGTGTGCTTGAAAACTCTAGGCTTGGGCATTTACATCTGCTCATGTCTGGTTTGCACATATTTTATATCACAATCCTATTTATAAACTACTCAACTGGGAACGCCTGCACATATATCATCTGAAAGTACTCTGTGTGTGCACTTTTTGGAGGTAGGTGTAGAGGTCTATGCTGGCATGCAGAAAATATAGTGTGCCCAGTGGCGTAAGTTATAAAGAGAGGCATCCAAGCAAAATTTTGCTGAGGGCCCCTCATTGTTGTGGTGGTGGTGCCCCCTTTCATGCAGCAGTGGTGGCTCCCCCATGTTGTGGCGGCAGCAGCAGCGTGGCAAACTTACTATAAATGTTTCCCATGCTGCTCTGCAGCCCTTGGAACATCATCCCATGGTCCTGGAAACCAAAACACTCTTGATGACACCATCTATGCTTCCAGTCATTCACCAGCTATGCAGCTTTTCTGCCTCAGTCTTTACCCTCAACAGGCGTGATTGACAAGATCACCATTTGTGCACCGGTCTGCTTCACCATGTGTCCAAGAGCCATGAAGTCACTTTTGAAACATTGTCCAAGAGCCATGAAGTCACTTTTGAAACATTTGGAGGGATACCTAGTAATATCATTTGTGCAGACATGGATGGACAACATCGGATAATAGTCAGTAGGCTTGATGAGTCTTGGCAAACTCTCCGTAACATTGTGGATGGCATCTGGCAGACAGCACACCTCTCTGGATATCAAGTCTGGTTGGCAGATGGATGCAATTACTACTACAAATACTCTGATCATTTGTATAGTTCTACAATGCATACACATAGAGGCTGATTCCGTACTGGCCAACCAGTCCCTGTATGGCCAATCAGAATAGGGGCATACAGCTAGACCCAATTCTGATTCCATGGGGGCTAGATACGCCCGTGGGATCAGAATTGGGTCTATGGCTTGGACTTGCAGGCCAGGCCCCAATTCTGATCGGCCGCACACTGAGTCCACATACCCGGCTAACTCAGCCAGGCTCCTGAATTGAGCCGCAGTGCCATGGCGTCCTCTTGCCATGGCACCACAGCTCCAGGAGCTGCGATCCCCAGCTGACAGAAATACCATCCTTTCCCTGCAGCCCAACCCCCAATCAGGCCTCCCATGGCCAGGGTCGGGCTGTGGGGATCCCCTTGCATCCCTTCACTTTCTGTTTCTGCCTGGTGCCATGGCCTGATGTCCATAAGGACTTATTCCACCTCCAAAGTGGAATAAGTCTCTCATTTCCGTGGCCAACCCCGGACGTACAGGGCTGACCTCAAAATCAGCTCTATATATCCGAGGTCACTCTCCGCCCACCACCCACCCTTGATCCGCCACTGTCCCACCCCGCCCCCCATGAACAGAGCTCCCCATACAAATATACAAATCGCATGTTCATACGGGGAGCTCTGTCCCTGGCAGGCTGACCGGCCATTTAGCGGGTCTGAATGTCCAGATTGAACATCCAGACCTGCTAAACAGAGTTCAGAATGATCCCCATACTGTACACATGCACCTGAGAGACAGTCCGAATTACTAATTAAATAGGAATCAGTATACAAGGAATTTATATTCAGAAGCAATTATTATTATTAATAGTACTTATCATTTGTATAATGTTACAAGGCATATGCCGTCCTGTACCCTGCTCTATAGAACTTACAATCTATTCAAGACAGAAAGAGAGACAAATACAACAAAATAGGGGACGAGGTAAAACTACGTGGAAATGGTAATTGATTCAGTTTATCTAATTCGGTGATTAGCATAACTAACATTTATAATTCAGTTTTCATTAAAGAAACTCTTATTTGTGTTCCAACTGTGTAAGATCTCAAAACAGGGATCAGCAAAATGGTTTTGAATAAATCCAAATCTCACCCAAACCAGAAGACAAAGAGAAAGGGAGGAATTAGAATGGAAATAAAAAAGAAGCTTCTTATACCATTTCTATCAGCAACCTATATATACCTTTAGAATAAATCCCCTGTTTAACATAGGACACAGTCCCTTCCACTCTTATACTTAAATAAGAAAATAAAAGAAAACCCTCAACATTTTATACTGTATAAGTAAGTTCCCTCACTTGGTTTGCAGCTTGTCGTGCTGTGAGGGCTTGTGTGCATCAATGATGTTGAGAGCTTAACTATCGGTAGTTTAACTACTGGCAGGGTCTCCCAAGATGGACAGGTCTCAGCTGAGATGCCAGACCAAGACAAACCACCCATCTGGGCAGCAGCAGAATGGGATAGTGTTGACGGCGGAGGATCACATTTCTGTGATAACGGCAACAACACCAAACTTAAACTGCACGGAAGAAAGGCCCGGCAATCTACTTCTGTATCTTGCCATGAAAACCCAATCGATAGATAGAACAAAACAAATTGTGCTGTAGTGCTGGAAGATGAGACCCCCAGGTTGGAAGGCACTCAACTAGCTACTGGGGAAGAGCTGAAGACTTTTCAGAGTAAAGCCAGCATTTATGATGTGGTTGGATAAAGCCCTCGGGACGTCTGACTGCTGATGTAGCTGCGCATGAAATGAGAGTCAGAAGCTTTAAAGATGTCTTACACATTGGAACATGGAACGTACGAAGCATGAACCAAGGGAAGTTGGAGGTGGTCAAGAATGAAATGGAACATGTACAACTTGATTTGTTGGGTGTCAGCGAACTGAAATGGACTGGCATCAGGCACTTTGCATCAGATGATCACATGGTCTACTATGCTGGAAATGAAAGACAAAGAAGAAATGGTGTTGCATTTATAATAAAGAAGAAACTTGCAAGAACTGTAATGAAATACAATACAGTCAGCGAACACTTAATCTCTATTCGTCTACGAGGAATGCCTATCAACACAACTATAATTCAAGTATATGCCCCAACAACAGATGCAGAAAGAATGAAATGAGGAGTTCTATGAACAAGTACAAGCTGAAATTGACAGAACATGCAAACAGGATATCCTGATAGTCATGGGTGATTGGAACGCAAAGGTTGGCAACAAAGAAGACGACAAAGTAGTTGGAAAATATGGACTTGGCAACAGAAATGAAGCTGGAGAAAGACTGATAGAATTCTGCAAGACCAACGATCTATTCATCTCGAACACCTTCTTCCAGCAACACAAGCGGCGACTGTACACATGGACTTCACCCAATGGATTGTATAAAAATCAAATTGACTACATCTGTGGAAGTCAACGATGGAAAAGCTCTATAACATCAACAAAGACAAAACCTGGAGCTGACTGTGGTACAGATCATCAACTACTAGTATGTAAACTCAAGCTAAAGCTGAAAAAGAGCAAACCACTCATGAATGCAGCAAAATATGACCTTGAGAATATACCACTGGAATTTAAAGACTGCCTACAAAATTGATTTGCTGCTTTAGATACAAATGATAGAGTTCCAGAAGAGTTATGGAATGACATCAAGAAGGTTGTGTTGGAAGAAAGCGAGAAGTCTCTACAAAAGGTAAAAAAGAAAAAACGGCCAAAATGGATGACGGAAGAAACTCTGAAAATTGCCCAGAAACGCAGAGAAGCTAAAGCCAGAGGAGAAAGAAAGACAATCACAGAACTCAACAGAGATTTCCAATGTGCAGCAAGACAGGACAAGGAAAAGTACTACAATGACGCATGCAAGGAAATAGATGCAGAAACTATTAGAGGAAGAACAAGATCAGCTTTCCTAAAGCTACGAGAGTTAAAGAAAAAGTTCCAGCCTCGAATTGAAATGTTACAAGATGCTCAAGGTTCTATGTTGAATGATGCTGAGAAGATCAAGAAAAGATGGAAGGAATATACAGAGTTTTTATATGATAAAGATCAAGTGGACCAATAGCCGTTTCAACCTGTACCTTATGATCTGGAACCATTGGTGATGAAAAAAGAAGTTGAAGCAGCATTGAAAGCCTTATCAAAGAACAAAGCACCAGGCATTGATTGCATTCCCATAGAAGTATTACAGCAATCTGATGCAGCTGTTACCATACTTACAAGGCTCTGCCAAGAAATATGGAAGACAGCATCATGGCCAACTGACTGGAAAAGATCTGTGTTTATACCAATACTAAAGAAAGGTGATCCAACTGACTGTGGGAATTATCACACAATCGCTCTGATCCCACATGCCAGCAAGATTCTACTGAAGATTATTCAAAAGAGACTACAATCATACCTGGAACAAGAACTACCTGAAGTGCAAGCAGGGTTCAGAAAAGGGCGAGGAACGAGAGACATCATTGCGGATGTGAGATGGATCCTTGAAAAGACTAAAGAATACCAAAAGGATATCTATTTGTGCTTTATCGACTATAGCAAAGCTTTTGACTGTGTAAACAATGAGAAACTCTGGGCCACATTAAGAAGCATGGGTATACCAGAACACCTGATCGTTCTCTTGCAGAATCTGTACATTGATCAAGAAGCAACAGTTCGAACAGAACAAGGAGAAACAGAATGGTTTAAAATAAGCAAAGGTGTAAGACAAGGCTGCATTCTTTCCCCCTACCTGTTTAATTTATATGCAGAACAAATCATCAGAGAAGCAGGATTGTATGAAGACAACAGAGGTGTGAAGATTGGTGGAAGACTCATCAACAATCTTCGCTATGCTGATGATACCACATTACTGGCGGAAAGTGAAGATGATCTGAAACATTTGCTTCTCACAATCAAAGAACATAGTCTCAAAATGGGCCTGCACCTTAATGTAAAGAAAACAAAGATCATGACAACTGGCATAATCAACAGGTTCATCGTCGAAGGAGAAGAAATTGAAATCGTGAATAACTTTAACCTACTTGGATCAACTATCAATAAAGAAGCAACAAGCAGTCAAGAAATCAGACGACGCATTGCTCTTGGCAGAATGGCTATGAAAGACCTAGATAAGATTCTCAAGAGCAGAGATGTCTCTCTCCATACAAAGATTCGACTTGTTCAAGCCATGGTATTTTCAATAACATCATATGGATGTGAAAGCTGGACAGTGAAAAAGATAGATAGGAAGAAAATTGATGCCTTTGAATTATGGTGCTGGCGGCGAATACTGTGTATACCATGGACTGCCCGAAGAACAAACCAGTCTGTACTAGAGGAGATCAAACCTAAGTTTTCTTTAGAAGCTCAGATGACAAGACTTCGACTTTCATACTTTGGACACATCATGCGGAGAGAGAGATCATTAGAGAAAGACATCATGCTTGGCAAGATAGAAGGTCAACGCAAAAGAGGAAGGCCAGCAATGAGATGGATCGATACAATAACAGCAGCTACGGGTACCAGTCTGTCAACAATAAGCCGCCTGACTGAAGACCGAACACAATTTAGGATAGCTATCCAGAGGGTCGCCATGAGTCGACTCCGACTCGACGGCACTTAACAACAACAACAACAAGTTCCCCCACAGGGTGGCAGATTTTTTTTGTACAATGTCTCAATAATAGGGTTGTACAGCTAAAAAGATCATTTTGATTTATTTCCTGTGTTGTTTACAGTTTTTGTTTTGTTTTGTTTTAATCTATTTTAATTGTATATCATTTTGTTTATATAAATTTTCATTTCAGGGAAATGCTCATTAAAGAGGTGACTGTAGCTGTTGCCCAATTGAAAAACTTTACTGAAAGGTTACTAGAGGTTTTAGTCAAATTAAAAAAAAAAAAAAAAAAGCTTTTTTTCCTCACAGTCAGAGGCAGGCCTCAAACCAGTGATCTTTGGGTTAGAAGGCTGACATCTTGTGAAGAGCCATCACTTCTCAATAGGGGCTGGCTCTAGCCTGCCTGCTTTTAACTCTTCCTGTTTCCTGATTGGTCCAAAGTTTGTCTGTTCTGGAACTCTATGAAAAATGCTAAATGGATTTTCTGCCTTGTGAATTTATCTATTCCTACTATAGAGATTTACTCCAAGGATTTTTATTTTGCTTTGCCTTTGTGCCAAAAATTCTGTGAAAACAGGTTTAAGTACTATCAGATACACCAAGCCTAATTCAGATCCTGGTTGTTCAAGAAATAATCATCAGAATTTTGAATTTTTTAGTATCATGTTCAGATTGAAAATTATATAAAATGACATGGGAAACATGATATTTCACTTGTTTCAAATGAATGCACATCTCTACTCCATAATACCAAACTTAAAAAAGAAAATAGCTCATACCTCCTGCAGATGTAGGCTCACGACTGTGAAATTGAAGATTTTCCTGAAGCCTAATTGTAAATTGAAATCTTCAGTTTCAAGCAAGTCAGCAGATGTTGCTTGCTTGACTTGGCAGAAAAACAAGATAGATAAAGCCACTTAGGAATGAAGGAACCTGGACCAGCCCAAGATCTGAAGGTCTACTCTTTACTAAGAAATATTTAAATCTGCTAAACATTAGCAATTACCATCTACTACTAATTGTTTAGTTTGGCAAATGCTAATTAACAAACGTTGCCTTCAACCTTTTCAGCAGTAATGGTAAATCACGGTTAATCAACTATCTTTAAACAATTTGAGCTGTTCTTGTCTAGTTTCTCAGCCTCAATGCCAGCTCAATCAACTATAAAAAACCAGAGATACTGCCAGGGAAAGTCACATGCCTGTCTGTTGTTTCTTAATTTATCAGATAGTTTCAGAGAGGATAAGGAATCTTATGGAGGCTGCACACTTTCTGCTCATGTAGGAGGTTTTCAGAATCTTTCAAAGTGCACTCCAAGATTATTTGCAATAATGAAGTGTCTGACAATTAGAAAGTTTACTTAGGGCCGTTTTACTAAAGCCTGTTAAGCAATTAACATGGAAATTCGAGGGTTCTATCAGTGTCCTGCACGAACAGTTAACACAGTGTCTTGACAGGCAGAATTTTCTAATTCCTGCGTTTACTGACAAATGCTGAATGAGGAAGGGCACTGCATAAAGACTGCATCTTATACTTAAGGTATGATACATTACCATGTACGAACTGTAGAATTCAGATTACCGCCATTTCTGTTGTTTTATTTTCATTCCATTTATTTTATTTATATTACCTTTTAAGTGGTCACATACTTAAAAACAGATTTAACAAAGACAGAGAGAAATGCAAAAATTATTATTGTCCAATAGCAATTTGAAAAATGTGTGTCTTGGCCCCTTTATGTATGATCAAATAGTCTAGAACCTGGCGGACAGAATTTTGGACCCACTGCCAGAAAAACCTGAGAGTTTATTAATTCCTTATGAATTTCAGTGGTTGAAGATAAACCTTGTAAACCCTGGGAAATAGATTGTGATGGCCATCTCCGGTCCTAACAGTCTTGTGAGGATCACTATCAAAGGCTTTGCTGAGATCCAAGTGCACCACATTCAATGAGCATCCTTAATGTAATCCTTTGGTTACTTGGTCAAAGAAATGGATCAAAGCCATGTCACACAACTGCTGCCTTGAATCCTGCAACCCACTGCACTGAACAAACTTCACTATCCTAGCATTCAGAAGAGCCTCCATAACTGTTCCTACTATTGAAATCAGATAAACCTGTCTATAATTTCCAGCCTTTGCAATGTAACACTGTCAATCATTCCCAAATATGCCCCAAATTGTTCACCAAATCTCCAACATTGAAACATGGGTCATGGAAAAACGGCCATAGCTTTAACAAATTTAAACGTGGCAAAATTCATAACCCAAGGGCATGCTGCATGAGGCCATCTGGGTTTCGACATTGCCCTCTCTACCCCTCTCCCCCCCCCTCTCCTTGCATCCCCCCTTTTCCCAAAAACCATACCTCGCTGTTTCGATACAACATATTTTAATAGTGGGTTTGATCGGCCACAGCTGGCGGATCCTGCCCGTCTCAAAATAACAACATTGCTAGTATCAACAGCGTACTTAACAGGAACAACATTCTTAACACCCATAGCCAGAATGCAAATCATCATACAATCATAATACAATAATGCCGCCAGGCGGATGTACCACACTGCTGTCTTCTCCCCCCTAGCCCACACTGTGGCTGGGGAGAGCCCTGTCCTGGCTACCAACTGCTCCGTGTTGGTGCCCAGGTGGGCCCCTTTTGGCTTCAGATGTCCCTTGCCCCCCAAGGCCAGGCACCCCACCTTGGTATCTGGCCACCTTTTTCTCCTTATTGTGTGGCACCCTCCAATTCGTCATTGAGATCCCACCTTCCCCATCAGCTGTGACGTTCCCCCCCTCTTCCCCTTTGCCCCATCCCCCTTCCTTCACATACCCTTTTTCTTCTTTCCCCCTGGGTGTGGAGGATGGGAGCAGAACACATGCAACGAGGACACCTCCTGCTCCCTGGGGCTTTATTGGCCTTCTTTTGCCACCTCCACCACCGACACTTGCCCCCCATGTCACGCCCGCCATGAACCCTTCTACCCCCACAGCTATCTGGTTATGTGCCGGCTCCCTTTGGGCCGGCCACCATTAATCAGATAAACCAAATACGTTTCAAACACCCTGTCTTTGTTCAGGACTACACAGTACTGTCCTAATCTGTCATCAACAGATTAACCTATCATGGCTTTGTTTCAGACTAGACGGTAACATTCTAGTCCACCATCTGCAGACAGGCATCTCCCCATTACTCTTCCTAGCTCATGGTACTGCCAGGCTAAAGCCACAACTCCATAGAGCCTTTAAAACCTCCTCTGCACATGTGCGAAGAGTCTTAAGGTTCAAGCTCTGATCCTTCTCATCCCAACCCACTCAAGGACTTGCTCAGACTCCTGGAAGATTAGTTCCTCTTCTACCACCACCTCAGCTATTTTATTTATTTATTTAACATTCATTTATAACCCGCATCTTCCAGAGTTCAGTTGCGGTTCACAATAAAACAACAATCCACAAAGCAAGAGCTTAGTTTTACATCGAACATTTTGTAACAATAAAAAGTAATAGTTAACAGCATGAACTAATGCATAACAGCACAAAACTGGCTTGTAAACTATGTACAATAAACTATATACAAATACAAGTTGTAGGTACTTTAGAATTGAATCATGGTGTTTTTATAATAGTGTATTGTCTGTTAAGTTGTTGGAAATAGTATTACTCAGTTATGATTTTTTTAGCCTTTATCTGAGTGTATCAAGGGGTTATCTATGTTGCCGTAGTGCATGGAGAATAGATAGGTTTTTAGTTTTTTACGGAGTTCCATAATTTCGGTTACAGTTCGTAGGTCCTCCGGAAGGGAATTCCAAATAGACGGGGCAGCATGCGAAAAAGCTCTGTTGTTAGTTAATTTATTTGCTTTTATGAAATCATTAGGAGTATTTAGTTTATTTGAGTATCCTTTTCTGTGCGTAGTTTTTTGAGATTCCATGCTGATTAGTTTGCTTAGTGGGATTGGAGCCATGTCATTTAAAGCTTTATATGTAGTTATTGTGGTTTTATATATTATCCTACTTTGAATTGGCAACCAGTGTAGGGAAGCTAATATTGGTGTTATGTGCTGGAATGAGTGTGCTTTCATTATAATTCTAGCTGCTGCGTTTTGTGCTAATTGGATTCTTTTTATGTTTTGTTTCGTTATTCCTAAAAGAATTAGGTTGGCAAAATCAAAGTGCGGGGTTATTGTAGCCTGGATTATATTAATAAAGTCTAGTTGGTGTACTAAAGGGCGTGGTGTACTAAAGGGCGTCTCTACGGCACTTATGCATGGTGTTACCTATGCATGCAATTACGGTGGTCACTATAAGTGCATGCGTACATGTCCTTTATAAAATAAGAACTTTTATGGATTTCTCGAGTGTACCCATCCTGCACGCTCTATATGGAATCACCTGGGGTGGCCATAACTCTCTGATGTAACATATAAATAGGATTCTTTTTTTTTTTCTTTCAGATCATGTTCTGATTTTACTCCTTTCTGTGAAAGGTTTGAAGAAAGACCCAATGCCCCTATTCATGTGAGCATGAAGATAAAGAGGATTTCTTTTTCACTGGAAGCCAAAGCTCATAAAACACAAGACAGCTCATGAATTTAGGACACGCTCACAAATAAGCAATTTTGTGTAATTTTGCAATTTTGTATAATTAAGGAACTCATTGGCTTTGTCAGCTTTTCGATTTTCTAGTTCCACAAATCACTCTCTTCCGTAAGTGCAGCCATTTACAGAAGAGAGAGTTTGTGTGGAGCTAGTACAGATAGTGGATAAAGCCAATGGGGCCAAAACAGATGCATCTTAGGATATCAAAGGAAGTCAGAGAGGTACTGGTGGGTCCACTGAAAGACAAGAAGAAAGGGGAAGGCTGTCTCTTTAATAAAGTGGTAGAAATTGCCCACCTCCTGAATTTAGGCAGCACATAACATGGCTGGGCCCCAGAGGGAAATTGCCAGGGAGGGTGGGGGAGGAAGGAAGTGGGGTGATTAGATGCTGTAGGATAGCTGTGGTGGCAAGGTTTGGAGATAGGAGTTGGGAAGGCAAAGGATACCATCAGGGCATCATATCTGTGAGAACAGAGAATTGACTGGCCAGACTGTAGGACAGTGTGCAGTGGTGGATGTCTGTACTTTCTGCCCTGCCCAAAGAGTTAGCAAAGGGGGAGAGAAGGCAAATGGTGGGGAGGGGAGGGGAGAGGAGGGGGAATATGTTATAGCTGTGATCCACAGCACTGACAATATTACTAAATGAAATGTGTGCCCACCCACAGCACCGATCCCCCCTGGACAGCTCCCAATCCCCATCAGGAGCTGCCTGGGGGGGATCGATGCAACTCCCAATTTTTAGAAAAAATCCTGGCTAGCTAGTCAGCTAAGCTCCCTGCCTCCCCCTCAAGCAGATATAAAAGGGTATGGGGGGGGGGGGCTCTGCAGGCACTGCGGGACTTTTCCCTTAGTATCTGCCAAGGCAGGTAATGTGGGGTCTCCACCGAGGTTTACCCATTACTGTGCAGTTTTAGCAGTCAAAACTAATTCAGTTTAGTAAACATACCCCTATGGCTCAATAATGCACGCAATGGGAGTTATTTTGGAAGCCCTGTTCATGCTTTGGACGACCAAAAATGGGCATGGAGAAATCCAAAGCATGGAGACATCTCCAGATCCATTTTAGAAACTGGGTATGTGGACATCCAAGTCTGAATAGGGGCATGGTGGGGGCGTGGCTGGGGAATTCTCAGGAACCCGGATGTCATTGCTCAATCTCAGAAACATCCTGAGTCATGTCGAAGTTTAGCGTGCTGTCTTTGTGACGGTGTCATCATCCCCACTGCTCTGCACAATTACAATGTTAGCAACAGTAGGATTTGAACCATGGCTTCCCTGATCTTAGCCCACTACTCTAACCACTACTGAACATTTGTATAGCACTACAAGACATATGCAACGCTGCACAGACACATGTAAAAGACGATCCCTGCTCATCAGAGCTTATAATCTAGTCAACACAGTAGATATAGATATAGAATACATCTAGGGGGAATGATAAGGAAACCCAAAGGAGATTAGGCAAATCAAGATTGGAAAGCGGCAGCAAAGAGGTGAGTTTCCATTAGGTTATTGCCCGATATCCATTTTCTGGAATACTATTCTGGGGATGTCTATGAAGTCATCCCTGCAGATGTTCCGACCAGGCAAGTCCACATTTGTGCAATTATGCTTACACCTGGACATGCCTGCTTTCTGTAGATGTTCTGGCTTAGACATCCCAGATTTCATGCTAGGGGACAGGACTTTGTGTTAACTGCCATGAAAATGCTGTCCCCATCCCCGGAAAGTTAACTCTGTGTTGCACCTATCACACCATGATGTTTGAGCTATTGGCACTTTAGATGCAACACCTTAGCTCTCTCTAAGTCTGGTGAAGGGTTAGGTGACTTGGCCAGGATCACAAGGAGCGACAGTGGTATTTGCTTTAGGATTCCCTGGTTCTCAGACCACTGCTCCAACCATAGATTATTGCTCCACTCCATTCCCTTATTGAGCCAAGTGCACATGATAACATTAGCTTCTGAAATGAAAAAAATAAAACCTTAAATAAAATGAAAAAGTCCATAAACTACACCTGAAATGAAATAAATTGAAAATATTTGCCGTGCATACCCCTAATCATAATCAACATTTATTTATTTACATTCTCTTATATATACCGCACTATTCTGCATCATTGTGGTTTATCTGTTGTTCCAAAAGACAATTGAAGACTTTTCCTTTTGAACAGTCATTGGAGAGGCTTTAAGACAGGCAATGAGTAGACAACTGTTATCAAGTAGAAAGATGGTGAGGGAGGTCCTCATGCCATTGTGAGGTTAACCCTTGAATGGCCATAATATTTCATGAAAAGTATTGATTTTTACATATGTTAATTTTTATTGTAACATTTTATTGTAATTCTGTTATTGAATTGTTTTCTTCTGATCAGTTAATTGTACACTGTCTGGAATTTGTACAGGTATGGTAGGTTCTATAGAAACATTAATTAAATTAAAGATTTACAGTGATGCCATTGTTTGATATAATTATCCAGTCCCGTTACGGACTGTTTACAGTATATTAATATGTAACTAAAGGCACAATATACTGGATGATTCCTTACAAAAATGAAGCAAATATTTAACTCATATTCAATGAGTAACTGACTAAAACTCAGTGAAGTAGATCCATGGTACATTTGCTTAAGATCTGGCCCTCTATTTACCTTGCTACTGGTTTTATCCATAACTGTGATCATCTCAGAATCACCGAAGTTCTTTAACAGATCTGCCCATGAACATGAACAACTTTGAAGACTTTCCAGGTTAACCTATTTGCAAAGCAAGGTATTAATTTGGCTTTAATATATTCTTTGTTAAAAGTTCAGCTAAATTTTATGAATCAGTGTTAGTATTAACTCTCTCGGGTTCTGTGTTATGGGACATTCAACGTCTGCTTTCCTTGAACATTGTTCAATCTAGATCAAAAGAATACAAAAATACTTAACAGCATAAAATTATAAGATTTGCCATATTGGGTCAGACCAAAGGCACATCAAGTCCAGTATTTTGCATCCAACAATGGCCAATCCAGGTCACAAGTACCTGTCAAGTTCCCAAAAGGTAGACTGATTCCATGCTGCTTATCCAAGGGGTAAGCAGTGGATTTCCCCAGTCCATTTTAATAATGCTTTATGGACTTTTCCTCCAGAAATTGTCCAAACCTTTTTAAACCCAGCTACTCTAACAGCTTTTACTACATCTTCCAACAACAAATTACAGAACTTAATTTAAGTATTGAGTGAAAAAATCTTTTCTCTGATTAGTCTTAATCTACAACTTTATAGCTTCCTTGCATGTCCCCTAATCTTTGTACTTTATGAATACAAACAGTAAAATTCATTGTCTGAAGCAGTGGCTCATCGTAGTCTTTGTGACATTTCTAGCCGGTTGAGATTTCAGGATATCCGCAGTGTATATGCATGAAAAAGATCTGCATATAATGGAGGCAATGCAAGCAAATCTCATCTTTGCAGATTCATTATGGATATCTTGAAACCCAGTCAGATTGGATTTGGACATTTTAGCTCTCGCCTGTCTCGGAAGTTCAAGATGAGTTTCATTCAGGTGCAGTAGGTATTTTCCTGTCTTGGAAGGCTTCTGCTTTTGTGTTCTTCTGCTGTCCTCTGGTACCACTTCCGACTAAAGATTTCCTCAATGATAGACTGAGGACCCATCTCACCAAGGAATGATGTTAGAAATTGTTAGGCCACCAGCAACACAATACTTGCAATCTCCTACAGTATGTCCTTCTTACTCATTGTTGTGACTTATCCATTTCAGGATTCACTGAGTTAATAGTGTACGTTGCCACTTATTAGCTAACCACCAAGAGCATGCTGCAGCCAAAACTAGGACAAAAAGGGCAAAAACTCTTTAAGTCTGTTTTCTTGTACCATTTTGGCAATAATGCATCTTCAGAATTCTTAAAAGAATGGTAAAACTGTGTCATCAAAAAGTAGAGGTAAAACTTACTGTTTATTATGGAACATTTCCTGGTTCTTACCACTTTGTCTCACTCATGAAGGATCACTCAGTAGGAAGAATCGTATTGAGTATTACTATAAATTCCTAGAGAATTTTTTTTTTTTGTCGGGCCTTATCTCGCTCAGTTGGTACTTGCTCAGATTCAGCCAGTTCAGTCTTGCTCCATTCTTCTTTATTAGTACTTGATATATTTAAAATACCTCCAAAATTACTCTCTCTTCTATAACGCAGCGCTATTCTTTGTATATCTTCTTTATTAATACCCCAGTGCTGCTGTTTTGAATCCCTAGTTAGTGTCTTCCTATTATCTATTTCCTATTACCATGCTTATGCTCTACCTCAGAGAAATAACTTCATATTTAGTTATCTTTTGAAGTTTTTCGGTTTATGTCAGCTTTCCATATTGCAGCGAATCGTCGCCGACTTTCATTTTCTTCATTCAAACTTTGGCAGGTTGCTTTCAGGACCATTTTTTGGAGAATTTGTAATAATAGAGAATCTTAACACTTTTTGGCAAAGATACTACAAAGATACTACTACGACATCTTTTGTTGACTGCTGCCATGTGGCCTTTAATTAGCCTATGGATAAATGAAGACTTCAGTTTGCAGAGCCGTCAATCTGGAACCTTCCATGAGCACCACTTCAACAACACATCTGCTGCCAGCGTCCTAGAAGCAAAAGCTTATCAGACCAGAGACAGCACAACACGCTTTGCACACAGCATCACACGTGTCCTTCACGTGTCGTCTGCCCAAGAGGGTCCAACACTAAAGCTGGGTAGAAGACTGAATTTCTCAACCCGTTCAACTTCTGTTTGGTCTGATGAGACTTCCAGAAGAAATACCAATTCTTGAAAACCATTTCCATCTACCCATCAAAAGTAGGAGAACGTGGCCACTCAGATTTTGTAATGATATTTTATTTATTTCTCTTATATACCGCACTATTTGATATCAGTGCGGTTTACATGGAACATCAAGGTATTTTATGGTGGGGGATTACACCGTAATTACAAATAACAAGGATATCAACTTGGATAACCATATTAACTATTTACAGGGAACATGGGTTATGGAGGGTTAAGTGGCTTGTCCAAGACCACAAGGAGCACCTGTGGGACTAGAAACTCCAGTCCTTCCGGCCCAAGGTTGCTGTCCTCTAGTGGGATTTGAACCCCTGACCTTCCGGCCTGAAGTACCTTGCCCCAACCACTAAGCCACTCCTCCACTCCATGATAGATTTCAAAGTGAAAGAACATGTGTAAAGCCAACAGGTAAAGGTTTCACAACATATCCATCCCATCTCCAGAATGCTTCTTTCCACGGGGGCTAAAAGTGTGTATGTTAAAATCCTCCTAAAAGCTGGTGGCTTGCTTTCCCTTTCTGAGAGTCCCATGAAACAAGCACTTTTTTGTACCTTAATCATGGTCAGGAGCAGGTATACGCAAAGATGCATCAACAGACAGGGTTAGACTTGCTTCTGAAATCACACCACAATGTGCATCTCTGTTGCACAACACAGCACAGCACAGCACAGGCCTTCGCCACTTCTCCATATCTAGGGGAGGCTCAACGGTGATGTGAGGCCATGTGCGGAGACTCATTGGGGGCCTCATTTGTATATCCACTGGACCTCATTTGCATAAATTTAATTTATTTTATTTTAAAATGTATATGTTGCCCATCTAAACTTTAGGTGGCTTTCAAAGGAGCCCTTCACAAGCCTCTTTTTTCTCCTGGCTATGACTTTGTGGCCACTGTGCCAATAGAATAAATGGGTGTTCTTTTTTTTTAAACATTTATTTTCATTTTACAACAAGCAAAAGGAAACAACACACCAAAGGAGACAAATACAAGCATACAATAAGGAAAAGCAACCCCAATTACCCCCCACCCCTATGCTTCTTCTCTAAGCTGATAGGTATCATCATCTAAGCGCTTACAAACAACAGTAATTGTACATCAAAACAAACAGAAATAGTATCTGCGATACAGAATGATCATGTGACAGAGATTTACACAGATTTAAACAGTCAGATGAGAGCATTTAGCAGTTTGAACATAGTCGTTGAGCATCTTCCATTTAGACAAGTGGTGGGGGATCTGAACGGAAGAAGCTAACATACGAGGTATTTGCTCATATTTACTGTAGAGACAGACATGATTCCACCATTCATTGGGGCTCAGATGGGAGCTATTTTCCAGTATTTCGTAATTAGGGAAATAGCTATGCCCCAAAAAAACCAAGCACGGGGATGTTCACCTTGCGTAGTGACATGTAATGAGAAAAATATGGCAGCATAATCTGAAATATGGAGAGGATGAATCCTAGCCGTGTCCACTTGGGATATCAGTGCTTTGGAGATAAGAAGAAAATCTATTCTAGATTGTGAGTGATAGGGGACTGAGAAAAAGGTGAACTCTAAGTCGGAGAGGTGAAGCAGCCTCCATATATCTACTAACGCAAGATCTTTCATCAGAGCTGTAAGGGTATCAAAACTCTTGGGTGGACCACTCGTTCTAGGCGGCAGTCTATCTATCAAAGGATCAAGTACTTGGTTGAAATCGCCGCCAAGTATTAATGGAGTATTGGCAGAGGCCTGTGCCAACTGCACAATACTTGCATAGTAAGCAGGGTTATCCACATTCGGAGCATAAATACAAATACACGTGAATTCACTATCTCCAACCTTAAGGTGTGCACGGGCCCATCTACCCTCCATATCAAAGCTAGTATCCATTACAGTAGCTTGCGAAGACTTCTTAACCAAGACGGCTACCCCACGGGAGAGTAGGCAGCCACCATGTAAGGCTTAGCATTAAGTTTCAGTGTTTCAGCGGAGTTTAAATGCGTTTCCTGAAGAAACACTAAATCAGCATACTCATGATTAAGATAGCTAAGGATTTTCTTTCTTTTGATTGGACTATTGATGCCTTTTACGTTCAGCGATAAAATCTACATAAGGCCATTCAGAAGGGTTAAAAATTCTGAAAAAGAACATGATAACGCACATAATTTCACAATGTCCCTCATATTAACTGTATATGGTTGTACACATGACATGATAGAAAATAAACTAATGAAAAACAATGAAGCGCCCCATATAAAAAAATAAGCACCGAAGTGCATTAGAGAAGAAGCAAAACCCAGAAATTACTGGCGACCAGATGTCTGCGGGGAGAAACCCCAGAGAAGGCCTAAATTGAAACATATAACCTATATAGCTGTGCATGTTCCGAATCCAACCGAGGTGCACATCATGGAGGGATAGGAGACCAAGAAAGTTAGATATAGAAAGAAAGAAAAGTCCAGGCAGTCTCTGTTCCAGGCTGTGATCACCGCGTCGGGCCATTGAAAATGGCGGGCAGATCCGGCGGATTACAGATCCAAGTTGTTGGATTAGCGCATCTGGTCTGCTTCTTTGGAATCTAAAAATGTTGCTAGTAGATCAGGATCTTCGAATATTCTAGTTTGGTTATGGAGAGTCACTCTGAGCTTCGCTGGATACAATAGGCCAAAGCGAGCCTGTAGCTGTTGAAGTCTAGGGCGAAAAGCTAGGAGTCTCTTCCGACGGTCAACTGTGGGCTTTGCCAAGTCAGGGAAGAAGGAGACTTTATGACTTTCAAACTCCAGATGATGATTCGCCCGGGCAGCATTTAGAATTTGCTCAACTTGCTGATATCTCAGTAATCGAAAGATGATAGGCCGGGGGGTCGTCCGATTGAGCGCCATGTTGGTAGGAACACGATGTGCTCGGTCAATTTCCAGATCTCTGTGAAAAGTGATCTTCAGCAAGGAGGGAAGAGTTTTGACCAGAAATTCTCTTATATCTCCTGCTTCCGCCCCCTCCGGTACTCCAATGAGCCTTACATTGTTGCGACGGGCTCGATTATTGCTATCCTCTAACTCTTTTTGAAGATTCTGTATCTGACGCTCAGCCTTGTCCAGTTTCTCCAAGCGCACCGCGTGCGAGTCGAGGACCCCCGCCATGTTGTCCTGCCATAGTGAAAGACCTTCAAGCCGGTCCTGAAGCATACCGAAGTCTTCTCGCATGGCTCGGAGCGCTTCTCCGTTGGACTGTACCAGTTCCTTCACACCGCGTATTTCCTCCAAGATCTCCCGTTGCATTTCGGGGTTTTCCCGAAGTGGAACTATCTTTTGTGGGGAAGACAACTCTGTTTTGGAGCGTTTTCCGTGTGAAGAAGAGGGAGACCCGAAGTCTAAGCGCGCTGGTTTGTGGGCCGCCATCCCCCCCGAGGTACCCCGGTAGGTTCGGAGCAAAATATTAAGTTTATGTAGGTATTAAGTCAGGATTCTGAGTAGGCCTCTCGGGAGCTTCAGCGCGAAGCGTCTAACCCGCTGGACATCAGGCTCCGCCCCCATAAATGGGTGTTCTTGCACTTTATGTACATTAACATTTGTGACTGCGCATTAACTTTTAAACACGCCTCTTAATGAGTGTCCAAATACCATTTGCATGGGTAGTGAGGATAAAGAAAGATCACCAGATTTCTATGTTACTATACTCCAGTGCCAACTGCCAGGCAAATTAAGAAGTACTATAAATCCTGCCCATTTAGAATCATCTAAGACTAAAAATTTGATCTTAAATATCCCGCATATAATTTCTTGTTTTGTTTTTCTCTTTATCTATTTGTTCTTTTTTCTTTTTCTATTTGGTCTTTTGGTTGGACTGTTTGTCTTGAAAGGGGGAAAAAACCCTCTCCTGTGACAAACCTTTTGTTTTATTCTATTTACCAAGCAAATAAATTCCCACAGAATGTATGAAAACACCACAACATTGTGCCACACCCAAAAAAGTTTAAAATTTAGCTGATGCCATTAGTAATGGCACTGTAACAGTTATTGTAACAGTCACTTCTTTCCAATCCAGCGAGAATAGACCATCAAATCTTAATTCCTTTCCTTTGCCAAATTTCCATTAAAGGAACCAATGAATCGTATGAAATAAGCCAGAGGTATTCAGGAATCATTGTGGAAAAACACGACACAGGTCTGTGTTTCAAGCTCCTGCTATTCCAAAGAGCTCTGCTTCAAGCAAAAGATTTCCTTCACATATATCATGGCCAAATCAATGGAATTTACAATCCATAGCAAACCCGCCGTATCCTAACAGCACTACTAGGACTCACACAGCACCAAACCCTACCTATCAAAAAGGCAACACTGCAAATATTAAACCAATACATCTCAGAGAATACCAATACATCTCCTACTGGGGAAAGAGAACAAGTGGGACTGTCACATAGAAACTACATGAACAGAATACCTCAGCTCGGTTACACATGCAGAACACAGACCATCACCAAACAAAGAACAAAGGATCACAATTTAGAAATAGGAAGACAATAATTAAACTGGGAACCCCAAATCTTGGAATGTACAATACCACTGGAGAAATAAAATTATAAATTAATTTCCTCTTGTACTAAACAAAACGCATTACATTAGCATTGCACATTAGCATTGCTCTGGGAAAACATTAGCAATGCACATTTCCCAGAGCTGACATATTCCAGATAATAAGTTCAAAATAAAATAGTATTTTTCTACCTTTTTGTTGTTTGGGCATTTTATTTTTCCATCGCAACTGCCCCAGTCACTTTCTTCTGGTTTCTTTGTGTCTTCTGCCAACTCTCCATTGTCTGCTGTCCGTTTGTCCTTTCTTCTCTCTTCTAGGTTTTTCCATTCTCTATATCTTCTCTAACATACTGATCTTTTCCCCTTTTACTTTTTCCTCCATTTATTTTTTTATTATTTTTTCATCCTCTCAAATTTCACACCTCCATCCTCATTCCCCATTTACTCTCACAAAACTCAGCTATAAAATTTTTTCCCTCCCACACAAAATATCTGTTCCCATCTCCATCCTCACTCCCCCAGCTTCTTTTTTTCTCCCGCCAGTCCCAGCCCCTCCCCCTTCTGGTCCTCCTGCAGCATCAGCTGTCTTCTAGTTTCAACCCATCCCAGCATCCACTCCGTTCCAGTCCTACTTGTCCATCCCCCTGCACGTGTGACCTCATCATATCATTTAACGTGAACTGCCTGATATATGCTGATGATGTGCTACTATACATGCCATTCATAACCGACCAGTTAGACCTCTCCCCACTGACAGACTGCTTCGACGCAGTGTCCGACTGGCTCCAGACCCAAAACCTCCGGATACAGCACAAGAAAACAGAAGTGCTTTTTATCACAAGGAACCAAAACTTCATCCCCCCAGCCTACCTAAAAGTCAAGGAAGCCGAGCTTCAAACCAAGTCCACAATCCGATACCTTGGTGTCACTCTTGACCAATGACTGGACATGAAGGCCCACATCAGCAACATGGTAAGGGCGGTCTACCATAAGATTCGGACTCACAGACACTTATGCCCCCTACTACAACCGGATGATTTCCGGACAATCTTTCAAGCACTGACCATTCCACATTTCGACTACGCCAATGCGATCCTCCAAGGGCTCCCACAATCTACCCTGGGCCCGCTTCAGCTCACCATGAATGCCGTGGCCAGAGTTCTGTACGACGCCTCCAGGCGCGACCATGTAACGCCCATCCTGAAACAGCTTCATTGGCTCCCCAGTAGCAGCAGGCTCTCCTTCAAAACTTTACTGCTAACCTTCAAGGCCATTAACGGGCTCTCCTCCTCCTCACTCGCTGACCTTATTCACATTACTCCCCCCAATAGGGCCAGAAGATCTGCAGCAATAAACACTCTGGTAATCCCCAAAACAGTGACCCAATGCACCCAGGGAGCAGTGAACAGGGCCTTTAGGCTCTGTGCTCCTAGATACTGGAATGCCCTGCCACCCAACATCCGGGCAATCCCTGACATAACACAATTTAGGAAGGCTTTGAAGCACCATCTCTTCCTCAAGTGCTACCCAGAGGAATGGCGCCCCAACCCGCCTCACACACAATAACATGCTTTGCTTAAGCTGTGACATGTACTGATATAGTACCATAAATATGTAAATAGCTACCCTGGTGACTGACATTGTACCATAAATATGTAAATAGCTACCCTGCTTATCCAAGTTGAATCACCTGTTATTTGTAAATACGGTGTATATTTCTGCCCGTATAAACGTGTTTGTTGCATGTAAACCGCACTGATATCGAATAGCGCAGTATAGAAAAGACTTTAAATAAATAAATAAATAAATCAGCCCATTTCCAGTCCTAGCCCCACTATCAGCCCATTACAAGTCCTAATCCCCCTGATCAGCCCATTACCAGTCCTAGCCCCCTCCCGATTAACCCATTTCCAGTCCTAGCAGCATTTTCCTTCTTTCCTGTGGTTCTCTAAAGTTGTTCTTTTCTCCCGTGGCTCTGCAAAGGTGAATCGGGGCATCGGGCCTCCCCGGCTGCCTCTGAAGTCAGTCACGCAGGCACGGGGCTATGTACAGGCAACATTCCTGCATAATGGACGGGATGACCCTGTCTATATTACATGGATGTGCTCACTCTGCGGATGGCCATATAACGACTTTGTAAAATAGGTCTGGGGACATCTGTGATTTGCATATCTGAAAGCCCATTTGCAGACATCCAAATCAGGAATAGTGCTTCCAAAATGATCCCCATCAGCTTTTCAACACCTAGAAGCCTATTGATAGGGAGAAGTGGCCTAGTGGTTAGGACAAGGTACTTCAGGCCGGAGGGCCGGGAGTTCAAGTCCCACCTGGGGACAGCAATCTCAGGCCGGAGGGACTGGGATTTCTAGTCCTATAGGCACTCCTTGTGGTCTTGGGCAAGCCACTTAACCCTCCATTGCCCATGTTCCCTGTAAGTATTAGTGTATGTGTCTCATATCCCCTCGTGTTAAATGTATCCCCCAATTGACCGCTTTGACCCGGTGAAAAGCAGGATATAAATACAGCTAAATAAATAAATATGGATTATTGTTGCAGTACGACCTGGGCTACGAGCACGACCTGGGCTACGAGCAACTCGTCGACTCCCCTACCCACAGTAAGGGGAGCAAACTTGACCTGAACTTTGCTCCCCAGACCGCTATCAACTCAACCCATCGCTTTGTGATCTCAATAACTCCAGTACCCTGGTCTGACCATAACCTACTCACACTTCACTTACCCACCAACTACCACAGCAATAGCAACACGCTTTTGGCCCCTCGCTAAGGACAAAGTCCTTGAGAAGGTCTTACCTCTCCTTACCAATGCATCCCTTGAACCAGATGTATTGGTATCCAACTGGGATGATGCTCTCAGAACCCCCACAAGCCTCCCAACCTCTAGCAAGAAACCAAAGAAATGTGAACACGCACCATGGTACTCTGAAGACCTGAGAGCATTGCTCCTCCACCTCCGCAAACTCGAGAGACAGTGGCGCCAAACCCAGATCTCCGAGGCACTCTGCTCATTCTCCTCACACCTACAAACACATCGAGCAAAAACGATGGAAAAAAGAAAACATTACCATTCAGATATACTGAAGCGGTCGATGAACAAACCACATGACCTGTTCAGTATTGTGAAATCCTTAACAGGTGACCCAGCACTTGTTCAACCAACCATGCCCCAGCCACAGGACTACTCTAACTATCTACAGTCGAAAATGATCCAGACTAACATGAATACAACCTCTATAACCCTCTCCACCCCACACGAAACTTCCCATCCAGCCCCTTTGCTTAAGTTCTGTGAGGTATCCAATAAAGAGATCCAAGACATCATCTCCTCTATCAACCTCACCACTGCTCCCACTGACCCCTGCCCAGCCAGCTGGATTAAAGAATTGCGCCACGACCTCAGTCCCGCCTTAAGCAGAATTCTGAACCAATCCTTCTCAACAGGATCCTTCCCACAAAGCCTAAACATACATCAATCCGTCCACTGTTGAAGAACAGCAGACTCGACCCTTCTAAAGTCGAATCTTTCAGACCAATCTCGAGCATCCCCCTGCTTGCCAAAATCATTGAGAAGGTAGTCCAGCGACAGATTCAACAGCATATTGACACTGAAACACCACTTGACCCATCCCAACATGGCTTTAGGGAAGCACACAGTGTTGACACTATCCTCACAACGCTCTTTAACAACCTAGTAACAGGAATCGACAACATCCACCAAGGATTTGTTCTCATCTTTATGGACATCACGGACGCTTTTGACTCGGTGAACCATGAGATACTACTACTCCGTCTCAAGGAAAAAGGGATGCAAGGCTCAGCGCTAGCATGGTGTAAATCTTATCTGGCCAACAGATGGCAACAAGTCAGAACAGGCTCCACCACCTCAGAGCCATTTCTACTGAAACAAGGTGTGCCTCAGGGTTCGTCCCTATCTGCACTGATGTTTAACATCTACATGCAGCCAATCTGTGCCCTAATCCGTTCTTTCAATGTTCAATGTCTTGCCTATGCAGATGACATCCTGATGTACATTCCGTTCAAGATCGATCATCCAGACTTCTCACCAATATTAAGATGCTTCGATGCAGTTGCAGACTGGCTCCTATCACAGAACTTACGGATTAACCACAGAAAAACTGATGTCCTATTTGTTACAAGGAATCAGAAGTTCACGCCACCTTCCTCCTTACAAGTCAACAATGCCGAGTTGAAAACCAAACCCACAATTCGCTACCTAGGTATTACACTCGACCAGCGGCTCGACATGTCAATTCATGTGAAAAACACCACGAAAGCAATATACCACAAGATCCGGACTCTACGACATCTCCGCCCCTTACTTGACTTCACTGACTACCGAACAATCTTCCAAGCCTTGGTACTCCCACATCTCTACTTTGCTAATATCATCCTCCATGGTCTTCCTCAGTCAACACTAAACCCACTATGACTCGCCATGAACTCAGCTGCGAGGGTACTTGTAGGATTATCGAAGTCAGTCCACATAACGCCAGTCCTGATGAACCTCCACTGGTTACCTCTGCAGGCTAGAACCCAATACAAGGTTCTAGTCCTGACCTTCAAAGCCCTAAAGAACCAGCCTCCCATGCCCATCAGTAAACTTATCCACGGCACGCCGATCAACAGAAACAGGAGATCCACATTGATGAATACGCTTGAAGTCCCGAAGATACTGACAAAATGCACGAAAACAACTACCAGTAGGGCTTTCTCCATATTCGCACCCAGGGCCTGGAATGCCCTCCCTACTGAAATCCGAGACATCACAAATCTAACGTTATTTAGAAAAGCCCTCAAACACCACCTCTTCCTGAAACATTACCCAGAACTAATTCTGGAAAACACATAGCCATTCCCCCTCCCTACCCAAACCCCCCCACTGCTCAGCCACCCAAGGAGAATGGTTAATCAGTTTTCCCACTGCCCCCACCCCTGACTCTTGAACATATGCCTTGGTAAAGACCCTTACATTCTCGGATTCCCTTACATGTCTCGGATAAAGTTCCTACATAAAAGTGTACTATATTTGTAATTAGTTCCCCCCGTTACTTCCATGTTTTACTTCCCTGTTCATTGTAAATTCAATGTTCCTGTGGCATTGTAGTATGTTTTGTTCAACTGTACACCGCACTGATTATAATAGCGCGGTATATAAGAAATGTAAATAAATAAATAAATAAATAATAATACACCCAAAGACCCCCCCCCCCAATCAGGCAATTTTTCCTTCATGTTACTATCCTGTAGACTTACTCATGGCTATGGATCCTCTGTGCCTATCACATTTTTTGTCTCTACTATCACCTTTCTGAGGCTGCTCCAAGCATCCGCCAACTTTTTAAAAGATATGATGTAGACTCTGTGGTGTATGAAGGACAGGGCAGGGCAGTGGGTGCCGGCCCACACTTCCATGCCAGCGTGTTAAGCTTACCTTAAAGCTGGCTGGCTTGCCACAATTTGTGAGACCTATTTATTTATTTTATTTATTTACATTCTCTTATATACTGTGCTATTCTGCATCAGTGAGGTTTACATTGAACAAACTGAAATTATATTGAACAGGGCATTATAACTTGGAGATAACTATTTTACAGGGAACATGGGCTATGGAGGGTTACGTGGCTTGCCCAAGACCACAAGGAGCACCTGTGGGACTAGAAACCCCAGTCCTTCTGGCCCAAGGTTGCTGTCCTCTAGTGGGATTTGAATCCCCAACCTTCCAGCCTGAAGTACCTTGCCCCAACCACTAGGCCACTCCTCCACTCTGACTTCAGCTGGGAGAGAGAACCAAAGGGCCTGGATTGGAGACAGTGTGACAAGCCACCCGGGACCGTGCTACTGCGGAAGTGTGGGCCCAATGCGGAGGACACCTGCCTGGGGGTTAGGACTGCCACTGTGTAGACTGTACCATTTTGGCAGCCCTTAAAGGGTTATTCATTTAACATGTTTTCACTGTGCTGATGTTTTTGCAGCCATTGTGCAGCATGATGTAAGGTCGGAGAAGTTGATTGTTATACTTGGCAGTCTGACACTGCTGTGGATATGAGTGATTTCATAATCATCTCAAGATAAGTATATATTTGCCCTGAAGCAGAACCTTTGAGTTAACTTTGATACAAGTTCGAAACACGGTGTGGAGAATTAAAACATTAAAAAAGACTGATGCAGAGTTGACAAGTTGCAATCCGACAAAAGTTTTGCTGTTTGCAACTTGTTTATGGGGTTTCTGTCTGTTCTTCACTGTGCTGGAAGGAGAAAATAAGTTAATACTTTCTCATTTGGCTTGCATTAGTTTGTTTATTAAAATTAGTCAATGAGGCTGGATAAAGAGAGGATAATAAGCAAACTATTCTGTTATTTGATGTTAAAGATCTGTACATTTCCTAGCATTCCTTTCCATTTGTAAACCTTGGAAATTAGGCTGGCTTTATGATTTGTCTAGGAGAAAAGCAAATTGATTCTAAGTACTAGAACCCTTAATGCCTGGAAGCACATCTCTCTTGCTGCTACAGTCCTATCTCCTCATAATGATGCATTGCCCATTTCATGATTCCTCTGTCGACATGTTATCTGGATCTTCTGTGTATAAAAGGGAGTGAAGTCACCGGCAGGCAGAAGAGTAGAGGGGGAGGTCTAGGAAATATGAAGGAAGAGGAGAGAGAGAAAAAAACAAGGAGATGGGAGATAAGGAGTGAGAGTCCTAAATCTTATCCCTTCAGGGCTGAGACAGCAGGCGTTCTCTGGAATTCCTCGATTTACTTCTCGCCGTTCCTCTAACTGTCTCGTCCTCATCTCTCTTCTGTGTGTCTCTTTCCTTTCAAGGTAGAATGTAAGTTTCTTTGTTAACGGGAGTGTGCGCACCATTTGCATTTCATTTGGCAGGGTTTTGGTTTGTTTTCTCATCATGTTTTTATTTTTACTTCATTGTGTGTGCGTGCTCTTAGTGCAAGTTATTTACAAATAATGCACACTAAAGGCAAAATTAAACAGACAAAAAAAGAATTTCACTCCTGTTTTTCAGTTTTGCTTTGAAGTGAAACCAAACAAGTTCTGTTTCAGAATGCATGCAGGTCCTTAATGCTGATGGGAACCCCCCTTACCTACAGTGCTTGATAGACCTGTATTAACAATTCATGTTAACCTCATATTTGTATATGTATGTAACGTGCTCAATGAGGCATGCATCATTGCAATAAGAAAAATGAACAGTTGTTGCAATTCCTTCAGATAGCTCAATCAAAGAAAAGGTTTTTGGCATTACAATTTCTATAATGCCTGAAGAATCTGCCCCTGTAGAGAGCAATCCATATCTTTCCCCTGTTGTCTTCTCTTTTTCTCATTCTTTTTTTCTTAATTTAAATTATTGGTTTATTTACACTGTAGGTAAGTAGTGTTTAAATTGTTTATTTAAATTTTCTCAAATGCAAGAAAAATACAAAAATACTTACACACAATAAATAAGACATTCAAGAACAAATTTCATATCCATACAATACACATCAAGGAGAGAAAACTGCACAAAATCCCAAAAGGGATTACAAAACAAATAGAAGTAAATAAGAGTTAATTAAAACTCCAATCAGGGAGCCGAAATACACAAACCATCCCACCTAAACATCCTCCTGTCTACCAACGTTCTCCTTATCAACAAGAAACTGATTAAGTGAAGCCACATCAACATAAACATAATCATGACCTTCATAAATTACCAAACAACGGCAAGGGAACTTCAAAAAAAAGGAAGCCCCCAACGCAATCACTCGAGCTCTAAGCTCAAGAAACTGTTTCCGGCGAGCCTGGGTAACCTTGCCCACATCAGGAAAAACCTGAAGTTTGTATCCACAAAATACCACATGTTTGTACTTGAAATAAGCACGAATAATTCTCAATTTAAGTGATTCTGACCCAAAAGTCACCACCAAAGTACACCTCTTTGGGATGATATCAAGTGAATCTTGCAAAAACTCTGTAAGGTTAGGGCCGACCGAGTCAACCAAGAGAGAGACCTCCTTGGCCTGGTCAGAAGACCCAACCTTAGGAAAAAAGGAATACATTTGTACAACTTCAACAGAGTCATCTAAATGCAAAATTTCAGACAAATATTTTCTTAATAAAATCTCAGGAGAAAGCAAGTGGGTGGATGGAAAATTTAAGAAACGAAGGTTCCTAGCACGCTGGTGATTTTCCAAGCATTCCAAACGATAAGAAATTGACGAAATATCTTTCAGATAGCCTAAACGGCTATCCTTATATGATTGGAGCTGGGAATCAACCAAGGTTAGAGAACCCACAATATTGGTCATTTGATCATCAATTACATTTACTTTTTTAACAACATCATGTGTAAACTGACATAAAGAAATAACAGTAGAAGAAAGACGTGTCTCAATATTCAAAAGCATTGACCAAATATCAGAAAGTGTCACCTCACTTTTAGATGGTAAAGAATCAATAGTTGATGCAGCAGGGCTAACAGGTACTAACACCGGAGATGTAACTAATGAAAGTACCTTCAAAGGAGTAGACGAAGAGGTAGGCAGAGGGAAAAGAGGTGGTGTCCGAACATCTGGGCTCAAAGACGCCCCGTCCGGAGACTGGTTAGCAGGCGGAAGAACAGTTACATGCCTGTCCATGGGGCCAGACACCTTACCTCTTTCTCCTGAAGATGTCTGAGCTGTTACTTTAGCCTTGCGTTTCCCCATAGTCAGGCCGAACTGCGAGTGCTTCTAACTTCCAAGAAGCACCCAAGGAGCACATAAGGAGCAGAGGATTCCCCTTGTAACACGCCCCTTAGAACGCGATCGCGCAGGCCGCGTTCACGCAGCCGCGTGAAAAACACAGCTGGGCTTTGTAGGGCTCGTGGGGGGTCCTCCACGCCCGAGGGCGGCCACTCTCTGCCTGCGCTGGATACAGCAGGCACCGGACTCCAAGACAACCACTTGCTCCGCGGTGCAAGGTAAACCGCGGCAGCTCCCACAGCAGACAGCTCTCTCCCAAGCAGGTCTCACCTCAGCTGGGCTTTGTAGGGCTCGTGGGGGGTCCTCCACGCCCGAGGGTGGCCACTCTCTGCCTGCGCTGGATACAGCAGGCACCGGACTCCAAGACAACCACTTGCTCCGTGGTGCAAGGTAAACCGCGGCAGCTCCCACAGCAGACAGCTCTCTCCCAAGCAGGTCTCACCTCAGCTGGGCTTTGTAGGGCTCGTGGGGGGTCCTCCACGCCTGAGGGCGGCCACTCTCTGCCTGCGCTGGATACAGCAGGCACCGGACTCCAAGACAACCACTTGCTCCGCGGTGCAAGGTAAACCGCGGCAGCTCCCACAGCAGACAGCTCTCTCCCCACACTGTAGGTAAGTAAACAATCAACTTATTGTACAACTTATTCAGTCAGCAACTCGCCTCAGCCATTAGTAGGACCCCTTCTCTCCTACCTCATGGTATTGCAAGTCCTTGGCGACACTTCCTCATAAGTCACCCCTCATTATTCCTTGTATCTTGTTCCCCTGCCACTTTCTGTATTTATCCCATATTTTCCCAAATTGAAGGAGCCTCCTCTGTCTCATAGCTGACATACATACCTAAGACATACATAATCCACTGGACCTCTACCTCCCGCATACTAGGAGGATCTAAATGTCGCCATTTCTTAGCTATAAGCAGCCTACAGGCTATACATCCAGCTCATATCCATTGGGCTTCTGCTTTAGATACTTCCTCAGCCGGGGATGGAAGACTTCATACACAACTCCTGGAGGCTGAAGAGCAGAACATTTCCTGACTTTATCAAACACTAAGGGGGTTATTCTGAGGCACAATAGCAGGGATGGATGTCCATCTGCGCTATTGGTGCCGGCTGCATGTCCCCGAATAACTTCCCCACCAGTTGTGCAGGGAAGTTATTTGAGGATGAGGAAGAGGCGGCCTGGGGGTGGAGAGTAGCAGGGCTCTGGGCAGTCGTCAGCCCTGGACATACAGGGCCAATTCTAATGTTGGCCCTAGACGTCCAGGACCGACGAAATGGCCAGGGAAGTTATTCCGCCCCCGGGGTGGAATAACTTCCCTGGATGTTCCTTTTTGGCAGACTCGGGCTTGGAAGGGGCTGGGGGAGTATTTAAAAGCCCTGCCTGAGTTAGCTGGGCTATGGCTGAATTGCAGTCTCAGCCTGCATGTACAGACCTGTTCGTGATTCTGATCCCACGGGGCTAGACATACCCCGTGGGATTAGATTCGTGATCTCCTTTGTACATCCGGCTCAGCCCGGATGTACAAAGGAGATGGACGTCAGGATCAGAATTGGGCCCTAACTGTTAGGGATCTGCACAGGTCAAAATGTTTCAGTTTTGTGCTTTTTTCCAATTTTCAGACATATGGGAACTTGATTCTTAGCAGAGGTACTGTGAGACTATCTCTAGGGCAATGGTTCTCCACCCAGTCCTTGGAACATACCTAGCCACTCAGGTTTTCAGGATGAATATGTACATGATAGATTTGCATGCACTGCCTCCATTGTATGCAAATCTCTTTCATAAATATTCATTGTGGTTATCCTGAAAACCTGACTGTCTAGATGTGTCCGGAGGACTGGATTGAGAACCCCTGCTCTAGGGGGTTGACAGGCACCATTTCGAACACTGAGCCAGACAGGAATGAACAATTGAGGGTCACTTCTGCCTTGCACCACTAGACCACGATGGATTGTAGGACTTGAAGTCTGGAAAGTCTGTGTGTAGGGGGGAGTCTGTTCAGAGGGGAACTTTAGGGGGAGAGTCTTTGATGGGGGAGGAGAATGGTCAGTGTTTTTCTCGATACTGCATTGGCCCCTTTAAGGAGGTTCCCTGAGAGCACCAGACTGCATGATTGCAGCCCAGTCCTCTCAGGGAGTAGAACAACACCGTCTGCAAGAGTTACTGACCCGCGGTACCGAGTTAC
The DNA here is from genome assembly GCA_033557465.1 of Ichthyophis bannanicus. Classification (NCBI taxonomy): domain Eukaryota; kingdom Metazoa; phylum Chordata; class Amphibia; order Gymnophiona; family Ichthyophiidae; genus Ichthyophis; species Ichthyophis bannanicus. The sequence goes on along the minus strand of CM066038.1, from coordinate 11,233,620 downwards.
TGCAGACTAGCGACTCCTGTATTAAAATTAAGCTGTTGAAAAATGTGAGCCATCATCAGTGTCCCATTAGTGTTTCCACTGCAGTCACAAGCCTGCTGAAAACGATGAATTCACCCAAACTCAGGTATACCTTTTATCCCTTCAAACCCAAATACATTTCCTCCTGCTCTAACTCAACACAAGTCAGGCCCAGTACAGCTTTGCAGCTCTCACTATTGGTGTCAGAGCAATTTTCAGTTTCTAAAATGGAAAATATATGTGAGTAATATCAGAGGAAACCCTAATCTCTGGATCCGTCCCTGCACTCTGACTCAGGTAGTGGCAGTGGCAGTGGCAGCAGCAGCCTCGTTGGATCAGATTGTGGGAGGTACCAAGCTATTGACTTACAAATGCTTAAGAGAGTGAAACATGCAAAAACTAAAGAATTTGTGCCTTATAAAATATTTTTGATAAATGCCCCTTTTTCTTCTGATTTGTGCCAGCAATTCAAAGGATCATTGCATCTAGTTTTGGAGGAGTTTTTCTGAGTGTTTGCCCCATCTTCCTCCCTTTCTTGAATTTTCTGCTCTATTTGAACAAATTTTTTTAATAGTAACATATCCTCAGTTTCTGATACACGAGATACTTGTAGCTCACACTCATGGCAGCCGCATGTGTTAACATTGCCCAGGTACTTTGCAGCAGCTAATAGGGCAGGTAACAAATGGGGGCAAAATTGAACCTAACAATTAAAGTCAAATGTTGGCGTGCAGTTTTACCGCCCTCCCTCCAAACCTAAAAACCTTTCTGAAGGCTTGCCTTTTTTTTAAATTCCGCTAAAGATGGAAACTGATGCATATTCTTAACCAGAAGAGCACAAGTAGCAGTCAAACCTTGTTACCCAAGTAAATGTTTTTAAAACTTGCTTTTTATATAAATGTCAATGCATACAAACCCATGGGAAAAGGAATTATAAAACTGTAATGAGAAACGTATTTTCATGCATTCCTACGTGAACTCTGGATATTATTTTCTATTGTGTGGAACTGCAAAAAATAACTTATAGTAGCAACTCTTAAACCAGTTTGACTGCAGAATGCGTTCATGACGGTGGACCGTTGTTGGTGTCCTACACAAAAGAAGCAGTGTGTCCATATACAAATTTCACACTGTGTACAACTATTTATAAAAGAAACAAGCGAGTCAAAAATAAACATTGTGACTGGAAAGCTTTCTCCATTTTTCCCACAGACTTGCTGCTGTCAGACAGCTATATCCCATTCCTGGGCTCCTCAGAGGGGTTGGATTTTCAGAGCCTGCTGCTTGATGAGGAGAGGGCTAGACTACTAGTCGGTGCTAAAGACCACATCTTTCTCCTCAGTTTGGTTGACTTAAACAAGAATATTAAAAAGGTCAGTTCATTTCATGCACAGTTCATCTCATAAGTTTGTGTTCCAGTGCTATTTAATTCAGGGGGTTTCAATAGCTAAATGAAAAAACCAGAATGTACATTACTTTTAGAACATCTAAGTTAACGCATTAGGTACAAGCTTTACTCTTTATGGGGCAAATTTAAGTTGACTTGTTTGACTTGGGTGGTAATAAATTCATTTAATCTATGAGAAACCACTGGGGTGCTTCACTGTGTAGTTCCAGCAAATAAACAGACAGTCAATGGGGCATCTAAGCTCTGGATTCATGTTACTGAAAATATAACTAAAGGCTGCTATATTTGAATGTAAAAAAACAGGCTTTAACATGATACCATAAAGAGTTATTTCTGAAGGTCATTTCAGTTGCTTTATGGAGAAATAGAGCTATTGTTTTATGTGAAATTATGTTCGGATATCTACAGAAATCAGCTTTCTAAATGGTTTAATAGCTAATGGTTACAGAAATTTTATACCTCTTAAAACTACGTGGTTTACAACAGCTAATATAAAACCACAATTAAAACAAATAAAAGACCGAAGGTCAAACAGCACACATGTAAATACAGTCAGAAATATCAGACCCAGAGAACCATAGGTCCTACTCCTATGAAGAAAGGCTAAAAAGGTTAGGGCTCTTTAACCTGGAAAAGAGACGGCTGAGGGGAGATATGATAGAAGTCTATAAATGAATGAATGGAGTGGAACGGATAAACGTAGATCAACTGTTTACGTTATCAGAATATAGAAAGACTAGGGGACATGCAATGAAGCTACATGGTAAACTATTTAAGACTAATAAAAGAAAATATTTTTTCATTCAACGTGTAATCAAACTCTGGAATTTGTTACCAGAGGATGTAGTAAAGGCTGTTAGTGTAGTTGGGTTTAAAAAAGGTTTGGACAAGTTCCTGGAGGAAAGGTCCATAAACCATTATTAAGACGGGACCAAGGATATCAATGCTTGACCCAGTACAAGCATTGCGGAACCTGTGTCTTTTGGGGAAACTGCTAGGTACGTATGACCTAGATTGGTCACTGTTGGAAATAGGATACTGGGCTTGATGGACCTTGGTTTGACCCAGTATGGCATATCTTATGTTCTTATAGGTCAAAAGGCTTTCAGAAACAGATGAGTCTTGAAGTACCTCTGAAAATTCACCAAACTAGCTTCAGTACATACAGTATATAGCCAGGAAGCCGATTTCAATGCAAAGGGCCGTCAAAAACAAATATTTGCCACCTAAATTTTTCATAGTGGAAGGAAGAAAATGCGGGAGTCCTTAATTGCATAAATCAGTTTCTCAAGTTTAGATGAGGTTTAAACAAATTACTTTTGTTGAGACATTATTTTTTTGTTTATGAAGGTTTTTGAGATTTCTGATTGTACTTTAAGAACTATATATATCTAGATGTAGATGTAGGTAGATAGATAGATAAATATATAGAGCCTAGTTCAGAGAGAGGGGACGTCCAGGCTGTCCGGACATTCCTGAGGAAGACGGGCTCATTAGGACCCGATTCTGGACTGCAGGAACAAAACGTTCTTGCGGTACACAGAATTGGGCCTGTGGATGGCCCGATGTCTTCCCTGCAGACTTTCTTGTTTGCCACGGCTAGACCCTCCTCTTCCCCGCTACCCAACACAAAGTTGGCCAGCCGGGGCCTGGATTGGGTGGCGGGGACCCCCCACACCCGGCCCTGGGGTGGAATCCCCGGGCCCGATTGCGAGGTCAGTGCTGCCTATTCCACCTTCAAGGTGGAATAAGCAGCATATCCCCTTTGATGCAGCAGGGCATCCAGGGCCATGATGGGAATAGGCCCTATACGTCCTGCCCACCCCCGCTCTGCCCAAATTCCTCCCTCCCCCACAACGGCTCTCCCCATCCTGCTGCTCAGGAAGTGCGGGGAGAGCCAGAGGGGGAATCGGGCCAGGAGAGCTTGCAACCCGCGTCTCAGAATCGGGCCCATAATATCCATATCATTCTATTCTTTAGTGCAAACAGTATCTTAAAAATAAATGAATCCAGAAAGAAATACAGAAAAAGTAGCAGGGGAATCATAGCTGCAATTCATTCTTTCAATACAATTTTGTCCACAAATTAAAATGACTTTCTCCCAAGAGTACATGGAAAAAAAAGAGATCACAAAACATAATGATGGCATAACGTCAATAGCAAAAGCCATTTTCCTCTCTTCTAACATATCTGCTACAGAAAAGAACTGAGTACCTCTGATCCGCTTTCAAACCATGGAATCAGAGGAGATATCTCAGACATAACATGGCAAATTGTGAACACCCAGAAATGTAGACAGCTGTTCGGGATCATACACATATAAGCCTGCTTTTCAAGTGTCCTTGAGTAGTGTGGGATTAAAAGGATAATTAAGGAAAACACATACCTCTATCCCATCTCGATGCAGAAGAGTTTGGGCAGTTTGAAAAAAAATATTGGAGCCCAGTCCTACACAGGTATTACTAAGGAATGTACACAATGGAATTTTTTATGAAGATGGACCCGACTCTACATACAATTCATGAATGAATTAATCAAGTAAAATCATGTTTGAAAACAAATGCTATTTAAAAAGAAATTAACGAGACATCAACTAGGCAAATGTTAAACTTGAATGAAAAGCATTAGAAATAACAGTACTTTCTTCTTGTAACTAAAAAGGCACATTTTAGAAAAGATTTGTCTATTTTTCTATATTGCTTTCTCATAAGTTTTCAAACAGTCACAACTTTTATATGTTCAGACAATATCTGAAAAAAAAAATAACCTGGAAGATTTCCATAGAAAGATAAAGACATACCTATTCATTGAATACTTTGGTAGTACATCTACATAAGACATATCCTCATCTTTTGTAAACATTTAACTAGCATTAATTCCCTTCCCTCTGCCCAGCCTTCTTCCCTTCCACCCACACCCTCTCTGCCTCTCTTCTTTCCTACCCCCTTCAAGCAATTTCCGCTCCATCCACCACTCAGAGCATGACAGATAGTCTAATTCAGCAGACCATCACACAAAGAAATAGAACAATCACTTCACTCAACATCACCACCTCTCCAAACGACCCATGCCCTGTTCAATGGACAAAAAATACCAAAGAACAGCTCAGTCCATACGTACACAAAATAGTCAAACTATCCTTACTATAAGGATATATGCCAACCTCTATAAAACAAGCATCCATACAGCCAATCCTGAAAAATACTACCCTATGCAAAACCGAACCTGCAACATACAGACCAATCTCTAGTCTACCATTTGTTGCAAAGATCATAGAAAAGACATACAAAGACAGATCCAGGACCATATAGCCCTCAATGCACCACTGGACCCTCAACAACACAGCTTCAAACCACGTCACAACATGGAAACACCCGTAACATCATTCTTCAATAACATCCTGAAAAGAAATGACAAACAAAAAAATGGATTTCTCCTCATCTTAGAAACATAGAAAAATGACGACAGAAAAAGTCCACATGGCCTATCTAGTCTGTCCTTCCATAACAACTACAACAGTCCCCTTTTTACCTTTAGAGATCCTCCGTGTTTGTCCCATGCTTTTTTGAATTCAGTTACTGTCCTCATCTCTACCACCTCCACTGGGAGACTATTCCATGGATCCACTACTCTTTCCGTAAAGAAATATTTCCGCATATCACTCCTGAATCTATCCCCCTTCACCCTCATCACATGTCCCCTCATAGCAGAACTTGCTTTCAATTGAAAGAGGCTCTCCCCCTGAACATTTATGCCACAGAGGTATTTAAACATCTCAATCATATCACCTCTATCCCGCCTTTCCTCTAAGGTGTACATATTAAGATCCTTCAGTCTGTCCTCATATGCTTTATAATGAAGACCACTAACCATTTTAGTAGCCACCCTCTGCACAAACTCCATCCTGTTCACATCCTTTTGAAGGTGCAGTCTCCAGAATTGCACACTATACTCCAAATGAGGTCGCACCAAGGACTTATACAGAGGCACCATCACCTCCTTTTTTCTGCTAGCCATTCCTCTCCATATGCACCCAAGCATTCTTCTAGCTTTTGCCATCGCCTTTTCTACCTGTTTAGCTACTTTAAGATCATCAGACACAACCACGACTAGGTCCTGCTCTTCTTTAGTGGACAAAAGTACTTCACCCCCTATACTATATTGCTCCCTTGGATTGCTGCAGCCCAAATGCATGACCTTACATTTTTTAACATTAAATCCCAGCTGCCAAATTCTAGACCATTCTTCAAGCTTAGCTAGATCCCTCCTCATGTTATCTACACCTTCCTGGGTGTCTACTCTATTGCAGATTTTGGTATCATCAGCAAAGAGGCAAACCTTTCCAGACAGCCCTTCCGCTATATCACTAACAAAGATGTTAAAAAGAATCGGACCAAGGACAGATCCCTGGGGCACACCAATGGTAACATCCTTCTCCTCAGCGTGAGCTCCATTTACCTGTACTCTTTGTCGCCTCCCACCCAACCAATTTCTAACCCAAGCAGTAACTTTAGGGTCCATCCCTAGGGTGCTCAGTTTGTTTATAAGTTGCCTGTGAGGAACAGTGTCAAAGGCTTTACTGAAATCTAAATACACCACATCTAGGGCTCTCCCTCACTCCAACTCCCTGGTCACCTAGTTAAAGAAATCAATCAGATTTGTCTGACAAGACCTGCCTCTGGTGAATCCATGCTGCCTCAGATCCTGTAATCCGCTGGACTCCAGAAACCTCACTATTTTCTCTTTCAGCAGAGTTTCCAATAATTTACTCACCACTGAAGTTAAACTAACCAGCCTGTAGTTTTCAACCACATCCTTACTTCCGCTTTTATTTATTTTATTTATTTGGCATAAATTTATACACCGCTCCTTCCAGCGATCAGAAGCGGTCATTAGGTGGACAAGACAAGGGAAATATGTATAGCATAAATTTAGGAATACATTCTGATTAAGGTTGGGGGAGGCTAACAACCACAAGATCACAGTTATACATTTGATTATTCAATAAATTACAGAATGAGCAATATTTGATTATTCAATAAATTACAGATTGAGCAACCAGTAAGGTTATAATTGTACATAGAGAACGCAAAAATACACGCAATTAGCAGAGCAATATATACATATAGACTTGGTTTTTTTTTTGTTTTTTTTTAAATCAACAAAGAAGTGATGCATCAATTGAGAAAAGGTTCCTATGAACCTTATACTTAAGAGGTAGGAAGGCAGCATGGGAAGATATAGTTGGGATCAGCTAGGTGATGCCGTAATGTGATAGGAACAGGTGTGTTTTGAGATCTTTTCTGAAGGTGTGTAAGTCTTTGGTCTGGCGTAACTCGTGAGGCAGCCGGTTCCAGAGCATAGGTGCTGAGTACGTGAATGCCCGGTTGCTTGTCCGTTCTTTGACTGATCTTATGGTGCTGGGAACGCAGAGTGTGTGCAGGTTTGCAGTCCGTCGGCATCTGTTGGAGGGCTGAGTGGTGATTAGGGTATCGAGAAAAGAGGGGGATATCTTATGGATAATTTTGAATGTCGTTATCAGCATTTTGTAGATTATTCTTGCGGGTATGGGGAGCCAGTGGAGCTCTATAAGAACTGGAGTGATGTGATCTGTCAGACTTTTATTCATAATAATCCTGGCTGATACATTCTGCGCCATCTGTAGGATGTTTAATGTTTTCTTCGGTAGCCCTTGTAATATGGCATTACAGTAGTCAAAGTGGGGAATGATGAGCGCTTGTGCTACTGTTCTGAAGTCTGAGTGGTCAATGATGCAGCGTAAGGGTTGTAGAACTTTCAGCTTGTGAAATATTGCTCTATTTGTTATCCGGAGGTGTTTGTCCATTTTTAGGTCAGCATCGATTAGTACTCCTAGATATTTAATCTCATTTTTTGAGTGATAAGTGTTTCCGTTCAGGGTGATTGATGGAGGAGGTATGAAGTCTTGTTTTCCTGATATGAACATCACTTCAGTTTTTTTGTGATTTATAGACATATTGTTACATTGGAGCCAGTTTTGCAGTTCCTGTAGGCATTCTTCTAATTGGTTGAACTTGGGATTGTTTATGTCAAGTTGTGTGTACATCATAATGTCATCTGCATATAGATGGTAGCTGATATTATGCTTTTGGAAAATTGTACATACTGGTTGGATGTAGACGTTGAAAAGCAAGGAGGAGATAGCTGATCCCTGCGGTATCCCTTGGGTTTGGGGGAACGGCTTAGCTTGCTCGTTATTGAAGCGTACCTGTTGCATTCTATTTGTTAGGTATGACTCAAACCACTTTATCGGTGTGCCGGTTATACCTATAGTCTCAAGTCTGTGCAAGAGTATTTGATGATGTACTGTGTCAAACGCTGCTGATATATCTATGAATATCAGTATGAACATCTTGTTTTTGTTTTCCAGTCCCTTGATGAGGTTGTCTAGAAGAGCTATGAGTAGGGTTTCGACACCGTGGTGGGGACGAAAACCGTATTGATGATCGTCAAGGATTTTGTTTTCATCAAGGTGGTCTTGAAGTTGCTGCTGAGTTACCTTCTCAATAATCTTTGCAAGAAATGATATGCTTGATATCGGCCGGTAGGAGGTAGGATCTTCTTTGTTGAGAGATTTATTTTTCAAAATAGGCCTAATTAGAGATCTTTTCAGTTGGGCGGGCATGATACCTTGTTGCAGGGATTGATTGACTATGTGCCCTATTAGATGAGAAATTTCATTTTTAGTAGATTTGATCCATTCAGCTGGACATGGATCGAGGAGAGATGTCGTAGTATGAAGATTTGAGATTGTAGTTAAGATTAGTTTTTTGTCAATTGTATGGAAAGTAGACCATCCTTCTTTCAGGTTAGAGCTTGTGTTCTTACTGTCAGTCAGCTTTGAGGATGAGGCAATCACATTCAGGGTTTGGAGAGGATGGTTAGGGGGATTAAGTTTAGTAGCATAGTGATCCGCCAGGTCTTGAGCCTTAATTTTTCCATCGCAGTTAAGTTCAGGCAAGGGCTTTGTGAGCGACTTTACTAGGTCAAAAAGCTCTCTGGGTCTGTTAATGGCCTTGTTGAGAACTTTAGTGTGATGCACTTTTTTTGCATTGTTGATCTCATTTTTGTATTTAGCTAGGAGCTCAAGGTATTCCATCTTTTGTAGATCATTCTTGGTCCGTCTCCATTTTCTCTCCAACCTTCTTAAATCCTTCTTCATTTTGTACAGCAGGGGAGTGTACCAAGGTTCTGTCTTTGTTTTCGTCAGTCCGGCTGATGATTTCCATACGGGTTTAGAGTTGTCTTCAATTGTAGAGAACCATTTTTGAGTTAGGTCTTCAGTGTCGGTGTTGTCAAGGGTTATTTGTTCATCAAGAGAGCTTATTAAGGTTTCCTTGTTGAGTTGTTGGAATTTTCTTCGTTGTTGATTAGGTGCGTCAGAATCTAATTTGTTTGTTGCAGGGCATGGGTAGATGGTGAACTGAATTTGGTTGTGATCAGACCATGGAACTTGGGTTATATGGGTTTTGGGTTGCTCAATTTGCGGTGAGCTCTTAGGAAGGAATATAAGGTCTAGAGTATTTCCTTTTGTGTGGGTCTCCTCTTGAATTACTTGATTATATCCGAGCTGGTCCATAGCTTCTAAGAAAGAGGTTGCCTGTATGTGTGTGATGGAGTTAAGATTGAAATCGCCCAGAATTATCTGGTATTTCTTAGCTGCAGTGGAGGAGAGGGTTCCCAAGGCGTCAGCGAGGGCTTCGTGGTGAGGTGTTGGAGGTCTATACAATAGGCATATCGACAGGGTCCTATTTTCCACTCGGAGAATGTCAATTTCCTGTGTGGCAACTGTTGATGTGTTTGTAAGCCTGAGAGAGGCCCTTGCCATTATTAGGACTCCGCCTCCTTTTTTGTGCATGCGTGGACAGTTGAATATCACGTAGCCTGGGCTATTGATCTGGTTTATAATAGCTGTATCTGTGTTTGAGAGCCAAGTTTCAGTGATGCACAGGAGGTCAGGCCTATCATCAGTAATAATATCGTGTATGATATAGGTCTTATTCCTTATTGACCTTGCGTTTATTAGGATGCAAGAGAGTTGGGATTGAGATGGAGAGCTAGGTTGCAGTAGCAAATTATGCTTTATTCTCTTCTTAGACTTCTTTGTCTTTGTCTGAATGGTAGGGCGAGTGTTGGGAGTCATTGAGGGTGGCCTTGAGTTGTGCTGGGGTGTAGCAGTGTTGACATGAGCGAGAGTAAAGAGTGTTGGGACAGAGAGTGGTACATAGTAAAACGCTGGGTGCAAAGAACAAGGCGTGTAGTAGAGTAGGATATGGTAGAAGATAGCATCAGATATAGACAATGCAAATGTAATGCAAAAATATAGTATCAGGACATACTTTATGAGAGACATTGTACTACTGGGACTGAGGGAGTCACCTGCTAGAATATTGGAAGGGGTTCTTGGCTACTAAGTTGCCTCAAGCTTGTCAGAGTTACCGAATACTTAGCTCATATACAAATTTTGTATCAAATGTTGCAAACAAGTGTTACTTGCCTAGGATAGTTGCTTCTCTATTGTTAGTATGACATAAGCTACTTGTGTAAATAACAGAGCAAATGACTAATGCTGGTTATATACAAACTAAGATTACATTGGGAAACATTCTAAGTTAAGAACCATCAGTGGTATGGCAGGAAAGAGCCGCAGTTGGTGAGCCTCAGATCTAAAATTATACACCTAAGGTGACATCAGATAAGGAGAGGTTTTCAACTTACGTGCCTGAGAGGTTCAGGAAAGCATGTACACGCTATGATAAATCAGTCTGCTAGAGTCCCCAAGCGGTGGTGGATTATCCTGCATCCAGAGACAGTCAAAGTATCAAAGACTTTAGCGAGCTCGACCTGTGATGGGAGCTCAAGCTTTGTTGGACTTCTTCCTTCGCGATAGCCAGTAGGATTGTGGTTTCAAACAATCAAACAAACAGTTCCACGGATTGGGGCGGCGCACTTTGTGTTGACGGTCCACCGCCTAAGGGCCACGCCAAAGGGCCCTCTGGCGCGGGCCCGCCAGGCGCAGGTGCGCCCGCGAGGGAGGCCGCTTTTAAGGCAGGCGGGCTGCTCTCTCTTCTTCTCCCACTGCCCTGTGTAAAGGCACCACACAAGCCTCTCTCCAGTCCTCTGGCACCACTCCCGACTCCAACGAGGCATTGAAAAGGTCAGTCAGTGGAGCTGCTAGAACGTCCCCAAGTTCCCTCAGTATTCTAGGGTGTATCCCATCCGATCCCATCGTTTTGTCTACTTTAAGTTGAGCTAGTTTCTCACGAACACAGTCTTCTGAAAATTGTTCATGATGTCCCTTGCTTCTGTTCCTGTTTGTGGGTGTTTTCTTAGGTCCTGCTCCTGGTTCTTCATCTGTGAACACAGAACAGAAATATTTATTAAGCAATTCCGTTTTATCCTCATCAGCTTCTACATATTCCTCTCCTTCACCCTTGGGTCTGACAATACCACTTTTGCCCTTCCTCTTCTCACTAACATGGTTATCTCCTCCACTTTTGACTCTGTTTAACACCCTATACTCATCCAATGCCTCCAAGAAATTGGCATTTTTAATACCACACTAAAATGGTTCACCTCATACCTAAGCAACAGGATACAAGTTAAATGTGGAACAAACTATTCAGATCCCTACACTATACCACAAGGCATCCCACAAGGACTGGCACTCTCGTCAATACTCTTCAACTTATAATATACCCTGTCTGTGACATTATCAAGAAACACATAATATCGTTCCATCTCTACGCTGATGATCTCATGTTATACACCCCAATTGATCTTGAAGCATCGAACCTCACAGCCATCACAAAATGCTTAGAGGACATAGCCAGCTGGTGCAACAACAACAGCCTCACATTGAACTATTTAAAAAATAGAAACATTATATATCAGCAGTAGCACTACCTTCAACCCTCCACAGCAAATCCAACTGTTGAACCATACCATTCCTATAAAGAAAGAAGTATGATACCTTGGCATCATACTAGATATAAACGTCAACCTCCAATCACACATAAACCTAGCTACAACAAAGGCATACCGCAAACTGAACCTCATAAAAAGACTCAAACCACTCCTACAACAGGACCACTTCCAAATGGTCTGCCAAACCAAAGTCACACCAATTCTGGACTATGGCAACTCACTATACCAAGGACTCCCAAAACAAGTTACACACCCACTTCAAATGGTCCAAAACACAACAGCATGAATCATCAGTGGAACCAGCAAGACGACCACATTACACCAGTACTACAACTACACTGGTTACCAATTCAAGCATGTGACAATTCAAAAACATACTAAACATCTTTAAAATCACCCATCTCTCTTCAGCAGACGTACTTAAATCACTAATCATAAAAGAAGACAACACCCAATCTAAAAGGATCAACAACAGACACATGATCAGCATCCCACCTGACTACAGAAAAAGCAAGCAATCAACTTCCAAAAGAGCATTGATGTTAGCCACACCACAACTCTGGAACTCCTTCCCAGAAGATATACGCGCAACTGGAGATATCATGGACTTCCAAAAAAACCCCACTACTGTTCATAGAACACTAGGGCCACATCACGTAATCCTACATCCACACTGGCCCCAATCAAAGGATCCATAATACACTCAAAGGGACGTAACAACCTAGTCCGATCCTAATGCACGGAACCCATGTAGATGCAGTGCCTTGCAAAAGTATTCACCCCCTTGGCTTTTGTCCTGTTTTGTCGCATTACATACAACCTGGAATGAAAATGGAAGTTCATTTGGATGTTGGGTAATAGACCTAACACTATAGTCCAAATTGGTGAAGTGAAATGACAATAAAGTACCTTGTACGTATATATAAATAAACAAGTAAAAACTGAAAAGTTGTGCGTGCATATGTAACTGAATTCAAAAACATGGGACAAACACAGAGGATCTCTAAAGGTAAAAAGGGGACTGTTGTAGTTGTTGATATGGAAGGACAGACTAGATAGGCCATGTGGTCTTTTTCTGTCGTCATATTTCTATGTTTCTATGTTTCTATTCATCCCTTTTGCTATGAAACCCCTAAATAGGATCTGGTCCAACAAATTAACCTCAGAAATCACATAATTAGTTGATTAGGGTCCACCTGTGTGCAGTCAGTGTCACATGATCTGTCCATGATGCCTGGATAAATATACCCATTCTGAAAGGCCCCTGACTCTGCAACACCACTAAGCAAGCAACATGAAGACCAAGACCAAAGACAAAGTTGTGGTGAAGTATAGATCAGGGTTGCATTATAAAAAAATATCCCAAATTCTGAATATCCCACGAAGCATCATTAAATCCATTATAACAAAATAGAAAGAATATGGCACCACTACAACCTTACAAGAGAAGGCTACCCACCAAAACTCACAGACCAGGCAAGGGGGGCATTAATCAGAGATGCTACAAAGGCACCAAAGATAACACTGAAGGAGCTGCAAATATCCACAGCGGAGATGGAAGATTCTGTCCATAGGACCACTTTAAGCCATACACTCCACAGAGCGGTGCTTTATGGAAGAGTGGCTAGAAAAAAACATTGCTTAAAGAAAGAAATAAGAAAACATGTTTGGAGTTTGCACAACAGCATGTGGCAGACCCCCCAAACACATGGAAGAAGGTTTTCTGGTCAGATGAGACAAAAATTGAAGTTTTTGGCCATCATGGGAAATGCCATGTGTGGCGCAAACCCACTTCCCATCACCCGAGAACACCATTCCCACAGTGAAACATGGTGGTGGCAGCATCATTCTGTGGGAGGTTTTTCATCGGCAGGGACAGGAAAACTTGTCAGGATTGAAGGAACGATGGATGACACTAAATACAGGGCAATTCTTTAGGAAAACCTGTTTCATCTGCCAGAGATTTGAGACTGGGACAAAGGTTCACCTTCCAGCTGGACAATGATCCTAAAAATACTGCTAAAGCTGGTTTAAAGGGAAACATTGAAATGTCTTGGAATGGCCTAGTGAAAGTCCAGAACTCAATCCAATTGAGAATCTGTGGCAGGACTTGAAGATTGCTGTACACCAATGCAACCCATATAACTTGAAGGAGTTGGAGCAGTTTTGCCTTAAGGAATGGGTGAAACTCCCAGTGACTAGATGTACTAAGCTAATGGCGACATACCCCAAGAGACTTGCAGCTGTAATTGCAGCAAACGATGGCTCCATCGTTGGGGGGTGAATGCATACGCACACACCTGCTTTCAGTTTATTCTTTTGTCTTAATTACTGTTTGTGTCACAATAAAGGATATTTTGCACCTTCAAAGTCGCATGTTGTGTATATCACATGGTGCTAACCCCCAAACTCCATTTTAATTGCAGGCTGTAATGCGACGAAACAGGACAAACACAGAGGGGATGAATACTTTTGCAATGCGCTGTATGTGTGTTTTCAAAGGCCACTGCTAGTGTTTAGAAAACCCATTGGCCATTGTGGCTCAATACTGGGCCAATCATCTTCTGTTTTTTTTATATTATCTACATTTATTTAAAGATTTATATTTACCTTCTTTGTAATATTCATCATTCAAAATGGTTTACATATGAAATAAAAAAGAATCAAAGAAAGAAGAATAAAGATCAAGAGGAGATTATTTATTTATTTGACTTAACAGAGGCAGCCCGGACTTGGCGGTCCCTCTCAGCTTACCCAATCAATACATAGCAAGACATGACACAGGTTTTGGAAATAAACTCGTCACAGCTTTATTTAGAACAACAATTCAATACAGTCAAACCAATAACCAGCAACAACAAGCCTTATCGAATTAGGCAATTCACCAGCCGCGCTACCAGCAAGGTGAGACCCTCACCGCCCATCATCACGACAACATCAGTGGCAAAAGAATCCACCCCCACCCTCCTTTAGGCTGACCTCGCCATATTAGTAGCAAAGGAAGGCCGTCTTCTGGGTGGCCAATAACAGCCACCCCATCCTCGTGTTTCCGGGCCGAGCTCACCAGACCACAGCCCAAACACATAGTTCAACTGGCACCAGATCCCGGAGGACCTCTGGGAATCTGCCTCACCCCGCAGCCACAACTGTCACCTGCTGAACCCCAATGAAACATAACATCCAGGAGGGTGGGCAGGACCCGATTCCTCTGCTGCCACAGAGGTACCAGAGAGGAGGGAGGAGGCCGACACACCCCCTATAAGTGAGGTTATCTGTGCCCCCCCCCCTCCTGTCAGCCCTGCATGCTGTTTCATTGGCTCTCAGCACGGGACAATGAATTTAAAACAAAACTGTTTCTCCCACATGCTCATTCCTCCCCCCCAACCGAGCCCTCACACCGAAGCTGGCCTCCTGACCCGATCCCAGACTGCGGAGGAGGGCCAGATGACGCGCTGGGCGCCCGGTTAATGGCGGCCGTCCGGGACCCTGCATCGCGGCCCAGAGTCATTCCTTTAGACCAGTCTTCCACAAGTCAGAGCAAGTTGCAATTAACAGTAACCGAGTTTTATATTGAAAAGGGGACAGTGTCAACTTTGAGTTACATTAACGTAGGTGTAGGGAATATTTAAAGAGTCGTTAACGTCTCATAACGCACGTTATCATTACTTAACGATCGTAGACGTTCCGTGGCGCGGTAAAACACCGCAGAAGTTGGAGAGAGGGCGGAGAGAAGGGGTCAATGGGCGGAGTGTGGGCGGGGAGAGGCTCCAGTCACACTAACGCGCTGATCTGAAGAGCTGAATCCTAATGCGATTGAAAACCTGCCGTTAGATGCACATATGTAGGAGAGAGAAACCATTTACGTGTCAGCAATGTACAGCCCAGGCAGGGAGCCCAAAAACCGTGATAGTAGTGCTCCATGTACAGCAATACCATAGTGCCAAAGTATGAATGGCCATTATGGCGATGGTGCAAATAGGGCATAGGGGGCCACAGGCGGGACATGTAGCATGGACAGCTGGGGCACAGGGTGGACCAGGTGGGCGCTTAGGTGGCACATAGGAACATAGACACCGGAGATCAGCAAGACAGCAGTTAACCAAGGCCAAACACAATCCACCAATATCTACCTGGTCCACCCTAGCCAATAGTCGCTAGGGCACAGACCTGACATCCCCCCCGCCATTCCGCCCCCATGTGGCGGGGACATAATAGTGGTAGGCAGTGATGGGGGGATGTGAGGATGTCCACGTATGCCCCCCCACCCCAGAACCCGCTCACTAGGCGGGCACCTACCTACAAAGTGGATGGCCTGGGACTGCGCACAACCAGCACCGACAGCAAATGGCCACGTCAGCTTGGCAGGGGGGCATGTGCCCATACTGGAGGGGGCAGTGCCACCTCCCTGCAGTGGACCTAGGCCATGCTCTGCATCAGTACGTGGTGTGCAGTGCAACATAAAAGGTCTGGCTGAGGAAAAGTGCAGGTAGCCCCAGGGACTACCATGCATCTGTGGCAACAGTGTGGTGCAGTACATCCAGCCAGTGTGTCCAGGAGCAGAGGGTCACAGGTGCAAGTCCCAGCTGTGGTTCCTGCAGATCATGTCCCTATATTTTACCCGACAATGCAGATACAATAGCAACATGTGCAAAGCCCAAAGCAGCGGCGAACAGGGGTGCAAACACCCACTCACACAGGCTCCACAATCCAATGATGCATGGAGCGGCAGGCTGTTGGCCCCAGCATTGGGATGATGTTATCACCAGAGCACTACTACTACCCCCTGCACAGTTTAGCAATGTCGGCACTGTGATCAGGACTAGTGTGGCAGGCAGGGCTGCCAACAACCCCTGTGCCCTGCCCTTTTGAGGCTTTCCTAACCAGGGCTCCACACATCAAACAGTAAGTAAGGATTTGAGGGTTTCTTTGTTTGGTTTTTTTATTACATTGCTAGCTCTCTGAATGGGAGCTCTTAAAAGGGTTTTGTGTATATTTTTTAAAGCAAGGTTACTTTCATTTTTGCTGTTTTAGGGGAACTTTACGTGAGCACAGTAGGTTGCTGAACTCTGTAACCTCCTCAGGTTCAGAAACTGCTAACACCTAATCAGGAGTTAGTGGGCCTGTTTCCTGAGTGCAGTTGAAGCCTGCATAAAAGGCTCCTGTGCCCTGCCCTTTTGAGGCTTTCCTAACCAGGGCTCCACACATCAAACAGTAAGTAAGGATTTGAGGGTTTCTTTGTTTGGGTTTTTTATTACATTGCTAGCTCTCTGACTGGGAGCTCTTAAAAGGGTTTTGTGTATATTTTTTAAAGCAAGGTTACTTTCATTTTTGCTGTTTTAGGGGAACTTTACGTGAGCACAGTAGGTTGCTGAACTCTGTAAACTCCTCAGGTTCAGAAACTGCTAACACCTAATCAGCATATGAGGACAGACTTAAGGATCTTAATATGTACACCTTAGAGGAAAGGCGGGATAGAGGTGATATGATTGAAATGTTTAAATACCTCCGTGGCATAAATGTTCAGGGAGAGAACCTCTTTCAATTGAAAGCTACGAGGGGACATGGGATGAGGGTTCAGGGAGATAGATTCAGGAGTGATATGCGGAAATATTTCTTTACGGAAAGAGTAGTGGATCCGTGGAATAGTCTCCCAGTGGAGGTGGTAGAGATGAGGACAGTAACTGAATTCAAAAAAGCATGGGACCAACACAGAGGATCTCTAAAGGTAAAAAGTGGACTGTTGTAGTTGTTGTTATGGAAGGACAGACTAGATAGGCCTTGTGGTCTTTTTCTGTCATCATGTTTCTATGTTTCTATGTTTCTATCTTTGTATAATGCTGCAAAAGGAGTGAGCGTGTTTGTATGTCTAACCATTGTTCTATGGCTGCCCACACTTCACTGAGCCCAAAATTTCCCACTGTTACCAGCGTTAGCCTGATTAGATGCATAATGAGGAGCAAGGTATTCTGGGTATGGCCCGGAAAGGGCAGATTGGCCAGGATGCATCTTCACAGGGTGTGGGGCAATGGCTAGGACACTGTAGTGCCTGACCACCACCTGCATGGACAGGGTGGCCACAGCATGGCATGCTGGGAGGGCACTCACTCTGAACGAGCAGTGACCATGGCAGGTCTAGGTTCCCACATAACACTCTACACTATTTGTCTCTAGTGATATATTTGTGTTCCCCAGTGCTGGGGTCCCAATCACTGAGATGCCTGCTTGCTGCATATAGTTCCTGGTGGACTGTCTGCAGTTAGACTGTGCATGGTCGGAACACCTTTAAGGTACAGTCTGACTGTGCTGTCTGCTGGTGACTGGCAGACAGTGGTGGGGGGCACTTGGGGTTTCCAGACCTAACCCCAGCATTGCTGCTGGTCTGCCACTGCCCCAGTCATAGGTATGGCTCTGGCCCACCAACCCTGGAGGGCTGTCTCGAACAAACAGGATCGAGGTTGCTTCCCTGGGGCGGGGGCACTGTTCTTTACCTACAAAAGGGTGATGTGGGCCCTTTGGGGTATGTAGTGTATACCACTGTGACCTATACAGGCACTGCTACACCCACCCCTCATGCAATTCTAGGAACCCCTCTGCCCTGATAACAGCTGCCCATGTCAGCCAGAACCTCACATGGGGTACACACTAATCTGGCTGGTTTCTGGTCCCACATGGCCACATGTGACTGCAGGATACAGATGGACACCAAATTACCTTCAGCTGCACTGCACGGAACACCTGTCACACACTGGTAGTGATGGGGATGTACAGCAGGACCTATCTCTAGCACCACATGTACTGCGGACCTAGTGCTGGGCACCAATCCTATCTCTCAGGGTGACCACAGAACCTGCACAATGGCATGGTCTGTAGCTACTTTGTGCAGTACATGTGGTCACCCTGTATCACACACTGTCAGTTCACACATTGTCAGTTCGTCTTTCCCAGCTGAGGTACCGGAGAGGTGCAGACCCCATTTGGTGATCAGCTGTAGACACCTATTCAGCATGTGCATTGCATCATGGGTACTGCTGTGACATACACCATGGAGGTATAGCCTACTGGTTAATACATTGCCATTCTTGTCAATGTTCATTGGTTCAGTTCCTCATTGTTCCCTCCTCTCATGCCTGTCCTACTCAAATAGTGTGCATGCCTGTAGAGGTCATATTTTTGCAGATCTGCGCTTCCAGCCCATAA
This sequence comes from Ichthyophis bannanicus, assembly GCA_033557465.1. Taxonomy (NCBI): domain Eukaryota; kingdom Metazoa; phylum Chordata; class Amphibia; order Gymnophiona; family Ichthyophiidae; genus Ichthyophis; species Ichthyophis bannanicus. The sequence continues at coordinate 11,215,031 of CM066038.1, read as the reverse complement.
TACCCTCGCCACAATTGCCAACATTCCCTTGGTCCATCTATCTGCATCTGTCAGCTGTGTAGAGTCCTGTCTGCCTGTGCAGGCTGCCAGCCCATGTCCTGCACTGCTACCCTTTCCTGCATTGTGCCTCATCATGCTTGCCTCGCCTGTGCCTGATCTGCATGGCACCACCACTCCTCTGTCCTCCCATCATTGTAACTATCCTGTCACCTCCGCCTCCACTGGGGGACACGTATTCCCATCATCTGCCACCAACTGTTTTTCCGGTACTTTACATTGCCAACACCCTGTGCTGTGGTAGAGCTGCCCCACCATGTTTGTCATCAGTACTGGCAGGCACATGGGATGCCCGCAGATATGGCAGGTCCAGTGGCTCCCACTTCTCCCTCCTTCACTCACCTGTTCATTGCCTTTCCTGAGTGCTCTATCTAGTGTTAGGGATACATCTGTCTCTGTTCCGCACAGGTCATGCATGTCATCCTGAGGCACCTTGCAGTCCCTAGGGCACACTAACCTAGGACATCATAACCTTGTTAGGCCACCTTAACCTATGGTTCCATAGCCCAGGGTGCCTTCTGCCATGACTTGTCCAAGGGTGCCTAATATGGCGCTTAGCCTAGGAGGCCCTATAGGGCGCCTTCTGAGCCACCTTACAGGACACCTTACTAGGCACCTTACAGTCCACCTTACTAGGCACCTTACAAGGCACCTTACATAAGAACATAAGAACATAAGATATGCCATACTGGGTCAGACCAAGGTACATCAAGCAAAGTATTCTGTTTCCAACAGTGGCCAATCTAGGTCATACGTACCTAGCAGTTTCCCCAAGGGACACAGGTTCCACAATGCTTGTATTGCTTCAAGCATTGATATCCCGGGTCCCTTCTTAATAATGGTTTATGGACCTTTCCTCCAGGAACTTGTCCAAACCTTTTTTAAACCCAGCTACACTAACAGCCTTTACTACATCCTCCGGTAACAAATTCCAGAGTTTGATTACACGTTGAGTGAAAAAATATTTTCTTTTATTAGTCTTAAATAGTTTACCCTGTAGCTTCATTGCATGTCCCCTAGTCTTTCTGTATTCTGATAAGGTAAACAATCAATCTACGTTTACCTATTCCACTCCGTTCATTAATTTATAGACTTCTATCATATCTCCCCTCAGCCGTCTCTTTTCCATGTTAAAGAGCCCTAACCTTTTTAGCCTTTCTTCATAGGAGTATCCTTCCATCCCCTTTACCATTTTGTTGGCTCTTCTCTGAACCTTTTCTAAAATCGCTATATCCTTTTTAAGATACGGCGACCAGAATTGCACACAATATTCAAGGTGCGGTCTTTACAAGGCGCCTTGTAACGCTCATTATTCTAAGGCGCCTTGTAACGCGCGTTCTCTGTCAGCTTGCTGTAACAATGTACCGCCCATGCCTTTATATGGGCATCTCTACCTTTACCGCAGAACCTACCGCGAATGACATTACCGCAGTTTAGTAAACATACCCCTGCGGTTTTTTTTTAACCAGGGGACAGGAACACCATCAATCATTGATGGTAAACTCAACAAGGAACCAGATCTTAATCTCATTGAAAAATCACTTATAATCTGGAAAGCCTGGATCCAATCCCATTCTAATGGGGTTATCAACTGTATAGCATTTGCATAGGTGCTATATAGGGTGGCCCAAAAAAAGTGAGAACATCTTATAGCATATAAGTTATTTAAAAATTAAAAAAGACAGATGTAAACGATTGACAAATTTAAAAAAAAAAAGATGGCAACCGGAAATTGTCGAAATAAAGACGTTATATAGCTAAAAAAGGTAAATAAGTAAACTATTTAAGCTTTTAATTTATGAGATGTTCTCACTTTTTTTTGGGCAACCCTGTATAATTGATAACCACACCCCCTTCCATACTTCAAAATCACTCTCCTAAGGGTTGAAGATAAAATATGAAATTATATGGGTGAAAGAGGGTTGATGCTTGATGGCTGAACAGTGATGTTTACCAGACTAGTAATTACCATACCCGAACATCTATTTTCCATTAGTGACTTTATCCAACTTGCTGGCAATGATCAGTCAATATCTCTATGTCTACAAGGTCAAACACTGCTGAAATATCTAGTGATATCACCAAAACCAGTTGCATGCTTTACATGTAGAAAATAAATCTTGTGAATTTACAGATTGATTGCAATGTGTACCCTTGAGTCAGTTTTGACTCGGCAGCTCCTGGGTTTTCTTGGCAGTGTGACCAGAAGTAGATTGTCAGGTCTTTCTTCCAAGGCAATGGAGGGTTAAGTGACTTGCCCAAGGCTACAAGACGTGCTAGTGGAAATCAAACCCTCGACTCTTGGTTACCAAGCCATTGCTCTAACTACTAGGCTACTCCCCCACTCACATTTAACGCCTAGGCTGACTGCAGAGAAATGGAAGCACACACCCACTGAACTTAGCGCTGACCCCCTCACGCTACTAACGCGGCCCACATGAGATTGCCAGTACGGCCTTAGTAAACATGCACCTAAGTTCGCAAACAAGTATGTAATCAATCTTTGGAAGCCCTTGCTATAGTATGCAGTTAAAGCTGTTAGTGCAGCTGGTTTTAAAAGAGGTTTGGATAAGTTCCTGGAGGAAAAGTCCACATACCATTATTAAAGAGACCCAGGGAAATCCACTGCTTACCCATAGGACAAGCATTGTGGAACCTGCCAGGTACTTCTGACCTAGAATGGCCACTGTTCGAAACAGGATACTGGGCTTGATGGACCCTTGGTCTGACCCAGTATGGCTTCTTTAATATTCTTATGTTCAAGCACACCTGCAAATTCTGGTATTTTATGATCAAGCCGTATACTTGAAAAACTCCAGCTGCACTCTGTCCAGAGTGTCCCCAGCTACGTCTGCACGTAAAGGGTGCACGCGTTCCGTGAAACGGAGACATTCATGTCCAAGCATGCACTTTTACGCCAGTCAGTCAATATTTTATCCACCCCAGATGATAGTCAAATAGCTATAAAAATCCACTTTAAAATCTAAATCATTCTTGTTTATTGGTTTTTTTTTTTTCATTTGTTATGTTTGTTCACTATTATCCAGTGTTGTGTCTTCGGGGCATGCTTACTAAGCTGCACTAGCCATTCCTGTGGCTTTGAGGATGCTAATAGCCCACAATAACAGTCAACACATTCTGCGCTATCTGCATAGTGTGTGCTGGGAAGGAAATGGGTGGCTTAAGGCAGAGTGCAGGCTTGTCTGCAGACCGTGCTTTGCACTGCACAGTGCTCATTTACCGTCAATGTTGCAGGTAACACTGGTGAGCTTAATGCCACCTCAGTGGGTGCTGTAAAGTGCATCTGCATTGCCCGCAGCGCGCAGTAGGGTGTGAATCAGTGCAGTATCTCTGCTGCGGACTATGCTGCATATACCCCCGATATGTAGTGCATCGATAGCTACCCTAAACATGCCATACGTGCAAAGTCCTAGCACACTATAGTAAACATACCCCTACGTGTTTAATGAAAAAATGACAGTTCAATATCAATGATCAAACCAATGGGCATCACTGTCTTAAGATGAAAAATCATTGAAGTGGAGCAGAAGATAACTATTTGGATAAAACATTCTTATATGATAAATATTTTTGGGAGTAAAAAATAAATTGGTTTGAAACAAGACGATTTAGAAAGCTGAGATATCTGAAGACTGGAATGAAAATGCGAGTTATTTGTTCTACAGGAGACAGTGATTTGTGGGTTGTAGGAGTCGGGCTAGCTAATTAACATGCGGGGCTAGCCGGCACTGGAATGCAGCTGTCTATCTCTGGCATTCGGATGTGAAATACAACTGTAGAGAAAAACAGGTGTCAAATCTCCTGCGAGATGTGATGGGATTGGATGGAGGCTCCTCAGCTGTCCATCTCCTCTGACTTGCTCGCACAGATGGCTTTTCCAAGTATGAAAACCAACCAACAGCACTTCCTAGCAAAGAATCTCTAAGTTCTCTCGTTTCCTACTTCAGAAATAATTTCACTACTCTAACTTTCTTTAGGGTGTCAGCTTATCTTATATACGGTATACTGTACAAAGAGCTGTGGGGCTGCTTTGTGCAGCATATATATCACATAGCGGAACACGCTGGTAGATGCTGTTACACGTAAAGTCCCTGAAAAATGTCTTGAATAAATTAAATAGGCTTCAGTCTCTGCATGCCCTGAACAGCTCTTGGCTGCTGTTTAAAGGAGACACACTGGGGCGAGCTCTCATAGTTTATTTAACCCCTTCAGACACGTTGCTATATATGGTCTGAATGAAGTTCCTGGAAAGAGGACTTGGGCAGTGATGGTATATGCATCTACGCTGGACCAGAATGTTTCACACCTCAGGAGGAAAAACAACTAAGGCTGGCAGAGCCCACAATGTCACTGGGCAAGGACCGTAACCCCTTCTCCCGTTTCCTTTAAACTAGTGAAGGCAGCAGCAAGGTGGATATGGAGAGCTCCCTCCAGGTGCTCCTAGCTGTTCTTCTCCCCCCCCCCCCACTCCATACACTTCCGGTTTGGAAATGAAAAAAAAAAGAGGCAAATTGTGAAAAGTGATCTACTGAAAGGTTGCTGTTCAATGTTACCATAAAACGATCTCTCTCTCTCTCTCTCTCTCTCTATATATATATATATATATGTTTGTCAAAGTTTGTTTGCTCTTTATACATTTGGACTCTATTCAAGTTCCCCCAGACTATCAAAATCCATTAAAAGCACTAACAGCAGAGCATTTTCACATTTCACACCCATTCTCTGGGACGCGCTACCAGATGAACTAAGAGAAATCAAAGATCTCTCAACATTCCGCAAAGAACTCAAAACCTACCTCTTTAAACAGCATTTTGGAAATCCATTGGAACCCCTCAACACCAGCCCCCCCCCAACATAACATATAATAGACATACATTCTCTAAACCAGAACACTCTTGCCCCACACATACAAAAAACACACACATACCATCATGTTATATGATCCAATACCAGATTACAAATTTAGACTTAAGTTCTCTGTTCACTATACATAGTTCTCAACTTAGTTTAGCTTAGGTCCAAGTTTAATGTTTATTGTTCAATGTACATAGTTACATGTAATTGACCCTGTTGTTTAATGTAAACCATATTTGATCTTTGGAAAAAGCGCTATATAAATGCTAATAAATAAATAAAATAAATAAATTCAAACTTGGCAGAAAACCTTTTTATGCCAAGCAGGGTCAAGGATTATTTTATGATATGAAGAAGGGATGTTCATAAACTGTTTTTTTTGCATGTAAATTGCTGATTTATCAATGTAAAATTATAAAAATCCTATAAAAATCCACATGGTCCACTCAGGCAAGCACTTGTGTGCAACTTCAAAGTAGACCTAATCAGGGGAGGAGTTTGGGCGGGACATGAACTGGGCCATGATTTATGCGCATATTTTCAAAACTGTCATACACACATATTTTGGGGACTAGATATTAAGGTGCACTAATGTTAACATGTTAAGTCACCATTAATGCGTGTTATTTTAACAGATGTCCCATGTTACTCAACGGGACCTAGTTACTAATAACGCACATTAGCGCACCCTAATGACTATTTATTTATTTATAAACAAACATTTATAGGTCACCTTCCAGGACAGCCATTCAAGGCTGTTCAAAAAAAAAAGAATGTACATTAAAAATCTTAAACAAATAAAAAGTATACAAGCAATAAAATTAAGTAAATGACCTCCTCACTGCTGCCCTCCATAAACACTATACATGGCTCAGCAGCCCATCGAAATGGCAACAAGGACCCTTTCTAGCTGCAATTCCTCAGGCAGTTGATTCCATAAACTTGGCATCACCACTGAAAAAGCCCAGTTCTGGAACCTTCTCATGTGTTTTATAGAGCAGATTACCAAACACCAAAAGCCTAGTGCTCCTAGACCACAGCAGGGTGCAGGCAGGTCCGACCTGTCCACTAAGCAGTCACCTAGGGCGGCAGACCCTGGTGAGTGACATCATTAGCCCAACTCCCCGGGAAGTGGCAGCTGAATGGCTTTTCAGGGCTGTGGCAGGCTTTAAAACACCCACGCATGTGCACACACTTACGGCCTGCCACTCCTGCCTGCCATCCAAGAAAGTTGCATCAGAGGAGGGAGGAGCAGCAGGCTGGAAGCACGAGTGGGTGCAGGAACTTTGCGGCCCGATGCAATGCTGAAGCAACAGTTCAGCCGCTACTGTTTCAGCACAAGGTGGGGGTAGCATGGCAGGCTGGATGGAGGGGCAGTCTTTTTGGGGGGCGGCGACATGGAGGGTCTGCCTAGGGTGGCAGAAACCCTCGTGCTGCCACTGGGCAAAGGAACATACCAGCTTAACTGCTCTAATAAAAACAAAGGCTGGGAGTTAGTCAAAACCTTAAAGGACGTAGTCAACAGCTTAAAACAAATTCACTTTCCTCCTGGAAGCCAATGAAGAGCAGGCGATGCTGGCCAAACACTTTCCCAGTGATAAATAAAGCGAGAGCCTTCTTTGTGAGCTAACGATTGCTTCTGCTCCTGAGTAGCTAGAAAGGTCCATGCCTTCAATAGAGGCAGCATTTCTGCAAGATTTGTATGAAGACACCCAAGTGCCTAAGGCCCCGATGCCGTAAGGCGAATAGCAGGGTTGGATGCCCCAACGGGAGCAGGGAGCCCTGCTATCCGCCCTCTGCCAGTTCTGCCTCCTGGCCCTGCTGCATGTATAGAGCCACTGTGTGTGCTGCGGGGGACAGGGCAGAGAGTGGGACTTCAAGGGCAGTCACAATTAGAATTGCAGGAATTCAACTAGAGACTCTTTGTTTTCTACATATAGCTCAAAAATTGGACTTGCAAAGCATTTACTACTATCAGTTGTATAGCACTACAAGGCGTACACAGCGCTGTACAGAGAGACGTAAGAGACAGTCCCTGCTCATCAGAGCTCACAGTCTCGTCAAGACAGACAACACAACAACCCGGGACAAGGATCTATCTAGAGGAATGGCAAGGAAACACCTAGGAGGTAAACAGGAGACTACAGGGATCAGGATCCAAAAGCAATCTCAAAGTAGTTTTTAGCCGGGATTTGAACATGGCCGCAGATGGAGCCTGACGTAGCAACTCAGGTAGTTTGTTCCAGGCATAAGGAGCAGCAAGGTGGAAAGATCGAAGTCTTCAGTTAGCTTCTCTCTGTGCAGAAGAGCGGCGTTCCCGAGGAGGGGTGTAGGAAGAGTTAAGAGGCAAGGTAGTGAGGAGCTGCAGAGTGAAGACACCTATAGGTCAGTAGGAGAAGTTTGAACTGGATGCAGAAAAGGGAACCAATAAAGTGCCTTGAGAAGATGGGTGACTTGAGCATAGCAACTCTGGTGGAAGATTAGCCGTGCAGCTGAGTTCTGAACAGACTGAAGTGGGAAGAGACAATTCAGAAATAGACCAGCGAAGAGGAGGTTGCAGTAGTCTAGACGGGAGGTGACCAGAAAGTGGATAAGGGGCTCCATAGTGTGTGCAGAAAGGAAGGCATGATTTTTATCAATGTTATAGTGAAAGAAGTGACCGATTTAGCTATCTTTGGGCTAGAACTGCTAAATCCAAGTGAGGACAGGGTATCGAGGCAAAGGTGGTGATCCACGGTGTGAAAAGAAGCAGAAAGGTCAAGAAGGATTTGGCAAAGAACAAGTCATTGCAGATTTTGTCCCTAACTCTAATTCAAAATATCCTAAATGTATTGCAATAAAAATGTAATCTAATATACTGTATAAAGTTTGTTTCACTAGTTCATCAGCCATTACATACTGGATTTTCCAAGCAACACAAGGTAACTCAGTTAGTTAAAAAACAAATATTTTTATTATAAATAAAAGCACTCTAAGCACTTCCCTACCATTTAACATTACATCAAACACAGAGTAAATCCCAAATCACAATACAAACCCTCAGCATTAATTGAAATGCTGGTCTTGGTGTTTAGATTAATACATACATTCAATGCCGTGGGATACATGTGGCAAGGATGTCTACAATCAAAAACAAAATTGGTTCATTACCAGATTTTCCAAATTTTTCACAATATTCAGGTGTTTTTTCAGTTCACTGCACACATATGCATGTATATTAATTCATAAGTATATATGCATTGAATCGATTGGAACACTGAAATTTTTTAGGCATCCAAATGAAGCGAAGGTACAGTACAGTGGAAATGATGAATAAGGGCAACGTGGTGACTGCGTTTGCCTCATTGATTGTGACAGATAGATGGTTAGATTAGGTGAACCTGGAAGAACACTAGGGCACACCTGAGTAGTAAAATGGCAAGGACACCAGCATTGGCTGCAAGGCCCTAAATTATGCCGAGGACCAGGACAACACCTTGATCACATATAAGGTGCTAAAACATGCCAAGAGGACCAGCATAGCACCCAGATTACCAGCAACATCTTAATAATGCCAAGAGGACCACCAAAAAAACATTAGATATGCCATACTGGGTCAGACCAAAAATCCATCAAGCCCAGTATCTTGTTTCCAACAGTGGCCAATGTAGGTCACAAGTACCGAGTCAGGTTCCAAAAAAGGTACACATATTCTATACTGCTTGTCCCAGGGGTAAGCAGTGAATTTCCCCAGCCCTCTTTAATGATGGTTTAGGACTTTTCCTCCAGGAACTCGTCCAAACCTCTTTAAAGCAGCTACAATAACAGCTTTTACTGCATACTCCAGTAACAAATTCCAGAGTTTGATTATTCATTGAGTGAAAAAATATTTTCTCCTATTAGTTTTGAATGTCCTACATTGTAGCTTCATTGCGTGTCCCCTAGTCTTCTACTTTTTGAAGGAGTAAACAACTGATCTACATTTACCCATTCTACTCCATTAATTACACAGGTACACTAAAAAATTTTTTTTTTAAACTGCCTCTAATGTTTCGATTGATTTTTACGTTTTTTGGTGCGCTGAATCCAAATCTGGTAACCAATTTGCTCCATCACGTACAGATTTTTTGCTACATTGGGTTAGCAGTTTGAGGTGAACGTTTCAGATTGAGTGCGATCGAGATAAAAGTTTCTTGGATGAATTCTTTATACTAATTGTTTAGTAGTTATTCAAATAAGAATAAAGAAAATTGTAACAAGGCAGCACATAAGAATAGAGTAATGTCAACAAAACACACTGTGATGATAGCAAAATTGTCTGCACTTAAAACAGCCACATACATGTGCACAAACATTGAGCATATAAGAGCGAGGTTAGACACAAAGCAAAGCAAAGAAATGTGCAAAAAATGTTGTACAGGTATGTATGTAAGAATAGAAAACGCAAACCGCACCATTGCAATACATGAAGACAAACACCCGATGGTGTGAAAATAAAATTCTAATAAATGAGATCCGACACTGTGGTAATAACTAGCAAATTTTTATTTCAAAGTTTAGTAAAAACACGATATTTGTCAACACAGTTTAGATTTTAAAGTCATTCTTGGGTCAATCAATCTCCTGGTGGGCCCGTTTCTTCGTCTTCCCCCGAATGCTTCTCTTGGTGCGCTGCTTGGCGTATTTTTCATCTGGGGTTTCTCGCAGCAGCAACCAGCAGAAATCAGCCATCATAGTGGTGTTCCATCTTCCTTGGTACCTTCTCTCTGCGTCCTTGATGTCCTGGTGAAACCTTTCACCTTGTTCTTCACTGTACGCCCCCAAGTTTTCGGGAAAGTAGTTCACATGGGAGTGCAAGAAATGGACTTTCAGGCTCATGTTACAGCCTTGTTCTTTGAAGGCATTGAGCATCCTGGCAACAGTATCCTTATAGTTCTCATCCCGCCTGTTCCCCAAGAATTTGAGAACAACATCCTTGAAGGAATCCCAGGCTTCTTTTTCCTTCTCAGACATCGTTTCAGCGAATGCTCCATCTGAAATGAGTTTCCTTATATCAGGGCCAACAAACACTCCTTCCTTTAGCTTTGCTTCAGAAAGTCGGGGGAACTTTGAGCAAAGGTACCGAAAGCACTCACCATCTTTTGGAAGGGACTTGATGAAACATAGAAACATGATGACAGAAAAATACCACAAGGCCCATCTAGTCTGTCCTTCCATAACAACAACTACAACAGTCCACTTTTTAACTTTAGAGATCCTCTGTGTTGGCCCCATGCTTTTTTGAATTCAGTTACTGTCCTCATCTCTACCACCTCCACTGGGAGACTATTCCACGGATCCACTACTCTTTCCGTAAAGAAATATTTCCGCATATCACTCCTGAATCTATCTCCCTTCACCCTCATCCCATGTCCCCTCGTAGCAGAACTTGCTTTCAATTGAAAGAGGCTCTCTCCCTGAACATTTATGCCATGGAGGTATTTAAACATCTCAATCATATCACCTCTATCCCGCCTTTCCTCTAAGGTGTACATATTAAGATCCTTAAGTCTGTCCTCATATGCTTTATAATGAAGCCCATTAATCATTTTAGTAGCAACCCTCTGCACCGACTCCATCCTGTTCACATCCTTTTGAAGGTGCGGTCTCCAGAATTGCACACCATACTCCAAATGAGGTCGCACCAAAGACTTATACAGAGGCATTATCACCTCCTTTTTTCTGCTAGCCATTCCTCTCCGTATGCACCCAAGCATCCTTCTAGCTTTTGCCGTCGCCTTTTCTACCTGTTTAGCTACTTTAAGATCATTAGACACAACCACGCCTAGGTCCCGCTCTTCTTTAGTGGACAAAAGTACTTCACCTCCTATACTGTATTGCTCCCTTGGATTGCTGCAGCCCAAATGCATGACCTTACATTTTTTAACATTAAATCCCAGCTGCCAAATTCTAGACCATTCTTCAAGCTTAGCTACATCCCTCCTCATGTTATCTACACCTTCGTGGGTGTCTACTCTATTACAGATTTTGGTATCATCCGCAAAGAGGCAAACCTTACCCGACAGCCCTTCCGCTATATCACTAACAAAGATGTTAAAAAGAATCGGACCAAGGACAGATCCCTGGGGCACACCACTGGTAACATCCTTCTCCTCAGAGTGAGCTCCATTTACTTGTACTCTTTGTCGCCTCCCACCCAACCAATTTCTAACCCAAGCAGTAACTTTAGGGTCCATCCCTAGGGTGCTCAGTTTGTTTATAAGTCGCCTGTGAGGAACAGTGTCAAAGGCTTTACTGAAATCTAAATACACCACATCTAGAGCTCTCCCTCGGTCCAACTCCCTGGTCACCCAGTCAAAGAAATCGATCAGATTTGTCTGACAAGACCTGCCTCTGGTGAATCCATGCTGCCTCGGATCCTGTAATCCGCCGGACTCCAGAAACCTCACTATTTTCTCTTTCAGCTGCGTTTCCAATAATTTACTCACCACTGAAGTTAAACTAACCAGCCTGTTGTTTTCAACCACATCCTTACTTCCGCTTTTGTGTAAAGGCACCACATGAGCCTCTCTCCAGTCCTTTGGCACCACTCCCGACTCCAACGAGGCATTGAAAAGGTCAGTCAGTGGAGTTGCTAGAACGTCCCCAAGTTCCCTCAGTATTCTAGGGTGTATCCCATCCGGTCCCATCGCTTTGTCTACTTTAAGTTGAGCTAGTTTCTCACGAACACAGTCTTCTGAAAATTGTTCAAGATGTCCCTCGCATCTGTTCTTATTTGTAGGTGTTTTCTTAGGTCCTGCTCCTGGTTCTTCATCTGTGAACACAGAACAAAAATATTTGTTAAGCAATTCCGCTTTATCCTTATCAGCTTCTACATATTCCCCCCCTGCACCCTTGAGTCTGACAATACCACTTTTGCCCTTCCTCTTCTCACTAATATATCTGAAAAATGTCTTATCCCCCCATTTTATTGCATTGGCTATTTCCTCCTCCTTAGAGAAGCTAGCAAAGTAGTCAAGAAGGCAAAGATTGCTTAATGAGACCCAACTTAATGTGGAGAGGTGGTAATAGAATTTTATCACGAGGTACCAAGCTCTCATGAAGAACATTTTTCTCACCGGGTCTCAAATACTCCCGAATTGGCCAGTCTTTTTTCCCCCAGTGTAGGTCGCGGGCCCGGCTATCCCACAAGCAAAGGAAGCAGGGATATTTGGTGAAACCGGATTGCTGCCCTAATAGCATGGATAGAATTTTAAAGTCTCCACAAATCATCCACTTATGCTCATCATAACGAATCTTCTGAAGAATCAGGGCCAAATTCTCGTATTTTTCTTGGAGAATAACAGAGTGAGCAATAGGAACTGAAGCGAATGTGTTGCCATTATGAAGAAGAACACCTTTTATGCTGTCTTTTGACGAATCAATGAACAGCCGCCATTCAGCAGGATCATACTTGAGTTTAAACTTTTCCATCACTCCGTATATATCGTTGCAAAATACCAAATCTTCCTCTTTGCTGAAATACTTCAAAAATTGTGTCTCGTGGTTGCGGTACCAATAAAAAGTTGTTCCTGGTGACAATAGATTTTTCTGTTTAAGCCGAGAACCTAGCAGTTGGGCAGCATCTTTTGGGAGTCCTAAATCCCGGACTAAATCATTCAATTCAGCTTGAGAGAAAAGTTCAGGTTTCGGATCTGGTTCAGTTTCAAACTCGGAAGTATTGGACTCATCAGGAAAAGCCATCTGATGAGTCTCATCATGATCAGAACCGTCCACACAAATATGATCCAAAGATTTTGGTGGTTCAGGCACAGGTACTTCGTTGCTATGAGGCATAGGCCTAATTGCTGAGGGAAGGTTGGGGTAACTTATTACGTTCTTATTTTTTAAGTTGTATCCCTTCACAATGCAAGAGCAAAAATAGCAGTCACTGCTGTGGTCTCTTTGTTCACGCCACATCATAGGTATTCCGAAACAAAATGCTTGTTTTTTACCTTTCATCCATAAGCATAGATCTTCCTCACATGTCTTGCACACTTTGTGAGGAGCCCACGGTTTGTCTTGATCGCCTAACTTCAAACCGAAATAGGCAAAATATACTTTTTTAATAAATGCAGAAATGTTCCTCTGCCGTTTTTTCACGGTATATTCCCCACAAATAAAACAAAAACTGTCCGGAGAGTTGATGCAACCTCTGGCTCTGTGAGCCATCACAAATACACAGCACTACAAACTACAACTGTAGTGAACCACTTCGGAATAAAGCTGGATTACGACTGAGCAAACAAAAGGTAATAATGAACTTGCAAGAAACTGAAATTTGACAGGAACGTTCATGTCGCAACCACCGTGTTTGAGCGAGCGAACGAGGCGAGGCGAACAGGAAAGAACATGCGCCAGCGCGAGTACTGGATTTAGCCCCCCGCCTCCCAATTGTCCTGTTAATGTATAAAATGAATACAAAACACTCTAAAATATCATGAGGGAGTGTTTCTAGTTAGTTAACCATTACAACCTCTATTTTGGGCCAAGAAAATAAACTGCAGTCGGCTAAAAAGAAATTATGTGAACATTCCTTATATGGGTAAGAAATCTAATTTTGCAAGAAAACGTGACGTGATGGAACATTTTGGCTATTTTTCCTGGATTCAGCACCCCAAAATCTATAGGAATCAGTTGCAAAACTGGAGGCAGTTTTTTGGTAGTGTACCTGTGTTATATTAGAGACCTCTTATCTTATCTTCTCTCGGCTGTCTCTTCCAAGTTGGAGAGCCCTAATCTTTTAAGCCTTTTATAGGGGTATCCTTCCATCCCCTTTACCATTTTGGTTACTCTTCTCTGTACCTTTTCCAGTTCTGCTATATCCTTTTCAAGATATGGTGACCAGACTTGCACACAATATTCGAGGTGCGGTCACACCATGGAACGATACAGAGGCATTATGATGTCATCCTTTGTTTTATTCTCATTCCTTTCCTTATGATTCCTAGCATTCTATTTACTTTCTTAGCCGCTGCTGCACACTGGGCCAAGGGGTTCAACGTATTATCCATGATGACACCTACATCTTTTTCCTGGGTGGTGGTTCCTAATGTGGAACCTTGCATCGTGTAATTGTAATTTGGGTTGTTCTTCCCTAAGGGGGTCATTCTGAACTCCATTTAGCGGGTCTGGACATCCAGACCCGCTGAACGGCCAGGCAGCCTACCGGGGACAGAGCTCCCTGTACAAACGACAATTTGTACGGGGAGCTCTGTTTGTTGGAGGGAGGGAGTGGAACAGAGGTGGAGTAAGGGTGGGTGATGGGTGCAGGGTGACTCCAGATGTACAGGGCTGATTCTGAGGCTGGTCCTGTATGTCCAGGGCTGGCCATGGAGATGGGGAACTTATTCCACCTCGGAGGTGGAATAAGTCCCCTGGACATTGGGGGACCACGGCACTGGGTAGCTATGGAAGGTAAGGAGGTGCAGGGGGATCCCCACAGCCCGACCCTGTCCATGGAAGGCCAGATCAGGGGCCAGGCTATGGGGTAAGAAGGTTATTTTCTGTGGCTGGGGTTCATAGTACCTGAATGGAGCGCGGTGCCATGGGCTGCAGCTCCATTCAGGAGTCTGGCTGAGTTAGCTGGGTGTGTGGGCTGGGCATGTGGCTGATCAGAATCGGGGTCCGGCCTGCACGTCTAGCCCCAGCGGGATCAGAATCGGGTCTACCTCTGTACATCCCAATTCTGATCGGCTATACAGGAGCTGGACGACTAGTACAGAACCGGCCGCTTAATTCATAACTTTGCACTTGTCCCTGCCTTTTGTATGCCCAATTTTTAAGGTCCTGATGTAATTGTGCACAATCCTCTTGTGATTTAACAACTCTTAACAGCAGCCGGTCTGGACAGATTCTGTTTACACAGCACTGGCAGACAGCAGACAGCATCCTGCTGGTGCCTGTGCCAGCCACGCTATTCCCGTCAGCAGGCTGGACGTGTCGGCGCTATGGCGATGGGACACCACTGCACCGGCACTCCAGCTAGATCGGGCTGTGCAGGGGATGGCTAGTGTTTCAGATGTCTCGCACCACAGAATACAGTGCATGCCGGCCCATCTAAGTGCCCAATTCAACAGTCACAGCTGCGTCTACTTCCCACAGTTACGGAATCGGGTACATCTTGGCCCCATCCAGAATTTGGCTATTCAGATGGCCCAGGCATGCATCATACAGAATCGGCATCTATATCAACTGGCTCACCTTTATCTACCTGTTTATTCACACCTTCAAATAAAATATAAGATTCGTGAGATAAGACTATCCTTGGCTAAATCCATGTTTTTTTTCCATTAAACCATGAGTATAGTTTCAGTAATTACTATTTTGCCAAGAACTGACATCAGGTGCATGTATAGCTGACTTGTGAAAGGAGCTCTGTTCGAGGGCGGGAGGGGATGGGCTGGGGGAGCAGCGAGGGCAGGCAGTTGAGAGCAACTGACCCCGGACGTACAGGGCCGATTCTGAGGTCGGCCCTGTACGTCCAGGGCCTTCAATGTAGATGGGTGACGTATTCCACCTCAAAGGTGGAAAATGTCCCTGGATGGTGGAAGATTGTAGTGCGGGACCTGGAGGAGCAGGTAAGGGGGGGCAAGGTGTTACTCGCAGCCCGACCCTGGCCTTGAAAGGCCTGATCGGAGGTTGGGCTGTGAGGAAACTCAGCTCTGTGTGTCAGCCGGTGATCACGGCTCCAGGAGCCTGGTTGAGTTAGCGGGTATGTGGCTAGGCATGCGACCAATCAGATTCAGGGTCCAGCCTGCACATCCACGAGCACATCCGGCCCCTGTGGGATCAGAATCGGGTGCTATCACTGCATGTCCCGATTCTGCCTAGTCGTGCAGGACACAATTGGCCTCATTACTAACAGTAGGTTAATCCTTTCAGCATCCTGGAATGTAAACCATCCAGTCCAGATGATTTGCTTTCCTAAGAAGAGAGGCTACAAAGGTTAGGGCTCTTTAACCTGGAAAAGAGACGGCTGAGGGGAGATATGACAGAAGTCTATAAATTAATGAATGGAGTGGAATGGGTAAACGTAGATAGATTGTTTACGTTATCAGAATATAGAAAGACTAAGGGACATGCAATGAAGCTACAGGGTAAACTATTTAAGACTAAGAAGAGAAAATATTTTTTCACTGAACGTGTAATCAAACTCTGGAATTTGTTACCGGAGGATGTAGTAAAGGTTGTTAGTGTAGTTGGGTTTAAAAAAGGTTTGGACAAGTTCCTGGAGGAAAGGTCCATAAACCAAAAAAGGGACCCAGGATATCAATGCTTGACCCAGTACAAGCATTGTGGAACCTGTGTCTTTTGGGGAAACTGCTAGGTACGTATGACCTAGATTGGCCACTGTTGCAAACAGGATACTGGGCTTGATGTACCTCGGTCTGATCCAGTATGGCTTATCTTATGTTCTTTTTTATCAGTTAGCTGTATTGCGTCTTCCCAGTTTGTTGGAATTTGTTTCAATTCCTCTGATACATTACCTTTAAATATCATTTCTGGCATAGGTAACTTCCCTACATATTCTTAAGTAGAGATTGAAGCCAAAAAACTCATTCAGTCTCTCTCTAATGGCTTTGTTCTCCCCGTTTGCCTTTTACCTCTCTATTATCTAATGGTCCAAGTGACTCGCAGGTTTTTGCTAAAGCACCAGAGGGGAGTCAAGACAACAGCACAAGTGGTAGAAATCTAAGCTGCAGAAATAGGGTTTGGAGATACATTGAGTGTCCACAAGTTAGAGTCCTGGCATTGAGAACTTTGGATCCATCATAGAAACGTTGAGTAAGACCCCCCCCCCTCCCACCATGAGTGGATGGAAGAAACATTTGTGGACTGCTTAGATGACATTCTGAGAGATATAAATAAGAATCAGAGGATGCACCAAGGTGAAAGCCCCTAAAGTAGTGGTGAGATGGCTGCAGCACTGAAGGTGACAACCTTGAAGAGCTGAGGAAGAGCAACACAACAGCAATCCCCAGAAGTGAAAGGCTGGAACTTGTGGCAAAAGACCGGTCGCTGATAAGTACAGTAATGGAGGATGGTGGATATGCGAGAATCTGTCATCCCATCAAAGCTAGTTTTGAGTCATCAGTCAGGCCAGCTGGGCAGGTGTCCTCTTCCTTGTCAGTGCTCCATGGTCATCCCTCCTGAAAGAGGAGATATTGTTATTCACTCAGGGATAGAGCAGTAGCTGAGCTCTCCTTCATGAACGTCCAAACAAGCACAAGAACGAAAATGTGAAAAGAAATTTTAGAGAGAGATCAAGGCAGTAAGCTGGTTGTGTCACCCCCCCCCCCCCCACAGCATGTCAAAGAAAGTGGCAGAACATCCAAAGGGGTGTACAATGACAAGCCAAAGATACCCACTACATTTCAAAGCAGAAAGAGGAAGAGAAGTACCCCTAAAAATGCCCAAAGTACCCTGACTGCAGCCATGCAGCAAGAAGGGTGGTGTGAACCAGCCATATCAGCAGGGACGAGGCGAATGGCACCAGCGAGACAAGCCATGAGAGCAGTGCCAACAGAGTGACCCAGGTGGCAGGGGCAAAGAAAAGGCCATGGAAAGGAGATTTTTCTTGTTTTGGTTTATCTCATATTTTTATTTCACTTTTCTCTCCTTTTTTTTTAGTTTTGCCAAGTGGGCCTAAACAGAGCCACTACCAACTGGTATGCCCGGAATGCCAAAGGATCTGTGTGTATGGCTTTGATGAACTCCGCAAGGTAGAATGTCACTGAAACCCACACAGGAGTCTGACTTGTGGTAGACGGATCTCTGATGCTTATCACTGTATCTACCTGCTTTAATAATTCTCTAACTGTTCCTACTCCCCTAAATATGGCCTTGAGTGGGCTGCAGCTTATACTTGATCCTGGGTTTTTTGTGGATAATGAACTTTCTTTTGAATCACATACCAGTTCTGTCGTCTATAAATCCTTTTTTAAACTACAGCTACAGGAAGTATTTTTCTCGAGCTCACTTTAGGTTACTGGTACATAGTATAATTTGTACATACTCTATTTGGACTACTGAAGCTTGCTATTTTTGAGATGTGGCCAGAAACAAATTGCAAGACTCCAATTATGCCAAACCCTATGGCCAGACTTATTGCGGGTATGAAAAACCAATACTCCGAAAATTGCACTGGCTTTCAGTTCACAATCTTATTTAAATTTAAACTTTACGCTTTGGTTTATAACTGTCTTAATGATTATATTCCTGATCGCTTCTCAATATCTTTAATTCCATTGATTTCTTAAAAATCTGAACACCTGTCTTTGAAATCTGCTATCGCTCTTCCTTCAAGTCATGCTATTAAACACAAAATGCACTTGACAGCCTCATTAAATTATAAGTAGCTAAACTCTGGGTTATTCTACCCCCAGAAATGAAAATGCTGTCACGTCATGTGTTATTTAGGAAGATTCTAAAATCCTGGCTCTTCGATCTACCATGAAATATTCAGCCGAAAGTTTTTATTGTTTTATCTGCCTGTAACTTGTATATTAATGTTAGTTATAATTTTCTAGAGGAAACTTTTTTCTACTTTGTTTTGTTGTGAACCGAACCGAACCCGTGAGGGGATACCTGCGGTATACAAGCTTAGGTTGTACTTGTATTTGTATATGAATCAGGATTCAAATTCCAGTTAACATACTGTCATTGATAAAATATCTATTTGTTTAAATTTTGCATCTATTATACTGCAAACACAGAACACAACAGTCTGCATGGATGATAAACCTAAGAAAATACGAGGGGTGTCCGATATTAAAGGTATAGGCCAAAATTACACTAACATTTGTATTTAAAGAAATTATTCAATACATTCCACCAAAAACTACATACTTTTGTTTACTTCTCCACATAATCGCCGTAAACATTAAGACATTTATCCCAGTGTGACACTAGTTTGAACATCCTTTCACGGTACAGTTGCATGTCAAGTTGCTTGAAGTACTCCATAACGGTGTCTTGCAATTCCTCCTGATCCGCAAAGCGATTCCCCGCCAAGAATTTCTTCAAAGGTCCGAATAAATGAAAATTCGAAGGGGCTAAGTCCGGACTATACGGAGGATGTAGCAGGAACTCCCACTTCCGCTGTGTCAACCACAGATTGGTTTGTTTTGACGTGTGGGGTCTTGCACCGTTGTGCAAAAGTTTAACTCCTTTGCGTAATCGTCCCAGCCTTTTCCGTCTTATGGCTGTATGCAATGTCCTGACTTAGCCCCTTTGGATTTTCATTTATTCGGACCTTTGAAGACTTTCTTGGCGGGGGAAATGCTTTGCGGATCAGGAGGAATTGCAAGACACCGTTATGGACTACTTTAAGCAACTTGACATGCAACTGTACCGTGAAGGGATGTTCAGACTAGTGTCACACTGGGATAAATGTCTCAATGTTTACGGCGATTACGTGGAGAAGTAAACAAAAGTATGTCTTTTTGGTGGAATGTATTGAATAATTTCTTTAAATACAAATGTTACTGTAATTTTGGCCTATACCTTTAATATCGGACACCCCTCGTATTTTCAAGTTGACTTAACAGAGCAAAGGTTTAAACCACAGATACTAACCTTGTAATCATGAGATCACTGGATAGAAACACTTTGCAATAAAAATAAACTGAAGATTTCAAAACCAACCATTCAGATGAACTCTCTCAATAATTTGGGTCCTGGCACACGAGATAATTGACTAAGGTTTGCAACAACATTATTTGTGGTTGCTCTTAATTAGATATTGAGTCAAGCTCTGTAAGTCTACTTCAGTTTTTTGAAATACAGTAGAAGATGGAAGCTTTATAAGGGGTGAGCTTTTGAAAACCAATGAATGGAGCAGAGATCTCAAAAACTAGCTACAAATTTATTACCGACATTTACTATACTGTCCTTAGGACGACAAAGTCAGCAGGACGGTTTACAATGAATACTGAAAGTGGAAAAGAAGCGCAAAAAACAGATCTCAGGGGAAGGGAGAAGAATATGTTTGTTGACCCTTCTTTTTACTTATTAGATATAGTAACAGCAGACTGACTACGGAGACGGAAGTCATTTTTGTAGCTTAGAAAACAAACAAACAATAAGCTGTTGTACTTTTAGGGGGTTGAAGTACTAGCCCGGCTACACCACTTATATAGCTATACAATTAGGGCTGGCCAAGCCACTAGGCAAACTAGAGGGTGGTCTAGAGTTGCTGCTTCTTGGGTGGGGGACATTTGGTGGCAAACAGCTAGGCATTCAAAGCTAAACAATCGATTCTGACAGCTGGGGGGGAGGCCATAAGGCTTAAGGTTTGCCTAGGGCATCAACACCATGAACCAACTTTGGGGCCCAGCCCTATATACAGTACAATACGAGAAATAGAGCAAAACTGCAAACACTGGTTTCTTGTCAGTGAAAAGTGAAACGTCTGATTTTGCATCATGTTCTATTAGTAAATTAGACAGCAGTTGCTACTGCAATGTAAGCCCTTCGGCATTTCTGTGGTCAGCTTGAAGTTGTATGCATACTAATTTAATAGAGACAATTTCAGAAACTGTTTACAGTGAAGATAAAAACCATAGCTTGAAAATTTACTGAACCAAGTACAGCTGCAGAAATTGTATGCAAGTACATACTTATAAAACCATTGACAGAGGCCACTGTGACACCAGCCTAATTGCCAAGAACACATGGATCTCGTACAGTAAGAGAGGAAAAGCTCTCTCTTCACACCGTCCAGCATTAGGCTGTTGAGATGTGAATTATTTTATAATCATTCATCCTATCAAACTTTTTGTGCTATTTATGTTTTTTTGTTTCATATATGTTTTTCCTTTCATCGTAAACTACCCTCATCCCCAGCCAAGGACAAACACCAGGCTTCACACACACCCCCAGACAGACTCCCACCCAAGTCCCTCCCGGCCTACCACCACCAGGTAGCAACCCAAAGAATCCAGCACCAAACCCATCTTGAATGACCAGTTGGTTTGGGAAACTCCCCCCCCCCCCAGCCCTCTACTCAACCACAACAACAAAAAACTCAACAGTTGCTGCAGTGCTCAATGTATGACTTACTACCTGGCCCATATGTTAATGGAATCATGTGTGTTCTGTACAGATGTTCTAGGTACATGCGCGCGCAGTCCTTCTTTTGGAATGCCAATATGCATATACCTGATGGCATTTGCACCTGGCTATAGTCATAAATAAGCCCCTGCTAACTTCTTTTAGATTGAGGGGGGAATGTACTCACCTATCTGACATGCAAACTGCCTCTTATGAAAGATTTTACTTCCGAGGAGGGCTCCCTAATTAGATACTCTTGAATGTGCAGGTTTACAAAGTCAACCTCATATACATATAAGCAGTTGAATAAACACAATGGGGGTCATTCTGAGCTACTTGTGCTGGCTTCAACCCCCCCCCCCCCCGACTAACTTTCCCGCCAGTTGTGCGGGGAAGTTAGTCAGGGGCGCGGAATGGGCGGCCCAGGGGAAGAGAGTGGGCGGGGAGTGGGCAGTTGCTGGCCCCGGATGTACAGGGCCAATTCTAATAGCCCTGTTCGTTCAGGGCCGGTGAAATGGCCGGGGATGTTATTCCACATCTGAGGTGCCATGACTCCCCTGGACGTTTTTGGGTTTTTTTTAAATTTGGGGCGCAGAAGGAGCTGGGGGGGGGGGTTGGGGGGGCTAGGGGACATTCTCTGCAGCCTGACCCTGATCTTCGGAGGCCGGATCGGGGATCAGGCTGTGGGGAATTTTCAGTTTTGGTCGGCAGCCAGCATCGCAGCTTTTAAATGGAGCCGCAGTGCCATGGCAACATGACGCCATGGCGCCACGGCTCCATTTAAATGCCCTAACTGAGTTAGCCAGGTGCAGTCCTGCATGTCCAAGCTGAATAGAATCGCTGTCCTGGCCTGCACGAGCAGGACTGTTCGTGATTCTGATCCCATGGGGCTAGAATGCCCCGTGGGATGAGAGTCATGATCCCTCTGTTCGTCTGGTTCAGACCGGACGCACAGAGGGAATGGACGTGCAGTACAGAATCGGGCCCAATATATGAATAATGAATGAATCATTCCATTCCTATGAATCATTCCATTCCTATGCATTGATACCCCACTTGTATATAGTTACAACTGTTTTAGAGACAGTACTTCTGTTTAAATTGTAATACAAAGTGTTAGTTGATTTACTGAATCATTCTGTTTAATCTTTAAACCCTTTGTTGCACAAGTTAAGATGTTCTATGTAAAAAGTTATAATTGTTCTATGTAAAACAAGCTCTGCATTGTTAATTGTTGTTAATTGTACACCGCAACTGATCGCTGGAAGATGCGGTATATAAATAAGTGTTAAATAAATAAATAAAAAATGTAGTAAAATCACCACATGTATGCCTAAATGCCATCATGTGTACATATGTCCTTGTGACACTTCTCTCTTTTTTGGGCCATTTCTAAAATGTCCTCTCTTTCATGTATATGGGGCCATGTCTGCTTTTGTCTTTGTTAATACCATATGTACTCAATGCTCAACAAACCTTTTGTAAAATATTTGCTTAGTTTTATATGGAGGGACCTAAACATCCATTTTGCTACCTACATGACATATACAAACATTAATGAGGCCATAGTGTTGGTGGTTTGCAAGTAACATGTTTCCATTTGGGACCCTGAATGGCCTGAGGGTAATGGTTTATGTACTGAGAAATGGTTTATGTAGTAGGAAGTTGCACGAGGTGGGGGGGGGGGGGATCAAGAATTCTTCTGGTGGACATGGGAGTTGAGAGGGGAAGTGAAAGGAGTGGAGTCCTGGGTTTGAATCTGTGGGAACAGAATTAGAGGCTGCCCACTGAGTGGTCTACTGTGATATAGGTCAGTTGGGAGGAATTGGAGAAGGTTCTCTTGTTTATGGTGATATAGTATTAGCAATGTTCCCTCTAATTTTCTGTAGGCTGTGTGCGCATAAAATATCATCCGTGCAGCTTTTGAAGGAAGGTTAAATTTTTGTGCGCCACATAATGACACTCAGAGTTATATACTTTAAAATTTGACTACACGTCAGAATACAGTATGTACACCACATTGATTTTAATCAAATTAAATGAAAATAGACAATTACTAAATGAAGCGGAAAATTTCTAGTAATTACAATCACAACTTTTAAATTTTAAGACATCTGTGTTGTTTTCTATCAGAATCAGAACCGTAATTTTTGTGTGCTCTGTTGTAAAGTATGTGCGCTCGCTCGGTGAGGTGTGTGCGCGCGCACACGTGCACAGCTTAGAGGGAACAGTGAGTATTAGTGCAGCATTTTTTCTCCTCAGGACATCATATGGGGATTGAGATCTTCCCTCCTACCCTTCCTGAGTTTTTCTTGATGTTGGGTGGTGGTGGTGGGGTGGGGGGGGGGGATCAAGAATTCTTCTGGTGGACATGGGAGTTGAGAGGAGTGGAGTCCTGGGTTTGAATCTGTGGGAACAGAATTAGAGGCTGCCCACTGAGTGGTCTACTGTGATATAGGTCAGTTGGGAGGAATTGGAGAAGGTTCTCTTGTTTATGGTGATATAGTATTAGTGCAGCATTTTTTCTCCTCTGGACATCATATGGGGATTGAGATCTTCCCTCCTGCCCTTCCTGTGTTTTTCTTGATGTTGGGTGGGTGGAATTCACATGGTTTGTAGACCTGCAAACTGTGTACATGCTACTGAGCTGGATATCCAGTGGTACTAACATGGTTCGTGCTGCTGAGTATTCATGGGTGCTGCCGCTTCATACCCCGATGCTAACCGGTTAGCAATTGGGCTATGTTGGGGGGTTTTGGGGTGGCAGTGGCAATATTGAACCGGTGCCCAGTTAGCCACATGCAGTTGAAGTAAAGTGTAGCAAATGCTGGTCTTACTTTAGCCATAGAAGCTACCCAGGCAGTAGCTTCCGGGTTCTGTGGCCAACCAAAATATTCAATGCTGCCGCTGAATACCTTCCCCCCCCCCACCACACCCATCCCCACACACACTGATCTTTGGCAGTCTTTTGTTGTTGCAACAGGGTAGAGAGATACAGTGGTTTTATGAGTTAACTGGTTATTCAAGATGGGTTTGGTGCTGGAATCCTTGGGCTGGTGGTGATAGTCCAGAGAGGAGTTGGACAGCGGTCTGTCTAGTGTGGGTGGAGGCTGTTGTTTATCCTCAGCTAGTAATATAGTGGAGACAAGGAGGGTTATTCAAGGGAGGTGATGGTGGTGTTGGTGGCCTTGGGGCAGGTGAGCAATCTAACTAGTAGCACAGTGGGATGGTTTGGTCTGATGATGAGGCTTAGAAGTTCCCTTATACCAATGTTTACATTTGGCTCGGCTTGATCTTGTAAGTTTTGCCTGTTTGTTGTCAAAGATGAAACCAATTGCTTTCTTCCAAATGCATTGTGTGCATATTGTCTTTATTTAAGGTGGTTAAATGAAGGTCGGGTGGTGGGGGGGGGGGGTATGTGTTTTGACATGAATGGCAAGTGGGTACCATACTGGATACCTATGCTATCCTTCCCATGTCTCAGAAATGGATAATTTTATTATAAAGTTTTTCTAAGTGTACAAAATGCATCATCCACAAAACTGTAGTTATTTATGGGTTGGCAAGAAAAATAAATATTTTTAAGCTTTCAGCCAAATCTTAAACCAATTTGTCACGAGAACCCAAAATCATTTCAAGTTCATGTAAGCATGAAATCAGGTTTCAGAAGCCAGCATCTAGTAATCGTATAATTAACTTAACTTGGAGCTTGATTTTCAAAGCCTTTTTCCTCCTCTTTCTGTTCTATGAAGATGTATCATGCTGATGAGTCTTTATTAAAAGATTGGAGGTTATTTAAGTTACTGAATGTTAAGCAATATGTCTGGGCACTTAAACACCTCCATGTCTCCATTGACTTTGTTACATTTAAATATTTTACAGATTTACTGGCCTGCGGCTAAAGAGAGGGTGGAATTATGTAAACTAGCTGGAAAGGATGCCCATGTAAGTATAATGGGGTCACAGTCATTTCGGTACACTAGCAGTTTACTATTCTAGATTGTTATGTTTTGTTGCAAATACATTCTCCAAGTCTGGTATTATTAATTTAAGAGCTATTTCAAAAAGCTGCAATAGTATGTCAGAGATATGCCAAAAGAGCAGACAAATAGTGCATTGTGTTTTCCATTACTAATGTGCCCTGGGCTTGCTGGGAGAGAAAGCTAAAGCCAAGCGTAGTCAAGGTAATTGAAAGATACCCAGGTACATCACAATTCATCATGATGAATGTCTATTAAAATTATAGAGGGGTAATATCTGGAATGAGTAAAAGGGAACTGGTGTCTGTGTTGTAGAAATCCATGGGAAATCACGGCTAGACCTTAGCTCATGGCAGAATTCCCATAGGGACTTAAATTTTGAATGTACGTACATACTCGTACACTCACATTGGAAACTAGATTTTTGACTCAAATACAAACTCAAGACAATTTGCTTAAAAATCTGAGCTAAGGAAGGAATCCTACAGGTAGCCATAGGACTCCCTTTGGATGGGTGCATTTCACTGGAGGGAATTATATGAAAGTTGCTGAAGGACTGGTTAACTTTCTTTTTGTGAACTTCAGTACAAAAGAGAATGGCCATCATTTGTGAATAACAATACATAATGATTTTTTTAGTCAATATGATATGTACATTAATTGAGATTCTTATCTTCCCAACAACATCTCGCCTTTCTCATTTTCAACTAATCTCATCAAGCAAAACACATGTACCTACTTTAACAGTTTTGCCATTTGACCCATTTGTCCTTCCATATCTATTGAAATAATGCAACAATTGTATATGGTTGTAGTATGCTGCGAGGGTCCAGGGCACAAATCCCCATGGAGCCAGGTGGAGGATTAAAGGAAAATGCTATATTTACAGGAAGTTCAAAGCAGTGGCAGATAGACAGTCTCCCCTCCCCAAAGTTCCTTCACTCTGGGCTTCACAGCAGTAGCAGAGAAACAGTTCTCCCCTTCCTCAAAGTTCCTTCACTCTGGGCTTCACAGCAGTAGCAGAGAAAACTGAGTTACTTACCTGTAATGAGAGTTCTCTGTGGACAGCAGGATCAGTCAGCCACACCTGGTGATGTCATCCGATGGCGCCATGGATACAGAAGTGCTCTCCCAGAGCTCAGAAAGGTGAGCCTTTCTGAGCACATGCTGGATGCCCCAACCTCCGGGCTCACCCCTACCTGGCTCAGTTTGTACCAAGCTTACATCCGTCCGGTTGCCTGGTAGGGACGTGGCCCACCTGGATATATGGCAGACCACTGTGACTTCATCCATAGGGAAGGCAGGGGGGAATGTGTGGCTGACTGATCCTGCTGTCCACAGAGAACTCCCGTTACAGGTAAGTAGCTCCTTTTTCTCC
Organism: Ichthyophis bannanicus; assembly: GCA_033557465.1. Lineage (NCBI taxonomy): Eukaryota > Metazoa > Chordata > Amphibia > Gymnophiona > Ichthyophiidae > Ichthyophis > Ichthyophis bannanicus. The sequence continues at coordinate 11,188,667 of CM066038.1, read as the reverse complement.
TAGGACAAGCAGGATGAGTCAGCCACACCTGGTGACTCACCAGCGTGGAGTAGTCACCCTGAGCTGTAGTAGGAAGAAGGTTTGCGGCCCTGTACGGAGACCTAACAACAACACAACACCTCAGGTGCAACAGATGGTTTATTGGATCACATTGTACCACAAGCACTGCAAATAATAATTGTAACACAAGCACACTAAAGTGTAACGACTGCAACAAATCAATGACACAACAGTGCCGTCAGCAACAATTAACAATTACAACCATCGACAAGCAGTCAAATTCTAGCAAATATCTGACAGATCCTGAGGGTAACTATCCCACCTATGGACAGGTGTCTGAGGGCTGGATCTCCGCGTCTAGCACAGAACATCCAAAAGTGCTGTTCGTCAGGGCCAGGTGTTCTAGGCAGTAGTGCCTCTGGAAGGTGTGGGGTGAGGCCCACATGGCGGCCTTGCATATGTGGTTGAGTGGGACTGCACTGAGGTTCACCAGAGTGGCAGCCACGGCACGTAGCTGGTGCACCTACACGTGTGTGGGGGGGGGGGGCAGTGCCAGTCCATGTGTAGCATTATGGAATGCACGCGGTGATCCATTGTGACAAAGTTTGCTTGGTGACTGGCTGTCCGGGCCTGTTTGGGTTGAAGGCCACAAAGTGTTAGCTTCCTCGGTGGGTTGCTGCTGTCTGTGCTAGGTATGTATACAGCGCGCGGACAAAGTCCAGGGTGTGTAGGCGGCATTCCTCTGGGTTACCATGTGGTTCCAGATAAAAGGTGTGGATCTCAATGGTCTGGTTGATATGAAAGTGTGATGCCACCTTGGGTGGGAACTTGGGGTGGGTTTACAGGGATGCATGATTGGAATGAAGTATGGTGTCTGGAGGGTGCGCTACTAATGCCTGGAGTTCACTCACCCTCCTGGCTGACATGATGGCAATGAGGAAGAGTGTTTTCCAAGTGACAGACTTGAGCAGAGCCTCCTCCAGTGGCTCAAAAGGATCCTTGGTGAGCTGCTTGAGCACTATGTTGAGGTCCCAGGAGGATACTGGTTTGCTCACTGGGGGCTCCAGGTTGGCAAGACCCTTCATTAAGTGCGGGACCAAGGGGTGTGTGGAGATAGGATGCCCATCCAGGTGGTCATGAAAGGCTGCAATAGCCACTAAGTGAACCTTGATGGATGATGTTTGGAGACCAGTTTGCAAGAGGGAGGACAGGTATTGGAGCACCTGCGGTAGGGAGCAGGAGAGGGGGCTGATCCCTACCGTTCTGCACCATGCATCGAATCTGTTCAACTTTATTGCATAGGATCATTGAGTAGAGTCCCTCCGGGCGGCTAGGATGACATGCTGGACGTCCGTTATGAGGTTCAGCTTGGATAGGCGAGCCCTCTGAACCTCCAGGCAGTCAGTGCGAGGGCAGAGAGATTGGGGTGTCTAGTTTTCCCTCCATCCTGGGTGATGAGGTCCGGGCGCACAGGGAGGCGCACCGGGGGGGGGGGGGTCCTGGGCGAGGTATTGGAGGTAGGGGAACCACATCTGTCTTGGCCAGAATAGTGTGATGAGGATTACTGAGGCCCTGTCAGTGATGATCCTCTGCAGGGTTTTGGAGATGAGTGGCATAGGAGGATAGGTGTACAGGAGTGTGTGGCTGCCCCAGTGAACATGGAATACATCCGCTGCACCGGATGTATTCCCTCCACTCCGCCAGATGTCTGGAGCAAAACTCTGCACACTTTGCATTGTTCGGGTGCTCAAATAAGTCTATATGCGGCTGTCCCCATTTCCGGAAGAGTAAGGCTGTGATCTCCAGGTGGAGGGACCATTCGAGGGGTAGCAGTTGGTGGCTGAGCTTGTCCTCCAGGTGGCAGCTCTTGGATCGTGCAAAATCCCATATAATGCGGGCCTCCCTGCAGAGGGATAATGAGCCCATGCCACCCTGTTTGTTAATGTAGAACATGGCGACCTTGTTGTCCATCTGAATCAGGATGACTTTGTTGTCCAAGTGTGACTGGAAGGCTTGGAGCGCGTACCTGATGGCTTTCAGCTCCAGTAGATTGATGTGGAGCCAGCTCTTGCGCTGTCCATGCTCCTTGTGTGCATAGGTGCAGAAGATGGGCACCCCATCCCTTCTTGGAGGCATCTGTTGTGATAATGAGGTCAGGTGGAGGGTCCTTGAGGGGTCTGCCAAGGGAGAGGTGCGTCCTGCACATCCACCAAGTAAGGGAAGTCTGTAGTTTCTGGTCTACACTTATCCAATGTGACAAGGGCTGCAATCGCTGGATCCAGCAGCAGCAGAGATGCCACTGTAGGCTCCTCATGTGGTGTCTGGAGAATTGAATCACATATGTAGTTGTTGCTTTATGGCCCAAGAGGCCCAAGAGCGCTCTGGCGATTACTTCCTGAGCCATATGAACCTGGCATACAAGGCATGTGATTGTGTCCAGCCAGGTTTGCATTGGAGTAATGAGCTTCTCATATACCCCTTCACAGTGGCTCAATAACGATTTCCAGAGAACTACACCCAGTTCTGATCTCTGACACATGCAAAATATTGTTTATGCCCACTGGATAGTTGAGGTGCACTTCAGCTCTCTTAGACAATGACAACAAATATTTGTGCTATGGAAATAGGTCTTCCACCAGCCACACAGGGCATTTGTTAAATATGATCAAGATCTCTAGTCTGATGTAATCGCTTTTATTTAATTATTCATATGCTATTCCCCAGTTAATCCTTGTTTTATTCCCCTGTTACCTGTAACTTGGACAAGTTCTCTAAATCTGAGTGTATTTTGTTTAATGTAAACCGCACTGATGTCAAATAGCGCGGTATATAAGAGCTGTTAAATAAATAAATGATAGAGACTTTATTTCTTTTATTTATTTATTTGACAAGTTTTTTTATACCGCCTTATCATAAAATCAAAGCGGTTTACATCATAATTCAATCTAGTACAGATAACTCATCTTGTAAATATAGGGAGGGGCGACATGCAGGAGATGTTCTGAAGCATAAGTTATTTACAATGAAAAAACATATGTACAGAAGTCAATTGGTGTTTAGGCATGTGTCATGGGGGGGGGGGGGTAGGGTTAGTTGTCTTCTTTGAAGTAGTCAGTGGAGATTATAAGTCATTCTTGAGATCACAACCACAGATTCTGGCTTTTCTATTCACTTCTACCATATACTGATCTTTATGCATCCATAACACTTCAGTTTAATACAGCTTTATCTTATCACTCTGCTTTAGTTTTGTTAACAAAACCCTGCAAGGTGGATGCTAATTTCCTTTAGGGACCACTGGGTAACCTCAATGGCAAAATAACATCTGATTGAAACCCACTCAATATGTGTTCATAAAATATGGAATTCTTTTATTCAATAACTGGGGCTCAATCACGGACTCATAAATTGTCATCATCACCCCCAATTGACAGAACATCAAACTTGCCCAAGAGTAAAGTGCTCCTTTCTTTTTAAACATAAGCGTTATGACTCATAGGATACTCACCTTAATTTGCTAGCATTGACTCCTCCAGGCTACAAATGACAGTTTACACTGGCCAGGTGACCACAGCCGATGGTTTACCGCAAAGTGGCTTTTTCACAACTAGTGGTTATAGCTGGTGAAAACAAAAGGGATAACCATTAGCTCACACCATTAAAATTTAAACAATAACAAACCCACCTTATTGATACACATCCTTCTGTAGAAAAGCCCCCAAAAATTGCCCTTCCCTTTTCCTCTTTTAAGCCACAAAGTTTCTCACACATTCAGCAATGAAAATCCATCATTATCACCAGACATCCAATCAAATCCTCCTTTCATATCCCTATCAGTATATTACCCACCTCTCAACTGCTCACCCTACACATGGTGACACTACTAACCTAATCACGGAAATGCCACTCACTGGGACATTTAGGAGCACTAACGTGGTTAAACACCCCAACGCTAGTGGAGTCGGGTAGCACCAATCAGCGGCAATACTCAGTTGTTAACTGACTAGCTAAAATGCCTAAAGTTAGGACAGGTTTAAAGCAATCTTCCTAACAGATGAAAATCATCGCTAACAGGATTGCAAAAATGCAGTCCAGGCAGTATTTAGGGATAATAGCCAGATATGTCTGGGCACTAAATATCTGGGCTTAAATGAAAGCGGTGAAGACACTGGCCACGGCTGCAAGTGAATATGCCCCTAATACTTCCATTGTATGTGTGTTCCTGCGTTGCCCTTCCATTAACGTTTGTATTAAAAGAGACGGTTTATGACAGGTCACATGACTAGTGCAGCAGGTATACATATGTGTTCATACTTTCCCTTTGAAAATGACGCCACAGAAAGTACACGTACACTTTTACATCTGTGTTCTATTCATAAATTAATAGTCCGCATCTTTCAGCTGTACAGAGCGGATCATATAACAGGAATGTGAAAATTCAGAAAAGCATCAAATTCCAAACAAAACATTAAAATGAAAGAGAAATAGGTGGACCTGGAGTGATCCCTGGAGGTGTGCGGAGCTTGTCGGAGCCCTGGGACTGCGGGAGCTGAGTGCCTTGTGTGAGAACTCTGCCTTTCCCCCGAACTTCGGGCAGGCACAGTCGGGTCATCTTTCCTCTAAATGGACCCTGCAGCGTATAAGATCTGAGCTTTCTGGTATCCTCCGTGGACCTGGAGTGATCCCTGGAGGCGTGCGGGGCTTGTCGGAGCCCTGGGACTGCGGGAGCTGAGTGCCTTGTGTGAGAACTCTGCCTTTCCCCCGAACTTCGGGCAGGCACAGTCGGGTCATCTTTCCTCTACAAGGACCCTGCAGCGTATAAGATCTGAGCTTTCTGGTATCCTCCGTGGACCTGGAGTGATCCCTGGAGGCGTGCGGGGCTTGTCGGAGCCCTGGGACTGCGGGAGCTGAGTGCCTTGTGTGAGAACTCTGCCTTTCCCTCGAACTTCGGGCAGGCACAGTCGGGTCATCTTTCCTCTACAAGGACCCTGCAGCGTATAAGATCTGAGATTTCTGGTATCCTCCGTGGACCTGGAGTGATCCCTGGAGGCATGCGGGGCTTGTCGGAGCCCTGGGACTGCGGGAGCTGAGTGCCTTGTGTGAGAACTCTGCCTTTCCCCCGAACTTCGGGCAGGCACAGTCGGGTCATCTTTCCTCTACAAGGACCCTGCAGCGTATAAGATCTGAGCTTTCTGGTATCCTCCGTGGACCTGGAGTGATCCCTGGAGGCGTGCGGGGCTTGACGGAGCCCTGGGACTGCGGGAGCTGAGTGCCTTGTGTGAGAACTCTGCCTTTCCCCCGAACTTCGGGCAGGCACAGTCGGGTCATCTTTCCTCTACAAGGACCCTGCAGCGTATAAGATCTGAGCTTTCTGGTATCCTCCGTGGACCTGGAGTGATCCCTGGAGGCGTGCGGGGCTTGTCGGAGCCCTGGGACTGCGGGAGCTGAGTGCCTTGTGTGAGAACTCTGCCTTTCCCCCAAACTTCGGGCAGGCACAGTCGGGTCATCTTTTCTCTACAAGGACCCCATTGGTATAATTGTTTTCTGTTTGCTGGCCGCGGAGCGTGTCCGCGGAGCGTGATCCGAAGGGGCGTGTCCAAAGGGGCGGGTCACGCCCCTTTGGCGCCCCTTCGGCATCACAGCGGCGAACAGTAAGTTCTTGGCTTTGTTTTCTTTGTAACTTGGAAGTGTTGTACTTATGGGGAAACATAAAGGCAAGTCTGGGCGTGGAGAAGAGGGCTCGGCGGCTGCTGTGCTGGTTGTCGGTCCCTTGGATAAACATCTAGTTCCACGCCCAGTTGCGCAGTCCTCTCCCGAGGGTGCCTCCCTTAGCTCTGGAGGGGGGACCCCTCCTCCTTGTCCTGCCGATTTTTTGTCTTTAGTGAATTCGGTGAGGTCTCCTGAGATGGTGCGGGCTACCGTTTTGACGGCGGTTCAGTTACCTAACCCTTTCGCTTTAGTTGCCTCTGGGGGGGCCTTGTGCCCATTGGTTTCCTCCGGATCAGAGATAACCTTAAAGGATCTTTGGCAAGTATTGCAATCAATTGATACTAAAGTATCTTCTACCCTGAGCTCATTATGTGATTTTACGTCCCAAACTGTTACGTCTCTTAAACAATTAGATGGTAAGATTTCTGTTGTAGATGCTGCTTGTGGTAAACTAGAGCAGCAACTGCCTACTTTGCATTCTGCCAATGTAGCTGGGATGAAAGACGCTTTAATTTTGCATAGCAAGGTGGAGGCACTCGAAAACACCTTGCGTGCTGTTAATTTACGTTTCCTTAATTTTCCGCAGACCCCTCTTCTTTCACCAAAAATTCTTTTTGACAAATATTGCAAAGAAGTGTTGCTCTTTTCAGATCCCATTGAGGTGTCTCAATTGTTTTATATCCCCACTGGCTCAAAGCGTAGTAATCCAGCTGAGGGCGGGCTTGATGTTATCGAGCCCTCTCTTGCTAATTTAACTGATTTTTTGGAAGACTCCTCCGATACTATTAATTCTCGTGCTACGTTGGTAGTATCATTGACGTCATTAGAAAATAAACAACGTATTCTTAAAGCTTTCTTTAAAAGCAAGATGACCCCCTTTTGTGGCCATAAGATAAACATATTTCCTGATGTTTCACGTAGCACCCAACTCAGGAGGAGGCTTTTCCTGACGTTAAAGCCTCGAGTCCTAAAGCTGGGTGCTACCTTTTTTCTTCGATTTCCCTGCAAATGTGTTGTTAATTATGAGGGAGCTGTTTATATATTTTCTGATGTTGCTCATTTAGAGAAGTTTATTTTAGAACGGCAGGGTTCTGTTGAGGTTAGTCGGGATGAGTGAGTATTTAGTGAATGCCTCTGTGTTATGGGTTTGTTTAAACCTTGATTTCATTATTGCTTATTTTCTTGTATTTAAATTCATCTCTGGGTCACCGTGATGTGGACTTGATCATTTTATATTACTGAGTATCGATGTGTATTCTTGTATTTTTCTTGATTGTCTTGAACTATTGGCTTCATAATATGTTGTTAAAATCTTAAATTAAAAAAAAAAAATGAAAGAGAAATAAAATAGAATAAAACTAAACACTAAAGCTATGAAATAATCCTCCCCACTCTCTCCTTTACCCGCTCGATTGTCATTCTTTTAAAAACTCATTTTACAACAAGGTCGAGGTGTTTCCAAAACATCTTCTGCACATTTCATTTCATCTGATAACCTGCTCCATAACAACGGTATTGCCCCTAAAAAACAACTTGCCTACATCCAGCTAGCCTTTGCAGAATTGCTTTGCAGAAGGCACCACCAGGTTCGGTAGACTCTCAGACCTACTTGCTGTTTTTGGTGCATGCCCAGCACCCACTTAAATAGGGCAGCCTTAAAGGCCAAAGATACGATTTTAAAATGAATCCTGGCTTCCACCAGAAGCTAGTGCAGTGCAGTAGGCCATAGGGTAACCGTATCCCTCCCCTTTGTTAAAAGTAGCCATCTTGCAATTTTTTGTAATAAGGTATTTTGGAAAATCCCAATAATGTTGCATAAATCTAGGTGGCTAAACACCATAGTCTGGATCACTGCCTGACAGTTTTGTGGTTGTAAGGAGAATCTTAGTTGGTGAGCTGCCTTCAATTGAATCCATGTTTTTCTAACCACAAAATTGACCTGAGACTACAGGAGAATACCTAAGGTTTTCACCTCTTGCTTCACAGAGATCAAAATTTCAGATATTGAAATGGAGTAACTCGGTTGTCTGCTCTCTGAAACCTATTGAAAGAATTTCTGTCTTTGCAATGATTAACTTTGACCTATCTTCTTGTGGCCATGTGTTAATTTCCATCAATCAGCTTCCCGGCTCTTCTTTTAACTGCTGATTGAGCCAGTCATAGGTATGAAAAGTGGAACATCATCTGAAGGCACAAATGAATAGCATCAAAAAGATTTGACTAAATGCACCAGAGGACATAAATATAACATTAAAAAGAATTAGCAAGTGTGGGATTTCCAGAGAACTCCATCTCCCAGTATCAGAGAGAGTCACCTCTCTCCCCTTCAATTTATTCAGAACTCTTCTGCATGACTAGTTTTTTTGCCAGCCTCGATATTCTCATATAACTCCTCTTCTCAAATCATTTCATTGGCTTCCCTTCCATTTCCATATCCAATTCAAACTTCTTCTGATCTTTAAATACAGCACCTTCCCCTTCACCCCCAGGCACCTACTTACCCAACCATGCTTTATGATTTCATGTGTCAAAAGGTAGCTGTTATATCTAGAAATACAAAATTCCCACTCCACCTTGATGCAAACACTTCAGAATTACTTCTAATAAAGCTGCCATGATAGTCTCTGTACTAAATCCAAGATCTAACCCCTTCACTTCCTCAAGTTAATTCTTTAGCTGTCTTGTGATTGTGGGCTCAGTGATCTTGCCTAACAAACCAAGTGCAAGCTATGGTATCAGGAACTTATTTCACACACACATATGTATATATTTTATACAATGTGCACATAAATGCTAATCACCCCCAGCTTCACTCAGGTCAGATAAACTTATGCATCCACAGTCTATATGCGCATAAGTTTACGCCATACGTTTAGTCCAGGTAATTATGTAAAAGGTTCTTTATGCATGTAAAACATGGTTTTATCTGTGGAAATGCTGTTTTATTCACACCTGACATGTGGGGCTATGTCAGGAGACCCTGAAGGGATTTGATCTACATTTATATATAGATCTGTGCATTCTAAGACATAGACACCATTAACTCTGTGTGGAGCTTGTAACTCTTTCTTAGTTCTGCATTATCAGATAGAAGAGAAAATAAACTGTTTTCTTGTTTTTTGTAATAGGCTGAATGCGCAAATTTCGTCAAAGTTCTTGAGCACTATAATAAAACCCATGCGTATGTCTGTGGGACTGGCGCTTTCCACCCCTTATGTGGATATGTAGAGCTTGGAACGCACAAAGAGGTAATCAAATCCATCCTTTCGATATAAGCCATGCATGAAAGAAATGGAGCTGCAATCATCTATCACGTCTTCTAAAAGCCTTGATTTTTGTGAACAATGAGTTGATGGCACTTTTTATAAATAAATGTGAAATAGTATGTTCTACAGGTCTTGTGAATAGTCTCTCTCACACATTTTCTGTATGTAAATATGACATTGCCATTGCCAACACCTCTAACTCAGTCAATAAAGAGACAAGATTGATCACGTGATGATTATAGCTAGCCGGATGTGTAGTTATACAGCCTCTTTCACCACATTTTCCTTGCTTTTTTCGTATTTTATACTCCCCTTTCTAGCTGACATTACAGCACTCTTCCAAGGCTCTGCTAATACAGCTCCCACTGGATAATAGGAGATGGCAAGGAGTGCATCCTGTTCTATCAATGAATTAAGGACAATAAGCTAATTCTGTCTTTGGCATGTGAACTGCTTCAGGTTGAGGGTTTGCAAATGCAACACAACATCTTATCCTTGAAAGTTCTGGGGTTCAGAAACTATTGCAGAATCTATCTGTCTACTGGTTCTACAGCAAGGTCTTGCCTTACCTTGATGGGATTATTATTACATGTATGGAATTCACGCCTATTCTTTTACGCACAGCAATGGTGGGCAAGTTTGAGTCCTGCCATGATGCCCATGTACATATTAATTTATATCAACCAGTAAGGATAATTGTGGTCATAATTCTCAGGAAGGAAGTCTCTTGAGAAGGTAGATAAGAGAATAAACCTTTATGTGCAATATTGTAAAGGATATCTGGAATGAATAGCAATTTATTAGTGGTATATCTTGTATGTTTGCAGGTGCTAAAGAGGCTTACCTTGGTATTACCAGGATAAGCAAGGCCTCTGAGCTTTTGATCAGAGGACAATAAATATATTTCCATCAGAATTTCTTTCTGAAGGAAGTCCTGAATTTGGCTGACTCAGGCCTGTTGATAGCAGTGTTCAAGGGCATTAGCTGAATAACTAAACTGTTACCTAGCTAGACTGACTTGGTTAAAAAAATTGCTTCCCCCCCCCCCCGAGTTGCTAAATGCTAAGATTATTATAGATTCCTAGAGCCAAAGGTGGCATGGGTCTTCTAGAAATAGATTACAGGGGTTATTTTAGAAGAACTATACATGGTTTATATATGTACAATCTATCATATACATGTTAATTATATCTTTGTGTAAATTGCCATTTTAGAAAACAATTGATATACACTTGGGTGACCATATCATGCCCATAATGCATGGGGGCATGTCATGAGCAGCATAAAATCTACATGTGTAATCCACATTTTCTATAAGGGGGAATATGCCCACATGCGGATTTAAACCTGCTTAGCAACACAGAGACATCAATATAAGCACCAAATAGATTCTAACAAACTAAATTAGAAAAAATTAATAAAGGGTTACGTGGAGACATCAACATGCCTATACCCTCGCACTATGTAACATGATTCGTTTGAAGTATAAGCCGCTTTGATTTTTAGGATAAAGCAATATATAAATCCTTTTAAATAAATAAATAAAATAAATAAATTAACCTCAAGTCTTTAAAAGCCAAGAATTCAGTACACAAAAGTCAATGTGCAGTGGCCCCCTTGGGCCTGAATTCTGATTTCAAGCGGAATGTTTTTTATTAGTACTAGGTGACTGTTGGTGTCAAATCTTACCTTTAACTGATGATGGCTGTGACCCCGTTTTAAACAAATTTATGTACCCCTTGTGCATGCATGTATAAGCATATCTTGTATGCGCTTGTTCTGTTTCTACGGGGAATGTTGGTGAGCCGACATTTTTTGAGCATGCGTGGGGTTACCTCATTAGCTGGCACCTTTGCTATAAAAATGATGCACTTTCTTAATGGTGCTATAGTATCTTTTTTGTCGATGGTCGCGATGGCATGACTGTACATTTGCTCCTGAGGCTTAAAAATCAATGTCAAGCATGCAACATAGGAACAAGTGATGTGGACCTTTTTGCTGATCATGCTGGAATGAGGCACTGAGGGGTATGGATTCTCTGCCCTCTTTTATTTATTTATTTATTTAACAAGTTTTTATATGGCCTTATCATAAATTCAAAGTGGTTTACATTATAACGTGAACCAGAGAATGAATATTGAACAAGGGTAATAAACTTGGATGATTATACAGGAGGAAGCTCAAAGGATTAGTTGCTATAGAGTAAAAACATTGCTGAGCATATAATTACATAATTGTAGTCTATGGTTAGTTAGGCCTCTAGTCAAGTAATTGTACTAGGTGCCTTGATAAACTTGTGGGGTAGGGGATGATATCAGGGAAAGGGTTTAGAAGACATTTAGGCAATGGGAAAGAGAGCAGGAAATGTGACATGAGGATTTCAGTATATGTCCATAATGTGTGGCCATAATATTCCTTGAAGCCAATGGCTTCCTGTATTGAGAGAGGTCATTTATCGCTCTTATTGTATTAGGGAGTTCATTCGATAATGGCGGAGTGTAAAAGGATAGTGCTCTTTTACAAGTTGTTTGTTTAGCTTTCGTCTTTTTTGGGGGGATGGCCATTTCTAATATGATGCTGCTACAAGAGATCTCATTATAAGATAAGACTTTTGGGTAGGGAAGAGAAGTGATGAATTCTTGGCTGTTGAAGATCTGAGGTTAATTGGTCCTCCTTATACCTGTTGATGTCTCCACTTAACCCTTTATTATTTTTTTCTAATTTAGTTTGTTAGAACGCTTTGGTGCTTATATTGATGTCATTGTTGGTTGGGTTAGGCTACATGTTTTTAGTTCCCAGTGCAAAGAGACATTTAAAAAGTGATGCCTTCAGCCAGACCTTTACAGGAGGGATAAAAGTTGATATCTCCCTTCATCCCACAATATTCACGTCCCCCTCCAAATCTAAATGAGGTAAAAATAGAAGTTTCTGTAGGTGCCTAAGAGTATCTGGACATTTAAGTTTACAAATGGCTGAGCTACACACGTAAGTGCCGACATTTGCACATGCGTGTTTTGAAGTACCGGTACATGGTTAGCTGCTGTATTTCCTCTGTCGTTTCTCCCCATGTATATTTCTGAAATGGCTTCTCCCACTGCACGTGCCTATCACTCCCTGTTCCCACACTTCCTTCTGTCTGTGGCCTGATATCCTCAAGCACGTCTATTTTGAGAGGCGGAGAAATGTCAATTTTACATCAGCCTCACACCTACACTCCCTCTCTTTTCAAGAGAAGGCAGATTTGCAGACATTTTCACTTCCATGTCACTTCTACCGCATAAACAATCCTTCTAAAATAAACCTTTCCACATATTAAATTGCTTTTATAGCCTCCCAGGTATACCTTACAACAGAAAGAGATTCAAGTGCTCAAAAGTGCCACAGTACAGTGCAAAAGTGAGTGGCCAAAATCAGCCTCCTTGTTAAGCTTCGACAAGCGCAAAATCAGCCTCCTTGTTAAGCTTCGACAAGCGTTCTTATGAACAGAAGCAACGTGAGAATTCACCAGCACATTAGGTAGAAGGTAGAACAAAATTTATGAAACAAGGGGGAAAACCCAATACCCAATAGAGGAGAAGAGAACCTAAGAAGGAGAGATGGATAATTGCAGAATAGGACAGTGAACTACAGTCGGCATTAAATACAAAAACCTGGTAAATGCAGATATTGTGCATAGAACTGGAAACTGTAAGATATCTTATGACTCTCCTTACATTGTCAGTTGGTTACTCCAAACTTCTACCCCTGCTACGATCTTGTCTTTCCATAGCAATCTTTCTGGAAATGTATGATGTTTTTCTTTAAGTAACTTACCCCAGTGATACAGCAATCTACTGTCTTTCCATTTGTGAACCTTTTCCCTGAACATCCCCTCAACCCAAGTGATTGACCACCTATCTCATTTATATTCAGGATATAATATTCAGACAAGACACAGAGAGTTTGGAGTCAGGGCGGCTGAAATGCCCCTTTGATCCTCGACCACCTTTTGCTTCAGTAATGACAGGTAAGAGAACAAGTCTAAAGATGTCTTTCTTAATAGCTTAAATTGAAATCCTAAACTAATGGAAGACTGTGAACCAATTAGCTTTGACATGTTGAAAAATCCCTCATCTTCTCTTTCTCGTAGAGAGAACATCTTAGAAGCTACTGATATTCTCTGTATATCTAGGCCAGTGATTCCCAAACCTTCCCCAGGGGGTCTCCAAGCAGTTGGGTTTTCAGGATATCCACAATGAATACGCATGCCTGAGAAGATTTACATCGTGCTAGGAGAGCCGCTATTCTAGACCATTTTATTTAAAAGACAAATTCAGAACACAGAAAATTCTGATTTAGAATGTAATATCATCACACAAGAAAGGGAATATTTTCTATTTTCTTTCAATTTATTATTTTGCAATATATTTTTATGAATACTGTATTTGGAGTTTTACTGATTTGTGGTTTTCAAGTCTCTAGTAAGTGTATGTGATGTCTTCGAGACATCTTTGTTCTTGAGAAGGACTGACCTTGCTAAGGTTTACAAAATCTCCATCCAAAAATGAGTTTTACTAAATAAAGACTAATGGAGCAAAATCCCAGACAAAGAAAAGAACAGAGGCAAAAAATGTGGAAAATGGAGGCAAATCATTTCCTTGCACTCTTAGAAATAAGGCTCAGACCAAAGTGCAGCTCTTTCAGACAGTACTTAAACCTGGCATATAAATGATTTAGTAGTGGTGGTTAGACCAACAGCCTTGTACCCAAAAAGCTCAGGTTTCATTCCCATTGGCACTTCTTGTGCTCTTGGGCAAATCACTTTACCCTCCTTTGCCTTGGAAGAAAAGGTCTGGCAATCTACGTCTGGTCAAACCCATAGGTTGCTAGGAGTTAGTACTGATTTGACGCTACTTTAAAAAAAATAAACAGGTTACAGCTTTCTTTTATTAGTCTCCCCAAATTTCGAAAATTCAACATATGCAAGGAAAAGTGAAAAAGAATAATATGGAGCCAGGACAGAGTGAAGGACATGCCATCAGAGCTAGACAATATTTAAATCACTTATGTGACCAGTATTGGATACTAACTACAAGGGGGCTTTTTAAACAAATTTGGGCCCAGCTAAAGGCTAAATTTTGAATGAAGAACTCGATGTTAGACCAAACTTTAGCTGTTGAGATTTCAGGTGTATTCCAACAGAAAATTTACCAGATAGCAATGACTTATAACCAGATAAATCTATCCATTTTGAGGGTGCGTTTATAAGGGTCGGCTAGATTTATGCAAGTATTTCATATACGCTAGATTTTTAAAGAACAAGAGTAAGTTATAATATTTTAGAACTCATATACTTAAATTTGCAACCTGCCTATGCTCTGCTTAACCCACCCCACCCCTTGTGCAAGCCCACAGTAAAAGTACGAACCATCGTTCTGATGCACAATTTCAGAATAGCAACAACCTACAGTACGTGTATAGTGGCCATTTGCACATATAAAGCACTAAAATGCATAATTTGTGCACATAAATATAAACTGCAAAATAAATGTGCCTTAGAGGAAATGCACAAATAGCAGTTTAAACATTTAACAAATAATTTTAAGACTATAAATTCAGTAACCGTATCTAAACGGATAGGACCACTGAGATCATTTAATTAAAAAGTGGATAAGTCATCCATTTAACTTTATATAGAACCTGTAACTTTGAATATTGTCCCTAAGATGAGTGTGTAGGTACAACACATTTGTTCGAGTTAGCATATACTATTTTTCTGGTGAAGTCTCTAGCAAGACCTCATGTGGAGTACTGTGTACAATTCTGGAGACCGCACCTTCAAAAAGATATAAATAGGATGGAGTCAGTGCTACTAAAATGGTTGGTGGTCTTCATCATCGAGCATAATGTATGAGGACAGACTTAAAGATCTCAACATGCATACTTTGTAAGAAAGGCAGGAGATGGGAGATAAAATAGAGATGTTTAAATACCTCCATGGGATAAATGCACAGGAAGAGAGCCTCTTTCAATTGAAGGGAATCTGTGGAATGAGGGGATATAAGATGAAGGTGAAAGCGGATAGACGGGTTAATCTAAGGAAATATTTCTTTATAGAAAGGGTGATGATGTGTTGTATAGTCTCTTAGGGAAGGTAGTGGAAATAAAGACCGTATTTGAATTCAAAAACCTTGGGACAAGCACAGAAGATCTCTAAGGAAGTGAAAGAAATTGTAGAGCTGAGTAGTTGGTATGGATGGATGTGGTCTTTATCTGCTGTCATTTCTATGTACTAATACTAACAATATAGAGACAATTGTGTATATTCAACATTATCATCTTTCTACAATCCGTCCGCATATGTGATCTCTTTATATTCATGTTAACACTAAAAGAACTGTATGCTTCAGCCTGAAAGGAGATATTACCCCGTTGTGTGTGGTCCAACATCTGGCGGCTTGCGATATCTGT
Source organism: Ichthyophis bannanicus (assembly GCA_033557465.1). Taxonomy (NCBI): domain Eukaryota; kingdom Metazoa; phylum Chordata; class Amphibia; order Gymnophiona; family Ichthyophiidae; genus Ichthyophis; species Ichthyophis bannanicus. The sequence goes on along the minus strand of CM066038.1, from coordinate 11,173,242 downwards.
CTGACCTCCAAATTTCAAGTGGCATAATGACTGCTTTCTGTCACTCTTCTATTCATGGCTCTGGAGAATTATTGTTTAACTTACCTCATAGGAGATAGGAATACTAAAAGAGTAAAGCATTGTGCAATGCCTTTTTGTACTGAAGACATACTATAGAAATGAAGCTTGTCTACTTAACAGAGAACGGAGCGCAGGATCACCACTTAACACAAGGGATGATCTGTGATCATATGGGTCAATACTTCTTTCTTGAACAACAGTAGATTGAGATTTTTACCCTCTGTGACGAACCTGGCAGCCGTTTCCTGAGAATGTGCTGCAGAGAACAAAGCAAGACCTCTCATTACAAAGGGGACATGATTTAGGAGGGCATGGACTTAGGGACACCATTAACTTAAACTTCCTGTAATCTATTTTCCCGTTTTCATTTCCTCTTGAAGTCATTTTCAGGGTCTGTGGAACACATCGAACTGTGAAATCGCTCTTTTTATAAAGATGTTTTATGAGGGTCTTGCCATTTTCCTCAATGAGTAATTGAAGTTTGATAACTCGTACGCCACTGTCTCAGCTAGTTAAAGCACACAAACATATAGAGGTCGGTATTCAAGAGGACTTATCAGGCTAATGCCAGAAGTTATTTGAATGTCCTTTTGGAAAGTTTCTCACTGGTGAACAGATAAGTATTGATCAGACCCATCAACAGCTGGCTGAAGCTGTATAAATCAAGAAACAACAATGTGCAGTCTGGGGGGCAGGATTTGGCCACTGTCTGGCCTATTTTATGCAGATATGTTGGCGTAAAGATATCCAGATAAAGATAATCCATGTCTCTGAAGCCTATACTAGTGGCCAGAATTGTGGATACACCAGCAATTCATTCTCTCATGCGTATTCAAGGTCTCTTACTTGCTTCCCTCATCTGTTCTAGTTGATGTAAAGTCTATGGTTGAATGTATTATTGTTTATTGAATCAGTGGAGACCTAAAATGCATACTTTTACTCTGAAAATTTGTGATTTTGTATGTTAAGATGAGAAGTGAGCATAATTCTGCATATTTTCTGTAATTATACACTTGTCATTCATTTATTTATTTACATTCTCTTATATACTGTGCTATTCTGCATCATTGTGGTTTACATTGAACAAACTGAAATTACATTGAACAGGGCATTATAACTTGGAGAAAAGTATTTTACAGGGAACATGGGCAATGGAGGGTTAATTGTCTTGCCCAAGACCACGAGGAGCACCAGTGGGACTAGAAACCCCAGTCCTTCCAGCCCAAGGTTGCTGTCCTCTAGTGGGATTTGAACCCCTGACCTTCCAGCCTGAAGTACCTTGCCCCAACCACTAGGCCACTTCTCCACTCCACTCCATGCATGCAGTTTTACTCTGCTATACTGTTAATATTTGTGTGTGTTCCTTTTAAATGTTTATCACCAATGTTTTTAAACATTTACTTCTTCAAAAATAGGTTTATTATAATTAAAAAAAAGTAAATTTAATCAATTACACAGGTACACTAAAAACATTTTTTTTTAAACTGCCTCTAATGTTTCGATTGATTTTTACGTTTTTTGGTGCGCTGAATCCAAATCTGGTAACCAATTTGCTCCATCACGTACAGATTTTTTGCTACATTGGGTTAGCAGTTTGAGGTGAACGTTTCAGATTGAGTGCAATCGAGATAAAAGTTTCTTGGATGAATTCTTTATACTAATTGTTTAGTAGTTATTCAAATAAGAATAAAGAAAATTGTAACAAGGCAGCACATAAGAATAGAGTAATGTCAACAAAACACACTGTGATGGTAGCAAAATTGTCTGCACTTAAAACAGCCACATACATGTGCACAAACATTGAGCATATAAGAGTGAGGTTAGACACAAAGCAAAGCAAAGAAATGTGCAAAAAATGTTGTACAGGTATGTATGTAAGAATAGAAAACGCAAACCGCACCATTGCAATACATGAAGACAAACACCCGATGGTGTGAAAATAAAATTCTAATAAATGAGATCCGACACTGTGGTAATAACTAGCAAATTTTTATTTCAAAGTTTAGTAAAAACACGATATTTGTCAACACAGTTTAGATTTTAAAGTCATTCTTGGGTCAATCAATCTCCTGGTGGGCCCGTTTCTTCTTCCCCCGAATGCTTCTCTTGGTGCGCTGCTTGGCGTATTTTTCATCTGGGGTTTCCCGCAGCAGCAACCAGCAGAAATCAGCCATCATAGTGGTGTTCCATCTTCCTTGGTACCTTCTCTCTGCGTCCTTGATGTCCTGGTGAAACCTTTCACCTTGTTCTTCACTATACGCCCCCAAGTTTTCGGGAAAGTAGTTCACATGGGAGTGCAAGAAATGGACTTTCAGGCTCATGTTACAGCCTTGTTCTTTGAAGGCATTGAGCATCCTGGCAACAATATCCTTATAGTTCTCATCCCGCCTGTTCCCCAAGAATTTGAGAACAACATCCTTGAAGGAATCCCAGGCTTCTTTTCCTTCTCAGACATCGTTTCAGCGAATGCTCCATCTGAAATGAGTTTCCTTATATCAGGGCCAACAAACACTCCTTCCTTTAGCTTTGCTTCAGAAAGTCGGGGGAACTTTGAGCAAAGGTACCGAAAGCACTCACCATCTTTTGGAAGGGACTTGATGAATTGCTTAATGAGACCCAACTTAATGTGGAGAGGTGGTAATAGAATTTTATCACGAGGTACCAAGCTCTCATGAAGAACATTTTTCTCAGCGGGTCTTAAATACTCCCGAATTGGCCAGTCTTTTTTCCCGCAGTGTAGGTCGCGGGCCCGGCTATCCCACAAGCAAAGGAAGCAGGGATATTTGGTGAAACCGGATTGCTGCCCTAATAGCATGGATAGAATTTTAAAGTCTCCACAAATCATCCACTTATGCTCATCATAACGAATCTTCTGAAGAATCAGGGCCAAATTCTCGTATTTTTCTTGGAGAATAACAGAGTGAGCAATAGGAACTGAAGCGAATGTGTTGCCATTATGAAGAAGAACACCTTTTATGCTGTCTTTTGACGAATCAATGAACAGCCGCCATTCAGCAGGATCATACTTGAGTTTAAACTTTTCCATCACTCCGTATATATCGTTGCAAAATACCAAATCTTCCTCTTTGCTGAAATACTTCAAAAATTGTGTCTCGCGGTTGCGGTACCAATAAAAAGTTGTTCCTGGTGACAATAGATTTTTCTGTTTAAGCCGAGAACCTAGCAGTTGGGCAGCATCTTTTGGGAGTCCTAAATCCCAGACTAAATCATTCAATTCAGCTTGAGAGAAAAGTTCAGGTTTCGGATCTGGTTCAGTTTCAAACTCGGAAGTACTGGACTCATCGGGAAAAGCCATCTGATGAGTCTCATCATGATCAGAACCGTCCACACAAATATGATCCAAAGATTTTGGTGGTTCAGGCACAGGTACTTCGTTGCTATGAGGCATAGGCCTAATTGCTGAGGGAAGGTTGGGTAACTTATTACGTTCTTATTTTTTAAGTTGTATCCCTTCACAATGCAAGAGCAAAAATAGCAGTCACTGCTGTGGTCTCTTTGTTCACGCCACATCATAGGTATTCTGAAACGAAATGCTTGTTTTTTACCTTTCATCCATAAGCGTAGATCTTCCTCACATGTCTTGCACACTTTGTGAGGAGCCCACGGTTTGTCTTGATCGCCTAACTTCAAACCGAAATAGGCGAAATATACTTTTTTAATAAATGCAGAAATGTTCCTCTGCCGCTTTTTCACGGTATATTCCCCACAAATAAAACAAAAACTGTCCAGAGAGTTGACGCAACCTCTGGCTCTGTGAGCCATCACAAATACACAGCACTGCAAACTACAACTGTAGTGAACCACTTCGGAATAAAGCTGGATTACGACTGAGCAAACAAAAGGTAATAATGAACTTGCAAGAAACTGAAATTTGACAGGAACGTTCATGTCGCAACCACCGTGTTTGAGCGAGCGAACGAGGCGAGGCGAACAGGAAAGAACATGCGCCAGCGCGAGTACTGGATTTAGCCCCCCGCCTCCCAATTGTCCTGTTAATGTATAAAATGAATACAAAACACTCTAAAATATCATGAGGGAGTGTTTCTAGTTAGTTAACCATTACAACCTCTATTTTGGGCCAAGAAAATAAACTGCAGTCGGCTAAAAAGAAATTATGTGAACATTCCTTATATGGGTAAGAAATCTAATTTTGCAAGAAAACGTGACGTGATGGAACATTTTGGCTATTTTTCCTGGATTCAGCACCCCAAAATCTATAGGAATCAGTTGCAAAACTGGAGGCAGTTTTTTGGTAGTGTACCTGTGTTATTTAAGATATAGATTTCACTTAATATTTACTACGGTCTTTCTTTTAAATAAATACTAAGGAGTATGTTTACTAAACGGTCTTAATGTTACCGGCGCTAGTTGCAGCGATAACGTGAGGAATGCCATATAAGGTGGTGGGCATGTCGGCGTAAAGGAAGTAATGGCAGGGTATTGCGCGATAGATGGTGCCCTGGCCAACACCGCGTGATAGACGCACCATGCCATGTCATCGCGCGGTAACCTTAAGTTTGTGCACTGAGCTGTAATCAAAGGACTAGAGGTGTTAGCACACTGGTCAGTTCAGTGACTGTTGATACAGCAGTCATGAGTTCAATCCCCCAGTGGGGATAGGGAATGAGGCTGGCCAAGGCAATTCCTTTTCCTGCCTGTAACAGGCAGACTCATTCCAACAATCTGTACTGTCATCCAAAAAAAGCCACATCCTAGTGCCATAACCCAAAGCACCTTCTAGGGCGCAGCATGAGGCACATCATAAAGTGCTACGTCAACCAAGGTCGATCAGAATGCACCCCAGAGGGCGCCACGAATGGGTGGTACCCACCAAGGCATCATATAAGGTGCCGCATAAGCTGGAAGTACCTAAGGTGTCACTAAAGATGCCCCAAGGATGTAAAGGTGACTAAAGAAACGTTGGCTAGGGGCAGTAAGGTGCACAAACCTCACAAGCATGAAATGTATGGGTCAAACACAGATGTAACCCTAACACAGCATAGAGCAGCAATGCAAGGCATTGAAGAAGTGATGTAAGGAAGTAGATGTCTAAGATGATGGAGCTGCCAAATCTGCGTGCAGCCCATGTGGCAGCTGGTAAAGTTGACAAATATATCGGGGGCAGCTGTACCAATGCACAGGGTGATGGTACTGTAAAGTACAACAAGCACAGTGTGTGGCAGAGGATGGGAATACGTATCGAGCAGAGGAGCCAGAGGTGGCAGGATAAGTGCAATGACAGGAGGACAGAGGACTAGCAGTGCCATGCAGAGCCGACACAGGAGAGTGAGTCCATATCCTCAGTGCAGTCCAGCACACACCTCGGTGTTGTGCTGACGATCCCACATCAGCAGGAGCCATCACCATGACACCAGGGCCCTGTACACGCCTCTATGCTGGGTCCTCTGCAACCCATTACAACGGGGTGCCTCCTGGGGATGGGGTGGAGCTGGGAGCCTGCAACAGCAACAACAGCTATAACACCAGGATGAGTAATAGACCTCTGTGATGTGGCCTGGGGCCTCCTGAGGGAGGAGCGCAGCTGGAAAATGGCACCTGGAGCAACCACTATAACACCATGATGTGTACTACACCTCTGTCACCAAGTCTGTGGGCCTCCTGAGGATAGGGTGCTGTTCCACATATCTACAGCAGCGGTTACCAGACTGCCAGGATGACTACTTGACCTCTGTATTCAGATCTGGGGCCTCCTGAGATGGGGGTGGTGTTCCACACATAGACAGCATCACCCCCCATACCACCAGGATGCATATCGGACAACTGTGATCTGGACTGGGGCCTCCTGGGGATAGAGCAGTGCTGGGAACCTGCAACAACAGCACCCACCATACCACTAGGATGTAGAATAGACCTATGTCATCTGGTCTGGGGCCTCCTGGGGATAGAGCAGTGCTGGGAACCTGCAACGACAGCACCCACCATACCACCAGGATGTAGAATAGACCTGTGTCATCTGGTCTGGGGCCTCCTGGGGATAGAGCAGAGCTGGGAACCTGCAACAGCAACACCCACCATACCACCAGGATGTAGAATAGACCTGTGTCATCTGGTCTGGGGCCTCCTGGGGATACAGCAGTGCTGGGATCCTGCAACAGCAACACCCACCATACCACCAGGATGTAGAATAGACCTATGTCATCTAGTCTGGGGCCTCCTGGGGATAGAGCAGAGCTGGGAACCTGCAATAGCAACACCCACCATACCACCAGGATGCATATGAGACCACTGTGATCTGGGCTGGGGCCTCCTGGGGATTGTCCAGAGCTGGTAATGCATCACAGCAGCAGCCATCAGGACACCGGGGTGCCTAATAGAGCTCTGTCATGGGGGCTGCCACTCCTGGGGGTTGGGTAGATGTGTGAACTGCAACAGGAGCAGCTAACATGGCACCATGCTGACCTCTGCACCTCTGTTTTCATGTCTGGAGCTCCTGGGGATTAGGATACGTGCACCCAGCAACATATGCAGAAAGATTGATCACAGGTTTGGCCACAGACAGGTGTCTCTCCCATGTGGTGCGTGTCTTATGTGTTTTGATTGGTGGATCTTGTGTTGCACACCTTCAATTTTGTGACCTGTCCCCATACATTTACGTCATGTGGGTAGTGTGCTACATGGTTGAAGCGCCTTGTGATGCACACCCATGCCCTCCTGATGCGTTCAAGAGCCTGGTGTTTTGATGCGCCTGGAAAGAGGCGCGGCTGCCTGGTGCAGATTAATGCTGCCAGTTGACGTAGGTCCAAGCGGGTAAATGCTGGCTTGCGGGATCGCGTCACCATTTTGGGTGGTGACCATGTGTTGGTGACGCATGCACATATGCTGCGCATGCACTGTATAGCGCATATGCCATGCCACGGACGCCACACGGTGAACTATCTCTGGGGCTGCATGAATACACGTCGGATACGGCAATTGGCGGCCACGGTGGCTGGCTTTAGTTTAAAGCATTGCATGCCTTACGCCGTTTGGCCTGGGCTGCATCTGGTGCGCCTTAGCTTTCGGCGCCTTATGACGCGCTTTCGGCAATGAAACGACTTGCCTCTCCTTAAGGTATGGGACAAAGGTAAATGTGTATTAGGCTTGCGTCACTGATTGTAGCGATGTGTCTGACTGTTACAAACACTCAATAGTAGTAGTAGTACTCATCTTGCTGTTGGTGCACTCGGGATTCAAACCCATAAGCAGTGACTCTGAGGGCATTGTATTGACCAGTATGCTATGCCTTTTCTCATAGCATGGGCTGACTACACAACCACTGCAGGTCAACCCAGTAACTGTCAGCTGTGCTTACCGGAATCAGGTAGACCCCCCAGCTAAGGCACTTTACAGGGTACCTTAGGTTTTCCAGCTGAGGTGATGGTTTATTTTTGGTGGGCATACTGATATTTGCTATGGGGTATGTGTACTACACCATCCTAATGTTACCGGCAGAACTCCCAGCGATAATGTGAGCATGCCGGCGTCCATGTAGCATGCACTGTGTATTGCCCGAGGGAGGCGTGTTGGCTGTTTACGCGCGGTAACCTTAACTTCGTGTCAGCGGTGTGAGAATACGTATAGAGCTGTAGCCCACTGGTTAATACAATGACCACCAAGCCAGAGGTAATGGGTTTGATCTTTCAGAGGTCTCATCTAATAAGGCTGTCTGAGGCAATCTCTTTTGCTGCATGTTACAGTCAGACACATCTCTACACTCTGTGCTGCCAGCAGAAACACCCTCCTCTCATTGCCATCACCTACGGCGCCCTATAGGGCACGGGGGGGGGGGGTGTCTGGACCACACATGTGGATTAGGGGGCACCGCCTACCAACCCGCCCTCTCGGGGCCAGGGTGGGTGGACAGGATCTGCCACCAACAGACCCACACTCTACATCGTTGCAATGGTGGCGGTGGAGGGACATGATGAAGGGCTGTGGGACCAGCAACCCTGGTCCTGCAGGGGAAAGGGCGCCCTCCAGGGCAGTCACTGCAGATCTCTTTGTATGACAAAGGGCACTGGCAGACAGGCAGTAGGCCTGGAGATGCTCAGATGCACCCCACCACCATCTGACATTCGCCAGCAGAGGGCACGGTCAGTCTTCACCCACTGCACCCTGCAAGGTGCTCCAGCCATACACACGCTAACCGCAGACGGTCTGCTAGCTAGTACATAGTGCATGTTCCAGGTGAAACTGTGTGCAGCCAGAGGTGGTATGTCAGTGATTGGGCCCCAGCCAGGAGAACTCCCAGACATCACTTGAGAAAAACACTGTATAGCACTATGTTGGGACCTAGACATGCCATGGTCACTGCTCAGTCAGGGTGAGAGTGACCCCCCCCCCCAGCTTGACATGCTGTGGTCACCCTGTCCGTGCAGGTGGTGGTCGGACACTACAATGTCCCAGCCATTGCCCTATGCCCTGTGCAGATGCATCCTGCCCAGTCTGCCCTGTCCGGCCCATACCTACAGTACTTTGTTCCTCATTATGCACATTAGCAGGCTAACACTGGAAACAGTGCAAGCATTGTGGGCTCATTAAGGTGTGGACAGCCACAAAACACTAGATAGACATACACAGACTCCCACACCTATTTTTAGCATTGTGCAAATACAGAGATGGTTGGCAGCCCTGGCCGCCACACCAGTCCTGGGCACAGCTCAGGCATTGCTATGGTACTCAATACTGTTGGGGTCACTCTCCGGGGTGGTAAACACTGTCAGAAACACACTCCACAGATATCAGAAAGGTTGCTCTGATGGATCTCTGTTAACAAATTGTGTTTAATGTTGGATTTGTTATCTGACATTAATCATAGCAACCGTTTGATATATGTAGAACGTGTTTCCAAGTTTATGACGGAAATGCTGAGGTATGCAGGTTCTAGTATTGGTAGATGCTGCTACGCGCAGGGCCCAACAGCCTGACTCTCCATGAAGATAGTGGAGCTGGCGGATGCTTTGGTGCAGAGGTTCCCAACTCCGGTCCTGGTGGGCCCAACACGATTCAGGTTTTCATGCTGCCCCGAATGAATATGCAAGAGCTACATTGCATACAATGGGGGCAGTACATAACAATGCATCTCAAGCATATTTCTTAGGGACAGCATGAGACCTGAATGTTGTTTGGCCCTCCGGGACTGCAGTTGGGAACCTCTGCTGTAGGGACTGCATATGAATATGGTGAATGTGCTCTGTAGGGTAGGATATAGGCGTTTATGGCTTGTTTATTCTATCTGCAAAAACAATTCCTTCTTTATTACCATGGTTTAGTACTGGGTAATATATGGGGTCATGGTCTACAGCTGAGACTTGAACCTGTGACCTTCTGCCCCTGAATGCACTGGCTGGATGTACTGCACCAAACTGTTGCCACAGAGGCAGGTCATTCCCTGGGGATACCATTACTGTTCGTCAGACAGACAGACGTCTTTTGCAATGTACGGTACCCACCTAGACAGGGCTTTGCCTTGGTCTGCTGTGGGCAGATGCCACTGCCCCCTCCACCACCAGCACCCCTCTGCCACCTTGCTGACATGCCCTTATGCCGGTGGTGCTGGTGGTGCACATTCCCAAGCCTTCCAGTGTCCCGGTAGGCGGCTGCCTATGGTGTGTAATCTGGGGTATGGGTGCCTGCATAGACATCCATGCTTCCCCCCGGCACCATCTGCCAATGTTCTGTGCCCTTTGGAGTATTTGCTGGGTACTGTCCCCTGGGACACTGTGGGACACACACATTTGTGGGCATGTTTGACCTTGATCAGTTGCTGATATTCCATTTCTGCTTTTCTATGTGTCACCTAAGCATCTGCATAGCCTGCCCTCTGCCCCAGCTGCACCACTGCATGTCACACCTGCAGCCCCCTGTATCCTATGTGCAGCCTCACCATAGTGCCCTTCCGTACTTGGGCACTATCTGCTGCTGCTGCACATGTATCACTGTTCTTGGTCTCCCTGCCTTTGCTGTACATTGCTGACTGAAATGGTTTCTCTCTCCTTCACTTTTGCCTCTAACGCCAGGTTTTCACTCACGCTATTTTTCGGACCTTCATTTCATAGCGATAGTGTGCCTGGAGCCTATCACCGCCCACTCTCTGCCCATTGACCCCTTTCTCTCCGCTCCTGGGGATTCTTACTCCACCCTCTTGGGAGCCTTACTCCACCCTCGGCACACCTTACCATCGCAGGAGACGTTATCACGCGATACGTGACGTTTTTGCACGGTAATGCGCCATTATCGCGTGATAACGTTGCAGCCAGGCAGTGGTCATGGGTTTGGTACCTCATTGTTCCTTCCTGTCCATGTCAGATATTTTGTATGCCTGTGACAGTCACATCTTTGCAGATCCATGCTGCCAGCTCATAATACCCTCACCACAGTTGCCATCACTCCTTATAAGGCGTTACAAGGAACCTTATTAGGCACAGTACAAGGCACGTTATAAGGTGCCTAGTAAGGTATCTTGTAACATGCCTTATAACGTGTCTTGTAACATGCCTTATGATGTGCCTTGTATTGGGCCGATTAAGGTGCCTTGTAATGTGCCTTATGAGACACCTTGTAACGCACGTTAGCCTAAGGCGCCTTGTAACGCACGTTAACTGACACGGCTTGCCATAATAAGAGGGAGGAGTAGCCTAGTGGTTGGGGCAAGGTACTTCAGGCCGGAAGGTTGGGGGTTCAAATCCCACTAGAGGACAGCAACCTTGGGTCGGAAGGACTGGGGTTTCTAGTCCCACAGGTGCTCCTTGTGGTCTTGGGCAAGCCACTTAACCCTCCATTGCCCATGTTCCCTGTAAGTATTAGTGTATGTGTCTCATATCCCCGCGTGTTAAATGTATGCCCCAATTGTGCTGTGACCGCTTTGATTGAAGGATAAGGCGGTATACAAAACTGTCTAAATAAAATAAATAATGATGCACCACCCCTTCCCTTATATGGGCATCCAGGGAACCTAATGCGGGGAACGTTACCGCAGTTTAGTAAACACACCCCTAAGAAGTGGTATAACCCTCACTTGCTCTCATTTTCTTTTTTTAACCACTGGAGGTCTGGAGTTTCTCAGAATATTCTCTAGGTACATTTTTAACTTTAATTATCCTCTTTCTAAATTCTAGATCTGATTTCAAATTAAGATAATATTTAACTATAAATTTCCAAACTCAAGCAGTTGGCCTGCAATTCATCCAAGGATACTTTGGCTGTGGACTTTAGTTTTACTCTCGATTTGTGTGTCGTTTTTTTCTTCAGAAAAATACAAAGCCGAGATAATTTTGTAACATCTGCAGTTTATAAAAAAAAATAGCTGCCTTGAATAAAAGATAAGTATTTATTATTCCAGACACAGTAATGGTGATAGAATGTGGTTAAATATTAATGTGCTGACGAAGAGTCACTCAATACAATAAGTGCAGATTAACTTCTGGTATAGGGGAGTTTTGAAATGTCCTTTCACTTGTTCTCTTCCATCTGCAGATGGGTACCTCTTTGCTGGGACTGCCTCTGATTTCCTTGGTCAAGACACTACATTTACACGTTCTTTGGGGCCACCTCATGACCATCATTACATTAGAACTGATACTTCAGAACATCTTTGGCTCAATGGTAGGACACCGGATTCATACAGTTCTTCCTAAGGATATGAAAAGTTCTCGAAAAGAGTTTCATGAATCAATTTGATGAATAAAAAAATAACAGAATGCAAGAAAATATGAGGCAAGCAAAAGTAATGCTTAGTTGTAAAGTAAAAGCTCGAGGAGTCCATGAATTTACAACAGGAAGGGAATTAAGTAGAGTAGACAGACCTTGTGGTCCTTATTGGTTATTAGATTGGAGGTTTCTATGCCACTCTTTCAGTTGTCAATATGATATAAACAGGAAAAAGTAGCAAGACCGCAAGAGATAAAGAAATAAATGAAATAAAATGGTATAATAAATACATAATGCAACATTTTACTATAAAATAAGGGATATCCCATATTAAAAACCCGACATTGCCATGTTTTTACAAAACCTGCAAAAGGGTATCAAAACCATCCTAAAACAGATTTCTGTTATGTAGGATGGTTTGCTTTTCCAGTTTTTCTCTGATCATCTCTCTAATTTATGTTTATTTACATTTGCCGTACCACCTTTCATAGATAACTTCAACGTGGTTTACACTTCATAAACAAACATAATTAGAAAGTAAAAGTTACAGTTTCAGTTGGGAATAGAGTCCCAGATTTAAAGAGGAGAAGATGCAGTTGTAAGAACCTGGCTTTTAAAATGTCTGCTTATTGCATTTTGTTATTTCCTCTAATTTCTTCCGGGTGTTTTCTATTGGCAAACCGTCCCTCCCCTTTTTCTTAGAGGGGTTGGGAGAGGGTACAGATTCATACTTGGAAACGTTATTTTCTTTGCGACGCTTTATGTAATTTTCTTATTGTATCTCACCCTGATTTCTGTAACAAAATGTTTTTGTTGTAAAATTAAAATTGAATAAATTAAAAAAAAATGTTTAAAAAACATCCTAAAACCAGTTGGCTGAAGGCATCTGCAAAGTAATAAACTACGCATAGTAAAGATGCTTTTATAAACCTTATCTGTACATAAATGACCTGTTATAAAATTAAGTCCTGCCTAAATAACATGCTCAGAGGAGGGGTTTAGAAGAGCATGAGCAAAGTTGTGTTTCTTTTATAAAACCTGCACCGCATATGTGTGTACTTTACATGAAAATACCTACAACTGCTCCCAAGCACACCCAATCTACGCACTACGTCTGCAGGATCTGCACCAGTAGGTCATAAAAACACAAAGAAATCTATTTGTCTTTATGAATAGGCTAAAATAAGCTCCTTCTCCTACACCTCCAAAGCAGGCAGCTCCATGAGTCTAAGTTTAAATGGGCAAAGAATATCAAGTCCTAGTGTTGATTTTACGATTGTGCTGCTGTTATTTGCTTTGCCAAAACATGGCCATGTCAGGCTTTGAATGTTGGATACCCCTTGTTTATATATTATAATAAATTATTACATCATTTATTGATTATACATTAGTATATTATATATTTACCTTGCTGTTTTAGCCCCTTGGTGGTGCATACGTGAGCCATTAGCCCTGTTATCTTTTACTATACAAATGCCAGACTTCTCAGTTTTATACATCTCCAGAGCACTACATTCATTTGATGCTGTTTTGTGTGTTTCATGGTGGCCTTTTACTAAATGGCTTTAGCTGTCAATGCATGTTCTGGTGCGTGCTGAAGGTGCACGAGGACAGGCATTGACAGATGGCATGTGACCATGACATCACGGTTAGATTTCCATGCTAACTGTCCATGGCATGTTAGGGGAACCAGTGAGCGGGTTTGGGGCAGAGATTGAGTGGGGACAGTGTCTTGCAGTCATCATGCCTACACTATCTGCAAGGTAGGAAATCAGCATGGTTGCAATTACCGCTGTCTCAATAGGAGGAGGTAAGTGCATCTGTGCTAATGCGGTATGCATTAGGGGACAAGAGCATGCTTCCCATGCCCCCAACAGTTAACACGGTAGTGTTGTGTCTAGCACACTGTGGTTTTGCATGCTATTGGTGTGTCTGGTGCAAAATAAAATACACTTTAGTAAAAAAGCCTCTAAGATTTCAGTTAAAGCATTAGAGACTTCTACATATGTCAGCTGTTGTATATTACATGAGATACATCCAAGAATTCTGAAGGAACTTGGGAACATTCAAGCAACTCCACTGATTGACCTTTTCAATGCTTCTCTGGAGTCTGGACTGGTCCCAGGGGACTGGAGAAAAGCACATGTGGTCCCTTTACACAAAAGTGGAAGTAAGGATGAGGTTGAAAACTACAGGCTGCTTAGTCTAATCTCTGTTGTGAGTAAATTATTGGAAACACTGCTAAAAGAGAGAATAGTGAGGTTTCAGGAGTCCGATGGATTGCAGGATCTGAGGCAGCATGGGTTTACCAGAGGCAGGTCTTGTCAGACAAAGCTGATTGATTTCTTTGACCTGGTGACCAGGGAGTTGGACTGGGAGAGAGGCCTAGATGGGATGTACCTAAATTTCAGTAAAGCCTTTGACACCGTTCCGCACAGGCAACTTATAAACAAACCAAGCACCTTAGGGATGGACCCTATTGTGACTGACTGGGTTAAAAAATTGTTGAGTGGGAGGCGACAAAGAATACAGGTAAATGGAGCTCACTTTGAGGAGAAGGAGGTTTCCAGTAGTATGCCGCAATGTACTGTTCTTGATCCAATTCTTTTAAACATATTTGTTAATGATATTGCGGAAGGGCTGTCGCATAAAATTTGCCTCTTGGTGGATGATTTATTTATTTTTATTTATTTATTTAACTGTATTTATATCCCACTTTTCACTGGCTCAAAGCAGTTTAACAAAAAAAGGGGGGCAGTAATCAATTCTTAGGGTGGGGGGCTGTCACCGGGGAGGCCAAAATTAATGATCTGAACAGACATTAAGGACTTAAACAATGGACATCAGTCTCTTAGTAGGTAGATCTGTGGGTATGTTAGAGGGTCTGGAGGGGGAGTCAGTGATGGATGTTTGTTTCTGGTCCGAGGTATTCCTGGAACAGGATGTTTTTTAGTTGTTTCCTGAATGTTGAAGTATGTCCGTTGTTTCTGATTTGACTTGGTAGGGAGTTCCAGAGGGATGGCACGTATAGTTCGAAGGCTCTGTTGCAGGTCCGTTGATTGTATTTAGTTCGTTCATGGGGGATGGTGAGGGTGTTGCTGGTGGTTTGTCTGGTTGTTCTGTTGTGGGTGAGTTGGGGCAGTAGAGTTTGGAGCTGGGAGGTCTGCGTTTGATAGAGGGTTTTGTGGATAAGTATGGCTGATTTGTATTTGATTCTTGCTTCGTGAGGGAGTATGTGCAGTTCTCTCAGGACTGGGGTGATGTGATCTTGTTTTTTTGCTTTCTGGATAATGCTTGCTGTGGTATTTAAGGAGGTTCGTAGTGGGTTGGTGTGGGTGGCAGGTAGTCCGTGATAGATTATGTTGCAGTAGTCCAGGTGGGGTAGCATCATAGCTTGCATGACTGTCCTGAAGTCCTGTGGATCAAGGAGAGGCCTGAGGCGTTGTACTGTTTTTGCTTTGTGGAATATTATTCTGGTAGTCTTTTTGATCTGTTGCTTGAGTGTGAGCGCTTGGTCTATGATGATTCCTAAGTATTTTATGTGTGGTTGTATTTGTATTTATGTGGTTCCTAATTTGAGGTGTGGTGGTGGTGTGAAGTTTGAGTCCTTGGTTACTATGAGAGCTTCTGTTTTTTTATGTTGATGGATAGGTTGTTCTTTTGTAGCCAGCTGAAGACTTCTGTGAAGCAGTCTGTTAATTGATTGTTTGTTGGGTTGGTGGTTGTGATCGGTCCATAAAGCATTATGTCATCTGCTTAGATGTGGTAGTTGATGTTATGGGCCCGTATGATTGAGCAGAGTGGTTACAGGTAGATGTTGAAGAGCATGGCGGATAGTGTGGATCCTTGGGGTACTCCTTGGTGTTGCTGAAAGGGGGGGGGAAGGTTGCTATGCTTGTGCTGATCAGTTGTTGTCTATTGGTCAGGTAGGAGTGGAACCACTGAAGTACGACGTTGTTGATGCCAATTTCTTGGAGTCTGTGTAGGAGGATGTTGTGGGAGATGGTGTCAAAGGTTGCGGATATGCCCAGGAAGATCATAGCGTAGCCAGAGTGCCCTTGATAAGGGTGTTCATTAGTGATGTCATGAGGTTCTCGACTCCATGGAATGGATGGAAACCATGTTGTTGCGGGTCCAGTATGTTGTTGGTATCGAGGTGGTCTTGAAGTTGTTGTTGAACTATCTTCTAAATGATTTTGGCGGTGAATGGAAGACTTGCTATAGGCCTGAAGGAGGCGGGTTCAAGGGGGTCCAAGTTGTGTTTTTTTAGGGTTGGGCGGATGATGGAGGTTTTGAGGATGTCTGGCATGTGTCCTTGTCTGAGGAATTCATTAACAATGTGGGTTAGGGGTGTGCTTATGTCCTCCTTGGATTTATTTATACGTTCTGCAGGGCATGGATCTAGTGGGGAGGTGGTAGTGTTTAGGCAGGAGATGGTGGATTCTATTTTTTTCTTTGGTGATTGTTTCAAATGTGCTCCAGTCTGTGTCTATGGAAGTAGAGCGGGTTGTTGTCTCTGCATTCGGTTGCGGATTTTGTGGTTGGTGAAGCTGCTTGTATTGGCATGCTAGTAGTTCTGGCGGGATGTTTGGTAGCTGGTTGGAGTGGTTGGGTGCTTTTGTTAGCTTCTTGACAATCTCGAAGAGCTCACATGGTTTGTTTATTGAGGTGTTTATGATCTTCGAGTGGTAGGTCCTTTTTGCTTTATCGGTTTCTGTGTGGTAAGTGTCTAGTTCACTCATGTATTTTACTTTATCTTTCTTTTTTTGTCTTTCTCCACTTTCTCTCTGCTCTTCTGAGTTGGGTCTTTAGTCTCCGTAGGTTGGGGTGAACCATTGGGCTTTTGTTGAGGTATGTCTGGTTTTGGTGCAGCTTGCCATTGCACAAGATGCAGAGGAGATTGTAGTATTCCAGTTGTGGATTAGGTCATCGATGTTGATGGAGCTTGTTTGGAGTTTAGGTAGTATTTGCGCCAGGAAATCCTCTTTGATAAATGGTTTAAATCTTCTTGTATGTTGTTTGTTTTCTTTGATGCTGGTGTGCTGGTAGATGAGGGAGATGCTGATGAGATAGTGGTCTGATCATGGTACACATGTGATCTCCGGGTTTTTGTATGAGGTGGCGTTTTGGAAGTTCAGGAATATGAGGTCAAGTGTGTTCCCTTTTTCATGTGTTGGTTCGTGTATGATCTGGGTTAAGTTCATTGCTTCCATGGCATTGATGAAGGCTTCAGCATATTTGTCCTGGAGTGTTGGGAGGTTGAAGTCTCTGAGGATTAGTTGTTCTTTTGTGGAGATGGTGCTTTGATATGTGTTGTAATATGCCTGATAGGTCAGTGCTTGGGGTGGGCGCTCGGTAGATTAGGCATATGGAGAGGTGCTTGTTGGTGAGAGTGAGTATGTCCACTTCATTGGTTGTTTCTGAGGCATGGTTTCTGAGGTGGAGGTTGGCTTTTGCAATGATGGCTACTTCTCCTCCTCTGGTGTGGGTTCAATAACAGTGATGAAGAAAGTATCCATTTGGTGTTAGTCGGTTCATGAGCACAGTGTCGGTGTCCATTAGCCATGTTTCGGTTATGCATAGGATGTCAATCTTTTGGGTTGTGATCAAGTCTTGGAGCATGTGGTGCTTGTTTCTGACTGAACGAGCATATATTAGTGTGATGGAGAGAGGGTTGTTGTTTGGGTGATTGGGGGTGTTGATTGGTGTGGGTGGTGTGTGGGTGTTGCTCACTGTAGGGGGGTTGTTGATGTTTGTGATTTGGATGGTTGTGACGCTTGGTATGGGGTGGTTGGGGAGCGTGTTGGTAGTGGAGGGATAAAGGGTTAGGAATGGTGCTAGGAGGTAAATTGGGGAAAGGAAGGGTGGCATGGTTTATAGGTGTACCTGTGTGTCCTGGGGCTGGGTTGGGCTTCTGCGTTGGTTTCTTTAGGGCGTTGGGTCTTCCTTTCCTTTTTCTCACTGTCTCGGGTGGGCTGAGGTTTCTGTGTTGGTGGTGGTTTCTCTTGTGTAGTTGCTGGTGTTTGGCTGTGTGGGCTGGTGGATGATGGCTGCAGTTGCTTTACTCCTGGTTGCTTTTGTGGCTGCTTCTGTGGCCGCACCTAAGGGCCACGCCAAAGGGCCCTCTGGCGAGGCCCTCAGGCTCAGGCCCGCCAGGCGTGGGTGCACCCTGCTGGGGTGCCGCTTTTAAAGTGTTTTTCATTGCTCCCACTGCCCCGATTGGGCAGGAGCTTCTGAGCGGGAGGATTTCCCGCTCAGGCGCTCTAACCCGATCGGGAGAGCTTTGATGGTCGGCGAGCGGGTGGTGGAGGCTGGAGCAGCGGGCTGCCTGCTGGAGCACCGCTTTTAATGTAAATCTGCAATAGAATAGACTCCCAGGAAGGAGTAGATAACATGAGGAGGAATCTAGCTAAGCTTGAGGAATGGTCAAGAATTTGGCAACTGAGATTTAATGTTAAAAATGCAGGGTCATGCATTTGGGCTGCAGCAATCCAAGGGAGCAATATAATATAGGGAGTGAAGTACTTCTGTCTATGAAATACGAATGGGACCTGGGTGTGATTGTTTCTGATGATCTTAAAACAGCTAAACAGGTAGAAAAGGTGATGGCAAAAACCAGAAGGATGTTTGGGTGCATAGGGAGAGGAATGGTCAGGAGGTGATAGTGCCTCTGTATAAGTCTCTAGTGCAACTTCATTTGGAGTATTGTGTGCAATTCTGGAGACTGCACCTTCAAAAGGATATAGACAGGATGGAGTTGGTGTATAGGATAGCTACAAAAATGGTTATTTATTTATTTATTCATTCATTCTTATATACTGCATTTCCGAGGATCAGTGCAATTTACAGGGAACAAAGTTCAACATTATATAAAAGAGATGTACAATGAACAGTTAAAACTCTTATAAATGGAGCGGTAGATAACACTATTTATAACACAGAACTGTAACTATATACAATTAGAGAGTCACTTACATCTTTGATTGACTATGTACAGGTAGAAGTGGTCTTCATTATAAAGCATATGAGGATAGATTTAAAGATCTTGATATGTATATGTTAGAGGAGATATGATAGAGAAATGCATAGGAGGAGAGCCTCGTTCGATTGAAAGCAAACTCTGCTACAAGGGGACATAGGATGAGGGTGAAAGGGGATAGACTCAGGAATAATATGCGGAAATATTTCTTTATGGAAAGAGTGGTGGATCCGTGGAATAGTCTCCCAGTGGAGGTGGTAGAAATGAGGACAGTAACTGAATTCAAAAAAGCATGGGACAAACACAGAGGATCTCTGAAGGTATAAAGGAGACTTTTGTAGTTGATATGGAAGGGCAGACTAGATAGGCCATGTGGTCTTTCCCTGCCGTCATGTTTCTATGCTTCTGCATTGCACTGGCATGCCTGACTTTCTGTAATAAAGGTTAAATATAGAAGGTTCTATTCATTGTAACTGATCCACAGATACCCAGTGAATTAGATTCCAAATATTTTACAATGGAAAATTCAACTTTGCAATCCAGAGCACAGTTGTATCATGAAGTTCCTAACTGCTGATTTAGGTTGATTGATGCCTTCCTCTTCATTTTAGGGGCAAAATTTGTTGGAGTCTACCCTGTATCAGACACCTTCAATCCCGATGATGACAAGATGTATTTCTTTTTCCGAGAGGCATCGCAGGACAGCAGTACCTCTGACAGAGCTATCTTTTCTCGAGTAGGGAGGGTGTGTAAGGTGAGGGGCTTTTACTGTAAGGTGAACGCTAAATGGTCTGTTGCATATGATCTCAATTGTGCTTTTTTTTCTCTGAAAAACATTTATTTATTTATTTGCATTTATTTGCATTTATATACTGCTTTTTCCAGGGATCGAATGTGGTTTACATTCAACGAGAATAATAAGTCAAATTACATATAACATTTCAATATCTATGTACAATGAACAATAAACTTGTGACTGAACTAGCAGCCCTGATGAACTATATACAATGAAGCATAATTTGGGTCTAGGCTTATAGTCCAGTAGTGAACTAATTAAAGTGAGAGTATACTTGCGGTCTATGTGGTTTAGATATGGTATTAGGTAGGATCAGTGTTTATTTGTTCGTATGCATTTCCAAAATGCAGTTTAAAAAGATGTGTTTTTAGTTCTTTACGGAATGTGGTTAGATTCTCAGTTCTTTGTGGTTAGATTCTTAGTTTTTAGTTCTTTGACTGCTCTCAGTGCAACAGGAAATTCATTCCATAGAATGGGCGCAAAGTGTGCAAACGTTCTATTGTTAGTGGCTTGGTTGGATTTACGGAAGTCAGATGGGACTGCTAGTTTATACTGTGTGCAACCTCTTCTTAGTCATGAGTCTTCTGGTTTGGCGATGAGTGTTGTGAGGTAGGATGGGGCTATTTCTCTAATGAGTTTGAATGTTGTGATTAGAGTTTTGAAGTTTATTCAGTTTTCGACTGGGAGCTAGTGTAGGTTATAAAGAACAGGTGTGATGTGTTCTCTTATATGCGCCTTCCAGGCTATTCATGCCACAACATGCTGGGTCATCTGGAGATGGTTTAGGACTTATTTGGATAGACCTTGCAGGATGCTATTGCAGAAGTTAAAGCGTGGGGTAATTAGTGCCTGCAGGACTGATCTAAAGTCATGATTTGGGAGTAAGGATCTTAGCTATTGTATCATTCTGAATTTGTGATAGATTTTCTTTGTAGTGAATCTTATGTGTGTGGTCATGCTAAGGGACTGATCTAAGGTGTCCCCAAGATATTTTACTTCAATTTTTACTGGGAGGTCTGTATTGCTAAGGCTGACTTTTGGGGGTGGTGAAAAGTTTTGGTTCCTGGTTATATACATCAGCTCAATTTTATTGAAGTTGATACGGAGATTATGGTTGTTAAGCCACTTTGATGCTTGCCTGAAGCAGTCTGTAATTTTGGGTGGGGAGTGGGGTTATTGATGTTGAATGGGAGATATAGCATTATATCATCTGCATAGATGTGGCAACATATATGGAATTTTTTAAAAAATGGTGCAAATTGGCTGAAGGTATATTAAAAAGAGGAGCCGAGAGAGCAGAGCCTTTGACTTGCCAAAGACTTATGTATGTCAATATAATTTAAGAACAAAAAATGCCAATTCACCTCTGGCTTGGCTAGAGCAGAGGTACTCAAATCCAGTCCTGGAGGGCCACAAACCAGTCAGGTTTTCGGGATATCCCTAATGAATATGCATGAGATAGATTCAAATACGATGGAGGCAGTGCATGCAAATATATCTCATGCATATTCATTAGGGATATCCCGAAAACCTGACTGGTTTGCGGCCCTTCAGGACTGGATTTGAGTACCTCTGGGCTAGAGGATGTCTTTAGTTATGTTGGACACAGTCGATCTGGATCTCAGAAATGGCCAGAGCAGGATAAGATCCCATTAATTTTAAAACTTATGAGCTAGATTTACCAACGTGCGCTACAGCATTACAGTTAATATCTCCTTTTACTGATTTAGAAAATATACATTTTTGGACAGGGCGTTTTTCAACTTTAAGTAGACCAGACATGGAACTGACTCATTCAAAGAGTGTTATTGCTGTTTAGCTAAAATGAATTTACTTTAAGACTTTTTTTCAGGAATTTTTTCATATTTATTTAAAAAGACATTATTCTGAATTTTCCAAAACAGCTAAGTGCTTCAAAACTGGGCATTTAAAAGCCCAAGACAGAGTACTATATATTAATAACTCCACATATAAAAAGCCATCAGAATTGAAATATTAAGATCAAAATTAAAATTAACTCCTCTTCCCCTATAAAAATGAATCAGCTGCAAAAATCCATGGGAACAGTACAGTGAGCAGGGCAGAGTTCTTCTGTCCACAAAACAAAGAGTGGGACATGGGCGTGATAGTTTCTGATTGTCTTAAAGTAGCTAAACAGGTAGAAAAGGTGACGGCAAAAGCTAGAAGGATACTTAGGTGCAGAGGGAGAGGAATGACCAGCAGAAGAAAGGAGGTGATAGTGCCTCTGTATAAGTCTGTGGTGCAACCTCATTTGGAATATTGTGTACAAATCTGAAGACCGCACCTTTAAAAAGATGTAAACAGGTTGAAGTCGGTGCAGAGGGTGACTACCAAAATGGTCAGTGGACTTCGTCATAAGGCATATGGAGACAGATAGACAGGAAAGGCGGGATAGAGGAGATATGATAGAGATGTTTAAATACCTCCATGGCATAAATGCACAGGGGGAGAGCCTCTTCCAGTTGGAAGAAGACTCTGCAATGAGGGGGCATGGTTTAGACTTGCTCCAGGCATCTGAAAAGTGCTTGTATTGACTAACAAAAAATCCAAAGGGTGCAGAGGAGAAAGCCCGCCATCATCCCCAGTACTTGACACAATCTCAGTGATAGCAGAATGGGGTCTGATCCCAGGAGTCTCGGTTTCTAGCCCACTGTGCTAACCATTAGGCCATTCCTAGATTCCAGGTTCTGAAATACCTTTCTGCAGGGGTCCATCTTTGTGAAATCTTGTTGCACTTGGACCTGTCTGCTTTTTTCAGATATTCTGGCTTAGGCGTCCCAGATTGCATTTGAATGCTCTTTCTAAAATCCTCTTCCACGTGTTTGTGGGTCAGTCTTTAGCTTCAGCAGTTGCTAATTGTTTTTTTAAATGCTGTTTATGGAGTTTAGAAGTGCAAGAGTAGCCTCGTGGTTAGAGCACTAGCTTAGTAACCAAGAGACCAGCGTTCAAGTCTCCCTAACACTCCTTGTGGACTTGGGCAGGTAATTTGTCCCCCCACTGCCTTGGAAGAAAGGACAGGTCACACTGCCAAGAAAACCCAGGAGCTGCTGGGTCACCAGGATTCAACATTGATTCAGCAGCAGAGTTTAAGACAACAGACAGGAGGATATTTACTAAGCTGTAGAAGCTTGAGCACATGCTAATGACCTAGAATAACAGCTCACATGCTAAACAGACAGATGGGGGTAATTCTGCACTATCTGCCTAGTATGTGACTGGGAGGAAACTTGTCAGGTTAGGGGTGGAGCTTGGGCATGTCTGCACATCACAGTTAGCATGAGGGCTGACACTGCACAGTCATAATCACTTAATGCCACCTCACTGGATGGAGTTAAGTGTAGCCTCATCGCTGCTGGTGCACATTAGAGTCTGAATCGGTGCAGTATCTGCTGGGGCCATGCTATAAACACCCCCCAACAGGTGGTGCATGATGTTTGCACATACTGTGCTTTGATATCTATCCTAAATGTGCGATACCTGAAAAATCCTAGCACACTTTAGGAAACATACCCCATAGATTCACTGGTAATCAGTGGCGCTGAATATAAAGTACTGACTTCTACTACTACTACTACTACTATTGAACATTTATATAGCACTACCAATCGTACGCAGCGCTGTACAGACATGTAAGAGACAGTCCCTGCTCGTCAGAGCTTACAATCTAGTCAAGACAACACAAAGCTGAAATCAAGACAGGACAAAATCAGGCACTTACAAACTAGACAAGCAACAACAGAGCTAAAAAATCAAGTCAGGACAAAACGGCACCTACAATCTTAGTCAAGACAAAACACAGCACTTACAATCAAGTCAAGACAAAACATAGGGGTTAAGAGCTGAAGGCAACAGTGAAGAGGTGGGTTTTCAACCTGGATTTGAAGAGGGCTAGGGAGGGTGCCTGCTGCACGGGCACAGGTAGTTTGTTCCAAGTGTAAGGTGCATCAAGGTGAAAGGAGCGGTCTGGAGTTAGGAATATGAGTGGTGGGCACAGATAGAGGTAATTTGTTAGAAGAGCGGAGTTCACGAGAGGGGTTGTAGGGAGAGATAAAGGATGAGAGGTACTGAGGAGCCACAGAATGAAGGCATTTATAGGTCAGAAGGAGAAGAAGTTTGAACTGGATGCAGAAACAGATAGGGAGCCAGTGGAGTGACTTGAGGAGAGGAGTGATGTGGGTATGGCGAGGCTGGCGGAAGATTAGTCGCGCTGCAGAATGTTGATTAGATTGAAGGGGAAAGAGATGGTTCAAAGGGAGACCAGCAAGGAGTGGGTTGCAGTAGTCAAGACGAGAGGTGATTAAGGAGTGGGTTGCAGTAGTCAAGACGAGAGGTGATTAAGGAGTGGATAAGCGTTTTCGTAGTGTGTTTAGAAAGGAAGGGGTGGATTTTGCTAATGTTGTAGAGAAAGAAATGGCAGGTCTTAGCTATGAGCTGGATATGTGAGGAGAAGGAGAGAGAGGAGTCAAAGATAATCCCTAGGTTGCAGGCCAAGGAAACAGGAAGTATTACAGAGTTATCCACAGAGACTGAGAAAGAAGGAAGAGGAGGGGAGGTTTTGGGGGGAAAGATAAGGAGTTCAGTTTTGGCCATGTTCAGTTTAAGGCAGTGGTGAGACATCCAGGCAGCAATGTCAGAAAGGCAGGCAGAGATCCTGGTCTGGAATGCTGGAGAGATATCAGGCATAGAGTGGTAGATTTGGGAGTCATCGGCATAGAGATGGTACTGAAAGCTGTGGGAGGAGATAAGAGCACCAAGTGACTGGGTGTAAAGAGAGAAAAGGAGCGGACCCAGGACGTATCCCTGGAGTACACCAACTGGGAGTGGGATAGGAGAGGAGGAGGAGCAACCAGAACACACACTGAAGGAGCGGTGGGATAGGTAGGAGGAGAAGCAGGATAGTCCAGAGCCCCTAAAACCAAGCAAGGATAGTGTATCGAGGAGAAGGTTGTGGTCAACGGTGTCAAAAGCAGCAGATAGGTCAAGAAGGATGAGGACAGAGTACAGGCCCTTGGATTTAGCCATGAACAAGTCATTGGAGACTTTGACAAGAGCGGTTTCCGTGGAGTGTAGGGGACGAAATCCTGACTGTAAGGGATCCAGGAGTGCATGAGAGGAGAGGAAGTCAAGGCAGCGGTGGTGAACCTCACATTCAAGTAGTTTAGAGGTGAAGGGAAGGAGAGAGATGGCTCGATAGTTAGAAGGACAGGTAGGATCGAGTGAAGGTTTCTTGAGGAGAGGTGTGACCACGGCATGCTTGAAGTCTGCAGGGACAGTTGCAGTGGAGAGCGAAAGATTGAGAATATGAGAGATGGAGGGGACAACGGTGGAGGAGATGGGGCTCAGTAGGCGGGTGGGGATGGGATCGGAGGAGCAGGTGGTGAGTTTGGAGAAAGAAAGAAGGTGTGCAGTTTCCTCATCAGAGATGGAAGGGAAGGAAGAGAAGGTGGGAGGGGAGGGGGGATGGTTGGGGGGGGGGGTTGGGAGTGGAAGGGGGGAGGAGGGGCAGTAGCTGAGTCTGTGGGGAATTGAAGGGTGATCTTGTGGATTTTGTCATGGAAATAGTCGGCTAGGGTTTGGGCAGAAAGCGAGGGAGGGATCGGAGGCGGAGGTACTTTAAGGAGGGAGCTGAGAGTAGTAAAGAGATGGTGAGGATCGGAGGCAAGAGAGTTAGTCAGTTGGACATAGTAGTCTTGTTTGGCAAGAGCTATGGCTGACTGGAAGGACACAAGCATGAATTTGAAGTGTAGATGATCTTCAGGGGAGCGGGATTTGAGCCAGGCACGCTCAGCAGAATGGGTACAGGAATGTAGGTAATGGGTGGTGGATGAGAGCCAGGGCTGGGGTGGGGCACGTCTCACAGGACATGGGGTGGGTGGAGCGAGGGCATCCAGAACCAAAGAGAGTACAGCAATATAGGAGGTTACTGCCTCGGTAACAGACTTGGATGACATAATGGAAGAAAGAGATGGAGAAATAGTGGAAGAGAGGGTCAAGGGATCAATAGCATGAAGATTTCTGAATAGAATGGTGGAGATGGGACGGGTTTGAGGCAACGGGAGATGGAGATTAAAGCTTAAAAGGTGATGGTCAGATAAGGGAAGAGATGAATTACGGAAGTTCAAGGGTGAGGCACTAGAGAAAAATATCAGGTCCAGGCAGTGGCCCTGCTGGTGAGTGGGGGTGGTGGAACAAAGTTGAAGGTCAAATGAGGAGGTGAGGGATAGTAGCTTTAGAGCATGAGGATCAGAGGGGTTATTAACATGAATGTTAAAATTCCCAAGAATAAGAGTGGGGGAAGAGGGGTCAAGAAAGAAAGCCAGGAGTCAAAGTCAGAGAGAAAGGCAGAAGCAGACTTGTCGGAAGGTCGATAAATAACAGCTACTCAGAGGGGAAGTGGAGTGAAAAGGTGGATAGAGTGGACTTTGAAGGAGGGGAAGGAGTGGAACTGAGGCAGTGGGAGGTGTTGGAATTGGCAGGAGGGAGAAAGTAGAAACCCAAGACCACCACCACGGCCAGTGGGACGAGGTGTGTGGGTGAACTGATAGCCTCCATGGCAAAGGGCAGCAGGAGATGCAGTATCATCATGGGGGAGCCAGGTCTCAATTAGAGCGAGAAGATGTAGAGCATTGGAGATGACGAGATCATGAGTAAAAGCGAGTTTATTAGAGACAGAATGTGCGTTCCATAAGGCACAGGAGAAAAGGAGTGTGGAGAGGGAAAGGAGAGGGATACGGATAAGATTAGACAAGTTGCGTGAGGATCTCTTCTCAGAGTGGGACTGAGAGCTAGGGGGGCCAGGATTGGGGTTGATATCACCGGATGAGAGGAGGAGGAGAGTATGGGGAAGAGGGGAGACAGTACGGCGGAAACGAGGGTGAGGTTGCCTTAGGGAGAGAGAAGAAGGTTGGATGAGAGGGAGAAGTTGAAGAAGCTGAAGAGCTGATTATTGGTTAGGAGACAGAGTGGAGGGGGAAGTGAGGGTGGGAGAGGGGGGATGAGGAGAGGAAGAGTGAGGGTGCAGGTAGGAGGGGAAACAGTTGGGGAGTATGAGGAAAAGGAAGATAATGTGAAGTGGAGACATGGAAGAGGAGTGGAGTGGGGCTATGCAGCAATGTTACTTAGAGCAGTGGGATAGTGATGTAGGAATGCAAGCAATGAAGTAGCAATGGAGTAGCAGTCTACATGCTAAGCAGTCTACAGTCTAAGCAGCAGATGTTATTTGCAAGCAGTGAAGTAGCAGTCTACACGCTATGCAGTCTACAGCCTAAGCAGCAGATGTTATTTGCAAGCAATGAAGTAGCAGTCTATATGCTATGCAGTCTACAGTCTAAGCAGCAAATGTTATTTGCAAGCAGTGAAGTAGCAGTCTACACGCTGTGCAGTCTAGTTTGTGCAGCAGATGTTATTTGCAAGCAATGAAGTAGCAATGAAGTGAAGTCCACAGGTTAAGCTGGAGATGCTGATTTGCAGCAGTGATGTGGCAATGGAGGTAGGAATGCGGTGGCAATGTGGTCAACACGCTATGCAGCATGTGTTATATTTACCAGTAATGGCTGGGTGTGGGAGATGTCGGTTCTTCAATATGGTATCCACGGTCGTTATTGTGGCGTGGTATGAGCTTGAGAGCTTTTGGTCATGGTTTTGCTCCTGTGAAAGGGCTCCCGCCTAAGAGCCACGCTAAAGGGCCCTTTGACTTGGCCCTTAGGCGCGGGTCTGCGGGCATGGGGGCGCCTGATGGCACCTCCCTTTATTGAGTGCAGGGCCCTTGTGATTGGGCGATGGCACTGCCAGCGGGAAGGCTCCCAGGCTCGACCCTGATCGGACAGGGGAGCGTGAAGGAGATGGCGCTGGCTCGACCCTGATCCCACAGGGGAGCGTGAAGGAGATGGTGCTGGAGTCGGCGTATGCTTAAGCGGTGCCCGATGGCACCTCCCTTTATTGAGTGCAGGGCCCTTGTGATTGGGTGATGGCGCTGCCGGTGGGAAGGCTCCCAGGCTTGACCCTGATCGGACAGGGGAGCGTCAAGGAGATCCCACTTCTGGCAGCTCTACTGTATGTATGTTTTATTTATTAATTTATTTAGTATTTGATATACTGCCTTTCGACTGATAACGAAACTCAGAGCAGTGTACAAGATCTCGGTTAAAGCTGGGAGGATATAAAATGAGCACAATAAACATAAAAATTATAAACCATTATAACTATTTATCATTTTTCTAGTTCTACAGGGCATAGACAGGGCTAAACACACATATATGAGAGATGGTTCCTGCTCACAGAACCTGGGGAGGGGAACTTTAGCTACATCTGAAAGGATGTAGGTAAATTTTCCCAGAGAACACTTACATGCCTTCTGATGCTTATGGGACATCTCCCTTCCCAATGTGATTAGAGAATCATATAGCTCCAGGCTCACCTCCCCTTGGTCCAAATCTGTCAGCAAAACTAAGCTGACTCCTTGCAGTTCTCTGGCCACCCCATAAAAACCACCATTCAAACTCCCCCCATTAAATCCACCCAACATTAAAAAGTCATCCCCTCATGACCCTCTCCCCACATTCATCTACTCAAAAGTCAACGTCTTCAGTTTGATACATGGCTCCTCTTTGTGTAGCATGAAATTGTTCTTGCTAGCTTATGTTGTTGGATGATGGGCTAATTTGCTTAGTCATTAAAAGGACCCACTTGAGTACTGAAGCCTTTCAGAGCAGTGCCTGGTTTGTTCCATTAGTTAGGTAGAAGCAGCCTATTTCTGTAAAATTGATTCAGAATGTTACCTCGGGGCAGTTTCTCCAAATGTATTACTTTTGCGCATACCATGACAGTCATGAACCTCACTTCTAAGCCAGGGTATGTGGAGTATGATCTCAGCCTCGTAAATTTACTGCTAATGGTTGGCGTAGTACTTGTATCATGCCAAAGAAAGCCTCCTTCTGGAGTTCATAAGATGTAATAGGTATGGGTAGTTTGTCAAGATGTGCTTTGAAGTTCTTCTTATTCAAGCTTGTGGCTCCCAAAACAATGGGAAATATTTCTGTATCTTTCTGCCACATTTTCTTGGTCTCCGACTGCATTTCTTGGTACTTCAAGATTTTCTGCCTCTCCACACAATTATCACTTGGCACAGAAATGCAATGTGTGCCTTTGAGTCAGTCCTGACTCCTGGTGACCCAGAAGCTCCTGAGTTTTCTTGGCAGTAGATTGCCAGGCCTTTCTTCTGAGGCAATGGAGGGCTAAGTGACTTGTGCAAGGCCACAAGGAGTGCTAATGGGAATTGAACCCTGGTTGCTTGGTTACCAAGCCAGTGTTCTAACCACTAGGCTACTCCTCCCCTCCATCACTTGGCACAGACACCTCTATTTTCAATGCCGTTCAGATGTTTTTCTCCTTTACCACTATGTCGGGTTTCCTCACATCCAGTTTCTTATCCATTGGAATGGGAATGTCCCAGGTGATCAGAACCTCTTCATTCTCTGTAATTCTCTTAGGGTCATGATCCCAGTGCTTTTCAGGGACTGTGATGTAGTGTTTACAGAGTTTCCACTGGGCAAGGCGTGCTCTTTTGTTGTGCATTTCTGTATAGAAATTTTCTGCCATCAGAAGTTCACAGCCAGCTATGAGGTGAGTCCCTGTTTCCAGCTTTTTCTTACAAAATCAACATATGTAGTTGTCTGTAATCCACTGTCTTGGGCTGCAACTTTCAATTTCTCATCCTTCAGTTTCAGTTCACCTCTCCTTAACATTTACTTTCATCTTTCAGTCACTTTTGCATATTCAAATCCGATGATGCTGTCAGGTAGCCCTGGAGGCCTATGATAGTAGCTCTGTAGGTATAATCAATCTCTATGAGACTTATGAAGGGACACTAGAAATCCCACGGAATAGAAATTATTCCATTTTAACAAGTTAATCCTTCTGGCTGGAAGAAACATCTAGCAAACATCATGGTAAAGTGAAGCAGCTGGGAGCATACCACTGAAAAGATTTGGCTTTGCATGAAAATATTTGAATTCTTGATTCCCTTTTAACTTTCTTGTATACAGTAAACTCTTCTATAATGTTCAAAAGATGATTTGTTTGAGAAGCAGGAATCAGGTGGCATTACTGGAAGCACAAGCATATCTCTGGAAGATTTTGAAGATGACCGCAATAGATGTCGCCTCTTGTCATATACAACAATGTCACTCAGTCCGAATGTCAAATTATAAGCATTGACTTTGTTATTTCCAAAGTGACAATTTCTTTTTGCTATATTATGAACTTTATGGCAGCTGAGTGATAATTTGAAGCAGTTGTTGTATATTTATTCAGCTTATAGGACTTTAATTTCTAAACCTAGAAGTTCAGAGATTAGCTGAAGACCTCTGCCACTCTTTTCACATGAGAAAGACTAAACAGGGGTTCCATATGGCTCTGTGAAATTGCTCTGCAAAGGATTTCTCCCTCCAGGAAAAAAAAATACTCCTGGTAAGAGAGCTAATATTAGTACTGACTAGCGAGTCTTTACTATACAAGGCCATCTCCAAGCATGGAAGGAATGGCCTAGTTCTTAGTGCAATGGGGTTGGCATCAAGTCTTCCATTTTCCACAGACACCTGTCGTGATCTTGGCAGCATCACCTACTTTTCTCTTACCCAGGATATCCAATTAAATTGTCAGCTTTTTGGGCAAGGATGCTTTGTAAATTGATCGGCATCATAACTAATTTCCCACTGTTGTATATACTTCCTAATTGTAGATAGTTGCTATCCCCTGTTACTGTTGCATGGTTGTATATAGTTATCACAATGCTGTTTATTGTATTACCACACATGTTATATGTAAACCGCTTTGATCCGGCAAAAGGCAGTATATAAATATAGTTAAATAAATAAATAACATACTGTATATTTAAACACATCGTAGCACTGTCATATTTTGTATAAGGTTAATTCTACTTGCATGCTGCTCCTTGAATTCCCATTAAGAGAGCATATTGGAAATGTTTCTTTTTCCTGACATTGGAGGTAAGTTTTCAAAGCATTTTCTGCATGTAAAGCATATTTCAGATGCAGAAAATCACGGTTATCAAATTAAATGCTCATTATGCGCAGAATGATGGCACCTGCTTTAATGCGATATACCCGGATGTGTCCCCAGGGCAGAAGTGGAGCTGTAATGTGAGATGTGCCTTGGAGCAACTGGGCATTGGTGTGCTAATATTCATTTTATAAAAGTACATAGATGCCTGTGTTGTCTATATAACATATTCTGGTTGCTGTATCTTAAAAAGGATATAGAGGAATAGAAAATGTACAGAGAAGAGCCACCAAAATGGTAAAGGGAGTGGAAAGATACCCCTATGAAGAGAGGCTAAAAAAGGTTAGGGCTCTTCAACCTGGAAAAGAGACGGCTGAGGGGAGGTATGATAGATGGTGTGGCCCTTAGACAGTGACCTATATACACAACCAGGCAAACATGCCTGACAGCATTAGTATTAGAAGCTGCTGGTTTGTGCCACATGGTTCCTACTGGTTAAGAACATAAGAAATGCCACACTGGGTGAGACCAAGGTCCATCGAGCCGAGCATCCTGTTTCCAACAGTGGCCAATCCAGGTCACAAGTACCTGTCAGGGTCCAAAAAAGGTACGATTCCACAATGCTTGTCACAGGGTAAGCAGTGGATTTCCCTGGTCCTCTTTAATAATGGTTTATGAGCCTTTCCTCCAGGAACTTGTCCAAACCTTTTTTAACCCACCTACACTAATGACTTTTACAACATCCTCCACTAACGATTTCCAGAGTTTGATTACTCACTGAGTGAAAAAATATTTTCTCTTATTAGTTTTAAATGTGTTACATTGTAGCTTCACTGCATGTCCCCTAGTCTTTCTACTTTTTGATGGAGTAAACATCCGATCTACATTTACCCGTTCTACTCTATTAATTTATAGACCTCTATCATATTTTTATTTATTTATTTATTTCAACTTCTTATATACCGCACTCTTTGACATCAGCGCGGTTTACAAATAACAGAAAGGAACCAGAACAACAGGCTGTTTGGTATTACATATAACAGGAGTATCAACTTGGATAACATGGGAGAACTATTTACATGGAGTATATAATCTATTAGCTAGATAGCATGCTCGAACTATTTACATAAAATTAGCAGTGATGCTTGGAACAAGAGGGATATTGTGGATTATACTAGGGTGAGGCTGTTATGTTACGGTTCATGTAGGGTAGTATTTGATGAAAAGGTGCAGTTTAAGGGCCTTTCTGAACTGGGTTAGGTCGGTTATGGCGCGGAGGTCAGGTGGGAGAGCATTCCAGTATTTTGGTGCGCTAAACATGAAAGCTCTGTTTGATGTTGATAGGCTGCACGTTGTTATAGCCTTTGGGGTTGTTAGTGAGTTTAATGCTGCATGTCTCCTATTTCTATTTGATGGGACAGATTGGATGAGTTTGGTAAGTGATGTGGACGATAAACCATTTAAGGCCTTAAATGTGAGAAGGAGGGTTTTGAATGTAAGTCTTCCGTGTATAGGGAGCCAATGGAGCTCTTTGAGGATAGGTGTGATGTGTTCACTTCTGGCCGCTCCTAGAAGAACCCTGGCAGCGGTGTTCATTGCGAGTTGCAAGGAGTTTATTGTGGATTGTGGGAGTCCTTGTAGAATGGAATTGGCGAAGTCGAAGTGCGGCAGTATCAGTGCTTGGTAGATGGTTCTGAAGTCTTCGTGGTCTAGTAGGGGACGCAGGTGTCTAAGAGTGCGTATTTTGAAGTATACAGATTTTACGATATTGTTTATGTGTGATTTCATGTCGAGCCTATGGTCTAGTGTGACTCCGAGGTATTTTATTGTATCCTTGGTGCCTAGGTCAGCTCCCTTGACACTTATATGTGGTGGTGGGGTGAAGTTGGGGTCTCTTGTGATAAAGAGAACCTCAGTTTTCTTATGCTGAATGCGGAGGTTCTGTGACAGGAGCCATTGTGATACTGCATCGAAGCAGTTTGTTATAGGCAGTAAGTCCATTTGCATTGTGGAAAATGGCATGTAGAGTAGGATATCGTCGGCGTATATCATACATTTCACATTGAAGGACCTGATGATATCGCAGATAGGCTGCATATAGACGTTGAACAAGAGGGATGAGAGTGAGGACCCCTGCGGAACGCCTTGTCTTTGATGGAAGAGTTTTGATTCTCCTGTTGCAGATTTGACGTATTGCATTCTGGTGTCGAGGTATGATTTACACCATTCAAGTGCTGAGTTGCAGATGCCTTTTCCTTCCAGTCGACCGAGGAGAATCTCGTGATTTACCGAGTCAAACGCTGCTGCTATATCCAAGAAGATTAGCACGACGCCTTGTCGGATGTTGTCTATGGTATTGAGAATATCATTGAAGAGGGTGGTAAGCAGTGTCTCGACGCCGTGGAATTCTCTGAAACCGTGTTGAGAATAGTCTAGAGGGGCTGCGGAGTCGATGTGGTCTTGGATTTGGCGCTGTGCCTCTTTCTCAAAGATCTTTGCTAAGAGGGGGATACTGGCTATTGGCCTGTAGGAGTCTGGTCGTTTTGGATCCAGTTTAGCGTTTTTCAGTAGTGGCCTGATGGATGTGAGTTTTAATGCAGATGGGAAGGCGCCAGTAGTGAAAGAGAGGTTCATGATTCTTGCAATGAAGGTGCTAAAGTTACCCCGCAGGTCCTTTATCCAAAAGGCTGGGCAGGGATCGGTTTGCGCAGTGGTCGTGTTGAGTGAGGAGATGGTGTCTTCAATGTGTTTAGAAGAAGGCGTGTGAAGTGCGGATAGGGATGTTGGGCAGGTCGTTTCTTGTATATTGCTTTTTGAGAGTTCATCTGTCTGTAGGAGTTTTGATTGCAAGTAATCAGCAAATTCTTGCGGGTGGATATCATTATTTTGTTCAGAAGATGGTTCCTTTGATAGTGACTTAACCAGGTTGAAAAGGTCGCGAGGTTTGTTCAATGATCTCTTGAGCATATCTGAGTGGTATTGCTTCTTTCTGGCTGTGATTGCCTCGCGGTGAGTTGAGAGGTGAAGAATG
Organism: Ichthyophis bannanicus; assembly: GCA_033557465.1. Taxonomy (NCBI): domain Eukaryota; kingdom Metazoa; phylum Chordata; class Amphibia; order Gymnophiona; family Ichthyophiidae; genus Ichthyophis; species Ichthyophis bannanicus. The sequence goes on along the minus strand of CM066038.1, from coordinate 11,139,666 downwards.
TAGGCTTCGTGGTCGTCGGTAGCTAGTGAGCGGCGCCAGCGTTTTTCTAGCCTTCGTAGGTGCGTAAGAGAGGCCCGTAGTTCCGGGGAAAACCATGGTGCAGAGGTTCTTTTCCCTGATAAGGTCTTCTTGTTTGGTAGTTGAGCAACAGCGTTGAGGCTGTCGTTCCAGGCAGCGATTGACTCGTCGAGGTTGAGTGATGTGTTGTTGAGGATTGGTTGGGTACTTGACAGAATAAGTTCTCTGTTGAAAGGTCGAAAGCCCCGTGTTACTCTGGATGTATTGGCGAGTTTGCTGGTGTTCAAATTATGACTGTTGTTCAGAGGGATTCGTAGGTTTATGAGTTTATGGTCAGACCATGGGACATTGGTGACCGATGTTATAATGTTGCTGTTTTGCTCGGCGACATGGTGTGGGGCAAATACCATGTCAAGAATGTTTCCTTTGGAATGAGTGGGTTCAGTGATCATTTGTTTATAACCAAGATTTTCGATGGCATTGAGGAGTGAGGAGGATTGGTTTTGTTGTAGTGATGGGAGGTTCAAGTCTCCCATAATCCAGTTGGGAGTGTTGGGGTTGCTGGTGTCAGCGGCCAGATCCAATATAGTGGGCAGATCGTCTGGGGAGCTCGAGGGGGCTCTGTAGACCAGGTTTATGGAGCATTGTTTATTGGCTATGGTGATTATGTCCAGATTGTTTGTGCTATGGGAGTTAGTCATGTTGAAGAGGAGTTCAGACTTGGTGAGTATGAGTGCTCCTCCTCCTTTCTTGTTTTCTCTGTGGGTTGTGTGTATAGTGAAGTTTGGTGGAATGAGTTGGTTGATAAGGACATTGTCTTCTTTAGATAACCAGGTTTCAGTGATCATGAGAGCATCAAGATCATAGAGGGTAACTATGTCTAGGATTACAGGCCATTTTTTTTGAATTGATCGAGCATTTATAAGGGCACATTTTAGGTTTTTTGAGGGCGATGGTTTGTGTTGCTTCAGGTTGCTGGATTGCTGTATTGCAATGTGGATCAGGTGGGAGTGTCGGATGTGCGCTTCCCTAGTCGGATACTGAAAAGGGTTGCCTGCCCATTGCTTTCCGTGGTTTTTGAGGATGGGGATAAGACTGTAGGTGGGGGAGTAGGCAATGGTGGCTCCGAGCCAATCTGTGAGGAGATAGAAACTGAGGAGAGTAATGAAGTGGAGAGACATTTTGGTTTCTGGGATATAGTATGAGGTGGTAATTGAGTTTTGGGTGGTAAGAATACACAATACAGTGGTAAGAATACACAATACAGTATACAGGTAATTTCACAGTACAGTATGCAGACTATTAGGTGGTAACAAAGATATCACTGATTAAGGTGTATGTTACAAGGCTAGTAATGACTATAGCAAAATATAGGCTAGTAATGATTAGTAATGACTATAGCAAGGCTAGTAATGATTATAGCAAAATATAACAGATGACGTGTGTGTGCGTGTGTGAATGCTATACAGACAACTGTAAGAGTAAGACCAATGGAGAGAGTCAGGTGTGAGGGTATGAGAATGCAATACAGGCAACTGTAAGAGTTAGGCAAATATAACAGGTATCAGGTGTGTGTGTGTGTGAATGCTATACAGACAACTGTAAGAGTAAGACCAATGAAGAGAGTCAGGTGTGAGGGTATATGAGTACAGGTAACTGTAAGAGTCAGGCAAATATAACAGGGTCAGGTGTTTGTGTGAATGCGATACAGACAACTGTAAGAGTCAGGCTGATGAAGACAGTGTTTGTGAGTGGTGTTGCTTGGTGAGGGTGAAGTGGGAGGTCAGTTGGGAGTGAGTACTGACGACAGTATAAGACAGTATATGACAACATAAAACAGCAGAATCTTGATGGTTACTCACAACAGTATGGGACTAGTCAGGAGTATAGGCAGTTCGTTGGATCTTAGGGTGTATATTCAAGGGACAGTCATGAAATGCTATAAGTGGCAGTAAGTGGGATTGCTTTGAACTGCTGAGTGAAATTCTTGGTTAGAGAGCTGAAGTATACTTGCTGTGAGGTCGGACAGTACGCTGGAGACGACTGAGGGTTCAAGTTGGGGGTCGGGTGTGGTTGCAGACTTCTTGGCTTAGCTGTTACTCGGTGACATTTGAGAGTGCCTTTGCCTAAGGGCCTAAGGGCTCCGCCTCCCACAGCCCCGACTGGGCCGGAGGTCTCCTGAGCAGGCTAAGATGGCTGCTGCCTGCTCAGGCGTGCTCTACCCTGATCGGGGAGCACAGAGCCGGTGGGGAGCTGAAGAGGGTTTGGCAAAGACAGTGCAGTCCTTCTAGAGGCCGTGTGCGTGGACTTCTAATCTTGTGTCATTTTGATGTGGTGGTGGTGGTTGGCTTCGGAGCGCTGTTGCTTCCCTGGAGGTCCCCGCCTAAGGGCCACGCCAAAGGGCCCTCTGGCGAGGCCCTCAGGCGCGGGCCCGCAAGGCGCGGGTGCGCCCGATGGCGTTCCTTTTAAACTGCAGCTGGCCTGCCCCGATTGGGTGGAGGAAGACTGGAGGGCGTCCTTCTTCTTGCTGGGTGCTCGATCCCTCCTGGGAGAGCCGCGGCCGGGCGGGAAGTGGTGGAGGCAGCAAGAGGGAGCCTGCGCCCGATGGCGCTCCTTTTAAACTGCAGCTGGCCTGCCCCGTTTGGGTGGAGGAAGACTGGAGGGCGTCCTTCTTCTTGCCGGTTGCTCGATCCCTCCTGGGAGAGCCGCGGCCGGGCGGGAAGTGGTGGAGGCAGCAAGAGGGAGCCTGCGCCCGATGGCGCTCCTTTTAAACTGCAGCTGGCCTGCCCCGATTGGGTGGAGGAAGACTGGAGGAAGACATATCTCCCCATATCTGTCTCTTTTCCAAGTTGAAGAGCTCTAACCTTTTAAGCCTTTCCTAATTGTGGCATCCCTCCATCCCCTTTACCACAGGCGGGCAAGAAGGCAGCTGTGCCTCCCCATATGCCCCCCTTCCCACCCTCCTCTTTTTCCCAATAATGCCAAGGCTCCATTGATCTCAACTCACAAATTAGATTTATTGGTGTGTCTTGGCTGCAGTATCACATACTTTAGACAACGATTAAATATCAACATACAAATTGCATATCATATATACAACCAATGCAACTCAACAATGCAAAACTTATAGCGATCAACTCGTACTGCCTAATCGAGTTCACGAGGGACAAACAGTCTTGGTGCACATCCGTTTGAAGCTTCTTTCTATCTTTTTGCCCATCAGGTAAATCATGGTATCATAGTATCGGGGTAAAGCTGGCAGTAGAAACAGGCCTTACCCTCGTCCAGCAGGGGTCATACCTCGTGGCTCCAATCTCGCCCTATCAAAGGTTATTTTGGAGCCCCTCACTCCTGTGTCAATGATAGAAACATAGAAAAAGACCACATGGCCTATCTAGTCTGTCCTTCCATATCAACAACTACAACAGTCACCTTTTTACCTTTAGAGATTCTCTGTGTTTTTCCCATGCTTTTTTGAATTCAGTTACTGTCCTCATCTCTACCACTGCCACTGGGAGACTATTCCACTGATCCACAACTCTTTCTGTAAAGAAATATTTCTGCATATCACTCCTGAATCTATCCCCCTTCACCCTCATCCCATGTCCCTTTGTAGCAGAACTTGCTTTCAATTGAAAGAGGCTCTCTCCCTGAACATTTATGCCACGGAGGTATTTAAACATCTCAATCATATCACCTCTATCCCGCATTTCCTCTAAGGTGTACATATTAAGATTCCTAAGTCTGTCCTCATATGCTTTATAATGAAGACCACTAATCATCTAAGTAGCCATCCTCTGCACCGACTACATCCTGTTCACATCCTTTCAAAGGTGCGGTCTCCAGAATTTCACACCATACTCCAAATGAGGTCGTACCAAAGACTTATACAGAGGCAATATCACCTCCTTTTTTCTGCTAGCCATTCCTCTCCGTATGCACCCAAGCATCTTTCTAGCTTTTGCCGTTGCCTCATCTACCTCTTTAGCTACTTTAAGAACATCAGATACAACCACGCCTAGGTCCCGCTCTTCTTTAGTGGACAAAAGTACTTCACCTCGTATACTATATTGTTCCCTTAGAATGCTGAAGCCCAAATGCATGACCTTACATTTTTTAACATTAAATCCCAGCTTCCAAATTCTAGATCATTCTTCAAGCTTAGCTAGATCCCTCCTCATGTTATCTACACCTTCCTGGCTCTCTACTCTATTGCAGATTTTGGTATCATCCGCAAAGAGGCAAACCTTACCCGATAGCCCTTCCGCTATATCACTAACAAAGATGTTAAAAAGAATCGGACCAAGGACAGATCCCTAGGGCACACCACTGGTAACATCCTTCTCCTCAGAGTGAGCTCCATTTACCTGTACTCTTTGTCGCCTCCCACCCAACCAATTTCTAACCCAAGCAGTAACTTTAGGGTCCTTCCCTAGGGTGCTCAGTTTGTTTATAAGTCGCCTGTGAGGAACAGTGTCAAAGGCTTTACTGAAATCCAAATACACCACATCTAGGGCTCTCTCTTTGTCCAACTCCCTGGTCACCCAGTAAGAGAAATCAATCAGATTTGTCTGACAAGACCTGCCTCTGGTGAATCCATGCTGCCTCGGATCCTGTAATCCGCTGGACTCCAGAAACCTCACCATTTTCTCTTTCAGCAGCGTTTCCAATAATTTACTCACCACCAAAGTTAAACTAACTGGCCTATAGTTTTCAACGACATCTTTACTTCTGCTTTTGTGCAAAGGCACCACATGAGCCTCTCTCCAGTCCTTTGGCACCACTCCCGACTCCAATGAGGCATTGAAAAGGTCAGTCAGTGGAGCTGCTAGAACGTCCCCAAGTTCCCTCAGTATTCTAGGGTGTATCCCATCCTGTCCCATCGCTTTGTCTACTTTAAGTTGAGCTAGTTTATCATGAACACAGTCTTCTGAAAATTCTTCAAGATGCCCATCGCTTCTGTTCCTGTTTGTGGGTGTTTTCTGAGGTCCTGCTCCTGGTTCTTCATCTGTGAACACAGAACAGAAATATTTGTTAAGCAATTCCGCCTTATCCTTATCAGTTTCTACATATTCCCCCCCTGCACCCTTGAGTCTGACAATACCACTTTTGCCCTTCCTCTTCTCACTAACATATCTGAAAAATGTCTTATCGCCCCATTTTATTCCTTTGGCTATTTCCTCCTCTTTTTGAATCTTTGCTTTCCTGACTACTTTGCTAGATTTTCTAAGTTTTTCTAAATATAGATGCCTGTCTTCCTCTCTCTGTGATCTCTTGTATTTCATGAAGGCCTCCCTCTTTTTCTTCACTTTTTCAGCTACTTCTTTCCAAAGCCATAGCGGTCTCCTTTTCCTTTTACCTTTATTTACCATTTTAACAAAAAGGTTGTTTGCCCTTAAAATATCCCCTTTCAGTTTTGCCCACTGTTTTTCTACATCCCCCAGCTGTTCCCATCCCGCTAACGACTATCTGAGGTATTGGCCCATCTTGGCAAAGTTAGTCTTCCTAAAGTCTAAGACCCTCACCTTTGAATGGATTCTAACAGCCCTAGTCCTAATACTGAACCACACCATCTGGTGATCACTGAATGCAAAATGATCTCCCACTACAACATTAGAAACACTTTCACCATTGGTAAGCACCAAGTCTAGTATGGCCCCTTCATGTGTGGGGTCTGTTACCAATTGCCTGAATAGTTCTTCCTGTAGAGAATCCAGGATCTCTTTACTTCTAGATGATACTGCAGCAGGAATGTGCCAATCAACATCTGGCATATTGAAACCCCCTATCAGTAGCACTTCCCCTTTCCTAGCAATGCTGCGTATGTCTTCAATTAACTCTCTGTCCACCTCTTCCTCTTGTGAGGGAGGTCTGTATATCACACCAATGCAAATAGATTTCTCTTTCCTTCTTTCTAGTTTAACCCACAATGCCTCCTCTCTCCCTTTTAAGCTCTGTAATTCCAAAGCTTTAATAGTAGTTTTTACATAAAATGCCACTCCTCCTCCCCTTCTTCCTACCCGGTCCTTTCTGAATAAAGTATAGCCAGGTATAGTTACATCCCAATCATGGTTTTCTGTGAACTATGTTTCTGTAACTGCCACTAAATCCAAGTCAGCCACTCCCACCAAAGCTTCAACCTCAGGGATCTTATTTCCCATGCTACGGGCATTTATACACATTGCTTTCCATATGTTACCCCTGTTACCCATTTCCATAAAGGTATTTAATGTATTATTTACCTGGGGGCTTTCACTTACCTGGGGGCTTTCTTCACCCATCTCCAACGAATCTAGTTTAAAGCCCTCTTCAGTAGATTAGCCAGTCTACTACCGAAGACGTGTTGACCTTTCTTGGACAGATGGATGCCATCTCTGCTCTGCAACCCCTGGAACAGCATCCCATGGTCTAGGAAACCAAAACACTCTCAATGACACCATCCACGTAGCCATGCATTCAACTCCAGGATGTGAGCCTCTCTGCCTTGGCCTTTACCCTCAACAGGGAAGATTCCTTCCCCCCCCCCACGCTATGTAAGCTCAGGGGGATGTGGGGGTGGCGCCTTCCACCAACTGTCCCTGCTGCAGCCCATTGCCTGATCCAGGGGAGGACAATTCCCTCAGTGCCACTGCCTCCTTAGTTCCCTTGCACGGCTGTGTGCCCCATCTCATGACCCTAATTATGCCACTGCCCACTGGCAGTGGTTCCTCACTTGCTGGTGGTCCCCCAACTATGCCTTAGCTGTGGCCAAGTCTCGACCCTGACCTCCCCCATAATATTTCCACTGTATCTTGGATCGCACAGAGGAAAACATTCCATGCCTATGTCAGATAGGTGCACCCCATCTGAGAAATACAAGCCAGGGCATTGCTCCTCTATCAGGTCGTGTCTGATGAAGTACACACCGATGTCTTTGGTAAATCGCATCATCCATCGATTGACTTTGTGACAGGTCTACTCTACAGCCCAATACAACCGTTCACCATTCCAAACCCTGCACGGAATGATGCAGGACCACACCAGCCGGATACCAGGGAAAGCGTCCTTCAGAGCTAACATGTCCCCCTGCATCTTCCTGGTGATGTCCACACTGTGAGTTACAGCCAGGTCATTCCCTCTGAGATGCACTATCAATGCCTATGGAGCTCCCCGTGCCCTCTTCTTATGTAAGAGAGTGGGTACCAGCTGGTCCCACAGCACACCACGCAGGCTCATCCAGACGATGGATACCTCTGCTGTGTTCATTCCTAAGTTAATTCCCTGCAGTCGGTCCATGGTCCTCCTCTGTGCCCAGTGTATGAAGGAGTGGGCTGCACATCCCAAACTCTCGCACCCTCTGTGTTGCCTCCACACTTAGAACAAAGCCAATGAAGAGATGTGAGTTAAGGCCGCGGTGTCCCCTACAAAGCTTCTGCAGGTCTGCTGCAGGAGCCATTATGGCTTGCCATCTGGGCAAACATATAACTTGTAATGCTCTGATTGCCACCTGCCAATCACCATGATGTGCTCTGGCGTCATGCCAATCCCTTCTGTGATATTCGCCGCCCCTATCTTGAAGGAGTGTGTGCCATATTCCTCCACCCACCACCCTAGGCTATCATTAGACATTTTAAGGATTCATGAAGTGGAAATGCGAGAGCGGGGTCTGATCTTCATGCACTATGAGCTGCTCCCCCCCTTGTGTCCGGATCCTGGTGTTCTCATGGACGTTCCTTACCAGACTAACACCCCGACCTGTCAGGTTGTTCTTAGATCTGCATATGTGGATCTCTACTCCCCCATCCCCAACTGTGACATCCTTTAGCTGAAGTCCCCTGCCTCCCGGAGCATGCCTTGAGGGAGCCACCAACTCACTCTCATTGCAATGAAGAAGGGCAGTACAAAAGCACATCGAAAGAGCCATGCTTCAAATCTGTTGTGACAGAACACATCCGTGACTCGTATCTCTCTCAACAATTCATGGGCGTTGGTGGTCTGGTGGGTGGATACACCCAGCTGACCACCCCTTCACCACCCTAGCAATAATGAAGTCGGCTGACGGGCTCTGCTCCCCCATCGTTCTGGCGAAGAAGGTGATGGCCACCAAGTGCATTTTAATCACTGATTTGCTTATCCCTTCATCTCTGCAGGAGAGTATCCATTGGATGATAGTGCCAGTCTGAAACTGATCACCGTTCCTGATCCGCTTCTCCTGACAAAACTCCTGAAACTGGCTCCATGCCCTCACATATCTGTGTCGGGTTGGCATTGCAAGAGAGTCCATCATGAGGTTCCATACTTCAGCAGGCCAAAGTTTCAGACCGCTGCTGGGATAAGGGTCTTAGAACGACAGAGGGCATTAGCTAGGATGTTGTGGGACCAGGGACATGCTCTGCTCTAAAGGTAATATTGTGCATCAGGCATCTCAGGACTATCTGACATACATCCCATTGACCGCCTGTACCACTGTCATATTATCCATGTGGAACATAATTGCACTGTTCACCATTTTGGGCAGGCACCCATAAGAATAGGGCTGCCTTTATTGGAAACAATTCCAGGAAGGTGACAGCTCTCGTTTCGCTGTGTTTGTACCAATCACTTGGCCATGATACAGAGCACCAGTCTCCACAAAAGTATATCCCAAATCCCAGTCCTCTGAAGGCATTGGTGTATAGTTCTCGGTCTGAGCTGAAAATGGGAGGGTCCTACCAGAAGGCGATGCCATTGAAGTTCCACAGAAATACCACCCAAAAGCCCAAGTCTTCCTTTATGTCTTTCGTCAGGGACAGTCACTGGCAAAATACCCTCCCCATGGGAATGACTCTTGTCGTGAAGCAGAGCGGGCCAATCAATGACTGAAACTGCTGTAGCATCGCCTTGTGCGCGGTCTTAATTTGTCAACCTTGTCCTGCGGCAGGCACGACACCTGCACCCAGGCAGTCCAATGACCAAAAGGTGATCACCGTCACCAGGCTCTCAGTTTTGTCTGCTGCCAAGGGTATGCTGAAGTGCTGTGCAATCTGCCGGAAGGATGTCATGACCTGCTTGCACTGCTCATATCCTGAGCCTACAAACAGGAAATCATCCAAGTAGTGGACCACCTTTCCCAGCCCCGTAATTTCCTCTATCACCCAATGCACAAATGAGCTGAAGAGCTCGAAGTAGGCGCATGAGATTGAGCAACCTATGAGCATGCATTTGTAGTAATAAAATTTCCCGCCAAAGCAGAAACCAAGCAATTCAAAGGAGTCCGGGAGAATGGGCAGCAGGCGAAAGGCCGACTCGATGTCCTTCGCTAGATATGCCTGCATACCCATTCCCTGTGCCATAATTATGGCCTGGTCCACTGATGCATATTGCACCGAACACAACTGTGGGTCAATATAATCACTAACCGAGTTGCCGTCTGGGTATGACAGGTTGTGAATTAATCGGAATTTACCTGGTTCCTTCTTTGGCACTATGCCCAAGGGGGATATAACGAGGTCATCAAATGGTGGCTCGCGAAATGGTCAGGCTATTCTCCCCAAGGCAATCTCTTTGGCGAGCTTGCCCTTCGCCACCTGGATGTTTCAGAGAATGGAAGGGGAGTCGTACATCGGGGGCAAAGGGGTGCAGTTGAGCTTAGCAGAGGGGATGTGAAAATCTTGCTCAAACCCCTCCCCAATGCTGCAGGCTTTCACCTGCATAGGGTAAGCTTGCAGCCAGGGGCACATGCTTTCAAGGTTGATGGGCGATGGGGCCACTGCCATTGTTCCCACAGATGCTAGCCAGGCTCTGTGCAGTCTTCCATCCTTGTTGAACCTGCATGCCGTGACTGGATGTCCTGCCCTTCTGCCAGAGCAGACATGCCTGAACTTACAGAGGTTCCCGGTGCATTGTCTGGTGTTGTAGTGGTGGCAGTAATGTCGCCCTGCTGCCTGCCCCTCTGACCATGAAGGATATGTCTGCTCAGAGTCCTGTGTGCTGAATGGCAGAAAAGGTTGGTACCCACCATCATGATGTAATGGCCTGTTCTGTGCCACCTCATCCAGCCATAGGTCGACGACCCGGTGATGCCACGTCAAGGTGGGGTCGACCGCCAAATGCTTTCGAAAGCTGACTTCATAATTCTGCCAGGCCCATCCCCAAAAAGCCTGTGTATGTGCATTATAGTGTCATGGTTAGAAAAGGGCCAAGTTCTGGCTTCTTCTCCATCACCACATTCATATAAATGTGAAACACTGAAACTCATTTGTATGTAGACTTATTTATCTTTTACTTTTGATCTATCTCTCCTGCCCCCTTCCCTTTCCCCTCCCCCTCCTTATCTTCAGCCTCCTGATCCCTGATGAGCAATGCAAAAATATTGATAAACTCATTCTTCCATATTTTTTTCTAGGTTTTCTTTGACACCTCGTGCGCCAGTGGCGACACCCCACAGTGCATGTCTGCCCCACCCGTGACCACTGCCAGCTCGGATGGTTGAAACATGCTTGCCCCCGTGACCATGTTGTCCATTTGTATCCCAACCGTACTCCCCCCCCCCCCCCAACCAGACCTTGGCTGCGTAACTCTTCCCTCCCCTGAACTTTTAAAAGCAGTTTTCATAAATTTAACGAAGGTGAGCTCCCCTTCGCTGTCTGACAAGGAGTTTTCCAACGTTGAGGTGGAAAGACTTTGCACCCTTGAATCATGAACAGACTTACCGGAGGGAGCTTGCCATGCTGGAGTGCACTGTGTGTCGTCCTGGCCACTGGGGGCGCTGCACTCACCAATATCATCTTCTGCACCAAGGGGAGCTCAAGCCGTCATCGGACAGCCCTGGGGCCGAGCTCCCTGAGGACCTGCATCAGTTCTTCCATTTTATTGCTCATGGCCCTTGTGTTGGTAATCTTCTTTGTCGTCGCTGTCCTCTTACTGCACCATGTGGGAGCGATAGCTGTGTCCTCTGTTCTTTTTCTTTTGACTGCAGCAATGACTACTTTGGCGATGCCTGCCACTGAGGCCTGCTTCGTGGATCCTCACCCGTGTTCCGCAGTTTGCCGTCATCCCTACATTCTGCTCTGTCCACTGCTGCTCATCTGAGGCATGTCTATATAAGAAAATGCTAGGGAGAGGCAAGAGAGGATAATGTCATCTACTGCTCGCTGTTGACTCTTCAATCTGGTTCACCGAACGCTGTCCTGCCTGACTGGCCCATTGAACATGGGGCCCTCAATCACATTTATTCCTGTTAACTCCCTTTCTAGCTACCCCTTATTAGTACTTTTTGCCTTATGTTCTATCGTCCTTTAGACTGTATGTACAAAGTCAGCACAATCCCATAAAAAATCACTAGATGATTCCCTTTCCTCTAACTAACATACATAGCATCTCTGCACAGACCAATACTTTATTTTTTTGCTATCCATCTGCCTGAAAACTGTAAACATAGAAGTGTGAGTCACAATTACCCCATGCACATTTTATGAACATATACACCTACCACCAGCATTTTTTGTTGTTTTTTTTTGTCAGGGAAAGGTAACTGCTCCTATGCAGGCCACATAGCCTTCACTGCCACCAACCCCAAGATGACAGCCATATGGGACCCCTCGCGAGATGTCCTACCTCACTGTCTCCGCTTACCTTGGGACTGCAGCAACACACCATTGGCCCACTATTTATATTTTATTTTATTTTATTTCTTTACCTGCCTACAAGAAATCTGGGCCACCGGAGGCATGCCTCCCGGCTCCACTGAAGGTCCCTATTCCCGGAAGGAGGTTGCCCCATGATGACTCACCCCGTTCTCCACTCAGTCACTCCTGCTCTGCCCTATCGTGCTCCCGCGGACCTCCAAAAGTTCTCCCCCCTGGGGACCTTGCCTGAATCAGAAATTTTATTGCTGGGAAGCTGCCGGGGTTTGTTGGGCCGTTGTACTGAAGCGAGGGAAGCTGCTGGGGTAAGCTGAGTCCTTGCGCTGAAGCCAAGCTGTCTTCTGTCTCCTTCCGGAGGGACAAGAGGGCAATCCCGGACCTTCGGGCTGCTGAAATAGGCCTCCTCTGGGTCTGCCCTCTCACCCCTCTGCCCCCACCAGCCTTAACTCTGTGTTGCCCGGCATCCCTCTCAACAGCACCTGCCATTACCAGCAACTCTCAAACAGCTCTCCAAAGAGTGTTTGAATATTACAGCCCGTGTCTTTGGAACTCACTCCCACATCACCTAAGAGCAAATATGGATAGTGCTGACTTCCGAAAACAGCTATAGACTCACCTCTTCATGGAATACTATGACACTATAGCTATCACACAGCATTAACAGTCAAGAACTACTTCCAATCACTCCACCCACCATGTCGTACACTATCCAGAACCCTAAAAAGCCAAATAAATAAATAATCCCCTGCCTGCCTGCACCCGCCATTGCTGTGGGGATCTTTTTGGTGGCTCTTCTCTTTACCTTTTCTAATTCTGCTATATCCTTTTTAAGATATGGAGACCAGAATTGCACACAATATTCAAGGTGCAGTCGCACCATGGAATGATACAGAGGCATTATGATGTCATCCTTTGTTTTATTCTCCATTCCTTTCCTTATGATACCTAGCATTCTATTTGCCTTCTTGGCCGCTGCTGCACACTGGGTGGAGAGTTTCAATGTATTATCCACAATGACGTCTAAATCTTTTTCCTGGGTGGTGGTTTCTAAAGTGGTACCTTGCATTGTGTAACCAAAGTTTGGGCTGTTCTTTCCTAGACGCATAACTTTGCACTTGTCCACATTAAATTTCATCTGCCATTTGAATGTTCAGTCTTCAAATTTATCAAGATCCTCTTGCAATTTTTCACAATCCTCTTGGGTTTTAACAACTTTGAATAATTTTGTGTCATCTGCAAATTTGATTATCTCACTCAGTATTCCTATTTCCAGGTCATTTATGAATATGTTAAAAAGCAACGGACCCAGCACAGATCCCTGGGGTACTGCACTATTCACCTTTCTCCATTGGGAAAATACGCCATTTAACCCTACCTCTCTGCTTTCTATCTTTTAACCAGTTCCTGATCCACAACAGTGCACTGCCTCCTATCCCATGACTTTTTAATTTTGCCAAGGGTCTCTCATGAGGGACCTTGTCAAAGACTTTCTAAAAATCCAGATAAACTATATCAACTGGCTCACCTTTATCTATCTGTTTTTCCGCATCTTCAAAAAAGAATATAACAGATTAGTAAGATAAGATCTTCCTTGGCTAAATGCATGTTGGCCTTCTGTCATTAAACCATGACTATCTACATGTTCAGTAATTTTTTTCTTTATAATGGTTTCTACCATTTTGACTGGTACTGATGTCAGGCTCACTGGTCTATGGTTTCCCGGACCACCCCTGGAACTCTCTTTTTAAAAATTGGTGTTACATTGGCCATTTTACAATCTTCAGGTACAACAGATGATTTTAATAATAGTTCACAGATTACTAATAGTAGGTCTGAAATCTAATATTTCACTTTTTTCAACACACTCAGATGTATACAATCTGGTCCAGGTGATTTGCTACTCTATCAAAATTTTTGTTGCAGTTCTTCTGATACATCACCTTTAAATCCCATTTCAGGCATGGGTAACTTCTCTACATCTTCTTCAGTAAAGACAGAAGCAAATAATTCATTCAGTATCTTCACTATGGCCATGTCCTCCCTTAGTGCCCCTTTTACCCCTCTATCATCTAATGGTCCAACTGACTTTAGAAATATAGAAACATGACGGGCAGAAAAAGACCATATGACCTATCTAATCTGCCCTTTCATACTGAGTACTACAATAGTCTCCTCTTTTCCCTTACAGATTCTCTCACAGGTTTTTTTTGCTATGAATATACTTGAGAAAAGTTTTTATTGTGCATTTTTGCTTCCACGACAAGCTTTTTTCAAATTCCTTCTTTAACTGCCTTATCAATGCCTTGCATTTAACTTGCTAGTGCTTAGGTTATTTCCCGTTTTCCTCATTTTGGTTCCTTTTTCCATTTCCTGAAAGATGTTTTTTTGGCTACAACAGCCTCTCTGAACTCACCTTTAAACCATGCTGGTAGTTTTTGCTTTCCTTCCACCTTTCTTGAAACGTGAATACATGTGGTCTGGGCTTCCAAGATAGTATTTTTAACTGGTCTCTGTTCACTTTAATATCAAGCACACAGCTAGATCACCTTCTCTCAATGATGAACACTGCCACATTACCATTAGACCCATGCTCAACTGCATGGATCAAAGCAGCCAAGAAAGAGCTAACCTCACCACTGCTCAAAATAATTAATTCTTCCCTCACCCTAGGTCTGATGCCAACTAACCTAAAGGTCTCCTCCATCAGGTCCACCCTGAAGAATGCTACAGCTGACCCTGCCTTACCCACATCCTACAGACCCATCTCCAGTATCCCTCTCCTAGCAAAAATAAGAGAAAAGTCATCCAGTTCCAGCTGCAGAATTTTATAGACTCCAATGCACCTCTCGATGATCAGCAACATGGGTTCCGAGAACATTACAGTACCGAAATGCTTCTGACTTCTCTCCTTGACACTCTGCTCAAGGGAATCAAAAGATCCAAACATTCATCTTTATATTCATGGATATCTCAGCGGCATTTGACTCTGTAAACCACAGAAGACTCCTCACTCGCCTGGCAGATATCAGAATAAATGGGATTCCCTTAAGATGGCTTCACTCATACTTATCCAACCACATGCAACAGGTTAAAGTACAAAGCAGGACCTCAAAACAATTTCAAATTCACCAAGGATTGCCTCAAGGATCAGCTCTCTTAGCCTTCTTATTTAACTTATACATACAGCCCATATGTAGCATCTTCCAGAAACACAGGATAATATTTCATATCTATGCAGATGACATTATGCTGTACACCCCAATAGCAACAAGGAACCCGGACCTCTCCACCATCCTCTCTTGTATCAAGGGAGTGACCCACCGGCTACATGAACACTCGCTCACACTGAATGTAAGCAAAACCAAGGCACTGGTTGTGAACAGAGACCCCAACTACATTCCAGTAAAGAAACTTACCTTCAATAACCACGATATCCCCATCAAATCTGAAATAAAATACCTAGATGTGACACTAGGCCAGAAACTCAATTTCCAAGCGCATATTAAGAAAACAACTGCAGCAACATATCAAAGGATAAGAACTCTACATAACCTCTGCTTGTTGGTGGACCATAACCTATTCCACATGGTCTGCCAAGCAATCATTATTCCAATCTGTGACTACTGTAATTCAATATTCCAAGGCCTACCAAAAGGTACACTCCTTCCACTCCAGATAGCCCAAAATGCTGCAGCACGCTTGATATCACGGACACCTAGACAAGAGCACATTACTCCAGTATTAAAGGAACTTCACTGGCTACCCATCCAAGCATGAATACAATACAAATCAATCATGAACACCTTTGAGTTTACATAATCTAACTGCAGGTTGCCTACAAGCCCTCATACCTGCACCTACAGACAACAGACCAAGAAGAGACCAAACCACGAATCTCCTTAAAATCCACAGACATAAAACAACCAGTACGCAAGAAACATGCCATCGTATCTTCTCCATATATGGACCTACCCTATGGAACTCCCTTCCAGCTAATCTCAGATCAACCACTGACTTAAAGGACTTCAGGAAGATGCTAAAAATGCAAATATTCCAGAAATGTTATGGGACAGACTGCTAAACTCACACACATCCAAACCCCTGAAACAAACCTAAAGGACTGAAATACAAAAAGTATGGACTCAATACCACTCAGATGTAAATAGTTATCAGACCACTAATCAGACAGTAAATACTTAACTGCCTATCGGTTAAAATGTATATAGTTAACCGCACTGAGATTCAAATTGCATGTACCCTGTTAGTTGTACGATGTTCTATGTAACTTTTGTTGTTTTGTTTGATGTAAACTGCCTTGATACCACTGAAAGGTGGTATATAAGAAATGTTAAATAAATAAATAAATAAGTATTTTTAAACAATGCCCATGCTTAATGTAAACCTTTAACCTTAGCTGCTGCTCCTTTTAGGTTTTCTGAACTATTTTCCTCATTTTATCATAGTCTCCCTTTTGAAAGTTAAAAGGTAGTACTGTGGATTTCCTTGCCATCCTCTTTCCATTTATTAAATCAAATGCAATCATGCTTTAATCACTATTGCCAAGTGGCCCCAACACCCTTATCTCTTACATCATATCCTGTGTTCCACTAAGGACTAGGTCCAAAATGGCTTCCCCTCTGGTCGGTTCATGAACCAGCTGCTCCAAGCAGCAGTCATTTATTCCATCTAGAAACTTTATCTCCCAAGCATGTCCTGCTGTGACAATGACCCAGTCAATACCGGGGTAACTGAAGTCACCCATTATTATTACTGCACTGTAACTTTTGTTAGCACTCCCTGATTTATTTTAGCATTTCATCATCCAGCTGTTCATTCTGGCCAGGCAGACAGTAGTACACCACCACTGCCATCGCCTTCCCCTTTTTATGGAATTCCTATCCATAAAGATTCTACATTGTGTTTGTTTCCTGAAAAAACTTTTATCCTGTGTGACTCAACACCCTCTCTAACATAGAGCACAACCCCTCCACTAATGTGATCTACCCTATCATTGCGATATAGTTTGGACCCAGGTGTCATGATATCACATTGGTTGTCCTCCTTCCATCAGGAATCTCAGATGCCAATTACATCTAACCTTTCATTTAGTGCTATATATTCTAGCTCTTCCATCTTTTTTTTTAGACTTCTAGCATTTGCATACAGACATTTTAGAGGTTGTATTTTATTCACTTGACAAGTGTAAGTTGAAATCTTTCAGCTGTGCTCTATACTTAAAGCCATATGGGTTACTTTTATATTTATTGGAACTTCTCTGTCTGGAGTCCCTAACTTCCCTCTTTTGCTAGTATCCTTCAAGGATACATCCTTCCAAACCATGCGCTCTTGGGCGACTGTCAGTTTTCCTCTATTATCTAGTTTAAAAGCTGCTCTATCTCTTTTTTAAGGGTTAATGCCGGCAGTCTGGATTCATCTCAGTTCAGGTGGAGCCCACCCTTTTGGAAAAGCCCCCTTCCCTTCCCCAGAATGCTGCCCAGTTTCTAACAAATCCAAAACTCTCTTTCTTGCACAATCGTCTCATCCATGCATTGAGACTCCAGAACTCTGCCTGCCTTTTGGGTCCTCCATGGAGAATGGGAAGCATTTCTGAGAATGTTACCCTGGAAGTTCTGGATTTCATCTTCCTACCTAAAAGCCTAAATTTGGCCTCCAGAACCTCCCTCCCATATTTTCCTATGTCATTGATACCAACATGTACCAAGACGGCAGGCTCCTCTCCAGCCCCATGTGGTGCGTGAGGTCCACTTTCTTTGCACCAGGTAGGCATGTTACCAGGCAGTCCTCATGTCCACTAGCCACCCAGTTATCTACATGCCTAATGATTGAATTGCCAGCTATAATAGCTCTCCTAACCCTTCTCTCATGGGCACATGGCCTTGGAGAAACCTTCTTGGTGCAAGAGGCTTTTACACCACCTGAAGGACAGGTCCAAGCTACAGGATCACTTCCTGCCACACTAAGGTGATGCTCTCCTTTCACATGATCTATCTCCTACATGGCAATAGAGAGGCGGCCAGACTGGAGTTGTGACCAATGTTCCCTCTAACCTGCGCTGGGTCTGCCGCCAACATTCCTGCTGGCAGAGGGAGGGGGTGTAGAGTGATCGACACTCTGCCCCTCCCCCCACCAGCAGGAATGCCGGTGGAGGACTCGGCGCAGATTAAAGAGAACATTGCGAGGGTGCTGCGGCGTGTGTTAGACACAGGGTCGATCGCTCTGCACACCTCCCCCCCGCCAGTAGGAATGTTGGTGGCGGACCCTGCGCAGGTTAGAGGGAACATAGGTTGTGACTTCATTACTATGTTCCTGTAGGTCTCATCTATATACCTCTCTGACTTCCTTAGGTCCTCCAAGTCTGCTACTCTAACCTCCAGAGATTGGACTTGTTCCCTGAGAGCAAGAACTCCTTGCACCTAGAGCAAACGTAAGATCTTCACCAGCTGGGAGAAAATATACATGTGACACTCAGTGCAAAAGACTGGATATCCCCATCTCAGTGTTGGACTGCTGTCTGCATCTTAGTTTTAAAGATTTGTTTAGATATTTGAGTTGTTTAGTTGCTTAAAGTTGCTAGGGATACTTGCAACAATACAATTATACCTAGTAAGTTTAAGAGACTTTGTTCACCTCAAGATTAATTAATTTCAGGGTCTTACTTAATTTCTGGCCCTTAATTAATCTATTCCAGATGAGGATAACCAGCTGAACCTGAAAGTTAATTTTACCACCTCTAAGATTATGCCTGGGGTAGGTGGGAGAAAAAGAAACATGTGGAATCTGATTCTGAAAGGGGCATGTCAGAGCCATTCTGATGGACCCGAGAATGTTCCTGCAGCATACAGAATTGGGCCCAAGGACAGCCCGGCGTACCCCTGCATACCTGTGGGGTGCAGATACCCCTTTTCCTTGCCACCCAACCCACTGCTGGCCAGCCAGGGCCTGGATCGGGCAGCGGGGACCCCCCTGACCCTGGAGGGGATCACTGGCCCTGATCATACCATTTGTGCTGCTTATTCCACCTTTGAGGTGGAATAAGCAGCATGTCCACCATGACCCCGCAGGACGTACAGGACCGTGACCAGAATTGGTTCTGTATATCCTGCCTCCTCTGCCCGCCCCCACTCTGCCCAGACCCTGCCCTCTCCTGCCCCCCACCGGCTCTCCCCATCCTGCTTCTCTAGCCAAGCTGTAAGAGTCAGAGGGGGAATAGGGGCAGGATGGCTTGCAAGACTGCACATCCTGCCGGAATGTGCATCCACATAGGACCCATCTCAGAATCGGGCCATTAGTAAAAGCTGGCTTATTATACAGTGCCCTGACCTGTGCTGCTAAGGTAATCTCGTATCAATTTCCTGGGTGATTCATACAGCCCTTGGTTTGATAGAGGGAGCCTTTCAAATTGCCCCTTTGATCTGTCACTTGGCTTTAACACCTATTTAAAACAATTTCACAGGTCTCTTACCTCCTAACTGGAAGGTCTCTTTGTAAAGGTCTCTAGTAACAATTTCTTTCTTTCTACTCAAAGAATATTTACCCTATTTTATCTTCAGTGTTAAGCATACTCTGATTTTTATTTAAATGAAAAGCTCTCTGGTCGTACTAAGCCCTGACTGACTTAATAAAAACACTGAATTCTAAAATACCCAGATTTATCAGCTTTAACCCAAAAAATTCTCTTTTCTCCAAGATTTAGAGAATTCCCAGCAGGTAAATTATTGTGTCATTCTACCCTGCTGCTATTAATGTACTTGCTGTGTGCCTGACTGAGTTTTGTGTTTCCCATAGATCTGATGACTATTGCTTTTCCGGCCAAACACAGTTTTTCCCCCTTCTATACAGTGTGTTCTGGCTTCTTTTTATCGTGGTCCTCACATCGTTGCTTGATCTGACTCTATATTCTCCTTTTTGGATTCTTATGGCGCCGATTCCAGTCTTTTGGCCTCACTGACCTGAAACCACTCCCATTGCGTTCAAGTATGTTGTTCTCGTTCTTTCCGGCACCTTATAACCTATGAATTGCATACGGTTCTTTCAGGACTCCATGCAGGCAGTGATACCCCCCTGCATCCTGCAGAGGCAGGTACAATTGCTCCGTATCGCTCTCTTGAATTGCCGGTCACTTAAAACAAAATCCCTACTTATAGCAGATACAATTCTGTCCCACTCATTGGATACTCTTTGCCTCACAGAAACATAGCTTCGGGAGGGGGAAGAGGAGTGTTTGTTTCACTGAAGTCCTCCTAGTTACCTGGCGGCTTCCACCCCTCGATCCTCCTGTAAAGGAGGAGGAGTGGCCATAATTTACAAATCCACCTTGACATTGTCTGAACTGCCTATACCATTGCCTTTGACAGCTCAGCCTTTATTGGTGAAATTCAGCTCCCCTGTAGAAGTTTCCTTACTATTCTTGTATTGCCCACCCTCCCAATTGCAAGCTGGTTGGGAGGACATTCAACAGTTAGTACTTGACTTGTTTGTGCCTTGCCAAGATCTTATTATATTAGGAGATTTTAATATCCATTATGATGACCCACTGTGATCACGGGATAAAGTTTTTCATATATTTCTTTCTGACCATGATATCCTACAGCATGTCCATCTTCCAACCCACTCTGCGGAGCTTACGCTTGATCTTATACTCACTCTTTTGAATGCACGCTCATTGGTCACTAATCTTAATACAATTCCTTATTGTTCTTTGATTTTATTTACCTGAAACCATCCCTATCCGCTGGTTCAACCATCTCTCCTGTGACGTTTTCCTATAGACTCATCACCGCGGCTACTTTTGCAGCTTTTCCAGCTGCCAACACCTTATTTCCTGCAAGTTTCTCTGATCTGCCTGTAGCTGAGCAGGCTTATATGTGGCACGCCATGCTCTCCATAGAATTAAATAAGCTAGCACCACTGCAGACTAAGACTCGTGCTCCCAGGGTATCACACAAATGGTATCATGCAGCTCTCCAGTTGCTCAAACGACAAACCAGAGCTGCAGAAAGATCTTGGAAGAAGGCTAAATCAACTCAAACCCTACAGAGGTTTAAGGCCTGCCAGTTTTCTATCATCATAAAATATCTGAGGCAAAGAAAGATTACTTTTCCATGTTCATCACCAATTCTTCATCTACAATAAAAGCTATGTTTTCAGTTGTCTCAAATTTCTACACAATGCCGGCTCCAACAGCATCTGCCTTGTTCTGGCCTACCCCAGAAACACTAGCGGACTACTTTTTAACCAAAGTTCAGTCACTCAAAGCTACGCTATCCTCACCTCCGCCTTTCTCTCCACTGGCTGAAGCCGGAGGTACTTTTTTTCTACCACTGCACTTATGGTCACATTTTACCCCTATGTCCCTCACCCAATTAGAGAGGGTATCGCAGTCCATTCATAAAACCACTTTCTCCTTAGACCCAATTCCATCAACATGGCTAAATGAGTCCAGTTTGGGACTCCTACCAATCTTGCTTTCACTGGTCAACCAGTCTGTCTTCAGAAGTGGTACCTGAGGGCTGGAAAAAACTATGCTCCTTCAGTTAATAAAGGGTCAGCATGGAGATCAGTGTGATCCTTAAAATTACCGCCCTATCTCAAACTTAGCTGTCACATCGAAGATAGTCGAGAAATTGTCGTCCATCAGCTTGCAGATCACGTGGACCAAATTCATTTTCTCCATCTTCGTCAAGCAGGGTTTCGCCCATACCTCAGTACAGAAACAAACCATCCAAAATATGGCTCTTTGCGCAGTAGCTCACACATGCAAATTCAATCATATTACACCACTATTCATCAAATATCATTGGTTACCTATAAATTCTCGAATCATTTTCAAGCTTCTTACCCTGACATACAAAATTATTCATGACACAGTTCCGGATTACTTGTCTGCTATTGTCTCCCTATATGCCCCAGCAAGATTTCTTCACTCGCTCCTTGATTTTCATTTATATCTCCGCTCCTTATGAGAAAAAAAGTATGAATCCACAAGAAAATTAGCTTTTTCTGCTGCGGCTCCGGCACATTGGAATGGCTTGCCAGGCAACCTCCGCACAGAATTAAATTTCAAGTGCTTCATAAAATCTCTGAAAACCTTCCTTGTTAGGACTGTTTTTAACTTTCCTGAGTAGCTATTGTAGTATGATGGCATGGTAAGGACAGCCCTATAGTCTAAGGGAACTGCGTGTATTTGTCTTTATGTCTTATTCCATTTGCTTATCTTTTCTATGCTGTTCCTATCTCTCCTGTACTGTCCTCTCTACATTATGGAGTTCCTTTCACTTCTTTTCTTTTTAATTATTTTACACCACATAGACGGCTATGCAGTGTTGCAGTATATCAAATAAAATATGACCATAACATGATAGAGGTCTATAAATTAATGAATGGAGTAAATGTAGATCAGTTCTTGATGAAATCAAAAAGTAGAAAGACTAAGGGACATGTATACTGTACCAAAGATTCAAAAATCTTATGAAAATCTGCCGGGTTGATGTATAGTTTCATGTTGGGGGTCGGTCCTAGAGCCATTATCAAAATTTTGTGATCACTTTTGGCAACCCACAGCAGCTTGTGTTCCATCCTTTGTTAAAGATACCACACTTTTTTATGTCATTAAAATCTCTTGTTTTACCAGAATCGGTGGTGTTTCTGGTTACCCTTGATGTGTTATCTCTATATACCATCATTCCCCAGATAGAAGCTTTGACTCTTGTGTCTACTACTCCTCTGAACTTACCATCATGATTGCCCAAACTTTTCATTTTGTTACTATTAGAGTTGGATTTGTTTAAGAACTACTTCTTTTATGATAACACTTTTTGTCTGCAAATTTGCAGAATTATAACGGGTGCAACGGTGGCTCCTTCAGTGGCTACTTTATATATGGCATATGTAGAAGATAAACATATCTACACATCTCACTGGTTTCATAAAATTTTGATGTAGCATTGTTTCCTTGATGACATATTTTTTATTTGGATTGGGCTATTGCCTGAACTTTACCAGTTTGTAGAGTGGTTGAATACACAGGAGGATAACATCAAATTTACGACTATGCACCACAC
Organism: Ichthyophis bannanicus; assembly: GCA_033557465.1. Taxonomy (NCBI): domain Eukaryota; kingdom Metazoa; phylum Chordata; class Amphibia; order Gymnophiona; family Ichthyophiidae; genus Ichthyophis; species Ichthyophis bannanicus. The sequence goes on along the minus strand of CM066038.1, from coordinate 11,116,964 downwards.
TACTCATATTGAATATTTGGATGTTATTATCTTCCATCAAGGGGTGAATTTATCTACTACACTCTACAGGAAACCATTACAATGTCACACTTTTTTTTGCTACCACAGTTTCCACCCTTATGCTCTAAAATGGGGTTTGCCATATGGTCAATTCATGCACATCAGAAGACTTTGTTCCACAGTTCATGATTTCAAAGAACATGCTCAGGAGTTACGTCAAAGGCTTTATGAACAGGGTTACCCCCGCCCCATTGTTCAGGCTGCTTATAAAGCACACAGTGAATAACCATAGGGAGTGGTATTCGTCTTCTCAATTTCAGCTCATTGATTGTTCTGCACTGGAAGAGAAAAGTGGGCGTTCTACCTTTCAGTGATCATTCTACTCATGTTGCACAGATTTTGCGCAAGTTTTGGCAGATTCTTAGTGTGCATATATGCTTTTAAAAACCTTTGAGCATTGCTTATACTAGAGGTAGGAACCTCAGGGATTAGTTGGTCCATGCGATTCCTAGGCCTCAGTTATCCATTAAGCAGGTGAGTTCTGCTTTGGGACTTTAGGAGGTGAATCATGGTTGGACACTAAATCCCACAAAGAGTGGCATACAAAGCACCATACGATCTGCAAATCTGCTTTTGTTGTGTACCTTATTTTATGTCCCTGTGATATTAAATATGAGGGCTGCACTATGTATCCCTTTAAGAAATGTTTATCAGAACATGATTCTCTACTACATACAAAAACCCTCTCTTGCCCCTATGGTTCAACATAGTTTTCCATTGGATCATTCATTTTCTCAGTTTGTGTGGCATGTATTGGACTGGATTCCTCCACTCACTAAAGTTAGTGATCATGAAGCCCTCCTTCAATTACATGAACAGAAGTGGATTTTCATTCTTGATTTTGTTTCCCCCCATGGAATAGATTCAGAACTTGATTGGTATAGTCTTTTATGAATGAGACGGTTGGTTGGTTGGTTGGTTGGTGTGGTGATTGCATGGTTGCTCCTTGCCTTCCATTAATCCTTTTATTTATTTAACGGGGTTTTTATACCACTTTATCATTTAGTCAAACAGTTTACATTGCAACTTAAACTCGGTAAAGTACATTAAACAGAGACATTGATAACGTTGATTTTTCTGAGGCAATGGCGGGTAATGTGGTAAGCAACTGTGCTCGCTGACATCAGATGTCGATATTTAAGAATAGTGTTCTTCCTGTGTTGTTCACTTGTGAGCGATCTTTTTGTGATCATTGGGGACTTCATTGAGGATGCAGAGTCTTTGCAATGTGCAATAGACCCGAAATGTAGTGCTGTGTCACGGAGAACCCCATTTTACATCTATATTGTTTATGAAGGTCATCCATTTGAAAAACGTTTCATTCACTTTTTGTGTAAAGCCATGTTGCTTGTTGCTTTTTACTGCTAATATTTGATTAAAATGGACACAGTCTGGTGTAAGGGTTAAATCCTCACACATACCTCATCCAACAAAAATTACTTTTTTGGCAGGACCTTACTTTGTTGGGGTCTGGCCTTTTTGGTTGGCACACCAAGGCCTGACATCGATCCTTCAGCATTCATGTATACTTTGGGGGTTGAGGTGCTACAGAAAGTTCTCAGAAAAATATCATTGCTCTCCAACATACTGTAAAGATATATTGTTTGTCTTTACAGCATCCCTACCCACCCCAACCCCCACAATCAGCACCTATCAATCCCCCTCTCCCCAACAACATCCATACTCATTTTCTATCCCCACGACCCCTCCTACATGTATTGGGGATGTCCAGAGTAGGTTATTGGGGGGCAAGAGCAATCCCTGCACACCACTGCCCCTTGGTGTCTGAAGGAAAATGACAGCTCTGACCCCCTTTCTCTCGTTCTGTAGATAACAGTTTCATCCTCCCTGTTATCTCAGCTCATAATCTTGGGGTCATATTTGACTCCTCTGCCATTCTCTGCACATATTAGGCAGGCAGCTAAAACCTGTTCTTTCTTTCTTTCTCTATAACATTAGCAGAATTCTTCTTTTCTTTTCTGAACACACTACTACAACCCTTATCCACTCTCTCACCACCTCCTGCGTAGAGCATCGCAACCTGCTCTTCTTAGATGCCGCATTGAACCTTCTCTCTCCCCTTCCATCTTTTCAGAATTCAGCTGCATGACAAATCTTCCACCAGTGTTACTACTCTCACATAACTCCTCTTCTCAAGCCACTTCCCTTTCTGCATACAGGTCAAGCTTCTCTTAATCCCCTGCAACGCATTCATTATTGGCTTTCCTCTATCTCTCCCTACGGCTCTCCTTGGCAATGCCTCTCATCAGGCAAGTTATCATTTATTATTTATTTATTATTTATTACAGTTTCTTATATACCGCGCTATTTAGAATCAGCGCGGTTTACATCATAACAAAACGACCATTACGACAAACTGTCAGGTTTTACATTGAACAGGAGTACAAACTTGGATAACTGGGTTAACTATATACATAATCTATCTACACTGCAGTGTGCGGGCATTTCTAGATTGGGTTATTTCTTGGAGGGGATATCTGGTTTAGTTGCTGTCTGGGAAATATTGGCGGAAAAGGTATGTTTTGAGAGCCTTTCTGAACTGATATAGATTGGTAATGGCTCTAATGTCGGGGGGTAGGGTGTTCCAGCATTTTGGTACATAAAAACTGAATGCCCTGTTTGCCTTTCTCCTCAACTCCCTTCTTTCCACTTTGCTGTCCATACACGTGGGACATGTATTCCTGAGGCCGTATGTCTGGCTCCGGCTCTGGTCCTATTCCTATTCAATTCTAGGCTAAAAGTCCATCTTTGAAGCGTTTGATTATTAACCCCTTACTCTCCTGTTTACGCCCATGCTGTTTTAAATCATTTCCCATAATAAATGAAATGTCCTACTCTCTTATTTGCCCTGTTTGTCTTGAATAGATCGTAAGCGTTGTGGGGCAGGGACTGTCTCTTATGTGTTTGCGTATAGCACTACGCACACCCAGCACTGCTATAGAAATGGGAAGCAGTAGTAGTATGGGTCAAGCTGTCAACTGAGGACATGCTGATGGGGGTGGCGTTTGGTAGATTTAAAAAATGATTCCCCTGATTTTCCACAGCAGCAGGCTATGATAACTGCATGCCCCTAATCCAAATACTTTTGCCATGCGGCCAGTGAGTATAGGGCTGATTCTATAAGCCATATGTGTATGTGTGCAAGTCGCCTATTTTCAAGGGCTTACATCTGTGAACTTCAGGCATTGGCTATTCTGTAAGCACGTGCATGTGTCCTGTCGCCTCTACTTTCAGTATGGCCATATCCGGGGTGGAGCGTAGGCAACGCACAGTTTTAGGCGTGTTTTTGAAAAATCTAAGCTCGCACCTAGATTTTTACACCACTCATGGCCCTATTTTATAAAGTCAGTACATACTCCACTTAATAAAACAGACCTCAAATATGCAAATATGCGTGTGACAGCTTGCGTTACCTCCATGTGAGTTTACAAAATTACCCTCTTAGCATGCGGCACATGTCTGCCCTGTGCAGGGAGAATGCTGAACCACACTGGCTTTATACTCCTGCGCATTAAACATTGGAGCTTTTACTTGAACATATTCAAAGTCATCCACCACTGCTCAGCAGATGTGCTCCAGGACTTAATAACCAAGGTCATAAGTAGCAGACCAAAGCAAATTAACAACAGTAACAAACTCAGCACACCCACAGGATACCCATAAAATGAAGCAAATTACGTCCAGAAGAGCTCTTTCAGTCCCGGCGCCTGCCCTATAGAACTCCGTATCTGAAGAATTAAGAGCCCTAGATAACCCCAAGGACTTCCGCAAGGCTCTTAAGACCATCCTGTTCATGGACTCCTATGAACAAGGACCATAAATGGTCAAGTACCAGAGTTCTGCTACAAATGGCCCACCCAAAACCCACATGATTAAATGAAACCTGAATGCAGATAATCTACTGTATATGTACGCCCTATCATATCCTTCCCTCCTGTTAAATCTTTACCTCCAAATTTGTGTTGTTAACTACTTTGATTGAAGGATAAGGTGGTATGCAAAACTGGTTAAATAAATAAAATAAAATAAATAAAATGCACTATAGGTTTGCACCAAACATGCAATAGAGTGCAAAATCAAGGCACGTTAAGTGCATTAACTGACAGGGGCATGTAGTATGTCAGTTAATGTGTAGCGCAGTTTAGTAGCACGTGGCTCTATTACCGCAGCTGCAATGAACGTCACCTATTGAGATGGAGGTAGATGCATTCATGCTAATTGCAAGCATTGCAGTCAGCGAGGCTCAGTTAGCATGGAAATCAGTGTGCACAGCTACTGTGAGCCACAATGTGTGGTTAGCACACGCCCAAACCCACCCTAACTACATGGCACACTTTAATAAAGCGGCCCCAATGTGAGGTAAATGCAAAACTTCTCCAAACTTAAGTAAACAGGCCTCTTGGTGAATTTCAAAAAGATGAGCAGCTTACGTTTTGGTTTAGAAACTCTAGTGTTTCAGAATATGGAACAAGGAGTACTGCCTGGTTATTAAATGTATCTTTATGACACAATGGTGACTAATCTAGAAGTAATTTATAGATATGTAAAGTGTTTGTAGTAAAGTCATCTGACGAAGATGGTGTGTGCTTTCCCAATAAAAAGACTGCTGGTTTAAAAGAAGTCCCTTGTTTCGTTTTTATCAGATGCTACGTCTCCAGATTCCGTAGGCAGCAGCTTTCTGCTTTGTTCATGGGATTTCTTTCTTTGCTGCAGGAATTTGCTTTGAAAAACTATTTCAATTGTTGACCTTGAACTCAAATGAATCCTTAGCTGTCTTGAAACCCATCAGTTCTTCTGAGTTTGTACACATATTAAATTAATAATGACCTTTAGAGATTTACGTAGTGTTTCCATGAGATTATCAGGCGCTTCCTTGGACATTTGCAGATCTTTACGGCCCTTTTATTAGATATGTGGAAAAATGTACAAAAGTAACTGGTTTTCTTTAGGTTTGTTTTTCTGTCTACTGAGCTGTTTACTGTACTGTCCTTAGGGCGTAATTACGTGAATTTCAGTGGGTAACTGATTTGTGTTATCATTTCAAAGGTCTATTGTTTTAGTTCTGAAATGTAAAAGTCCTAGTACAATGTTGTGATGTTCGCAGTGCCGGCAAAACCTCAGCATTCTACAAGTTGTCAAAAATAGTGCTTAGATCCTTTTATTCAAGGCATAAATTGTGCCAAGATCAGGCAGTCTGTCTGCACAGTGTTAATGCAGCTTCAAACACATTACCATCCAAAGACAGAACCAAAAACGTTAGGGCAGGTCAGCCACGGCACAGACTTCAGGGCACGTTTACCACGGCACTCTCGGCGCTACTTTTTAACATTTACATGCAACCTCTCAGTGAAATATTCAGGAAATATGGCATAAACTACCACATATACGCGGACGATATCATGCTGTACACCCAACTAGAGACCACCGACCCAAACTACGCCCAGCTTGAAACCTGCATGGGAGAGATGTCGGGATGGCTACAACAAAATAACATGTCGATTAATCATAAGAAGACCGAAGTAATGTTTATATCAAATAACTTGGGCTTCGAACCACCTCCAACAATCACATTGTGCAACAACACATACAATACTAAGAAAGAAAGAAAATATCTGGGAGTCACAATCGATAACAAACTGAAAATGGAAAAACACCTCAACAACACCAACAAAGCCATCTTCCACAAGCGTAAAGTGCTACGACCCCTGCGGAACGTACTAGATCCGTGTGACTTCCGATCAGTTGCTCAGGCTCTCATCATGCCCTACCTGGACTACTGCAACGCCATCTTGCAGGGACTACCAAGGAAAACAACCAACATACTACAGATGGCCCAACACGTTGCAGCAAGGATCATCATGAGAACTAGTGTCACGGAACATATCACACCTGTATTGATGGAACTACACTGGCTTCCAGTCGTTGCAAGGATTCAATACAAGACATTGGTAACTACATTCAAGTTAATTCACAACCTGGCCCCCTCATTCCTCTCCACCCTGATCTCCATGCAACCTACAACCAGAAGCAGGAGAACCATTAACTCTGACACACTAAGAGTTCCAAACAGCTTTAGGCACGTAAAGGTCAGTACTAGTCGCAGAGCGTTCTCCTTCTCTGCCCCCACGTTATGGAACCAGCTCCCACACGAGCTGAGAGAAATTAAAGACATAAGCAGCTTCAGAAAACAACTGAAGACGCACCTGTTCAATTGTCATTATACCAGATGAAAATCCAAAAGGACAAAAGAAATTGAATTGCTGTATGTACAAATGTAGATAGATGGTGGTTAGTACATGTGTAAATATATGATAATAGCTAAGGTCTTTATATGGACCCGCATGTGTGTGCTGTGTATTCCCCCTGATCTCTATATCTAATCCCCAAATAATTCTGTCTGTAATTTATGACAAATCCCATACTTGTAATCAAACCGCTTCTGATCGCTGGAAGGAGCGGTATATAAGTCCTTACTAAATAAATAAATAAATAAGTGTCAATGGGTTAGAGTGGGTTTTAGCTTATGCCAAGTGCACCACAATGAAATCTAAAACTGCAGCCGAGGGAAAACCTCTACGCTCCACGAGTAGGGCATGTTGGAGCGAGGACTGAGGTGGAGCATGCACGGCACAGGTAACGCAGGCATTTCTGGCTGAATGTGGCACTTGCTGCCACCTTAATGAGTTAAATGAACCTGCTCTGATTGCACCAAACAGTAGGAGCATGAGGTGGAGTGTAACCCGTGCTAGCAACACAGAGGCATGCTGGGCCTCTAACCATTAATTTGTGTTTTAGGACAAGGTCACTGGTTGTAGTGAACACTAACCCACAGGTCTGCCAGCTGTCAGTCACCAAAATGCAAGCTAACTGCACTGGCGTGCGAGAGATGCTGACTGCACTGGCGTGCGAGAGATGCTGACTGCACTGGCGTGCGAGAGATGCTGACTGCACTGACGTGCGAGAGATGCTAACTGCACTGGCGTGCGAGAGATGCTGACTGCACTGGCGTGCAAGAGATGCTGACTGCACTGACGTGCGAGAGATGCTGACTGCACTGACGTGCGAGAGAGTGAGGAGAGCAGAATGAGGTCTGATGCTCCCCTTCCAGCGATCTCGGCGGGACTTTGGATATCTTCATGCAGGCGGATACAGCTTCTTTGGGAGTGAATGTGGTATTGCCAGAGTCTTTGGTTACTGACAAGCGTTTGTTTCCTCCATCGATTTGTCACTCAGAAGTGACTGAATTCGATCTGGAATGCCCTGCAGTCTGGGTATCAGGTTTGTGCAGGGGCTTTCCAAGTTTTGGTGTTGCTCTCACTGTGTTTGGAGAGTGAGGAAAAGAACTTGGTATCTCAACAGACTGCTGTGTCTGGGCTTGGGATGTGTTGATTTTTCAGCAAAACATTGAAAATCTTGAGAATGCTCAGAGGACTTTAAACCTTAGGGTTTTGAATTTTCCATGAGTTGCTGGCTCCTCTACAAGGTTCCTGAAAGATGTATTTGGCTATCCTGATTCTGGCCTTCCTCCTCTTCAGAAGATCTATTTTCCCCCCACGGTTTACCTAAGGAGGCCTCTCAGGTAGCCTCTGCCCCGTTAGAGGATATCTCATCTGACTCTTTGTACTTGGGGAACCTGTCCAAACTGCTGGAGAGATACACTGATGTGGTTGAGGCTAGAGCAAAGCTTTCGGTTTCTTTTGTATTTCTACAAGATAAAGATGTGCTACTTTGATTATGTTTTAAGAAACTTAGGGGCTTGTTTACAAAGCCGCGGTAGCGGTTCGCGATTGTTATCGGAGACGTGGCCCCGCGGCTTTATAAACAAGCTCCTTAATGTCTCCTTTATGGGTGGCAGAATTCAGATTTTCCCAGATATGTGCAACTGGACACAGGGTAGGAGGAAAAGTTTTTTGGAGCTTGTCGCGTCCTCCTGCCCGGGCCGGTGGCCGATGAGCAAGAGGGCTCGCCTTAATTGCCCTTCTGAATACTGTCCCCAATATGGCTGCCAGCATGGACTGCTGGGATATTAGTTTCAGCTATTCTTTTGAGCAAGCAGTGTGACCACACGGTTTGTTTGGCAAAAACAGAGAAATTTATTTTTCAGGGTTTCCCCCTCGCATCAAATTCATTGCACTAAACACAGGTAAGGATAATTTCTCCCAAAGGCAAAGGATAAATAAACTCCAACAGGCTTAACTCAAACAGACAGGAATTTCTTCTTCACATTGTCAACTCTTAGCTTCTTTCTGGTAACTACCTTCTAAAGCTAAGGCTGTTGACCATATCAAAGTAATTTAAACTTTCAACAAGTTTCTTTTCTTTCACAACTTCCCTAGAAAAGAGGTTATAACTGTCTTTAAACTTCCAGCAAGTTTCTTTTCTTTCACACCATATAGAAACAAGCTACAATGGCTTTCACTTCTAGCAAGTTTCTTTCCCTTCTCAGTTCCCAGAAACAAGCTTATAATTGCTTTAAACAAACCACTCCTTCACATGGGCTTGAACTTAGCACATGTTCAGTTCATTTGCCTTGCAATAAGAACATTGCATTTCTTCAGTATCACTTTCACAGGGGCTTTCACACAATTCTATTTCCATTTCATGAGAAGACTCACTAGAGCCGGGGTCTCAAACTCAAATTGCTTTGAGGGCCAAATGAGGACTTGTAACCCGGGGGCCGCACAAGACGCAGGCCTCATTTGCATAAGGGCATCATTTGCATAAATATTTGCATAATGTTACCATACACTAACTTTTAGTAAACATGCCTCTTAATGAGTGTATGGATAAAGAAAGACTAAAAGATTTCTACATTACTATAAACCAGTGCCAACCGCCAGGCACATTAGGAACTACTAGAAACACTGCCCATTTAGAATCCATAGCAAACCTGCCGTGTCCTAACAGCACTACCAGGACTCACAAAGCACCATACCCTAACTATCAAAAGGCAACACTGCAAATATTAAATCAACACATTTCAGAGAATAACAATACATGACCTACTCGGGAAAGAGAACAAGTGGCAATGTCAAATAGGAATTACATAAACAGAATACCTCAGCTCAGTTACACATGCAGAACATACACCATCACCAAACAAGGAATCACAATTTAGAAACAGGAAGACAATTAAACTGGGAACCCCAAAAGCCAAACTTAGAATGTACAACACTGTAGAAATAAAACTATACATTGATTTCCTCTTGTATTAAATAAAGTGCAGACGTTAAAGATGCACATTTCCAAGAGCTGACATATTTCAGTTAATAAATTCAAAATAAAGAGATATTTTTCTACCTTTTGTGCATTTTTTTTTCAGTTGCAATTGTTCCAGTCACTTTCTTCTGGTTTCTTTGTGTCTTCTGCTAACTCTCCATCGTCTGCTGTCCCATTTCTCCTTTCATCTTTCCTAGTTTTTTTCCATTCTCTCTACATCTGCTTTAACATACTAATCATTCTCCTTTTGCTCTTTCCTCATTCCTATTTCATCCACTCAAATTTTACCCCTCCATCCTCAATCCCCACTTACTCTCCCAATACCCGGCCAATTGTAGATTTTTCTTCCCTCCCACACAAAATATATTTCCCCTCTCCATTTCACTCTCCCAGCCCCATCCCATTCTAATCGTCCCCCAACATCAACTCCCTTCTAGCTCCTGCCCAACCCAGCATCCGCTCCCTTCTAGTCCCCGCATCATCAGCCCATTTCCAGTCCTAGCTCCCTCCCCTCACAGCCCATTTCCTTTCCAAGCCCCCCTCCCCATCAGCCCATTTCCATTCCAAGCCCCCTTCCACTCAGCCCATTACCATTCCAAGACCCTGTCCCCATCAGCTATTTGCAGTTCAAGCTCCCCCTTCTACTCGGCCCATTTCCAGTCATAGCACCCCCCCAGTCCATTACCAGTTCTAGCCCCCCCCTAAGCCCATTATCGGTCCTAAGCCCCCCAACAGCCCACTTCCAGGCCTAACCCTTCCATCGCCCCATCTTCATTCTTAGCCCCCCCATAACCCCATTTTCAGTCTTAGGCCCCCAGTCAGACCACCTCCAGTCCTAACCCCCATTTGTCCATTACCAGTCCTAACCCCCATCACCCCATTTTCAGTACTACCCCCCCAGCCCCCATCAAGTCCTTCTCCCCCCCTACATCAAGTCCTGCTCCCCCCCTAAAGTCCTGCTCCCCCCCTACATCAAGTCCTGCTCCCCCCCCACAAGTCCTGCTCCCCCCCCACATCAAGTCCTGCTCCCCCCCAGCCACACATCAAGTCCTGCTCCCCCCCCCCCATCGTCCTGCTCCCCCCCCCCATCAAGTCCTGCTCCCTCCCCCCCCCGGGAAAATTAAACTTTAAAAAAAAACCGGCTTCTGCTGCTGCTGCCGCCGCTGCCGTGGCCGGCAATAGCAGCAATATCGCAAGTCCCGCGGGCTCCCCCCCACCCGGCAGATCCCTTCCTGCTTGCCTGCCAGTTCTCTGCTTCGGCTTTCAGAGCCGCGAAGGGAGAGCTTCTCCCTCGTGACTCTGTTAAGCCCGCTGGGGCAGATGGGAAATTTCCCATCTGCCCCGGCGAGCTTAACAGAGTCGCGAGGGAGAAGTTCTCCCTTCGCGGCTCTGAAAGCCGAAGCGGAGAACTGGCAGCATTGGCAGGCAAGCAGGAAGGGATCTGCCGGGTGGGGGGGAGCCCGCGGGACTTGCGATATTGCTGCTATTGCCGGCCACGGCAGCGGCGGCAGCAGCAGCAGAAGCCGGTTTTTTTTTTCCCCCCTATGCATCGCGGGCCGCACAAGGGTCTCTCGCGGGCCGCATGTTTGAGACCCCTGCACTAGAGCTATCTTCCTGTGGATGGGTATCATAGGATTTATGATTTACACCCTGCAGCAGCTCATCCAGCTTTAGCAGCAAGCGTTCTCTCTGATCTGTAGCAACAGGCTTTAAAGACGGAGTTTCTCTCTCCCTTATCAGCCTTTCAATATCTCTCACTGCTGAGTCACGGCAGTCACTGGCACACTTCTTATTTCTGTCTGAAGCTTGCTTTACAGCTTTCTGGCTAACACAGCGTCTGGCACTTTTTCTTAGCTCTCTAACCACTTCTTCAGAAAGAGCTTTGCTAGGAACTTCAGGCAACTTATTCTCTCTACCTCCAGGGCTCAACTGGCTTCCCGAACTGTTTCCCCACCTGGGAATTAACTCCTCCAGCTTCCTTTCTCTGAGGTACCTTGAGACACGTTTCTGCCTTGATTCCTGGGCTCTCTGCTGCTCAGCTCCCAGCTGCTTCGGACTCTCTTGCTGCGTGCTTTCCTGCAAGTTCTGCCATGTCTGCTGCTGCCTGCTTTGCTTCTCACCTTCCCCCCTTCTATCAAACACTGAAGCAGTTTTAAACTGGTGCTTCTTAGGTACCACAATTTTCTCCCTGCACATGTGAGAGCTGTTAGGGCTCAACCTAGCTCTAACGTCATTAAGTGGGCGGGGCTTAGTACTAGCTGTAGTCTGCCTCGGAGGCTTGTGGTTACTATGGGAATTCTGTTGATCTCTGCTTTTAAAGGCACAGGTCTCACTTTCTTCCCATTCCATCCCTTCTATACAGCTCTCCTTACCACAAGCTTCAAGCTGAAGCTTTGGCCCTGGGTGCAAAGATTTCCATGTAAATGTGTGCTTAGATATAAGAATATCATTTCTTCAAGCTCTCCCAATTACGGCTGCAGGGATAATTCTGGGGATTAGTTTGGGCCAGTTAATTGTTCTTTGCTGTATATCCTACCAAGTATTATGTATTTTTCTTTTTCCTTCTTTTGCCGTCTGCCCACAGTGTTGTTTATCTTGGATCTCCTTTTTGTGGAGTAATTGGACATTCTGTTAGGATCTTTTCTCTTTTAGAGATATTTAAGAATAGTTTCTTTTTCTTTAATTGTGTTAATGGAATGTGTTTCTATTCCAAGTTTTCTTGGTATATTGTTAAAATTAAAATAAATAAATAAATAGAATCAGACCAAGGACAAATTCCTCTGGCACATCAGTGATAACCTCTTTCTCCTCAGAGTGAGCTCCATTTACCTGTACCCTTTGTTGCCGCCCACTCAACCAATTTCAAACCCAAGCAGTAACTTTAGGGTCCATCCCTAGGTTGCTCAGCTTGTTTATAAGTCGCCTGTGCAGAACAGTGTCAAATTCTTTACTGAAATCTAAGTACACCACATCTAAGACTTTCCCTTGGTCCAATTCCCTGGTCACCTAGTCAAAGAAATCAATCAGATTTGTCTGACAAGACTTGCCTCTGGTGAATCTATGCTGTCTTGGATCCTGAAATCCGCTGGACTCCAGAAACCTCACTATTCCTTTTTTAGTAGCCTTTCCAATACATTTGCTTTTGTGTGAACGGACCAAATGTGCCTTTCTTCAGTCCTCTGACACCACTCCCGACTCCAAAGAAGCACTAAAAAGGTCAGACAGTGGAGCTGCCAGAACATCCCCAAGCTCCTCAGTATGGAAGGTGGGCGAATAGCGGGGGTGGACGTTCCAACAGGACATCCATCCCCGCTATTCGCAGTACAGAATAGACTGCTTCGTTTTTAAAAAGATTTAACCTAAAAATGACCACCAAAACCCCTTTTAGAGCTTTCAGCAGAGTATTACTTGCTTGTAATGAAGGTCATCAGGAATGCCAGTACTTGCAAAGGCCTGCAGATCCTTATACTACACTGCCTAGCTGCTTAGCAGCTAATCAAGGGCCACTAACAGCTGATGAGGTCAGTGGCTTCAAAGACTTAGCTGTGAATGGGTCACTGGAACAAAGGCAATGAACTCTAAGTGACAGAGCTTTGCCCATCACCACAAGCAAAGAAAAACATTTCCCTTTGCACTATAGAAAAAAACTGATAGGCTGATGGTGGTAGTAGTTGGGGAGGGGGAGGGAACTGGTAATGTGTGGCGGCCATGGTAGGACTCTGAGGTTGTTGATGGCCAATTCATTAACTGCTTAATCCAGAACATTACTAACCACAGTTACCTGGGCTCTGAGGTCAGCTTCCTTCCGAACTTGCTCTCACTGTACAGGAAATCTTGGAGCCTCCGGTGGAAGCCTCTGAGCAGATCCTGCATTCACAGATGTTGTGGTCTTTTTCCCAACTATTTTTACAATTTAAGGGTCCTTTTACTAAACTGCAGTAACTGTCAGCACAGGATTTAGCCCATGCTAACAACTCATGGTAACTGCTACCACACACTAAGAGCAGCCAGAGCGCTAACTGCTCTTAGCTCAACGAGGACTGGGAAAGAGAGTGGGCGTGTAAACTTGTGCCTTTTAGCACACGGGTCGGCACCATGTGCTGTCATGACTGCAAGGGGGTAAACTGAAAGGGTGGTGGATGCTTGGAATGCCTCCGATGGAAGTGGTGGGGGCAAACACAGTGACAGAATTCAACAGGATAAAAGCAAAATAAGCATAACTATCTCTTATATTTAAACAAATAGGGGTGATCTACATGGAGCGGTGGGTACACCCCTAAACAAAGGCATGGGGAGGGATGACCTGCACGGAGCCGCAGGTGCATCTACTCGTGCCATCTTGCTGGGCAGACTGGATGGACCATACTGGTCTTTATCTGCCGTCATTTACTACGTTACTATGTAGTTGTGCAGCTACACTTAATGCCATCTCAGGTATTCTTGAGCTGCTGTTAAGATCCTGACCCCCTTATTCTCCTCTTTACCACCCATGTGTGTTATAACCATTTCCTCTTAGTTTCCTCCTAGTCCCCTGTTTATTGTGCTATGGAGCCTGTCTTGAATAGATTACAAGCTCTGCTTGTTACATGAATAAGTATTGTGCTGGGTACAGCTAGGGCAGCGTCATATAGTTATTACTGTCTCAGTGATACAAAGGCAGTCTAGATGATTTATAATTTAAAATAATACAGAATTTAAAAACAAACTATAAAACATATATCCAAAGCCCGGGGGGGGGGGGGGGGTAAGAGTGCGCACTTAGCGTTGAAACTCATTTTCTGGTATATGTAGACTTTCCCTTGTAAAGATCAGTGTAACCTAGGTGCTTGCCTGCTGCACACGGTAGGCATCTTGTGCCAAAATTGTCTTTCCTATGAACTGATCTTCAAAGAAAAACTGTAACAGAGCACGTTCGATTTTCACTAAGACTGATGTAGGTGGGAAGGAGATGAAGACGTGTTCCATAATCCTGCTTTTCCTTTAAAAACTGGAGAAAATGGCCATGATAGACAAGAGGCACTACGACCTTGACAAAGAGGTTATGAAGGCCCCCTTGTGTCTAAAGTTAATGCCACTTTCATACCATGGCAAAGACCTTGCCCAACCATGTAGATGATGAGTTTGTATGTATGCCCATATATACATCTGTCTTGAAAGAATTAAAAACAGTTTGGAATACAAATTATTTCAAGCATATTCCCAGGTCTGGCTATATCTTAAGATCAGGACCTGTAGAATTTAATGTGAAATGGGTGTGGGGAGCTTTCGAATTTCTCATGGCAAGTGACTGAGGTGCGCGCTTTAGCTGCTACTGCCCATGTTTCTGTCCCGGGAGTGACGACTGCTATTTTCAAAGGACCAATGCAGTCAACAAACGCAAATGCACAAGTCAAAACATCTTCATCTTCATGATCCATCCAAATAACTATGGGGCAGGATTTCAGAAGCACTTAACTGGAGAGCAGCACCTGCCGATCATCCAGACAGATCACCTCGGCACTATCCGAAGAGTTTTGGGGTGGCAAATTAGCCAGACAGAAGCAATATTCATCTCTCTGCTATCTGGAGAGCTTTCTGCATAACTCGGGCTGTCCTGAATTATCCGGACAGCGGTGCTGAGTGTTGCTGCCTTCGCTGACCGAAGCATCTGGACATTCAGCTCTGGCCACTAACCAGATCTTTTTAAAAAAGAAACACTGACCTTTGCAGCTGAATGTTTACCCATTTGAGTTTTGAATGAGGCAGCAATAGCGGTGCTGCTGGGTGTGGGCTGAAACCTTGTGCAGTTAGTGGGACTGCAGAGATAGTTGCTCTAACTTAAATGGATACGTTTTGTGCTTACGTTTAACAGTTTCAGTGGTTACATTTATGTCGAAATACCGCTGCCCGACTCATTTTCGGACTCTCCAGGTATGTAGGGGTAACGCCTTTACTTCGTGAGCTGCACTGGCTTAAGATCTCCAAATGGATCTGTTTTAAATTCTATACGGTTCTGTTTACATTTTTTATGATTCTGTTCCCATGCGGTTTTCTTTATTATTTCTTTTGTTTCTAGCTGTTAATCCATCATCCGTCATCCCGCCTCCTCTTATTCCCATCTAGCAGAGGTGTTAGCTCAAGAACCAGAGCTTCATACACTGAGCTTTGGGCTAAAGATTAAGGGGCTCTCCTCTACTCGTCTTTTCCAGAAGTCTTTGAAGTCCTGGCTTTTTGAGTCATAATTCCTTTTTAATCTTCTTTAGTAATCTTATCTTTTATTGTAAAGTGCACCAAACCACACCAGTTTTGGGGCTGTAGCGGTATAAAAGAGCGTATTATAGATTAGATTAGATTAGATTAGATTAGGGCTGTATATTTAGTAGTTCTATGTAAATGGAGGGCTACTGAATATCAACCCTAAAAACAAGTGGGCAAATCATCCACTTATCTTTTGCGGCAATCCTGCGGCTGAACATTTACCCCAGTACTACTAGGATTAGGTGAGAGAAGAAGTGGGGAAAAGATTGCAGAATGCTAACATGAGGTTTTCAGGATATAAGTGCAATAATTAAATATTTTAAAATATGACCCCATTTCTCTCTTTGCTTCAATTTAAGTAAAACAATAGAATGGCCGTTTTATTGTACTTCTGTACTGTACATAGGATGGTCAGTAAAATATCACTTGCAAGTTTACTGACCTCAGATTCAACAATTTTAATGCACATACGTTATGCTCTTTTTGACCAACATACCTTTTGGAAACATGACCATGTGAAGGACTGCTTGAGCAGTCGTGTGTGCTAGGACTGAAAGAACAAAAGTTCAGATCTGAAATGACCGAGAAGGGCACAGTGGAGATTGATTACCCCTGTGTGTCCCTCACTCCCTCAGGCAAGCAATGAAATGATCAGTCAAACAGCGTCTTCTGACAGTGAGCTCTCATTTTATGTGGGGTCAGGCGCAGTTCTGCTTTACACTAGCCGGGCAAGTGTCTGAAGGGGTACAACTGTTTCTTTTTAACATATTCACCTGCAGGTTTTCTTGTCCATGCCTCTTGGTCAGTTGGTTTTATAAGTAGATGTCATTACAAGATCAGGAAGGAAAGGTCTTTCCAGCATGCACCCAGGCAAAACCACCAACTTTGACACCGGTGTAATAAATCTCTTGGCTTGGCTTGAAGCAGCTCTTTCTTCGGGTCTCTATCAATATAAACAAGATGCTTTCTGCTAGAGCAGCAATACAAAACAGAGAAAAAAACATTAAGAAAACAAAATAACAGCCTGGGAGGAGAAAAGATAAGTAGATCTGAGAAGGTGCCACAAAAGATAGATCTGTTACATAGTCAACATAGTTAGCTTTGACTCCATTACTGGCCGAGAACTGAAACTCTTTTGGATGAACTTTGACACCAGAGGTCATGCTCTGAGAAGCCAGAAAGCGTTATCTGAAAGTCACTATATACTTGCAATCTGCTCCCACTACCCCCCCCCCCACCTGAAAAAAAATCCGAGATTTGTGTATGAGACTTTGCTGTCAGTTGATGGGTTTTACCTTTGACCTTAGTCTAGGTAACCGTGTTTTCTGCATTCACCTCATCTTCTCCCCTTTGAAGAATTTCTCATGCTTGCATCGCTCTCTGACAGATGCATAGATATGTCTCTGCAATCATGTTATTTCCAAATTTATTTATTTGAACAGGTTTTTTTTATACCGGTTTATTCTTCAGTCAGAGCAGTTTACATTGTAACTTAAACCGACAGCTTGGAGTTTTCTGAGGCAATGGAGGGTTAAGTGACTTGCCCAAGGCCACAAGGAGCACTAGTGGGAATTAAACCCTGGACTCTGGGGTTCCCAAGCCAGTGTTCTTAACCATTAGGCTACTCCTCCAACACAGAGTGCTGTATACAATATGCAACATGTTTTTCCAATGTGACAAAATGAAAGTTCATCAACTTAGGGTTCAATAACTTTTTTAATAAGCGTCTACTATAGGTGCTGGATATGATTACATCTGAATAGTGCATGGAGCTCACTACTCAATCAATAACTGGGCTATGACCGGAAAATGTTAAAAATAAATTATTTGAGTGTTAGTATCCTATTGATATCTGTTTCATGTCTCTTAACACCCCCAGCTGACTCTAACCTCGGCCGAGCAATCATCTATTCTTACAAATATGCTTCCAGTGCAATTAGAAGAGTCACAGATTCTTTCAGAACCTTCCAACAGGAACTTCTAGAAACATTTTATGTGTATTTCACCTTTTCGGAAGGGTCCATCCATTTGTCTGCTTGTTTGTCCATTGAATGGTTCTGCTGCGGAGAAGGAGCAATGAATAAAATGCAGATGGTGGGGAAGCCAGATTCGGTCATCAAACAAGGAGCCCAGCTGGCAAAGGAATTGAAATGAAGAACTCGCGGGTGGCCACCTGAACAAAGAGCCAAGCCAGCCAAGAATATATGTGGCAGAACAGGAGGCCAGACTTTGCCCCCCCCCCCCCCCCAAAAGGAAAAGCAGAACTTGCCAAGGAAGTAAGCAGGAGCTGCAGGAAGAGGGGAGGCCAAGTCTTATCCCCCACCACGGAGGAAGTGAATCACAGAGGAGATGAACAAGAACTGAAAGAGCCCCCCGAACAAGGAGCAGAGCTGTTACAGCCAAACCATCAAGACCCAACTGCCATCTGGCACTGGAAAGAGGGTTCCACGGCTCTGATGGTGAAGAGTGAAATGAGCGGAAGGAGAGGAGACGAAAAGTGACAGGAAAGGGGGAGGACGGCCATCTGTAGAATGACTGAATATTGTCACTATCTGGACAGCGCAAGTGGTCAGCACTGAAACTCGATCTTCAGTGCTGTCCAGATTCTGGACATGAGTATCCTGTTTCAGCAGCATTTTCAAAAAATGCTGGCTGTGGACTTTAAATGTTGACCTGTATTTGTACATTTTTTATGCAGTTAATGGACTTCTAAAGTTCTAGGTAATAATTACTTTTTGTCTTCCTTCTGAAGTTAATTAAAGTCTGACAATAAGCCGTGGGGGCTATGAGTAGAGTGTGTGCTAAAAACATAGAGCATACGAGCTGAAAGGAAAGTTGAGTGTGTGCTAAAAATGTAGGGCCTGATATTCAGCACTGACAGCTAGTGTCGATGCTGAACATTAAACCTGCTTATTCAATGCCAGGGTCATATCCGGCCCCAACCTGTAATATCCAGGTTAGCCGCTTTTGCTGAATGGTAACCGGGCAGCAGCGATATTGAGCCACCGCTTGGTTATTTTATTTATTTATTTATTTGTGAGGTTTTTTTATATCGCCCTATCGTGTCATCAGGGTGGTTTACAATATAAACAACAACTTTACATTCAAACATATTAAACTTTTACATGTAACACGTGAGGGTATATTAAACAATCATGTAAGTACATAAGAATAGGTTTTAACTCTTACAAACTTATTTACAATTTTCATATGTAATACTGGATTTCTGATGGTATTTCATATATTTTTCTTTTTTGCTTTTTACATTGTATACTTTGGCAAGGAAAAAGAGTAAAGTGGGGGACGGGGGATTTTGCGGAATGTGAGAATGTTTCTGATATTCACGTTGGATCTGTACTATTATTTATTTTATTTATTTAGACAGATTTGTATACCACCTTATCCTACAATCAAAGTGGTTACATCACATTGGAGTGCTACATTTAACGGGTTACATTTAACATGTGGGTACTTTACAACATTCAACATGAGAGTATTTAACAACATTTAGACATTATTATATTGTTCATTGTCTCCAAAATGCTCAATAAAGAGGAACATTTTGAGCTGGGTTTGAAAAGTGATATGGTCGGATGTATTTCTTATTCTGTCTGGTAAGGTATTCCAAAGAGATGGTGCTAAATATTTGAAGGTCTTATTGCTAGTTTGTTTTTTAGTTTTGTGGTAGTCAGGTGGAAATTTGAGTGTATTTGTCATTTTTTCTCTAGGTTGGTGGTCATTAGGTGTAATCCCGATTAACTGAGTTAGAGTTATAGGGGCTAAATTGTTTTAAGAGTGGTCATTATTATTTTTCATTTGCTACTGCTATGGACTGGTAACCAGTGGATTGCATGTAGTGCAGGTGTTATATGTTCTGATTTGCGTGAGTTGTAGATCATGTGGGCTGTCATGGGCTGTGTCATTTGAAGCCTGTGAAGAGTTTGCTTGGTTAAACCGTGTAGTAGACTGTTACAGTAGTCTATGTGAGGGAATATCATTGCTTGTGATACTGTTATGAATTTGTTGCTCTGTAGTAGAGGTTTTAGGTGCTGGAGCATTCTAATTTTGTTATGTATAGCCCTATATATAACAAAATTAGATACAGTTTTGATATGGGATTTAAAATTTAGGGTTTTGTCAATTGTTACGCCTAGATATTTCATTTTTTCTTTAACTTGCAGTGTTGCTCCTTGTACATCAATGGTTGTGGGTGGTGTGAAGTTTTGAATTCTATTTATGAAGAGCACATCTGTCTTTTATAATTTACCCTGAGACCATATGATTTCAGCCAATGTGCGATTTCATTGAAGCAGTCTATGATGGGATTCAGTATGGGTACATCTGTGTTGAATGGGAGATATAGAATTACGTCATCTGCATAGATGGCATAACCTACTTGAAACTTTATTATTTTGCATAGTGGTTGGATATATATGTTAATAGATGCATGGCTAGCGTAGATCCCTGTGGGAGACATTTTGTTTGGGTATAGGTACTAGAGCAATGTTAGTTAATTCTTACTTGTTGAGTCCAGTCCATTAGGTATGATGTGAACCAGTTTTGAGTGGTGCCATGTAATCCGATTTGTTTTAGTCTTTGGAGTAGTAAGTTATGGTTTACTGAACCAAAGGCTGCTGTGATGTCAAGGAATATTAGTATAAAGGCCTGGATTGCGTTGTTGATTCCTTTTATGAATTTTTAATTAGTACGAGCAACAGGGTTTCTACACTGTGGTATGGCCTAAAGCCATATTGGTTAGCGATAAGCAGTGAAAGTTAGGCCAGAGTTCTCTCTTCTCCATCCTGGAATGCCCCTGATGCACTCTGATGCTAAATGGTTAGCATTGGGTCATGTAGAGCCGGTAGCTGCAGATATTCAGAAGCATTAACGATATTAGTGCCGCTGAATATACCGTGCACCGTGGTTAATGTAGTTAGCAGCTCTGTTTATTTTTATTTTATTTATTTAACATCTTTTATATACCGCCTTTCAGATTCTCAAGGCGCTTTACATAGAACAGAACTTT
Source organism: Ichthyophis bannanicus (assembly GCA_033557465.1). Taxonomy (NCBI): domain Eukaryota; kingdom Metazoa; phylum Chordata; class Amphibia; order Gymnophiona; family Ichthyophiidae; genus Ichthyophis; species Ichthyophis bannanicus. The sequence continues at coordinate 11,096,401 of CM066038.1, read as the reverse complement.
GTTTACATAAAGCACTTTTTTAGAACTATATACAAGAGATGTTAACTGTGTTTACATTTAACTATTTCACTATTTACATGGAGTTTGAGCTCTGCAGGGTGCCCTGAGAATTTCAGGTCTATCTGGCGTGGTAGTCAATACGTTACAAGGTTGGTAAGATATGGAAGTGTTCGGTAAATAGGCGAGTCTTCAAGAGCTTCTGGAAGTCAGTGACGTCTGTGGTGGCTCTCAGGAGGTGTGGGAGAGAGTGATGGGATATAGAGTTTGAATGCTCTCCTTAGGGTATTCTGAGAGATTCCAGTATGGGATGTGGATCTCGCAAGGGAGTTTTGATGCTGTGTTCTTCTTGATTTGTTGTCAGGGGCTCTTCGGATTAGGTCTATTAGGCAGCTGGCAGATTGGTTGTGTTGAACTTTGAAAGCCATCATTATGGCTTTATATTTTATTTGGGAATTGATGGGGAGCCAATGGAGGGATTCAAGAATGGGGGTGATGTGAGCATGTTACTCTTAACTGCATTAATTACTTTGAATATCAGGCCGTAAAGCATATGTGCTGAAAGGAAAGTTTACTATCTCTGGATTCCATGCTTTATATCAGAGAGGGCAATTATAGAACTGCTCACTCTGGTGCACATATGTTCATTTAGAAACTTTTATCAGGAAAAGTACCTGCTATATATAAACCTACTTTTTGGTATAGACGCTTTTCTGAGGTAAGCTGCGCACAGACTTAAGAAAATTCAAATAATTGCAAATCATATCCTAGCCCCACCCCCAGAAATGCCACCCCCCCCCTCATACTACGAGTTAAAGTACATGCAAAATAGTATTGCATGCTGACCCTTATTCACATAAAGGACTGGCAATTCTCTAAAGCATGTCTCTGTAGGTAAAGTGTTGTCTCCTTGTGGAAAAGATTTTGGAAATTTCCCTCTTAACGCGCAAGCTAACTGCTGTTGGCACTCCGGGTTAGGTATTAAGCAGGGTCATATCAAGCACTGTGTGAGAGGTGCAGCTGCACAGGGCGTAAGCACAGAAGGGGGTGCTGATATCATCACTGGGCTTCCGTGAAGCTCGAAAAGAGTGAGTTACTGAACATTGCTGGGTGGAGGGGAGACACCAAATTTGTTAGTTGCACTGGCCACATTTCTAGCTTGGTACGATCGTGGTATGAAGACCCACAATTCTTGTATTTTAAATTTTAATGTGCCTATGCCTGCTAAATATTTAAATATCATTGTAATTATATTTCATTAGTGGGTTATAGACTACAGCCCTGTACTACCACCAAGAGCTCTATTTAATGCACACTTTGAGCATATTAGCATTTTAGAAAAGAGTGAAGGCTGTGTCAGGGGTCTTTCCCTTAACAACATGTATAGCCCTGCACCTCCTCTGAACAATCCAGTTCTCCCTTGAAAGACCCCTCTAAATAATCCTATGTTGAGCCATCAAGAAAGGAGTTGAGTCTTACCTCCTCTTGACTCACCTTCTAGTGACATAATGCGGTTGATGAAAGTTCTGGTACCACTACGGGGTGCAGATCATCATTAGAAACTGAAGCAGTGAGAGATAAGAGATGTACTTTTTACTGGCTTGGCATATGGGATATTGAAATTGGTCATCCTAGGGTGTTGGTCCTAGGAGAAGACAAAAGACAGTCTCTTCTGTCTTTAATGTGTTAGAATTTGTGAAAGGTAAATTTTTTTAGCAGGGTACCTAGTGAAAGTGCTTTATAAGAGACCTATTTTAAGCTCATTTTATAAAAACAAGTAGGTGCCATCTATTCTGTATAAAATACTAAATAAGTTGCAGAAATTACCCCTTAAGATAAGGTGCCAATATTTACACCAACCATGTTCTGCTCAAATTCCACCTATGTGCATGGCACTGGCAAAGCACGCACCACGGAGCAAGGTGCACCCTTTTACACTGGTTCATATATACATGATTGACAAAAATAGCCCCCCTCCCCCACCTTATAAAATTATCCCCTTAGGACATAGGACCCATTGAAATAAGGGAAACAGTCTGTAGGATAGCCAAACTGGTGCAGGGTCCATAGTACAAACTCTGTCTATGCACTCTCCAGGACAAATAAGGGAAAGAGGCGAGTGATAATGGTCACATTTCTGAAAAGGCTTCTAGGAGGATCAAGGTGATAAGAGTTATGCCTGAAATCGCTGTACAGCAGAGACTATACTCAGCAAAACCGACTCCATCGTAATAGGCTTGGGAGAGGTACAGAGGGCAAGGAATACTCTGACATTTCCTTTTTCAGTATTTGTGTTTACGACAGGACTTCACCTTGCATGATCATTTAAATAAGCATAAGGGGAGCATGATTGGAGATCTAAAAAGATCCAGTTAATAACATCAACTATGAAAAATAGACCCAAAACTTCTATATTACTATGGATTTAACAGTCAACTGCCATTAGCAGCAATGGGCCATGGGATTACTGTAAAACCATTCTCACTGTTCTTCCATGGTTCAGACTTTAGCACTCAAGGGTATGTTTTTAAATTGTAAAAATGTAAGTGCTAAAAGTTGTGATAAATAGCAATTAAAGAGATTCATGACTTAATGTAAAATTTTGTGGGTAATAAAAGCTCTGTAAATTCATCAACATACCTAGTGTTATCCTTGAAATTCATTTTTCACTATTTATCCCAATAAACACGTCTAAACGTTTTGTAGACTTGTTCAGTTTTCATATGTTTTCAGATGAATGACCTGCTGATACTCAATACTACCCATTTCAAAGCTTCCTGTCTACACATGCAGGTTTCCTGTCTTTTCCTTCTGTAATTATGCCTTCTCCAAAAGTCTTTTATATGGTCATAAAATGTTGAGTGGAAATGTTTATGGTCTTCCGTATCTTTACTGACAGCTTTGATCTTTCATTGATAAAACGGAGTCCTGACTACAGAGGATCTTAGAAAGACCAATGCAAGCATTCAACACTGTAATGCATATTAACCTCTACTACATTTGTCTTCATTCCCGTTAAGCTGCTCCATAAAGCATATCTCTCAATATTAAGCTCATAAAATAACATTGTTCTTACTAGAATGACGCAGGAGGTCAACGCAGCCTCATAAACAAGTGGACAACATTTCTGAAGGCAAGATTGGTATGTTCAATCCCTGGCCCTGATGGGGGAGACACATATTTTGATGAACTACGTAAGTTATATTTCTAATCATTTCTGTAGATTTTTCTTACTCTAAGCATGTTGAATTGATGTATGTTTTTAGGAGCTCCTAAAACCTAGTACCTGCTGTAACAAAGTCCTTGCCAGATAGACTCCTGGAGTTCCATGTAACAAACACACCAAAATCAATTGAACGCTATACTGTGATGGGAAGATGTAATACTGTAAACTTAAAAAAAATAACTAACCCTCAATAATTATACAATGTTTTAAGATTTTTATTTAACAAAATTGAAAATTTGCTCCATGCAGAAGACACATTTCTACTGCCAACAAAAGATGAAAGCAGCCCAGTGGTATATGGGATCTTCACCACTACAAGGTACGCCTAGTCCCTTGTTTGTACAGAAAAGAGAATGCTTAGGCATATCTGTCTGAATGTCAGAGGCATATCTTGAGTGTTGATCATGTCTGTCTGTCCATATGTAAATAGGGGCATGTTTACTAAAGCGTGTTGCAGGTAATGAGCCACGTTAGCTGCAAAAGCTGTGAGTTATTTGTTTGGGACATGCACAACATTCCCTCAGCAGATAACACATGGAAAATGCAAACAAGATAGCCCATTGAGATGGTGGTAGTTGCATCTGCAGTGTCTGAAAAGTGTGCATCACCACACGCTATTGATGCTCACGGTAAATGCGCATTGCAAACACATTGACTATCCGCCTATGCATGCAGCTAATGCATGCTTTGAAGTTAGGACAGAAAATCATGGCACTATGTGAATTTGCCCCATGCTAGCTGTTAATGTGGTGTGTTTGGAAATTGCTATCTGCGACATTAATGGCTAAACACTTTAGACCTTGTCTTCATACCTTCTATAATAATCACCGCAAACCCTCAGCTTAATCACCATGTAACACCTGTTCCATGGTCAGACCACCATACAATGTCCTTCAACATCCCCCACAGACCCAAGCATCCAAATATATGCCATACAAACCCTCACAGGCATTTCAAAGATTTCAACAGGGACACACTCCAAATTTTACCAAACTCGAAGCCAGCCCATTGGACCTCCTAGCACTGATTGACAATTGGAACCACACCATCTCACAAGTAGCCTCCGCACCCCCAATGACAAGAGCCTCCAAGCATGGAAGAAAGGCCACTTGGTACTCACCAGAAATCAAGAAAGCAAAAACTTATTTAAGAAAGCTAGAAAAACAATGGAGGAAGACAAAATCACACCATGATCAAGAAGAATACCTGAAAAACCAGCAAGAATACAATGAGTTAATATCCACTCACAAGAAACAACACCACACAAACCTCATAATGGCCTCCTTAAATTGCCCAAGAGAACTATTCACCATTCTGAAGGCACTCTCTAGGACCCCACAAAGCCAGGACTCCAACGACCTGACACCAGAGACTTACACCTCATAGCTTCACAGCAAGCTAGCACAACTACAACCTCTGCCTAACCAACCCTCGACACCTTCTTCCACCCAAATCCAACATAATAACTGGACCTCTTTCTACCAAGTCACAAAAAGCCACTGCATTAACTTGCTCAAATTCCTGAACACCTCCACTTCACCGCTGGATCCATGCCCAACCCCATGGATAAAGGCAATGGCACAAGAACTAGCCCCAACACTTTTCAAGATAATTAACTCCTCTCTTTCACAGGGAACTATGACTCCTTCCCTGAAAAACTCATCCATAAGACCACTATTGAAAAACAACACTGCCAACTCAACCTCTACTGCTTCTTATCGACCCAAATCCAGCATCCCCTTATTATCCAAGCTGATTGATAAAACCATACAGCATCAGCTCCAAGACCATGCAGATGCTACTGCCCACACTAGACCCACAACAGCATGGGTTCCGAGAGAAACACGGAGTCGAGACACTATTGACCTCCCTTCTAAACACAGTAATAAAAGGAATCAAAGACATCAAGAAAGGCTTTGTCCTCATCTTTATCGACATGACAGCTGCCTTCGACTCAATAAATCACCACACACTACTAGATAGGCTAACCGAAATAGGAGTAAGTGGCACACCACTGGCTTGGTTCCGCTCTTACCTTACAGATAGACAATCCCAAGTCAAGATAAATCACAACGTTTGAGACCCTTCTCCCCAAATCAAGGCCTTCCCCAAGGATCATCCCTCTCAGCTTTACTCTTCAACCAGTTTGCAAAATACTGCAAGCCTACAACATTCACTACCACCTATATGCGGATGACCTAATGATCTACACCACTCTAGACACAAAGAACCCTGACTATTCCACCATCACATCTTGCATGACAGCAATAAGCGATTGGTTAACATTAAAGAACCTTGAGATCAATTACAAAAAATTGGAAGCCCTTATCATCACAAGGAACTCCTCATTCAATCTCCCAGTCAGCATAACAACTGGAACCAGATCAATCCCCATAAAAAATGAGGTAAAATACTTAGGAATCCACCTCGATCAAAGACTCAATCTTCAGACTCACATCAGCAGGACCACCTCTAAAATATACTACAAGATGAAAACTTGTAAAACCTATATCCTGTAACCTAATTCTACATGGCCTTCCAAAGAGCTCAATCCATGCTCTACAGCTAGCCCAGAATGCAGCAGCTCGCCTAATCACAAGATCCAGCAAACATGACCACATCACCCCAATCCTCGAATCCCTCCATTGGCTCCCCATCATCTCCACAATAAAATATAAAAACTTAATGCTAGCATTCAAAATTCAAAATAACCAATCTGCTGGTTGTCTAAATGAACTAATCTGAAAAACTCCTGACAACAGATCACGAAGAACACAGCATCAAAACTCACTTGCAAGCTCCACATCCCACACAGGAATATCCCAGAATACTCTAAAGAGAGCCTTCAAATTCTACACCCCCTCACTCTGGAATTCCCACCGCCACCACCTGAGAGCCACCACAGACGTCTCTACTTTCAGGAAGCTTTTGAAAACACACCTATTTACTGAATACTTCTACAGCCCACCATCTTCATAACGGACTGCCTTCCACCCACAGACCAATCCTAGGCACAAAGCAAACACAAGCTTTTGTAAATGCTAAACTATTTATATAGTCTGAAAAGTTCTAGTAAATGCTGCTATTTATAAAGTTAGAAAAGTTCTATTTAAACCAAATGTCGTTCGATGTAAACCTGTATATAGTTTTGAAAACGTTCTATGTAAACAAAGATTTGTTCTATGTAAACCGCCTTGAGATTATGGAAGGCGATATATAAAAAAATGTTAAATAAATAAATAAACACACTATATAGTGCGAATGCAGCAAGTGTGTGGCTCCTTGGTTTGCTCCTATATAGCAGAGATGTAGAGACAAATACATCAAAACCATACATATTAATAAAGTATGAGCATAAATCATAACTCCACCTGTGCTTGACCCAAACGCTGCCCCAGAATACACTTACATTGAAGTCACGCACACGTATGAACAATCTTGTCTTTGCATGTCTTTGTATTGCGGGCTAATTTTGTAGGAAGCATTTTATGTACACATACAGGCATAAACCGCGCTGATGCTGAATAGTGCGGTATATAAGAGACTGTAAATAAATAAATAAATAAATATACATGTGAAAATGATTTTATAAAATTACTCTTCACCCATTGACCCTGAATTCCCCACTTAGTAAGTTCAACGCTCAACTGACCATTACGTCTCAACGGTGCCCTAACTTATTGATGTAAATAGTTTACACTACAATCAAAGTTTATTTACCTGAGTTGTAAAATTACCCTGTTGTCCAAGTTGTTAACCCTGTTTAATGTAACTCAGACATTTTTGTGTACTGAAATGTTTTGTTTGATGTAAACCGCGCTGATGTCAAATAGTGCGGTATATAAGAAATGTAAATAAATAAATAAATAAAAATATCACTATATGGATACATTTAGGACAACCATGTAACTATAAAGATCGCAGATGAAGCTATCCATAGACTTAGGTGGAACGCTCGCCCTCCATTCTGGCACTATATGGATAATACCAGCGCAGTGTGTAAAATTTCCAGTGGCCATGGAAAGTAATGTGCTGTTTTTACACATATATCAGGTAGTTTCAGTGACTTACATGCACAATCTAGGTGGTCACTTCTGTAAGTCCATGCGTCGGGTCGATTGTACGTGCTTTCACTGTGAGAGTGCAAATTTATGTGTGTCAATTGTAAACTACTATAACACAGGTACACTAAAAAAAAAATTTTTTAAACTGCCTCTAATGTTTCGATTGATTTTTACGTTTTTTGGTGCGCTGAATCCAAATCTGGTAACCAATTTGCTCCATCACGTACAGATTTTTTGCTACATTGGGTTAGCAGTTTGAGGTGAACGTTTCAGATTGAGTGCGATCGAGATAAAAGTTTCTTGGATGAATTCTTTATACTAATTGTTTAGTAGTTATTCAAATAAGAATAAAGAAAATTGTAACAAGGCAGCACATAAGAATAGAGTAATGTCAACAAAACACACTGTGATGGTAGCAAAATTGTCTGCACTTAAAACAGCCACATACATGTGCACAAACATTGAGCATATAAGAGTGAGGTTAGACACAAAGCAAAGCAAAGAAATGTGCAAAAAATGTTGTACAGGTATGTATGTAAGAATAGAAAACGCAAACCGCACCATTGCAATACATGAAGACAAACACCCGATGGTGTGAAAATAAAATTTTAATAAATGAGATCCGACACTGTGGTAATAACTAGCAAATTTTTATTTCAAAGTTTAGTAAAAACACGATATTTGTCAACACAGTTTAGATTTTAAAGTCATTCTTGGGTCAATCAATCTCCTGGTGGGCCCGTTTCTTCTTCCCCCGAATGCTTCTCTTGGTGCGCTGCTTGGCGTATTTTTCATCTGGGGTTTCCTGCAGCAGCAACCAGCAGAAATCAGCCATCATAGTGGTGTTCCATCTTCCTTGGTACCTTCTCTCTGCGTCCTTGATGTCCTGGTGAAACCTTTCACCTTGTTCTTCACTGTACGCCCCCAAGTTTTCGGGAAAGTAGTTCACATGGGAGTGCAAGAAATGGACTTTCAGGCTCATGTTACAGCCTTGTTCTTTGAAGGCATTGAGCATCCTGGCAACAATATCCTTATAGTTCTCATCCCGCCTGTTCCCCAAGAATTTGAGAACAACATCCTTGAAGGAATCCCAGGCTTCTTTTTCCTTCTCAGACATCGTTTCAGCGAATGCTCCATCTGAAATGAGTTTCCTTATATCAGGGCCAACAAACACTCCTTCCTTTAGCTTTGCTTCAGAAAGTCAGGGGAACTTTGAGCAAAGGTACCGAAAGCACTCACCATCTTTTCGAAGGGACTTGATGAATTGCTTAATGAGACCCAACTTAATGTGGAGAGGTGGTAATAGAATTTTATCACGAGGTACCAAGCTCTCATGAAGAACATTTTTCTCACCGGGTCTCAAATACTCCCGAATTGGCCAGTCTTTTTTCCCCCAGTGTAGGTTGCGGGCCCGGCTATCCCACAAGCAAAGGAAGCAGGGATATTTGGTGAAACCGGATTGCTGCCCTAATAGCATGAATAGAATTTTAAAGTCTCCACAAATCATCCACTTATGCTCATCATAACGAATCTTCTGAAGAATCAGGGCCAAATTCTCATATTTTTCTTGGAGAATAACAGAGTGAGCAATAGGAACTGAAGTGAATGTGTTGCCATTATGAAGAAGAACACCTTTTATGCTGTCTTTTGATGAATCAATGAACAGCCGCCATTCAGCAGGATCATACTTGAGTTTAAACTTTTCCATCACTCCGTATATATCGTTTCAAAATACCAAATCTTCCTCTTTGCTGAAATACTTCAAAAATTGTGTCTCGCGGTTGCGGTACCAATAAAAAGTTGTTCCTGGTGACAATAGATTTTTCTGTTTAAGCCGAGAACCTAGCAGTTGGGCAGCATCTTTTGGGAGTCCTAAATCCCGGACTAAATCATTTAATTCAGCTTGAGAGAAAAGTTCAGGTTTCGGATCTGGTTCAGTTTCAAACTCGGAAGTACTGGACTCATCGGGAAAAGCCATCTGATGAGTCTCATCATGATCAGAACCGTCCACACAAATATGATCCAAAGATTTTGGTGGTTCAGGCACAGGTACTTCGTTGCTATGAGGCATAGGCCTAATTGCTGAGGGAAGGTTGGGGTAACTTATTACGTTCTTATTTTTTAAGTTGTATCCCTTCACAATGCAAGAGCAAAAATAGCAGTCACTGCTGTGGTCTCTTTGTTCACGCCACATCATAGGTATTCCGAAACGAAATGCTTGTTTTTTACCTTTCATCCATAAGCGTAGATCTTCCTCACATGTCTTGCACTCTTTGTGAGGAGCCCACGGTTTGTCTTGATCGCCTAACTTCAAACCGAAATAGGCGAAATATACTTTTTTAATAAATGCAGAAATGTTCCTCTGCCGCTTTTTCACGGTATATTCCCCACAAATAAAACAAAAACTGTCCGGAGAGTTGACGCAACCTCTGGCTCTGTGAGCCATCACAAATACACAGCACTGCAAACTACAACTGTAGTGAACCACTTCGGAATAAAGCTGGATTACGACTGAGCAAACAAAAGGTAATAATGAACTTGCAAGAAACTGAAATTTGACAGGAACGTTCATGTCGCAACCACCGTGTTTGAGCGAGCGAACGAGGCGAGGCGAACAGGAAAGAACATGCGCCAGCGCGAGTACTGGATTTAGCCCCCCGCCTCCCAATTGTCCTGTTAATGTATAAAATGAATACAAAACACTCTAAAATATCATGAGGGAGTGTTTCTAGTTAGTTAACCATTACAACCTCTATTTTGGGCCAAGAAAATAAACTGCAGTCGGCTAAAAAAAAATTATGTGAACATTCCTTATATGGGTAAGAAATCTAATTTTGCAAGAAAACGTGACGTGATGGAACATTTTGGCTATTTTTCCTGGATTCAGCACCCCAAAATCCATAGGAATCAGTTGCAAAACTGGAGGCAGTTTTTTGGTAGTGTCCCTGTGTAATTTACCATCATACTTAACAAATGTAAGCCAGGGCTTTTCCACCCGCCTTAGCTCTGGCATAAGTGCTTGCACCTAGATATAATGTGTCTTTTTGACCACGTACTTGACTTTATAAAACAGGCACTAGTGACACATATAAACCCACAGGAGCTTATAAAATTCTCACCATAGCACACTGGAAATTCACAGGTAAGGGTTTATACATCCAGCCATCACTGCTAAATAAATGAATCCTTTGGAATGTTGATTGATACATTCATTAGACTACCATGTAATACGTGAAAGCTGCACCGTTGAGTTGCTCTGGTTGCTCAGCTCTCCTGATCTGACGACTGAAAAGACTTTTCTCTCTTTCCAGTTCTATATTTAAGGGCTCTGCAGTTTGTGTGTACAGCATGGCAGATATCAGAACTGTCTTTAATGGTCCTTATGCGCACAAAGAAAGCCCAGACCACCGATGGGTGCAGTATGAGGGAAGAATCCCGTACCCTCGACCTGGCACAGTAAGTATCCAGTGTATAATGAGCATTCTTTCTCTTTATGATCATATATAGAGTGAAGGAGGACTTAGGGGTCCTTTTATTAGATTTTAGCATGGGTTTTGTTACAGGATAACTGTATGCTGCGGCCTGCAATACCTTACAATGTGGCCGCGACAGCGCTTGCCGATCGCCGCACTAAAGGCACCTCATGAGTTAGAGTGGGAAATGCACTGGTTAGGAGTGAAGGGTGGGTCTGGTAAGCACCATGCACTAACAGCACATCTTGAAATTAGCATGGGTGCAATTACCTCCACCTCAATAAGTTAAGTTAACTGCATCCATGGTACTGCCAACCCACATTACTGAACGGAGTCACATGTTACCTATTGGGGAAAGCTGTCCATGCTCTTGATAGGTAACACGATAGCCTTCCACATTATGTGCTCAATTTTGCATGTGAAGGGAGTGTTAGCTGCAAAACTACAGTGCACTTTAGTAAAAGGGCCTCTTAATGTTCTTTTGTCAATGCTCAGATGCTTTCTTCAGTATTAGAACATAAGAGCCACATTGGGCCAGACCAAGAGTCCATCATGTCCAATATCAAGTTTCCAACAGTGGCCTATTCAGGGCACAAGTACCTGTCAGGTTCTCAAACAATATTTATTTATTTATTTAACATTTCTTATATACCACCTTTCATGTAAACCGCACTGATGCAAAATAGCGCGGCATATAAGAGAGTGTAAATAAAATAAATAAATAAAATAAATGATATCAAGGTGGTTTACATTGAACAAACTGAAATTACATTGAACAGGGCATTATAACGTGGCGATAACTATTTTACTGGGAACATGGGCAATGGAGGGTTAAGTGGCTTGCCCAAGACCACAAGGAGCACCTGTAGGACTAGAAACCCCAGTCCTTCCGCCCAAGGTTGCTGTCCTCTAGTGGGATTTGAACCCCTGACCTTCTGGCCTGAAGTAACTTACCCCAAACACTAGGCCACTCCTCCCTACAGATTCCATGCTTTTTATCCCAGGACAAGCAGTGGATTTCTCCAGTGCACTTTAATAATGGTTTATGGACTTTTCCTCTAGGAACTTGTCCAAACCTCTTTAAACCCAGTTCCTCTGATAACGAATTCCAGAATTTGATTACACATAGAGTGAAAACATATTTCCCTTATTTGTCTTAAATGTGCTACATTGTAGCTTCATTGCATGTCCCCCTAGTCTTTCTACTATTGAAGAAGTAAATAACTGATCTACTGCATGTTTACCCGTTCCACTCCATTCATTATTTTATAGACCTCTAAAATATCTCCCCTCAACCGTTTTTTTTCCAGGTTGAAGAGCCCTAACCTTTTTAGCCTCTCTTTATAGGGGTATCCTTCTATCCCCTTTACCATTTTGGTGGCTCTTCTCTGTACCTTTTCTTTTTTTTTTTTTTTATTAAACTTTTATTTTCATTTTGGAACATCGAAACAAAAGGACATACAGAATAGAAGACATGAACAAATAATATTATACAATCACGGACAGTAAACCCCCACCACCCCCCTCCCCCCCTGCTTCTTCTCTGGGATACGTAACAATCCAGTATCGGGTGCATATACACATTATTATCTTCCGAGGTAATATAATTATCTGCAACATGATGAGTGTGGCTATACGGCTATATTGGAGCATCTGGCAATCTGAACATAGTCATTAAGCATCTGCCATTTAGACAAGTGAGAGCAGTCCTGAACCTGGAATGCCATCCGACGAGGTATCTGCTCGTACGTACTATATAAACAGACAGAATTCCACCATTCGGTAAAAGTTAGGCAGGAGCCATTCTTCCAATTTTTCGTGACTAAGCATACAGCCATGCCCAACATAAAATCTAGGAGGAAGCGGCCTGTCCTGGGAAGAGAGGGGATCCCCGCCACAGAGCGGAGTCCCACAATCTTCCAAGAAAGGGGCTCCCGGAAGTGTAGGATACTTTGTATTCGGTCCCAAACCCGCCCCCAATATTGCTGCAGTGCTGGACATTCATAAATAACATGGGCAAAGGTACCCACCGCCGTATGGCATGACCAACATCGATAGCTTGTATTGACATTCCATTTGGCCATCTTCTCAGGAGTATAAAAGCATCTGTGGGCAAAATAGAAGAGCGTTTGAGTGACATAGGCGGATCTGGAGACCCGCACCACTTTGCTCCAGACTATCTTCCATTGCTGGGGAGTTAAAGTGATGTGCAATTCGCGCTCCCATGCCTGCTGGGCCCTAGGGGTGTCCCTGCCTGGACTATGAGTGAGTATTTTATAAAAGTTAGATGCCACCCCTGGTAGACTCCCGATACAATGAATCACTTCTGACAGCCCTTCCTCGCCAGTATCAGAGCGCGGAATGACCCGAGCGCCTTTAAGGCAATGTTGGAGTTGCACCCATTGAAAGTAATATTTCGCTGGTAGACCAAATTCCGTTTGTAAAGCATTAAAGGTTTTCCAGCGATCCCCAGCAAACAGCTGCTTAGGTGTCCCAAATCCCCCTGGAGTACCAGGGTCTCCATGCTATCGTTTTTTTGTTAATTTGAAATCGAGAGTTATGCCAAATCGGGAGATGGTCCGGGGGGCACACCTGCGGACCCAGAGATTGAATAAGGGCATTAAAGGCCACTAGAGTGTCTGCAACCATTGGTGAATGGCGGGAGTCTGAATGATGGCACATTCCGGGGAAGTAGGCCAGTGGAACTGGTCCACTGAGCTCTTCTTCAATATCTAGCCACACCGGGCGGCCTGCTGTCGGGGTATCCAACCAACGGGCACCTTGCTTTAAGAGGAAGGCCTTATGGTAGTTGAGAAAATCTGGAAATCTAGCTCCTCCTCTCGCTTTATCAGATTGCAAGTGTTGTTTAGCTATCCTGGGTGTTTTACCTTGCCATAAATAACGGATAAGAAGGCCTTCTATATCTTTGTAGATGTGTCGGGGCAGTAAACATGGTAGCATTTCGAGGATGTAGTTCACTTTAGGAACTATCATCATTTTCACTGTTTCCAAGCGGCCCCACCATGTAAGGGTTAGTGGAGACCACCGATTGGTAAGTTCACGGACTTTGGAGATTATCGCCTTGGCGTTGAAACTAATAGTGTCCTCTAAAGGATAGCAATAAGAGACCCCGAGATATTTCACCATACTATGCTGCCAGAGAAAGGGAAAGGCTTGCATGTCGGCCGCATGTACCCAGTGGTTAAGTGGGAAAGCAACCAATTTGGTCCAGTTGATCTTATAGCCCGAGAGCTGCGAATACCTGTCTAGTAATTCTAAGACTACTGGGACCGAGTCCAGAGTTATAAAAAGCATAAGGTCATCTGCATAAGCGGAGAGTTTGATCTCTCTGTGTCTAAAGGGGGCACCTCGGATGTCTGCGGACTGCCTAAGTAACAGGGCTAGAGGTTCGAGCGCTAAGTCAAATAGCAAAGGAGATAGGGGGCACCCTTGGCGTGTACCTCTTTGAAGGCTGAATGGCTGAGATTTGATAGCATTCACACAGATACTGGCTGTGGGTTTCGGCATACATGACTTGAAGAAACCGGAGAAAGCCCTCCCCAAAGCCGTACCAACGGAGAACAGCAAATAAGAAGGGCCATTCGAGACGGTCGAAGGCTTTCTCGGCGTCTAGGGAGAGGCCAACTAGTGGTAGATCTAGGCTTGCAGCATTAGTCAAAACATGACATAAAGTCCTAGCGTTGTCGGCAGTGGATCTTCCGGGTATAAAACCACATTGATCAGGGTGGATTAGTGTAGGCATTTGGTTAGATAGTCGAGAGGCTAAGATAGTCGCAAAAATTTTATAGTCTGCGTTAAGAAGGGAGATTGGGCGGTAGTTAGCTGTTAACAGCGGATCCCTCCCTTCTTTTTCAAATACTACCACATTCGCCGCCGAAAAGGATCCCAAGCAAGATGTGTCTTCAGCCAGAGCAGTGAAATAGAGTTTTAGGTGGGGGGCTAGATCAGCACTGAACGTTTTATAAAATTCGGCCGGAAGACCGTCAGGGCCCGCGGCGCGTCCCGAGGCCAAACGTTTAAGGGCAGAGTGAATTTCATTAGTAGAGAAGGGTTTATCCATCGCAGCCCTATCCTCTTCAGAGAGGGTCGGCCGTTGGATTTCGGATAGTAATTGCTCAAAAGCCTCTGACGTGAAGTCACATTCTGATTTATAAAGACGAGTATAAAAATCCCGGAAGAGCTCTACTATCTCTGTATTATTTGTCACCATGTCCCCTCCTACCGGGTTTCGGAGAGCCGCTACCCGCTTGGCTTCTTTTGACCTTTCAAGGCATTAGCTAAGAGTCTACCAGCACGGTTGCTCTCCCGATAGTACAGCCCTTTCTGCGATGCGATATTTTTAGAGGCTGCAGCAGACAGGATTGAGTTATATTGAAAGCGTAGGCGTTGCAATCGTAACAACACACAAGGATCAGTGCGGGAAGTGAGAACCCGTTCCCCAGCTTTAATTTGTTGCTCTAATATTAATAACTGTTGCTTACGCTGTTTCCCCAAGCGGATTTGATAGCTAGTAATGGTTGCACGAATGGCAGCTTTAAAGCCCTCCCACCAAGCCCAGCCCTTGGTATCATGTGGTAAGTTAAAATGGAAATAGTCCTGAATGGCGGCCCGAATGTCTAACTGAAACTCTTGTTGCTCTAGCAGCAGGGGCGGCCCAAGGGGGGTGCGGGGCCATGTGCGGAGACTCGGTGCGGGGCCTCATTTGCATAAGGGTCCTCATTTGCATAAATATTTGCATAATGTTACCATACACGAACTTTTAGTAAACATGCCTCTTAATGAGTGTATGAATAAAGAAAGACTAAAAGACTTCTACATTACTATAATCCAGTGCCAACCGCCAGACACATTAGGAACTACTACAAACACTGCCCATTTAGAACCCATAGCAAACCCGCCGTATCCTAACAGCACTACCAGGACTCATAAAGCACCATACCCTAACTATCAAAAGGAAACGCTGCAAATATTAAACCAATACATTTCAGAGAACAACAATACATGACCTACTGGGGAAAGAGAACAAGTGGCAATGTCAAATAGGAATTACATAAACAGAATACCTCAGCTCAGTTACACATGAACAGAACATAAACCATCACCAAACAAGGAATCACAATTTAGAAACAGGAAGACAATAATTAAACTGGGAATCCCAAAAGCCAAACTTGGAATGTACAACACTGTAGAAATAAAACTATACATTAATTTGCTCTTGTACTAAACAAAGCGCAGACGTTAATGATGCACATTTCCCAGAGCTGACATATTCCAATTAATAAATTCAAAATAAAGAGATATTTTTCTACCTTTTGTGCATTTTTTTTCAGCTGCAATTGCTCCAGCCACTTTCTTCTGGTTTCCTTCTTCTTCGTGTCTTCCGCTAATTCTTCATCGTCTGCTGTCCATTTGTCTTTTCTTCTCTCTTCTAGTTTTTTTCCATTCTCTCTCTACATCTGCTTTAACATACTAATCTTTCTCCTTTTCCTCTTTCCTCATTCCTATTTCATCCACTCAAATTTTACCCCTCCATCCTCAATCCCCACTTACTCTCCCAATATCCGGACAATTGTAGATTTGTCTTCCCTCCCACACAAAATATTTTTTCCCTCTCCATTTCACTCTCCCAGCTCCATCCCATTCTAATCCTCCCCCAACATCAGCTCCATTCTAGTTCCAGTCCCACCCAGCATCCGCTCCCTTCTAGTCCCCGCATCAGCCCATTTCCAGTCCTAGCCCCCATAAGCCCATTTCCAGTCCTAGCTCCCCCATCTATTTGCAGTCCCATCCAAGTCCCTCCATCAGCTCATTTCCAATCCCAGCCCCCCATGAGCCCATTTCTAGTCCTTTCCTAGCCCCACCATCAGCCCATGTCAAATCCTAGCTCCCCGCCACGCAGCCCATGTCCAATCCAAGCCCCCCATGAGTCTACTTCCAGTTCTAGCCCCTTCATGAGTCCATTTCAATCCAAACCCCCACCACAGCCCATTTCCAATCTTAGCACCCCCCAACAGCCAATTTCCAGTCCTATTCTAGCCCCTCCATCAGCCCATTTCCTGTCCTAGCCCCCCCTCACCCATTTCCAGTCCTAGCTCCCTCCCCCTCACAACCCATTTCCATTCCAAGCCCCCATCCCCATCAGCTATTTGCAGTTCAAGCCCTCCTTCCACTCAGCCCATTTCCAGTCCTAGCCTCCTCATAGCCCATTACTAGTCCTAACCCCCCATCAGCCCATTACGTCCTAACCCCCCATCACCCTATTTCCAGTCCTAGCCCCCCATCAGCCTATTTCCAGTCTTAGCCCCCCTCCTATAGCCAATTACCAGTCCTACCCCCCCATCAGCCCATTTCCAGTCTTAGCCCCCCATAGCCCATTACCAGTCCTAACCCCCCCATCACCCTATTTCCAGTCCTAGCCCCCCCATCAGCCTATTTCCAGTCTTAGCCCCCCCCATAGCCAATTACCAGTCCTACCCCCCCATCAGCCCACTTCCAGTCTTAGCCTCCCCCCCCCATGGCCCATTACCAGTCCTAACCCCCCCCCCATGGCCCATTACCAGTCTTAACCCTCCCCCCCATCAGCCCATTACCAGTCCTAACCCCCCCCCCCCCCCCGGCCCATTACCAGTCCTAACCCCCCCCATGGCCCATTACCAGTCCTAACCACCCCCCCCATCAGCCCAATTCCAGTCTTAGCCCCCCCCATAGCCCATTACCAGTCCTAACCCCCCCATTAGCCCATTTCCAGTCCTACCCCCCCCCCATGGCCCATTACCAGTCCTAACCACCCCCCCCCATCAGCCCACTTCCAGTCTTAGCCCCCCCATAGCCCATTACCAGTCCTAACCCCCCCATCAGCCCATTACCAGTCCTTCCCCCTCACTACCAGCCTTAGCCCCCTCCCCCTATTCAATTACCTGTCATACCCACCCTTGAGCCCATTTCCTGTCTTAGCCCCCCCCTCAGCCCATTTCCAGTCCTACCCCCCCCACTTCCAGCCTTAGCCCCCTCCCCATAGCCCATTACCAGTCCTACCCCCCACCCATCAGCCCACTTAGCCCCCCCCATAGCCCATTACCAGTCCTAACCCCCCCCATCAGCCCATTACCAGTCCTAGCCTCCCCCCCATGGCCCATTACCAGTCCTAACCCCCCCCAGCCCACTTTGCCCCCCCCAGCCCACTTAGCCCCCCCCCATGGCCCATTACCAGTCCTAGCCTCCACACCCCATGGCACATTACCATTCCTAACCCCCCCCATCAGCCCACTTAGCCCCCCCCCTCCCATAGCCCATTACCAGTCCTAACCCCCCCCCCATCAGCCCACTTCCAGTCTTAGCCTCCCCCCCATGGCCCATTACCAGTCCTAACCACCCCCCCCCCCTGGCCCATTACCAGTCCTAACCAGTCCCCCCCCGGCCCATTACCAGTCCTCACCACCCCCCCCCATCAGCCCACTTCCAGTTTAGCCTCCCCTCCCATAGCCCATTACCAGTCCTAACCCCCCCCCCCCCGATCCTTCCAAATTAAAATAAAAAAAAAGCAAACTGGCTGCGTCTGCCGCGGCAGCATCAAGCGCTCTGCCGCGGCAGCATCAAGAGCTCTGCCGCGGGGCCCCCCCCTGGCCGGCAGAGCCTCCGTGCATCCTCAGCAGCTTTCTTCATGTCCAAAACGCAGGCTTCTTTTGATGGGAAATCCCATCACCCTCGGCGGGATTAACAGAGCCGCGAGAAAGGAAACTCTCGCGGCTCTGAAAGAAGCCCGCGTTTTGGACATGAAGAAAGCTGCTGAGGATGCACGGAGGCTCTGCCGGGCAGGGGGGGGCCCCGCGGCAGAGCTCTTGATGCTGCCGCGGCAGAGCTCTTGCTGCTGCCGCGGCAGAGCTCTTGCTGCTGCCGCGGCAGAAGCAGCCGGTTTGGTTTTTTTTTTTAAAACTTGGGATGCTGAAGAATGTTTTTTGCGCGGGGCCCCCTGAAACGCGGGGCCCTGTGCAAAAAACATTCTTGCTCAATGGACGGGCCGGCCCTGTCTAGCAGGGTCCTATCAAAAAACCAATTTCCCGGATTCCCACTGGGCAGGTTAGCGTGCAACTGGAAGGAAATGGCAGCATGGTCTGAGATATGTAATGGGTGAATCATCGCTGTGTCTACCTGAGATACCAGCACTTTAGATATTAGGAAAAAATCTATTCTGGACTGTGATAGATGGGGGGGAGAATAGAAAGTAAATTCCAGTTCAGCAGGATGCAACAATCTCCAAAGATCCACTAAAGCGAGATCTTTGATCAAGGAGGTGAGTGTGAGGGAGCTCTTGGGCAGGCCACTCGTTCTAGGCGGTTGCCTGTCTATCAGAGGATCGACGACTTGATTAAAGTCGCCACCTATTATCAGTGAGGTGCTAGCAGAGGCCTGCGCAACCTGAGCAATGGTAGCAAAAAAGGCAGGATTATCCACATTGGGGGCATATATACATATACATGTTAGTTCAAGGTGTCCAATTTTAAGATGGACGCGGGACCATCTGCCCTCCGTGTCAGAGCTAGTGGCAATAATGGTGATAGGCAAGGATTTTCTCACCAGAATAGCTACCCCACATTTCTTAGAAACAGCCGGAGAGTAGGCAGCGACCATGTAAGGTTTAATATTGAGTTTCAGAGTTTCGGTAGAATTTAAGTGCGTTTCCTGAAGAAAAACCAGATCCGCCTTTTCATGAATTAAATAACTAAGGATTTTCTTTCTTTTAATCGGGTTGTTGATTCCCTTTACGTTCAATGAAAAAACCTTACATAGGGCCATAAGACATTGTCATACATTTGAAGTAAAAGCGCAGGCGAGTATGAAATATATACCACATCTGTACAGCTATTTCATACACATCAATTAAGATACCAGATACACCCCATATGAGGAAAACAAGCACAGAAGTGCCCCAGAGAAGAAGCATAACCCCAAATATAAATGGCGACCATATGTCTGCGGGAGGAGGCCCAAGAGAGTGCGGTTGTAGTATTCGAACCCTTCTGTTATTATAGTTTCCGATCTCCACCGAAGTAGCTGTGGGCATGATAGAGCAGGGCCGTCAAGGCGAGTGAAAGCCAAGACTGTAAATTGCCAAGGCAGTCTCTAAGGTAGAGAGCGTCCGAAAACAATATGGCGGGTTTTAACCAATATAAGGTCAATTAACTAAGTGTTCCTTGGATCAACGCATCTGATCTGCCTCTTTGGACTCCAAAAATTCCGCAAGTAATTCAGGATCATCAAATGTTCTGGTCTGGTTGTGCAGCGTTACTCTGAGTTTAGCCGGGTACATCAGGCCATAGTGGGCTTGCAGTTGTTGTAGCCTCGGTCGAAATTCCAGGAATCGCTTTCTACGATCAACCGTGGGCTTAGCCAAATCAGGAAAGAAGGATATCCGGTGGCCCTCAAACTCGATGGGGCCTTTTGCGCGAGCGGCATTCAGAATTTGCTCAACATGTTGGTATCTTAAGAGCCGAAAGATAATAGGCCGCGGGGTCTTCCGATTGAGCGCCATATTTGAGGGCACTCGATGAGCCCGGTCAATCTCCAGGTCTTTAGCGAATGTGATCCGAAGTAGGGAAGGAAGCGCCTTGCAAAGAAACTCCTTCATGTCTCCAGACTCAGCTCCCTCCGGTATGCCCACGAGCCGTATGTTATTGCGGCGGGCCCGATTGTTGCCATCTTCCACTTCTTTCTGAAGGGCCCGTATCTGGCGCTCTACTTTGTCAAGTTTCGCCAACCGGACCACGTGTGAGTCCAGTATGCCTTCCATATTGTCTTGTCGTAGGGAAAGTCCTTCAAGTTTGCTTTGCAGCACGCCGAACTCTTCACGCAGCGCTCGGAGTGACTCCCCGTTGGATTGCACAAGGTCTTTTACCCCTCGTATTTCAGTGAGGATCTCCTGCTGCATCTCGGGACCTTCCCGAGGTGCGGGCTGCTTCTGCGGAGACGGGGGCTCGGTTTTGGAGCGTTTACCATGGGAATTCGTTGGGGTCCCGAAGTCTAGACGTGCTGGTTTGGTCCCCGCCATCACCCCAAGGTACCCCGGTAGAGTCAAAGCAATATTCAGAATTAAAACGGTTCAAAATTCAGGAGTCTTGGTAGGCCTCTCGGGAGCCTCAGCGCTATGCGACTATCCCGCTGGACATCAGGCTCCGCCCCCCTCTGTACCTTTTCTAATTCTGCTGTATCTTTTTAAGATATGTCGACCAGAATTGCACACAATATTCAAAGTGCAGTCTCACCATGGAACAATACAAAGGCATTATAATATCATTGGTTTTATTCACCATTCCTTTCCTTATGATTCCTAGCATTCCTAGTCGATTTGCTTTCTTGGCCACAGCTGCACACTGGGTAGAGTTTTTCAGCGTATTATCCATAATGATGCCTAAATCCTTTTTCTGAGTGGTGGTTTCTAACGAAGAACCTTGCATCATGTAACCACAGTTTGGGTTGTTCTTCCCTAAGTGCATAACTTTGCACTGGTCCATATTAAATTTCATCTGCTGTTTGGATGCCCAGTCCCCCAATCTGTCAGGCTTTTATAAAGTTAATAAGTAGGTTGGTGAAAATTTAATTTAGGAGTGCTCCAGAACACCTAGTACTGGCAGTCATGTGCAGGCCCCAACAAAAATTGTTTTAAAGGAAGACTAAAGTTTTAGCAATATGTTGTTGTTGGGGTTTTTTTTAGGGGGGGGGGGATTGCACATATCTACCATAATTACATGCCTTCTATGTGCGCTATGCTTTATTTGCATGTGCAAATCAATTTTACATATGTTAGTTGATAGGTGAATGCATACACAAGAAATTTGAATGTAATTCTCTTTTTTAGGCACCCAAATGAGCCCAAAATGTACATTCCTACAGGCTGGCATTATTTTACAGCAATGGCACCAGCCCCATCTGTTGACTTAATTTGCAATTGCGGCATTGGCAGAACAGGGGCGGATGTAGATTGTTCCTGTCCATTAAGAAACATATATAGGGTAGATGATGCAGGGGAGAGGAGACCAGACAAGATCAGGGTTGGCACAGGAGTGGATTTTTCTTTGTGTTGTGGCTTAATGAAATAACAAAGAAAATGTTGCTTTTTTAAATTTTATTTTAAAAATGAATTGAAACAAAATGGAACATTTCATAAACATTTCCAGTTTTTAAAAAATCTATTTCCAATTTTTAAAAATCACATGACCCCAATACTATTGGAATCACATTGGCTTCCAATAAACAGCCGAATAAAGTATGAAATTCTATTAACAACCTTCAAACTCCTTAACAACATCTCCCCCTCACACCTGTCCACCCTACTACACACCCCATCAGAATCAAGGACACGCAGATATAACGCAACCCACTCTCTCAACATACAAACAACCATCAGAAAAACAAAGAAAACCACAAGCTCTAGGGCTTTCTCCTTTGCTGCCCCCACCCTTTGGAATGAACTCCCAATAACTCTTCGCGTGATAAAAGACATTCATCAATTCAAAAAAGAACTCAAAACCTACCTCTTCTCCGACCATTTTGAACTCTCCTATAGCCAGCAAACACAGAAACATACCCACAAAGGAAAAGGAAAATCCAAAACTCGCACATGTTCAATTGAGATATATGTTTAATATCATATTGTCCTAGGCAACATAGAAAATACTGTCTAATATCTACCTATCCTATGTAAAAAGTTCCATGTAAATAGTTTGAAAATGTTCCACGCAATGTTACATGTACATAGTTACAAATATCGTTCCATGTAAAGTATTGTGATAAAGAAGCTTATCATAGCTCAGGAAGGAGCTATAGAAAAGGTGAAGTGACTCTGAACAAGCAACCTGTCAGTTCTGGTAGAAATAAGAAAACAGAATTTTTCCATAAAAGACTACCAGTCCCAGAATGCACCAGGTTTCCAACAGCCATTAGAGGAGCTGAAGTGGGGAAACGTGTGTTCAATCAGGAGGGCTATGAGGTAATCCCCAAGCACTCATCTCAAAGGGCAGGGCCTGATTCAGCACAGCTGTGCTGTGCTAGGGTGGAGCACTCATCTAAGCAGAATAAAGGTAGAGTTTATTCTACAGAGAATCATCCTCAGAATCAGCTTGGATATCCTCAGCTTGGACATCTTCATCATCTGGAGGATCATCAGAAGCAGAAGCCAGAGCGGACGGACAGAGAGGGCAAGAAACCCTTTAGAAGAAAGAAGAGAAAAGCATTTGGGAGGTCTAAAGGAGTCCAGAGCAGTACGTATACTGGGAGGCATTCCAAAGGCCAGCATACACCATTGGACTGGGGAAAACCAGAGGAGTGGTGCTGCAGAGCTAGGAATCTCCAGACGGTACCTGTGAGGGAGACGGCTGCACTTGGAAGGGACCCTAGGACCCGTGCCAGAAAGTATGTGAAGAGAGATCCAGTGTCCAGGGATCTGGATTGGAAGGCTGGACATAAGAACTGGACTACATACTGGCCAGGCTATTTAGAGAGGAACTCTAATAGCAATGGAAGCTCAGGTATGAACACTGATCTATGCCCTAGCTATACCCTTGGAAGACAGCAGGGAAACAAGTATTCTCCTGAGAGTGCTCCATTGAGAAATTCCTCTGTGCCAATCCATGATATTGAACCCATGATTGTTGAAGAAGGGGGAGAGGTTATAGATACAGGCTGTGAATACATGGATTGCTCTCTGTCTAAACTCCTTTGGTAATTTACTGTTACAAAGTACAACAGCCATCACAAAGAAATGCAAACTTGTTCTTTAATCTACTCAGAAAAGCTCCTGAGTAGGATTTGAGCCACGCAGTAGAAAGCAAGCCAGCTAAGGGGTTTCAGCTGGGTAACTGCTAGCAATTGAGCCTTACCTAATTGCTTGTGAGCTCTGAGGAAATCACTTCTGAGTCTCTGTGTGAAGATATAAGAAGTTAACCTGAAAATAAGTTTTTCCCTACTTTGTGGGTTTTGTTTGTTGATTAAAGCACTGCTAAGAAAATATTAGCTAAAGCCTACAGAAAAGACCAGTTTGTTACCAACCAAGTCTTTATTCTTTTGCTTTGATTGCCTGACAAGTTCAGCTGTTGTTTTCCTGATTTTGTTTTTCTAAGTTTAACACTGAAAGCAAGTATCCTGTTTTATGTGCTACCAAGCATATCTGTGTTAGGAGAAATAACCCCATAAATAAATATCTTATTGGCTTTACACTCAAGCACAACTAATTATTGTGAACGGCTGTGTCTGGTGTGAATGGACTACATTTCCCACAATCCCTTACAAATCATATTAATATATGCCTTTGCCAAGACTGTGAACATTCTCACCCAGGCACCCGTCTGACAGTATACCAAAGTATACAAAATTGTTAACTGTTCAATGTAAACCGCCCTTGATCTCTGGAAGGGGCGGTATAGAAGAAATAGATAAATTAATAAATTAATAAATAAATAGTTATTACAGTTGATCTGTGTAGTTCATAAACAGCTCTGGGCACTTCACAATTTAAAAAAAATGAACACATATAGCCAAACATAAAACATAATAAAATTAAATTCTACCAATAATGCCTAGTCCAGAAATTGCCTTGCTGTCTAACAAAGCCTTGAAACCATCCACAGACCTGATCACATAACAACACCTTCCATTTCTTTTGGAATGACAATTCTCTTCAAGTTGTAATTCCAGTGGAATTGAATTCTACTCTGTTGAGTCAAAGCAGGAAAATGTCCTCTGTCTAGCTGACCCCGACCTTAACTCAGAGGGTGCTGAAATTTGAAGCATAGCCTATTTTATTTCATATGAATGCACATCCCTAATGAGGAGACATTTTTTCCCATGAAAACTCTGATGTCTTTCTTCAGCCTTTGGGTCATGGACGTTTCTCATGGATAGAAGTGGCAAAGATAGATGTGGGGATCAATCTGCGGATAGAGCATATATTGCCCGAAGACTAGGGGGTATGTTTACTAAACCGTCTTAATGTTACCAGCGCTAGTTTCAGCGATAATGTGAAGAATGCCATATAAGGAGTGGGCGTTCTGGCGGTAAGGTAGCAAGAATCTGTATCGCGCGATAGTGGGTGCCATGGCATGTTAACACGCGTTAACCCCAAGTTCATGCCAGCACAGTGTTAGAAGCTATAAAGATGTAGCCCACTGGTTACTGCAATGACTGTGGAGGCAGAGGTCATGGGTTCGATCCTGCAGTGGTGTTATGTAAGAAGGCTGTCTGAGGCATTTCCTTTTAATCTAAATCAGTGCTGTCTGAGGCATTTTCTTTTTTAAGTTAAATCAGTGCTGGCAGCAAAAACACCCTCACAGTGCCGTAACATAAGGTGCCACATAAGGCGCCCTATAAGGCACTCCATAGGGCACATTATAAAGTGCCCTGTCCGCCAAGGTGCCTTCTAATGTGCCCTATAGTGCGCCTTATGAGGCACCTTAAGGTTACAGCACTGTGGGGGTGCATTTTGCTGGAAACACTGATTTAAATTAAAAGGAAAAGCCTCAGACAGCCTTATTAAATAACACCACTGCAGGATCAAACCCATGACCTCTGCCTCCACAGTCAGTGAAGTAACCAGTGGGCTACATCTCTACAACATCTAACACACCGCTGGCTGGCTACAGAAAGACTGCAGGTCACCACACAAACTGTCTGCTGTGGTTACCAGGATAGGGTAAACCCACCCTGAAAGAAGGGGTGGAGCCTAAGGGAAGGGGCAGGGGAGGGGTAGTGTCTTTGGGAAGGATCAATTTAGAAGGAAAGAAAGGGACAGGGCATAAAGGAAGTGGCGGTGCTAAGGGGCAGGGTTTGAGGAAAGAAAGTGACGAGAGGATGACTGCATTAAGAGAGAAGGCAAGGGAAGAAGGGAATAAAAGGCTGGAGTGAGTGCAAGGTTGAGTAGCAGAGGAGGTTGAGTGCAAGGAAGGGTGGAGGGAAAAGAGGGAGAGTGTGAGAGAGAGTGGTGCAGGCAAATGGGCCGACACGGGTAGGTTGGAGGAGTGGCCTAGTGGTTGGGGCAAGGTACTTCAGGCCGGAAGGTCGGGGGTTCAAATCCCACTAGAGGACAGCAACCTTGGGCTGGAAGGACTGGGGTTTTCTAGTCCCACAGGTGCTCCTTGTGGTCTTGGGCAAGCCACTTAACCCTCCATAGCCCATGTTCCCTGTAAAATAGTTATCTCCAAGTTATAATGCCCTGTTCAATGTAATTTCAGTTTGTTCAATGTAAACTGCACTGATGCAGAATAGCGCGGTATATAAAAGAATGTAAATAAATAAATAGGTGCAGGAGGATTGGGAAAATGCAGACGCACCCCCACCAGAACAGATCCCTACGGCTGTATTAATGTTCTCCTACTGGGAAACACTGACCGTTTAGTTCTACTCATTGTTTCTTGTGTGTTAACCAGTTATCAAGCCACAGTTACACTAGATGTAGGTATAAGACTGCCCACAAAACATGTGTAGACTGCAGCATGCACAGAGGACAGCCATATCTTAAAAAGGATATAGCTGAATTAGAAAAGGTACAACAAATTGTGACAAAATGGTAAAGGGAATGGAAGGATACCCCTATGAGGAGAGGCTTAAAAGATTGGGGCTCTTCAACGTGGGAAAGAGATGGCTGAGGGGAGATATGACAGAGATCTTTAAATTAATGACTGAAGTGGAACATGTAAATGTACATTGGTTGTTTACACCATCAAAAAGTAGAAAGACTAGAGGACACACAATGAAGTTACAATGCAACTCATTTAAGACTAATAAAGAGAAAACATTTTTTTTACTCAATGCGTAATCAAACTCTGGAATTCATTACCGGAGGATGTAGTAAAAGCTGTTAGTGTAGCTGGTTTTAAAAAAGGTTTGGACAAGTTCCTGGAGGAAATGTCCATAAACCATTATTAAAGAGGATTCGGAAATGCACTGTTTGCCCCAGGACAAGCGTTATGGAACCTATGTGCCTCTTTGGGAACCTGCCAGGTACTTGTGACGTGTATTGGTCACTGATGGAAACAGGATACTGGGCTTGATGGATCTCGGCCTGACCCAGTAAGACATTTCAAATGTTCTTCTGTTCATTTTGGAAAGGAAGATATTCTGAAAAAGAGGGACATCACTCAGGGTTTTGAACACGTAAGTGCTGATACTGACACGTTCAACCCTTGATTTCACAAGCTATTATTATTATTATTATTAATAAACATTTATTAAGCACTACGCAACACTGTACAAACACAGATAAAGACAGTCCCTACACGTTAGAGCTTACAATCTCATCAAGACAAACAAGACAAAGTTAGAAAGTGGATAGAATAGGGAAGGGGACGGGGACACAAGGAACAAGGGACCAGGATCCAAAGGCAGCCTCAAAGAGGTGAAGCCTGTCGTAGGGGCTCAGGGAGTTTGTTGCAGGCATAAGGAGCAGTGAGGTGAAAGGACAGAAGTCTGGAGTTAGCAGAGGAAGAAAAGGGCAAAGAAAGGAGCAAGTCCAGAAGAGTGAAGAGTGAAGTTCACGAGGAGGAGAGATAGTGAGGAGCAGCAGAATGAATGCACTTGAAGGTTAGAAAGAGGAGTTTGAATTGGATAGGGAAACAGAAGGGAAGCCAATGAAGTGATCTGAGAAGAGGGGTTATATGAGAAAAACAAGGCTGGCGAAAGATTAGACATGCAGAAGAGTTTTGAACAGATTGAAGAGGAGAGCGATGACTCAGAGGAAGTTGCAATAGTCAAGACAGGAAGTAATTAAAGGGTGGACAAGCATTCTAGCAGTGATATCAGAGAGGAAGGGGTGAATTCCGTAAATGTTATAGATAAAGAAGCAACAGGTTTTAGCAATTTGTTGTATGTGTGAGGAGAAGAAAAGGGTGGAATCAAAGATAATGCCAAGGTTACGGGCTGAGGAAACGGAGAAAGAAGAGTATTGCCAACTGAGACAGAAAAAGAAAGAAGGGGAGAGGAGTGCTTAGGGGGAAAGATAAGTAGCTCAGTTTTGTTCATGTTAAGTTTCAATTGATGGTGAGACATCCAGGTGATGATGTCAGAGAGTACATGGTAGAAGGAAGGAGAAGAAAGTCTTCCGCAGGAGAAACAGTGAAGGAGAGCGGAAGCTAAGAACCACGGCCAAACACAGAGAGGTAGTATAAAAACCTCTTTAATATCAGACCCAACTCAACGGTTTCTGGCCGAAACCATTGATAATAAAGAGGTTTTTATACTACCTCTCTGTGTTTGGCTGTGGACGATGTCAGAGAGACAGGGAGAAATACGGGTCGGCAGTGCTGGGGAAATCTGTGTTTAAGTGTTTATGCTTACGCACGTAAGTGCTGAATTTTGCAAAACTGGTTATCTGGGATGAGGCAATTAAGGAGATGAGTGAAAAACTTAAAAATAAAATGTTGATAAGACCACACATGTAAGTACCAGCTTTCTAAAATAGCTATTTACATGTAAACACCATGATATGCATGTGTAACCATGCAAACCTAAAATAATCTCCTTTAAATTGGGGATTTTAGAAGGGGTGCCTAGGAAGAATCTGATATTATCCAGAACTGAATGTCCAAATGTCCAGGGAAGTAGCAGCAGAGAAGGGAGGCATATATTAACTGCCTTCTTAAATTGCTCCGTCCGTCTCCACGCCAAAAAATGAATGTCCCAGTAACTGGTTTATGGTTCATTAAAATTGGATATATCACCCTTTGTATCAGCAGAACGGTGTACATAAAAACTTTCAAAGGAGGAAAAGAATGTCAATAAAATATAGGGAAGAGGGAGGAATATTATTAAACTGGGTTACAGGGAAGGGTAAGGGGAGGATAGATTAGGACGTCAGGGGTGGGAGGGATGGGAAGCAGAGTCCTATGTAGCCAAGGGTGTCAGATCAAACGCTAGCTGAAATAGATGGGTCTTAAGATGTAATTTGAATTTGGTGTAGGACATTTCCTAATGAAGGTCAAAGGGAAGAGCGTTCCATAGGCTGGGTCCAAGAAAATAAAAAGCTGAATGATAGGTTGATTCATTATGGGCGCAGGAGGGGAGGAACGTAGAGGTGGTTAGCATGAACAAAGCATACAAGACACGATGGTGTGTTAAGGATAAAACATGATGACAGATAAGAGGGTACACCAGTGTGTAGGGTTTTATGAACTATGGTAAGGAGTTTGTATTGGATCTGATATTGAAGTGGGTAGCCAGTGGGAATCAATGAGCAAAATGGAAATGCGATTGACTTTGGAAGCATGATGCAGTTTTCTTATCGCTGTGTTTTGAATGGTTTGAAGATGTTTGAGCTGATAGTTAGGAACATTGTAGTAATCTAGGTGAGATATGGCCAGAGACAAGAATAAGGTAGTTACAATAGAACTGGAAAAAATTGAGTGAGTAGAACAAATTTGGCAGAGGGCAAAGAAGGAGCATTTCACCATGACACTAATCTGTTTGTGGAAAGTGAGAGTGCTGTCAAGGATAACACCCAGGTATTTGAATGAGATAGGAGCACTGTCAAGTAAGGGGGCCAGATGTAGAACTACTGAAGATCTGGTGAGCCAGGTGTCCAAGGTTTTGGAGGGGTTGAGCTCCAGGTGACTGGTTCTTAACCAAAGTGCAACTTGCGAGAGGCAAGAATTCACAATATTGACATTGGGGGATGTTGGGTGCTTGTGAAACAGTAATAATAAGCAATCTGCATAGTAATATGCAAAAACGTCAAGTTGTTGAATGAAAATGGTCAATGGGGCAAGAAAGATGTTGAATAATAGGAGGGAGGGGGAGAATTGAGCCCTGGGGGACACTACAACTAAAGGAGAAATGAGTGGAAGTAGAGGACCCAGCGTTTACAGAGAAAGAGCAATGAGCCCTACCAGATAGCAAGGTCTGGTACATGCATGACTGCAAGTCTTTCACAAATGTGGATGTCTCCAAATTGCAGCCTGGAGAACCAGGTACATGGATGTCTCAGCTGGGGTATTTCAGAAGGGGGGGGGGGGCACTTCCTACCTTGCCATTTCAGATACTCAGATATGCGGCGGTTGGCCTGTAGTATGATTGGAATATGTATTCTTTGGCTTGGAAATATTAACAGTGGCAATAAAAATTAATTTTGCTCTTCCCCCTGTAGGTGTTGTGGGTATGAAACAAGCATGTCTTTGCACCTTATTTGTGGTCAGAAGCAGGTATAAGCCAAAGAAGCCTGAACATCCAGGGCCAGACATACATGTGCATTACAACATGCATCTTCCTTGTTCCAGCAAGGGCAGGTCTCCACCACACCCCTGCTCTATGTGGCTATTCTTGTGTTGGGAACATCTATATACCCGGCTTTCTAAAATGGCTCCTCGGAAGTCTCCATGATTTGCACGTGCCCATTTTCAGACATCTGACTCACAAATAGGGTTTCTAAAATACCCAAACTAGGATCTGCTCACAATCTAATGAATTCTGATAGTATATGTGTTTGGATAAAGTATTTAGTAACAATGAAGAAATAAGAACAATGTCTACAGGCTAAACTTTCTCCTTTTCCACTAAGGCCAACAGTTACAATAATGTCACCCGGCTCAGTCTTTAAGTGTACAAGGCTCTGGCCCATTAGGGGCTGGGGGGAATAATTCCAATGTCTGCTGGTGGGAGAACCCCACTGAACGTTGCACATAAGTGCCTAATCACACACCTAAGTCCTTTAAAATAGGGACTTACGTGTATTTTGCGTTTGTACCAGTCTGCATGCTTTATATAAACCACTCTTGGGGCATATTTACTAAGGTGCGCTAACCAGTAGTGCAGGGTTTGAGGTGCTTGAAGGGTATCACACTAACAGCACAGTGCATTGCACTAAAGATCCTGCACTAACCTGTCAGCAGTCACTTGGGAGGGCACTAGGCTGAATAGAGGTGCAACGTGGGCAGTGCTGGCACTTAAAGCCACCTCAATGGATGGTATTAAGTGCACCCATGTGCCATTTAGTGTGTTAGCATCGCACTATTGGCAGGGGGACAGATACCCCCTAAATATTCGCACTGGCCTTCAAACTAATTGGACAGCACAATTATGCTCTACTGGCCTGCACTTTAGTAAACACGTCCCTTAACGTCAATTAAACCACCAAAGCAAGAGAATTGTATGCGTATATGTTAAAATGGGAATGTGTGTGGAATTTTCAGTGGTATCCCCAAGGGTCAGAGCCGGGTATAAATGTGGCTACGTGGGTCACAGGGGGTCTAAGAACTGTAGAGTTGAAAGGAACTGAGGAGACAGGCCATAGTGAGCGAGAGGCTGGAGATGTTCCAGGAGGGACTCGGCAGTCTGGAGTGGTCTGGAAGGCATTTGTTCCAAATCACTGGGATCAAGTGCTGTATGTGGAGACAAAGGGCATCAGCTTGGGATTTTAGCATTAGGGAGAGGCAGCAAGGAGTCCCGGCATTCCTGTAATTCATTCAGGAATCCCGAGAAGTGATTTTGTGTGAATTTGCTATTTTCCTGTTCTTGAAATGTATTTTTCTTAGGAGACTGGACTATAAAAACTGCAGACTGTTTCCTGCGTTTTTCTCCTTTTTATACTATTTTTGCTGATTTTGGACTTCAGTATGCTTATTTTTCTGGTTTGGAACAAGGATTCTACATGTTAAGTTTTTCTTTGAGAAACAGCATGAGAGATCCTCTTAGAGCCCTACAGCAAGGCTGTCCCTCATTCCGAAATCTGTGTTACAGACCATGCAACAAGTCCTGTGAGTTCAGCAGCCTCTGAAGGTATTCATGTCTCACAAATTAAACACAACCCACTGCACTGGTGGTTCCTCACTTCTTATTCTTCTCAGAGGCGGAAGTAGCTAGTATTTAAAATAAAGTTATGCTACTTCTCTAGGATAGAATGCTGATTTTGCTATGAATATTATAATTTAATACAAACTTTTCTATATTACTGTTTGCCAAAATCTAAGAACAAGGTAGTTTACAAATAAAAATACATTAAAGTATAAAAAAAATCAGATGTGTTTAGACAGCATAATGCAGCTATTGCAATCCTTCATCTACAGACAAATCAATCCCTCTATCAGTTTCTCAAAAAGCCATCTTTTAAGCAGCTTCCTAATGCTTCAATAGGAGGGGCTTGCTCTCGCGTCGAGCAGTAGATTATTCCAGATTGTTAGAGCTGTTCCCGACAGCGTTACTATGGGGCAGGCCCCAGAGTTGGTTCAAGATGCCGCTGCCCTAGGTATATTTTAAGCTTTATGCCCCCCCCCCCCCGGGTTAGTAAAATGTATAGCTTTGAATATCCTTCTCTTTGACACCTAGCTTGCCTGATGGTTGGGCCAGCCCTGGGCTTCTAATTCAAGTCCTTGGCTGCTAGAATTGCTAATCTTATCTCAATCTTGGAAGTGGCGCTTCTTTAGGAATGTTTTGCACCCTGCTTGTTTACAGATAACTTGGTCCAAGAAAGTCCACTTTATCCAACAAGATCTCTATTGGCCTCCTACCCAATCTGTTACTTCTAGTCTGATTCTGTACTGCCCCACAAAGACTAGAAGATTAGCTCCAGGGTTAGATCAGTAGGGCTCAGAGCTTGGAAACTAGCTTCTCCCGCTGATATTCCTATGGACTAGTCAACTCGCCCTCCCTTGCCTCAGTGACAAACTTTGCCTCTGTTTACTAGCCTGTAGTAACTTTACCATGGCATTCACTAGCCTTTGGTACCTCACTACCAGGGTGGGGAGTGTAATTTCTTGAGGAATCGGAGGTGAAGGATATTTTTCTTTAAGCACTGCATCCTGGGAGAAACATTGGCGACCCATCTTGAGCATTTGCATGCTTTGCTGCTTAGCAATACTGTTTAACTCACATAATCTATGGCGCAGAGGAGAAGCCTAGTGGTTACGCAGAGGACTGGGAACTAGTGAAACACCCCTGTTATGCCATGTGATCTTGGATGGCACTTAACCCTTCATTGCCTTAGGAGAAACTCAGTCTGTGGACTTCTGGGGGAAGGGAAATACCTACTGAACCAGAACGGAACTCACTTTGAACTGCTACTGGAAAGGCGTGTGTGAAATGCAATCAATAAAGTTATATATTTATTTTATTTAATATCTTTTAAATACCATCTTTCTACAAATCAAGATGGTTTACAGGGAACTCAGTGCATTCAAACAAAATTGATAAACAAGGTGCGAGTTACATTTAACGTTAAGATGGTTAATTTTAAGGTACATAGGTTACAAGATGTATATAGCAAGAAATGTGTTGATACAGGCTAAGTTAATTTGTGTACAATAACATGGAGCAGAGATGTTGGTGCTTGGCATGTGATGGGTTAGTCCTAGTGAGGGTCTGCCCGTAGAATTGGAAGAATAGCTGGGTCTTCAGCTTCTTCCGGAAGTCTCCATTAGATTCTGTGGTCCTTAGATGAGGTGGTAGAGTGTTCCTAAGGTTGGGCATAGTGGGAAAAGGCCCTATTGTTTGTTCTTTGGCTTCTGGAGAGTTTTTCAGGAGGTAAAACCATTATTAAAAGGGACCCGGGATACCACTACTTGACCCAATATAAGCATTGTGGAACCTGTGTCTTTTGGGGAAACTGTTAGGTACTTGTGACCTGGATTGGCTACTGTTGGAAACAGGATACTGGGCTTGATGGACCTTGGTCTGACCCAGTATGGCATATCCTATGTTCTTATGAGGTACATCCAGGTGGTTGAGTATATTACGTCTTCTTGGCAGGTTTTCTTAGTAAAGTCTGGAGACACTCAGCTGACTGTTGTTTATCACTTTGTACTTGATTCTTGATATGATGGGCAGCCAGTGTAGCTTCTTGAGGTTTGGGGTGATGTCGGTCTGATGAGAGGTTCCTTGTACAATTCTTGCTGCTGTATTTTGCACTTGTTGAAGTGGGTATAGTGGGTGTTTGGGCAGACCCTGGTAGATTGAGTTACTGTAATCTACTGTAACAGAGGGTTAATGATCGCTTGGCAAACTGCGGAAATCTATGGGGTTTAAGAGGGATATATGTTCTTGAGTATTCTGAGTTTGTGTAAATGGATTTGGTGGTTTGCTTTATTTGGGCTTGTAGGTTTAGGTCCTGATCGAGTGTGACTCCTAGTATCTGACCTCTGAGGTCTTAGTTAGCCATCTCGATTGTTGCTAACAGCTTGAAGTTAAGGTCTCTTATTATGTGCAGGATTTCAGTTTTGTTGTAGTTGATGCTGAGGCTGTGATTCTGTAGCCAATGAGTAATCGCTGTGAAACATTTGGTTATTATGGAATATTGGCAGCACACATAACCTTAATGTAGCTTAGTAAACAGATGCCTTAGTGGCCTCTTTACAAGAAGATTTCTCACATTTTGGGTCTTTAGGAAATAGAACCTGAGGCAGAGACTAAGGAACTCTACAGGAATTTGTAACTTGCCTCAAGGTTGGATTTTGACAGATGATTAATTAATTTGGAGATTTAGTGGAGAGAGTGCGTAGGACAGTTCCTGACCAGCCCATCCATGCTCCTCTTTTTCGGTTACTATAGCAGATGCAGCATCCGTCGAGGTCGAATTACTCTTTATCGGATAATTCATCAATTGTATTTTTCTCCACAAGGGAATTTGCAGTTCTCCTTTGTGCCTTACAATGACCATTTAATAAGTGCAAATAAATCTTTGCAAACAACACTGCTCACTTCAGAAACCTAATGTACTATACCACACACGCATCTTTGTTTTATGGGAAACCGGCATTGCAGCGAAAGATTTAGGAGTTGATTTTAGGATGACTAGACACCATTTACACATATTAAAAGCTGATTAAGATGTGCCAATGGACAATTTTTAAAAAAGCACACCCATATTTCCAGGAAGACTTTGGCTGTGGTGTGAGCAGATATTCTGTATTTTAGAACAATAGCACAGAAATGCCTGGGAAAATTATTACCTTCACATCGACCTTGAGACTTGTTCAACCATCATTTCTTATTTGGACTTGGGCTTCAGAGGAGAAGTCAATGGGAGAAGTGTACTTAACCTCTCAGGTGTTCTAAACCACCTGAAAATGCCCATGATTGAGTTTTGGAGCTTGGCTCCTTAATTGGTTTCCATTGGATTTGTAGTTTGCGAAATGAGTCACATCCGCTTGTAGCAAGACAAAAATCAGTTCTTAGTGTGCAAAGTCCTGAGTGATGCTGCTGGCTTTGAATTGTTTCTTTTTGAACAGTGATTGTTCTTGTTGTGCATTTTGCTCCTGTGGGAGAATATTCTGCGGTGTCAGCCTGCGTTATTAAAGCATCTGGCTGTCACTGCTTTAATTAATTCTTGGATATCTGGAATATCTGGTTTGCCCAGATAGAGTTTTAGCTATCCCATCAGTGGTGATTAGCTAAAATGCCTTAAGTTAAGCCAGGCCTTTTTTCCATCCTAAGTTTAGGTGTTTTAGTTAACTGATTAGTGGTTCAATATCACTGATGACTGGTTAATTAGTATTGCCACCCACACTTCACCCCCAAAATGCCCCTATGCTAGCCAGTTAGCATCAAGGCATTTAGATGGCTTCAGAGAGAATATTCTGCAGCCCTTCCATGTCCCGGTGAGTGGGATTTACAGATCTGCAAACTGCAGCAATCCTTTGGAATATATTCTCCTATGTGTATTTCATAAAAGACTCTGCTATTCATAAAATACAATCTGAGTCTTACATACATGGGCCTCAACATTTATTTCCTGACCTAGATGGCCCATAGAAATCTAGGCTGTTAATCCTACTGAGCTTCTGAGTAAACATTTACGACAAGATTATTTTTAATGTTAATTTACCAAGATCTAAACTTTCACTACCTAATCTGTCAGGCCCCTAATGTACACTGATGCCTAGAAAGGCTTAAAGATTTCAAGCGTCTTTCACCGGAAGTTTAAAAGAAATGAGCCTGAGGTAGAAAGAAGATTGGAGCATGATTCCTTCGGATTAAACACTCTCTCTGAAGCCTCCTTCCAGTTACTGAAGTGTCTTATTTTTAATGATCACCACCAGAGGGCAGTAGATCCATCGACATGAACCTTGTTGACATGAACCTTAGAATTGCATAAAAAGCCACATTGCTTTGTCCAGACTTTGTGAAAGAAATAGACCTGTTGGTATTGCATATTTAACTTTCCTCTGGGAATTAGTAGTGTGATGGCCATAGAAGTCCACTTCAAAACATAGGAGTTTAGGTCAAACCCCCCCCCCCCCCCACACACACACACACACTCCTCCACATGAAAAAAAAAGTGGTCCTGTTTTATTAACCTAACAATACGTTCCTCGACTAGCTGGTCAAAACTTTTATTAAGAGAGTCCCAGAACAAGGTATCATCGTCCGCTGTTTTGTTTCTTCACCTTTATTTCTGTGCATCTGTGCAGGGAGTGTGTTCATTAGTGTGCACTTTTAGCATACAATAAATCGATTTCACATGCGTTAATCCACCAGCTAATATGTGCTAAAGTCAGTTTGCACACATTTATTTATTTATTTATTTCAACTTCTTATATACCGCACTCTTTGACATCAGCGCGGTTTACAAATAACAGAAAGAAACCAGAACAACAGGCTGTTTGGTATTACATATAACAGGAGTATCAACTTGGATAACATGGGAGAACTATTTACACTATTTACATGGAGTATTAATCTATTAGATAGATAGCATGCTCGAACTATTTACATAAAATTAGCAGTGCTGCTTGGAACAAGAGGGATATTGTGGATTATACTAGGGTGAGGCTGTTATGTTACGGTTCATGTAGGGTAGTATTTGATGAAAAGGTGCAGTTTAAGCTGGAAGCAAACCAAATGTTTTTCCATGTGTATATATGAACCTCTGGGAATTGGAAATTCACTCATAGAACACAGGAGTACAGTAACGAGAATTATCATAATTAGCATTGTCAGTATGTTCATCAAGTGGTACAGGTTGATTCAGGCCAGCTTTTATAAGCAGGAGATGTAGATCTACCTTTCATAGGGAATCATATCGAGAAATTCATTTGCCTTTCAGTGAAAGGAGCAAAACGATTCATAACATTAAAGTAAAAGAAACTCAGAAAAGAATTTCAATTACTATAGGAAAGAAATAGATATTAAACAAGAGTCAGGGAAGGAGACATGAAAAGAACAGGCAAAATACCCTGGGCCTCGGCCATTCAACAACCCAAAAATATCATTTAAAACAGATGTGTGTTCACATCTATTACACTGGAGAAACAAGCCGAAAACTGAGGGCACATAGCATCCTTCACAGACACACCGCAAACGGAGAGAAAAACTGAACGTTAGCCCAGTAGATGAGAACATCTCAAAAAACTCCGTTAATGACCTCACCATCAAAGTCCTGAAAGGAAACTTCCAGAACATACATGAAAGAAAACATTTGAAATGAAAATGATGAAATATTTGAATACTGACAAAAAAGGACTGAATAAAGGCATTGGTTTCCTTACTCATTACCAGACACAAAACATTCAAAAGGAAAGGGTTATTCTCTCTTCACCTACAGTGTGCCTCTCGTTTTAATTTCATGGCAGATGCAGACTGCTTGGGATCAGACAGGACCTACCTGGTGTAAATTGTCACTGAATCTCACACCTTGCTTGATATATAATGACATATGCAGACAGCTCAGAGTTTGTACCAGTTAAAGCCAGTGCAACTGCATCATTCCTTCATAGGTCAGATAAAGAGAGTATAAAGCTTGTCAACAATACATTAAGTTAATCCAATAAAAAGGTCTCACTTACAAAATGTTTGTTAATCTTTATTTACACATATCCAAGTTGACCAACCCGGCAACTACAATTTTCTGCTTATAAAGGTTTGACAAATTCCTGGAGGAAAAGTCCATAAATCATTATTAGACTGAGAGAAAAGCCCTGCTTACCCCTGGAGAGAAAAAGCATGGAACTGGCTACTTTTGGGCCTAGACTGGCTACTGTTAGAAACAGGACGCTGGGCTTAATAGGCCTTTGGTCTGACCCAGTATGGCAGTTCTTAAGATCCTAAGGGACCGATACTGAACTGGGACTTCTAAGCGCCGCTATGGCACATAGTCATTGCCGCTGACCCTTAACCCTGTATATTCAATGCTGGGGTCACCACACAGCCTCCACAGCCACAGTAGCTTACTGGGCAGCAGCAATATCGCCACTGCCCAGTTAGCGACTGTTGCCACCATCAACGCACCCCGACGCTAAGCGGCATCAGGGCGGGTAGCGGCGTTAATTGGGGATATTCAGCCGCACTAATCGTGTTAGTGCCACTGAATTTCCTGCTAAGTGGCCTTTGAATACTGAGCCCTATGTTCTTATTTTACAAAACACCTTTGCTGTTCTTTAAAAGTGACATTTCTTTATGGAAATTAATCAATTGGGAGCCAGAAGTATCCTGGTCTTATACAAAGTTCCTGTAGATAAGGAGGGTTCCAGAAGGACGGCTTTCTGAAAGTCTTGCTCTTTGACTGAAATGATTAAACAGTATAAAACTGTTAAATACAGAAAACAATACAAATTATCTGCAAGTTTTGCAATGAGTTAAAAGCCAATGTTAAACCTTTTAAATTCTCCCTTTTTCTCTTATACCCTCAACATTCCTGTTTTGTTTAAAATCTGTTAACACCGATAATTAGGAAAAATTGAAATATTGTTCTATTAATCATGCTGAATTCATAGTCAGCTCTTGAATATACTCAAACAACAATTTTCATGTGTTTCTCCCCTTTTTGTCTGTCTTGACGAGAGACTGCAAGCTCCGATGAGTAGGGACCGGCTTTTTACATGTGTCTGTACATCTTGTAGCGTTATACAAATGCTCAGTAGTAATAGAGTAATGCAACAATCTTGCTTACTATAAATAAGCTTCTTCAGCACAGACAAGGAATGTGGGCCAAGATCCTTCAGCGATTTTCTTGCTGTTTCTGATTTTCCCATTTTCAGTGCCCAAGCAGAACCTACGACCCAATGATTAAATCTACCAAGGATTTTCCAGACGATGTTGTTAATTTTATAAAGCATCATCCTCTGATGTACAAGTCAGTTTACCCCATCACTGGAAGGCCTGTATTCACTCGTCTCAATGTAGACTACAAACTAACGCAGATTGTGGTGGACCACGTGGTGGCAGAAGATGGGCAATACGACGTCATGTTTCTTGGGACAGGTAAATGAAGGACTCTGTTCTTGCAGCACTGTAGGGGCTGATCATAGTGTTGAAGTCTA
The DNA here is from genome assembly GCA_033557465.1 of Ichthyophis bannanicus. Taxonomy (NCBI): domain Eukaryota; kingdom Metazoa; phylum Chordata; class Amphibia; order Gymnophiona; family Ichthyophiidae; genus Ichthyophis; species Ichthyophis bannanicus. Next base: position 11,057,397 of record CM066038.1, on the reverse strand, counting down.
CTGTCTGTAGATGATTCATGGTATTTCTTAAACAAACAATAGGTGGCGTCTGGAAAAGAGGTTATACATGTGCAGGCCAATTCAGAGATGTGCATCCCTGGGCCATCCGGATGTCCCGACATCCAGATGGCCCGGGGATGCACCCAATTCTGTTCCCACATGGGCTAGACAGTCCTGCGGGAGCAGAATCATGGCTTAAGGCTGGGATGTGCCCCGATTCAGGCACCCTGGATGTCCTGACACCTGGCTAGCCCAGCCAGGCTCCTGCATGGAGGTTCAGTGCCATGGCGTCATGTTGTCATAGCACCACAGCTCCATACTGGAGCTGCGATCCCCAGCAGATCCCAAAAGGTTTCTTTCCCTGCAGCCTGAATCCCAATTAGGCCTACCGTGACCAGGTCAAGCTGCAGGGAACCCTCTGCACCCCCACACCTCGCTTTGTGGCCCTGGTGTCCACCTTCAGTGCCAACTAGGGGGACTTATTCCACCTCCATGGTGGAATAAGTCCCCCACCAAATGGCTGACCCTGTATGTACAGGGCCAACCTCGGAATCGGCTCTGTATGTCTGGGGTCATGTTTCCGCCCTTGTTCCTTTCCCAGCCCACCTCATCCATCCCATGAACATCATGCCTATACGTGCGGGGAGCTCTGTCTGCAGGATCGCCACCTATGGAATTTAGCAGGTCAGAATAGACCCCATAGAGGATAATTTCAAATGTTTGTGAGCTGCACAAAAATGCTTGAGTAGAGTGAATTTAAGTAGTAGAAAAAATTGCATCAGTCAATCAGATTCTCCGTTCCTGAGGATATTGGTAAGTCATGCAATGTTGAGTTGGGTCAATGCAATATAGTATGAAGCAATTTTATTCTCATTGTGTTTCATTTTGGGAGTTACTAGAATGCTAGAAATGTATTTCACTGCTGTCATCTCACCAGAGAGAAGGAAGAGCCCTACCTTTTGCTACCCGAGTGCCTCGATACTGATATGAAGATCAGTTCCATGTCCACTCAGTCAATGGCCTCTCATATGAAATGACCAATAAAAGTGACAAGCATAGCAGTTAGTCATTATGGGAATGAGGACATTAATCCTGTGAAAAGTGGACTGAAATCAACAAGCCATTTCTCAGCTCAATGGGGCACAGTTGTGTTAGCACCTGTACCAGAACCTTTAAAGAGGCTCGGAGACCTGTTTACTAACGAGCACTAACTGCTAGCGTAGGCTTCACCTTGTGGTAAGTTAGTGTGGGGCTCCGTGCTGATTGGGTAGAGCACGATTGGGCAAGAAGTGGGCAGGTTAGGGGTAGAATGTGGGCATTGACTATACTTCACAGTGGAAGAATTTTGGGTGCATGTTAACCATGAATGTTGCTGTTAGCGATGTGATAACGGCAAGGGTAAGGAGCACACGCCTCATGCTACCAACTGCCCCTTAGTAAATATGCTCCTCCATTTTGTGAAATGGGTTGTCGGCTTGCTGTAGTTTGAAACTTTTAGACTGATGAGTCTCAGACACTTGGGTTTAGTATTTGCAGTCGTAAAGAAGAACTTGTGACTGCATTGCAGGTGCTCCTGCGATGTTTGCCGCATGTGTGGCACTAGAGTCTTGCTCTTATCCTGGGAGAATTCCACATTATTATTGAGGAGGTGCAAAGGTGCAAGGACCAGAGTCTGACTAGACAACAAACACAAAACTCCCTGGATAAGACCAGAAGGTAGATGGTTGACATAATAAAGAACAGCAAGAAAACACCAACTGGTCCATTCAGCCTGCCCAGTTATTTCTGTCCACACCGCCAATAATATATCCCAGCTGCCAGCCATTGACTGCTTGGTCTTACTCCTTCACAAGCCAACGCCAAGCTCTAGAGGTAAAGAGGACATAAGACACTCAAAAATGTTTACAAAAGGGACATTCACTAAGAGGAAATGGCCATTTGTACAAATCATACAGCTGAGCTAGCTGAAAAACTTTAATGAAGAAAAACATCAGGGGATCATTTTTGTGCACATGGTTGTCTATAGACAGATGTGAAATGCCTCTTATAGCATTCCCCATCCCCCCCCCCCCCAGGTAAAAATGTGCAGTATAACACAAACACACACTCTTTTATGCTATTGGCGTAGACATGATTGGGCTGGGCACAAGCCATCTCCATTTACGTGGCACAAACGCACGTATTTCATGTGACTGTCTTTGTAAAATGGCTGCAAAAAGAGGGACCAACTTGCCCTTCTTGAGACAGGCATAAAATCATGCTTGCGACTCAGAGGCAGGATTTTATAAAGATGCTTCATGTCTGCTTATTCTTGTTCACTATCCTCAGAAGATTACCGCCGTGGTTTTCCACAGGTTTTGGTTCTGTTTGGTAAATGATTCCTAAAAGTAGATGTCTAACACTGTTATAAAATGGAATAATCATCCCTGGATTTGTGAAATGTCAGCATCGAATCTGCAGGTTTAGGAACACTTTGGCGATGGCACAGTAATGACAATAGCTCTAAGAAATGCAACCAGTAAACACATAGGTGCATTTACTAAAGATTCTTATCTCACCTGTTTCTATAAATTTCAACCATGGAAAGTCTCGGAGTCCTTCCCATGGACCATGCTCTCTCTCTCCCCTCGTACACCTGGCAGGCAATTCCCTGGCTTGAGTTGACTCATGGACCTTCAGTTCTATGTGAGCGAATCCTCCGTCCCTCCCACCATGTGTCATTGACCCACAAAGCACTGCCTGGTTACAACAGAGAATTTTAGCATAAAAGCCATAGTTTTTCCAAAATAAAACAAACTTTTAAGGTAAAACTATCGATATATCTTCTGAAACTACTTTGTATAACACTATAAGGTGTAGATACAGATGTAAGACACAGTCCCTGCTCCTCACAGCCTACATTCTAATCATGATGAAAAACATTGCAAAACTGGGGGCTAGAATATGACACGATACACATAAGTAGTGGACGGAAATGAGCATTAGGATCCAAAAGCAGCCTTAAAGAGGTGGATCTTCAGCCTGGACTGGAATAGAGCCAGAGAAGGAGCCCGATGCATCGACTCAGGTAGTTTGTTCAGGCATATGGAGCAGCAAGGTGGAAGGATTGAAGTCTGGAGTTGGCAGTGGCAGAGAAGGGCACAGATAAAAGGGATCTACCAGAGGAGCGGAGTTCCCGAGGAGGGGTGTAGAGTGAGATAAGAGAGGAAAGGTAATGAAAGAGTAAACTATCAAATGTGAAGGGTCACGGAGCATGTCTAAAGATGATATTTACGCAACACGTTCTTGTTAGAATGTAGATGGGAACATACCGCACCAAAGCAGCAGAGAGGGGTCTGTTCAGGTTTACAAGCTGTACTTTGCTTTTACACCAGTAGATGGCAAGAGAGAATTAAGTATATGCAAAATGCAGACCCACAATGTTGGTTTAAGAGAGCTTTTGTGAAATATTTAGTTAGCTTAGGAAACTTGGCATAAAGCATAAATGAAAGATTTGTAAAATTGTGAGCAACTCACTCTAACTATTGTATATACAGTAACTAGGCAGATTATCTTCAGACTTTCGATGGTATTGAGTTGCAGTTTACATGGTAGTGAGATGTTTGCAAAATGTGTTTATAATAGGCACCTGTTTTAATCAAATTCTTCCTAGAGTGTTTTTCCTAATATTGTATTGATCGCCTGACCTAAACTGCTATCTCTTCAAAACGGTCAACTCAAAAGCAGCCTTGGTAGAGCTACATTCCCAGGTAAACCCTTAAGGAGAGACACTGGTGCTTGGCAAACTGCAGAATGGTGGTCTGTCTATGCCCCTTGCCCATTCCTTCCCCCGCACGTTGATCTCTGGCTGAGATATCTGGGAATTCTGGGATTGTTTAGCAGCTCAGCTGGGAGTCAAAGTTCATCAGCGTGTGCTGCACCCAGAGGAAAATACCAACGGCTAATGAGCATTTAGCGGACATTAGTATTATATTAAGGGGAAGGAGACTCTTTGATATGTCTGACTTTTACAATTAGTTAAGTTGAAATATTCTTTGAAAGGAATGTTTCTAACATAACAAACCAGGCAACAACTAAAGGGGAATTTTCCAGTTAAGCAAAAACATTCTGATAACACACAATTAGGGGTTATAATATCGCTGGAAGAGTGACCTTGTATCATAGGCCAGTCCCCAAAGATAAGAAGAAACATTTTTATCTTCAAAGGTTGCTTAATATGCTCACGACGGAGTCGCCTTTTGTTCTGAACCTTGCAGGTCAGCCCTTGTTCCTTCTGGCTGTATGGGTACCCCAGTGGCTGAAAGTCATTTCCATCTGCAAACAATGAGGTAGCTAACAGCAGGATGGGCCGGTGGTCCCCAACCACTTTCCATAGGATATGATTCAAAATCTGCAACTGAATTAGCAGAGATTGGCACCCGGGAAGTCCCACCAGAAAGGTCAAGAACAAAATGACCTTGAATAATCTCCCTTTCACTCTGAGAAATGGTTCTTCAGAAACAAAACTGAGGCAGATTGGCACCATGCGGGGGAGGCATGGGGGGACACTGTGATTGACACTACTTATGATCTTAATGTTCTCAACATAAAGGGATAATTAAGGTTTATGGGGCTGTCAGTCAAATGGGCTCCACAGGGCCAAATCCTTTAAATAAAAAGGCAAGAGTCTAATTATCCCAGTCACGCATGAACACAGTTAGTCAGTACGTGGCTTTTAATGTCAACAGAAGTTTAGGTCACGCAGATATTGGGCATATGGCAACTCAAGACTGGGCAATGGTCACTGCTGCTGACAAATTTCTAATTTGGGTAAATTTATCCATTATTTTGTTACCAAAGGCTACAGAGCACACATGGACGACCCTGTGATATGAACAAAGGAGGCACATGAAATGATGTTTCTATGCAATATGGAACTGCAATTAGCCAGAAAAGATGAACTTATTAATTATATTAAAAGAATAATATGTGCATTTGATTCCTAGAACATCCATTGGCAGATTCTGTGGTAGCGAAAACCGTGAGGGAATTTAAACATGCTTGGGTTGGGCACAGAGTCCTTTTCTTCCACTGCCAACTCCAGACTTCGGTCCGTTCACCTCGCTGCTCCTTATGCCTGGAATAAACTACCTGAGTTTGTGCGTCAGGCTCCATCTCTGGCCCTTTTCAAATCCAGGCTAAAGCCTCACCTCTTTGAGGCTGCTTTGGGACCCTGATCCCTTGTGTCTCCTCACCTTCCCTATCCGACCCTTATTCCCATCTTTTGTCTTGTCTCTCTTGATTAGATTGTGAGCTCTGACGAGCAGGGGCGGTCTCTATCTATGTTTGTACAGTGCTGCGTACCCCTTGTAGTGCTGTATAAATGATTGATAGTAGTAGTAGTTGAGTACAGGGTGGGAGGGTAAAGGTAACACAATTTAATACTAGTTCCTCTATACCACTACATGCATAATAGTGAGACCATTGTACCTTAATGCACTAAAACCATTACAATAGTGCACTAGTGTTGGACCATTGAAATCATGACTATAAAAACAGAAGAGGCTGAAGTTGGAGCTATCGTGGGGGGCAGCGGTAGGATCAGGGAGAAGCTGGGGGGGGGATGATTTTCATTTAAGCAATGGGCAATTTGTATAACCAGAGAGAGAGAGAGAGAGAAACTCCAACACTGTGTACACTGGACTGCAGTCTCATTGACTTTGCCATAATTCCTGGCATGATAAAAGCAGTATAAAATGTAAATTATGCATTTATGCACAAGGAAAGAGTGGTAGCTGCATGGAATAGTCTCCCAGTAGAGGTAGTAGAGACAAGGACAATATAAGCCCGATTCTGTCCCGGACGTACAAGCCCTCTGTAGCCTGGTCTGAACCGGACGTACAGAGGGTGTTGTGATTCTGATCTTGTGGGGTTGCCTTAGCACCGTGGCTCCATTGTAAAGCCACGATCCCAGCCGCCAGCTTTGCACTGCTTTCCCCACAGCCTGACACCCGATATGGCCTCCCAAGGCCAGGGTCGGGCTGTGGGAAATGCTCACTGCTCCCTCCTGCCGCTTTCTGGCCCCATGCCCGCAGACCCCTGATGACTAGGGAAGTTATTCCACTTTGGAGATGGAATAACTTCCCTGTGCAGGTCGCCAGCCCTGAACATACAGGGTCAACATTAGAATCGGTCCTGTACGTCCAGGGCTGATGACCACCCATTGCCAGCACTAACTCTGCCCCCAATCTGCCCCTTCCTCATCTCCGTCTAATTTCCCCATACAACCGGGTTGGAATGACCCCAATATCTTAATTCAAGAAAGCATGGGACAAACACAGAGGATCTGTAAAGGAAAAAAAAAGGGACTAAAGTAGTTGATAAGGAAGGACAGACTAGATAGGCCATGTGGTCTTTTTCTGCTGACATGTTTCTATGTTTCTAAGTATTAACACTTCACATAACAGAAAATTGATGAAAAGCTTAACATAAAACAAGCAAATGTCTGCTTTAAAATCCTAAATACTTTAAAATTACTTTTTAGGAAAATGAAAATCTTCGTAGTGTTGATATCCTGTTTTTGACTATTGGAATACTTTACCAAATACTTCTAGGGTACTGCTGAAGAGTTTCTTACCTACATTTCTCACACATAAATGCTCAAGATAAGAATTAGTTTTGATCCATATAACAATCAATGTATCCATTCCAGTGAGTGTTGAGCTCATTCATCGGATCCATTGTCATGGTGGAGAAAGTCATTTTCGGCTTCTGATATGAAAAGTGTTAGTATTTGGTGTCTCTAGGGGTGTGCATTCAGTTTGTGAACATAAAGATGGGCATTAAGTTAACTTTACTCTGAATTAGTACATGTGAAGTAGATTTAAGTGTATTAAAACATTTTTACTTGCTGTAATCAGATTTTACCTATATTAATTTATGAAACAAAGTCAAAAATATCCAAAAATCAGCTAAAGGATACAGAAAATGATAAAAAATGAGAGAACCATTTTTTTAGTTTATTTCTTAAATTAAAGCATTATAAAATATGAGTAAAGCAGTAAAATGTTTTAACATACGTACATTAATTTACAGTAAAACCAGCTTAGTACCATTCTACAGCCCAGCCCTACAAAATAAATCCATGAGGATAATTTTCCAAAGATCATTTTGCTAATCTGTGTTGTCGGCAAAAGTTAAGGCAATAGCTTTGAGAGAAGTTCCCACTACAAAAGAATCCTGCAGATAAGATAAGAGTAGGCTTTGGAAAGTGTGAAGGTTTTATTCTCAAGTATAATGGCTTTTCTTTCCTTGAACATCTTTGCTTCAGACATTGGTACAGTACTTAAAGTCCTTAGCATTACCAAGGAAAAGAGGACCGTTGAAGAGGTGGTCCTCGAGGAGCTGCAGATTTTCAAGGTAAGATGAATGTTGCCAAGGGAATCAATCTCCAAAGAGTCCCAAGAAATTTCTAACTAGTATTTTGGAAATATTCTGCATCAGTTTTACTTGTAGGTTTATTGGCCACTTTCTAGTAAAATGTTCTGTGGGCGTGTGTATCTATAAACACACTAATTTAATTCAATTGTATATTACACAGAGGTATATGGTAAAAGACACACCTGTTGTTTAAAAGAAGTCTATTATAATGCCTGACTTTCCTTCCTATCAACGTTTGACTGTAGGCAGCCCTTCCCCAGGTCTAGTCTTGCCATTACCGATTGTGACCACAGGGTGATCAAAATGACTGCAGGAAAAATGTCATCACTCATTCGCAGAGTGCCAACCTTCGAACTCTTGGACTCAATGCTGGTAAATTGCTAAAACAGATTTAGCCCAGGGCTAATTTCTGATAAATCATTTCCCAACCCGATGTCAAAAGAATATTGAAGGCTGCTAATTTGTCCCCAAAGCACTCAGCTTCTTTCTTATACCTCCAAAGAAAGCCGAGAGCCCTGGAATTCCTGATTCTACAGAGCAAATGATCAGTGAAGCAGAGGCCAGTGCGGAGTGAGCGTAGATAGAGGATGCATTTCCACACAGTCTAATGAGAGAAAGGCAGCGAAAATCTCTTTCTAAAATAACAAAGCTGTCTTAAAACAAGATGAGAGCTGGCTTCCAGACAGGGCATAGAATAGAAACAGAGTTGTAATCTTTTGATGAACTAGAGGATTTAAAACATTAATGTATTGCAAAGTGTCACTTAGTATGATTTAATATGACAATGGATTTCTTCTTTGAGATAATCATCCTGGAATTCCCCCACTACAAAACCATCTCTTTGCATAGAGGTTAATAGAAGAGGACAACAGACTGTTTTCATTTTAGCCATGCTTTATAGTTATGAGAAATGCGTAACTCATGAACTGTATGTCCGTGTGGGCGAAGCAGATTTCTGCATATACAATTTTTCCAACTGCTTTGTACATAATGGTGGGAGTTGAAACTTTGCACATACAGTTGTGATTATTGGCACCCTTGCTGTTCAAACCCTTAGGGCCCGATTCTATTCTGGATGTGCCGGTCCTCTGTGTACCCGGTCGGAACCAGATGCACTGTGTGAGATGGGATTCTGATCCCATGGAGCATGTCTAACCCTGCAGGATCAGAATCATGTTCAGGTCTGTACATGCAGGCCGGGGCCCTGATTCTGCTTGGCCTGCATGCAAAGGCCTTCCCTGGCTAACTCACCTAGGGCTCCTCAATGGAGCCGCAATCCCCAGCCGTCGGACTGAAATCTTCTTTCCCCGCAGCCAGACCCCTGATTTAGCCTCCCAAGGCCAGGATCAGGCTGCAGGAAATCTCCTCTGTCCCCTCCCACCTTTTCTGCAACCAGGGCCTGTCATCCCCGACTATCTAGGGGAACTCGGAGGTGGAATAAGTTCCCCATTCAGGCTGCCGGCCCAGGATGTACAGGACCAACACTGGAATTGGCCCTGTACGTCCAGGGCCACTGCCCGCCCTAACTCCGCTCCTTTCATGCCCTTTAAAAAGGAGATAGAGCAGCTTTTAAACTAGATAATAGAGGAAAGTCGAAAGTCGTCCAAGAGCGGATGGTTCGGAAGAATGTATCCTTGAAGGATACTACCAAAAGCAGAGAGATGGAGGGGCGGAGCCTGATGTCCAGCGGGTAAGACGCTTCGCGCTGAAGCTCCCGAGAGGCCTACTCAGAATCCTGACTTAATATCTACATAAACTTAATATTTTGCTCCGAACTTACCGGGGTACCTCGGGGGGGATGGCGGCCCATAAACCAGCGCGCTTGGACTTCGGGTCTCCTTCTTCTTCACACGGAAGACGCTCCAAGACAGAGGTGTCTTCCCCACAGAAGATGGTTCCACTTCGGGAAAACCCCGAAATGCACCAGGAGATCTTGGGGGAGATACGCAGCGTGAAGGAACTGGTGCAGTCCAACGGAGAAGCGCTTCGAGCCATGCGAGAAGACTTCGGTGTGCTCCAGGACCGACTTGAAAGTCTTTCATTACGGCAGGACAACATGGCGGGGGTCCTCGACTCGCACGCGGTGCGCTTGGTCAAACTGGACAAGGCTGAGCGCCAGATACAGAATCTTCAAAAAGAGTTAGAAGATAGCAATAATCGAGCCCGTCGCAACAATGTGAGGCTCATTGGCATACCGGAGGGGGCGGAAGCAGGAGATATAAGAGAATTCCTGCTCAAAACTCTTCCCTCCTTGCTGAAGATCACTTTTCATAGAGATCTGGAAATTGATCGAGCACATCGTGTTCCTACCCATATGGCGCTCAATCGAACGACCCCCCGGCCTATTATCTTTCGATTACTACGATATCAACAAGTGGAACAAATTCTAAATGCTGCCCGGGCGAATCATCATCTGGAGTTTGAAAGTCATAGAGTCTCCTTCTTCCCTGACTTGGCAAAGCCCACAGTTGACCGTCGGAGGAGGCTCCTTGCTTTTCGCCCTCGACTTCAACAGCTACAGGCTCGCTTTGGCCTGTTGTATCCAGCGAAGCTCCGAGTGACTCTCCACAACCAAACTAGGACATTCGAAGATCCTGATCTACTATCAACATTTTTAGACTCCAAAGAAGCAGAGCAGATGCGCTAATCCAACAACTTGGACTTATTATCTGCCGGCTCTGTCCGCCATTTTGAAGGGCCCGACGCGGTGGTCATGGCCCAGCACAGAGACTGCCTGGACTTTTCTTTCTTTCTCTATATGACTTTCTTGGTCTCCTATCCCTCCATGATGTGTGCCTCGGTTGGATTCGGAGCACGCACAGTTATACAGGTTATATGTTTTCAATTTCGGCCTTCTCTGGGGTTTCTCCCCGCAGACACATGGTCGCCAGTAATTTCTGGGGTTTTGCTTCTTCTCTACCGCACAGCGGTTCTTCTTTTTTAATGTGGGGCGCTTCATTGTATTACATTAGCTTATTTTCTATCATGTCATATGTACAGCTAGATACAGTTAATTTGAGGGACATTGTGAAACTATGTGCGTTATCATGCTCAGAATTTTTAACCTTTCTGAATGGCCTTATGTAAGATCTTATCACTTAACGTAAAAGGCATCAATAGCCCAATCAAAAGAAAGAAAATCCTTAGCTATCTTAACCATGAGCATGCTGATTTAGTGTTTCTTCAGGAAACGCATCTAAACTCCGCTGAAACACTGAAACTCAATGCTAAGCCTTACATGGTGGCTGCCTATTCTCCCGGCGTTTCCAAACGGTGTGGGGTAGCCATTTTGGTTAAGAAGTCTTTGCAAGCTACTGTAATGGATACTAGCTCTGATAAGGAGGGTAGATGGGCCCGTGCACACCTTAAGGTTGGAGATAGTGAATTCACGTGTATTTGTATTTATGCCCCGAATGTGGATAACCCTGCTTACTATGTAAGTATTGCGCAGTTGGCACAGGCCTCTGCCAATACTCCATTAATACTTGGTGGCGATTTCAATCAAGTGCTAGACCCTTTGATAGATAGACAACCGCCTAGAACGAGTAGTCCACCCAAGAGTCTTGCTACCCTTACCGCTCTGATGCAAGATCTTGCGCTAGTAGATATATGGAGGCTACTTCACCCCTCCGACTTAGAATTCACCTTTTTTTCTGCCCCCCATCACTCACAATCTAGAATAGATTTCTTTCTCATTTCCAAAGCACTGATTTCTCAAGTGGTCACGGCTAGGACTCATCCTCTCCATATTTCAGATCATGCTGCTATATCTTTTTCATTACATGTCACTACGCAAGATGATCCTCCCCGAGCTTGGTTTTTTGATAGATCCCTACTAGATCAAAAAGATTTTCAGGTCGACATAAAGGCCGCTATCCAAGATTATTTTCATTTTAACTCACCCCATGACACAGCGAGCTGGGCTTGGTGGGAGGGTTTTAAGGCATCTATCCGTGCAACTATAACCAGTTATCAAATTTGACAGGGGAAACAAAGAAAGCAACACTTACTGATTCTAGAGCAACAGATACAAGCTGGGGAGCGTCTCCTCACGTCCCGTACTGACCCATGTATTTTACTCCGTTTACAACGCCTTCGTTTTCAATACAATCAGCTTTTGTATACTGCTGCTGCTAAAAATATTGAATCACAACAAGGGATGTATTACCGGGAAAATAACCGTGCTGGCAAATTGTTAGCAAATGCCCTGAAGGGTCAAAAAGAAGCCAAGCGTGTTACCGCTCTTCGTAATCCGTCGGGGGGGGGGGGCTTGGTCACTAAAGATACAGAAATCTTAGAACTCTTTCGTGATTTTTATACTCGGCTTTATCAATCTGAATGTGATTTTGAGCCAGAAGTATTTGAACGATTACTCTCAGGGGTACAACGACCAACCCTATCTGACGAAGATAGAGAGGCCATGGACAAACCATTCACTTTATCAGAAATTCATTCTGCTATCAAGAGATGTGCCACAGGTCGAGCTGCAGGCCCGGACGGTCTCCCTGCTGAATTCTACAAAACCTTTAACGCTGACTTAGCTCCAGTTTTGAAACTTTATTTTTCTGCTCTGGCCGAGGAGGGATCTCCTTCTGGGTCCTTTTCAATGGCAAATGTAGTAGTTTTTGAGAAAGAGGGGAGAGATCCGCAACTAACAGCTAATTATCGTCCAATTTCCCTCCTAAACGCGGACTATAAAATATTTGCCACCATTCTCTCCACCCGGCTCTCTGATAGGATGTCTACTTTAATACACCCAGATCAATGCGGTTTCATTCCCGGTAGATCAACTGCTGACAATGCTCGGACTCTATGTCATGTACTGACTACCGCAGTTAATCTTGATCGACCATTGGTTGGCCTCTCACTTGATGCTGAGAAGGCCTTTGATCGCTTAGAATGGCCCTTCCTGTTTGCAACTCTCCGCTGGTACGGATTCGGAGAAGGTTTTCTCCGTTGTCTCCACACCATGTATGCACAGCCTACAGCCAGTATCTGTGCTAATGCTTTAAAGTCTCAGCCATTTCCCCTTCAACGCGGTACTCGCCAGGGATGCCCACTGTCTCCACTTCTTTTCGATCTTGCACTCGAACCCTTAGCTTTACTAATCCGGCAATCGGAGGAGATTCATGGAGTCCCCTTCTCTCATAGGGAAATCAAAATTTCAGCATATGCTGATGACCTTATGCTCTTTGTCTCTCTAGACTCAGTGCCGGCTGTCCTAGAGCAAATTGGTAAATATTCACAACTCTCGGGTTATAAGATAAATTGGACCAAGTCGGTAGCCTTTCCACTAAATCCTCTGATTCATCAGGCAGATATGCAATCCTTTCCCTTTTTATGGCAACCTCGCATGGTCAAATACCTTGGGGTTCACTACTGCTCTCCTTTGGAAGACGCTATCTCCTTTAATGCCAAAGACTTAACCTCTAAAGTCCGGGCGCTTACTCACCGTTGGACTCCTTTAACACTTACTTGGTGGGGTCGCCTAGAAACCATAAAAATGATGATTGTTCCTAAAGTGAATTACATTTTAGAAATGTTGCCCTGTCTCCTACCTCGACGTACATATAAAGATTTAGAGGGCCTTCTGACTAGATACTTATGGCAAAATAAGACACCTAGGATAGCGAAGCATAAATTGCAAGCAGATAAGGAAAATGGGGGTGTCAGATTCCCTGACTTTCTGAAATATCACCACTCTTTTCTTCTCAAACAAGGCGCTCGTTGGCTGGAAGATCTAGCACCGAGCAGACCTGTGTGGCTAGACATAGAGGAGGACCTTTGCAAACCGATTCCTCTTACTTATCTCCCTGGTATGACTCTCCCATCAGACTCCCACTATCCACCAATGCTTTTAGACACTTTAGTCGCCTTTAATACTCTTATGCAATCTCTAGACTCCCGATTCTGTCCGTTAGACAGACTCCCGCTTTGGTACAATACTCGATTTCAAATACAAAATAAACCGATGGCGTGGAGCCCCTGGTACACTAGGGGCATTTGGATCCCTAACCAGTTGTTCCATGATGGTCGCTGGAAAACTTTTAGCGAATTGCAAATTGAATTTGGTCTCCCAGCGAAACACTACTTTCAGTTGGTGCAACTACAGCATTGTCTTCGGAGTGCTAAGGTGCTCCCGCCATCGGAATCCCATACCCAGGGATTGTCGGAGACTATCCGATCTATCGGGAGTTCACCGGGTGTAGCGTCTAACTTTTACAAAACCTTATGTAATGCTGTACATAGAGGTACCCCTATAGCACAGAAAGCATGGGAGCGGGAACTGCATGTAACTTTGACCCCGGAGCAATGGAGCCTCGTCTGGAGTAGAGTGACACGGGTCTCCCGATCCGCCTCACTCACTCAGACACTCTTCTTTCTAGCCCACCGGTGTTTCTATACTCCTGACAGATTAGCCAAATGGAACACCTCCCAGGGCAATAGATGCTGGACATGCCATGTGGCCATTGGTTCACTAACTCATGTTATGTATGAATGTCCCGCACTACAGTATCACTGGCGTCGGGTCTGGGGTCGTATCCAATCTATTTTGCACTTTCAAGAGCCCCTTTCTTGGAGGATAGTGGGACTCCGCTCAGCTGCGGGGATCCCCTCTCTTACAAAATCGGCTTACTTCCTTTTAGACTTTATGCTGGGCATCGCTATCTCCCTAATTACGAAATACTGGAAAAATAGCTCCCATCTGAGCCCCAATGAATGGTGGAATCATGTCTGTCTCTATAGTAAATATGAACAAATACCTCGTATGTTTGCTTCTTCCGTTCAGACCCCCCATCATCTGTCTAAATGGAAGATGCTCAATGACTATGTTCACAATGCTAAATGCTCTCATCTGACTGTTTAAATTTGTATAAATCTCTGTCACGTGATCATTCTGTATCGCAGATACTATTTATGTTCGTTTTGATGTATGATCACTGTTGTTTGGAAGCGCTCACATGCTGATACTGTCGGTTTAGAGAAGAAGCATGGGGGTGGGGGGTACTAGGGTTTGCTTTTCCTTATTGTATACTTGTTTTGTCTCCTTTGGTGTGTTGTTTCTTTTGTTTGTTGCAAAATGAAAATAAAAGTTTAAAAAAAAAAACAAAAGCAGAGAGATTCCAAAAAAGAGTAAAGTAGCCCAAATGCCCTTGAGTATGGAACAGTCAGAGCTTAAAGATTCCAAATTACCCATGTCTACCAATAGCCAAATTAATATGAATAAAATACAGTCTCTAAGATGCTTGTATGCAAATGCTAGAAGTCTAAAAAATAAGATGGGAGAGTTAGAATATATAGCACTAAATGAGAGGTTAGATATGATTGGAATATCAGAGACATGGTGGAAGGAGGACAACCAGTGGGACACTGTGATACCTGGGTACAAACTATATCGTAATGATAGAGCTGATCAAATTGGTGGAAGGGTTGCGCTCTATGTTAGAGAGGGCATTGAGTCAGAAAGGATTAAAGGTTTGCAGGAAACAAAATTTGCTGTAGAATCTCTATGGATTGAAATTCCATGTAAAAAGGGGAAGGCAATGGCAGTGGGGGTGTACTATCGACCGCCTGGCCAGAATCAACAAATGGATGATGAAATGCTCAAAGAAATCAAGGAAGCTAACAAAAGTTACAGCACAATAATAATAATGTGTGATTTCAATTACCCCGGTATCGACTGTGTCAGTGTCACGGCAGGACATGTTAGGGAGATAAAGCTTGCTGCAGAAGCAAAAACATGAAATAAAGACTTTTTCAAGTGCATTTGTATCAAAAAACCTGTGAGAGAGTCAGTTGGTCCATTAGATGATAGAGGGATTAAAGGGGCACTAAGAGGCGACAAGACGATAGCGGAGAGACTGAATGAATTCTTTGCTTCGGTCTTTACTGAGGAAGATGTAAGGATCTTACCCATGACTTAAGTGGTATTTAAAGGTGCGGAAGAATTGAAGGAAATATTGATACATCGGGAAGATGTATTACAACTATTAGATAAAATGAAAAGTAGCAAATCACCTGGTCCGGATGGTATACATCCAAGGGTGTTGAAAGAACTGAAATATGAGATTGCAGACCTGCTGTTAGTAATCTGTGAACTATCATTAAAATCATCTCTAATACCTGAAGGGTTCCAGGGGTGATCCAGGAAACTACAGACCGGTGAGCCTGACGTCAGTACCGGGAAAAATGGTAGAAACCATCATAAAGAATAAAATTACTCAGCATGTAGATAGTCATGGCCTAATGGGAGACAGCCAACATGGCTTTAGACAAGGAAGATCTTTTCTTACTAATCTGTTATGTTTTTTTGAAGGTGTGAATAAACAGGTGGACAAAGGTGAGTCGGTTGATATAGTGTATCTGGACTTTCAGAAAGCCTTTGACAAGGTTCCTCATCAGAGACTTTTGGCAAAACTAAAGAGTCATGGGATAGGAGGCAGTGTACTACTGTGGATCAGGAACTGGTTAAAAGATAGAAAGCAGAGGGTAGGGCTAAATGGCCAATTTTCCCAATGGGGAAAGGTGAATAGTGGTGTACCCCAAGGATCTGTGCTGGGTCCACTGCTTTTTGACATATTCATAAATGACCTGGAAAGTGGAATAACGAGTGAGGTTATCAAATTTTCAGATGACACAAAACTATTTAAAGTTGTTAAAACTCAAGAGGATTCTGGAAAATTGCAAGAGGATCTTGATAAATTGGAAGACTGGGCATCAAAATGGCAGATGAAATTTAATGTGGACAAGTGCAAAGTTATGCACCTAGGGAAGAACAACCCAAACTATGGTTACATGATGCAAGGTTCCACATTAGGAACCACCACCAAGGAAAAAGATTTAGGCGTCATTGTGGATAACATTTTAAAAGCCTCAGCCTAGTGTGCAGCGGCGGCCAAGAGAGCAAATTGAATGCTAGGTATCCAAAGGAAAGGAATGGAAAATAAAACAAAAGATATTATATTGCCTCTATATCATTCCATGGTGAGACCGCACCTTGAATATTGTGTGCAATTCTGGTTGCCGTATCTTAAAAAGGATATAGTGATATTAGAAAAGGTTCAGAGAAGAGCAACAAAAATGGTAAAGGGGATGAAAGGATACTCCTATGAAGAAAGGCTAAAAAGGTTAGGGCTCTTTAACCTGGAAAAGAGACGGCTGAGGGGAGATATGATAGAAGTCTTTAAATTAATGAACGGAGTGGAACGGGTAAACGTAGATCGATTGTTTACGTTATCAGAATATAGAAAGACTAGGGGACATGCAATGAAGCTACAGGGTAAACTATTTAAGACTAATAAAAGAAAATATTTTTTCACTCAACGTGTAATCAAACTCTAGAATTTGTTACCGGAGGAAGTAGTAAAGGCTGTTAGTGTAGCTGGTTTTAAAAAAGGTTTGGACAAGTTCTTGGAGGAAAGGTCCGTAAAGCATTATTAAGAAGGGATCCAGGATATCAATGCTTGACCCAGTACAAGCACTGTGGAACCTGTGTCTTTTGGGGAAACTGCTAGGTACGTATGACCTAGATTGGCCACTGTTGGAAACAGGATACTGGGCTTGATGGACCTTGGTCTGACCCAGTATGGCATATCTTATGTTCTTATGTTGTCTAACCTCCCCATACAACGTGCGGGGAGGTTAGTCGGGGTCGGGAGAGGGGCCAAATAGCGGGGATGGACATCCCAATGGGACACGCATCCCCACTATTTACACCTCGGAATGATCCTATCAATGTCCAATATCTCCTAAAAAAAGTGGCTAGTGAAATGGCTTTGGACTACACATGATCCGCACCAATTATATCAAATTAGAATGCCATAAATTGCTCATTTAAAACACAAGTAATGGGACTCCTACAATATAAAATACTGCAAAAGTTACAATGCTCCATGTTTCATCAAATATTAGTTACACTTTTAATAATGCACTCACACAATTTTATAATACATCATACCCGGAACTCAAACTGTGGAATTTACTGGTCCGGAGAAATTACCTGCCATACCACCAGGTCACAGTCATCATCATTCCTTAGGTATTTCAATTCATTCAATCACATGTACATATACATTCACATGCACATTGCTTTTATATGAATGCAACACCAACAATAATCACATACCCTTCACACCTTCTGCTGTGAAGGGTTATACCAATAACTATTCAAACACAAGTAGTGATTTCTTAAGATTCACACATAAGCTTCATCATCACATAATCTTACGGTTGTTATTGTTGTTAAGTGCCATCGAGTCGGAGTCGACTCATGGCGACCCTCTGGATAGCTATCCTAAATTGTGTTCGGTCTTCAGTCAGGCGGCTCATTGTTGACAGATTGGTACCTGTAGCTGCTGTTATTGTATCGGTCCATCTCATTGCTGGCCTTCCTCTTTTGCGTTGACCTTCTACCTTGCCAAGCATGATGTCTTTCTCTAATGATCTCTCTCTTCGTATGATGTGTCCAAAGTATGAAAGTCGAAGTCTTGTCATCTGAGCTTCTAAAGAAAGCTTAGGTTTGATCTCCTCTAGTACCGACTGGTTTGTTCTTTGGGCAGTCCATAGTATATACAGTATTTGCCGCCAGCACCATAATTCAAAGCATCAGTTTTCTTCCTGTCTATCTTTTTCACTGTCCAGCTTTCAAATCCATATTATGTTATTGAAAATACAATGGCTTGAACAAGTCGAATCTTTGTATGGAGAGAGACTTCTCTGCTCTTGAGAATCTTATCTAGGTCTTTCATAGCCATTCTGCCAAGAGCAATGCGTCATCTGATTTCTTGACTGCTTGTTGCTTCTTTATTGATAGTTGATCCAAGTAGTTTGAAGTTGTTCACGATTTAAATTTCTTCTCCTTCAACAATGAACCTGTTGGTTATGCCAGTTGTCATGATCTTTGTCTTTTTTACATTAAGGTGCAGGCCCATTTTGAGACTATGTTCTTTGATTGTGAAAAGCAAATGTTTCAGATCATCTTCACTTTCAGCCAGTAATGTGGTATCATCAGCATAGCGAAGGTTGTTGATGAGTCTTCCACCAATCTTCACACCTCTGTTGTCTTCATACAATCCTGCTTCTCTGATGATTTGTTCTGCAAATAAATTAAACAGGTAGGGGGAAAGTATGCAGCCTTGTCTTACACCTTTGCTTATTTTAAACCATTCTGTTTCTCCTTGATCCGTTTGAACTGCTGCTTCTTGATCAATGTACAGATTGTGCAAGAGAACGATCAGGTGTTTTGGTATACCCATGCTTCTTAATGTGGCCCAGAGTTTCTCATGGTTTACAGTCTAAAGCCTTGCTATAGTCGATAAAGCACAAATATCCTTTTGGTATTCTTTAGTCTTTTCAAGGATCCATCTCACATCTGCAATGATGTCTCTCATTCCTCGCCCTTTCCTGAACCCTGCTTGCACTTCAGGTAGTTCTTGTTCCAGGTATGATTGTAGTCTCTTTTGAATAATCTTCAGTAGAATCTTGCTGGCATGTGGGATCAGAGCGATTGTGTGATAATTTCCACAGTCAGTTGGATCACCTTTCTTTAGTATTGGTATAAACCCAGATCTTTTCCAGTCAGTTGGCCATGATGTTGTCTTCCATATTTCTTGGCAGAGCCATGTAAGTACGGTAACAGCTGCATAAGATTGCTGTAATACTTCTATGGGAATGCAATCAATGCCTGGTGCTTTGTTCTTTGATAAGGCTTTTAATGCTGCTTCATCTTCTTCTTTCATCACCAATGGTTCCCAATCATAAGGTATAGGTTGAAACGGCTGTTGGTCCACTTGATCTTTATCATATAAAAACTCTGTAGATTCCTTCCACCTTTTCTTTATCTTCTCAGCATCATTCAACATAGAACCTTGAGCATCCTCTAACATTCCAATTTAAGGCTGGAACTTTTTCTTTAACTCTCGTAGCTTTAGGAAAGCTGAACTTGTTCTTCCTCTAATAGTTTCTGCTTCTATTTCCTTGCATGTGTCATTGTAGTACTTTTCCTTGTCCTGTGTTGTTGCACGTTGGAAATCTCTGTTGAGTTCTTCGATTGTCTTTCTTTCTCCTCTGGCTTTAGCTTCTCTGCATTTCTGAGCAATTTTAAGAGTTTCTTCCATCATCCATTTTGGCCGTTTTTGCTTTTTCACCTTTTGTAGAGATTTCTCGCTTTCTTCCAACACCTTGATGTCATTCCATAACTCTTCTGGACCTCTATCATTTGTATCTAAAGCAGCAAATTTATTTTGCAGGCAGTCTTTAAATTCCAGTGGTATATTCTCAATGTCATATTTTGCTGCATTCATGAGTGGTTTGCTCTTTTTTCAACTTTAGCTGGAGTTTGCATACTAGTAGTTGATGATCTGTACCACAGTCAGCTCCAGGTTTTGTCTTTGTTGATGTTACAGAGCTTTTCCATCATTGACTTCCACAGATGTAGTCAATTTGATTTTTATACAATCCATTGGGTGAAGTCCATGTGTACAGTTGCTGCTTGTGCTGCTGGAAGAAGGTGTTTGAGATAAATAGGTCGTTGGTCTTGCAGAATTCTATCAGTCTTTCTCCAGCTTCATTTCTGTTGCAAAGTCCGTATTTTCCAACTACTTTGCCTTCTTTGTTGCCAACTTTTGCGTTCCAGTCACCCATGGCTATCAGGATATCCTGTTTGCATGTTCTTTCAATTTCAGCTTGTACTTGTTCATAGAACTCTTCAATTTCATTCTCTTCTGCAGCTGTTGTTGGGGCATATAATTGAATTATAGTTGTGTTGATAGGCATTCCTTGTAGACAAATAGAGATTAAGCATTTGCTGACTGCATTGTATTTCATTACAGTACTTGCAAGTTTCTTCTTTATTATAAATGCAACACCATTTCTTCTTTGTCTTTCATTTCCAGCATAGCAGACCATGTGATCGTCTGATGCAAAGTGTCCGATGCTAGTCCATTTCAGTTCGCTATAAACTAGGAAAAATTGAACCATCAGTGACGGTTCTCTCACACCCGACCCCAGCCTCTGGTTTCGCCATCAGTTGTAGAGCATTGAAAGTTTGCAAGATTTTATAGTGTAGGAGTCCCATCACTACCCAAAGATCACTACCCACTGCCTTCAAGATCCTTCACAATCTCTCAGTTCCCTGCCTCTCTGAGCTAATCACAGCAACATACTCTACAAGACCAAGAAGAGCCTCTAATCAAAACTTCCTGAACATCCACCCACTCAGGACCAAAGCCACCCAGCAGACCAGCAACAGAGCATTCTCCCTGTATGCTCCATCAATGTGTAACTCACTACCAGATAACATAAGATCAGCAAAATCCATCACTGAATTAAAAAAACAACTAAAAACACACCTATTCAGGGAATACTATGGACCTGACGACAAAACATAATTTAAGTGCTAACATACCACATAGAAGGACTGCTAACCTGAACCAACCATTCCCCCCCTTAAAACACCATCCATCTCTACATGTAAATAGTCCATACCTCCTACATAATCTATCTCTTATTTAACTCCAAGTTCTATTCCCTGATTAATGTAAAACAATCCCTCTGTAATTGTGATGTCGTTTGATATAAACCACCTTGGATAAAGGCAGTATAGAAAAACTGTTAATTAAATAAATAAATAAATACATTCGGACTACATATGCACACATATTTGACACATAAATGAATCAAATAAAGCAAGACCAATCAAAAAAGTAAATAGTATAAAAATTGTGAGATAGCCAGGACATGATTATTGGCACCCTTATAAGCAATTCTAATTGGTTTGAGCAGAAGAACCACATTCCCATTGTTTGAGCAGAAGAACCACATTCCCATTGCAGTAAAACTAGATGCTGCAGGGATTGTTAGTACTCACATGACTTAAATCAACCAATGAATGATGGCTGTCAATGTCTAAAATGACCACATCCACTCCCTGTTCCATTTTCACAATGGTGAAGACAAGAGAGTTGCCTAAGACCATCACAAAAACCATTATTATTAAACATCAGACTTCTAAGGGGTACAAAGCCATCTCCAAAGACCTTGGGATTCCTGTGTCTACAGTTTGCAATGTTATTAAGTTTTCTGCTCATGCAACTGTCAAGAACCTCCCAGGATATGGTGGGAAGAAGAAAATTAATCCAAGAAGTCTTTGAAGGTTAGTGTGAACTGTTGGAAAAACATCACATACAACATCCAAAGAGCTTAAGACTGACCTGGAGCAATCTGGAGTGGTGGTTTCAACCCACACCATACACCATGCACTAAACAAAGGACGACTTCATAGGTGAAAGCCAGGAGGACCCCACTGCTCAAAGACAGACATAAAAAGGCATGCCAGTTCTTTGCCCAAACCCACCTTGAGAAACCACAATCCTGGGAAAATCTTCTGTGGACAGATGAAATCAAACTTGAGCTTTTTGGCAATGCAGACCAGCGATACATTTACAGGCAAAGAAATGAAGCTTATAAGGGAAAAAAAAACCCCATCCATCCTACAGTTAAATCTGGTGGAGGTTCCATAATGTTCAGGGGCTTGGAAGATATTAAAGGAATTGTTAAGTCAGAAGACTATCAAGGTATTCTGGAGTGAAATGTGCTATCTAGTGTCAGAAAGCTAGGTCTGGGTCGAAGGTCATGGGTGCTACAGCAGGATAATGGCCCAAACCATACATCCAAAAGTACAAAAGAATGGTTAAAAAGGAACAAATGGACTGTTTCAAACTGGCCAGCAATGGGTCCTGAGCTCAATCCAATTGAGACCTTTTGGAAAGAGCTGAAATCTGCCATTGGTAAAAGGAATCCTGGAAACATTCATGAGCTGGAACAAATCACAGTTGAAGAGTGGGAGAAACTACCAGCAGACAGATGTAAGAAATTTATAGATGGCTACAAGAAGCATTTGAGGCTGTCATCACTGTCAAGGGTTGTGCAACCAAATATTAGAGAAGTTTGCCATTAATCCTGTCCAGGTCATATTTTGTTTTTCTTTTTCTCAGAAATTACTACATCTAAGTTGCACAGACATATTTTTGTTTGTTGTATACCTTTGAACATACTATTAAAATATCATGATGACATACAGTTGGAATATTTCCAATTATTTCTCAAGATATTGTACACAACATAACTAAACTGCAATAGTGTTCACCATAAATTAAGTTTGAGGCCTGTTTCATGAAGGCTTCCTCCCTCCCTCCATTTCATCCTCCATACTGCATTTATGGGGAAAAAAACATTTGGGTCCCTATTTATTAAGACTAAGGGGTATGTTTACTAAACTGCGTTAGTGCGATTCACGTTAGGAGCCGCGGTAGAGACAGAAACCCCAAATAAGGACATGGGTGGTATATCGTTTCTGAGAACACGCCAAGAACGCGCGTTACAAGGCGCCATAAATGAACGAGCGCTACAGGGCACGTGACCGCACGTTAATCTTAAGAAGGCGCGCAGGCATACAAGCACAGTAACAGAGCTGTAGCACAATGGTTACAACACTGACTCATGGTACAGGGGTCATGGGTTCGATTCCCCAATGGGCCTAATGTATAAGGCTGGCTGAGGCAGCACCCTTTACATTTAAGTAGTGATTGTTGAGGCATGTGATGTGTATTTTAATTAGTGCTGCCAGCAAACACACCCTCACGGTGGCATAACCTAAGGTGCCGCATAAGGCACCCCCTAACGCACTCCATAGGGCACATTATAAAGTGTACTGTCCGCCAAGGCACCCTATAATGTCCCCTATAGGACACCTTATAAGGCTGTGAACAAAGCCCTGGCTGGCTGCAGAAGAACTGCACGTCACCACACAAACTGTCTGCTGTGGTTACCAGGATAGGGGTAACCCACCCGTACCCATGATGCACTGCACATGCAAATCAGCAGACGAGAGATGGGCACAAGACTGGGTATGCACCCCCACAGCACCTCGGCCTTGTAGGGGGAACAGACCGTGTGTGGCACTGCCACAGAGTAGCCACAGACAGTCACATTGTGCGGGTACTGTGCCCACCCTGAGGTTGAGGTGGGGTGCCCAGCACCAGGTCCACAGCACCTTTCATGGCTGAAATACGCCATGCTGCAGGTCTCCATCAGTGTGTGATAGGTAGTTCAGTTAGACACACCTAGCATACATCTGTGTCCTGCTGTATGTCTCGGTCATGTCTAGTCCCTATGGGCGATGCTGCACCCAGAATAGTGCATATCCTGTGTTGGTGCCATCGTTACCTGCTGTAGGTGAAGGGGGGTGTGTATGGACCCATAGGCAGATTATGTACCACCACACAACCCACCCTCTGGGGCTCAGGGTGGGAAACAGGATCACCCACCAATAGATCCACAGTCTACCTCCCTGCAATGGCAGCAGTAGAGGGGACCAGCAACCCCAGTCCTGCTGGGGAACAGACACATCCATAACACAATAGCAGACAGACGGCAAGCCTGGAAATGCTCAGCTTCCCCCCACCATTATCTGACATTCTCCAGCAGCAAGCCTCCAGCCGCTGCACCCTGCAAGGTGTTCCAGCAAGACACATACTAGCTGCAGACAGTCCGCCAGCTAGTCCATAGTGCATGGTCCTGGAGGAGATGCATGTACCCAGAACGGGGATGTCAGCATACACACCAAGCAGATAAGTCAGTGATTGGGCCCCAAAAGGAAACCCCTAAATATCACATGAGAGAAATGCTATATAGCACTATGGGGGAATCTAGCCATGCCATGGCCACCCTGTCCGTGCAGGTGGTGGCCAGGCACTACAATGTCCGAGCCAATGCCCTATGCCGTGTGCAGATGCATCCAGGCCAGGTCACCCTATCCAGGCTATTCCCACGGTACCTTGCTCCTCATTATGCACAATGGCAGGCCAATACTGGCAACAGTGCCAGCAGTGTGGGCTGTGGAGGGTGTTGGCAGCCACCACACACTGGATAGACAGACACACACTCCCCACACCTATGCCAGCATTGTGCAACTATAGAGGTGTTGGGCAGCCCAGGCCACCACACCAGTCCTGGGCACAGTGCAGGCATGGCTATGGTAGGCAATACTGTAGGAGTCACTCCCCAGGTTGGTAAACACTGTCAGACACAAGACCTATAGCACACTTCACAGACATCAGAAAGGTTGCTATGATGCAGCTCATTCAGAAAAGTATACTTAACCTAGGAATTGCTATCTGCCAGTACTCATAGCAACCTCTTTAAAGATGTGTACCATATTCCCAGGTTTAGGGTGGCATTACTAAGGTATGCAAGTGCTAGTATTGGGAGATGCACGCAGAGCTCAATGTCCTGCCTCTCCAGGAGGCTTTGGATAATGGGGCCTGTGGGTGTGGGTGTGTCTGCCCCTGTTGGCTGATGATTTATGGCAGAGGTCCCCAACTCCAGTCCTGCAGTGCCAAACACTGTTCGGGTTTTCATGCTGTCCCTCATGAATATGCATGAGATACATCTGCATACCATGGGGGTGGCACATAGAAATGCAGCACAGGCATCTTTATCAGAGGCAGCATGGAACTGGAATGGCCCTCCAGGACTGCATTTGTGAGGCTCTGCTCTAGGTAATGTGCATGTTTATGGTGTCTGTGCTCTGTAGGGTAAAATGTAGGTGTCTTGGGCATGTTTACGTCATCTGCAATAAAGGTGCTGTCTGTATTAGCACATTGTAGTAGTGGGTAAAATATGGGGACTGGGTTGGTGGGAACCACAGCTGGGACTTGAACCTGTGACCCTCTGCTTCTGAATACACTGGTTTTGTGCACTGCACCACCTTGTTGTCACAGAGTCAGTACATTCCTTGGTGATACCATGACTGTTCATCAGACAGGGCCCATCTGTTGCAGTACACGGCACCCACCTACACAGGGCTAGGCCACGGTCTGCTCTGGGCAGCTGCCACTGCCCTGTCCACCACCAGTATCCCTCAGCCACCATGCTGATATGCCCTTCTGCTGGTGGTGCGCAGTCTCAGGCCATCCAGTGTGCAGCTAGGCGGCTGCCTATGGTGCGGGTTCTGGGGTAGGGGTGCATGCATAGACGTCCACGCTCCCCCCCAGCCCCGCCTGCCAATGTTCCGTGCCCTTGGGGGTAGCTGCTGGGTACTATCCCCTGTGAAACTGTGGGAAACACTGTCGTGCCCATGTTGGGCCATCAGCAGTTGCTGTCTGGCAGCTCTGCTGCTTCAGCATTCGTATGGGCCACCTAGGCATCGCCCTAGTCCGCACTGTGGCCCAGCTCCACCACAGCATGTGCCGCCTGCGGCCCTCTGTATCCCCTTCTCCGGCATCTGTCCAGTTGCCGTTCCGACATGCCCGCCCTGATGTTGCGGGACATGTGCATGCCATAGGAACCCTGTCCGACGGTGGGGAAAACCCTGAGCAGCACTATTTCACTGTGGGCTCATTCACCTTGTATGGGGACGGAGTATAGACCCTTCCACGATTTATATCTGTTCTATGGAGCTTACTCGGGGGGGGGGGGAGGGGTTGATGTTTCTCATTGATACCACTATTGGCCAGCTTGGTTATGGTTTTTTTCCAGTTTGTTGGGGTCATTTTCAGTGTTTATGTGCCCTTTTGTTCTGTGCACATGTATCACACTTATCACTTTATTTAAATTTCCCCGCCTGGGCTGTACATTGCTGACACTGAAATGGTTTCTCTCCCCTGTAAGGTGCATTTAACGGCAGGTTTTCATTTGTGTTGGAATTGAGCTCTTCAGATCAGCGCGTTAGTGTGAAGGGAGCCTCTCCCCGCCCACTCTCCGCCCATTGACCCCTTCTCTCCGCCCTCTCTCCACCTTCTGCGTTGTTTTACCGCGCCACGGGGCATTACGATCGTTAGCGCATCATAACGCGCTTTATGTAACGTTAACAATCGTAAGCGCAGCATAACGCGCGTTATGCTGCGCTTACGATTGTTAACGTTACATAACGCGCGTTATTCATGATTACCGCAGTTTAGTAAACATACCCCTAAGTGTGCAATAATGCCATTAAAATATGCTAAATGTTAGTGAATAGAGGCCATAAGTGGATGCTAGATAACAAAATCTGTCTGAAAAAGTCTGAAATAATTTTTCATTTTAAGGATGGGAATTTGACCCAAAGTTGAATAAAAAAGTTTTCAAGTGAGTTCCATGTAAATACTGTATATGCTGGGTGTTTGGAAATATGTAAACTAAGAATTTGAAATTCAGGGATTTTTTTTTTTAGTTTATATAAACTTTGGGTATTTAAACAAAAGGAACCTGGAATGTTCTAAATAACTTCAGTTCCACTTCTCCATGTGCCAGGATTGTGCCCATGTCCTGCCTAGATTTGTCAGCAGGTCCTCTCAGTCCTCTAATCTCGCCAGACTCCACAAGTATGCAAAGCCTGAGAAGGACCCTCCCAGATGATTTCAAAAAATAAGGGAGTGAACACACACACATTGCTACAATCGAATAGGTATCCAAGTTCTATTAAACCATGCCTAAAGACGAGTGCATTTTTCCGCTACTCATATATAGGGCTCTTTCATTGATACATGAGGACCATGGGTCAATTATAGCAGGCAATGAATTTAAATTGATTAACCGCTAAATGCCCCTTCAAAAAAATCCCCGCTTTACATAGAAACATGACGACAGAAAAAGACCACATGGCCTATCTAGTCTGTCCTTCCATATCAACAACTACAACAGTCCACTTTTTACCTTTAGAGATCCTCTGTGTTGGTCCCATGCTTTTTTGAATTCAGTTACTGTCCTCATCTCTACCACCTCCACTGGGAGACTATTCCATGGATCCACTACTCTTTCCGTAAAGAAATATTTCCGCATATCACTCCTGAATCTATCTCCCTGAACCCTCATCCCATGTCCCCTCGTAGCAGAACTTGCTTTCAATTGAAAGAGGCTCTCTCCCTGAACTTTATGCCATGGAGGTATTTAAACATCTCAATCATATCACCTGTATCCCTCCTTTCCTCTAAGGTGTACATATTAAGATCCTTAAGTCTGTCCTCATATGCTTTATAATGAAGCCCACTAATCATTTTAGTAGCCACCCTCTGCACCGACTCCATCCTGTTCACATCCTTTTGAAGGTGCGGTCTCCAGAATTGCACACTATACTCTAAATGTGGTCGCACCAAAGACTTATACAGAGACATTATCACCTCCTTTTTTCTGCTAGCGATTCCTCTCTGTATGCACCCAAGCATCCTTCTAGCTTTTGCCGTCGCCTTTTCTACCTCTTTAGCTATTTTAAGATCATCAGACACAACCACGCCTAGGTCCCGCTCTTCTTTAGTGGACAAAAGTACTTCACCTCCTATACTGTATTGCTCCCTTGGATTGCTGCAGCCCAAATGCATGACCTTACATTTTTTAACATTAAATCCCAGCTGCCAAATTCTAGACCATTCTTCAAGCTTAGCTAGATCCCCCCTCATGTTATCTACACCTTCCTGGGTGTCTACTCTATTGCAGATTTTGGTATCATCTGCAAAGAGGCAAACCTTACCCGACAGCCCTTCTGCTATATCACTAACAAAGATGTTAAAAAGAATCGGACCAAGGACAGATACCTGGGGCACACCACTGGTAACATCCTTCTCCTCAGAGTGAGCTCCATTTACTTGTACTCTTTGTCGCCTCCCACCCAACCAATTTCTAACCCAAGCAGTAACTTTAGGGTCCATCCCTAGGGTGCTCAGTTTGTTTATAAGTCACCTGTGAGGAACAGTGTCAAAGGCTTTACTGAAATCTAAATACACCACATCTAGAGCTCTCCCTCGGTCCAACTCCCTGGTCACCCAGTCAAAGAAATCAATCAGATTTGTCTGACAAGACCTGCCTCTGGTGAATCCATGCTGCCTCGGATCCTGTAATCCGCTGGAC
Source organism: Ichthyophis bannanicus (assembly GCA_033557465.1). Taxonomy (NCBI): domain Eukaryota; kingdom Metazoa; phylum Chordata; class Amphibia; order Gymnophiona; family Ichthyophiidae; genus Ichthyophis; species Ichthyophis bannanicus. The sequence continues at coordinate 11,029,098 of CM066038.1, read as the reverse complement.
TCCAGAAACCTCACTATTTTCTCTTTCAGCAGCGTTTCCAATAATTTACTCACCACCGAAGTTAAACTAACCGGCCTGTAGTTTTCAACCACATCCTTACTTCCGCTTTTGTGTAAAGGCACCACATGAGCCTCTCTCCAGTCCTTTGGCACCACTCCCGACTCCAACGAGGCATTGAAAAGGTCAGTCAGTGGAGTTGCTAGAACGTCCCCAAGTTCCCTCAGTATTCTAGGGTGTATCCCATCCGGTCCCATTGCTTTGTCTACTTTAAGTTGAGCTAGTTTCTCACGAACACAGTCTTCTGAAAATTGTTCAAGATGTCCCTCGCTTCTGTTCCTATTTGTGGGTGTTTTCTGAGGTCCTGCTCCTGGTTCTTCATCTGTGAACACAGAACAAAAATATTTGTTAAGCAATTCCGCTTTATCCTTATCAGCTTCTACATATTCCCCCCCCCCCTGCACCCTTGAGTCTGACAATACCACTTTTGCCCTTCCTCTTCTCACTAATATATCTGAAAAATGTCTTATCCCCCCATTTTATTGCATTGGCTATTTCCTCCTCCTTTTGAATCTTTGCCTTCTTGACTACTTTGCTAGCTTTTAAGTTTTTCCAAATACAGATGCCTGTCTTCCTCTCTCTGTGATCTCTTGTATTTCATGAAGGCTTCCCTCTTTTTCTTCACTTTTTCAGCTACTTCCTTCGAAAACCATAGCGGTCTCCTTTTCCTTTTGCCTTTATTTACCATTTTAGCAAAAAGGTTGGTTGCCCTTAAAATACCCCCTTTCAGTTTTGCCCACTGTTTTTCTACATCCCCCAGCTGTTCTCATCCCACTAACGACTCCCTGATGTATTGGCCCATCTTCGCAAAGTTAGTCTTCCCAAAGTCTAAGATCCTCACCTTGGAATGGATTCTAACAGCCCTAGTCCTAATACTGAACCACACCATCTGGTGATCACTGGATTCAAAATGATTTCCCACTACAACATCAGAAACACTTTCACCATTGGTAAGCACCAAGTCCAGTATGGCCCCTTCACATGTGGGGTCTGTTACCAATTGCCTCAATAGTTCTCCCTGTAGAGAATCCAGGATCTCCTTACTTCTAGATGATACTGCAGCAGGAATGTGCCAATCAACATCTGCACATTTAGCACTTCCCCTTTCCTAGCAATGCTGCGTATGTCTTCAATTAACTCTCTGTCCACCTCTTCCTCTTGTGAGGGAGGTCTGTATATCACACCAATGCAAATAGATTTCTCTTTCCCTCTTTCTAGTTTAACCCACAATGCCTCCTCTCTCCCTTTTAAGCTCTGTAATTCCAAAGCTTTAATAGTAGTTTTTACATATAGTGCCACTCCTCCTCCCCTTCTTCCTACCCTGTCCTTTCTGAATAAAGTATAGCCAGGTATAGTTACATCCCAGTCATGGTTTTCTGTGAACCATGTTTCTGTAACTGCCACTAAATCCAAGTCAGCCACTCCCACCAAAGCTTCAACATCAGGGATCTTATTTCCCATGCTACGGGCATTTATACACACTGCTTTCCATATGTTACCCCTGTTACCCATTTCCACAAAGGTATTTAATGTATCACCTACCTGGGGGCTTTCACTTACCTGGGGGCTTTCTTCACCCATCCCCAACAAATCTAGTTTAAAGCCCTCTTCAGTAGATTAGCCAGTCTACTACCAAAGATGTGTTGACCTTTCTTGGACAGATGGATGCCATCTCTGCTCTGCAACCCTTTAAACTTCAGCCTTTTAATAGATAAGTTAATACATTTTCTTAAACCACCCACCACCTTTAGTTACAACCATAAACAAAATAAAAAAGCTAATTGTATGAAAAGAGAATATAATTTGGATCCTGTAGATTTCAGACTGTTTCCTTGCTGAGGGACATTTTGCAAAAAAACACTCCCAAAATCTTTTTGATAAAATGCGGCTTACATTTACATATTTGACTACATGCTAATAGTTATTGAGCTGCTTTGAATAATTTTTTATCCAGTGACTTGTTGACTATCAATTAAAATAACATTTTGTATGCCTAAACCTTTGTATGCAATTTTACTCTTTGGGGCACATTTATTCAGCGGTGCATTGCTAATGCATGAAAATGAGCACAGGGGTGGTGCCCGCCATCTGCTGGTAAATGGAGGCACGCCCAGCTTGTCCCCATGTCATTAACATGGGTACTGCACTACCCCCATGCTTGTTGCTGTTGGTGTGATCAGGTTGGGTGCATTTAATAACACCCATGCTAAGTACCCTATCAACAGGGAGCATGTGCCAATAACACCCCAGTCCATGCTGCTAGGATAGCGCAAGAGTTTTAGCAGAGCTGCATTTTCAGCGCATGCTACTTTTTTCCATAGTTCACTTAGTGCATGCTGAACACCTCCTGCACTACCTGGTAGCCCATTTTAGTAAATATGACCCTTTGTCAAACTGAAAAATCTGTAAATCCTGCTTCACATCTGAAGTAGAAAGATGTCAAAAAAGAAGGAAACCCCAAAAAAGACAAACAGTAGGATTAGCTCATAATATGTTTGTCAGATGACACGCCGGGAGAGGGGGATCCCGCTCTACCAAGCTACATATCCTTTTTAATCAATTTAAATTCAAGAGAAATTAAGAGAACTTAGCTGAAATGGTGTGAATCGGCATTGAGTGGAGTAATTGCTGAGAGTTGAGGCACGACGTGCACACATTTCGGGCCTTCTCCATAGCCTTGCTTCAGGGGCAGCAGCGGACTCCTACTCCAAAAAGAAGAGAATGCCAGAATCTCCTACTCCGATTTTATATCATAGCTGAATGACATCACAGAGACCTATCCCCTTGAATTAACCAATCAGGACAGAGGTGAGAACCCATGAAACAGAAACACCTACTGATTGGTAGACTCAAAATAAGCTTGACCATTCTTGTTCTAAATTTAAGCCCAATGGGCTCACTGTATCCAAAACAAAAATTCAGTGCTGATCTGCCAGCTGTAATTTTTACACATGATCACCTCCCTGGTGGTCCATGGCAACATGATCTATAATTCTCCGTTTCAAATCATAAAAGTGATGATTGTTCTGAAGACAGTGGACCACTATATTGGAGCTGTGGTGGTGGAAGTGTTCATCCTTGAGGCGTTCTCTCCCAGATATATAAAAATCACAAGGGCACCAAAGTAAATACGTACACCACAAAACTAGACAAGCAAGTGGTGTGACATCATCTAAAAAATATCTTGCCGGAGTTGGGGCACTCAATCAGTGCCCGCAAGAGTGTTACAACAAAAGTTACACCCACCACAGGCAAAATGGCCAGGATTTTTATGGCCCTCAGAAGGTTGATCATTTTTAACAGCAGACTGCACACCAGTCTGTCCCGAATATTAGAGCCTCGAGTGTGGGCAATAGTTAGAGGTTTACAGAAACAGGAATGCAAGCTGATCGTGATCATGTTTACAAATTACAGCTGGTGGAACCTTTTGGGTTTTTTGCTATTGTGAATACTCCTACAAATGGGCATTTACAATTGTTTTTCTCTGTTAAGAACATATGCTAAGCCATTCTAAGTGAGACCAAACGCCACTGAGTCCAGCATTCGTTCTCCTAAAGTGGCAAGCCTCCATCACGAGTATCCGGCAGTAACAAAGAGACCTGAAGAGGCAGCCGGGGTTCTAGTGAGGGTGTTGGATCTAAGCAAGGCCAGGATTTCAAAGACCTCTCATTTTTACAGTTTCCCTGCCCAGTAAGGGTAAATGGTGTTCAAGTCCATATTAACAGCTGAGAGTCATCATTTTAACAGTCTATTATAAATATTATTTACCGGCAGTGCAAGTAAAGATTTAGGTTGTGTTGATTTCTTTTTCAGCCATCAACATCAATTTCAAATATGGAGATATCAATGAAGCAGGTAATTTCTTTCACAGAAATGCATCAAAATATTTTGAGAATGTGTTAGACTGATGACAGCAGCAGAAGTGCTGTCGGCTGCCGTACAGGAAACCTGTGGTTGATCTGAGTCAGATGCTGCTGCTTGGGGCCAGCTGGGGTCAGGAATCAGAAACTCCGGTGGGGCAGAGGACAACCTTTTTTAAGGTGCATTATAACTTTGTGGTATGTGAAAATCAACTATGCAGACTAGTTTACAGGTTAATATGTTAAATATAATTTAGTGTGTGCTAATTTTTTTAAGGAGTTGACAAATGCAGATCCCTGAAAAAATTGCCAGTTGAATATATCGGTTTCATACTGTACAAAAGAATGCAAATCCTCTGAAGCCAATCCTCATCTTTTACCTGCCTTTCAGCATCAGTTGTACATTAGCTCCAAAGATGGTTTGGTTCAGCTCTCGCTGCATAGGTGCCATACGTACGGGAAGGCTTGCATAGACTGCTGTCTGGCCAGAGATCCCTACTGCGCATGGGACGGAAATTCATGCTCCAGATATATACCCATGCTGAAAAGGTAAAGATCATAAGATCCTTGGGACTCATTTGGGCTCTAGTATTCCTAACTGTGTCCTCAAAGAAACAAGAGAAACCCTCCAAATTCCGTCACTGACCTTGCTACAGGTCTACAGGATGGATTACATTTTCTGAAATCGAAAGGTCCTTATGTACTTTCTTGTTCTTTTAGACTGTTCTTCCGTATGTTTCTCACCACAGAGCTTTGTAAGGATTCAGTTTTAGATTGTTATCATGTGTCATGAACTTTCCCAAGGATCCCACCTTCCATTTATAAAACATCTTCAGTGCGACACTCGATGAAATTTCCCATTTTTTGTCAGTCTTCTATATGAAAGAGAAATTCTCTGCCTTCACAACCTACTACTTCCAAATTCACAAGCTATGCATTCAAAAACTGATCACATTAGAATGATTAGTGAAGCTAAAGACTGGACTAAGCTGCGCATCATTTCTTGGATGATACTCAAAGAGTCTTATGCCAACACAACTCCACATTTAAACCACTATCCAACTATCGATGGGGCAGATCAGGGTGAGTGGAGGCATTTAAGGGCGATATTCATGTTTTCCATGTAGTTGAGGCCTGCTAAGCAAATGTCCTGAACAGGGACTATTTCTAGCTGGGTCGGCCCACTAGGAGGATAGATTTAGATGTCCTGCATAGCTAATATGCATTTCTCTGGGTGTATTTCACAGCTATTTCCACTTTAGAAAATAGGGGCATAAGTGTTTGATAAAATGCACTGAAATAAGGTCCCATCACTTGCCTGCAGCTAGAGTTTTCAAGAACACTCGTTAATTACAGTATTTTATCATTTATGCCTATATTTGTGCACTTGGTCCACGCTCTGCCCAAGTTCACCCACATGTCTGCCCATATCACTGCTGAATATCAGTCTATGGAGACAGCAGCACTGCAGGTATGGAGCAGTACAAACCAGCGGCCATATGCTCTTAATGATCGGTGAAAGTAGTTCTATAAAGAACTATTTATGCATGTAAATCATTAAAATACCGTGATTAAAGCAGGTAGACGGCACATAACTTTACACGGTTCCTTATGGAATCCCACGTCTCCATATGGATATTCAGCACTACTAGGGAGTATATTCAAAACAATGAATGCACACCTGCTAATCGTGATGAGTGAAATATTCAGCAGTAAGTTGTATCGGAATAGGATCAGAAATGGCAGGCCATGTGTGCTGAAGAACATGGCCTGTCGCGGGCTAGAAAGCAGAGGTAAAAACCAGCCAATTTTGGAAATATTATTACTGCTGCTGCCTGCCTTTCCCCCCAAACAGAATCAGCAGCAGCTGGAGGGGGGGGGACAGCACAGCCGGTCATGCATGCGCCACCCAGCCAGGCCGGCCGCCTAGTTCACCTAAGTGGACAGGCCAGCCCTGGATTTGACCCTGGCTTTGACTATGCAGATCTATGATAAAGCAGTGATGTCTAGCCGCCACCATTGCTGAATATCGGCCCCACGACCTCAAGTAACAGCAGCATTGGAGATATGTATGAAGCGTGAAGTGGCGTTTTAGAAAGGATACCCATAAAGACCCTTCTAAATCAGCTGCAGGTTTGTACAGGTATGACTTTGCAAACCTGGCAGGAACAGCAATTTTAGGAAGCTGCATAGGAAGGAAAGACATGGAACCCCCTCCCTTAGACATGGGAGCTGCCTCCTAAAATCACTGCACCGGCACAATGGTGCAGCGCTATAGGTCCGGACCCTCAACCACATCCTTGACGCTTGGAATCCCCCGTCGGCTACCCCTCAACCTGTTATGTTCGCTCCCCCTGAGGCAACCTGCTAATCCCTTCCTAATCCCTTGAGGTAGACTCCCTTTCCCCAAAGGCCCACACAACCAAACAGCAAGACAGAAACACTCTCGGAAACCCCCTCCCCACCCCCAGCCCTGGAGTTACCAGGGTCATTGGGGTATAGTGGGAGCAGGAGCTAGGCCTCATCAGTACCATTTGGACGAGCTAAGCGCATGCTGAGCAGAAGCGAGTGGGTTTCGCTGTTGCTTCCACTATACACCAGTAACTCCAATAAGTCCAGGGCTGCCTATCAGGAGGTGTGGGGAGGTTCTATCTATGTGGTGGGAGTCTTTCAGTGTGTGTGGGGGGGGGGGGTGTTACTGTCTTGGTGTTTGGTTGGGGGACCTTCCAGAGAAGGAGGGCTTCTGACTACCTTGGGGAAGGAAGGGGATCTGCACACTGTCTTGAAGGAGAATGGCAGGTTGCCCCAGGAGGGGATGAAGAGCTGATTGGCATGTTGCTTGCAGATTCAGTGAACATATCAGGTTGGTGGGGGGCAGCTAGGGGAGTTCCTGGGGAATGGGGGGATGGAGAGTTCCTGGGGGATGGGGATGGGGATTGGGTGGAGGGACCCAGCATCAGCAGGCATTGGTTCTTGCCTGGGGCAGGTGTAAATGCCAATATCTACATTGTTTCTTTGAGATGTGGATTCTCGATATAAAATGAGGAATCCTCAGCTGCACTCTAGGCCCTGCCACACCACGACCACCAATAGAGAGCAGTTGGTATTTTTAGAAATAGAGAAATCCCATCTTCTAAACATAGATATGTAAAACGTCAACGGAAGGATGATACAGTTTGAACACTTCTGGAATGTTCTTTAGTGTTGTGTAAAGGAAAATGGCGGTGCATGTTGACATTGCAAAATAACAGTTCATCCAATAAATAAGCTGCAGCTAAGACAATCTGACATCACAACTAATTTTTCTGTTGTGTATCATTCTCGCTGCTCTATTTATACTTTCCAGTATTGTTGTAAATCAAGTACTAACCTTTTGTGCGTTTTCTCTCACCTGAATCTGACTTAGTAGCATTCTAGTAATGAGCATTCAGTTTACCAGCTTAACCAGTGTGACTTCAGAAAAATTGCCAATCAATAGTTAGAGCATGATAGTGGATCTATATTTCTTAGGTAGTTAAACAAACCTGGAGTCCTCTTCTTTAGTGGCATTTTAGAAGGCACATATAGGGGGGAGAATGTGGTATGTACTGTAGGATTAAAGCACTCGTATTTTTTATATATCTTTTTCATACTGCACTCTTTAGAATCAGTGTGGTTTACATGTACACTGACAGGTACTTTTTATTCCCTTGTTCCCAAAGGGCGCCCAGTCCCTCTGGCTGGAGTTTGCTTGTCCCCATGTGGGAACTGAACCCCTGGCCTTCTGACCTGAGATAACCTGTCCCAACCACTGAGCCACTCCTCCCTCTTGGGTAGAGTGGCTCAGTGTTTGGGACACTCAAACTAAGAACTCATTTGACATCTTTAATATTCCTAAAGAGACCTCTGGTAATTAACACCACAATGTTAAAATTTTTAATGACTTTCCATAGACGAGCCAGAAGACAAGATGTGAAATATGGCGACCCAATTGCCCAGTGTGGGGATGTAGAAGACGGTAAGTGTTGATTTTGCTTTCTCATCTGAAATGTCAAACAGCTGGCTAGAAAAGCCAAATGGTAGCACCACTGGGGGGCCGTGTGTGTCGTGTGCACTTACTGCAGGGCATTTGCTGATCTTGCCCCAGCTGGTTAGTGCATAGCCTTTGCTTTTGCTGTATGTTTGTTTTTGTACAAAATCTTACCACACTTTAGTAAAGAAGTCCCAGAAAATAACTAATATTATTTCCATAGATTTCTCAGAAGTCAGAAACCCAGCCACAATCCTGGGAACTTCCCCCCCCCCCCTCCTTCTCTTCAGCCCCTTCCCCATGTCTTAGACTCATTTTCCAGTATTGGTTCCTTTCTCTCCTCTTTCTGCTTCCTGTATCCATCTTGATTCTTCTCTTTCCTTCCATCCTCTCTCTTTCTCTATCTTATTACCATTGCCTCTTCTCCCGAATCTCTAATTCTCTTCTTAAGCTTCCAGCCTCCTCCCCACCATTATGGAGTGACAGCCCAGTCCAGCAGGAGAGACTGAAGGTGAAGGAGCTTAAGATGTCATATGCCTCACTGGTCCTGGAACCAATGATAGCACTCATGACTATGGTACCACTACCACTCAGGTCTCAGCTTTTTTCCTATTGCCAGTGTTCATAACCCAGGTCTCCCTCACCAGCTGCTGCATCGCAGGGCTTTGGCCTCTTTCTTGCCACCACCACTGAAGTTTGGGACTACTATCCTACCTCTGCACCTCTAGCTTGTGCACCATGGGCTGAACAAAATTGCTCATGGGCTGGAAATAACCAAATGCATTGCTGTACAAAGACCCATAAGCAGGACTGTATCAAGACAGAAATGCACTCCATATGACTAAGAAATCTGGTGCCCCCCTACCCAGCCACATTCAGTAACTCGCTGCTTCCTGGAAGCCCCGTGATGATATCAGTGCCCCCTTCTATGCTTGCACCATGTGCAGCCACACACACTCAGCACCCTTGGTATGGCCCTGCATGTAAGAGACAGTCCCTGCCCATCAGAGCTTATGATCTAGTCAAGACAGAAAAAACAACAGCTGGAGTTTAGGATATGTCTAGGGGAATGGTAAGAGAACACATAGTTGGAGAGCAGGAGAATACAAGGATCAGGATCCAAATGCGGCCTGGAAGAAAGGGACAGAGATGAAGTCAGATGTATCAACTCAGGTAGTTTATTCCAGGCATAAGGAGCAGCAAGGTGGAAAGATCAATGTATGGAGTTGACATGGAAGACAAGGGCACAGATAGAAGAGCAGAGTGCCAAAGGAGAGGTGTCGGGAGAGGATAGCGAGAAGCAACAGAATGAGTGCAATTATAGGTCAGTAGGAGAAATTTGAACTGGATATAGAAACAGATAGGGAGTCAATGAAGCGACTTGAGAAGAGGGGTTATATGAACATAGCAAGACTGACAGATTAGCCGCACAACTGATTTATGAATAGATTGAAGGGGAGAGAGATGATTCAGAGGGGACCAGCAAGGAGGAGGTTGCAATAATCTAGATGGGAAGATACTAAAAAGTGGGTAAGTGACTTAGTGTGTTCAGAAAAGAAGGGGCAAATTTTGCTTATCTTAAAGAGAAAGAAACAAAAGATTTTAGCAATCAATTGGATTGCATAAGGAGGAATCAAAGATGACTCCAAGATTGTGAGCCGAGGAAATAGGGAGGAGTAGAGCATTATCCACAGAAATAGAGAAAGGAAGAAAGGAAAGTTGGGTTTAGGAGGAAAGATAAGAAGCTTGGTTTTGGCCATGTTCAATTTCAAATGATGGTGAGACATCCAGGCAGCACTGTCAAATAAGAAGGCAGAGATATGAATCTGGATTGCCAGAGAGATTTCAGGTATAGAGAAGTAGATCTAAGAGTCATCAGCGTAAGAATGGTACTGAAGACCATGGGAGGAGATGAGCGCACCAAGGGACTGGGTATAGATAGAGAAAAGGAGGGTTCAAAGACAGACCCTTGGGGTGCACCAATTGAGAATGGAATAGCAGTAGAGGAGGATCCACCAGAACAAACACTAAAAATAAAGTGGGAGACATGAAAAGAGAACTAGACTAGAATAGAGCCCTCAAAACCAAGCGAGGACAAGGTGGTCAACAGTGTTAAAAATAAGGACAAGGATTGAATGATGGCCCTTGTATTTCACCAGGAACAAGTCACTGGAGACTTTGGGAAGAGTTGTTTCAGTAGAACGTAGAAGACGAAAGCCAGATTGCAATGAATCAGAGGGGCTTGAGAGGAGAGAAAGTCACGATAGCAATGGTGAACTGAACTTCAAGAAGTTTAGAAATAAAGGGGAGGAGGGATATGGGTCAATAATTAGAAGGACAGGATTTCTTGAAGAGAGGTGAAACCACAGCATACTTGAAGGCTGCAGGAACAATTGCAGTGGGAAGTGATAGGCTGAGGATGTGACAAATGGAAGGGATGCCACAAAGGAGTTGGAACTTAGAAGAGGAGTAGGAATAAGGTTACAGGAGCAGGTAGTCAGTTTGAAGGGGGAAAGAAGACATGTGGTTTCCTCCTCAGAGATCTTAGAAAAGTAAGAAAGGGTGGCAGAGGTTCAGCAGACTTGGGAGTGAAGAAGGGAAAGAGAAGATTGAAATGACTTAGTAGAAAATGTGTGTGCAATCTTGTTGACTTTGTCAAAGAAATAGCTAAAGTCTAGCCAGAAAGGGAAGCAGAAGTCGGAGGCAAAGGCATTTTGAGAAGAGCGTTGAGAGTTGTACGTAAAGAGAGGGTGAGGGTCAGAGGCAAGAGAGTTAGTCAGGTGGACAAAACAGTCTTGTTTGGCAATTACGTGTACTATGGCTGACTGGAAAGAGGCAAGCATGAATGTGAAGTGTAGAAATCCCACAATGGTGTGGGATTTGAGACAAATTTGGGCCATATTTTGGCCCCTGCATTAGATTAAGTAAGGCTTTAAAATAAAAGGGCCCAATTTTCGAAAGCCTTTACACGGGTAACTTTCCTAGTTACCCGTGTAAAGGCCTTATCCAGGATTTTCAAAGGGCACCTACACGGGTAGCGCCCTTCGAAAATCCTGGATATGCCCCTAACACGCCCAGATGCTATCCGCATACCATCGGGGCATGTTGAGGGTATTCCGGGGTGAAGCGGAGGTGGACCATGGTGCTACCCATGTAGCACTGATGTTTGATGCTACACGGTTAGTGATCTGCGCCGTAGAGATAGGTGTGGGAAAACCTTGCCTATCTTTAAGACGCTGGGGCTAACCATGTATCACCGAAAATCAGTGCTACAGGGTAACTCCTGCGGCTTCCTGTCTGTGCGATGACACCCAGATTTTCGATGCCGGCATCGCATAGGACCCCGACATGGAAAATCCGGGTTAGGCGGGAGGTGGGCGGGCTATGTGCTGACGTGGCGCATAGCACCACCCAACTCAAATTTGGGCCCAAAAGGTCTAGTTCAAGAAAGGAATGATTTAAGGGAGAGAACTGTCAGCTGTGGGAGCTGCCGCGGTTGTCTTGTACCGCGGAGCAAGTGGTCGGCGTGGAGCCCGGTGCCTGCTGATACCAACGCAGGCAGAGAGTGGCCGCCCTCGGGCGTGGAGGACCCCCTACGAGCCCTACAAAGCCCAGCTGAGGTGAGACCTGCTTTGGGAGAGAACTGTCAGCTGTGGGAGCTGCCGCGGTTGTCTTGTACCGTGGAGCAAGTGGTCGGCGGGGAGCCCGGTGCCTGCTGAGACCAGCGCAGGCAGAGAGTGGCCGCCCTCGGGCGTGGAGGACCCCCTACGAGCCCTACAAAGCCCAGCTGAGGTGAGACCTGCTTTGGGAGAGAACTGTCAGCTGTGGGAGCTGCCGCGGTTGTCTTGTACCGCGGAGCAAGTGGCCGGCGTGGAGCCCGGTGCCTGCTGAGACCAGCGCAGGCAGAGAGTGGCTGCCCTCGGGCATGGAGGACCCCCTACGAGCCCTACAAAGCTCAGCTGTGTTTTTTACGCGGCTGCGAGAATGCGGCCTGCGGGACCGCGTTCTAAGGGGCGCGTTACAAGGGGTTTTTCCTGCTCCTTATGTGCTCCTTGGGTGCTTCTTGGAAGCTAGAAGCATTTGCAGTTTGGTTTGTTTATGGGGAAACGCAAGGCTAAAGTAACAGCTCAGACATCGGCAGGAGTAGGAAGTAAGGTGTCTGGCCCCATAGACAAGCATGTAACTGCCCATCCGCCTGCTAACCAGTCTCCGGACGGGGCGTCTTTGAGCCCTGTTGTCCGGACACCACCTCCAATCCCTCTGCCTACTTCATCGTCCACTCCTTTGAAGGTATCTTCATTAGATTCTGCTCCGGTGTTAGTTCCTGTTAGCCTTGCTGCATCAACTATAGATTCTTTACCTTCTAAAAGTGAGGTGACATTGTCTGATATTTGGTCAGTGCTTCTGAATATTGAGACACGTCTTTCTTCTACTGTTACCTCTTTGTGTCAGTTTACACATGATGTTGTTAAAAAAGTAAATGTGATTGATGATCAAATGACCAATATTGTGGGTTCTTTAACCTTGGTTGATTCCCAGCTCCAATCGTATAAGGATAGCCTGTTAGGCTATCTGAAAGATATTTCCTCACTTTCTTATCGCTTGGAATGCTTGGAGAATCACCAGCGTGCAAGGAACCTTCGTTTCTTAAACTTTCCATCCACCCACATGCTCTCTCCTGAGATTTTGTTAAAGAAATATTTGACTGAAAGTTTGCATATAGATGACTCTGTTAAAGTTGTGCAAATGTATTCTTTTTTCCCTAAGGTGGGGGCTTCTGATCAGGCCAAGGAAGTTTCTCTCTTGGCTGATTCAGTTGGCCCTAACCTTACAGAGTTTTTGCAAGATTCGCTTGATATCATCCCAAAGCGATGTACTTTGGTGGTGACTTTCGGGTCAGAATCACTTAAATTGAGAATTATTCGTGCTTATTTCAAGTACAAACATGTGGAATTTTGTGGCTATAAGCTTCAGGTTTTTCCTGATGTGGGTAAGGCCACTCAGGCTCGCCGGAAACAGTTTCTTGAGCTTAGAGCTCGAGTGATTGCATTGGGGGCTTCCTTTTTTTTGAAGTTCCCTGGCCGTTGCTTGATAACTTATGAAGGCCATGATTATGTTTATGTTGATGTGGTTTCACTCATCCAGTTTCTTGTTGATAAGGAGGGCACTGATAGACAGGAAGATGTTTAGGTGGGATGGTTTGTGTATTTAGGCTCCCTGATTGGAGTTTCATTTACTCCTTTTTGCTTTTATTTATATTGTAACCCTTATGGGATTTAGTGCAGTTTTCTCTCCTTGATGTGTATTGTATGGATATGAAGTTTGTTCTTGAATGTTTTATTTATTGTGAGTATGTATTTTTATATTTTTCCTGCATTTGAGAAAATTTAAATAAACAATTTAAAAAAAAAAAAAAAAAAAGAAAGGAATGATTTGCACATCAGGCAATCCTGGCCAAGTTAGTACTTTTAGAATTACCAATTTTACATTCTTTAGCACCGATACTCGTGTGTAATATGATCTCAGTATATCTGCAATTTGGCTTACACCGTTTTTAGGACTAGTTCAAGGTGAGCCACATTCAGGTACATCAGGTATTTCCCTGTCCCAGAGAGTTTGTAATCTTGGAGTGGAGGAGTAGCCTAGTGGTTAGAGCACTGGCTTGGAAATCAAGAGACCAGGGTCCAATTCCCACTAGCACTCCTTGTGGCCTTGGGCAAGTTACTTAACTCTCCATTGCCTCAAAAAATTCCAAGTTATCAATGTCCCTGTTTAATGTACATTACCAACTTTAAGTTACAATGTAAACCACTTTGATTGAAATGATAATGTAAAATAAATAAATCTGTACCCAATACAATGGTGGGTTAAGTGACTTGCCCAAAATCCCAGGGGGCAGAAGTGGGATTTGAACCCATGGCTCCCTGGTTCTCAGCTCACTGCTCTAACCATTAGCCTCCTGCATGTAGGCTTTTTATTAAACTTTATTTGCATTTTTTAGCCACGCAAAAAATTGATGGTGAAGTGTAACACACATTCTTGGGTTTGAAAAGTGACTGTTTTTATTCAGACTGATTAGAACAAATTACACTGTGTGTTTTTGAAATTTGATTCAACTAGTTCAAAACGAATTTGCAATCCTGTTTTAAATTCTTGCTACTATATGGTATCTAAATATTTCTCTGCAATGTATTTGAAACTGAATTTATTAATTTAAAAAATGCATATTCTATGAAGGTGAGTAAAAACTGTTTCAGTTTTAAATCTGTATGAAAGCAGTAAGAGAAATAGCTTCAGTCAAAGCTATTTTAAATGTGCCAGAAATTCATATGAAATGAATTATGGGGAAATGCTCATAGTTTAACATTGTTATTTGAGCAGTGTTTTCTGTCAAAATGGGCTTGAATAATGGTGATTGGCCATAGATATCCTCAGATGAAGGTTAGGATCATGCATTGTCTGTTTCTAATAGACAGGAATATACAGACCTCAGTACAAGCTGCGAGAGGAAGTTAGCATGATTGTAGCTGCTTTTGAAAAATGTCCTGGTACAGACTGAATATAGCAAAATACTGGGTCTATGTATCAATTTGTGATATGCTGGAGTCTGCAAAAAGACATGAGGTCTTAAAGATGTTCACCCAAAAGGAGAGGTGGGGGGAGGAGAGGAAAGATATATGATAGAGACATTGAAATGCTTCAAAGATTTGAAACCACAAGAAATGGAAGAAAGCTGTGGGGGGGGGGGGGGGGAGGGGGGATGTGAAGCTGCAGGGAGGTAAAATTGACATCAGTAAATAGTTTTTCACAGAAAATGGCAGATGCCTGTCAATGCCCTTCTAGAGGAGGTAATAGACACAAAAATGGTGATGGGATTTAAAAAGTGTGGGATTTATACAGAGGATCCCTAAATGGAAGAGGATGGATACCAGTCGTTGGGCACTTCAGCTCAGAACAGCTGTTTCATGACTTCTCGGAAGGCGGAAAAGGGGGGCAACCTACATAGAGCAGCTCTTAGAACCCTAAACCACAGAATATTAATTATTTTACTGCTTTACTGGGCAAAGTCAATTGTCTATTGCACTCTATATTTGACACCACCTGTGTTTCTATGGTGGTTACTTCAGAACATCTTAATGTTGAAGTAGCAGATTGGATGCTTTAGAAAGGAGTTCTTTATATATGACAACACACGCCACAGTTCATGGCTCTTTATTTAATGTACCATGCATCAAACTCTTATGTTTACACAGTTTGTAATAAAAAAAGGGGAGTGGGGGTGAGGGGGGAAGATGACAGGAAATCGAATATAGAGTATAAACTAAGAGCCAGGAGAAACAAAAGGAAAAAGGGCATCTGCGCAACATTAGCTGCTCTTGCAGGAGAGATCATTCCTTGGCTGGTAAACACCGAGCGGCAGGGAAAGCCTGAAGGACAAAGAAAGCTTGAAATTCTTGAAGGATGATTCAAGGTGAAGCTCAAGGGGTAGAGTATTCCATAAAATGGGAGTCAAAACAGTAAAACAGGAAATGTGAATCTGTAAGAAATGGCAGATGAAATTTAATGTGGACAAGTGCAAAGTTATGCACCTAGGGAAGAACAACCCAAACTATGATTACACAATGAATAGTGTAATCAAACTCTGGAATTCATTACCGGAGCATTTAGTAAAAGCTGTTAGAGTAGCTGGGTTTAAAAAAAGTTTGCACAAGTTCCTGGAGGAAATGTCCATAAGCCATAATTAAAGGGACCCGGGATATTACTGCTTGACCCAATACAAGCATTGTGGAACCTGTGTCATTTGGGGAAATTGCTAGGCATGTATGACCTAGAAGAACTGAAGGAAATATCGATACATCGGGAAGATGTATTACAACTATTAGATAAACTGAAGAGTAGCAAATCACCTGGGCTGGATGGTATACATCCAAGGGTGTTGAAAGAACTGAAATATGAGATTGAAGACCTGCTATTAGTAATCTGTGAACTTTCATTAAAATCATCTGTAATACCTGAGGATTGGAGGATCACCAATGTAACCTCAATTTTTAAAAAGGGTTCCAGGGGTGATCCAGGAAACTACAGACTGGTGAGCCTGACGTCAGTACCGGGAAAAATAGTAGAAACCATCATAAAGAACAAAATTACTCAGCATGTAGATAGTCATGGCCTTATGGGAGACAGCCAACATGGCTTTAGACAAGGAAGATCTTGTCTTACTAATCTGTTATGTTTTTTTGAAGGTGTGAATAAACAAGTGGACAAAGGTGAGTCGGTTGATATAGTGTATCTGGACTTTCAGAAAGCCTTTGACAAGGTCCCTCATCAGAGACCTTTGGCAAAACTAAAGAGTCATGGGATAGGAGGCTGTGTACTATTGTGGATCAGGAACTGGTTAAAAGATAGAAAGCAGAGGGTAGGGCTAAATGGCCAATTTTCCCAATGGAGAAAGGTGAATAGTGGTGTACCCCAGGGATCTGTGCTTTTTGACTTATTCATAAATGACCTGAAAAAGGGAATAACGAGTGAGGTTATGAAATTTGCAGATGACACAAAACTATTTAAAGTTGTTAAAACCCAAGAGGATTGTGGAAAATTGCAAGAGGATCTTGATAAATTGGAAGACTGGGCATCAAAATGGCAGATGAAATTTAATGTGGACAAGTGCAAAGTTATGCACCTAGGGAAGAACAACCCAAACTATGGTTACACGATGCAAGGTTCCACATTAGGAACCACCACCAAGGAAAACGATTTAGGCGTCATTGTGGATAACATGTTAAAACCCTCGGCCCAGTGTGCCGCGGCGGCCAAGAGAGCAAATAGAATGCTAGGTATCATAAGGAAAGGAATGGAATGGAAAATAAAACAAAATCTATTATAATGCCTCTATATTTATTTATTTATTTATTACAGTTTCTTATATACCGCGCTATTTAGAATCAGCGCGGTTTACATCATAACAAAATGACCATAACGACAAACTGTCAGGTTTTTACATTGAACAGGAGTACAAACTTGGATAACTGGGTTAACTATATACATAAACTATTTACACTGCAGTGTGAGGGCATTTCTAGATTGGGTCATTTCTTGGAGGGGATATCTAGTTCAGTTGCTGTCTGGGAAATATTGGCAGAAAAGGTATGTTTTGAGAGCCTTTCTGAACTGATATAGATTGGTAATGGCTCTAATGTCAGGGGGTAGGGTGTTCCAGCATTTTGGTACATAAAAATTGTTCCATGGTGAGACCGCACCTTGAATATTGTGTGCAATTCTGGTCACCGTATCTTAAAAAGGATATAGCGTTATTAGAAAAGGTTCAGAGAAGAGCCACCAAAATGGTAAAGGGGATAGAAGGATACTCCTATGAAGAAAGGCTAAAAAGGTTAGGGCACTTTAACCTGGAAAAGAGACGGCTGAGGGGAGATATGATAGAAGTCTATAAATTAATGAATGGAGTGGAATGGGTAAACGTAGATCGATTAACGTTATCAGAATATAGAAAGGCTAGGGGACAAGCAATGAAGCTATAGGATAAACTATTTAAGACTAATAAAAGAAAATATTTTTTCACTCAACGTGTAATCAAACTCTGGAATTTGTTACCGGAGGATGTAGTAAAGGCTGTTAGTGTAGCTGGGTTTAAAAAAGGTTTGGACAAGTTCCTGGAGGAAAGTCCATAAACCATTATTAAGAAGGGACCCAGGATATCAATGTTTGACCCACTACAAGCATTGTGGAACCTGTGTCTTTTGAGGAAACTACTAGGTACGTATAACCTGGATTGGCCACTGTTAGAAACAGGATACTGGGCTTGATGGACCTTGCTCTGACCCAGTATGGCATATCTTATGTTCTTATGTTCTTATGTAGCTTGGCCACTGTTGGAAACAGGATACTGGGCTTGATGGGCCTTGGTCTGACCCAGTATGGCATATCTTATGTTCTTGTGTTGTTAAGATGGAATCGCCAGCAAATTCCATGAAACAAATGAAGCATTCTCTGAGGGACAGAAGGAATCAAAATATTTGCAAGAAAGATGGGGACACCAGCATAATAAACCTGATGGTAGTCATGAGCAACTTGAAGAGGATCTGTCATACTACAAGGAACCAATGTTCCTCCGAGAGTAAAGGGGTTGCCTGGTCATACTTCTTGGCATGAAATAGAAGCTTGACTGCAGTATTTTCAATGACATAAAGCCTCCATATCTATGTTTACTTGACCATCATATAATGAGCTGCAGTAATCCAGCCATAGCATGACCTTTTATTTACTTAGTTAACTGTTCTTTTATACCTCTTTTCGCTGGGTCA
The DNA here is from genome assembly GCA_033557465.1 of Ichthyophis bannanicus. Classification (NCBI taxonomy): domain Eukaryota; kingdom Metazoa; phylum Chordata; class Amphibia; order Gymnophiona; family Ichthyophiidae; genus Ichthyophis; species Ichthyophis bannanicus. Next base: position 11,010,853 of record CM066038.1, on the reverse strand, counting down.
AAGCAATGCACAAAAACCAAGAGGATACATTGAACACATGGAACAGCAACCAATGTACATGAGATTTTAACTTATATACATTGAATACATAGAATATAATTTATGTACAGGTGTTTGTAAGCTATATACATAATTGGGAACACAGGAGACTGAGCTCGATTCAGAGAGGTGACTTGCGGGGCTACACACATCCCGGCTGGATGTGCAGCCTTGCAAGCTGTCCTGACCCTATTCCCCTCAGGCTCTCCCGACATGGCTAAAGTAGTAGTATGGGGAGAGCCAGCAGGGGGCGGAGTCTGGGTGGAGTGGGGGCAGGCCAAGGCTGCACGATGTACAGAGCTGATTCAGGTCATGGCCCTGTCCATCCTGCAGGGTCAGGGGGGAACATGCTGCTTATTGTACCTCAAAGGTGAAAGAAGCAGCATGAGCCCGGCGATCAGGGCCAGAACCTCCCCCCAGAGGCCAGGGCCAAGGGCAGGTAGCTCCCCGCCACCTGAACTGGGTCCCGGCTGCCCAGCCATGGGTCAGGCAGTGGGGAAGAAGAGGGTCGATGCTGCAGGTGACAGGGGAGCCTGTGTGGAGGATTTTCCCTCAGGTACGTAGGGTCATTCTTGGGCCCGATTCTGTATGCCGCAGGAATGTTTTGCTCCTGCATTATAGAACCATGTCCTAAAGGACCTGTCTTCCTCAGGGTCATCCAGACAGCCCAGACGTGACCCTTTCTGAACTATTTATTTATTTAACCAGTTTTCTATACTGCCTTATCCTTCAATCAAAGCAGTTTACATTATGTAATTGCTACAAACAGGTACTGGATACATTCCCTTGTCCCCAAAGGGCTCACAATCTATGTGTACCTGAGGCAATGTAGGGTTAAGTGGCTTGCCCAAGGCCACAAGGAGTGCCCATAGGACTAGAAGCCCCAGTCCTTCTGACCTGAAATTGCTGTCCTCAGGTGGTACTTGAACCCCTGGCCCTTTAACCTGAAGTACCATGTCCTAACCACTAGGCCACTCCCCCTCCCTGGCCATGTCTAGTAAAAGGCTGTGTAATAAGGGCATATCAAATAAAAGGTGCTCAGATCTGATTAAGAGAAAATAGCTTTTCACCACATTTGAGATTTGCAAATGAAAATTTTGACTCACTATTCGGGATCACTACACTGATTTTCCATAGGGGAATCTCAAACTTCCCCATAGAAGGAGCTTGTCTAACCAGAAGAGAACGTTGCCAGGAAAAAATAGTCCCAGTCTCCCCCATGCTTAAGCTTAAAACCATTAGTCAATAACCAATGGGCTATTTTGTTCAGTTTATTAAAAAATTCAACAGTGGACGTGGAGGAGTGAAGATCTAGTGGAGTAGGAACCTGCATGTCATTGATATTCATGTAGGACATTAGGCCCAATGACTCGAGAAGAAGTACCAGGGGAGCAAGGAAGATGTTGAACAACAACAGGCTAAGGATGGAGTCTTGTGGCACCTGATGTTTAAAATAACTGGAGAAAAGAGTGTCATACCAACAAACACAGAAGGAGAGGTTCTGAGACCAGGTATGAGCTGTAGCAAAGTTGAACAGAGACAAAAGACCCTGAAGTAGGACATAATGATCAACCTAGTTGAAAGCAGAAGACTGATATAATAAACCAAGAGGACTTCAAGCCCTTTATCCAGGTTAACTTTGACAAAATCAACTAAGCCTAAGAAAGAACATTCAGTACAGTGTGTGGATCTGAAACGTGTTTCTTTAGGGTGGAAAGCATTTCTACACTCTAGATACTGTGAGTTGATCAAAGACTATTTTCTCTACCAGTTTTCCCACCATAAGGAGAGTAAAATTGGACAAAGATTGAAAATAGTGGAAGCACCTAATTGGGGGCCTTTGCCTAGGTACAGACCACTGCCTTTTCCAATATGCAGAGAAGATGCCATTGGAAAGCTTATTAGTAATTAGTTGATACAGATATGACAGAAGCGTATCAAGCAACTTCCTCAGCACGAACAGTAATAAGATCGGGATGTGCAGAGGAGGGTTTCATATTATTCAAAATGGGATGAAATACGAAAATGTGAGAAAAATCATTTAGGAGGTATCAATGGAAGAGGAGTAGAGGGAGGAGCAGGCAATGAGGGTCCCAAACTTTCAGGAGGAAACCTGCTGATACCTTATCTGCAGACAAAGTAGAAAAACCATTGTTGGGGGTTTATTAAAGTGGTTAGCCAGCTGAAACAAACAGGATGTATTCATATCATGTTGTATCAAAGAGAAGTAATCTCTCTTAGCAAAACAGATAGAAGACTTATCATGATGTGCTGTCTCTCAGCAGGCAGCCAAAGTAAAAGTTGAAGGTTGATAATGACAATAGCGCTCAGATTGAGTCGGAACCTAGGCAGTCTCACCCAATGGTGATACCAGTACTGGGTTTTCTTTGTCCAGTGGCATCCAGAGCAGCACAACGTGTGGAGTTGCAAGTCTAAACTTGAACCTTTAATGCAGTAGTGGTCAACATTATTGGCACCCTTGCAGTTTAACCTTTTAATGTCCAATATCTCCTAAAAAAAAGTGGACAGTGAGATGGCTTTGAACTATATATGCATGCATATTTGACACATAAATAAAATCAAATAAAACAAGACCAATCAAAAAAGGAAATAGTATAAAAACTGAGATATTGCCCGGAGATGAATTATTACTCTAAAATAACACCGGGTCAGTATAGGACAATCAATTTCCACTCTGGCACACACAATCCTATACATTCAAATTGCTCCACTAACAAAATTATTTTTTGTTGGACTACTTATCAAGATGGCTATATGGAACTATCTCTGAATTAGTCCTTTTCATTCTTAAATGTTCTTGATCATGCACCAATGTCTTCTTTAAAAACTGTCGTTAGTGCTAATGGCTCAAATGTTTAAAATGGCCACATTCACTCCCTGTTCCATTTTCACAATGTTGAAGACAAGAGAGCTGCCTGAGACCATCCCATTATCACCAAACATAAAACTTCAAAGGTGTACAAGGCCATCTCTAAAGACCTAGGGATTCCCCAATACCTGACCCATCAAGGCATTCAATGTATTTATTTATTTGTAAATGTTTGTTTTACTGCTATTTGGACATTAAAAATGACATCATGGCAGTTGACAAGCCTCAACAGACCAGACAAGCAACAAATAATAGACATTCCAAATATAAAAACTATCTTAATCACACAGACAAAACCAAAAGCAAAGAAACAAAAAATTGCAACAGGTAATGGCTGTATGAACCAAGAGAGCCAAAGGGAAGAAAATGAATATAACAACAATCCATAGCTTGCATAGAGAGTCAACAAACTGAAAACAGAGGGGTCAAGAGGAAGCAGTGTAACAGTCTTATTCTAAGACAGTTGAAAAAGTCATGTTTTCACAAGTTTTTTGAATTTCTTCCGAGAACTTTCTGTCCGAATGTCTAACGGTAAAGAGTTGCAAAGGATGGGAGTCTGCTACAGAAAAGCAGACTGTCTTGTCTATACTAGTTTCAATCTGAAAAACTATTACAAGATTTTGTGAAGATCTCAATTGCCTTGCTAGAGAACATGGAATGAGATGAGGATACAGGCAATGGGGTCTATTCTTTAACATGAATAGCAGGGATGGACGCCCCTTTCCCTTTCCTGCCAAGCCTCCCTGTACGAACAAGGAGTTTGTACAGGGAGGTTAGATGGGGGCAGGAAAGGAGTGGTGTGGAGGTGGAGTTAGGGCAGGCAGTGGGTGGTCTGCGGCCCCGGAAGTACAGGAGTGATTCTGATGTACGTCTGGGGCAGGCGGAGTAGACAGGGAACTTATTCCCGCCTCCTCCTCTTTGGCCAAATCTGGGCCCACGCCGCGGCTCTCCTGCCCTGGACCGAGCAGCCAGGGCCACCGTAGACCGGCCGTTCCCACCTCTCCCTCTTCGGCCCAATCCAGGCCCATGCCGCCAGACTTAAGGAGTGCCATCGGGCACCGAGAAAGCACACGCTGCCATCCTCCTGCCCTGTCGCGGCTCTCCTGCCCTGGATCGAGCAGCCAGGGCCACCGTAGACCGGCCGTTCCCGCCTCCTCCTCTTTGGCCCAATCTGGGCCCATGCCGCCGGACTTAAGGAGCGCCATCGGGCGCACCCGTGCCTGGCGGGCCTGCACCTGAGGGCCTCGCCAGAGGGCCCTTTGGCATGGCCCTTAGGCAGGGACCTCAACAAGAGTCATCACTACCCCGAGAACCGCAAGCAGGCCCAAGGACAATGTCCCACCAGCATCAGAAGGTTACCTACCCTGCAGAACCCTGCTGAGAACGTGTATTACTGACTAGACCATCACCTATTAGCTATCAGATTGTCCTCATAGACTTGTCTAATGTAGAAATCTTGCCTGATATACAAACATTTTATCTAGCCCTCTAGACCTGTATACATTATATCTATTGCCTGATATTGTCTATCCCTCAAGACCGTATACATTTTATCTATTGCCTGATATTGTCTATCCCTGTAGACCCGTATACTGTACACTGGTTACCTATTGCCTGACATACAGACTAGTATCCCATCCAGCGCCTTACTCCTAGCTGAGCCTGCACTAGCTGCTTGAACCCTGCTTGATACACCAGTCACCATGTTAAGACCCATGATGACTCCTTACCACTGTGCCCTTGCCAGCTGCTGCGTATTCTTAGCTCTGACACACAGCGCCCTTGCCCTCACCTCCTCTCACAATCCAATCCCGGTTGTACAGGGTTCCTGGAGGAGGTGGTCCGGGCCCCCCCCCCCCTGCCACCAGACAGGTGGGACCGGACACATGCCATGCCCACACCTAATCTATGTTGCCCTCCAGCAAGCCAAGCCTTCCCAGAAGGGACAACACACCCATCCCTACAACCTGAAGTGCCCCCTTATAAACACATGATCGATCCAAAAGAAATGGCCAGTCGTGGCCGACCTGGTGTCCACCCATGACCTGGACATCCTATTCATCACCAAGACTTGGTTGTCCACCTCAGACGCCATCATTCTGCACCTACTTGTCCCCCCAACTTCGCCATCCACTCCTGCCACAGGGCTGACCGAAGAGGTGGAGGAGCACTCATCCTGACTAAGATGGAAATACAATTCCAGCTAATCGCCTCCAGCAGTACTATAACCTTGACTCCATCACCATATCGAATAAACACAGCACTATCAACTTGTTCTACAGGGCTCCATCCCCTTCCCCAGAGAACTTATCCATAATTATAGACCTCGCCTGCAACTCCAAGAACCCTCGTGTCTCAAACTGGGTGCTGGTCGATTTCAACCTCCCAGCTCTCCAAGACACTCACTCCAAGGCCTTCATCGAAGCACTTAAAGAGTTAGGATATACTCAGTTGGTCAACTCCCCTACTCACGTAAAAGGAAATAAACTGAACCTGATCTTCGCTCCACAAGCTGTCCTCGACCCCATGCACAAGCTGGATCTATCCATCAGCCCAGTACCATGGTCCAACCATAGCCTGATAAGGTTCCAGATGCCATCACACCCCAACAAAAATAGAACCCAGGCCTCAAGCGAATCCACCACAGCGTCATCAAAATGCTTCTGGCCATTCAACAAGGAGGAAATCCTGGACAGAGCCCAGCCTCTCCATAATCCACCATTACAGAGCCTCGATGACATGATCTCCACATAGAACACAAGCCTGGATGCCGTAGTCCAACTACCCCCCATCAATAAGTCAGCAGGAAGAAGAAAGCATGCTCCCTGGTACTCCCCTGAACTACGGACGTCGCTTCTCCATCTCAGAAAGCTCGAAAGACGTTGGCGTCACTCGCGATCAGCTAAGAATCACGTAACATACACTGCTCACTTGGCAAGACACCGCTCAGCAGTCACAAAGAGAATGAAGCAATTCCATGCAAAGATATTATAGCGCTCCCTAAATAAACCACACAAACTCTTCAGCCTAATTAAGACCCTAATGAAGGAGCCTTCCCCATGCAACCAAGCCTTCCTGACCCGCAGGAATATGCTGACTACTTGCAGGCCAAAACAAGCTAGATCAGCATGTCCTCGTACGGGACACCCCGCCCAACCCCTCCACCCACCTTGACGCCATCCACGAAGGACACGCAGCACATCATCACCGCCTTCTCTGCCCCAACTGAAAAAGTCATCCAAGACATCATCACCACCATAAACACCACCACAGCACCTAACGACCCTTGTCCAGCATTTTGGATAAAATCCCTGCGTGTTGACCTCAGCCCTTTTCTATCCAAACTCATAGGACTATTATTCTCGACTGGGACTCTCCCCCAAAGCCTGAAGCAGACAGCCATCAGACCACTACTAAAAAACAGCAAGTTGGACCCAGCAAAGATGGACTCCTACAGGTCAATTTCAAGTATCCCTCTTCTGGCAAAAATCATTGAGAAGGTTGTACAACGCCAACTTCACCACCACATTGAGACTAGCACACCCCTCGACCCCTGCCAGCACGGATTCCGGGAATCGCATGGTGTGGAAACACTGTTGACCACATTGTTCAGCACATTAACCATTGGGTTGGACAACATTAGACAAGGGTTTGCCCTGATCTTCTTGGACATTGCAGCAGCCTTTGACACTGTGTGCCACGAAATACTCCTGACACGTCTCAGGGAGAAGGGCGTCCAGGTCACTGCGCTAACCTGGTGTGCATCGTACTTAACAGACAGATGGCAGCATGTTCGCGCCAGCCCCTCCACTTCCTCACATTTCCCGCAAGAGAAAGGTGTGCCACAGGGATCCTCGCGCTCAGCCCTACTATGCAACGTCTACATGCAGCCCATTTGCAACCTCATCCATTCTTTCAATATCAATTGCCTAATCTATGCCGACGACGTGTTACTATACATGTCTACCTCAACAGATCATCCAGACCTCTCACCAATATCCGCCTGCTTCGATGCTGTCATGGATTGGCTACACAAGCAGAATCTCAGAATAAATTTTAAAAAAACAGAGGTCCTCTTTATCACCAGGAACTCAACATTCACTCTGCCCACCTCACTGAAGGTGCGAGATGCAGAGCTCCTCAGCAAGCTCACAGTTTGGTACCTAGGGGTCACGCTGGATCAACAGCTCAATATGAAGGCCCAAATAAGCAACATGGTCAAGGCGATCTATAACAAAATTCGGACGCTTCGCCACCTGGGACAACTGATAGAGCTAGAAGACTTTCGGACAGTCTACTAAGCACTAGTAATTCCACATTTCGACTATGCGAACGCCATACTACACGGTCTCCCGAAAAACACGCTGAATCCTCTGCAACTGGCAATGAATGCAGCCGCCAGAATCCTGCATGGAGCTTCCAGGAGGGAACATATAACCCCAATTATGAAGCACCTGCATTGGCTCCCGGTCCACTGCAGGATCTCCTTTAAGACTCTAATGATGACCTACAAAGCCATCAACAAGTGCTCCTCCACCTCCCTCACAGATCTCATACAGACCCCCCCCCTCAACAGCGTAAGGAGATCAGCCGCCGTCAATACTCTGAAACTCCGAGGGCGATGAGGACTGAAATAGCCTCTCAAAGCTGTTACTTCCATTTTACTCAGTTTTATTTAAACCATTAAATAAGCTCACAATGGAGCCTTGAAACAAGGTAAAACCACCACAATTTGATGTCACCTATACAAAATTCAAAACTTGGCTTATGCACAATAATTTTTATTTATTTATTTATTTATTTACATTCTCTTATATACCGTGCTATTCTGCATCAGTGCGGTTTACATTGAACAAACTGAAATTACATTGAACAGGGCATTATAACTTGGAGATAACTATTTTACAGGGAACATGGGCTATGGAGGGTTAAGTGGCTTACCCAAGACCACAAGGAGCACCTGTGGGACTAGAAACCCCAGTCCTTCCGTCCCAAGGTTGCTGTTCTCTAGTGGGATAAATGCAAAAGTATTTTACACGCTCTGTTTCAACGCTTGAGCGGACTGCCAAAAATTGAAATCATTCTCACAGCCTCTCCACCTCTCCGAGATGCCGGCGCATGCTCATTAGCGTGTAAAATATATATTCGCCCGAAACGCAGTGCTGTGTATTCTTTTGGTAACTGCTGCTATTGATCATTTGATCTGAAGTGAAAATGGACATTTCAAGATTGTTGTCATTGCTTGCTTTCCCGTAGAAGATGAATTAAATGCGGGGTGACAGCGGTTGAGATAAGTACTAATTTTTACTTTTGCATTTATGTGCATAAGCAAAGTTTTGAATTTCGTATAGGTGACATCAAATTGTGGTGTTTTTACCTTGTTTCAAGGCTCCATTGTGAGCTTATTTAATGGTTTAAATAAAACTGAGTAAAATGGAAGTAACAGCTTCGAGAGGCTATTTCAGTCCTCAGGGCGGATCTTCCGACAAAAATACATTGACACACTAGCTCATACATTTGTTTTTTTCACTCTATTTTGGTTTAGGACTATTCATGATGAAGGACAACTCATTCTCTTCCCCGACCGCTCTAACACTAGACAACACTCAAATACAAGTTCAGCCACAAGTGAAATACCTTGGCATCATCCTAGATCGACACCTCTCCTTCAAACAGCAAATAAACAAAACCATCAAAGCAGTATACTTCAAAGCCAAAACTATGCATGTAGTGCTTCAGACCTCTCCTAGATCCTCCAGATTTCTGCACAGCACTCCAAGCCATAATCCTCCCTCACTCGAGTACTGTAACGCCATCTATTAGGGCCTCCCACAAACCACCCTACTTTCATTATGCACTGCTCTAAATACAACAGCACACATCCTTAAAACATCTCCATTGGCTACCAATAACAAGCCATATAAAATACAAGACCCTCCTTCTAACCCACAAAACCATCCATTCACACTCCACTACACACCTCCACACCCTGCTCCAACCTCAACAACCCAACAGGGCCAGACAAATATCCACAAAGAACACGTTCACCATCCCCCATGCTAGAACTAAATACAACTAATAAGCCTGCAGACATTCCTTCCAGCTATATGCCCCCTCCATTTGGAACACCCTTCTGACCTCAAGAAACACCACTGACGTCCTTGCCTTCTGAAAACAACTAAAAACATGCCTTTTTTTCAGAACACTTCAGCCCTACAACATACCCCCCCCCCATCTTCTGTACTTACAGAAGACGATGTAAGCATATATATATATATAAAACCAAGAATTGAGACCCATTGTACATAGTTAACTGTTCAAATCTAACCAGTGTATACTGTATATAGTTTGCATATTCTATGTAAACCGGTTGGTGTATTTTTGTTTTATGTAAATCGCTTTGACCTGGCAACTAGCAGTACAGTATATAAACACTGCTAAATAAATAAAGAACACATAATGGGGCTTCTCCAGTACGAGCTCAAGCACTTACAGATAGTACAGAAAACGTATTGCCCATGCCCATGCCCATGCTCGGAGATTTGACCGTGCTGCCCCCCCTTATTTATGCAACACCATTGGCTCCCTATCGGTTCACGCTTCTGACGCTGACTCTTAAAGCAGTTGTGATGCAGCAAGGGGCACACAGCCCAGGGAAAATAAGATAAAAGAAAGACTTACCTCAGAGTCAGCTGTAGAAAGCAGCACTAGGCACCATGATTCACTGCAGCAAGGGAAATTCTTGCTACGTAGCAAACAAAAGTCCCATCAGGAACACCTGAGTGAGAGTCCGCAGGTCACGTGTAGAGCTAGGGATTATTTAGGGCAGGGTTCCAGTCAGTTAGGGAGAATCAGAAGCAGGATCACCACGGGAAGCAGTAGGAGAGAGAGGAGCAGGAGGTGTGTCCCAGGTCAGCTGAACAGAAGCCCCAGGGGATTGCTGGGAGGAAATTCTTCTCACGAGGAGTCAGGAAGTGAGTCGGTCTCCAGCTCTCGAGAAGGAAGGTTCAAGGCAAGCTGCACTAAGGGAAGACCTGCTACCAAGAATAGCTTTGGAGAGAAGCCAGGATTACCCCACTACCCCAGAGGCCAGTATTTGCCAGCTCAAGGCAGAGGTCACGGTGAGAGGGAAGTGTTGGGGGATGGGCACTCCATGCATGACTACAGCTTAAGAAATAGGTGTAAAGTTAGGAACAAACATATTCCTGTTCAACCAGCCCGGGAGGCTAGAAGCAAAGGCTATAGAGAGCCAAGCATAAAAACAAGCCCTGCAGAGAGAAGGAAACTTCCCTATAGTAACAAAGAGAAGTTTAAAGCTTATAACTGCAAAGGGCAGAGTTCTGATTACAGACATAAGAAGCAAGATGTTTCAGAGCTAATGTTCTGGGAGGCAAGCCCAGGCAGAACCAGCTACAGAGAGAGATATAGACACAAAGGGGGAAAAGCCTCCAGTGACTGTTATAGTGAAGTGTCACAAGACGCTATAGCTGAATACCGTTCTCAAGAAGGGTCTGATACCAGCAGTGTGAGTAGTGCTGGGGAAATGATATGGGAAGACGCTGCTAGTCTGCAAGAGGATATTCCTATGGATTGCAGTGTCTGTGTTAAATGCAACCGTATGATGTAAATACTGGATGAAGAGAACTCTGTGAATATAACAAGAGAAAATACGTGTGTCACCACTTTTGTTGCTAAGCTTATCTGATTTAAAGTTTCTGTTTCCTTTGACAAAGTCCGAGCGGGACGGGGAATAAAACCCACTTTTCATTTCAAGTTGCTCTGAAAGACTTTTTATTTACAAGGCCAGAGCAATTACTTGTGCATACGCCCTAGGCAACCGCCTATATAGGGCTAAACAGGCCTCTAACCACAGGCCCCATCACAGGTTGGCGTAGTTGGCAGGATCCAGTCCAGGAAACAAGGAGCTACAGTGCAGAGCGACAACGCGGGACGAGCGGAGTTGGCACGCACGGAGGAGGATCCAGGTTCCAGGAGTGCGACAGCAAGCACCTTCTCAAAATAAGACCCTCCACCTTGCTCAGGTAACGGGTATTTGGGCACAGGTTGGGGAGGATCGCTGGTGAGAAGAGGAGGCTTGGGAGGAGAAATTTTTATCCTTGTTATTGTGCCGCACTTGGTTTGGTGTGTTTCTGATTTGTTTCAGGAAAGGAGATGACGACGACGATGGATGCACGGGAGGTTCTCAGGTGGATGAGCAGCCAGTTCGAGAAGCAGGGAGAGCTAGCTCGGCAGAACCAGGAGCAGGCTATCGCTGCCCTGGTGGAGCAACAGAAGCCCCTGACGGACTTAATGCGGACTATCCTGAAGGAGCCTAAGAAGGACGAATCACCAGCAGCCGTTCCTATCTGTGGGGTAGGCCCACAGAGCTGTGGGATTTGGACTTTAGGACAAATGCATGCTAGTGACAATTTTGATGACTTTGTGCAAACATTTGAACGAATAGCTAGTAATGCTAAGTGGCCACAAGAGCAGTTAGCCGTTAGGCTGGCCTCAGCGTTAACTGGTGAGGCTCAGGCAGCCTATAGGGCCATGCCAGCAGCTCTTGCAAGTGACTATCAAGAGGTTAAGCGAGCTGTACGGGATAGGTTGGGCTTAACCCCTACCGTGTACAGACGCATGCTAAGGTCTACCCGGATTCAACCAGAGGAAACACCAAAGGCACTGTATCACAGAGTGCATGGGTTGGTTTTAAAGTGGCTTGAACCCGAGGGTAAATGAATGGAGGAAGTACTAGATCTAATTGTATTAGAGCAGTTCTTTGACGCAGTACCTGAAGAGGTTAGAACATTTCTTACTCTACAGAATTGTAGAACCTCTGCTGAAGCAGCGCACCTAACGGAAAGATTCTTTGAGGCTGAACTAATCAAAGGAGCCAGCGCTAGCAGCAGGTCAGGGTTAGACAACTCTGTAAGAAATGCTAATATGTCTTTAAGGAACAAGGTGGGTTCACAGGAATCCAGGTATATAAAAGCAGAAGGTAACAAGGTATTAAAGTGTTTTAAGTGTGGGAAAAGTGGACACTTTAAAAGGGAATGCAGGTCTCGCACAGCACTTGTTACTGGCCAGGTTCACCACACAGCTGCAGGTTTCCGAGTGGATGTAGAGATACAGGGAGTCCCAGCTAAGGCCTTGCTTGACTCGGGGGCCGACCAAAGTATGGTCTCTCGCCGTTTTTGGGAAAGCATACAGGCCCAGAGGGGTTTTCCCCCGAGTCACGCCGAAGGAGTAGCCAATATCAGGTGTATCCATGGATCTTCCACTGGTTATCCGCTGTACCAGCTGAGGATACAAGGATTAGGGGTTCGGAGAAAGATTTTGGTAGCGGTAGTCCCCAAACTACCCTTTGATTTGGTGTTAGGCCGGGACTGGCCCCCATTTGGTGAAGGCCTAAAGAAAGGCCTGGTTAAGGAAAAGGAACCCCAAGGGCAACCTAAGGAAGGTGAGGAAGAAATAGGAGTTCCTCAATTTCTTTGCGGGCTACGGAGTCGCCTCCAGAGGGCATCTCAAGCCGCGGATAAGAATCTACAGGATAGTAGAAAAACACAGAAAAAGTACTATGACAGGGGTAAAAAACCTAGACAGTTGGCCACAGGTGATAAGGTCGTGGTAATGGTCACTGATCCAGGGCCAAAATTTGAGGCCCGGTGGAAGGGTCCCTATACGGTAGTGGATCGCAAGGGTCCGGTGTCATATCTAGTCAAGAGTGACAGAGGGCGCCTTCAGACGTACCACATAAATGTTTTAAAACCATGGCATGAACGGATGGCCACTGTTAGCAGTTTTAATATAGTGCCCAAGTACCGGGCAGCACACACAGGTCCCCAGAAGCCCTACGAGGAGGGTAACCCATTGTACAACAGGTATGAGGGAACACTCATGCGGCTAGGACAGATTCCGCGCTGTGTGCACAATGGTTTACCAGCACGGAATATCTTAAGAGGGGGGATATGTGATGCAGCAAGGGGCACACAGCCCAGGGAAAATAAGATAAAAGAAAGACTTACCTCAGAGTCAGCTGTAGAAAGCAGCACTAGGCACCATGATTCACTGCAGCAAGGGAAATTCTTGCTACGTAGCAAACAAAAGTCCCATCAGGAACACCTGAGTGAGAGTCCCCAGGTCACGTGTAGAGCTAGGGATTATTTAGGGCAGGGTTCCAGTCAGTTAGGGAGAATCAGAAGCAGGATCACCACGGGAAGCAGTAGGAGAGAGAGGAGCAGGAGGTGTGTCCCAGGTCAGCTGAACAGAAGCCCCAGGGGATTGCTGGGAGGAAATTCTTCTCACGAGGAGTCAGGAAGTGAGTCGGTCTCCAGCTCTCGAGAAGGAAGGTTCAAGGCAAGCTGCACTAAGGGAAGACCTGCTACCAAGAATAGCTTTGGAGAGAAGCCAGGATTACCCCACTACCCCAGAGGCCAGTATTTGCCAGCTCAAGGCAGAGGTCACGGTGAGAGGGAAGTGTTGGGGGATGGGCACTCCATGCATGACTACAGCTTAAGAAATAGGTGTAAAGTTAGGAACAAACATATTCCTGTTCAACCAGCCCGGGAGGCTAGAAGCAAAGGCTATAGAGAGCCAAGCATAAAAACAAGCCCTGCAGAGAGAAGGAAACTTCCCTATAGTAACAAAGAGAAGTTTAAAGCTTATAACTGCAAAGGGCAGAGTTCTGATTACAGACATAAGAAGCAAGATGTTTCAGAGCTATGTTCTGGGAGGCAAGCCCAGGCAGAACCAGCTACAGAGAGAGATATAGACACAAAGGGGGAAAAGCCTCCAGTGACTGTTATAGTGAAGTGTCACAAGACGCTATAGCTGAATACCGTTCTCAAGAAGGGTCTGATACCAGCAGTGTGAGTAGTGCTGGGGAAATGATATGGGAAGACGCTGCTAGTCTGCAAGAGGATATTCCTATGGATTGCAGTGTCTGTGTTAAATGCAACCGTATGATGTAAATACTGGATGAAGAGAACTCTGTGAATATAACAAGAGAAAATACGTGTGTCACCACTTTTGTTGCTAAGCTTATCTGATTTAAAGTTTCTGTTTCCTTTGACAAAGTCCGAGCGGGACGGGGAATAAAACCCACTTTTTCATTTCAAGTTGCTCTGAAAGACTTTTTATTTACAAGGCCAGAGCAATTACTTGTGCATACGCCCTAGGCAACCGCCTATATAGGGCTAAACAGGCCTCTAACCACAGGCCCCATCACACAGTTCATGATGCAGCTCCTGAATATCTCTCTTCCATAATCACTCCTTATGCCCCAGTCTGGGCTCTTCATTCTCTTCATGGTTTCAGACTGCATATTCCATCTCCATCTATAGAGAAATATGAATTCATTTGAAAATCCGCTTTGTCTCGGTCTCCTCTCTGTGGAACAACCTACCCACTCCTTATGGGTCAAACCAAATTTTAAAAGCTTTAAAAAAGCACTGAAGACCTGTCTATTTGAATCTGTATTTGGGGCACCAAATGTGAACAGCTGAAGTGCACTCTCGGGTCATGGCCTGGCAGAGCCAATCTCCTTCCCTCTTCTTTCCCCCTCTCCCAATACCTAGACCCTTTCCCACTTTATTGTTCTCTCTTTATTTTACTTTCCAGTCACTAAAGCTGGTGCTCGTTTTCTTTTCCACATAGGGGCCGATTCTGACCAGTGAAAAGCGGGGTTGGACAACCAGGTTAGGCTCGGGACCGTATTCAGCACTTCTTACTACCCGCAAGTACAGGGCCATTGTGTGGGGAGTGCTGGGAGGGGATGGCACTGGGGCGGAGCAAGGGTGGAGTAGGGGCGTTGCTAGACCCTGGAATGTACAGAGGTCATTCAGGTCTGGCCTCTGTATGTCTCCGGTCAGAGGGATGGAGGTGGAATAAGTGCCAGGCATGGGTTAGAAATCAGCCTGCAGCCCCTCACAGACATAGCGCCATCTCAGGGGATGTCCCGCCACTCTATCCCGACCCTGGCTGCCCCAACTGAGGGTTCGGCAGTGGGGAGAGAGGCTTGCCATGCAGTTGGGCATTGGGTGCTCCTGTTGGATGTGCCGGTTCCATGGTGACAGGACACTATGGCATTGGCACACCAGCCGGAGCACCCTGGACATCGCCCTTCGCTGAACAGGCTGCATGCCAGGCAGTCTAAGTGCCCTGATTCTGCATCTTCGGGAACGTATAGCTCCCATGGTGGCAGAATTGGGAACCTATTGGCCCTGTTCATTTTTTGGCCATCCAGACATGCACAATGCTGAATCGGCCTCATAATGTTTTATTGTAAACTGCATTGCTTGCATGCAGATATTGCGACATATCAAATAAAAGCAAAGATAAACATAAACCTTTAGAGAGGTTTCTTGATGTCAGGGGGAGTGTTTGAAGAGGTCTGCATGCTGGAGAGTCAGGTGGGGGGGAACTGGATGCTAGACGGGGGGAACTGGAGTGGATCAATGTCAGAGGAAATGATTGGGAGGAAACATGGTGTGCATGGAGACCGGGAGCGGGGTGTGCATGGAGACCGGGAGCGGGGTGTGAATGGAGACTGAACGGGGTGTGAATGGAGACTGGGAGCGGGGTGTGAATGGAGACCGGGAGCGGGGTGTGAATGGAGACTGGGAGCGGGGTGTGAATGGAGACTGGGAGCGGGGTGTGAATGGAGACTGGGAGCAGGGTGTAAGTGGAGACTGGGAGCGGGGTGTGAATGGAGACTGGGAGCGGGGTGTAAGTGGAGACTGGGAGCGGGGTGTGCGTGGAGACTGGGAGCAGGGTGTGAGTGGAGACTGGGAGCAGGGTATGAATGAAGACTGGGAGCGGGGTGTGAGTGGAGACTGGGAGCGGGGTGTGCGTGGAGACTGGGAGCGGGGTGTGAGTGGAGAGTGGGAGTGGTGTGTGAATGGAGAGTGGGAGCGGGGTGTGAGTGGAGACTGGGAGCGGGGTGTGAGTGGAGAGTGGGAGCGGGGTGTGAGTGGAGAGTGGGAGTGGTGTGTGAATGGAGAGTGGGAGCGGGGTGTGAGTGGAGACTGGGAGCGGGGTGTGAGTGGAGAGTGGGAGCGGGGTGTGAACGGAGACTGGGAGCAGAGTGTGAGTGGAGATTGGGAGCGGGGTGTGAATGGAGACTGGGCGTGGGGTGTGTGTGGAGACTGGTAGCGGGGTGTGAATGGAGACTGGGAGCGGGGTGTGAATGGAGACTGGGAGCGGGGTGTGCGTGGAGACTGGGAGCGGGGTGTGAATGGAGACTGAGTGGGGTGTGAATGGAGACTGGGAGCGGGGTGTGAATGGAGACTGGGAGCGGGGTGTGAATGGAGACTGGGAGCGGGGTGTGCATGGAGACTGGGAGCGGGGTGTGAATGGAGACTGGGAGCGGGGTGTGAATGGAGACTGGGAGCGGGGTGTGCGTGGAGACTGGGAGCGGGGTGTGAATGGAGAGTGGGAGCGGGGTGTGAATGGAGACTGGGAGCGGGGTGTGAATGGAGACTGGGAGTGGGGTGTGCGTTGAGACTGGGAGCGGGGTGTGAATGGAGAATGGGAGCGGGGTGTGAATGTAGAGTGGGAGCGGGGTGTGCGTGGAGACTGGGAGCGGGGTGTGCGTGGAGACTGGGAGCGGGGTGTGAATGGAGACTGGGAGCGGGGTGTGAATGGAGCCTGGGAGTGGGGTGTGAGTGGAGATTGGGAGCGGGGTGTGTATGGAGACTGGGAGCGGGGTGTGAATGGAGACTGGGAGCAGGGTGTGAATGGAGACTGGGAGTGGAGTGTGAATGGAGACTGGGAGTGGGGTGTGAATGGAGACTGGGAGCTGGGTGTGAATGGAGAGTGGGAGCGGGGTGTGAATGGAGACTGGGAGCAGGGTGTGAATGGAGACTGGGAGCGGGGTGTGAATGGAGACTGGGAGCGGGGTGTGATTGGAGACTGGGAGCGGGGTGTGAATGGAGACTGGGAGCGGGGTGTGAATGGAGACTGGGAGCGGGGTGTGAATGGAGACTGGGAGCAGGGTGTGAATGGAGACTGGGAGCAGGGTGTGAATGGAGAGTGGGAGCGGGGTGTGAATGGAGACTGGGAGCGGGGTGTGAGTGGAGACTGGGAGCGGGGTGTGAGTGGAGACTGGGAGCGGGGTGTGAATGGAGACTGGGAGCTGGGTGTGAATGGAGACTGGGAGTGGGGTGTGCGTTGAGACTGGGAGCGGGGTGTGAATGGAGACTGGGAGCGGGGTGTGAATGGAGAGTGGGAGCGGGGTGTGAATGGAGACTGGGAGCAGGGTGTGAATGGAGACTGGGAGCTGGGTGTGAATGGAGAGTGGGAGCGGGGTGTGAATGGAGACTGGGAGCGGGGTGTGAATGGAGAGTGGGAGCGGGGTGTGAATGGAGACTGGGAGCGGGGTGTGAATGGAGAGTGGGAGCGGGGTGTGAATGGAGACTGGGAGCAGGGTGTGAATGGAGACTGGGAGCTGGGTGTGAATGGAGAGTGGGAGCGGGGTGTGAATGGAGACTGGGAGCGGGGTGTGAATGGAGACTGGGAGCGGGGTGTGCGTGGAGACTGGGAGCGGGGTGTGAATGGAGAGTGGGAGCGGGGTGTGAATGGAGACTGGGAGCGGGGTGTGAATGAAGACTGGGAGCGGGGTGTGAATGGAGAGTGGGAGCGGGGTGTGAATGGAGACTGGGAGCGGGTGTGAATGGAGACTGGGAGTGGGGTGTGCGTAGAGACTGGGAGTGGGGTGTGCGTTGAGACTGGGAGTGGGGTGTGTGTGGAGACTGGGAGTGGGGTGTGCGTTGAGACTGGGAGCGGGGTGTGAATGGAGAGTGGGAGCGGGGTGTGAATGGAGAGAGGGAGCGGGGTGTGAATGGAGACTGGGAGCAGGGTGTGAATGGAGACTGGGAGCAGGGTGTGAATGGAGACTGGGAGCGGGGTGTGAATGGAGACTGGGAGCGGGGTGTGAATGAAGACTGGGAGCGGGGTGTGAATGGAGAGTGGGAGCGGGGTGTGAATGGAGACTGGGAGCGGGGTGTGAATGGAGAATGGGAGTGGGGTGTGAATGGAGACTGGGAGCGGGGTGTGCGTTGAGACTGGGAGCGGGGTGTGCGTGGAGACTGGGAGCGGGGTGTGAATGGAGAGTGGGAGCGGGGTGTGAATGGAGACTGGGAGCAGGGTGTGAATGGAGACTGGGAGCGGGGTGTGAATGGAGACTGGGAGCAGGGTGTGAATGGAGACTGGGAGCGGGGTGTGAATGGAGACTGGGAGTGGGGTGTGCGTGGAGACTGGGACGGGGTGTGAGTGGAGACTGGGAGTGGGGTGTGTGTGGAGACTGGGAGTGGGGTGTGAATGGAGACTGGGAGCGGGGTGTGAGTGGAGAGTGGGAACAGGGTGTGAATGGAGACTGGGAGCGGGGTGTGAATGGAGACTGGGAGCGGGGTGTGAATGGAGACTGGGAGCAGGGTGTGAATGGAGACTGGGAGTGGGGTGTGCGTTGAGACTGGGAGTGGGGTGTGAATGGAGACTGGGAGCGGGGTGTGAATGGAGACTGGGAGTGGGGTGTGCGTGGAGACTGGGAGCGGGGTGTGAATGGAGACTGGGAGCGGGGTGTGAGTGGAGAGTGGGAGCGGGGTGTGAATGGAGACTGGGAGCAGGGTGTGAATGGAGAGTGGGAACAGGGTGTGAATGGAGACTGGGAGCGGGGTGTGAATGGAGACTGGGAGCGGGGTGTGAATGGAGACTGGGAGTGGGGTGTGCGTTGAGACTGGGAGTGGGGTGTGAATGGAGACTGGGAGCGGGGTGTGAATGGAGACTGGGAGCTGGGTGTGACTGGAGACTGGGAGCGGGGTGTGAATGGAGACTGGGAGCGGGGTGTGAGTGGAGAGTGGGAGCGGGGTGTGAATGGAGACTGGGAGCAGGGTGTGAATGGAGAGTGGGAGCGGGGTGTGAATGGAGACTGGGAGCTGGGTGTGAATGGAGACTGGGAGCGGGGTGTGTATGGAGACTGGGAGCAGGGTGTGAATGGAGACTGGGAGCGGGGTGTGCGTGGAGACTGGGACGGGGTGTGAATGGAGACTGGGAGCAGGGTGTGAATGGAGACTGGGAGCGGGGTGTGAATGGAGACTGGGAGCGGGGTGTGAATGGAGACTGGGAGTGGGGTGTGCGTTGAGACTGGGAGTGGGGTGTGAATGGAGACTGGGAGCGGGGTGTGAGTGGAGACTGGGAGTGGGGTGTGCGTGGAGACTGGGAGCGGGGTGTGAATGGAGACTGGGAGCGGGGTGTGAGTGGAGAGTGGGAGCGGGGTGTGAATGGAGACTGGGAGCAGGGTGTGAATGGAGAGTGGGAGCGGGGTGTGAATGGAGACTGGGAGCAGGGTGTGAATGGAGACTGGGAGTGGGGTGTGTATGGAGACTGGGAGCGGGGTGTGAATGGAGACTGGGAGCGGGGTGTGCGTGGAGACTGGGACGGGGTGTGAATGGAGACTGGGAGCGGGGTGTGAATGGAGACTGGGAGCAGGGTGTGAATGGAGACTGGGAGCGGGGTGTGAATGGAGAGTGGGAGTGGGGTGTGCGTGGAGACTGGGAGTGGGGTGTGCGTTGAGACTGGGAGCGGGGTGTGCGTTGAGACTGGGAGCGGGGTGTGCATGAAGACTGGGAGAGGGGTGTGCGTGGAGACTGGGAGCGGGGTGTGAATGGAGACTGGGAGTGGGGTGTGAATGGAGACTGGTAGCGGGGTGTGAATGGAGACTGGGAGCGGGGTGTGCGTGGAGACTGGGAGCGGGGTGTGCGTGGAGACTGGGAGTGGGGTGTGCGTGGAGACTGGGAGCGGGGTGTGAATGGAGACTGGGAGTGGGGTGTGCGTGGAGACTGGGACGGGGTGTGAATGGAGACTGGGAGTGGGGTGTGAATGGAGACTGGGAGCGGGGTCTGCGTGGAGACTGGGACGGGGTGTGCGTGGAGACTGGGACGGGGTGTGCGTTGAGACTGGGCGCGGGGTGTGAATGGAGACTGGGTCGGGGTGTGAATGGAGTCTGGGAGCGGGGTGTGAATGGAGACTGGGAGCGGGGTGTGAATGGAGAGTGGGAGTGGGGTGTGCATGGAGACTGGGAGCGGGGTGTGAATGGAGAGTGGGAGGGGGGTGTGCATGGAGACTGGGAGTGGGGTGTGCGTTGAGACTGGGAGCGGGGTGTGCGTTGAGACTGGGAGCGGGGTGTGCATGAAGACTGGGAGAGGGGTGTGCGTGGAGACTGGGAGCGGGGTGTGAATGGAGACTGGGAGCGGGGTGTGAATGGAGACTGGGAGCGGGGTGTGAATGGAGACTGGGAGCGGGGTGTGCGTGGAGACTGGGAGCGGGGTGTGCGTGGAGACTGGGAGTGGGGTGTGCGTGGAGACTGGGAGCGGGGTGTGAATGGAGACTGGGAGCGGGGTGTGCGTGGAGACTGGGAGCGGGGTGTGAATGGAGACTGGGAGCGGGGTGTGAGTGGAGACTGGGAGCGGGGTGTGCGTGGAGACTGGGAGTGGGGTGTGCGTGGAGACTGGGACAGGGTGTGAATGGAGACTGGGAGTGGGGTGTGAATGGAGACTGGGAGCGGGGTGTGCGTGGAGACTGGGACGGGGTGTGCGTGGAGACTGGGACGGGGTGTGCGTTGAGACTGGGAGCGGGGTGTGAATGGAGACTGGGACGGGGTGTGAATGGAGACTGGGAGTGGGGTGTGAATGGAGACTGGGAGCGGGGTGTGCGTGGAGACTGGGACGGGGTGTGCGTGGAGACTGGGACGGGGTGTGCGTTGAGACTGGGAGCGGGGTGTGAATGGAGACTGGGACGGGGTGTGAATGGAGACTGGGAGTGGGGTGTGAATGGAGACTGGGAGCGGGGTGTGCGTGGAGACTGGGAGCGGGGTGTGAATGGAGACTGGGAGCGGGGTGTGAATGGAGACTGGGAGTGGGGTGTGTATGGAGATTGGGAGCGGGGTGTGTATGGAGACTGGGAGCGGGGTGTGTATGGAGACTGGGAGCGGGGTGTGAATGGAGACTGGGAGCGGGGTGTGCGTGGAGACTGGGACGGGGTGTGAATGGAGACTGGGAGTGGGGTGTGTATGGAGATTGGGAGCAGGGTGTGCATGGAGACTGGGAGCGGGGTGTGTATGGAGATTGCTAGAGGCATTTTAAAGAGCTGCCCCCAGGCCTATGTAGGCAACAGCTTCACATTTAGTTTCCCTACGTGCCCCCACGGGATATGGGGAGACATTGATATGTGCTCCTGCAGATCCTTGCATGTATTTTACAAAAGCCTCTGTGTTTGGCAGAGCCTCTTATAAAATACAGTGGGAAAGCTTCACATCCAGGCCTGGGTGTTTTAATTCACCTGTCCATGTCCTATCGAAACTTTACCTTCAGAGGTTCTTGGTAAATAACTATGTCACTAATAATGGAAGCGACAGAAAGTGAGATGCACATTTGATAAATGGACCCTATGTACAGAAGAACGAGCTGATCTCATATGACTGTGTGGACATCAGACTATGAAAGCAATGAACTGGTGTAACCCTTTCTGCTTTTGCACTAAGAGAACAAAGCTGTAGGATGGACCTGTAAGATGGATTCGGAATGTTATCATTCTTATTGCGATGCAATGAACCGATCTTTGCTATTTGCAGCATAAAGATGAAAATTTGTTGCTGTGATACAGAGTAGGAGGTTGAAATCACGTCTGTGCCCCAAGGCAAAGAGACACAATTCCAAAGGTGACTGTAGGTTTTAGAAAACAACTTGAAAGGACAGAAAGTGGGTTTCCCTTATGAATATACATCTACCGAATCTAATGTACAACCTCATACTCGTACAGCGTCCCAGTATTTTCATTTATTTATTTTCTTTGTAAGTATTTCTATACCGCCCCTTCCTGAGATCAAGGCAGTTGACATTATAACAAACCAAACCACAGTACATCGAATGCATGATTACAGTATGTTGTCAGGATTTCCAGCATAAAAAGGATATAGTGAAAAAATAAAATACAAAACAGTAGCAAATAATATTGATGACTAACTTGTCATGCCATGATATTGAAATCTTCCAAGCTTCCCATATAAGAGCAGAAATATAAGCATATTCTGCTGATACTAGATCACAGACAGAGGAGTTCTTGCTTTAGAAGAATGCTTAAAACCTTTTTAAAAAATGTATAACTTTCCATAATTTCCTTTGTCCTCTGAACTGCAGTTTTAGTTGCAAAATGTTAGTAGACTAATAGTGTTTGATAGGGCCTATGCGCCCTTGCAACAGATTGACTGACACATACAGTCCATCTTCTAACACTCTGTGAATTCATTCTACATATATACAACATTATTTTATTGTTTGAAAACTAGGTAAAAGTTAATTTGCATACTGTATTTCTTGTCCAGCTATTGGCCGTGAAACCGTGGATGAGAAGGTGATTTTTGGTGTGGAGCTGAATTCGACTTTTCTGGAATGCATCCCAAAGTCCCAACAAGCCTCTGTTAGATGGTTCATTCAGCGACCAGGTGAAGAGCACCCAGAAGAGGTGAGCTACGTATATACCTTCTGAATAATGGAGCCCACTCTTCAACCTTGATTTGGATGACAATTGCATAGGGAGGAGCCAAGCCAAACTGGGAACCTTCCTACTAGTGATTTATAATGGAGTAATTTCTCCAAATGGATTAGTTTATGCATCCCATGACAATCACGATCTGTTCAGCACTGCGTATGACTGGTAGCGCTATATAAATGCTCAGTAGTAGAACGATCCTCACTTCTTAGACCCAGGGTATGTGGCATATAATCTCAGCCTTTCAGATTTATTGCTAATGGTCGGCGTAGTACTTGCATTGTGCAATTGTTTTAGGAAGCCCCCAATGATTTGCAGCCCATGATGTGACTCATTTTTTATGTTTATCTGGTAGTGCATAACTGCATCTTTAGACTTGCTGGCAGGGGCAACAGAACGCCTTTTTGGTAGGAGGAGCCAAACAAATTGATCTCCAACCATGCTTCCAAGCTCTCTGCTGATGCAACTATGACCCATTCCGCTGCCTTTGCCTGATGGAAATCCAATATGCAAAGAGCACATGACAGACAGGATCAAATGCCTCATTCTCGGGAAAGGAGTGGCCTGGCAGGACCAATAATAGGCGAAAGCTGAAGCTGAAATCCCCTTTCTCCCACTGGCGCTCATTGTGACTTTGGTTAAGGCATGTGAAGCCCGATTTTTTTTTATAAGATGAGAAATGGGATGTTCACAGTTTCTTGTGTATTTTACAAAAGGCTTTGCTAAATGTGGAGCCTTCTTTAAAACACAGGAGCACCAGGGAAAACAAAGGAAGTCTAGCAGTAACAGCCATTTTGCAAAGAAGCACATACAAAGAGCATTGCTACCCAGGGTTTTCAATGGGTACGTGCTGCACTTACTGTACACATAAAGGCCGGTTTTAAAATCTTTGGGAGAACGTGTCAGCACTTAGATGCATAAGCTTGGATTTTCAAAAACTAGACACCCAGGATAATTTTTAAAAATTCTTTTGAGGTTGTTTTAAACATCAGAGAGCTAATTAGCTGACATAGTAGCTTCAGAGTCATTCCTATTCTAAAATCAGTAATACATGGAGACATTTCTGGCATGCCCAAAACACACCCGCTGCATGCCCCCTGGAAAACCACAGCTGCTGCAGATCCATGCGTGCAAATAATGTCTTTCTAAAACAGCTATTTGCATACGTTGGACACTGACATGTGACAGCCACACACGCCTTCTAAAATGACCTTCTTTATCTACTGTTACCTCAAGTACCTACTAAGTTGCTTCAAGTACTTACTAAGCTCTTTGAGAAAGGGATTTTATTACACTTGACGTCTAGTAATGCTACAAGGAGTCTTAGGGAAACGTGTGATAACAAATTAATATTAAATGGCTCTTCGGTAGTCAGAGAATGCTAACTACTAGTTTTGATCAGTAAACCAGGGCTCAGAAAGTAAGACAACTGATAATCTGGGAAGTGGCGAATGAATGTTGATTTGATGCGGAGGGACCCGGCTTGTCTTTGGCACTTTAACACTGACCAGTAGGGTGGTCCACTGCCATAGGGGAAAAAATAAAAGTAGGAATTTCTTTGCTCCCTGGCCTGATTCTGGTTCCATTTATGTAGAAAACAATGTGTGCAAAGTTTGAAGCCAATCAAATAATATTTAGGGGTGGCTCAAGGTCCCTATCTATCAGGCCCCTGGATCCCCCCAGGGTTCGTCAGACCACTGGGTATTATCCGCTCATAGACGGTGGTATCATGCTTGCCAAGAACTCAATGTGGTCCAGATGCTAGTAAGGACTTTGACGATGTGGGGAACATCTTACGGTGTTGCGAGGCAACACCCAGAAGGAACTGGAGATGCTCTTCTTTTGTGGTGTGTCGGCCGTTGAACTCCTCAATGAGTTTGACCCCTCGCTCAGCCACATCGTTGATCACTGGAAGATTTTTTACTTTCTTCAGACTGTCTTTGAATGATGCATTCTCTTCCCAGTCTTCTGGGTCTGCATTAAGAAAATCACTGTTGATGTTGAGGTGTTTCAGGAAACGGATTGACTTGCGAGTTGCAAAAGATTCAAGTGGTGGAATCATGGAACTTTTCAATTCGACCCGCTTTGGGGGATCTTCGTCTTCGTCATCATCCTTGTCGCTTTCATCTGATTCTGCCGGGATCATGGCCGACACTATGGCCCACTTTGTCGGTGCTGAAACAGCTTCATCGAACAGTGACAGTGCCACAAGCTCCTCTGACACATACCACAGATGCTGTTTGTCTCTGACCGCTCTTCCAACACGGTCATTGTGGTAAGAGTGTAGTTTCTTCAGCATCTCCAAATCTGTTCGAGGAGCAACAGCGGCATCAGGGGCAGAAAACCAGGCTTCCACATGAATCAGGATGGAGAAAATGCTCACATCACGAACACAGGACTCCTCCCGTTGGGTAAGATCTTTGAGTTGTCCTCGGAACATCCAAATTTTGACAGTACAAGACTTTTGCCATCCATCTGGCATGATGGAAAGCTCCGGGTTTCTTGAAATTGAAACTAGGAAGATTCCCTCCAAGGCAGACAATCGTTAACTCCAAGAATTCCAGGTAATCATCACAGTGATTGCCCTGTGCCAACTTGGATTCCGCAAACTTCGTGATGTGATCCCTGTCAGGTTGCAGCACCTCCAAGTCTTTTCCAGTTTGATAGTTGGACTTGTCAAGGGAGCCCCAATTCTTTTGGAACCGGCGAAAGAGTTGGACATCGGGACCCGATGAAGCTCCAGAGCATGTAGAGAATACTGCACCAAGAATTATTTCGTAAATGTGATGGCGGCATGCCAAATGAAGGACTGTGCGACGGAGTCTCTGTTCTAGAAGAATGCACGCTCCTGATCGACGTCCCGTGTTCGATGCAGTTGTATCAAAGCAGAAGCCTGCAACCTTATCATCCAAACACCATTCCTGTAACAGTTCATAAACTGCTGTAGCTTGATTCTCGCCCATCGCAGATGTCAACGAGTCTTCACCTGACTCTGCTGAGGAAGAAGATCCTTCCAGCTGAACTTGGCTTGTAGTTGCCTCGGCTTCGGCAACATGTTTTTGTCTGCGCCTTTTCAGTTCTTCTTCTCGCGATCTTGCTTCCGTGTTGGCCAGTTTCTTGTCCATCGCGCACATTGAGCCGCGGCGCCCTGGTTCTTGTTGCGCTATTAAGAATTCTTTGTCTTCTTGAATATGAATTAAAGACATTGCATTGGCATGTGCCACATCAAATAGGTTTTTCATTGCAACCTGGAATTCTTTTTCATTTGCCTCTTGTTTCCCTCCTCTCCCTTTGTTTTTCTTCAAAAGTTTCCACTGATTGAACAATTTCTTTACTTTTTCTTGAATTTTGTCATTTCTTTGAACAGGAAGCCTGGCCTTTTCCCAGTAAGCTTCTACTTCACTTGTTACAATAGATGCACTTTCACTAACACCTTTGTTTAATGTCATATGGTGATGTAAAAATACACTTAACACTTGCTCCTTGCTGGGGAGCTTGTCCCCCATAATTGTGGTGGACATTTCTTCAATGAGATAAAAACCACGTTTTTTCGCCATCTGAAAAGAATAAAGATACAAAGATAATAGTACAATGTCTTTGCCACCTCTCAGAGATGAGATTAGTTCAAATATGACGCAATCAAATGTAATCAGCGTGGAACTGAGTGGATGATACAAGATGATGCAACATTTCGTCATCTGCTCCCAGGGGGAAATCTCAAGACTTGTTGAGCCACCCCTAAATATTATTTGATTGGCTTCAAACTTTGTACACAGTGTTTTCTACCTAAATGGAACCAGAATCAGGCCAGGGAGCAAAGGAATTCAGGAATTCATTTTTATGGACCACCGTCAGGCTAGAGTTGAACGGCTGCAGAGGTTGCCGACACCTAGTAGGATGCACATGATGCATTTATTTAACACTTTCAGAAAGCAAGGGCTGATGTTCTCAAACATTGCCTTTGACATTGGTCGTCGCCAGAGACATGACTGTAGTCACCAGGCTTGCCCAGATGCCTACAACATATGGAAAGAAATGATTACACACATACAGGTGGGGAAAGCGAAAACACCGTCATGGCCAGGAAACCGTTTATTACGCTAAACATGTCTTACCTTGTTTAGATTTCCATAGCTCATGTCATCTTGCGTTTCTATTTTTCATTATGGGCTTGTTCGTGCTGGGATTAAACTATGGGGCAGGAGATAAACAGTTTTCTGGAACACACCCTGCAGGCACTTGTGGTGCTCAACTTTCAGGGCCACTACGGCATTCAAGGATGAAAATGACGTAGCTCAGTAATGCACACGGGGGCTTCCTCATTTCAATCAGGTATTAGTAGCATTTACTGTAACAGAGCAATGTCAGATTCCCTGACAATGATAAATAGCACTAATAGTAAGGGACATGCAGGCCAAGAAACGGGATCTAGCACCAGGAACCCTTTGTTATTTATTTAACTGATTTTATATATTGCTCTGTTTCACAGTCAGAGTGCTTTACATACAGAAAAACAGTAAAGAAAGATTGTTTACATAGAACAGGATTTAAAACTTATAGAACTTAACAAGGTAAACTATGTAGTAAGAGGTCATTCGTGGAGCTTGAGGGGCGAGGGTGACTGTGTGTTTGAGCAGTTCAGATCAGTATTTAGAGTCTTTATTTATGGGATGTTGTCATAATATAGCTGGAATAGGTGTGTCTTTAGAGATCTGCTGAAGTTAGAGAGATCACAGTTGGATCAGAGTGAATCGGGTAGCATGTTCCAAAAGGTAGGAACATATAATGAGAATGCTCTGTTGCAGGTCGACTGGTTGCTTTTTGTGATTGCCGTTGGTGTTGATAGGGTGTTCCGCATTTCACTTTGTTTTAGTCTGTTTTTCAGGAGTCCAGTGGATGGTAGTTGTGAGGGATTCAGTGGCTTTGTATTGTATACGATGCACTATTGATAGCCAATGTAGGTGTTTTAGTAATGGTGTAATGTGCTCTGATCTGCATGATCCTTGTAGAAAAGGTAGGGTCATTTGGAGCATATGCAGGGTGTATTTGGGTAGGCCTCGGTAGATAATATTACACTAATCAAAGTGCGGAAAGATGAGAGCTTGGAAGATGATTCAGAAGTTAGTTGGGTCGAGTAGCAGACAAAGGCGACAGAGTATTAATACCTTGTGGTAGATGGCTTTAGTGACATTGCTGATGTGGGATTGCATATTCAGTTGATGGTCGATGGTGATTCCCAGGTATCAGATCTCCTGTTTTACCTGAATATCTGTATTGGTGACTTTCATATTGTGGGATAAATTATGGTTATGAATAATACTACAGTCTTCTTAAAACTGATTATGAGGTTGTGCCTAGAGAGCCATTGGGAGACCATGTTAAAGCAGTTTAGTAATCTGGTATAGTTGGGTTTGTCCATGGAGAAGGGGTTGTATAACATAATGTCATCCGCATATATATGATAATGTATGCCAAAGGACTATATAGGGGAGCAAATGGGTTGAATGTATAGATTGAATAATAGGGAGGAGAGTGTTGACCCCTGCGGGACCCCTTGTGTCTGGTGTATATGTCAGATTAATTTTATTTATTTATTTATTTACAGTCTTTTTTATACCGCGCTTTTCAACATCAGTGCGGTTTACATGAAACAGAAACTTATACAGTGCAGGGGACTGTTCCATATTTACATAAAACAGGTGATTAAAATTTGGATAAACTGGGGTAACTATTTACATATATACAGATGAGTGGGCCCCTATTTTTACTTGTTGCTGGCACCCAGTTCGATAGGATCGGAACCGTCAAGTGTTTTATGTTCTAATCCTATTTCATTTAGGCAACATCAGGATATTATGGCTGATGGAGTCAAAGGCTGGGATGATGCCCATAAATATTAGTATAAAGCCTTGTTTCTGTTTTTTGACGTCTATGAGGAGCCTATCCATAAGGGAGGTAAACAGGGTTTCCATTCCATGGTGTTGCTTGAACCCATGTTGGTTTGGGTCCAGAGGGGCATGGGAGTCTATATGATACTGGAGTTGTTGCCAGACTAGCTCGTATGATACTTTTGCCAGGAGTGGTAGGCTGGATATAGGCCTGTAGGAAGTTACTTTGCTAGGGTCCAGTTTCCTGTTCTTTAATATTGGTCTTACAGATGCTGCTTTGAAAGATGTTGGTATTATGCTTTGGCTTAAGGAGAAGCAAATGAATTTGTGAATAAAGATGCTTAGTTCTTATCGTGCAAGTTTGACTCAGCTGGTTGGACAGGGGTCAATGGCTGAGGATGTAGCGTTGAGGTTATTGTTTTGTTGGGTCTTTTAGCATAGACTAGACTATGTTAAAAAGTGCTCTATGCTGATTTAATGAAGAAAGTAATAGCTTATGATGGAATTCCTTCTGTTTCTGGTTGATCATTCCTGGAGGCTGGACATGTAGGTGACCTGATTGGTTGGTAGCTTGGTGAGTTGCATTCCAGCTTCCTGAGTTCTAGTTTGGATTCTTGTATTTCAGAGGTGTACCATATGGCTGATTGGTGCCTCATGGAACACTTTGTGTATTGGGGGAAGCCTCCGCTAAGTTGTTATTCAATGAGCATGTCTAAATTGGTAGAATTAGGATCATTCTTGAGTTTGGGGAGGGCATCCCTTAAGAAGGCTTTCTGGATGAAACGGTGGAAGCGACAAAAGAAAGTATGGCTTTGCATGTTCTCATCTTGCATTATGATGTGGGGGATGTGGGATACTATGGCACAATAATCAGACCATGGTATCAAGAGGATTGCAGATGGGGTTAGGTTGTTCAGGCTGAGGATGATGTGGCATGCAAATATAAGATCCAAAGGGGTCTCCTTGTCATGAGTAGGTATATTTATTACTTGTTGGTAGTCAAGCATGACCATTGATTCGATGAAGTCTTTGGAGTGTTCTGATGTAAGGGATGGGAGGTTGAAGTCACATAGAATCCAGAATAGTTTGCCTTGTGATGAGTGGATATCACTTGTTGTGGTATCATGGGCATGTTGTTGGTGAAGTCATTGGAGTGTTCTGATGTAAGGGATGGGATGTTGAAGTCACCTAGAATGCAAAGCTGTTTGCCTTGTGATGTGTGCCTACTAACTTGTTTGAGTATCGTGGGCATGTCATCGGTGAAGTCTTTTGAGTGCTTTGATGTAATGAATGGGAGGTCGAAGTCACCTAGAATCCAGAGCTGTTTGTCTTGTGAAGAGTGGTGACATATTCTAGTATCGCAGGCATGTCACTGTTGAAGTCTTTGGAGTGTTTTAATGTAAGGGATGGGAGGTTGATGTCACCTAGAATCCGCTGCTGTTTGCCTTGTGATGAGTGGCTACTCACTTCTTCTAGTATCATGGGCATTTCATTGGTGAATCTGCAATGTTATGTTGAGTTCTCTGTAAATCATCTTGAATTGTAGAAAGACGATATATAAACAACTTTAAATAAATAAATAAAGGAGATCAGGTGAGAAGATCCGAAAGCGGCAGCGAAGAGGTGAGTTTTCAGCCTGGCATTGAAAAGGGGCAGAGAAGGTGCCTGATGTACAGACTCAGGTAGTTTGTTCCAGGCATAAGGAGCAGCAAGGTGAAAGGAGAGAAGTCTGGAGTTAGCAATAGAATAGAAGGCCACAGAAAGAAGCAATTTGCCAGAAAAGCAGAGTTTCCAGGGATGGGTGTAGGGAGCTATAGAAGAGGAAATTTAGTGAGGAGCTGCAGAGCAAACTTTAGGTCAGCAGGAGAAGTTTGAATTGGATGTGGAAATGGATAGGGGGGTCAATGAAATGACTTGAGAAAAGGGGTAATATGAGCATAACGAAGCTGGTGGAAGATTAGCCGTGCAGCAGAGTGTTGAATATATTGAAGGGGAGAGAGATGATTCAGCAGGAGACCAGCAAGGAGTAGGTTACAATAGTCAAGATGGGAGGTGATTAAGGAGTGGATAAGAGTCTTAGTAGTGTGTTCAGAAAGAAATGAGTAGATTTTGTTGATGTTATAGAGAAAGAAATGGCAGGTCTTAGCTATCAGATGGATGTGTGTGGAGGAGAGAAAGGAGTTAAAGATGACCCCAAGGTTGCGAGCTGAGGAGACAGGGAGGAGTAGAGAGTTATTCCCAGAGACTGAGAAAGGAGGATGATGAGAGGAGGTTTTAGGGGGAAAAATAAGATATTCAGTTTTGGCCATATTCAATTTCAAGCGGTAGTGGACAACCAAGCAGCAATGTCAGAAAGGCAGGCAGAGATCCGGGTATCGATTGGCAGAGATAATTCAGGTGTAGAGAGATAGATCAGGAAGTCATCAACATAAAGATGGTACTGAAAGCCATGGGAAGATTTGAGTGCACCAAGGGACTGGGTGTAGAGAGAGAAAAGGAGTGTTACCGAGACAGATCCTTGGGGTACACCAACTGAGATCGGGATAGCAGCAGAGGAGGATCCGGGCCTAGTGGTTGGGGCAAGGTACTACAGGCCGGAAGGTCGGTGGTTCAAATCCCACTAGAGGACAGCAACCTTGGGCCGGAAGGACTGGGGTTTCTAGTCCTGCAGGTGCTCCTTGTGGTCTTGGGCAAGCCACTTAACCCTCCATTGCCCATGTTCCCTGTAAGTATTAGTGTATGTGTCTCATATCCCCTCTTGTTAAATGTATCCCCCAACCGCTTTGACCCGGTGAAAAGCGGGATATAAATGCAGCTAAATAAAGAAATAAATAAAATAAATAGATCCACCAGAACAAACACTGAAAGAGTGATGGGAGAAATAAGAGGAGAACCAGGATCATACAGAGCCCTTAAAACCAAGCGATGACAGGGTATCAAGGAGAAGGTTGTGGTTAACAGTGTCAAAAGCAGCAGAGAGATCAAGAAGGATGAGGACTGAGTAAAGGCCCTTGGAGTTTACTAGGAACAAGTCACTGGAGACTTTGGCAAGAACCATTTCAGTAGAATGTAAAGGATGAAAGGCAGATTGTAAAGGATCCAGGAGGGCTTGAGAGGAGAGAAAGTCAAGGCAACGGCAGTGAACCGCTCATTCAAGTAGTTTAGAAATGAAGGGAAAGTGGGAGATGGGTTGATAGTTAGGAGGACAGGTAGGATCAAATGAGGGTTTCTTGAAGAGAGGTGTAACTACAGCATGCTTGAAGGCTGCAGGGACAGTTGAGGTGGAGAGCGATATGTTGAGAATATGAGAGATGGAAGGGGCAACAGTGGAGGAGATGGGGCTTAGGAGATGGGTGGGAATAGGATCAGAGGAGCAGGTAGAGAGTTTGGAGGAGGAAAGAAGATGTGCAGTTTCCTCTTAAGAGATGATAAAAAGGAAGAAAGGGTAGCAGAGGTAGAAGGGGAAAGGTGGGAGTGAAGAGGGGGAGGAGGGGAAGGAGGGGAAGTAGCTGACTTTGTGGGGAATTGGAGGGTGATCTTGTGTATTTTGTCATGGAAATATTCAGCCAGGTTTTGGGCAGAAAGGGAAGAAGGGGTTGGAGGCGGAGGCACCTTGAAGAGACAGTTGAGAGAAGGAAAGAGACTGCGAGGATCAGAGGCAAAAGAATTAGTCAGATGGACATAATAGTCTTGTTTGGCGAATGCTATGACTGACTGGGAAGAGACAAGCATGAATTTGAAGTGTAGAAAGTCTTCAAGAGAGCGGGATTTGAGCCAAGCATGCTCAGCTAATTGGGCACAGGAATGTAGATAGTGGGTAGTGGATGAAAGGCAGGGCTGGGATATAGTACGCCTCACAGGACGTGGCATGGGTGGAGTGAGAGCATCCAGAGCAGAGGAGAGTACAGCATTATAGGAAGCTACTGCCTCATCAACAGACTTAGATGACATAGTGGAGAAAAGAGGTGATGAAACAGTGGAGGAGAGAACCAAAGGGTCAATAGCATGAAAATTTCTAAAGAGGTTGGAGGAGACAGGATGAGGTTGAGGGAGTAGGTGATGAAGAATGAAGCTTATTTATTTATTTATTTATTTATTTATTTTGTTTAACAGTATTTCTATACTGCCTTCTCCTACAATCAAAGCGGTTTTCACAGCAAACAATCAATGGAGTGATCATGTGTTTCCATGCAGTGAAGGGTATATCGTCTTTGGTGTGTCTGATGGGTAGTGTGTTTGATTAGTTGGAGCTATGTACATTGTGCGCTATAATACATTGTGTGCTATTATACATTCTTCTATACATTGTGTGCTATGATATATCATGTGCTATTATACATTCTTCTATCCGTGGGTCAGGAGGGGGGTATGTTAGTTGTTCTTGCAAGTTAGTAGATCATGTGTCATGTCCATAGTGCTCTGTGAATAGCATTGTCTTCAGCTGTTTGCGAAAGTCTTTAAGGTCCGTCGTTGTTCTCAGATCGTCTGGGAGGGTGTTCCAGATTGTTGGAGCAGCCAGGGATATTGCTCGTTCTGTGGTGTCCTTGCGTGTTTTTCTGAATTCCTTAGGGGTGTTAACACAGTTGGAGGTTCCTTTTCTTCTTGGGTGTGTGCTGGTGTCTGGTTGTATGAGGGTGTGTAGGCTGTTGGCTGAAGAGTGTTGTTTGATCTAAAATATGTTTATGATTGTTTTGTATTTGATGCGTGAGCTGATTGGGAGCCAGTGTAGGTCTTTCAGACTGGTGATAGTCAGGATCCGGTGCAAGAGATAAGGGTGTTGGGGCCACTTGGCAATAATGATCATAGTATGATCACATTTGATTTAATAAATGGAGGAAGGACAGCAAGGAAATCCATAATACTACCTTTTAGCTTTCAAAAGGGAGATTATGATAAAATGAGGAAAATAGTTAAGAAAAAACTAAAAGAAGCAGCTGCAAAGATTAAAGATTTATATCAAGCATAGGTATTGTTTTCAAAAACTATCTTGGAAACCCAGACCGAATGTATTCCATGCTTTAAAAAAAGTGGAAGGAAGGCCAAAAAAACTGCCAGCATGGTTTAAAGGTGAGGTCAGAGAGGCTGTTGTAGGCAAAAAGCATCTTTCAGGAAATGGAAAAAGGAGTCAAATGACGAGGTACAGAAGTTTGAGGGTAAGCAATTAGAGAAAAATACTGTACAAGGTCAAGGCACCTAGAATCCAGAGCTGTTTGCCTTGTGATGAGTGACTACTCACTTGTTCCAGTATCACGGACGTGTCATCAGTGAAGTCTTTGGAGTGTTCTGATGTAAGAGATGGGTTGTTGAAATCACCTAGAAGAATATTATGTCCATAGTGGTCCTTAGTTTGTCCTTAGAATTCCACAGGTGTGGAGCATAGAGAGAGAAGGCTCTTTTGGATTTTGTAGAGCTGGTTTTAGTAAACATCTTTGGTATGTGTAGCATGTTCCTTGTTTTATTTCTTATACTAGTACTAGTTCATTATAGCCAGGATGAAGATTCTTCCTCCTTTTTATTCACTCTAGGGCATTGAAGGAAATGATGATTGGGGTGATTTAACTGGTTAGTTAGGATTGTAGCTGTATCCATGATTCAGTGACAGATTGTATAGCTACGTTTTAGTGCTCTAAATAATCCATGAGGACTGGTGACTTATTTCAGGCTGATTGGGCATTGATACACATGCACTTTAAGCTTTCAGGCCTTACAGGGTCTTGTGTTGAAGGCTTTGTTGATGGTAGTGTGTTTATGTGAATAAGATAATTATGTCCTCTGCGTTGAGCAGCATAAGTGTGGTTGTATGTGTCATGTCGATCCCTATGGCTGATTCATTGTATGATAGGGATGAGCGCTGGAGGATGTACGTAGGTAGTGGTCTCTTTGAGGGTTAGGGTGAAGCAGAGAAGTAGGTATATGAAGCCTGAGGTATAAGCCATTGTGTAGTATTGTACAGGACTTAGGCTGTACACTGGAATTTAAGGATGAGTTTTTGTCTGCTCCAAATGTTCAGTGAAGGCTTATTATCTGCTTAGGTTAGCTTACCATCTAAGAGTAACTGATAATCTTTTCTCTTCTGGTTTGATAGCTGTAGGGACTGGATTGTAGCAGTCGACCCTGGCAGTTGCAGGGGCTGGTATTCAGGCTTTGCAGTTGATTGCAGTGATCGTGTGGTGTTTAGGAGAGCTTACTGACCTGTCCTTGATCCATCCTGAGTTTCCCCTCCACTCTAAGGGCCATGCCTAACGGCCCTTTGGCATGGCCCACCAGGTGCAGGCGTGCCTGAGGTTCTTTTTAAATTTAAAGGCTGTGGAGTGACGCTGCTGAACGGGGAGGAGCTTACCTCCTGGCTCAGTAGCAGTACAATTCCCCGATCCGGCTTGTGCAGGAATCCCTCCTTCACAGCGGTGCTTTTATCTAGAGCTTCTGTCCCAGGGGCTTTCTTCCTGTCATACCTTCCTTCATCTCTGTGTGAAGTGTCCGGGTCCAAGTATCTCAGTACCAAGGCTGGCTGATAGAATTTCAGTGCAGGGTTAATATGTGATGCAGAAGAGATTTTAATTCTCGCCAGACATATCTTGTCATAAAAACAGAGCCTTTGGCCTACTTTTATTTCATTGACACAGGTCTGAGTTCTGGCATGTCTAAACGGACCTGTGACAATGATCACAAGGAGTGAGAACAGCTGTATGAGGAGAGGCATTGGCTGATGCTGTATAGCGCATAACCTTTGAGGACCTTAGAGACTGATACCAGAAATTTGGACTCAGTATTTGCAGCCAGTTCAGAATTGTGAGGCTTGGGGTAATCCTTTCAAAGTTACTTGTATTTAGCAGCATGCAGTTAGGGGTGCACTTGGCTGTTTTGGCAATTCCTGTATAAAGCAGGTAACTACTCCAGGCAAGTCAGGATGGTCATGGCAAAGGCAAGACCATCAAAGAAAGATGGTAGAGCTGAAAGAAGGACACAAGTTTCCACAGTGAGCTTGGAGTCCAAACTGCAGACGTGGAAACTGAACAACCCATTCAACAATCGCCTTGCAAATGAATATGTCAAGGCCTTGCACTGCCAATCTTCAGCATCTTTATCTTGTGTGGGTTTAGTCCCAGTGTATTTTGGCATAGCCGGCCTCTTTACAAAACATCCATTAAGGTTGGAAATTGATTTTTCCAGGTCTATCCCTGGGGAGGGGGGAGGAAATAGCTGTATATTGTCATTCTGTTGCTCAGTTTCCCTAGGGTGGCATGCAGCTCTTGAATTGTGTTGGCAAAGCATTAAAAGCATTAAAGCGATGATGCTGCCCCCTGGGACACAATCTGGGAGTGATTTTGGAGGAAGGATTTGAAGCAGACTAGGACAGGACCCAGGTGATTAGGAATTCATGGTCTATGGTGTCAAAGACTGCAGAGAGGTCAAGGAGGCTTCCTACAAATCACCGTCTGACCCATACTTCAGGCTTTGAACACTGTCTCTGTGGTATCCCCAACCCTAACTGACCCATGGGAGTAGGAGATCTGACCTGGGGATCAAACAGGGGATTTTTTGCATAGCAGTAGAAGATCACTGATGCTGAACTACGGGGCTGATTTAGATATATTTCCGAGACTGCATTATTCTTCCATGCTTCGGTCATTAGGTCATTTTTTTCACCGAAAACAGCTCAGTATGGGCTACGCGGCTGTTTCTTATTAACTCTCCTTGTAAAATATGTCACTATATAATGGCATATTAACCTGATCCATCACTTATGTGTACGTCTTACCTTTGTAAGGACCATTAAAGAAGCAGCTGTGTTTACACTAATTCTTTGAGTAGCTCTGCTGCACTGTCAACTTAAATTCTATGGGGTTGAGAATATTATTTTATGGTTTTCTTCAGCAGCACTGTTCAGTGAGATTGTTTAAACTTCTATTTCAAAGAGATAGTAAGATTTTCCCCGTGACATAGTACTGCTTCCTGAAGGAAGCAGAAGGTCAGACTCCAGACTAGGTGGTAAGCAATTGTCCCAGCAGGACGTCTCCTGCCTTTCACCTTTGAGGTCACCATTGGAAAGCTTACTTCCAGTCAGTTGGACCAGTGGGAGGAGGTGGGATCCCCTGTGACATTGGACTTGTCACCAGGTCATTCCACTGTCAGTAGGAGTAAATTTTGGAACAGTTTGCAGAGGTCTGAGCCAGCTTTTAATAGCAAATCTATTTTACTCACTTTATGCCATCAAAAAAGACTTTTTCCATCAGTCAGAGTATTCACTGCTTTATGGGAGCTGAATTAATTACATTTTTATAAGACATAATGTGTTTAGGATTAGTGCATTTTATCTGCTGATATTTTATTCTGGAATACTAGGGACAGAGTTAATAAGGGGCACTACTTTTAATGCTGTTATTTTAGCGTATGTCCCATTTTATTCAGTGGGACCTGATTAGTAGTAATGTATGCTAATGAAAAAATAATGCATATTAAAAGTAGCACACCTTAGTAACTCTAACCCAAAAAGCACAATGGTAAGGGAAAAGACCACAGTATATGTGAAGACGTCCTTTTACCCAGATCATTGCTGAACCATGAGGCAGTAGACAGCAAATGCCTGGTACTCATAAAAACACAATCTGTAATCAATTACAAGAACATTAAGAAGTAAATTTAAAAGACTGACACCTGTAAAGAGATATTTACAGCATATATTTAGAGGCCAATTCTTTTCTGGCCATCCAGCCCCTTGTGCGGCTGGGCAGAATTGGGGCATGCAGTGATAGCACCCAATTCTGATCCCGCAGGGGCTAGACATGCCCGCGGGATCAGAATGGGGTCTACCGGACTGCACATGCAGGCCAGCCCCGATTCTGATTGGCTGCATGCCCAGCCAGGCCCCCGAATGGCATCCCGTTGTCATGGCACCAGGGCTTCATTCAGGAGTCATGATCTCTGTCCCAGAAAAGACATCTCTTTCCCCGCATCTTGACCCAAGATCTGGCCTTTTAAGGCCTGGGTCTGGCTGTGGGGCACCCCCTCACCTGCTCCTCAGGACCTATTCCATCTCGAAAGGGGAGTTATTCCACCTTTGAAGTAGAATAAATTCCCCATCCACACTGAAGGCCCAGGACATACAGGGCCAACCTCGAAATTGGCTCTGTACATCTGGGTCACAGCCCACCCATGCCCTTCCTTCGCTCCGCCTCTGGACTGCTCCCTCCTGCCCCATCTAAGGCTCCCCATACAATAGCGCTGTTCATATGGGGAGCCTTAGCACCAGAAGCGGCAGAGGGATGAACAGCAGGAATGTATCTGCTGCCTGCACTTACATCCCCACTGTTCGTGGTACAGAATGACCCGCTTAGGGTGTAGGAGCAATATTGGGTACCTTGACCTGCTGGGGCTCAAAGCTATATTTAAATTTCTAGTGAACCCATTATAGTTAATGACTAGAATGCAAAAATGGAATTTTTGGTTGGATCTGTCATCACTTCAAGGGGGTGGGGGCCATGGCAGAGGGAGGCCGAGGTTCTGATAATCACTGCTGTTTTGTCAGATCCAATGAAATGCTGGATGTACAGGGCCAGGTAAGAGTTCCCATGTTCGTTTCATTTGCATGACATTGTTAGTTCCCTTGGATTTTGGATAATGGTAAATCAGGGGGTGAGGTCCCCGCTGTTTAATTGTATTGATTCTTATTTTTATTATATTCTAGGGGATATGGATGGGGGTCTTATGTTCGATTTGTAACTTTAATAAAAAGTTTGGAACATAACACACTTAAATACTGCAGATCTGATCGATCTGATCGATTTCTTTGACTGGGTGACCAGGGAGTTGGACCGAGGGAGAGCTCTAGATGTGGTGTATTTAGATTTCAGTAAAGCCTTTGACACTGTTCCTCACAGGCGACTTATAAACAAACTGAGCACCCTAGGGATGGACCCTAAAGTTACTGCTTGGGTTAGAAATTGGTTGGGTGGGAGGCGACAAAGAGTACAAGTAAATGGAGCTCACTCTGAGGAGAAGGATGTTACCAGTGGTGTGCCCCAGGGATCTGTCCTTGGTCCGATTCTTTTTAACATCTTTGTTAGTGATATAGCGGAAGGGCTGTCGGGTAAGGTTTGCCTCTTTGCGGATGATACCAAAATCTGTAATAGAGTAGACACCCAGGAAGGTGTAGATAACACGAGGAGGGATCTAGCTAAGCTTGAAGAATGGTCTAGAATTTGGCAGCTGGGATTTAATGTTAAAAAATGTAAGGTCATGCATTTGGGCTGCAGCAATCCAAGGGAGCAATACAGTATAGGAGGTGAAGTACTTTTGTCCACTAAAGAAGAGCGGGACCTAGGCGTGGTTGTGTCTGATGATCTTAAAGTAGCTAAACAGGTAGAAAAGGCGACAGCAAAAGCTAGAAGGATGCTTGGGTGCATACGGAGAGGAATGGCTAGCAGAAAAAAGGAGGTGATAATGCCTCTGTATAAGTCTTTGGTGCGACCTCATTTGGAGTATAGTGTGCAATTCTGGAGACCGCACCTTCAAAAGGATGTGAACAGGATGGAGTCGGTGCAGAGGGTGGCTACTAAAATGATTAGTGGTCTTCATTATAAAGCATATGAGGACAGACTTAAGGATCTTAATATGTACACCGTAGAGGAAAGGCGGGATAGAGGTGATATGACTGAGATGTTTAAATACCTCCGTGGCATAAATGTTCAGGGAGAGAGCCTCTTTCAATTGAAAGCAAGTTCTGCTACGAGGGGACATGGGATGAGGGTGAAGGGAGATAGATTCAGGAGTGATATGCGGAAATATTTCTTTACAGAAAGAGTAGTGGATCCATGGAATAGTCTCCCAGTGGAGGTGGTAGAGATGAGGACAGTATCTGAATTCAAAAAAGCATGGGACCAACACAGAGGATCTCTAAAGGTAAAAAGGGGACTGTTGTAGTTGTTATGGAAGGACAGACTAGATAGGCCTTGTGGTCTTTTTCTGTCATCATGTTTCTATGTTTCTATGTTTCTATCTGGTTAAAACCATTCATTGCTCAGAGGCACGCATAATTGTCAGTTAACTGTTGCTTTGGATCTGGGATTTGGCTCAGTGATGGGGGATTTTTTTTTTTTTACGTCCTTGTTGCTCAAAACCATCTCAATCAGCAAAACTAATTTCTGAGTCTCAACTTCTTTACTGGCTTCTTCTGGATATGGAGTTCTGGCACGTACATTCAAAAATCCCTCTTTTTTGTACATTTTGATTTGTAATATCTCTGATCCCTAGTATACGTATACTGTGAAATACAAGCATTTCTCCAAAGGCCTTGTATGCATTTCACAAAGCATTTTATGTTCCGTGCACTACAAATTATCAAGACTTAGCTTGGACATTCCTTTTCTGACCTGCAGTTCCTTGTGAAAGTATTCATCACTTTGGTGTTTGTCCTGTTTTGTCGCATTACAATCTGGAATTAAAATGGAGTTTTGGGGGAGAGCACCATGTGATATACACAACGTGCCTAAGACTTTGAAGGTTCAAAATATTCTTTATTGTGACACAAACAATAATAAAAAAAAAAAAAAAATCAGGAGTGTGCATATGTAGTCACCCCCCAAAGTCAATACATTGTAGAGCCACTCTTTGTTGCAATTACAGTTGCGAGTCTCCATTAGCTTAGCACATCTAGCCACTAGGATTTTCACCCATTCCTTGAAGCAAAATTGCTCCAACTCCTTCAAGTTAGATGGGTTGCATTGGTGTACAGCAATCTTCAAGTAATACCACAGATTCTCAATTGGATTGAAGTCTGGGCTTTGACTAGGCCATTCCAAGATATTTAAATGTTTCCAGCTTTAGCAGTATGTTTAGGGTCATTGTCCTGCTGGAAGGTGAACCTCCATCCCAGTCTCAAATCTCTGGCAGACTAAAACAGGTTTTACTCAAGAATTGCCCTGTATTTAGTGCCACCATCGTTCCTTCAGTCTTGACCAGTTTTCTTGTCCCTTCCAATGAAAAACATCCCCACGGCATGATGCTGCCACCACCATGTTTCACTGTGGGAATGGTGTTCTCGGGGTGATGGGAAGTGTTGGGTTTGTGCCACACATGGCGTTTCCCATGATGGCCCAAAAGGTCAATTTTTGTCACATCTGACCAGAGAACCTTCTTTCATGTGTTTGGAGGTCCGCCACATGCTGTTGTGCAAACTCCAAACATGTTTTCTTATTTCTTTCTTTAAGCAAAGGCTTTTTTCTGACCACTCTTCCATAAAGCCCCACTCTGTGGAGTTTATGGCTTAAAGTAGTCCTATGGACAGATACTCCCATCTCCACTGTGGATATTTGCAACTCCTTCAGTGTTATCCTTGGTGTTTTTGTAGCATCTCTGATTAATGCACTCCTTGCCTGGTCTGTGAGTTTTGGTGGGTGGCCTTCTCTTGTCAGGTTTGTAGTGGTGCCATATTCTTTCTATTTTGTTATAATGTATTTAATGGTGCTCCATGGGATAGTCAGAATTTGGGATATTTTTTTTATAACGCAACCCTGATCTATACTTCTCCACAACTTTGTCTCTGACTTGTTTGGAGTGTCCCTTGATCTTCATGTTGCTTGCTTAGTGGTGTTGCAGAGTCAGGGGCCTTTTAGAACAGGTATATTTATACGGGCCTCATGTGACTAATCATGTGACACTGATTGCACACAAGTGGACCCTAATCAACTAATTATGTGACTTCTGAGGTTAATTGGTTGGACCAGATCTTATTTAGGGATTTCACAGCAATTTGGTCTATATTGTTAGGTCCATTATCTAAGATCCAAATGAACCATCATTTTCATTCCAGGTTGTGCATAATGCAACAAAACAGGATAAAAACCGAGGGGATGAATACTTTCGCAAGGCACTGTAAATGATCTACAACAGGCATGTCCAACTTCGAACAGGTCGTGATCTACTTTTTCCAGCCAAAAGTGCCGGTGATCTACCACCATGAAAATTAAGTTTCAAATTAGTTTCAAATTAAATTTTAACCCAATAAAGTTGGAGGATCCCCCTCCCCATTTTTAATGAAACTTCTGTCATTTACTTGGATGTGATCAGCTGTTAAGCAAATTAAGCAAAAACAAAACAGCGAGACGAAGATCCAGTAAGAACTGCGAGGGGAAATGGAAAGTACATTTTTTCCTAAAGTTTTATTGAGTAATAACTTTATTTAACTTCTTAATAACTTTCTTTAACTTTTATTGATTAATTTGTGTTAAATTTAGGACGAGTATTGATCCAGGCTGATCTTGCACAATCTTTAATATTTCACTCTTGCTCATTAGTGAGACATCAGAGCCTGCATTTCATCCACCAGCTTTTTGAAGTTGGGTGAATATTGCGTGAGGGCCAGTCTCAGGGAATCCTGGAGATGTTCATCTGTCATGTTGGAACATTGTGTACTCTTTGTCATTTTCAGATGGGAAAACGCAGATCCACACAAATAAGTTGAACCAAAACAGGAGTGTACAGCTTCACTGCATCTTCTCAAGTTGGGAAATTTGTCTCTAGGCACTAGCTTCCAAAACGATTCTTGCTCAGCACGGGAATTGAGAAAAATGTCATTTTTAAGGGTTAATATTTCATTTTCAAGAGATGGCTTGTTCAATGAGTAATTTTTACTGATAGCAGCTGCAGTTTCTTTAATGTCCACATCTGTTCCAATTTTTTGGAAGTCACAGAATCTATTTTCAAATTCCTGGATAACAGAACAGATTTCTGTCACATACTTCTCGTTCTGAAAAACACAATTTGGATATTGTCCCAGATGGTGCTGCATATTAGGAAAATGATCAAAAGTGTTGTTTGCAAGGTCAGTCATCATTAGCTCAAATTTGCTCTTGTAGGATGAAACTGTACTCATCATCTCGCCAATGCATTTGTTTTTACCTTGTAGTTCCAGGTTCATATCACTTAGTTCTCCTGTAAAGTCAGCGAGAAATGCCAGAACACATAACCACTCCTCATCTTCCAACTCTGCTTGGTCATCTCCCCTCTCCTTCAAAAAATTTATTTCATTCAGCAAATCATGAAACCTTTGCAGAAATTTGTGCCTACTTAGCCACCTTACATCTGTGTGCAAAATGATTACCACTGCCCCTTCATCAAGAGTAAGATTGAAAAACCATCTTTGAAGTGAACTTCCACCAACTGAATTTACAATTTTGAAAGTTACGTCCATGACAGTCTTTGTATTGAGTCTCTTGCTTGCCAAAGCTTGCTGGTGAATGATGTAGTGGTAAGAAAGGAAATCTGGGAAGTCGTCATGCTGTCTATAGAGGGCTATGAAACTGTTAACCTCACCTGTCATTGCTCTTGCTCCATCAGTAGTGATGGAAACAAGTCTATGCAATGGAAGATTACACTTTGTCACAAAAGAATGGAAAGAACTGAATATTTCCTGACCGGTAGTTCTCACTTTTAAAGAAATCATTCCAAGTAGTTCTTCTTTAACACTGAAGTCTTCAAAAACCACCCGGATAAAGACTAGTAACCGGGCTATTTCTCTTATGTCTGTAGATTCATCCAGTTGGAGTGAGAAAGCAACACAATTTGAAACAACCTCCAACAATTGTTCAGTTGTGTCTCCACACATCTTTTCTATTTGCCGCACAACGGT
This sequence comes from Ichthyophis bannanicus, assembly GCA_033557465.1. Lineage (NCBI taxonomy): Eukaryota > Metazoa > Chordata > Amphibia > Gymnophiona > Ichthyophiidae > Ichthyophis > Ichthyophis bannanicus. The sequence goes on along the minus strand of CM066038.1, from coordinate 10,967,868 downwards.
GTTTCTTGACAATTGTACATCTTGAATAGCAGCTATGATCTCTTTCTTATTTTTAAATCCTTCAAAAAGATTGTCAGCTGCTTCAAGAAAACAATCTTTTACAAATTCCCCTTCAGTGAAAGGTTTGCATTTCTTTGCAATCAGGTTGCTGACCTTGAAGGATGCTATGGTTGCATTGACTGAATTTGACCTTGGCTTCGCCATCAACTGTTGCTGAGTAGCCAATTTCGATTTAAGTTCTTTGAGCTTCAGTTTATGAATTTCACGTTTGGGTGGAAAATCAGCATCAAACTTATTGCTATGCAGAGCCTTATAATAATGTTCCAGATTACCCTTTTTGGGCAAGGATACTGGGGAGTTACAAATTAGACAACAACACTTGTCTTTCACCATGATGAAGAAGTAGTCCATTTCCCATTCATCATGAAAGTGGTAGGTTTTGATCTTCTTTGGAACACTCATCTTCGTTATATTGGGGTGGCTGGATGTAAGAAGGCCAAATCTGCTAAGTTAGTATAAACACTGGCTGAATCTAGTCCAAAACTGTCACTGTCCCAAAGTATTAAAGATCAACAGGAACTGAAGACCTCTGGATAATGTGCAATACAAGGACTGGAGATGCCATAACCACACATGCAGTTCTAAAAGTAAAAAATAAGAATTCATCATACTGGCACCAATAATCAAATACCACCAAACAAGCATCAAAAAAACTCAAACACCTGTCCAGATAAACCAGATAAAATCAAATACCGCCAAACAAGTTCAAATACCACCACACGCGATTTAATAAATTCTGCACACAGTGTAGAATCAACGCAAAGGCTAGGCAAAATAAAATTGCTGAGGCAAGAAAAAGTCACAGTGGTTTGAACCAATTTGAAGGCAAGGCATAGGCAAGTTAGAACAAAATTGGAAAAGCCTGCCAAAATCACGAAATTCTTGACACTTTGTTGTGTCTGCCCAAAAACATTTAATGAAAGTGAACTATAAAGCGACCAATGACCAGCACATGACACAACTAATACGGTAAGTGTATTCAGGTAAAGCCTGGCGAATGGATATCACCCAGTATATAACACACTTCTAAGGGGTGTTGGGGCGGGGGCAGGAATGGGTGATTCTGAGAGGCAGGAGACCAGGTATGACGCCGAGCTTGTGGCATCTCATCACGGGGCATGGGCGGCAGCTCCCTGGGGTACCCACAAACTATTGGCACAAAAACAACAAGCGCCCCCAATACACCCACAGGCAAGATTCCCGCAGGCAAGGAAAAAAGACAGGCAAAGGATCATCAGCGGGGGCAAGCCCTCGGCAGACGACTTGCCAGCACGAGCTCTCTCCTAGCGATGGGGCGAGCTGCTGGAGAGATGGAGCCAAGTGGGGCTGGCGATCTACCTCTGACACCTCCGCGATCTACAGGTAGATCGCGATCTACTTGTTAGTTATGCCTGATCTACAACAAATTGGGCTTTAGCCCTTAATACAGAACTGCTTTCTGCAGACAGCGTCGATGTTAGAGGCCTCTGTACCACTAGAAACATTTGTAAAGTCAGGAATATGTCTGAATAATGATCCAGTCTAGTAACAAATTCTAATGTCTGAGAATGAGTTGCCAAGAATTGGGTTTCCATCTCTCTCTATCCGATATAGTATTATGTTTTTACACCCAAACAACAACCTTGGTCATCAGAATATATAATGCATTCATGAAAGCACAATGAGTATTTAGAATACCAAAACTGGTTTACCAGATTCTCTTCTGTTTAAGAAAGGAATAGAAGTGCATTATTTTCAAGAAAATGTCACACTGCGATGTGCAACATTTCAGAACGCCATACAGTAAGTGGTATTATTCTGCCTTTATAAATTAGCAACCTCATTGCTTGAGCATTAATTTTACAAAATGTATAAATAACAATGATTGTAAGTTGTCTCCTTGTGATTTATTTAACACCATTAGGGGAACATTTGTTTGAAAAAGTATCACAGTTCATTTCGTATAAAAAGGGCTTATGTTTGGTTTATGCGGAGTGTACAATGTCATTTTTGATATTGCACACAATCTTTGGGAACACCCAGCCAGCCAAATTTTAGGACATCCACGATGAATGTAGACAACACATCTTTATAAACTGGCAGAAGAAGATGTAGATCTCTCTCATGCACATTTGCTTTAGATATCCTAAAATCCCAACTGATTGGGTGTGTCTTAAGGACTGTGTTGAGAAGCACTACTGTGATCCAGTGAGCAGGACATGTAGAGTCAATGGTTGCAACCATCCAACAATATTTTGGGATCTTCTAGGTTTTCTTGGTGTTGCCATGGCTACTTGGAAGGCTGTCATTGAATTAATCAGAGCTGAAGCCATCTGTAGCAAACAAAAGTAAGGCCCTATTTACCACCACTGGTCTGTAGGTACTGATGCTCTTATGTCAAGAGAACTGCCAAGGAGCTCAAAAAAATTACTGAAACTGTTAGATGAATTTTAAAATAAATGACAATCACATTTCTTCTTGGAACAGTTTGTTGTACATTTCCAGTACTGCAGAATACTGACATTCCGTTTCCTTTTAAGATAAATCAGTTGCATTAGTAGAATAGACCGGCATTGCTTAGCTGATGAAATCATCGTTTGGTTTCTATGCCGTTTGCTGAAGTAAAATAAATGGTGATATTTGCATGAACTTCTCATATGCGAGATGCATGTTAAACTGAGGAATAATATCAAAGCCATTCTTCTACCAAAATATAATCTAAAAGATATATCAGTCTTCCTCAAAGAAAGCATAAAAAACCAATTTGAAATGTTAAATTGAATCGATAGAGAGCAAGAAGAACTATGTGCAGAAATAAAAAACATCAAAGATAAATCACAGAAGCATCTACTCAAGATCAAAAGGAAAGAGACATCCAAGCGGTTCAATGAACAAACAGTAGAAACGGAAGAGAAGAGAAGCAAAAAGAACAAACTTGGAAAGATAAGAATCTGAAATAAATCTCAACCATCAATCAATATATTCAAGGATTCTAATTAGAGGTGTCAAAACGCCATGTTCCTTGGGGGGGGGGGGCAAGCTCTGTCCCTGGGCCAGCCAAACTCCATGTGACTGCGATTGCCGGCCTTCCTCTCCTGTCTGGGATCCGATCTCCTGCGGGCAGATAGGAGGGATCTTTGCCGCGATTGCAGTGCTCTTCTGCCTATGGAGAATGGGATCCCTGTGGGCAGTCTGCACTTGCCATGTCATGATTGCTGCCCTTCCTCTACTTCTGCCCGCAGGAGATTAGATCCCCATGGGCCAAAGTAAGGGAAGCCCCAATTGCAGTAGCAAAGTTTTGGTGAGGCCAGGACCCCTGTAACACCCCCCCACCCATTCCGATGCCTACGATTCTAATGAACAGACTAATTGATCCAGTAAAGATCAAGCTAAAGTGGAAGGAGTACATGGAAGACTTGTACCGAAGAGACAGTGATATGGAGACTACCACAGTGGACCTAGCTAGGATCCTTCAATTTTAGAAGTAGTAATATCAGCCCTAAAGACATAGCCGAGAAGGGAGGCTACTGGAATTGATGGAACTGCAATATAACTATTATAAGCTACTGAAGAGAATTCAACCAAGGTGCTCACCAAGCTTTGCCAACTGATATAGAAACATAGAAACATAGAAATATGATGACAGAAAAAGACCACACGGCCTATCTAGTCTGTCCTTCCATATCAACAACTACAACAGTCCCCTTTTTACCTTTAAGCATGATTTCAGAAATGTGGACGTAACCGAGAAGGACATCTATAGAGACATCTACATAGACATCCCCAACCATCATAAAGAACAAAATTACACAGCATGTAGATAGTCATGGCCTAATGGGAGACAGCCAACATGGCTTTAGACAAGGAAGACCTTGTCTTACTAATATGATATGTTTTTTTGAAGGTGTGCATAAACAGGTAGACAAAGGTGAGTCAGTTGATATAGTGTATCTGGACTTTCAGAAAGCTTTTGACAAAGTCCCCCATCAGAGACTCCACATTAGAAACCACCACCCAGGAAAAAGATTTAGGAGTCATCGTGGATAACATGTTAAAACCCTCCGCCCAGTGTGCAGCGGCGGCCAAGAAAGCAAATAGAATGCTAGGTATCATAAGGAAAGGGATGGAGAATAAAACAAAGGATGTTATAATGCCTCTGTATCGCTCCATGGTACGACCGCACCTTGAATATTGTGTGCAATTCTGGTCACCGTATCTTAAAAAGGACATAGCGTTATTAGAAAAAGTACAGAGAAGAGCCACCAAATTGGTGAAGGGGATGGAAGGCTACTCCTATGAAGAGAGGCTAAGAAGGTTAGGGCTCTTTAGCCTGGAGAAGAGACGGCTGAGGGGAGATATGATAGAGGTCTATAAATTAATGAATGGAGTGGAACGGATAAACGTGGATCAATTGTTTACGCTATCAGAGTATAGAAAGACTAGGGGACATGTAATGAAGCTACAGGGTAAACTATTTAAGACAAATAAGAGAAAATATTTTTTCACTCAACGTGTAATCAAACTCTGGAATCTGTTACCGGAGGATGTAGTAAGGGCTGTTAGTATAGCTGGGTTTAAAAAAGGTTTGGACAAGTTCCTGGAGGAAAGGTTCATAAACCACTATTAAAAAGGGACCCAGGATATCAATGCTTGACCCAGTACAAGCATTGTGGAACCTGTGTCTTTTGGGGATATTGCTAGGTACGTATGACCTAGATTGGCCACTGTTGGAAACAGGATACTGGGCTTGATGGACCTCGGTCTGACCCAGTATGGCATGTCTTATGTTCTTATGTTCTTAGGTAGTCCTTAGGACCAATCCACACTTTATGCCTAAAGTAGTCTCACCTTTTCATCTTAATCGAGAGGTGTATTTACCTGTCTTTTTTCCAGGTCCTCATGCATCAAGTGCAGAGAGGAATCTTCATACCCTGGATTGTAAGAGAGCTCTTGCTTTTTACTTACAAAGGACACAGCAACATAGAAAGTCTTCTCAACTCTTTGTTGCTTTTGATCCCTCTCATTTAGGACTTCCAGTCTCTAAGAGGACACTGTCCAATTGGATTGCTCAGTGTATTTCTTTCGCCTACCAGAGTAAGAACCTTTCTCTGGAGGGCCATGTCACAGCTCATAATGTGAGGGCCATGGCCACCTCTATGGCTCATCTAAATTCTGTGTCTATCGACCAGATCTGTCGAGCAGCCACCTGGGCCTCGGTTCATACCTTCACAGCCCATTACTGTTTGGACAAGGACTCCTGCCGGGATGCCTTGTTTGGTCAGGCTGTTCTCAAACACCTGTTCCATACTTAATCAACTCCTACCCTCCATCCCTGGTTGGATGCCTGAGATCCATGGGAGGAGGTAGAGCCCTTCTCAGGGTCTCACAACCTTGGGGATCTCCCTGGCATCTCTAGCTGGGGAGTCCCCATATGTGAAGACTCATTCCTGCTTGTTCCTGGAGATAGCACAGTTACTTACCTGTAACAGGTGATCTTTGGGAACAGCAGGAATAAGTCTTCACAACCCACCCACCTCCCCTAGGAGTTGTATCTCTCTATCTATCTTTCCTTTCCTCTCTCTCTTTGTCTCAGCTTTAAAACTCGAACTGGAGAGAGGCGGTTAGGAAAGGCGGGAAGGCAGCGCGCAGGCGCTGTGGGATGCTCCCAAAAGCTTTCCTTTTTGGGAAGCTGGGGAGCGTTCCCGCGCAGGCTCCGTCGGTACCGACTTACCCATATGTGAAGACTTATTCCTGCTGTTCCCAGAGATCACCTGTTACAGGTAAGTAACTGTGCTATCCTGGTTATCTGGCCTTCAAGTGAAAGTTCGGATTTAATTTGGTTTTGTATCCATTTAGTTGTCTTCTTGGCTGTTCATAGTATTTGTAAGAGACCCCACCAACAACACAATTCAAATGCATAAATGTTCCTCTTATCCTAGCTTTCATCTCCATATATTGTTGCAGAAAAGGCATGTTCTGAACAATTTGAATCTTTGTCTGCAAAGACACATTGATACTTTTGAAAATTTTCTCTGTCTTTCATTGCAGATCTACCAAGTGCTAGTCTGCATCGTATTTCTTGACTGCTGGAGTCCTTCTCATTGATCCTAGGAGGCAGAAACTGTTCACAACTTCAGTGTCTTCATCATCAGTTCTGAAACTGGTTATTAAGCCTGTTGTCAGCAATCCAATTTTTTCATTTTCTTTTCTGATCTTGATTAAGAGGGCCATTAAATCTTCCTTACTTTCCATTATAAGCTTTGTGTCATGAGCATATCAGAGGTTGTTGATGTTTCTTCCTCCAGTTTTGAATTCATGTTCATCATCTTGCAGTCGAGCTGATCTCAAGGTATATTTGGTATATAGGTTAAATTGGTATGGTGAAAGGATGCAGCCTGTCTTACTCTTTTGCCAACTGACGATCAACCTGTTTCATCATTCTCATTCTCAGACTGTTGATTCTGGTCTGGTATACAGGTTTCATATCAGAACAATTAGATGTTCAGGAACACCCGTTGACCTAAGGACTTTCCACATTTTGGCATAATTCACACAAAGGCCTTGCTGTAGACTGCAGTCAATAAAGAGCATATGAACTTCCTTTTTGTATTCCTTGGCCTTTTCAATTAACCAGCATGTCTCAGCAATAATGTTTCTTGTTCTCTGACCTCTCCCAGATCTCACTTGTAAACTGTAATTGTAAACAACCCTGATGGAACTAAAGGGTGATATATCAAGTATAATAATCTAAACTAAGCTACATCTGGCAATTCTTTCTATATATGGTTCCAATCTTCATTGCTGTTGTGTGACAATAAGGAAATTGTGCAATTGTACAGGCTGTCAAATTCCCTTTCTTATCCCTAACTGATCTTATCTAGTCATTTGACCATTTTGTTGTTTCCCATGTTTCTATACTTAGATCCTTTTCTTGAGTGGTGACTCCTAATGTGGAACCTAGCTTTGAGTATCCAAAGTTTGGATTATTCTTTGTTACCTACATCACTTTGCACTTTCCAGTTTAAATTTCATCTGCCATTTTGGATGCTTAAAGGGTCATTTTAAAAAGCTTAGGGGCCATGGCTTTGATATCACATGGAGGCCGCTACTGCCATTTAGTAGACATACCCCTTAGTTTTGATTTAGGACATCTGAAGACATACACATGGTCTACAAAATCAGGCATCTCTGAAGTCATTCCATAAATGACGTTTACAGAGGTCTCCAGTGCAGGGACATCCAAGTAGGAAAGGGAATGTGCAATGGGCTTACATGTCCCCCTTTGATTTCAGGAATGACAGATGTCTGCAGGCACGTCCAAGCACAAATAGGCATTAGGAAAGTGCTTGTTTTGGTCTTAAAACATCCAGAGAAGATGGAGAAGTAAGTAACTAATCTAAGACCACATTGGGATTCAAACTCTAACCACTCTGCTCCCCAACCCTTTGGAGAGGCATCTGTTGTAAGGATTGCTTGGGGTAAGAATTGTTGGAAGGGGGACCCCAGCAACAGATTTTGAGTGGACTTCCACCACTGGAGAGACCAAAAGAGGCACCTGGAGGTTGCTATTTTGTCTAACAGACTTCCAGATGCCTGGGTCCACTGGGTGGACAAAGTCCATTGAGCTGCCCTCATGTGAAGGCGAGCATAAGGGACCACATGCACCATGGATGCCATGTGGCCTAGCAGTTGTAACATCTCTCGAGCAGTTAGGTGGGTTTTTAACTGGATCTGAGAGGCTAACTGCACTAAGCGTAGGCAACGGGCCTGGGGAAGATAGGCCCTTGCAGTTTTGGTATCCAGCAAGGCCCCTATGAACTCTAGAGACTGAGTCTGGGTGAGTTGGGACTTTGGAATGTTTATAACCAGTCCCAGATACTGCAAGACACGCATTGTGCAGGCTAGGGAAGTCTGGGCCTCTGACTGGGATGGAGTCGGATGAGCCAGTCGTCCAGATATGGGAATACGAATATCCCCAGAGTGCGTAGAAATGCAGCTATTACTGCCATGCATTTTGTGAACACTCCTGGAGCAGAGGCCAGACCAAAGGGAAGCACCCTGTATTGATAGTGCTTTCCCTGATAAAGGAACCGAAGGAACCTTCTGTGTGCTGGATGGATGAGTATATGGGTATACGCATCCTTGAGATCTAGAGAACAAAGCCAATCCTGACTCTGAAGGAATGGAAGGAGAGTACCCAGAGAAATCATCTTGAATTTCTCCTTGCATAGGAATTTGTTCAATTCTCTGAGATCTAATATGGGTCTGTAACACCCAGTTTTCTTTGGAATTAGAAAGTAGGGGGAGTAGAATCCTGAGCCCTGTTGAAGAAGAGGTACTTCTTCTATTGCCCCTTGGACAAGAAGGGTGGAAATCTCTTGACCCAGAAGGTCGAGGAGAGATATTGGAGAATTGAACTGTCTCACCATGGTGTGGGGAGGAAGGTTTAAGAAATGAAGTTTGTACCCTTCCCTTATGATGGAAAGGGTCCACTGCTCTGCTGTGATTTGCTCCCATCTGGGAGCAAAGTGAGCTAACCTTCCTGGAATGGTGAGAGGCTCTGGTTCTTTTAGAGCCAGAAAGGCTAAGTTCTCTAGGTGCAAGTCAAAGGCCCTGAGGAGGCTGAGGCTGTTGGGCTACAGTAGGCCTTGCAGCCTTAGACTTGGCCTGTTTAGGTTGTTGACGCTTTGCAGCAAAACGACCTGCAGAAGATGTCTGCTGACCATAAGCAGGATAATATCTTCCCTTCTTGGGAAAATATGTCTTTTTGAACAACTTCTTCTGGACAGGATTAGAGGTAGACTTTGAAAGCCTATCCAAAGCAGAATTTTCTGCATCCATCTGAGTGGCCTTTGCTTGCCAATCAGGTTCTCACCTGTACAAGGAAGATTTCCTAATCCATCTTGGACCCAGGGTTCCAAATCAGAAGCTTGTAACCAAGCAATTCTGCGTGCACCTATGGCAATGGCCGAGGCTCTGCTGGCTCCCTCAAAAGAGTCAAAGGCTGCACGGTTCGAAAATTTGGAAACATCCTGGGCATGCTTAAGCCAGGTAAGAAAGTCTTCCCTTTTATCTTCTGGAAGAAAAGGGAGGAAAGTTTGCAGATGATCTGTAACTTCCTTCAGAAACATCCCCATATAGAGACTATAGGAGTTGATTCTGGAAACAAGCATACTGGCTTGAAAAATTTTCCTGCCAAATGCATCTAAGGTTCTACATTCTCTTCCTGGAGGAGCAGATGAGTGCCTCTTTGCACTCTTTAACTTTTTCATAGCAGACTCCAACACAATAGAATGGTGAGGAAGCTGAGTTTTATGAAATCCAGGACAAGGAGGGACACGATACATGGTATCCAACCTACGAGAATGAGAAGAGATAGTGAGAGGAGTCTCCCATATGCCTATCATGTGGTCATAAAGGATCTCATGAACTGGCAAAGTGGCTGCTTCTTTAGGAGCCTTGGGATATTGCAAAATATCCAATTTTTTGGCTCTAGGCTGTGTCTCAGGGGCTACTGAGATAGAAAGTCCTTTGGCCACTTCCCTTATGAAGTCTTGAAAAGACAAGTCTTCTGGAGGGGACATTCTTCTTTTTGGAGAAGAAAGCTCCTGAGGAAGAAGTACCGATGCTTCGACAGAGGCCTCCGATGCATAAGAGTCTTCGGAGGAATCGAAGTATCGCCTGTCTGGATGCTCTTGTAAAGCCCGATACACATACCGAGTGGTATCGACATCGGGAGTCATCGGTACCGGCTCGGTACCTATAGGCATCATCGGACAGGGTACCGCTGCAGTCGACACCGAAGCCGATGTCGATGCAACCGGTACCGGCACCGGAACCGATATCGGAGCTGGTACCGACAACGGAGCTTGTTGCGGTACCAGCGGCGTCGCAGCTTGTATGAATGCCGTTATAGCACGCTGCATGGTCAGAACATTCTGATCCATCGACGCCATGAATGTCTGGAGGTCGGTACCGGCGGATTCCACCGGTACCCCAGAACATTGCAACAGGTGATCAGTCGAGGCCGTGCCATCGATGTCAACCTGTGACCCCATAGGAGGAGCTTTGGAAGCCGGAGCTTCCCGCCGGGGTACTTTTGCCGGTGCAGGATCCTCGAGGGCAAGCCCGGAGGCATCTCGATGCTTAGAGGGAGATCTACCCTTCGAGGACCGGCTGGACTTATGTTTGGTTACGTGAGATCCATAGGAGGAAGAAGAAGCCCTGGAAGACGTCGATGCCACCGAAGCTGCATCAGAGGGAAACAGTGTACTGAGCTTGGCTGCTCGTTTCTGTAAACCTCTTTTAGACATCATGGAGCAGGACGGACAATCCGTGATGGAATGGTCAGGACCCAAACATTTAAGACACCAGTCATGGGTATCGGTAACAGAGATGGTACCGCTGCACTTAGTGCATTTTTTAAACCCGGAGGCGGGCTTTTCCATGAGGAATTTTCTGTTAGGCCTAAGGCCCAACAAAGAAAAAATACACTGAAGTGGAACGGAAGTATTCTTTTTTTTTTTAAGAAAAAGAAAGAAAGAAAAGACCGGCGGTACCGGTCCGACGTCGAAGAAGGCAGACGCGCGACCAAAGAAATAAAATAAAATAAAGAACTTCTTCAGCGGTGACAGGAACACGACCTGCTGGCTCCGCAGAAAAGAAGAACTGGAGAGAGGCGGTTAGGAAAGGCGGGAAGGCAGCGCACAGGGGCTGTGGGATGCTCCCAAAAGCTTTCCTTTTTGGGAAGCTGGGGAGCGTACCCGCGCAGGCTCCGTCGGTACTGACGTACCCATATGTGAAGACTCATTCCTGCTTGTTCCTGGAGATAAAATTATTATACTTTGGACACAATATGAAATGACTTGACTGACTAGAGAAATCAATTATGTTTGGAATAGTTGAAGGTAAAAGACATCGAGGATGGCCTACAACGAGATAGATTGACAATATCACAGCAACTAAGAATTCCTCTTTGAACAACCTTGAGATGCAAACAGAAGAGAGAATGTTTTGGAGATGGTCTATCCATATGGTCACCAGTTGACTTCGACTCAACAGAATTTAATTATCATCATCATGTATAGATAAGTAGCTTACTTTAAGACTGCTAAAAAGCAGTGTAAAAAAATGCAATGTGTGCCTTTGAGTCAATGCTGACTCCTGGCGACCCAGCAGCTCCTGGAGTGTGACCGGAAGTAGATTGACATACCTTTCTTCTGAGGCAATGGAAGGTTAAATGACTTGCCCAAAGCCACAAGAAGTGCTAGTGGGAATCAAACCCTGGTCTTTTGGTTACCAAGCCAGTGCCCTAACCATTAGGCTGCTCCTCCACTCAATGCCACTAGATGTATATTCAGCAGCAGTGATTATAGTGGCAGACGACACGTGCTTTCTAAACACCAGCATGAAGCAATTCCAAAATGCCCTGGAACTGAACAGGTTGTTTACTATTGCAGGTAATTCCTCTTCCACAAACCCTCACCTCAGATCCTCAACAGGAAATATACTCTCAATGCAAAGGTAACACAGTCTTGTGACAATGTCAGTGCGGAGGGATGTAGGCGGCTTGTGTTACTTCCTTAGTCCATATAGATTAAGGGGGTAATTTTATGAAGCATTTTCTATACATAGGGCATATTTTTTATATAACAAATGGTTCACAAAATTGTGAGAGTGTATAGGTGCATACAAGTATGCCTGCTGACGAGATCACACTATACGTGTCTCTGGGATTGGTATTTGGGCAGAATTCTGGAAGTTGCAAACCATGAGCCTGATATTTTAAATAAGCTGAGCTTCTAAATTTAGGATCATAAGTTAGGCTTCTAAATGTGTGCTCTATTTTCAGCCAAGCTAAGGACCCTAAGTTTTCAGTTGCAAATTCATCTTAAATTAGAAGCTTTTTTCCCTCCTTAAATCTGCCCCGTTGTCGCCCACTACTTATGGTCCTAAATTTAGGAGTTTAGAAGTTGATTTTATAAGGGATGTCTGGAGAGTTATGCATTATTTATGTGCCTAAGTACCCATTTTGAAGGACTTACATCCTGAATGTGCCCTTATGCTATTCTGTAAGTGCACATGTATGCCCTATTTCAAATTTTAGTGCACGGGGAAGAGCTTGGGAAGATCATAAATTTACATGTGTAAGTTATACAATTTTATAACTTATACATGTTTCTGAACAATCTTAGCCAGAGCAGGCATAACTGCCATGAGCAGATAGAGGCACATGTGCACAAATTTCAACGGCCTTTGTGCAAAGGCTGTTGTGCACTCTCAGGGCTAACTCCGAGGACCTATTTTATTGCCTTTATAATATAGGTGTGTGTTTTGAACGTTTTATTGGTACTCTTTTATAAAATTACCCCGGATCACAGCTGGCCCAACCACTAGGCAGACTAGGTGGTCACCGAAGGTGGCAGCTTCTAGAGGGGAACAAAGAGCAGCTCCAGTCAACGCAAAGCAATAGGTTCTAGAAGCCCCCCAAACTCAAAGACTCATCAGTGCTTACCTTCACTCGCAGGAAGAACAGATATTTTGCAAATAGTCAGTTTATCCTTGTAAGTGGCTTTTGAAAATTTAACTCATTATGTATATAATGTATTAACAAAACAAAGTTTAATATTTAATAGTAGGATGTCCAAATATGCATTTTAACAGGATTTTCTGTTAAACACCCAGGGAAACTTTATATCCTATATGTTATGTAATCTAATTCCCTATTATGTCCCCTACTATCCTGCTGATTTGGTTCGTAAAGCTTATAAACAAGCTCAATTCAACCATACAGAATGGTGGCAAAACAGTAAGGAAAAGACTCCCACTAAGGAAGTTACTCCTATAGTGAGAGTTTTATCCTTTATGCATCTAACAGAACATGTCAGCAGTTTTTTTAACATTAATGAGGGATCGCAGGATATGAGTCTCCCAATTGTTCACTGGTTGAGTGGAACTTGAGCTATTAATAGCTCATTAAAACAAATAAAAGGAACATTTGCTACAAGAGAGAGGTTCCTCTCATGGCAAATAGTCTGACAAAAATAGCTATATAATTAATTTGATAGTAGAGGACATAATAGGGAATTAGGCTACATAACATCCCCAGTACTCAGCACAATGTTAACAGCAGCAGTGGGGTTTGAACCCTGGCTACCCTGTTCCTAGCCAGCTACTCTATTAGGCTATTCCTAGATGTCCAGGTTCTGTAATACTGTCCTGGTGATGTCTAAGTAGATGCCCCTGAATCCAGGTTTGTGAAATCATGTCGACACCTGGATGCGCCTGCATTTTTTCCGATGTTTGTGATTTAATTGTCTCAGATTGCACTTGGACGGATCTTCTAAAATTCCTCTCCAGAGGTCTAAATTGTGAGGAGATGCAAGGCTGAAGATTACCCCTAATGCATAGAGTAAATGTGAGAAAGCAATATTTTGGCAGGAATAGCACCACTTAAACCAGTTTACAAGTAGTAACATGCAATCCACTTGAATTTCTGCCCTGGAGAATTTAAGAGGGCTTTTAGGGCTATGGGAGATAAGGCGACTTGCTCAAGATTACATGGCATGTCATTGGTAGATGGAGAATTTGAATTCATGTCTCCTAATCACTTGAAACGTCTCTATATCTATAGTAAAAAGCATAAAGAAAAAGTAATTCTTTATAGCAGAAGTCAAATGTGTGCTAACATCACCTTCTTAATGGTAGGCGGTGGTACATTGGCATATTCATTAAAAATACTAGCCAGCTGTGGACAGGCCCCTTGCCGTCAACATTATATAGAGGAAAAGTGAGATGTTTCCACCTAAAACTGGGTGTCTTAAAATACAAGTTTTATAACTAACATGTTGCATTCAGTATTGATTGCCGGAGTTGAATTAGTCTTCTGACATATATTTTCTGCATTCATTTCCATGGAAGCAAAACAAATCTACTGCTGGAAATCATTTCACCTGCCCCAGGAATGTTCCAGCAAGAGGAATTCACTGTAATTAAAAATCTCCATGAAATGAAAAGATTACATCAAATCCTCAATATTAGTATTTATTTCTCTCCACTTAAGCCCTTCTGCCTCCGTTTCACCTCTTTACCTTAATACTTTTTTCAGATGTTGGCTTTGAAGACGTCATCTTCCCATAAACAGCTGCAATGTTTCAGCCGTGAAGGAACACGGACATGCGAATCATTTGTAATGAGGGAGTTATCTAAACATACCATTAGGAAAGGACAAAAGGTGGTGACCTTATTTAATGACTCCTCTTCCATGTGCTTTGTCCACTTCCATTTGTCAATTTATGGCCTGCAAGCCCAAATACAATTGTCCAATTTATAATTAAATTCATCCTTTTATAGCAAATCCACACAAGTATCTTTACTTGCAGTAATTTCTGCATGTGTAGCATAACTCCCAGTCGTAACATATGGTAACGTTTGTCTTACCACATGTCCAGGGGCAGCTAGATTTCACTTTACAAACAGATAGAGAAATGAGTAAACACATTAGATCATAGTCTGACAATCAGCCAGTATCTTTACTTTTCCTCACAAAGACAACGTTTATGAAGCTGCCCTTTTTTAAATTTTGTTTTGTGGTTTAGTTCATCTAATTGAAAATACATTTGAATTTAATGAAAACAAGGAATTTTGCATTTTTAAACTCAGAAAAGAGGTTTCCTTATTCTTTTCATCTAAGAGAGGCATCTTCCTTCAATTGCAAAGCTGACAGCTGCGTAGTAAAAACCAGGACCACTGTCAGTATAGATCTTATTAGTGGCTGGTGGAAAAGCTGGGTGTGGATTATGTATGGGAACTGATGTGCTCATCTCACTGGGATAACCAGTGAGGAAGATGGCAAATACAGACTTCGCTGGATCCATAAGTCTTTAGCTATCATCTTTTTGAATCTCAGCATTCTAATTATATATTTGTTTTTAAAAGCAACAATTGCAAAGCTGTCACATTTTCATGGTAGCCCTGTGTTGGCTTTCATCAACTCCGTGTAAGAACTTAAGATGTGCCATATGGTATCAGTCCAAAAATCCATCAGGCTCAGCATCATCTCTCTGACAGTGGCTAATCCAGGTCACGAGTACTCGGCAGTAGCCCAACAAATATCTTCAATGTTTAGAGATAAGCTGTGGCTTTCTTAAGTCTACGAGGCTAATAATTGTTTATGGACTTTGACTAAACCCTTTTGAAAACCAACTATGCTAACTGTCTTGACTTCATCTTCTAGCTACAAATTCCATAGTTTAGTTGTGTATCGTTCCATGATGCGACCACACCTTGAATATTCTGTGCAATTCTGGTCGCCGTATCTTAAAAAGGATATAGCGTTATTAGAAAAGGTTCAGAGAAGAGCCACCAAAATGGTAAAGGGGATGGAAGTATACTCCTATGAAGAAAGGCTAAAAAGGTTAGGGCTCTTAAACCTGGAAAAGAGACGGCTGAGGGGAGATATGATAGAGGTCTATAAATTAATGAATGGAGTGGAACGGGTAAACGTAGATCGATTGTTTACGCCACCAAAATATAGAAAGACTAGGGGACATGCAATGAAGCTACAGAGTAACCTATTTAAGACTAATAAGAGAAAATCTTTTTTCACTCAACATGTAATCAAACTCCGGAATTTGCTACCGGAGGATGTAGTAAAAGCTGTTAGTGTAGTTGGGTTTAAAAAAGGTTTGGACAAGTTCCTTGAGGAAAGGTCCATTAACCATTATTAAAGTGGACCCAGAATATCCACTGCTTGCCCCAATACAAGCATTGTGGAACCTGTGTCTTTTGGGGAAACTGCTAGGTACTTGTGACCTAGATTGGCCACTGTTTGAAACGGGATACTGGGCTTGATGGACCTTGGTCTGACCCAGTATGGCATATCTTATGTTCTTATGGAGCTAAAAAGATCCTGTATTCAATTTATTTTAAATGTGCCGCCTCTGAGTTCGATGAAGTGTCCCCTGGTCTTAATACTTTTGGAAAGGATAAAAACTATTCTCTGTATCTGTTCCACCCTACTAGACCTCTTCCACATCTCCCACCAGCTCTATCCTCTTTAGCCTTTTCTCATAGAAGAGTCATTTGTCTTTTCACAGTTCTCTCAGCATCTTCACCCCCAGCAGTCAAGTTTCAGGCCTGGACATAGTACTGAGTCTATTTTTCTATCCTTTTTGAATGAGCTTCAGAGTTCTCATGACCATGGTAACATCTCACTTGCTGTGTCTCTTGATCTTGTGTCTGCTTTTGACCTGGTTGATTACTTTACGCTTCTCTCCCATCTTCAATGGTGCTGGTATTTCAGGGAAAGTTCTGAATTAATTTCTTCCTGTCTTCTCATTCCTTCTCATTCATATCAGGCACCCCCTCCTCAGAATTCGTTCCTCTCCCTTGTGGTGTCCCTCAAGGTTCCATGCTGGCCCTCTTACTTTTTAATGTCTTTGTGGCCCATCTCACCTTACTGATTCAACAATCTGGTCTGTCAGTATATTACTACACCGACGATATCATCATACTCCATCACACTTCTATGGCAACTGACCACTCCCCGCTGAACAGCTGTCTGTCAAGTGTCTCTGACTGGCTTGCCATTAATTATTTCTACCTTAATTCTCTGAAGACATCTGCCATTTGGTTCTCCTTTAGTGGCACTTGCCCCTCCCTGGCCCCTTCTATATCTGGCTCCCCAGTCGCATTGGTCACTTCTCTCCACTATCTTGTCATTACCCTGCACGCTGCCCTCTCTTTCCATGAACATATCTCATTGCTCATTCGTCTGATCAAATTGGTGGAGGGGTTGCGCTCTATGTTAGAGAGTGCATTGAGTCAGAAAGGATTAAAGTTTTGCAGGAAACAAAATTTGCTGTAGAATCTCTATGGATTGAAATTCCATGTAAAAAGGGGAAGGCAATGGCAGTGGGGGTGTACTATCGACCGCCTGGCCAGAATGAACAAATGAATAAATGGATGATGAAATGCTGAAAGAAATCAAGGAAGCTAACAAAAGCTACAGCGCAGTAATAATAATGGGTGATTTTGATTTTGTAAGAAGGGACCCAGGATATCAATGCTTGACCCAGTACAAGCATTGCGGAACCTGTGTCTTTTGGGGAAACTGCTAGGTACGTATGACCTAGATTGGCCACTGTTGGAAACAGGATACTGGGCTTGATGGACCTTGGTCTGACCCAGTATGGCATATCTTATGTTCTTATGTCATTCCTTTCTTTCCCTTAGGCAAATCAGTGCTATATGTCCCTTTTTGAACATCTCCTCCCTTATCACTCTTCTTCTATCCTTAGTTATATCTCGTCTTGACTACTGTAATTCTATCCTTGCAGGCATCCCCCAGTTTCAGCTCCCATGCCTCCAACTAATCGAAAATACCACTACCCGGATTATCTCTCATGCCACTCGCTACGGTCATATCATCCCACTGCTTACTGACCTTCATTGGCTTTCCATCAAAAACTGTATTCAATTCAATGTACGCACTACAGGTCATATATACAGACTCCTCCTTCATCTCCACATTCCCTCTCACAGCCTGTGTTTGGGTCCATATCAACTGCCTACAACTCCCTTCTCCCTCCTGTGCTCACCTCGAATCTACCCGCTATTCGGCTTCCTTCTTCCTGGGCCCTTATCTGTGAAACTCCCTCCCAACTGACGTCCATCTTGAACCCTCATTCCCCAGATTTAAGTCCCTCCTTAAGACATGCCTCTTCCATGCTGCTTTTGACCCCCTCACCTCTCATTTATCCTCTCTGCCTCTTCTCTCCCTGTGTTATTTTTTCAAATGATTGATTCTTTCCCCTTTCCTATCAGATCTTGTAGTTTCCTTTCACTCTTTTTGGCAGTTGCCTCCCCCTCCTGGGGTTTAATTGTTGTAAACTGTCCTGATGTTGTGATGGTATATAAATTGACATAGTAAAGATAAAGATAAAGATTACATCCTCTTTATCAGGTCGCTTGCCCTTCTTCGCACCTTTCTCTAATTCTGTTTTTTTTTTGAGGCACAATAACCAGAAGTGAACACAGTGCTCAAAGAGCAGTCACACTATGAAACAATACAGAGGCATTATAATATTCTGTTTTATTTTCCATCCCTTTCCAAATATTGCTTATCATTTAAATAGCACTACTAGGCATATATAGTGCTTTACACATAATCCAGTCAATCTCTGTAACCAGACACCATATAAGAAGACACAAGACTGGAAGAACAGCAGGCTGAGGGTGGGAATTTAGCATTGTTCTTACAGTTCAGTCTGACACTCCGAAAGTACGCAGATCTGTAGAGTGAACACTATAGCAGCACATGCATAGTCCACAGCGATTCCAAGATCCTTTTCTTGAGTGAGAATTCCTAACATGGAACCCAGCATTGTGTCCCCATACACAGCACTCTGCACGTCTTCATGGAAAACTGCATCAGCGATTTGGACACTCCGTCTCCAGTCTCACCAGGTCTTCCTGCACCTCCTGACAATCCATCAGCAGCAGTAACAGGGAAGCCAGGCCCTAGGGCCAAAAAATAGAGAGGTTTGCAGGTGTGTGAACTTTTCCCTGAGGCAAAATTGAAAATTGCCCCAAAGAGCGTTAAATGACTCAGAACCTCAAGTTAAGGATGGAGAGCTTAAAGGACTTGTTTATAGTCACATATGACTATGGAAACCTGCCTAGATCTGCAGGTTTGTAGCTCTATGATGTGATCAGTAGCAGTGTGGCAAA
Organism: Ichthyophis bannanicus; assembly: GCA_033557465.1. Lineage (NCBI taxonomy): Eukaryota > Metazoa > Chordata > Amphibia > Gymnophiona > Ichthyophiidae > Ichthyophis > Ichthyophis bannanicus. The sequence goes on along the minus strand of CM066038.1, from coordinate 10,949,097 downwards.
ACATACGTTATGAAATCTGGAATCCACAGTGGCACTGTAGGACTAAAATGAAATATCTACTGGAGTCAAAAATACATAAATCAAACATTGTGTTCCAAGTAGCAGCATTCTTTCGAATCTTGCTTAAATCCCAACAAGTCATTTTCTTCTGATCCAGATGTCTATGCTAATGTTTATTTAAAACATTTAAAGTAGAGCCCGGAAGAGAACTACAATTAAAACATGAAAGACTAAAGTGATAATAATACAAGGGAACAGAAGCTAATGGAAGAGAACAATCCCACCCTAACCTGAATAGCCCTGAAAAGCTGTTTCGAAGAAGTGAGTTTTTACAAGAGCTTTAAGGTTCTTATAGGAGGATTCAGTGCATATATGGGTGGGTAAGGAATTGCATAGGTAAGGAGCCAGATAGTAAAAATCTGCATGACATGAGGCCTCCGTTCATCCTTCAGATACAGGGGAACTGGTTAGTAAATTAGTGTTTTAAGAGGGGACTATAGGGTGTTAACAATGTGGAAAGACAGATGGGGAAGTCAGTATAGAAAGCCTTGTGAACAAGCATAAGGTCTTTAAAATGAAAATAATAAGAAAGAAGAAGCCAGTGATTCTGGAGGAGAAGAGGAGTGACATGGTCATACCTGGAAGCATCTGTTAATAAACAGCGGTATTCTGAATTAATTACAATTTTTTTCTATTAGTGGACCGGAGGCCACAGTAAATGGAAATGCAGTAGTCCAGATGTGAAGTGATAAGGTCATGAATAAGGGTGTGTAAAGCCTGGAAAGAAAAAAAGAGTTTAATTGATGTAATTCAGCATAGAGAGTAGAATGCAGACCAAACAGTGGTGGTAACTTCTAGATCAAAGTGTAGCTTAGAATCAAAAATGATTCCTAGGTGTGTAATAGAGTGGACCAATAGAGTTGCAATATCGTGAATTGTAGGACTGACAACAAGGAGAAGGAACTCTTCATGACCCAAAGGGGCTGTAAAACAATGTTGCCTATAGCAATTGGCAGTAACAGCTGCACAACATCTTAGTGGTAAAGACTTAAAAACATAAGATATGCCATACTGGGTCAGACCAAGGTCCATCAAGCCCAGTATCCCACTAGAGGACAGCAACCTTGGGCCTGAAGGACTGGGGTTTCTAGTCCCACAGATGCTCCTTGTGGTCTTGGGCAAGCCACTTAACCCTCCATTGCCCATGTTCCCTGTAAGTATTAGTGTATGTGTCTCATATCCCCGTGTGTTAAATGCATCCCCCAATTGTGTTGTGACCGCTTTGATTGAAGGATAAGGCGGTATACAAAAACTGTCTAAATAAATAAATAAATAAATCCTGTTTCCAACAGTGGCCAATCTAGGTCATACATACCTAGCAGTATCCCCAAAAGACACAGGTTCCACAATGCTTGTACTGGGTCAAGTGTTGATATCCTGGGTCCCTTCTTAATAATGGTTTATGGACCTTTCCTCCAGGAACTTGTCCAAACCTTTTTTAAACCCAGCTACACTAACAGCCCTTACTACATCCTCCGGTAACGAATTCCAGTGTTTGATTACACGTTGAGTGAAAAGATATTTTCTCTTATTTGTCTTAACTAGTTTACCCTGTAGCTTCATTACATGTCCCTTAGTCTTTCTATATTCTGATAGTGTAAACAATCGATCTACGTTTACCCGTTCCACTCCATTCATTAATTTATAGACCTCTATCATATCTCCCCTCAGCCGTCTCTTTTCCAGGTTGAAGAGCCCTAACCTTAAGAACATAAGAACATAAGATATGCCATAGTGGGTCAGACCAAGGTCCATCAAGCCCAGTATTCTGTTTCCAACAGTGGCCAATCTAGGTCATATGTACCTAGCAGTTTCCCCAAGAGACACAAGTTCCACAATGCTTGTACTGGGTCAAGCATTGATATCTTCGGTCACTTCTAAATAATGGTTTATGGACCTTTCCTCCAGGAACTTGTCCAAACCTTTTTTAAACCCAGCTACACTAACAGCCTTTACTACATCCTCTGGTAACAAATTCCAGAGTTTGATTACACGTTGAGTGAAAAAATATTTTCTTTTATTAGTCTTAAATAGTTTACCCTGTAGCTTCATTGCATGTCCCCTAGTCTTTCTATATTCTGATAAGGTAAACAATCGATCTACATTTACCCGTTCCACTCCGTTCATTAATTTATAGACTTCTATCATATCTCCCCTCAGCCGTCTCTTTTCCATGTTAAAGAGCCCTAACCTTTCTAGCCTTTCTTCATAGGAGTATCCTTCCATCCCCTTTACCATTTTGGTGGCTCTTCTCTGTACCTTTTCTAAAATCGCTATATCTTTTTTAAGATACGGCGACCAGAATTGCACACAATATTCAAGGTGCGGTCTCACCATGGAACGATATAGAGGCATTATAATATCTTTTGTTTTATTTTCCATTCCTTTCCTTATCATACCTAGCATTCTATTTGCTCTCTTGGCCGCCGCTGCACACTGGGCCGAGGGTTTTAACATGGTATCCACAATGATGCTTAAATCTTTTTCCTGGGTGGTGGTTCCTAATGTGGAACCTTGCATCGTGTAACCATAGTTTGGGTTGTTCTTTCCTAGGTGCATAACCTTGCACTTGTCCACAATAAATTTCATCTGCCATTTTGATGCCCAGTCTTCCAATTTATCAAGATCCTCTTGCAATTTTTCACAATCCTCTTGTGTTTTAACAACTTTAAATAGTTTTGTGTCATCTGCAAATTTGATAACCTCACTCATTATTCCACTTTCCAGGTCATTTATGAATATGTCAAAAAGCAGCGGACCCAGCACAGATCCCTGGGGTACACCACTATTCTCCTTTCTCCATTGGGAAAATTGGCCATTTAGCCCTACCCTCTGCTTTCTATCTTTTAACCAGTTCCTGATCCACAATAGTACACTGCCTCCTATCCCATGACTCTTTAGTTTTGCCAAAAGTCTCTGATGAGGAACCTTGTCAAAGGCTTTCTGAAAGTCCAGATACACAATATCAACCGACTCACCTTTGTCCACCTGTTTATTTACTCCTTCAAAAAAACATAACAGATTAGTAAGACAAGATCTTCCTTGTCTAAAGCCATGTTGGCTGTCTCCCATTAGGTTGTGACTATCTACATGCTGAGTAATTTTATTCTTTATGATGGTTTCTACCATTTTTCCCGGTACTGACGTCAGGCTCACCGGTCTGTAGTTTCCCGGATCACCCCTGGAACCCTTTTTAAAAATTGGTGTTACATTGGCGATCCTCCAATCTTCAGGTATTAGAGATGATTTTAATGATAGTTCACAGATTACTGATAGCAGGTCTGCAATCTCATATTTCAGTTCTTTCAACACCCTTGGATGTATACCATCCGGCCCAGGTGATTTGCTACTCTTCAGTTTATCTAATAGTTGTAAGACATCTTCCCGATGTATCGATATTTCCTTCAATTCTTCCTCACCTTTAAATACCACTTCAGTCATGGGTAACATCCCTACATCTTCCTCAGTAAAGACCGAAGCAAAGAATTCATTCAGTCTCTCCGCTATAGCCTTGTCTCCTCTTACTGCCCCTTTTGCCCCTCTATCATCTAACAGTCCAATTGACTCTCTCACAGGCCTTTTGCTACGAATGTACTTGAAAAAGTCTATTTTGTGTTTTTGCTTCCATAGCAAGTTCCTTCTCAAATTCTCGCTTTGCCTGCCTTATCAATGCTTTGCATTTAACTTGCCAGTGCTTGTGCTGTTTCCAGTTTTCGTCGTCTGGCTCTTTTTTCCATTTCCTGAATGATGCTTTTTTATGAGCAACAGCCTCTGTGACCTCACCTTTAAACCATGCTGGCAGTTTTTTTGACTTTCTTCCACTTTTCTTAATGCGTGGAATATAGCTGGTCTGGGCTTCCAAGATAGTATTTTTAAATAACACCCAAGCTTGCTGTAAGTCCTTAACCTTTGCAACCGCTCCCTTTAGTTTTTACTTAACTATATTCCTCATTTTATCATAGTCTCCCTTTCGAAAGTTAGAAGGTAGTACTGTGGATTTCTTTACTATCCCTCCTCCACTAATTAAATCAAACATGATCATGCTATGATCACTATTGCCAAGTGGTCCTAACACCCTTACTCTTGCACCAGATCTGGTGTTCCACTAAGGACTAAGTCCAGTATGGCTTCCCCTCTGGTTGGTTCATGAATCAGCTGCTCCAAGAAGCAGTCATTTATTTCATCTAGAAACTTTATCTCCCTAGCATGTCCTGCTATGACACTGACCCAGTCGATACCGGGGTAATTGAAATCACCCATTATTACTACTCTGCTGTGACTTTTGTTAGCTTCCTTGATTTCTTTGAGCATTTCATCATCCATTTGTTCATTCTGGCCAGGCGGTCGATAGTACACCCCCACTGCCATCACCTTCCCCTTCATACATGGAATTTCAATCCATAGAGATTCTACAGCAAATTTTGTTTCCTGCAAAACTTTAATCCTTTCTGACTCAATGCCCTCTCTAACATAGAGCGCAACACCTCCACCAATTTGATCAGTTCTATCATTACGATATAGTTTGTATCCCGGTATCACAGTGTCCCACTGGTTATCCTCCTTCCACCATGTCTCTGAGATTGCAATCATATCTAACCTCTCGTTTAGTGCTATATATTCTAACTCTCCCATCTTATTGTTTAGACTTCTAGCATTTGCATACAAGCATTTTAGAGACTGTATTTTATTAATATTAATCTGGCTATTGGTAGGCATGGATAATTTGGAATCCTTACGCTCTGTCTGCACCATACTCAAGGGCATTTGGGCTACTATACTCTTTTTTGGAACCTCACTGCTTTTGGTAGTATCCTTCAAGGATACCTTCTTCCGAACCATCCGCTCTTGGGCGACTGTCGTCTCTCCCCTCTTTTCTAGTTTAAAAGCTTCTCTATCTCCTTTTGAAAGGTTAATGCCAGCAGTCTGGTTCCATCCTGATTAAGGTGAAGCTCATCCCTTTGGAAGAGCCCCTCCTTTCCCCAGAATGTTCCCCAATTCCTAACAAATCCAAAACCCTCATCCTTGCACCATCGTCTCATCCACGCATTGAGACTCCGGAGCTCTGCCTGCTTTTTGGGTCCTGCACGTGGAACAGGAAGCATTTCGGAGAATGCTATCCTGGAAGTTCTGGATTTCAACTTCCTACCTAAAAGCTTAAATTTAGCCTCCAGATCTTCCCTATCACATTTTCCTATGTCATTGGTACCAACATGTACCAAGACAGCAGACTCCTCCCCAGCACTATCTATGATCCTATCTAGGCGGTGCATGAGGTCCGCTACCTTCGCACCAGGCAGGCATGTTACCAGGCGATCCTCACGTCCACCAGCCACCCAGCTATCTACATGCCTAATGACTGAATCACCAACTATAACACCTGTCCTGACCCTCCCCTCATGGGCACATGGCCCTGGAGAAACGTCCTCGGTCTGAGAGGGTTTTACATCACCTGAAGGACAGGTCCTAGTTACAGGATCATGTCCTGCCACACCAGGGTGATGCTCTCTTGTCACGTGACCTCTCTCCTCCATGGCAACAGGGATGCTGCCAGACTGGAGGTGGGACTTCAGGACTATATCCCTGTAGGTCTCGTCCATGTACTTCTCTGTCTTTCTTATGTCTTCCAGGTCTGCTACTCTAGCCTCTAGAGAACGGACGTTCCCTGAGAGCAAAGAGCTCTTTGCATTTAGTGCATACGTAAGACCTCTCACCAACTGGGAGAAAATCATACATGTGACACTCAATGCAAAAGACTGGAAAGCCCCCATCTCGCTGCTGGACTTGTGTCTGCATCTTAGTTTAAAGCTTGTGTTTAGGTCTTTAAATTCTGTATTTACTAAGGGTTGGTGTAGATGCTTATACTTATAAAAGTGTATCTAATACCTCTAATATACCTTGTTCACCTGAAGTTTAATTAATCTCAGGTCCTCAATGTATGACTGATTTGGATAAAGAGCTGCACCTAAGGGCAGCCCCTTTCCTCTAAGAATTCTTTGATCTGGAGTGATTGCCTCTTCTCTTCTTGCTCTTCTCAATGATTATTCCTTAAAAACTCACTGCTGGTCACTTACTGGCATTAAGTGGGAACTTTTATGGTTCCTTCTGAACATGTGACACACTTCTACACCTGGACAAAATGTTGCCTTGTGGTAAAGGCTAGCACTTTGTACAGACAAGGGGTTCACAACCCAGTCCTCAGGACACAGTTAGCCAGTCAGATTTTCAGGAAAACCACAATATATATGCATGCGAGAGATTTGTATACACTACTTTTATTGAATGCAGATATCTCTCATGCTGATTATCCTGAAAACCTGACTGACTGGGTGTGTCCCGAGACCTGGGTTAATAATCCCTGGCAACAGGCAGACAATTCCTAATTATGATAATTCTCTTTTCAATCCAGTACCAATGACACCATAAATCTGCACAGCTCCAGCAGCTGGAGCGAATATCAGAAATCATGTTACGGAATCAATTATTTCCCAATGAAGGCAAGAATTAAGACGGAATTTGTGGTTTCTATTAATTCATTTGAATAACATTTGCAGCCTACCATTGGAATTGATGACAAAAACTACTGTAGTTAATTGGATCCAAATTAAAAAGCTATGGGCCAGATGTTTTTCATAATACCGACAACATAATTGTCAGGAAATTGGTGGATTATTAAAGTTTAATTTTAGTCAAATCACAGATAAGCAAAAGTACGGGAGCACTTGAAACTCTTACTAGCTATATTTAAACTTGGAGCATTTATTTTTCAAATGATCAATTGATTTCCTTTGCATCTATAGCATGGGCAGGGAACCTAGAATTCCCTCTTCAGTGATGCAAAAGTAATTTCCTGGACATGGAATTAAGTGGTGCACTGTCAACAGTGCCTCTGTTAGGCCTAAAAGAGAATTTTGTTAGTTCACACAACATCCACACCTCAACATCTGCAGCATTCCAGGGCCAGAGGTTGATATTCAAAGATTTGTTTAGGTAACTTCAGGGGTCACCAACACAAACCATTGCTTTTCCAATTTCCCCCCTGTTCACCATGTAATTTTTTTCTGGTCTTTGAGCTAATCAGGCAAGTTTTATCCAATTAACTTTGGGGAGCATAGTTACACTATCCAGTTAAAGGCTGCATAAATACCCGCCCTAAGATTAACCACATAACTGATTTGGTTAACTTTAACTCTATGGAATATTGTTCCCATAGAACAAAGCATGTAGTACTTGAAGCAGAAGGATGGGTGCCTAAAAATGTAAAAGCACGCAAATAACTTCTCCAAGGGTGGTTGTTGTTGTTAAGTGCCATCAAGTCTGTGTCGACTCATGGAAACCCTTTGGATAGTTATCCTAAATTGTGTTCGGTCTTCAGTTAGGCGACTCATTGTTGACAGACTGGCACCCGTAGCTGCTGTTACTTTATCGATCCGTCTCATTGCTGGCCTTCCTCTTTTGCGTTGACCTTCTACCTTGCCAAGCATGATGTCTTTCTCTAATGATCTTTCTCTTCGCATGATGTGTCCAAAGTATGAAAGTCAAAGTCTTGTCATCTAAGCTTCGAAAGAAACTTAGGTTTGATCTCCTCTAGTACTGACTGGTTTGTTCTTCGGGCAGTCCATGGTATATGCCGCCAGCACTATAATTCAAAGGCATCAAATTTCTTCCTGTCTATCTTTTTCACTGTCCAACTATCGCATTCATAGGATGTTATTGAAAATACCATGGCTTGAATGAATCAAATCTTTGTATGGAGAGAGACATCTCTGTTCTTGAAAATCTTGTCTAGGTCCTTCATAGCCATTCTGCCAAGAGCAATGCATCGTCGGATTTCTTGACTGCTTGTTGCTTCTTTATTGATAGTTGATCCAAGTAGGTTAAAGTTGTCCACTATTTCAATTTCTTCTCCATGGGTATATATTCAAATTAATGTATCAACAATCGATTTGCATGCTTACACCAAGCGCCTAAAAATGAATATGTGAAACTAACCAAACAAATTCCCGATAATTGGGAAAAATGTATATATAATGAAAATGAACTACATTTTTTTGGCCATGCACACCCCTAGTAGGAAATCCTTCTTTATTAAGAGTTTGTACAATTCCATGGAAATACAGAATATGATAAAGGTAAGGACTGCAGGTTTCACTGCACATCTTGCTTCCTTTTAGGATATTACTGAATATACTTTATCTTACTTTCTAACACCCACAAATACTCCCTGCTTAATTCATTCCCTTTTGAGTTTGCATTATGTTTTTGCTTCAACCAGTTCCATTGGGAATCTGTTCGATGCATCCATCATCCTTTGTGTGGATACTTATTTACTTATGCTACTCCTGTCTACCTCTTTTCAAATACATATAGGAACAAAGGTCAATATTCAAAATAGATTGGAATTTACTGCCTACTTTTTTGAAGGCAATAAATGCATAGGTTTTTCCATCCAATTTCAGTCTGCTTATGGGGCATTCTAGGAAACATTTAGGGACAGGGCTAAAAGACAAGTGGATTGTACCAATATTAAGTAGTGGAATCACATAACTAGACGTCCTCATCTTATACTAGAACTTAAGCATTTAAGGAGCATATTTACTAAAATGCAGCAAGTACTTCGGGCGGGCAGGGGGGGTGGGGGTCCACACACAGAGCACTAACATGGGTTCATTCTTTCACCGCTTTGACCTGGTGAAAAGCGGGATATAAATACAGTTAAATAAATAAAATAAATAAATAAATTCATTCTAACCAGTCCCATGTGCTAGAAACAGCAGCGCTTTACAAAAAACATGCTAAGTGCTTAGCATGGGTTGAGGTGGGATTGGGATGCATTTGGGAGTAGGGGTCAGCAATGTCAGCTGATGCATGTGACATTGCCATATGCTAGATGTCGTGACTGCCAGTTGTGCGGCAGAAGCCATGTTCTTTTAAAACAAATAAAGAGATTGCAGTGGTGCAACACATTCCCCCGCCCCTCCCCCCAAATCCAATGAGCCCTACTACCCCAGATAGTGTACCTCTCTAATTGAGGGGCTCCTGTTGGGTAGGGGAGGCAGATCACTTTGGGAAGAGGATGCTGTGCTGAGGGTAGAGCCTCGGTGGGTTCAGATGGGGAGAGAGATCACATCATAGGATGGACTCTTTAGGGGGGGAATGTTGTTTGGGAGGGATGTTGTTTGGAGGGGGGGGGGATAAGGGCTGCACCACCATGGTAGCTGTATTTTTTTTTAGTGTCAGACGCATGTTATACGTTAGCAGATAGCACGGGTAAAGTGCATTGTCAGCAGCTCTCGGCTACAGACCTTACCTTAATTTTTCCCCACAGTACTCATTCACCGTTATTTACATTGCATACAGTACCAATCTGGTGGTCCTAGCTGCATGTTCTTTGGTTATTTTAAGAACATAAGATATGCTATATCGTGCAGACCAAGGTCTATCAAGCTCAGTATCCTGTTTCCAACAGTGGACAATCCAGGTCACAAGTACCTGTCAGGTTCCCAAAAAGGTACACGGATTCTGTGTTGCTTATACCGGGGTAAGCAGTGAATTTCTCTGGTCCTCTTTAATAATGGTTTATGGACTTTTCCTTCAGGAAGTTGTCCAAACCTTTTCTAAACCCAGCTACATTAACAGCTTTTACTACATTTTTGGTAACAAATTCCAGAGTTTGATTACTTGTTGAGTGAAAAAATATTTTCTCTTAATAGTCCTAAATGGGCTACATTGTAGCTTCATTGAGGGTCCCCTAGTCTTTCTACTTTTTGAATGAGTAAACAACAATCTACATTTCCCGTTCCACACCATTCATTAATTTATAGACCTCTATCATATCTCCCCTCAGCCGTCTCTTTTCCAAGTTGAAGAGCCCTAACCTTTTAAGCCTCTCCTCATAGGGATATCCTTCCATCCTCTTTACTGTTTTGGTGGCTCTTCTCTTGTACATTTTTTAATTCTGCTATATCCTTTTTAAGATATGGTGATCAGACTTGCACACATTATTCAAGGTGCAGTCACACCACGAAATGATATAGAGGCATTATAATATCCTTGGCTTTTATTCTCCATTCCGTTCCTTATGATTCCTAGCATTCTATTTGCTTTCTTGGCCACTGCTGCACATTGGCTGAAAGGTTTCAACATGTTATCCATGATGATGCCTAAATCTTTTTTCCTGGGTAGTGGTTGCTAATGTAGAACATTGCATCATGTACCTATAGGGGTCTGTTTACTAAACGGCGCACTTGTACGGGGCGCACATGAGCGCTCTAAAAGATGTATTTAAGTGCTCTTAAGCGCCCCGTACGAGTGCGCGGCACATTAACGGGTCCCGCAAGCGTGCGCCGACAACGCGCACATTTGCGGGGCGGTAATGTGCGAAAGAGGCGTGCAAAGGCGAAATGAGGGCGGAGGAAGGCCCCCTAGGGGCGGAGAGACGGGGTCAGTGGGCGGAATGTGGGAGGGGAGAGACTCGCCGCACAGGAGCGTGCCCGAATCTGCAAAGAAATTTAACGCCAGTGAAACACTCGCGTTAGAGGTGCTGTGCAGGGAAAAGAAACCGTTTCCGTCAGCAATGTGCAGCACAATAGTGGAAGCCCAAAAACCGTGAGCAGTGTGATCCATGTGCACAGATCAAACTCCGTAATGTCACAGGGCACTAACCACACGGGCGCCGCGCACCTTAGCGCATCTGTCAATCACAGCTTCTGTTCTTCACGACGGAACGCCCACTCCTTATACGGCACCCGCTCGGTACCGCGGACCGCACACCACCGGCCTTTTAGTAAACAGACCCCATAGTTTGGGTTGTTCTTTCCTAAGTGCATAACCTTGCACTTACCCAAATTAAATTTTACCTGCCATTTGGACATCCGGTTTTCCAATTTATCAAGGTCCTCTTGCAATTTTTCACAATCCTCTGGTGAATACTGCTCTACAAATGATCTGAAAGTTGCCTCAGGAAATTGTGCAGACTAGACGGGTTCACATAAAGGCCACTTTCAGATCACTCATTGGAAGGGTAATTAAGACATGAAGGTCATCTGGAAAATGCTCACTGCATTTTACAAAGGCTCTGCCAAACACAAAGCCGTTTGAAGAATATGTATAAGGACGTGCAGCAGCGCATGCAGACTTCCCTCCATGGACAGTAGTAGCCATATTACAGTTCTACACATGGGAAAACTGAACGTCATGAACTTGGCACTTCCATGTCTTGCCAATCCATTCTGCATACATAAGAACATAAGATATGCCATTCTGGGTTAGACCACGGGTCCATCAAGCTCAGTATCCTGTTTCCAACCATAGCCAGTCCAGGTCACAAGTACCTGTCAGGTTCCCAAAAGGTATAGAGTTTTCATGCTGCATGTCCAATGGGTAAGCAGCGGATTTCCAAGTCCTCTTTAATAATGTTTTATGGACTTTTCCCCCATAAACTTGTCCAAATCTTTTTTAAACCCAGCTACACTAACAGCCTTCATTACATCCTCTGATAACAAATTACAGAGTTTGATTACACCTTGAGTGAAAAAATATTATCTCTGACTAGTCTTAAATGTGCTATATTATAGCTTCATTGTGCATTCCCTGGTCTTTCTACTTTTTGAAGGAGTAAACAGCCAATCTACATTTACCTGTTCCACTCCATTCATTATTTTATGTACCGCTATCATATCTCCCCTCAGCCATCTCTTTTCCAAGTTGACGAGCCCTAACCTTTTTAGTCTTTCCTCATATGGGGTATCCTTCCATCCCCATTAACGGTTTTGTCACTCTTCTCTGTACCTTTTCTAATTCTGTTATATCCTTTTTAAAATATGGTGACCAGAACTGCTCACAATATTCAAGGTGTCTGTTTTATTCTCCATTCCTGTCTTTATGATTCCTATCATTGTATTTGAATTCTTGTTTGTAGTTGCACATTGGGCAGAGGGTTTCAACATATTATCCATGAGACCTTAATCCTATTCTTGGGTGCTGGTTCCTTATGTGGAACCTTGCATCGTGTAACTGTAGTTTGGCTTGTTCTTTTCTAAGGGGTAGATTACAAGCCGCGTTTAGCGGGGATAGACATCCGGTTTGAATGTTCATCTCTGCTAAATGCCCAGGAGCATATTCCCTTCCCAAAGCTCCTTGCACGTACATAAAAAGTGCAGGGAGCTCTAGACAGGAGCGGGCAGGAGCAAAGATGGGGAGGAGAGTGTGTGGGCTGGGTGTGGGACGCAGCACCCGGACATACAGGGCCGATTCTGGTCATGGCCTTGTACATTTGGGTCCACCATGATAAACAGGGGACTTATTCCACCTCAGAGGTGGAATGATTCCCCCTGGATGTTGAGAGAAGGCGATGCCAGGGTATGGAAGAAAGGTGAGGGGTGCAGGGGATTCCCCACAACCCGACCCTGGCCATGGAAGCCCCGATCAATGATCAGCTGCGGGGAAAGAAGGGTCTGGTGGGCAGCCAGTATTCGGAGCTCCTGCATAGAGATGCGGTGGCAGGGCAATGGGACACCATGCCACTGCCGTTCCATGCAGGAGCCTGGCTCTGTTAGTTGGGTAGTGTGCTGGACGTATGGGAGCCCAGAATCAGGGCCCGGCCTGAACGTTCAGGCTGGTTGCACCCAATTCTGATCCCATAGGGACTTCTAGCCACCGTGGGATCAGAATAGAGTGCAGCCCCTGGCTGTCCTGATTTTGAATGCCTGGACGGGCCAGGCATGTGCAGCACAAAATTGGCCTCTAGGTGTATAATTTTGCACTTGTCCACTTTAAATTTCATCTGCCATTTGGATGTTCAGTCTTCCAATTTATTAAGGTCCTCTTGCAATATTTCACAAGCCTCTTGTGTTTTAACAACTTTGACTAATGTTGTGGCATGTGCAAATTTGATCACCTTACTCGTTATTCCCATTTCCAGGTCATTTAGAAATATGTTAAAGAGTAGCAGGCCCACCACAGATCTCTGGGGCACTCCATTATGAGCCCGATTCCATAACATGCACATCTGACCCATAGACACATCTAAATTGAAAGTGAGCTCCGTTTGAACCTATTTACGCGTCTGTGGGTCTAGACGTGCCTGCAAGTATGGAATCGAGGAGATTGACGTGCCCGGTGTAGAATGGGCAAAGCACTATGTAGCCGGGCAAAGCACGGGTCTGGCACATGGACAATGCACGGGTGCAGGCACGAGCTATGCGATATAATGGAGAAACACATCCTTGTAATGTTTTGGATGTCCCACCGCATTCTGAAAAGTTGCATGTTTTGATCCTGCCTGTCTCCGGGATGTACCCGCAGATGCCACACCTCCTCATTAAAATGTGTATTTCTTAAGCTGCTCTTCACACTGACCGTAGATTTCTGATGCAAACTAGACATAAATAGCAATGAGAAATGACTGCTGCTGTAACCTAGACCATATAACAGTCCTCTTCATGCCCTGAAAAGTGTCCCCACTGCACATACAAACCACTTATTCATGTTCTAGAATGACCTCTGTGAATAACTGTCACCCATTAAGCACAGAGGCTACAATTTATTACATTTTCATTGGAGAGGATGAAATAAACCATGAGGGCTTTGTCTAAATCCCTCACCAAAATGAACAGTTCTATGCCTCAGAGTTAGTGTAAAACCCAGTGGGGACATTTTTCCAAAGACAGGAATTTCCTTTGGAAAATGGGAAATATATGTGTAGATTTTTGTTCCTCCCAGGCTATGTCCAAACCACATCCCCACCATGCCCCCTTGGAATCTCTGTATGATACAGATCTCCAGGTGTAAATAGGGGCTTTCCAAAATCACATTCACATGTGCATTCCAAATGTTGATTTTTTTCAAGTGGAGAAGTTTCTGAACTAAACTCTATAGCCTCTCATTTCATTTCTGCTGGAATGTCATGGACATTAGTTGATCTCTGGTTTCCCCTCATATCTTTATTTCTTTATATTTATTTATTTAAGAGGTTTTCTAGACCACCTTATTCATAAATCAAAGTGGTTTACATTACAACTTAATGTTTCTACAGTATAATAAAGGGGGGTAACATGGCATGCGGGGTAACTTACCTTGCTCATGAAACTATGTACAGGATGGCTTGTTTGTGTGGGTCATGTCTTTAAATGGTCAGGGGCCAGCGTCAGGTGCGGTATGGCGCTAAGTGATGCTTCTAATGTGTTCTTTATGAAGATGGATTTTAAATTTTTTCCTGAAGTCTTTAGTGTCCAGAGTGGATCATATGCCCCCCGGGAGTGAGTTCCATAATGCCAGAGTGGAAAGTAAAAATGCTCTTCTGGATGTGATGTGCGTGGACTTTGAGTAATCTCTGGGTGTATGAATCATGTTTCTATTATTGTTCCTTTTAGGTCGGTTGTCTGGGTCTCTGGTAAATAATTCCCGCAATATGTCAGCCAAGTTATTTCGAAGTATTTTGAAGATGTTGAGTGTTGTCTTAAACCTGGTGCGAGAGTGTATTGGGAGCCAGTGTAATTGGTTCAATAATGGCTTGACAAGGTTGTGTTTTGTTGAGCCGGTGATGATGCGGACCACTGTGTTCTGTGCCATCTGAAGTGGGTGGATGGTATGTTTTGGGAGGCCCTGCTACAATGAATTGCAGTAGTCCAGAAATGGTGTGACTATGGCTTGGAATACGGAAATTCTGACTGAGTCATGGTTTCAGTTTCCGAATACTCTTCATTTTATGGCATACGTTGTGTGTAGTCTTATTTATATGGGACTGTAGATTTAGGTTCTGATCCAGAGTGACTTGTAAGTATCACTAAGTTTCCTAAGTTTCACGGTTATGCTTCTGTGTAACAGTTCAATCAAGTGTGGGGGAGTGAATGTTTGGGTTCTTGTTATAAAGAGGGCTTCTGTTTCTTGTAATTTATGAAAAGGTTGTGGTTGTTGAATCAAAAGATCATTTCTTTGAGGCAGTTGGTTATTTTTGTGGAAACCGGTTTGTCAGTGTTGACTGGTTTGTATATCATTATATCGTCAGCATCGAAAATTGCTGCTACCCGGGCAACCCTTTCCTCCGCCCACGCTCCATCCCAGAACACCCCTAATGTGCCCCGATGTTGCTCACATAGCATCTGGCTGCATTAGGGACTTATCTGGGATTTTTGAACTGCACTACCCATGTAGGTGCCGTTCAAAAATCCTGGATAAGGCCCTTACATGAGTAACTAGGGAAATTACCCATGTAAAGACCTTCGAAATTCAGGCCCATTATGTCTAAGAAAATGAGTAGGAAACCTCTTTTTATGTTGTCTATGCCTTTGATGATGCTGTCAGAGGGATGTTAGTAAGGTTTCTACGCTATGGTTGGGCTTGAATCCGTGCTGGTTGAGGATCTAGTGGAGCATGTAAGTTTATGTGGACTTGCAGCTGCAGCTGTTTCACCTTTTCTATAATTTTGGCCAGAAATGGTAAGCTCGAGACTGGGCATTATGCAGTGGAGTCATATCTATTAAGTGTGTTTTTTTAAGGATAAGTCTTATTGTTGCCTGTTTGAGAATTGTTGGCATGTAGCCTTGGGTAAGGTAAGTTTGCATTACCTGGTGTATGAGTGGATTGAGCTCTTCCTTGGTTAGCTTGATCCATGAAACAGTGCAAGGGTTGGAGGTTGAGGTTGTTGTGTTCAGAGTGCATATTATATGGTTTATTTGTTCAGTAGATGGAATGGTAAATTCACTCCATGTTCCGGCTGATGGTATGCATTCTTTGTAATCTGTCTGCAGTGGTGTGTCGTTGTGGAAGGTTTAATGTTTCTTCATGAGATATTCCACTATTTGTTGTGGGTGCATTTTGGAGTCATTTTCATGTGGTGGAGCCTTGGTGAGAGTTCAGACTATTTTGAACAGTTCTCTTGGCTTGTTTGTGGATTTCTTAATGAGTTTGGTGTGCTTTTCTTGTTTACATCTCTTAATAAGGTTGTTGTATTTTTGCTGTTTGGTTCTGTACTGTTGTAGTGTGTTAGGGTCTTTATTCCACCTCCATTGTCTCTCTGTCTTCCTTAGGTTCTTCTTTGTTTGTCTTATTTCACTGGAGTACAAGGGTACGGCCTGGGTTCTTTGTGTTATAGTTGTTTTCTTCCTATCTGGTGCTTCTGCAGCCGCTGAAATACAATGGTTCCAACTTTCAGTGACACTATCAATGTCTGTGTGATCTCGGCTTAGTTTAGGTAGAATTTCTGCAAGAATTGTTCCTTGTTGAAGCTCTTGACTTCTGCCCTTGTATTGCATATGGCTTGGAGTATTTGGGTTGGTGACATCTATTTTGAATGTTATTATGTGATTTTCACCTTAATGTAAAGAAGACAAAGATCATGACAACTGACTCAACTATCAATAAAGAAGCAACAAGCAGTCAAGAAATCTGATGATGCATTGCTCTTGACAGAATGGCTATGAAAGACCTAGACAAGATTCTCAAGAGCAGAGTTGTCTCGCTCCATACAAAGATTCAACTTGTTCAAGACATGATATTTTCAATAACTTCATATAGATGTGAAAGCTGGACAGTGAAAAAGATAGACAGAAAGAAAATTGATGCTTTTGAATTATGGTGCTGGTGGCGAATATTGTGTATACCATGGACTGCCTGAAGAACAAACCAGTCAGTACTAGAGGAGATCAAATTTAAGCTTTCTTTAGAAGCTCAGATGACGAGAGTTCGACTTTCATACTTTGGACACATCATGCAAAGAGAGAGATCATTAGAGAAAGACATCATGCTTGGCAAGATAGAAGGTCAACGCAAAAGAGGAAGGCCAGCAATGAGATGGATCGATACAATAACAGCAGCTACAGGTGCCAGTCTGTCAACAATGAGCCGCCTGACTGAAGACTGAACACAATTTAGGACAGCTATCTAGAGGGTCGCCATGAGTCGACACTGACTCAATGGCACTTAACAACAACAACAATGTGATGATCAGACCAGGGTGTTGGGGTGACTGTTGGGGGCAGTATGGCATTATCCTCCAGGAGTATCTTAGGGGCAAAGATGAGGTCCAGGGTTGTGCCCTATCAGTGTGTGGGCATATTTAATAGCATTGTTTCCATGGCTCTCAGAAGGGCTTTGGCCTCCTTATTGGTTGCTGAATTGAGATTGAAGTCTCCAAGGGCTAACATGGGTTTGCGAGGTGAGGTTAATGTGCACACCAATTCTAGCATCATGGAGAGTTCATCAGATTTAGCGTTTGGGGCTCTATAGGTGAGACATATCATGAGGTAATTGTTTGCAGTGGTGATGATGTTACTGTCCTCTGTGCTGGTTGTTGAAATGGATTTGAATTTGTATTGGCTCTTTGCTAGTATGAGCCAATGGGGTATGTTTACTAAACCGTCTTAATGTTACCGGCATTAGTTGCAGTCTTACTGTGACGAATGTCATATAAGGTAGTGGGCGTTCCGGTCTTAAGTAGCATTTCGGGTTATCGCACGATAAAGTCAGTTATCGCGCGATAGAGGGAGCCGCTGCACGTTAACGCGCATTAGCCTCAATTAGGCACGCTGACCTGTAAACAAAGCAACAGAGGTGTAGCACAATGGTTAATACATTGACTGCTGATGCAGTGGTCATGAGTTTGATCACCCAGTGGGCTCAGTTAAAAGACTGCCTAAGGAAATCCCTTTTCCTGCTTGTAACAGTCAGACACATTCCAACAATTTGCACTGCCAGCCAAAAAAGCCTCACCCCAGTGCCGCAATCTAATGCACCTTTTAGGGCGTACCATAAGGCACATCATAAAGCACCACGTCATCCAAGTCAGGTCATAATGTGCCCCAGAGGGCGGCAAGAAAGGTTGGCACCCCCCAAGGCAGCATATAAGGTGCCCCATAAGCTGGCCAAACCTAAGGTGCCGCGAAAGATGCCCCAGGGATGCCAAGGTGACACAGCAGATGATGCCCAGGGGCACAAAGGTGCCCCAAAGTCACAAGCATGGAATGTATGGCTCAAACACAGATGTAACCATAACAATGCACAGAGCACAAAGGAAAGGCAATGAACAAGTAATGGAAGGAAGTAGATGATGGAGCTCATGGACCAGCCAAATCTGCATGCAGCCCAAGTGGCAGCAGGTAAAGTGGACAAACATATTGGGGGCAGCTGTACTGATTTACAGGGTGATGGTAATGTACAGTTCAACAATGACAGTATGTGGCAGAGGATCGGGATACGTGTCCACCAGAGGAGGTAGAGGTGGCAGGATAAGTGCAATGACAGGAGGACAGAGGAGAGCAGTGCCATGCAGAACAGACACAGGAGAGGAAAACATGAAGAGCCGCAATGCAGAAAGTGTGCCAGTGCAGGACATGGGGTAACAGCCTTCACATTAGGGCAGGATGCCACACAGCTGGCACACACACATAGACGGACAGAAGGATGGGTGGCAACAGTGATGAGGGTATAATGTGGCGGCAGCACAGATCTGCCTGTTACATGAATAAAACGTAGTTGTGTAGGATAGCCATAAAAAAAAGGGGAACAGAGAGGAATCTAACCCATGACCTCTGCTACTGAAGTCATTGCATTAACCATTGTGCTACATCACTATGGGAGTTATCATACCAATGGCTGGCTACAGAAAGAGTGCACATCACCATAAAACTGTCTGCTGTGGCTACCAGGATAGGATAGAACCAACAGTACCCATAATGCGATTCACATGCAGAACAGCAGTCTACATCTGCTCACCAGATGGGGTATGCACCTCTACAGCACATCAGCTTGGTAGAGGGGAATGACTGTGCGTGTTACTGGCACAGAGTACCCAAAGGCCATGCCAATGTGTGTGTTCTGTGCTCACCCTGAGGGTGAGGTGGAGTGGCCAGCACCAGGTCCACAGTACCGGGGTTGGTTGAGGTGGGCTATGCTGCAGGTCTCCATCAGTGTCAGTGTTACAGGTATTTGTTGCAGTCACCTTTAGGAGGTCTCTGTGTCCATTTGTAATTGCCAGTCATGTCTGGCCCTTGTGGACCATGATGCACACAACATAGTGCATATCCATTGTGCTTGCTATGGTCACCTGTTTAGGGAGCAGGGGTGTGTCAGGGCTCACATGGTGACAATGTACTTAGCAAACCACCCTCTCTGGGTCGGGGTGGGGGACATGATCTTCCCCCAACAGACCCGCACTCTCACCCTTTGCAACAGGGGCAGTGGAGGTACATGAGGACAGGGTGTGGGACCAGCAACCCCAGTCCTGGTGGTGAATGGACAGCTGCTGAAGAACTGCACTTGGGACAGGGCCACTGGCAGATAGGTAGTGGGCCCAGTCAGCTCAGCTGCCCCCCACTACAATCTGACATTCACCAGCAGAGGACAGTCAGTGTGCACCTGCTGCACCCTGCAAGGTGGTGCGGTCATATGGATGCTAACTGCAGACAGTCTGCTAGCTAGTGCATAGTGCATGTTCCTGGAGGAACTGTGTGCACCCAAAACTGGGATGTCAGCACACACACCATGCAGGTATATCAGTGATTGGGCCCCAGAAAAGAGAACTCATAAATATCACTTGAGAGAAATACTGTATAGCACTATGGGGGAACCTAGCCATGCCATGGCCACTGCTCAGTCAGGGTGAGAGCGACCTCCCAGTATGACATGCTGTGGCCACCCTGTCCGTGCAGGTGGAGGTCGGGCACTACAATGTCCCAGCCATTGCCCTATACCCTGTGCAAATGCATCCTGCCCATGCCACCCTGTCCGGGCCATACCCACAGTACCTTGCTCCTCATTATGCACATTGGCAGGCTAACACTGGAAACAGTGCAATCAATGTGGGCTCAGTAAGGTGTAGGCAGCCACAGCACACTGGATAGACAGATACACACTCCCACACCTATGCCAGCATTGTGCAAATATAGAAGTTTGTGGCAGCCCTGGCCACCACACCAGTCCTGGGCACAGTGCAGGCATTGCTATGGTACTCAATACTATTAGGGTCACTCCCCAGGGTGGTAATCACTGTCAGAATCAATAACTGAAACACACTCCACAGATATCAGAAAGGTTGCTATGATGAATCTCTATCAAAAAATTGTGTTTAACTTAGGATTTGTTAGCTGACATTAATCATAGCAACCTTTTGATATATGTGGAATGTGTTCCCAAGTTTAGGATGGCATTGCTAAGGTATGCAAGTGCTAGTATTGGGAGATGCTGCTGCACGCAGGGCCCAACAGCCTGACTCTCCATGAGGCTTTGGATAGTGGAGCCTCTGGGTGTGGGTGTTTATTCCCCTGTTGGCCGCTGCTCTAGGGAAGAGGTTCCCAACTCCGGTCCTGGTGGGCCAAACACTGTTCAGGTTTTCATGCTGTCCCTAATGAATATGCATGAGATACATTTGCATACCATGCGGGCGGCGCATACAATTGCAGCACAGGCATATTTATTAGGGACAGCATGAAACTGAATGGTGTTTGGCCCTCCAGGACTGCAGTTGGGAAACTCTGCTCTAGGTATTGCACATGTTTATGGTGTCTGTGCTCTGTAGGGTAAAATATAGGCGTTTCAAGCATGTTTATTTTATCTGCAATAAAGGTTCTGTCTTTAGTACCATGGTTTAGTACTGGGTAAAATATGGGGACAGGTTTGGCAGGAGCCACAGCTGGGACTTGAACTTGTGACTCATGAACATACTGGCTGTGTGTACTGCACCAAACTGTTGCCACAGGGACAGTTCATTCCCTGGGGATACCATGACTGTTCGTCAGACAGACCCTGTCTGTTGCAGTGCATGGCACCCACCTAAACAGGACTAGGCCATGGTCTACTGTGGGCAGATGCCACTGCCCCCTCTGTCACCAGCACCCCTCTGCCACCATGCTGCCATTCCATTATGCCGGTGGTGCTGGTGGTGCGCAGTCCCAGGCCATCCAGTATGCCAGTAGGCAACTGCCTATGGTGTGGGTTCTTGGGTAGGGGTGCCTACATGGACATGCGTGCTTCCCCCCCCCACACCACCTGCCAATGTTATGTGCCCTTGGGGGTACCTGCTGGGTAATCTCCCCTGTGACACTGTGGGACACACACTCATGCCCATGTTGGACCCTCATCAGTTGCTGTCTTGCTGCTTTACAGTTTCAGCACTCCTATGTGCCACCTAGGCATCTGCCTAGCCCGCACTGTGCCCCAGATGGACCACAGCATGTGCCGCCTGCAGCCCTCTATATCCCATTTACAGCATCAGTACAGTTGCCCTTTCCTACGTGCCCACTCTGCTGTTACTGCACATGTGCATGCCATAACAAACCTGCCCAATATAAACAAGAAAAAACCCTGATCAGCACTATTTCAATGTGGGATTATTCACTTTGTAGAGGGACAGAGAATAGACCCTTCCAAACATGATATCTTATTTTTTGGGCTTTTTTCAGTGGTGTTGCTTTATGTTTATCATTAATATCACTTTTGGACAGCTTGGTTATTGGGATTTCAAATGTGGTTCTGGTCCTTTTATATGTTTATTTGCCTTTTTGGTTCCTGCACATGTATCACAACTATCACTTTTTCTGGGTTTCCCTGCCTTTGCTGCACATTGCTGACTGAATGGTTTCTCTTTCCTGCAAATGTGCCTTAACGCGAGGGTTTCACTGGCGTTAGTGTTCAGACCCGGATTTCACAGCGTTAGTGTGCCTGGAGCCTCTCCCCTCCCACTCTTCACCCATTGACCCCTTCTCTCCGCCCTCTGGGAAGCCTTACTCCACCCTTCAGACCCGGATTTCACAGCGTTAGTGAGCCTTAACACCACCGCCGTGTTATCGCACGTTAATACCACCGCTGCGACGTTAAGACGGTTTAGTAAACATACCCCAATGTATTCATGGGCAGTTAAAGGCAGTGTATGTGGGTGCGGTGATTTCATTCAGCATGACCTGGTCCATGTTTGGTTAGTATAGGTCACATAAGGGTGGAGGTTTGTGCTGGAAGGGCTCCTGCATGGTGTAGAAAGAGGTGAAGGAGTAGTATAATAATGAGGATGTCGATGTATGGTCTCATGTTATGATTGTTTGCACTGCTCTCCATGTGCTCTGATTTTCTGCAGGACTTCTATGGTGTGGTAGCTTGAATGAGTGAGTGCCTCTTAGCTTTAAGGTTGTGGCACTTGCTTATCTTGGGTAGGTTACATCGTTTGTGGGTGATTAGTGGGTAGCCACTCTGCAGCTACTCCAAGGGCCACGTCTAAGAGCTCTTTGGCGTGGCCCCTAGGCACGGGCCAGCCAGGCATGGGTGCATCTGAAGTCGTGCTGATTTAAAGCATGCTGGTGTTACTGGGTAATGACGCTGCAAGCAGAGCTTAGCTATCTGGTCTGCTTTCCTTTCAGCACTGTTGGGCAACGTGCAGCAGAAAGGGCCCTTTGCAGAGATGCAATGTAAGCAATGGATTCAGGCTGAGTGTTCACCTCTTGAGTGCTGGGTTGGCGCTCTGTGGAGTTCCTGATGTTAGGCAGTAAGTTCTTTCTGCTGCTCATAGCCGGTGCTTATTTCTTTATAGCTCATGCATTGTAAGTAGTAGCTCGACATTCCTAAAAAAAACATTCATTCAGGGATATAATTATGGCAACTTCAAAAAAAGAAAAAAATATACCTTTAGCCAAACAAGAGGAATTACAATTAACAAAACATTTTTTAAACAAAAAGTCACCTCAAAAACAATATATTTAAATAAGAAAACCAATTCCTCAGTGCTCTGATCTTCAAAACATTCCAATACCATCGATCTTCATCAGCCTACAAACACTCAACAAAGGAATCTTATGCACAAGGTTCTCCACATTTTCAATACAGAAATCCCTAGATCTTCCATACAAGAATCCCCAATGCCAACCGGCACCCAAGCGTTTTGCTCATCTGAGTTTCTTCAGGGAATTATCCAATCATTCAGATGCAAAATCTATAAAAATAATAATGATAATAATAATAATAATTTAACATAATATCTATTTACTCAACCAAACCAATATAAACCACCACATCCTCAAAAACCCTCACCTCAATAGTGCAGAGCAATCGATCCCGAAACAGCATTCCAATCTATACCACAAAAAACACATTAAATCAGGAAATACCAAATATACCAGCATAAAGAACATTATTTAAAACAAAACAAAAAACATACTTACTGAATCTTCTCATTATTATGTACTTCAAGCGATCAGATCCATCACAGATCAAAGTCAACCAGCACTTCAACATGCAGGTTGGCCCAAAAAAGTGAGAACATCTCGCAAATTAAAAGCTTAGTTTACTTATTTACCTTTTTTAGCTATATAACGCCTTTATTTCAACAATTTCCAGTCACCATCTTTTTTTTTTTAATTTGTCAGTCGTTTATATCTGTCTTTTTGAATTTTTAAATAACTTATATGCTACGAGATGTTCTCACTTTTTTTGGTCCAACGAGGGAGCACTTCACCACGTTATATGAAAGACACCCAGTCTATGATACGTGGTGATCAAACAAGGATACTTTATTAATAAACCTGAGAGCCCGACACAGGCCGTGTTTCATATTTGTCACTTCATCAGGGGATACAGGTTTGCCGTATTTTACGGTCTAACGTCTATCGTTGAAACTTGGACTCTTTCTCAAAGGTGAGTCTCTGTTTCTTTTGTCTCAATATCTGAAGGATCTTGTATGAAGAAGAACTGCCATCTACTTCGCAAAGTAGACGGCAGTTCTTCTTCATACAAGATCCTTCAGATATTGAGACAAAGGAAGCAGAGACTCACCTTTGAGAAAGAGTCCAAGTTTCAACGATAGACGTTAGACCGTAAAATATGGCAAACCTGTATCCCCTGACTCACTTTTTTTGGGCCACTCTGTAAATCCTTGACTAAAAAATGCCTATAAAACCAACTTCCTGCCATTACCCCTAAGGATTTATGTCAAAGTGCTGGTTGGCTTTGATCTGTGATGGATCTGATCGCTTGTATGCTGGTATATTTGGTATTTTCTAATTTAATGTGTTTTTTTGTGGTATAGATTGGGATGCTATTTCGGGATGGATTGCTCTGCCCTTTTGAAGTGAGGGCTTTTTGGGGATGTGGTGGTTTATATTGGTTTGGTTGAGTAAAGAGGTATTAATTTAAATTATTACTATTATTCTTTCTTTATAGATTTTCTTTATAGAATCTAAGAATGTTGTCTCTAAGAATGCTGTCTGGATGACTGGATAATTCTCTTGTATGGAAGATCTAGGGATTTCTGTATTGAAGATTAGAGTGTTGAGGATTTGTCTTTCTTCTTTAAAATATCTTGTTTGTGAGGTGATCTTTTTGTTGATTGTAATTCCTCTTTTTTGGTTGAGGGTATATTTTTTCTGTTTTTGCAGTAGTAGTTCAAGGCAAGTTACATTCTGTTTCTGTTTATTTCCCTGTCCCTTGAGAGCTTATGATCTATGTTAGTTCCTGGGTCAATGGAAAGTTAAGCATCTTGCCCATGGTCATAAGAAGCAGCAGTTTTATTTATTTATTTACATTCTCTTATATACTATGCTATTCTGCATCAGTGCGGTTTACATTGAACAAACTGAAATTACATTGAACAGGGCATTATAACTTGGAGAAAAGTATTTTACAGGGAACATGGGCTATGGAGGGTTAAGTGGCTTGCCCAAGACCACAAGGAGCTCCTGTGGGACTAGAAACCCCAGTCCTTCTGGCCCAAGGTTACTGTCCTCTAGTGGGATTTGAACCCCTGACCTTCCGGCCTGAAGTACCTTGCCCCAACCACTAGGCCACTTCTCTACTCAGTTGGACTTGAACCCTGGCTCCCAGGCCACAACTCTAACCACTAAGCTGCTCCTCCACTCCACAGTGAAGCTTCCTCAATGCTTCTTTGCATCCCATTATTATTTTTGTCTTATTATGTAGAACTTCTTTTCCACTAAAAATGTTTTCTTTGGTGTATGATATATATCTTTGAAATATGTTTATTTATTTATTTCAGTTTTTTATATACCGCACTATTTATAATCAGCACGGTTTACAGATGAACGCAAAGACCAGAACAACAGGCTGTTCGGTATTACATATAACAGGAGTATAAACTTGGATAACATGGGAGAACTATATACATAGAATAAATATTCAATATGTTTTGATCATATTCTCATGCTTCGGCCTCTGTGCTGTGTGTGTGTGTGTGTGTGTATATATATATATGTGCTCAGGTCTCATCCTATAGAACCTATAGCTCAGACTATTACCATTTTGGTTAGGGAAAAGTAATTTGAGGAGAAGTTGGAGTTATTGAAGATGAAGGAATTATGGAAATTACCTATAGCAAAAAAAATCATTGACCGTGATCTTAAAGTGAGCAGCTGAAGTTGGCAGAAGACTGGGGAGAATTGAAGCGAGCTAAGAATCTAGTGAAAAGTCTTAGAATTGTATAGTCAGCATGCCAAAGAGGCCTCAAATGGTGAGAAGAAGTGGTAAGGAGAGAAAAGAAAGAGCAAAGATACATAGTTTTTATGTTATAAAGAGAAAGTGAAACAATAAAAGTTGAGGTGGCAAAGATGTGAATTATTGAGTCAAAAATTGGCACATTCTATCAGCTCTTTATAGAGTAGAGAGTTTTAGAAGTGTATCAAGGAAGTTAATACTGTAATGTGAAAATGCTAAATAACAATTTCTACCATTATTAGCAATGCACGAAGGACAAAATGTGGACTTCTGGGGAAGATCATCATACAGAATGTTAAGGTTCCTTATTTGTAGGGTTAACCATGTTATCATTAGTAGTAGTGCAACTAATATCCATTGGATATCTACCATATATCTAATATCCAAGACTACAAACCCCAACTGATCTTTATTTTTCCTCTTTCAATAATTCCGTAGGTAATTTCTGAAGAAAGAATCATCAGAACTGAGTATGGACTTCTGATCCGCAGCTTGCAGAAGAAAGATTCGGGAACATATATTTGCAAAGCACAGGAGCACACCTTCATCCACACCATAATGAAGCTGAATGTCAGGGTCATAGAGAATGAGCAAATGGAAGCCAACCAGAAAATGGAAGAGGAAGATGCTCGGACAAGAGATTTAATAATTGAGTCACGGCTCAGATACAAAGATTATATCCAGCTGCTCAGCAGCCCACACTTCAGCCTGGACGAGTACTGTGAGCAAACATGGCACAAGGAGAAAAAAAGACAACGCAACAAAGGCGGGGCCAAGTGGAAGCATGTTCAAGAGATCAAGAAAAAGAGAAATAGGAGGCATCAGGAACGGAAACATTCAGCCGCTAGAGTGGAGTCTACATAGTTTGTATATATGAACATGAATATAGGAAAGGACCTGCAATAATGCCAGCATGCGCTCCAGTTTCTGCCTGCATGCTCCTCCTAAACTATACTGCAGCTCGTTCCTTCATACAGGACTGTACATACCAGAGACAGCACATAGCTCTTCTACTGTATACAGCGGCCTAGTGTTTCAAACTGAAGAATAATTCCTTTAGAGTTTCATAGTTTTACTGTTTTCGTGTACTTCCTTTATATGAATTAAGCTAATAAGCTGGGTATGTGGTTCTCTATTTATTAAAATATTCCATAGGTATATGATTCCCATGAATATTTTGACATGGAACCCAGGGTAAGCCTGAAATTGTTTTTTTATTTTTAATTTTCATAATGCAGTAAACATTGATATGGGCTGCAAACCCCATTTCTAATGCAGTACGCCATAGCCTGCTTTATCTGGGAGCTGTAAATGGTTGAATTTGTAGCTCTCATTTCTCATATTTAAAGAGCTGGAGTCCAATCTCATGTTTGGTCTCTAAGAATGTTAATGGGCCTAACTTAGTCTTAATAATGCTGAAACTCTTCCTTTCTTTTAAGTCCAAAACCAGGTTAATTTTGGCGTAACTCTCTGGATGCCTTATTACCACTAATCAGCTGCACTTGCTGGGTGTCAATACTGCAACTTCCCTTTAAGAAAGGTTTTTGCATTTCAGTGTTAAAATCATCCTCAATATCAAAACCTAACTGAAGCCACAGTTCTCCCACAGTTTGCATTGCAGAATTGCCACAGTTTTAGTGACGGAACAAGAGCAAGTTATTTCCACTGCATCTACTGTACAATCTTTTTGAAGCTAAATTATTGTCCTTTTCCAAATGTTTGATGATGGCGATGGAGGACAGACCGCACCTGGTTCAATATTGGTGATTTGGAAGCTTTCACATGGCTAATGCTTAAAGGTAGCTTAGAATTACAAATAAAGGGGCAGGCTTATCAAAATGTGCCATGTTAGCACCTATTAGGCTGCAAACATTAGCATGGAGATCTGTGCTGTGGGGGGGGGGGAGGGGGAGGGGGAAGGAGGGGGCGTGTCCGCCATGTACCCTTGTGGTTAAAGCAGGGAGATGCAGCCTAATGCACTAAGCAGCCTGCGCGCTTAACACAGAGTAGGTGTCTTTACCACCATGCACTGTGTAGCGATAAGTGCACCTGTGCTAACAGAAATCTTTGCAGTGCCATCAACACCCACGCTGCCCCAACCCACGCTGCCCCAACCCCAGCCCACACTGCCCCTGCCCCAGCCCACGCTACCCCTGCCCACGCTGCCCCTGCCCACGCTGCCCCTGCCCCAACCCATGCTGCCCCAGCCCACGCTGCCCCTGCCCATGCTGCCCCTGCCCCAGCCCACGCTGCCCCAACCCCAGCCCACGCTACCCCTGCCCACGCTGCCCCTGCCCATGCTGCCCCTGCCCCAACCCATGCTGCCCCTGCCCACGCTGCCCCTGCCCCAACCCATGCTGCCCCTGCCCCAGCCCCACGCTACCCCTGCCCCAGCCCCAGCTACCCCTGCCCCAGCTGCCCCAGCCCCCGCTACCCCTGCCCCAGCCCCAGCCCACGCTACCCCTGCCCCAACCCACGCTGCCCCAGCCCCTGCCCACGCTGCCCCTGCCCCAGCCCACGCTACCGCTGCCCCAGCCCACGCTGCCCCTGCCCCAGCCCAGGCTACCCCTGCCCCAGCCCACGCTACCCCAGCCCCAGCCCACGCAGCCCCAGCCCACGCTACCCCAGCCCCAGCCCACGCTGCCCCAGCCCCAGCCCACGCTGCCCCAGCCCCAGCCCACGCTACCCCTGTCCCAACCCACGCTGCCCCAGCCCACGTCCCATCATGCGCTAAAGGTAAGCAGGGGGTTTCTATGGGGTTGCCCTTCCCTAACAGTCACAGTAAACTTCACACTGTTGGTGTACTTTTGTGAACATGACCTAAAGTGAAGCTCAGTATAATAAATACCTCTCAGAGCCAACAGGCAAGCCAGGCAGTCACCTGGGGCAGCAGCTTTGGGGTGGGTGGCGGGGGGGAAGCGGCAAAGAGCAGTTGCAGTCAAGGCAAAGCAATAGGTAATGACAACCATCATGTGCTTTTATTAGGGTAAATAGCTTTTCAACAATGCTGTAAAAATATTTCAATGCAAACAAACCCAAACCCAAATATAAACCCCCAATTCAAAACATTATTTTTGTCGGAAGAGACTGGAGGCGACTGAAATGAAAGCCCAGTCACACCAGGCAACCTATTCCCTTTTAATTATTTGAACTAAAATGCTGTACTTAACTTATGGAATGTTCCAGTGAAGTTTCGAAGTTTCATGCATATTAAAAGAATTTTTCTACCACAAAGCGGTCAGGTAGCAGGTCCACGACGTACATTTGATTTTTGAGCTACAGGCTGTTCATCCTTCTGGATTAAACAAAGAAGTGGAGTGGTTTAGCTTGCTGTAACGTCATCCATGACACTAAGGGATTCCCTGATGATGGTGGGGTCTCCCATTTAGTTGATTGGAGCTCTCAATTGATTAGCAGTAAGTGTTAGCCAATAACAAAAATTTCCCCTTTATATAACCAGTGGGGTTTAGAGATTATGGAAGTTCTTTTCAGCGGTATGTTTGAGGAGCATGAACACTTGAAACAGGGCCTAGGGCCCGAAACGTACGTCGTGGACCTGCTACCTGACTGCTTTGTGGTAGAAAAATTCTTTTGATATGCATGAAACTTCGAAACTTCACTGGAACATTTCATAAGTTAAGTACAGCTTTTTAGTTCAAATAATTAAAAGGGAATAGGTTGTCTGGTGTGACTGGGCTTTCATTTCAGTCGCCTCCAGCCTCTTCCGACAAAAATAATGTTTTGAATTGGGGGTTTACATTTGGGTTTGGTTTTGTTTGCATTGGACTTTATATTTTGACCGAACCAAGGATTGGGAACTTTTTCACGTAAAAATATTTCAAGCAAAGTTTAATATTGAAAAGTATGCTGTCCAATTATGCAATTTCACAGGGTCATGCGGGGAGGGATGTGTTGGGATGATCATTTAATTATCAAAAACTTAAGAAAGGGGGTGTAGGAACATGCAACTGAATTTGTTGGAGGGGGGATGCAAGGCTGCCGGTTCAGCTAGGGAGCCTAATACCCAGACTGGACATACGCAGCACTGTACAGTGGTGATTAAATATCGTGCTACAATGAAATTAGAAAAAACAAATACAGCTGTTTCTAGGAGAAAGTGTGTGTGTGTGGGGGGGGGGGGGAGCTTTTCTCCAGTGCTAGAACCGGATTAAAGATCGCAGCATGGTTGCCTGATGTCTTGTACTGTTGATGTTCCTAGCAGATCTTGGCATCTATTATACTATATTGTAACTATCACAAAAAGTGGATTTATAACTATCATTACTTTCTAGTAAAATGGACGCACCTTCCGGTTTCGCTATACCTGCTTTCGGCTTCCCTGAAATCCCACAATCTTTATTAGCTTCAGCTGGGAATGTACTTCCCCTGGAACAGATGCAAAACATGTTAATATCTCTGGGTCCTCTAAGTCTTTTAACATATGTAAAAGAAAAGAAAAGAAAACAAAAAATGAAAAACAGAACCTAAATGTACAGGGATTGTATTACATTATTCTGTAATATATATTAAAAGGATTCACTGTATTTTTGGGAGTCATATGTATTATCCGATCCAATCAAACTTTGGAGTCAGATTCCATGTTTAGCTAATCAGGAGAAGTTTTCTTAGAATGACATAAGCAGCGGTTAAAGATGTGGCGTGAAATTACCACCCTCATTGACAAAAATACGCCTCACACTTAAGCAGAGGTACGATGGCTATAAAATCAATTCCTCAAATTTACAGCTAGGCTCCCAGGTAAATGTCATAGGTCACTCAAAATATGAAATGCCAGATCTCAAGACCTGTGCGTGCACTGCTGCCCTGGAATCAGGTGATGAGAGGTTTCACAGCTAGAAGTCTAGGAGTCAACGTTACAAATCAGCACAAACTGCAAATGAAAGAAAAATACAAAGTAACTGGTTCTGACAAATTCTGGCAAAAAAACAAACTGAAGACTTTACCTTGCTAGATAAATTTTGTTCTACAGTAGGAAGTGAGGTTTGTGGGATGCCAGATGGATGTTTAAATGTTGCAAAATGAACATTTGTATTATTATAATCACTCAAAAGTCAATATTTAAAGGGACTTGCATGTTTAGCTTTGACTACTAAGGGAGTCACTTTAGAAGCGCGATTCATGATTTGCTCATTCAGGTGTTCCAATTACATCCATGCCCCAAGAACCATTTTTAAAAGGCCTGAAATTGCACGTGCCTAATGTGATCATGTCCATGTCAGAGGTGTGTCCAGGTGCATGTCTGATCATACCCAGCAGCAGACACATCGATAACGATACCTGCCACTCGACATAATTAGGCATTTAAAGGTGCTCGATTTGGCCAGCTATCAACAGTAGCGCAAGAATTTGCTTCAAAGAAACCCAGCAGGTAAATATCGAGGCCTTTTTGTTTGCTGTCAGACCATTGTGCATCTCTGTTTGCAAAATGGCATGCTAGGGACATGCATGTGACTGCATGTGCATTCTGAAATGCTGGCAAGGACACAGCTATGTTGCCGGGTCCACCATCGTCGATATTTCACATGTGCATGTTTCAAAGCTTGCCTATCTGCTTAGCTGTGTCCAGGGATGTCTTCTGCATACCTCAGTTTCTTTCTATGCTGATGGAGAGAGATTGATTTTGGAACGCATATTCACGTGCCCACCCTTTCTGCTGCCTCTCCACGGAATTTTGGACGTTTTGATGTGCAAGTCTCAGATAGCCTCTAAACAGTCTTGACACTACTTGATAGTGCAGTTGAAAATCTCTCTAACCCTTGCTGCACTATCCGGATAGAGCCAGGGTGCAATGGGCATAGAATGAGTGCGAAACAGCAGCTACACCAAGACCAGGAAGAGAGAACTCTGAAGATAACCCATTTAACTCTGTGTATAGCGGCTAAATATTGCCAATATGGGCATCATTTTATAACGATGTACCTACTGTTATGCATGAAAGTAGACTTCTAAAAGGGGTATTTTACTTATTAAAATGGCCTCTTATAAACTAGCATCCATTGCAGAGCTATGCATGTGAATTAAAATGTGCTTCTGTCCCCTGTGGACAGAGAGGCAGAGCTCAGTAGAGTAAGTACACACAGTGATTATAAAATTTACAAAATGTAGGTGGAGCGGTACGGCTGATGTAAGTGATCATGCTTTAAAGGAGGCTTAAAGTAGCTGCATTTTGGCTGCCTCAAACTAGCCACCTTGTTATAAAATTTTCCTCAACATCTATAGCCAGTAGTAGTGACCGCATGC
The DNA here is from genome assembly GCA_033557465.1 of Ichthyophis bannanicus. Taxonomy (NCBI): domain Eukaryota; kingdom Metazoa; phylum Chordata; class Amphibia; order Gymnophiona; family Ichthyophiidae; genus Ichthyophis; species Ichthyophis bannanicus. The sequence goes on along the minus strand of CM066038.1, from coordinate 10,917,354 downwards.
TACATATATTCATCACCATCACTTACTCACGCAAAGATACTAAATAAATAAACTTTCTTTAAATTTTGTCGCTCCTGTTAACAACACTGTGTAAGGGCCTAATTCTGGGATGTGGGTTGTGAGGCTTCACGTCCCAGCAGGATGTGCAGCCCAACAAGCCGTCCGGGCCCTATTCTCCCTCTAGCTCTCCCCATACTTACATAAGAACATAAGATATGCCATACTGGGTCAGACCAAGGTCCATCGAGCCCAGTATCCTGTTTCTAACAGGGGCCAATCTAGGTCATAAATACCTAGCAGTTTCCCCAATGCTTGTATTGAGTCAAGTAGTGATATCACGGGTCCCTTTTAAAAATGGTTTATGGACCTTTCCTCCAGGAACTTGTCCAAACCTTTTTTAAACCCAGCTACACTAACAGCTTTTACTACATCCTCCGGTAGCAAATTCCAGAGTTTGATTACACGTTGAGTGAAAAAAATATTTTCTCTTATTAGTCTTAAATAGTTTACCCTGTAGCTTTATTGCATGTCCCCTAGTCTTCCTATATTCTGATAACGTAAATAATCGATCTACGTTTACCCGTTCCATTCTGTTGAATAATTTATAGACTTCTGTCTTATCTCCCCTCAGCCATCTCTTTTCCAGGTTAAAGAGCCCTAATCTTTTTAGCCTTCCTTCATACGGGTATCCTTCCATCCCCTTTACCATTTTGGTGGCTCTTCTCTGAACCTTTTCTAATATCGCTATATCCTTTTTAAGATACAGCAACCAGAATTGCACACAATATTCAAGGTGCGGTCGCACTATAGAACGATATAGAGGCATTATAATATCCTTTGTTTTATTTTCCATTCCTTTCCTTATCATACCTAGCATTCTATTTGCTCTCTTGGCCACCACTGCACACTGGGCAGAGGGTTTTAACATGTTATCCACAATGACGCCTACATCTTTTTTCTGGTTGGTAGTTCCTAATGTGGAACTTTGGATCGTGTAACCATAGTTTGCGTTGTTCTTCCCTAGGTGCATAACTTTGCACTTATCCACATTAAATTTCCTCCACCATTTCGATGCCCAGTTTTCCAATTTATCAAGATCTTCTTGCAAATTTCCACAATCCTTTCTATCTTTTAATGAGTTCCTAATCCACAATAGTACAATGCCTCCTATCCCATGACTCTTTAGTTTTGCCAAAAGTCTCTGATGAGGGACTTTATCAAAGGCTTTCTGAAAGTCCAAATACATTATATCAACTGACTCACCTTTGTCTACCTGTTTATTCACACCTTCAAAAAAACCATAGCAGATTAGTAAGACAAGTTCTTCCTTGTCTAAATCCATGTTGGCTGTCTCCCATTAGGCCATGACTATCTAAATGCTGAGTAATTTTGTTCTTTATGATGGTTTCTACCATTTTTCCCGGTACTGACGTCAGGCTCACCGGTCTGTAGTTTCTCGGATCACCCCTGGAACCCTTTTTAAAAATTGGCGCTACATTGGCGATCCTCCAATCTTCAGGTATTACAGATGATTTTATTTATTTATTTATTTATTTATTTTATTTAGCAAGCATTTGTAGCCCGCTCCTTCCAGCGATCAGAAGCGGGTAGGATTACTATTGTGAAACTGCCGAATCAAGGCAGGTACAAATTTTGTTTACATACAGATTGTCAGAAAAGCACATCATACAGAGTTAACACTTCTTAGCTATGGGGGAGTTCATTTACATATATACATAAATACATATATACAGGATAAGCTTTTTGGCCACAGTGGTCAGGGGCTGCTCCATCTGTGGATTTAGTTCAGGTTGAAATGAGATTGGAAAATGTGCGTTTTGAGTTTCTTTCTGAAGTCTAGAAGGTCATTGCTAGCTCGTAGTTCTGGTGGGAGTTGGTTCCACAGTGTTAATGATAGTTCACAGATTACTAATAGAAGGTCTGCAATCTCTGTGAACTATCATTTTAATGATAGTTCACAGATTACTAATAGAAGGTCTGCAATCTCATATTTCAGTTCTTTCAACACCCTTGGATGTATACCATCTGGTCCAAGTGATTTGCTACTCTTCAGTTTATCAAATAGTTGTAATACATCTTCCCGGTATAGGGATATTTCTTTCAATTCTTCTGCAGTATCACCTTTAAATATCACTTCAGTCATAGGTAACATCCCTACATCTTCCTCAGTAAAGACTGAAGCAAAGAATTAATTCAGTCTCTCCGCTATAGCCTTGTCCCCTCTTACTGCCCCTTGTACCCCTCAATCATCTAATGGACCAACTGACTATCTCACAGGTTTTTTGCTACAAATGTACTTGAAAAAGTCTTATTTATATGTTTTTGCTTCCACAGCAAGTTCCTTCTCAAATTCTCTCTTTGCCTGCCTTAGCAATGCCTTGCATTTAACTTGCCAGTGCTTGTGCTGTTTCCAGTTTTCATCGTTTGGCTCTTTTTTCCATTTCCTGAAAGATGCTTTTTTGGCAACAACAGCCTCTCTGACCTCACCTTTAAACCATGCTGACAGTTTTTTGGATTTCCTTTCACTTTTCTTAAATCATGGAATACAGCTGGTCTAGGCTTCCAAGACAGTATTTTTAAACAAAACCCAAGCTTGATGTAAGTCTTTAACATTTGCAATTGCTCCTTTTAGTTTTTTCTTAACTATTTTCCTCATTTTATCATAGTCTCCCTTTTGAAAGTTAAAAGGTAGTACTGTGGACTTCCTTGCCATCCCTCCTCCATTAATTAAATCAAAGTGATCATGCTATGATCACTATTGCCAAGTGGCTGCAACACCCTTATCTCTAGCACCAGATCTAGTGTTCCACTAAGGACTAGGTCCAATATGGCTTCCCCTCTGGTCAGTTCATGAATCAGTTGCTCCAAGAAGCAGTCATTTATTTCATCTTGTCATGATGTGGGTATCAATAAAGATGAGAACTTGAAAAGAAACCCTGTTTCTTTTAGGAATCTGGATGTGCAGTTACCTCCAGGCACAGCTAGAGAGAGCAGGAATGACCATACAGGAGCTAATGAGCCTAAGAGGGCTAATGATTTGCACCTGGGAATGACCCCGGAACTCTTGAAGGAAAGATTCCTTTATAAGCAGAGCTGAATGCCAGCAAGGCAGAGGAGCAAGCAGAGAAAGGAGCAAAGAAGGACCTGAGAAGGAACAGAGACAGAGGGACGTCTTCACAAGGAGGAACAGCTCTATTGAGAGGATCAGCTCCAAGAGAAGGAGTAAGTGAAAGAATCCTATGTGAGCAAGCCCAAAGGAATAGAGTTCACAAGGGTGAAGTTCAGAAGGGCCAGGCTAAGCGTGCAGCTGTTCAACGGGAGTTTGTTAGAGCCAGCACTGAAGCTAGAGTGTGTGCCACTCCCTGTTCTCATAGTGTTCCTGACTCAAGAGCAGAGAGACATAAGCAAAGAACCAGAGAGAACGGTTTGGAGGAAAGCTTGCAGTTTCTGGGAAATACTAACCAAGTTTTACCAGGCAAGAAAGGAAAAGCACTGTCTGACAAAGTTAAGTTCTTACCAAGGGAGAAAAGGGAGTCCACGTCAGGTTTTACCAAACTGCCAGAAAGCACAGCCTTGCCTAAAGCTTACAGGCAGAGAACCTGTTACAGGAGGAAAGTTTCTGAAAGAGAAAACTCCACGGATCCAAACCAGCCAGACTCCAGGTATGAAAGCTTTATTGATGATACTAAATTCTTGAGTCCAAAAGGCCCTGTTAAAACAAATGCTCACTCTGTAAAGAAGAAGAAACCAGAGTGGTTTCAGAAAATCCCTAAAGCACTTAGAACAAAGTGGTATTGGAGACAAGACCCTAGAAACATTTCACACAGACCTGTATCAGACAGGGACAATGACTATTCCAATGATAAATATAGTGATGAATCCATGGAAATAGAATGCATAAATACTGTTCCCACTCCTCAACCTGAACAGATGGATTGTGATTTGTGCATGGCCTCGTGCCAGGAGTCTGTAGCCACTGTGTAACCTAGAAGAAGCTTGTAGAATTCTTATGCTATTGGAATGAACTGAATTCCTCTGATCAAGCCTTGCCTTAATTGTGAAGTTTAACAATTAAGCAGATGATTTGAATGCTGGTACCTTTTGAAACAAAGGACTTTCTGTTTGATTCTTAATGTCTTATTTTGAACCCTTGCACTGACGGGGAATAAAAGCCTTGTTTTCCCTACACTTGGTTTCGTTAATGAGTGCTCTTAGGAAGCTGGAATAAGTAAGAACGTTTTCTACGTCAAATGAACCTTACATTCCCTTTGGCTCCCTAAAATAATCTTTGCCGTGGAGCATACCCATAATTCTAATGGCGTAGACGGGGCTCCCCACGACAATCTAGTTACTTTATCTCCCTAGCATGCCCTGCCGTAACACTGACCCAGTCGATACCGGGGTAATTGAAATCACCCATTTTACTGTGCTGTAATGTTTGTTAGCTTCTTTGTTTTCTTTGAGCATTTCATCATCCATTTGTTCATTCTGGCCAGGCGGTTGATAGTACACCCCCACTGCCATTGCCTTCCCCTTTTTACATGGGATTTCAATCCATAGAGATTCTACAGCAAATTTTGTTTCCTGCAAAACTTTAATCCTTTCTGACTCAATGCCCTCTCTAATATAGAGTGCAATCCCTCCACCAATTTGATCAGCTCTATCATTACGATATAGTTTGTACCCAGGTATCACAGTGTCCCACTGGTTGTCCTCCTTCCACCATGTCTCTGATATCCCAATCATATCTAACCTTTCATTTAGTGCTATATATTCTAACTCTCCCATCTTAATTTTTAGACTTCCAGCAATTGCATACAATTTATTCATATTAATCTGGCTATTGGTAGGCATGGGTAATTTGGAATCTTTAAGCTCTGTCTGCTCCATACTCAAGGGCATTTGGGCTAGTTTACTCTTTTTTGGAACCTCTCTGTTTTTGGTAGTATCCTTCAAGGATACATTGTTCTGAACCATGCACTCCTCAGAGCATCAGGGCAGGGAGAGACAGGAGGGGGCGGGAACGGGGCAGAGCGGGGGCAGGCCAGCCCAGCAGGACATACAGGGCTGATTCAGATCATGGCCCTATATGTCCTGCTGGGCCCGTTGGAACATGCTGCTTATTCCTCAAAGGTTGAATAAACAGCACAAAACCGGCAATCGGGCCCAGGTGCGGGGTGGTCCCTGCCATGGGTCTGGCAGGCAACAGGGGCACACCGGGCCGTCCTTGGGCCCAATTCTGGTTACTGTGGGAACATTTTGTTCCCGTAGGCCAGAATCAGGTCCAAATGGGCCTGTTTTGCTTGGGGCCATCCAGACGGCCTGGACGTACCCCTACCTGAATCGGGCGTCACATGTCTTACCTCAGTTCCTATTGGACTAGACAGTCAGACCTCATTGCAGTTTGCTCTTGTATTTACTAAACAAGATTACTACTAGGGAGGAGTGGCCTAGTGGTTGGGGCAAGTTACCTCAAGCCAGAAGGTTGGGGGTTCAAATCCCACTAGAGGACAGCAACTTTTGGTCTGAAGGACTGGGGTTTCTAGTCCCACAGGTGCTGCATGTGGTCTTGGGCAAGCCGCTTAACCCTCCATTGCCCATGTTCCCTGTAAGTATTAGTGAATGGTGCTTGTTTACAAAGCCACAGTAGCAGTTTCCAATCATTATCAGAGCCACAGCCCCATTGATTTTAATGGGTCCGCAGCTCCGATAACGATCGGAAACCGCTACCGCAGCTAAATATATCCCCCAATTGTTTTGTGACCACTTTGATTGAAGGATAAGGTGGTATACAAAGCTGTCTAAATAGATAAATAAATGTCCATCTGGAAATTTCTTACACCTCCAACCTGTTGCAACTTTTTTATACAGTAGCCAGTCTAGACATAGCTGGTGTTAGCAGGACCATACCAATCTAGAATGCTCCCTGTGCAACTAACAGATTTGGTGTCTCCCCTCCACTCATCAATGTTCAGTAACGCGCTCTTCTTTAGTTTCCTGGAAGCCCAGTGATGATATCAGCGCCTTCTTCTGTGCTGCAGCTGCACCGCTCGCACAGCCCTTGATATGGCCCTGGAGGTTGGACCTGCTGGGTGCTAACGCATAAATCTGGAAGGATTCCAAGGAGTAGATCTATTCATGACTGCTCATACTGGAATCTAGCCAGTGGCATTCTCAAGTCTATATGACCTATTACGTGTGAAATTTCCTTCATGAATTTGTGTAAATTCTTTTTAAACCCAGCTATGCTAAATTCAGCATATCATTAGGCAACACATTTTTTGAGCACCCCCTGAGCACTGAGGTGGAGATTTCAACATATTTTCTACAAGATCTTTTCTTGATGATGGCTCCTAACAAAGCAACTTATGAGCCTGGAGTGGAGGAGTAGCCTGGTGCTCAAAGCAACAGCTTTGCACCCAAAAGATCAGGGTTTGATTCCCATTGGGACTCATTGTGGCCTTGGGCAAGTCACTTTACCCTTCATTACATAGTAAGAAAAGGCCTGGTAATCTACTTCCAAGAAAACCCAGGGACTGCTGGTTCACCAGGAGTCAGAACGTTATAAGTTTCATAAATGGTAGTAGAGAAAGACTAGCATAGCCCATTTTGTCTGCCCAGCAAGGTGTTTAGGGTTGTAATTGCCGCTCCTTGCAGGCTACTCCCAAATCCATGCTTTTGACTTTGGGTTGTAGTTGCTGTTCCTCCTGTGCTTTTTGAAGTGAGAAAGACATTTTCATTTTGCTTTGCACAGGAATACTATGTTGGGATCCTCTGTGTTTATCTCATGCCTTTTTGAATTTTGTCACTGGTTTTGTCCTCACCACTTTCAGTGGGAGGATATTCCAGGCATCCACCTTCCTTTCCATGGAAAAAATATTGCCTGACGTTGCTTTTAAATTTTCCTCCTTTCAGTTTATTACATGTCCTCTAGTTTTAAAGCTTCCCCATCCTTGGAAAAGGTTTGTTTGCTCATTAATACCTTTCAAGTATTTAGACATCTGTATCATGTTTCCCCTGTCCCTCCTTTCCTCTGAGGTATGCATATTTAGGTATTGAAGTCTTTGCTCATGCGGCTTCTGACACAAACTCCGTACCATTTTGGTTACTTTCCTCAGAAATACTTTATCTTTTTACATTCTTAGTGAGATATGGCCTCCAAAATTAAACACAGTTCTCCAAGTGAGGCCTCATCAATGACCTGTACAGAGGCATTATCATTTTCTGACTAGTTATATCTTTCTCTATGTAGCTTAGCATCCCATTCTGTCTTTGACCACCACCTTGTCACCTTGTTTTGCAAACCTGAAGTCTTTAAACACTATTACCCCGAGGTTTCTCTCCTACCCATGCACATCATCCTCTCACCCCCTACTGCATTCTAGTATTTTGGATTTCTGTACTCCAAGTGCATCACTTTGCAACTTATCTGCATTAAATATTAACTGCTCAACATTAGACCATTCTTCTAATTTTAATAGATCATTTCTCATGTTGTCAACTCCTTCCAGGTCATCCACTCAAATCTTTGTGTCATCCACCAAAAGGGAAAATTTTCCTTCTATTCTTTCAACCATGTCACTTACAAAGATGTTGAACAGAAATGGTCCCAGAACAGATCCATGAGGCCCTCAACTACTCATTTATCGATGCCCTCTGTCATCTATCAACCAGTTTTTAATCCAGATCACCATAATGGCAATGTTCCCTCTAATTTTCTGTAGGATGTGTGTGCATAAAATATCAGCTGTGCAGCTTTTGAAGGAAGGTTAAATTTTTGTGCGCCACATAACGACACTCGGAGTTATATACTTTAAAATTTGACTACACATCAGAATACAGTATGTACACCACATTGATTGCATTAGAAAACATTGTAGAACTTGTGAAAACTGTAAATACATAACAACTTTTAAATTTTAAGATGTCTGTGTTGTTTTCTATCAGAATCAGAACCGTAATTTTTGTGCGCTCTGTTGTAAAGTATGTGCGCTCGCTCGGTGAGGTGTGTGCGCGCGCACACGCGCACAGCTTAGAGGGAACAGTGCATAATGGGTTCCATTTTTGGGCTGTTCGGTTTATTCATGAACCTCCTATGAGGAACAGTATCAAAGGCTTTCCTGATATCTGAGTAGACAATTTCTAGTGCATGCCCTTGATCAAGTTCTCTGGTCACCCAGTCAATGAAATCAATCTGATTCATTTGCTTCTATCTGTGCCCTTCTCTTCTACTGCTAACTCCAGACATCACTCCTTTCACCTTGCTGCTCTTTATGCCTGGAACAAACTACCTGAGTCTGTACATCAGGCACCTTCTCTGACCCTTTTCAAATCCAGATTGAAAACTCACGTCTTTGCTACCGTTTCGGATCTTGACTCACCTGATCTCCTTTGTGTTTCCTTACCAATCCCCCTTGATGTATCCCATGTCTACAGCTACTGACTAGATTGTAAGTTCTGATGAGCAGCACCCGTCTTTTACATGTGTCTGTGCAACGCTGCGTACATTTTGTAGCGCTATACAAAGGTTTAGTAGTAGTAGTCGTAGAATTTGGCAACAACCGCCTTTGGTAAAACCATGTTGCTTGAGGTCTTCAAACCCACTGGACTGCAGAAAGAGTGATTCTAGACTCAAACTTACCTTTGACAAACAGAGCAAAAAAGATGTTTTATTTTTATTTTTTATTTAATAAAACACTTTTATACCGCATCCTCCCAGGGATCGGATGTGGTTTACAAAGAACATTTGTTACAAGGCATGACAGTAGTGCATGTCTGGTCTTAATACATGGAACATTTGGAACTTTTTACAGGTGACATAATAATTAGAACAGCAACATTTGGAACTGTTTTTACAGGTAACATTTTACAGGTAACATGGTAACTATGTACAGGCAGTGCAAATCTTGTTTCAGGTTGTGTGCTTGGGGATTAATCTGCACTGGTTTATTTACAGGGGAATAGGGTATCAACTACGTACATTTTGGGATGTTTGATAGGATTGGTATTAGATTGGGCTTCTTTTGGTTTGGTGTCAGTTATCCTTTGTCTGCTTGTGTGTCAGTGATAGTGTTAATCTGTGTGCCAAAATGCCTTTTAAATAGATGCATTTTTAATTTTTTACGGAAGTCTCCAATGTCCGTAAGTTGTCTGATGTCCTCTGGAAGTTCATTACAGAGGGTGGGCGCTGAGTGTGAGAATGCTCTATTGTTGATGACTTTGTCCGTAAGTTCAAAAGAATTCAAAAATTCTGATTACAAAGAATCCCCGTTGAAATTTAAGTAAACTTTATGTTGGAGCTAGTCAGCACAGTGCATGGAAAACTTTCACAGCACCACTGTGACTTCTCCTTTTATTAAATAACTTATATATAGTTAAAAGTCCAAACTTAACTTTATGTTTGTGTCCAAGCATCATAGCCAAAGTATTGCCAAAAACACCAAAGAGAAGACGTGGCTCACATTTCGGGTTTGTATCAAACTCCCAAAAACCCTGCTTCAGGTCCATCAGTTATCGGCAGTTGACAATTCTTCAGCAAGCAACCAAACAGGGATGTAGCTTGCCTTTTAATCTTCGGTGTCTGATGTCATAATTAACTGAAAATCGCAAAGAGCCAATCAAAATGCACCATCACCGAAACCAAGAGAGCTCCCACTAAACAGAGAATCCCTCAATGGAATCGCAAAGTTGTAAAGTAAAATTGCTTCAAATAATTGTATGCCAGTCAATTTGAAGATTCAAGCCTTCGGGGACAACTAAATTTAATGAATGAATCCATCGTTGCTCTCGCCACTGCAACTTCTGCACTCGATCTCCTCCTCTCGGATCAGCCGGTACAAAGTCAAGCACTCTCCAACGCAAAGTACCGAAGTCATGACCGGCCGTTAAGCAGTGTTCCACTATAGGGGCCAAGAGAGATTTGGTCCTTAATCGAGAAGCATGTTCGGCGAGTCCAATTCGCACCGCACGCTTAGTGCAACCAACATAGTAAAGTGAGCAAGGGCATACTATTAGATATACAGCAAAAGTAGAGGTACAATCCGTGTGCCATCTAGTTTAAAAACTTCGAGATGTATGAACATCAGTCCAGTCAGGACCCAAAAGAGCTAGCGAGCAGTATATACAATTGCCACAAGCAAAATGCCCTTTATCCACATGTGTCTTTATTGGGCGATCTTCCAGGGAAGTGGTTTTCATAAGCAGATCCCGAAGGTTTGTTTTTCGTGAATATACGATTTGTAAGGATTTCTCCCGAAAGCAGGAATGTAATCCCAAGATCGGCCAGAAGCGACAAAGGAGCCTAGTAACATGTGTGATGTCTCTGGTATAGGGCAGAACACCTGTGACCACCGAATCTATGGGGTTAGGTTCATGTGGGATGAAAAGCCATTCACGATGAAGATATCTTGCCCGCTTATATGCCCTATGAACCACAGAAGGGGGATACCCCCTCTGAGCTAAACGTATTGTAAGCTCCCCAGCATGTAGCTTAAATTCCTGCAAGGTTCTTTTGGGGTTTCTGGCGATTCTGGTTTGGGTTCTATTATTTTTATATTTGGTTACAATTGTCCGTAAGTTGTCTGATGTCCTCTGGAAGTTCATTCCAGAGGGTGGGCGCTGCGTGTGAGAATGCTCTATCGTAGGTGACTTTATTTGCTTTTGTGAATTCTTTGGGTGTCACTATTTTGTTCGTGTTTTTACTCCTTTGGCTGCGGGTCGGTATTTCTTTAGTGACTAAAGTGTTTAGTGTTGATGGGGCAAGGTTGTTTATTAGTTTAAATATTGTTACTAGGATTTTATAGTTTGTCCTGCAGTAGATTGGGAGCCAGTGAAGCTTGGCCAGTGTGGAGTGATGTGTTCCATAGGTCGGGTCTTCAGTAAGTTTGCAGCACCTTTTTGATTTACTTATGGTACATCAGATTAAAGGTGTTTGTCTTTTGAACATTTGCCAAAAGTGGTGCAAGGAGTCATTCCTCCTCATATAGATTATTTTAACAGTCTGCATTTAGGTTTACTGCAGAATCTTCATAGCAGCCTCAAGTTTTCCAAAACACAATAGCCAAATTAATCTTAAATGAAACCAGATTTGATAGTGCCATCCCACTCTTGAAATCTTTACACTGGTTCCCTATTCAGGCCAGAACCGAATTTAAGCTACTCTGTCTGGCCCCTGGTGCTGCTTTTCCCCGCTAGTAGTTCATGGAGAAGTATTCATAATCATAAACATGTAACCCTAAGTTTCAGTATTATGGAATAGACTTCCTCTCGAGATTCTTACAGAAAACAATTAAGGTTTTGCAAACTTTTAAGTCTTGCTTGTTTACTAAATAAGTGTGGCGTACTCCACGGCCTCTCAAAAAGCACCCTAAACACGCTGCAATTAGCAATGAACACAACTGCTCGCATCCTCCATGGGGCCTCAAGGAGTGATCATATAACCCCCATATTAAAAGAATTACACTGGCTTCCAATACCTTGCAGAATTACATACAAAGCATTACTTATGACATTTAAGGCCACCAATAACTTAGCGCCCCCAGCAATCTGCATACTCCTCACCCGCACCCCTAATACCAGATCCAGGAGATCAGTGGCAGCCAATACCCTAATCATCCCAACGGACTCCATAAAGCGTTCAAATGCAACCACAGAAAGAGCATTCTCATACTTCGCTCTTAGATGCTGGAACAATCTTCCACCCTCCATAAGAGCAATCAATGACCTCAAGCAATTTAGAAAAGCTATAAAACACCATCTGTTCCTCTTACACTTCTCTCAATACCAGTTACCATCACCTACCCCCTCAACTTTTCCTAAGCCCCCATTATAATCCAAAATTGATCTGATCTATCTCTTCTTGTATAACAAGAAAGTTACCATTGTATATAGTTGAATAATTAAGATGTACAAGGTTTTCCTAAGTTGAATCCTGTTAGATCTCCTGTTACATGTAAACTCACGACAGCCTGTTGCTATCTGTGAGCACTTTGTTTACTGTAAACCGCGCTGATGAGAAAGAGCGCGGTATATAAGAACGTTAAATAAATAAATAAATAAATTGACTAATGTGTTTTGATTGTATACATTTGATTATTGGTATTCTACTTTAATGTTTACATGTTGATGTATTTATGAAATTGTCATTTTATTGTTTCCCTGTCTAATCCACTGAGAGCTTACAGTTATGCTTGATTAAACTAAACTAAACACGATCATTTCCTTTAGTCGTGTCTCCATTTTTTTTCCACTGATCTAAGGCTTACCAACTTGTAGTTTCCTACCTCTTTTCTGAAGTAGGAGCACATCAGCCTTTCTCCAGTCCTTGGGAACCTCTCCCTTCTTTGAGGAGCTAGGTAAGACTCCTAAAGGAACCTAGTATCATGTGCCAACAGGATTATTTTTACCTTTGTGCACTTGTTCTTGTTATAAGTTTTACAGCATCTGCCATTTAGACACCCAGTTCTTCGATCTAGCAAGATCCTCCGGGAATACATCACAATCCACCATTATCACTTCCATCTGTCATTTCCTTAACCTATCACTTTCCACTGCAACTGTTCCTGTGGCCTTCAAACATGCTCGGGCCATACCTCTTCTCAAAAGCCCTCACAAGACCCTATGGGCCCACTATTCTTCTGGGGCGTCTTGTGCTGCAATGGTGCATAGCCGTTGCCGTCAAACTTTAACTCCAGATAGTCAATGCTGGGGTCATATGCAGCTCTGGCATTGAACATCCAGGGTCACCACACAGTCCACAAGCCCACAGAAGCTAGCCAGCAGCAGCGATATTGAGCCACTGCCCAGTTAGCTCCCACGGCTAAAGATAGGCCAGTTTTTGCTGTGCCTATCTTTTACCCTCGGGTGCTAACGGTTAGTGACTGGTGCCACCCCCAGAACACCCACGACACGCCACAATGTTAAATGGTTAGCATAGGGGCATGTAGCGGAGATAATCAGGAATATTCAGCGGCACTAACTATGCCACTGAATATTCCCTTAAGCGGCATTTGCATGGTTTAAAGGTCTGCAAACCGTGTAAATGCCTTTCAATATCAGGCCTTACTGTACCTGCCCTTCCAGCTATCGGCCTATCTCTCTCCTCCCCTTTGCTTAAAAACTATTTGAATGAGTAGTTCACTGCCACTGTCTTGACTTTCTTTCCTCTCAAGCCCTTCTGCATCCACTGCAGTCTGGCTTTTGTCCTTTACATTCTACAGAAATGGCTCTTGCCAAAGTCTCCAGTGACTTGTTCCTCACCAAATCCAATCCTTTACTCGATCTTTATTCTTCTTGACCTTTCTGATGCCTTAGACACTATTGATCACCACCTTCTCCTCTACAGTATACTCTGTCCTTGCTTGGATTTAGGGACTCTGTTCTGTCCTGATCTTCTCCGTATCTCTCCCATAGCACTTTTAGGGGCTTGTTTACAAAGCCGCGGTAGCGGTTTCCGATCGTTATCGGAGCCGCAGCCCCATTGATTTCAATGGGGTCACGGCTCCGATAACGATCAGAAACCGCTAATGCGGCTTTGTAAACAAGCCCCTTAGTGTATATTCTGGTGGATCCTCCTTTACTGCCATCCCTCTTTCAGTTGGTGTACCTCAAGGATTTGGGACCTCTAATTTTCTCTTTCTACACTCAGTCCCTTGGTGCATGTATTTCTTCCCATGGTTTTCAGTATCATATTTATGCTGATGACTCTCAGATCTATTTCTCTGCACCAGAGGTCTCATCAGGAATCCAGGCCCGGATCTGCCTGTTTATCCAACATTGCTGCTTGGATGTGTTCACCGCCATCTGAAATTGAACATGGCCAAAACAAGTTTCTCATCTTTTCCCCATAAAGTCATCTCTCCCCTTCTCTATTTCTGTGGATGGCATACCCTCCTCCCTGTTTCCTCAGCTCTCAACCTTGAGGTCATCTTTGACTCTCTCTCTCTCTGAGCACATCCAACAGATAGCTACAACCTGCCACTTCTTTCTCTATAACATCAACAAAATTCATCCCTTCCTTTCCATTCACACAACTCAGACCCTTATCCCCTCACTTAACACCTCCCACCTTGTCTACTGTAACCTGCTCCTCACTGGTCTCCCCCTCTGAATCATCTCTCTCCCCTTCAATCTGTTCAAAACTCAGCTACAAGAATTATCTTCTGCCAGTGTCGCTATACTTACGTAACCCCTCCTCTCAAGTCAGTTCACTGACTTCCTATCAGTTTCCATATCCAGTTCAAACTTCTCCTATTTACCTACACAAGTGCATTCATCCTGTGACTTCTCACTACCTTTACTCTCTTATCTCAGTCTACACTCCTGTTCAGCCACTCTGCTCCTCTGGCAGATACCTTTTATCTCTGCCCTTCTTTGCCACTGCCAACTCCAGACTTCGTCTATTCCACCTTGCTGATCCATATACCTGGAACAGACTACCTGAGTCAGTGCATTGAGCTCCTTCTCTGGCCCTATTCAAGTCCAGGCCGAAGACCCACCTCTTTGAGGCTGCTTTTGGATCCTGAAGCTCCTCATTCTCTTGTTCACTTATGTGTATCTTACCATACTCTAGTCCCCAGTTTTGCTATGTGTTTTACATCTGTATGTAATAGCTCTGCGTACAGTTTGTCGAGCTATACAAATGATTAGTAGTAGTAGTTTGGACTATTTTATTTTTGTTATCTCCAAATTTGATCATCTAATTTCTTATTCCCTTTCATGGATCATTTTTAAATATGTCAAAAAGCACTAATCCCGGTACAGATCCTTTTTGCATGCCTGGGTAAATAGTGTTAACCTTTCTCCATTGAGAAAAGTGACTACTCCAACACTCTGTTTCCTATCTTAATCAGTTCCCAAATCTCAATACAGCTTTGTCTCCCCTACCTCACGACTTTTTACTTTTCTCCCAGGTCTCTCATGAAGGTCCTTCTCAAATGCCTTCTGAAAACCCACCAGCTGATTCTTATTCACCTTTATTGACATCTTCAGAAGAATCTAACAGGTTAATAAGGTAAGGTTTCCCTCTGATGCACCCACATTAGCTCCACCTCATGAAATCCGTGTTTAGCCATATGACTAGCAATTTGGTTTTCAGAATAACTTCTACCATGTTGCATGGCACCAACAATAGGCTTAGTTTCCCGGATCACTCCTAGAGCTCTTTTTAAAGAATGACCTAATTTGGCATCTCAACCCTTAAGCCTGCAGTAGAGCAGAAAATATACAAGTGCTCTTCTGTGTCATTAATTTTCCAAAATTATAAGCCATTCCGGATCTGGGACTTAAGGTCTAATAGAAGGAAAGTGTGAATTATTTAAATTTCAATTGTATACTTTTCTTCTGGATTTATGCAAATTGTAAGTGAATACTCAAAGGAGCATGTTTACTAAACAAGGCTAATGGTTAACCCAGGTTATCGACAACTAGGTCGCACTGAATAATATGCGACCTACTTGCAGATAGCCTGGGTTAAACATTAGCTCAGTTTAGTAAACATACCTCAAAGTGATCTACAGTATACTCCTGATACCCAGTGAAAAGTTTCTTCTATATGCAAGACTACTTCCCAAAGGCAATCATTTTCTTTAGCTCTAGAGTTGGAATCTTCATCGGACAGTATTTCATGAAAGATAATTTTGGTTACAGTTGTATTCAAGCCAGATAAAGAATAGGTGTCATGGGAATTTATTTTCTAAAATTCTTATGGGTTAAAGATCAAGATCTATCCCAAAAGGCCCAATTCTGTCCTGGATGCATAAGCCCTCTGTATGCTCGGTCTGAACCGGACTTACAGAGGGCATCGTGATTCTGATCCCACGGGGCACATCTAGCCCTACAGAATCAGAATCATGATCAGGCCTGTACATGCAGGCCGGGACTGTGATTCAGCCCTGCCTGCACGTACAGGCCATGCCCGACTAAGTCTAGGCTTTACAATGGAGCCGCAGCACCATGGCGTCCAGTTGCCATGGCACCGTGGCTCTATTGTAAAGCCGCGATCCTGGCACTGGCGCCTGGATTGCTTTCCCCACAGCCCAACCCCTGATCTGGCATCCCAAGGCCAGGGTCAGTCTGCGGGGAATGCTTACTGCCCCTGCCTGCCGCTTTCTGGCCCTGGGCCTGCCGACCCCTGGCGTCTAGGCAAGTTGATCCACCTCAGAGGTGGAATAATTTCCTCGTACAGGGCGACATTAGAATTGGCCCTGTATGTCCTGGACCAATGATCACCCACTGCCCACCCTACACCCGCCCCCGATCCGCCCTTTCCCTGCTCCAGCTCTCATTGATCTAGGCCTTGGTTGGAATGTAGGCCGCATAGTACAATCTGGGGAATGTTGGTACAACATCAGTCATGTCTCCCAGTGCCTGGCATAGTGGATACATGGCTGCCCTATCACACTGCCAACAATATCCAATCTTATTAGAGTACCCTATGAAAAATAATCCAGAAGGAATCAGCATAGGTTCCCTATGGCTAAATATCAAAACTTATCCCTGTCAATAATAAGGGACCCTCAGAAATCAAACATTCAGCAGTGCAAACAGCACTATTACATGCTCAAAAGCAACACCATTGGTCCCACCAGATGTGCATTATAGGCATGCATTAGTGCTGTGTTCACTGTTGAATGCTCTTATTCTGAGGGTCCCTTATTGTTGACAGGGATATGTTTTGACACTTAGCTATAGTGAACCCTCTCTGATTTTGACTGCCCGATCACACTGACACCTGGTGACACTGCGGTCATCCATACGGTCCAGGTCAATGTTCCCTCTAATTTTCTGTAGGCTGTGTGCGCATAAAATATCAGCTGTGCGGCTTTTTAAGGAAGATTACATTTTTTGTGCACCACATAATGACACTCGGAGTTATGTACTTTAAAATTTGACTACACGTCAGAATACAGTATGTACACCACATTGATTGCACTAGAAAATATTGTAGAACTTGTGAAAACCATAAATACACAACAACTTTTAAATTTTAAGACGTCTGTGTTGTTTCCTATCAGAATCAGAACCGTAATTTTTGTGCGCTCTGTTGTAAAGTATGTGCGCTCGCTTGGCAAGGTGTGTGCGCGCGCACACGCGCACAGCTTAGAGGGAACAGTGGTCCAGGTACTGACCAGGCTTTCATGTCCCCTCTGCATTGCATTGCAGATGAGCACACCAGATCCCCCCCAGGCACCCCTCAAACCACACACACACACACACACACACACACTCTCTCACTTTCTGTCACAAAAACATACTTCTGCCAAAAAGATGCCATG
The DNA here is from genome assembly GCA_033557465.1 of Ichthyophis bannanicus. NCBI lineage: Eukaryota > Metazoa > Chordata > Amphibia > Gymnophiona > Ichthyophiidae > Ichthyophis > Ichthyophis bannanicus. The sequence continues at coordinate 10,900,060 of CM066038.1, read as the reverse complement.
AACCTATACATAACAGCTATGACATAACATAATAGCATGGAGTACCAGAATGAAATGTATGATTTAATTTCCCACCCAAACAAAAATCCTTTCCCTGCTCATGCCCATACTATCCTTACATCAGCAATCCCATTTTTTAGACCATGGGACGTATAAGAGTCTTCTAGATTGGCTCCTTTAGCACAAACAACACTAGGGTTCTCTGGGTCCAATAATAAAAAGCACAACATTGGACCCAGAGAACCCTAGTTCATATTATCTCCAGTCTACCCTTCCTTGGAAAGATAATTGAAAAGAGGCCTTCTTGAGGTTGGTGGGCATATAGCTGTGCTATGTAATCTTGATTTATGTTGGGATTAGTTCAGAATTTTGATCCAGTGTACTGAGCATGGTTCAAGGGGGGAGGTTATGGTGTTAAGACTGGTCATAATGCTCTCTAGGTGTTCCAGTGAGATTGGCTTGAAGGTTTGCTAAGTTCCGGGTACAAAGCTGTTGCCTTGCAATGATAAGGTTGTAGTTGGCATACTGCTGCTCTTACAAGTTTTAGTTTGGAAGTAATTGGCCAGACCTTGTGGGAATAGGTCATCCTTAGTGCTCCTGCACCATCGGCAGTAAGCTCCGCTCACACGTCTCACATCACAACTCAGTGACTGCGGAAGAGCCCTTCTCACACCATGTGGAACCATCTGCTGCACACTCCTCTCAGGCCTCAAGGGAAGAAACAACATTGGAGCTCTGCAAGCACTTCTGGGACTTCAAGCAAGGTATCCTTACTGCTCCTGCACCATTGGCGGTAAGCTTCACCCACATGCCTCGCATCACAACTCGGTGACTCCTACATAAAGACTTCATTGCTCCTAGGTGGACCCCGCCTAAGGACCTGCGCCTAAAGGCCAAGCCAAAGTTGGCATGGCCCTTGGATGAGGTCCAATTGGGCTGTGAAATTCATGACCAATTCCACCTTAATTAGTAGAAACATTTTCAATTTGTAAGTGGATCGGCTCCTACTAACTCCACCTACAGCTACTTATCTGTTTATGCTGAAGGAAACTTGTGAAAAGTAAGCTGAAATCTAATACATTACTAGATACCAGCCATATTGTGCTACAGCTAATACTCATTGTTACCTACACAGCTCCCATTTAAGAGCTATCCATGTACCACACAATGCCAAATAAGATCTACATCATGGTTTCCATAGCCTGTGTAATTGCTTCAATCATTCTATCTGAATCCTTAACACCAATAGCTAACCGCATCCCTATGATACATACATACAGAAGCTATACAATAAGGCCAGCATTCTGTGCCGCCAATAGCGGGGTTGGACATACGGGCCGGATGTCCAACCCATGCTCAACTCCCGAAGCCAATTCTGTCACCAGCGCTCCCCACATGTGCACAGCGCTTGTGCAGGGAGCACTGGATGTGGACGGGAGGGGGCAGTGCAGGAGAGGGGCCAGCTGCAGAATGTACAGAGGCTCTTTATGTTCCTCAAAACTAATACCCCCACAAAACACAAATCGTTTGTGCACAATTTTTTTGTCGGAGCACGCCAACACAGTGCCGGGTGAACAGTCCAGGCACCACTGTGGCAACTCCTTTTATTAAATGTGTATATGTGAATAAAAATTCAAAGTCCAAAAACTTAGCTTTTGTAAAGTGCCATTCAGCGCAGCAGATACATGCCAGTAATCTCAAAATTGACAACGTGGCTCCACGTTTCGGGTGTGACATCAAAATGTAAAATGTTATACACCCTGCTTCAGGTCCATCCACAACTGGCAGAAAGAAGAGCTTGAATGAAGAAACCACGGGGGTGTATCCCACCAAATAGACATCGGCGTCTGACGTCAGCTTTCGTTGAGAACTCAAAAACACCAATCAACTAGCAGCAAAAACCCAAACAGAGGGAATCCCACTACACAGAGAAACCCTCAATGGGAACCTGCCCAAAGTCATTTAAATGATAGTATGCCAGTCCACTTGAAGGTTAAGACCCCTAGGGGCTACAGAATTGAGAGAATAAATCCAGCGTTGTTCCCGCCACTGGAGATGTTGTTCTCTATCCCCACCCCTGGGATTGTCAGGAATGAAATCCAGTACCCTGCAACGTAAAGATGAAAAATCATGCCCCACTGTCAAACAATGATATACCATAGGGGCAGAAAGAGTTTTGGTGCGTAATCGAGAGGCATGTTCAGATAGACGCACCTTCACTGCTCGTTTAGTACGCCCTACATAGTAAAACGAACAAGGGCACACGATCAAATACACTACAAAAAAAACATCTTGATAACGGACATTTTGCATGTGGGCAATGTATTTATTGTTCCCTGACAATGGAGGGTCAAGATTGGCTCGACTTACACATCTCTCGCACCTACACTACGGTTTGGTATACTGATTGCACATCTTCTTTTGCAGTGTATTTGATCGTGTGCCCTTGTTCGTTTTACTATGTAGGGCGTACTAAACAAGCGGTGAAGGTGCGTCTATCTGAACATGCCTCTCGATTACGCACCAAAACTCTTTCTGCCCCTATGGTAGATCATTGTTTGACAGTGGGGCATGATTTTTCATCTTTACGTTGGAGGGTACTGGATTTCATTCCTGACAATCTCAGGGGTGGGGATAGAGAACAACGTCTCCAGTGGCGGGAACAACGCTGGATTTATTCTCTCAATTCTGTAGCCCCCTAGGGGTCTTAACCTTCAAGTGGACTGGCATACTATCATTTAAATGACTTTGGGCAGGTTCCCATTGAGGGTTTCTCTGTGTAATGGGATTCCCTCTGTTTGGGTTTTTGCTGCTAGTTGATGGGTGTTTTTGAGTTCTCAACGAAAGCTGACGTCAGACGCCGATGTCTATTTGGTGGGATACACCCCCGTGGTTTCTTCATTCAAGCTCTTCTTTCTGCCAGTTGTGGATGGACCTGAAGCAGGGTGTATAACATTTTACATTTTGATGTCACACCCGAAACGTGGAGCCACGTTGTCAATTTTGGGATTACTGGCATGTATCTGCTGCGCTGAATGGCACTTTACAAAAGCTAAGTTTCTGGACTTTGAATTTTTATTCACATATACACATTTAATAAAAGGAGTTGCCACAGTGGTGCCTGGACTGTTCACCCGGCACTGTGTTGGCGTGCTCTGACAAAAGAAATTGTGCACAAACGATTTGTGTTTTGTGGGGGTATTAGTTTCTTGGAATCTTTTGTATTTTTGGGTTATTTAGGTTGATTCCAGTAGGTTTACCTTTTTTGGATTTTTTATGTTCCTCGGCACTGAGTTAGACACCTGACTTATTCCACAATGGGCACTGCAGCCCCCCCCAACCCCATCGCTCCGCTGTGGCACAGCACCCACCGCCCGATCCAGGCCTTCAGGGCCCCAGCTGAGAGTACAACGGCAGTGCTCCCGGGCCGCTTTCATTCTGGACATTCTTCAACTCCGGCTTGACATGCCGGTGCAATAGCGACAGGATGACACTGCGCTGGCACTCCACCCGGAGCATTGTGTGGTCTGGATGGGCAGCCTCCCGGACATCTCCCTCTACAGAATCGGGTGCACGATGGGCCATCTAAGTGCCTGATGCAGACCATCCTCAACAAGCCACCGGAAATAGGATCAAAAGAGCATGTGCTCTTAATACATTTGGCGTACCTACTGAAAATCTAAGATTCAACCAATCAGCATGCTCACGCACCTTCTCTCTGTATTCACCCAGCCTCTGCAATAGCCTACCCACCAAAATTAGAAGCTTAGAAGCCATCACACAGTTCTGAAAAGAAATAAATCCACTTATTTTTAAAAACCATTTTTACATAAAAACTTAGCTCATTTCATGATGCAATATCCTGTAGACAGAAAATCTATCCCCATCATTTACACTTAACCAAATAATCTGGGACATCCCGATATTGTTTTTACAAAGAATAAATTCATCTGTTAAACAATGATATCACATATTCATACACTTTATCACTACTCCTTCCTATGTACTTAATTATATTGTGTATAATAAGTTAAATATAGTGATGCTTTGCTTAATCTACATAAGTTACTGCTCCATGTTATTTGTTCAGTGTAAATTTCAAAGTTCTACTATGTTTCTTGTATCATAAAGCTTGTTACATGTAAACCATATTGACCTTTGGAAATGCAGTATATAAAAAATGTTAAATAAAGAAATAAATTGTGTCCTTTCTTTTGTAAAGGTTTTACTATGTCAAATAATTCCTTTGGGTGGTTTAATGTGCTCAATGTAAGCTTGGTGTGGTATTCTTTTTTCAACTTATTAGTCATGTCCTTTCATTAATGCCCATCAAAACCTTTAGTAAACATATTCCTAAGTGAGTTGGGGGGGGGGTACTATTGGTAAACTGGTTTCAGGTCCTTTATTTTGAAGATCATATAGGGTGAGGGAGAGTGGTCTCCTCTCAAGTCTCTGGGGTTCCACAGGATTCTCCTTATTTAACCCACTTTTCCAATGTATTCCTATGTGGATGATATTCTACAGTAACTTTTAATACCAGTACAATTTAATGTATGGTCTACATACCATTTGAAAGTTGGAGGAGACACCACAGACCGTCTCAATGTTAAGAACACTAATCTGCTATGGCTAGGAACCTCAGTGGGGGGCATTCCTAAGGATGCACCCGGAGCCAGCGCAAGACAATGAGGTACCCTAGGCAAACCTCATCCATTGCGTCCACTGACTCCAGCTCCTGCTCCTGCCGCCTCTCTCCGGGACCTGCAGTGGCAGAAATGGTCAGAAACTGCCCCTGTAGTGCTTACCATAAACCTCCAGTGCTGCAAGGCTGTTTGAATTCCAGCACCGTCAAGAACAAGGGCCTGTTTGTAGACAGGAAGTCGGCATCAGGCCTCAGTGAGGTGGAACAGAAACAGCGTCACAGCACCATGGGTTGAAGGCAAGCACTGCGGGGCTGTTTATGACCATTGCAGGAACTGCAGGTACCAGCGAGGGGCCGCAGCGGCGACAATGGGGCGCCCCCAGACCATTAGTGCTCTAGGTAACTGCCTAATGGCCACATCGACCCTAGATCACCCAAAAAATTCTATTTGTACCATCTTTGAAAATGTTTGTGGATGTTGTTGTTAAGTGCCGTCGAGTCGGAGTCGACTCATGGCGACCCTCTGGATAGCTATCCTAAATTGTGTTCGGTCTTCAGTTAGGCGGCTCATTGTTGACAGACTGGTACCCGTAGCTGCTGTTATTGTAGCGATCCATCTCATTGCTGGCCTTCCTCTTTTGCGTTGACCTTCTATCTTGCCAAGCATGATGTCTTTCTCTAATGATCTCTCTCTTCGCATGATGTGTCCGAAGTATGAAAGTCGAAGTCTTGTCATCTGAGCTTCTAAAGAAAGCTTAGGTTTGATCTCCTCTAGTACCGACTGGTTTGTTCTTCGGGCAGTCCATGGTATACACAGTATTCGCCGCCAGCACCATAATTCAAAGGCATCAATTTTCTTCCTGTCTGTCTTTTTCACTGTCCAGCTTTCACATCCATATGATGTTATTGAAAATACCATGGCTTGAACAAGTCGAATCTTTGTATGGAGAGAGACATCTCTGCTCTTGAGAATCTTATCTAGGTCTTTCATAGCCATTCTGCCAAGAGCAATGCGTCGTCTGATTTCTTGACTGCTTGTTGCTTCTTTATTGATAGTTGATCCAAGTAGGTTAAAGTTGTTCACAATTTCAATTTCTTCTCCTTCAACGATGAACCTGTTGATTATGCCAGTTGTCATGATCTTTGTCTTCTTTACATTAAGGTGCAGGCCCATTTTAAGACTATGTTCTTTGATTGTGAGAAGCAAATGTTTCAGATCATCTTCACTTTCAGCCAGTAATTGTCTTAAAATAGAATTGGAAAATTTATTATGTCATTAGAAAGATTTATTGTAAATTAAGACATTTCCGGCAGATTTGTTCTTGTTCACCTGATGGGCATTTTCGGATTCTAGTGCAAGAACTTCTACTTCCACATCCAGATTATTGTAATATTATTTACTTGGGTTTCCCTTTTAAGCAAAGAAGGAGATTGCAGTTGTTATAAAACATGGCTTCTCGATTGATCTCATGTGCTCATATAACTCCCTAGTTGATAACAGAAGCGAGGGTAATGTTTACGTTATTAGGTTTTGTTTTAAACGTTTTGAATGGGTTAGCGCCTCAGTCCATGGTTAACCTTGTGATATCCAGTGAATGAGAGCATTTTGTATTCTATTTCTAATCAGTGCTTGTCTTATCCTTCTGTTAAAAATGTTCATTCAAAGCATTTCTTCACTGTTATTTTCATATAATACTGAGCATGAGTGGAATCAATTGCCTCTAGATATTAAATCTATTTCTATCTATATGACATTTCAGCGCGTTTTGAAAGCTTATCTGTTTCAGAAATGTTATGTTTTAAAGGATTAATCATTTTAACATATGTTTTTATTTATGTTATTATTATATTTTAATGTCTTTATTTTAATGTGCCAGTTTATCTTGTTTGCTATGATGTTGTAAATCTCTGTATGTAGTCTGCTTTGAATTCAATGGAATAACAGCATAATATAAACATAAATTACATAAAATCATACAGAAAACAGCCGAGTAAAGAATCAGCTTTCAATTTATGCTGCAAGAGCATTAAATCGTCAAGTAACCTAATCTCTACTGGCAGCTCATTCTACAAACAAGGCACACTCACCTAAGAAGTTGCCATACTCCAATACTAGAAGCAAAACCAAGGAACCCAGCAGGGAGGCCCTCGAAGGTCTCTTAGATACATATGGCTGTAATAAAGGCATCAAACTGCCAGATCAACCATGCTGAATTTGAAGAACTATTAACACCATGTTAAAACATATACAAAACTCTTTTGGAAGCTAATGTAATTCCACAAATATGGAGAGATAAAATCAAATTTAGTTTTACACAAAATAATCCACGCCTAGCAAACCAATCTATAGTTACTCCAAGACAAGCAGCAAAAGAAGTGTGCAATTCTTCTCCATCCACAAACGGGACCCGGGAAATCCATCACTTGCCCCAATACAAGCATCGTGGAACCTGTGCCTTTTGGGGAAACTGCTAGGTACTTGTAACCTGGATTGGCCACTGTTGGAAACAGGATACTGGACTTGATGGACCTTGGTCTGAGCCAGTACGGCATATCTTATGTTCTTATGTACATAAATCATGATATCATTGGTGTCCACATGATAGCAAACATTATAGATTTTAATATCAGTACATAACGATTGAAGAAAGATGTTAAATAATAGCATAAAAAGGGCCGAACCTCTGTAGCCCGCCCCCTTCAGTAAAAGCCATCGGGTCACATGATCACCCATTTGAACCAAATAAGAACCAGGAAAGAACCAGAAATCCAATCCCTAGCTGCTGAAGCTTTTGCAATAGAATGAAAAGCTGTTATGAAATCTAATAATAATAATGATGAAATGCTGACTTTGGCCTCTAATCCACACATCAAGCAACCAAAAAGGGAATTCATCAAGGTTTCAATCCCACAGTGTTCACAAAATCTATGTTTCTGTACATCTAGAAAAGTCCATTAATTGATTATCATCACTGGTATCATTTGCATTTTTGTTTTTATTACATTCTCCGGCAAGATATGTCTCAGTCAGCTTGATTATTTGGTGAGTGAAATAATTCTTTCTTCGCTTTATTTTAAAGATGGTGTTAATTTCATGGATTGTCCTCTGAAAACAAACAGGAACCTGTAAAATCTGAATAAATTCAGATAGTAAAGGAATAGAAAAGTGGCAACCCTGAACGATCTATGGTTCAATTATGCAACTAGAAACTTAGCTATACTGCACATTGCCAACGGCTTCTATTGAAGCCATTTGGAAGCTGTCCTCGAATCATGAGAATGACCCCCCCCCCCCTCCCAAACTGAACTATTAATATACAAGACTTGGCTTAAACTAAAGGAATCTATTGTGAACAGTGCAACTAAAAGAAAAACGGAAATGAAAAAGTACTTGCTAGAGCAGTCAAAGAAAATGACAAAATACTGGTTCAAGTCTCAATGTGTGTCCTGTATGCTAGGTAGATATATGGGTATATTAAACTCTGAGGTTTCTACTCTAGCATAAAATGGAACAAATAAATAAATTCAGTGAACATAATGAAACAATTTTATGATCTGGAAAGATTTAATGGGTTCAGATATTAAACTGATTAATGAACTGTCAAGTGGTCAATATCCCTTCAAACATGAGTGAGCAACTACACTTTTGAACATCTATTAATCTGAATTTTAAAGAACACTCATTTCTTTCTTTCTTAGGATTTATTCACCACTTTTCTGAAGAGATTTACCCAGGACAGCATGAAAGGTGATGCTTGGCATAGACAACTTACATTGTAGTAGTAGATTAACAAAAGCAAAAAAGACCATCTGTGCTAGTAACAGCAATAGCATGATACAAATGTACACCTTAAAACAGTACAATAGAATATTCATGGAACAGAAATAGAATACAATATCAGCACAATACAAACAATAGACCTTAGTAGACAGTGCAGTAGATAGAATACTCACAGTAAGTGGGATTTTAGAAGGGTTCGTATAGGAGGAATCTAAGATGCCCAGGGAACCACGTCCAAATTTCCAGAGGAGTAGCGGCAGTGAAAGAAGGCATTCTGAAACTGTGTCATGTCTGCCCGAAATGATGAACACGGGCACATGCAGATATCAAGGCTGGAGTGCATGGCCACTGAAACTTATACTTAGATGTGCCAGCTGGGATGGTCCATGTTCTGAGATAAGCACATTATAAGCAGCCGTTTCAGATCAGCAGACGTGTAGCAGTGGGGCAGTAAAATGACTGCACTTTAAATGACATGCAGGCAAAATTTACTGTGGTGGTGAGAGCAAATGTCGCTTTTCACCCTGCAAGTGCTGCTGGAATGAAACAAGTACTTTTTTGGATGCTTTCCATGGTCTGGAGCAGGTGCAGGCATGAATGTGTCAAGTCAGAGTCAGATGTGCTCAAACCACTCTGAAATTGCACAACAACGTGCATCTCTGGTGCATTATCTGCTACTACTACTACACATTTGCATAGCACTACATGATGTACGCAGCACTGCACAGACAAATGTAAAAGATGGTCCCTGTTCATCAGAGCTTACAATCTAGTCAAGACAGACAACACTAGCTGTAGACACGGGATACAGCTAAGGGGAATGGTAAGGAAATGCAAAGGAGATCAGGTGAGTCAAGATCTAAAAGCGGCAGCAAAGAGGAGTTTTCAACGTGGATTTTAAAAGGGTCAGAGAAAGAACTTGGTATACAAACTCAGGTAGTTTGTACCAGGCATAAGGAGCAGCAAGGTGAAAGGAGCGAAGTCTGGAGTTTGCAATAGAAGAGAAGGAAACAGATAGAAGCAATTTGTCAAAAGAGCGGAGTTCCCGAGGAGGGGTGTAGGAAGAGATAAGAGAGGAAAGGTAGTGGGAAGCTCTAGAGTGAATGTACTTATAGGTCAGCAGGAGAAGTTTGAACTGCATGTGGGAATGCATAGGAAACCAATGAAATGACTTGAGAAGAGGATTAATATGAGCATGACGAGATGGCGGAAGATTAGCCATACAGCAGTGTTGAATAGATTGAAGGGGAGAGAGATAATTCAGAGGGAGAACAGCAAAGAGTACGTTACAATAGCCTAGACGGGAGGTAACTAAGGAGTGGATATGCCTCTACTGTGCTCTTGTGCTAAATAAGAATATAAGAACATAAGAACATAAGATATGCCATACTGGGTCAGACCAAGGTCCATCAAGCCCAGTATTCTGTTTCCAACAGTGGCCAATCTAGGTCATATGTACATGCTTGTGCTGGAGAGGTCTTTTCAGTAAGGCCTCTGGACTTTATGGCACCCAGTAGAGCTATAATTATGCTCTACATTGTTGGTTTCTATGCTACTCCAAGTACAGGGTGAGTTTGTGGAGTAGGACTTGGTAGGCAGTTCCTTCATGGAAGTGCATGCTGTTCTTCTTGACAAGCCGGGAAGAGATCCTATCAAGACGACCAACTATAGATCAATCTTGTTGTTAAATGTAGATTGCAAAATGTCCGAAAAATAATGGTGATGTAGTTGCAGAAGGAGTTAGGATCTCTAATTCGCTGCATGGCTGGATGGATGGAAGCTGATAACTCATAGGTGTTTAGTGATATTGCATGAGAGGAGGCCAGGCCTTTACCAGCTTTGTTCCTAGATGCAGAGATGACTTTTGATCACATGGAGTGGCTCAATCTTTTCTTTGCCTTGAATTGGTTTGGCTTTTGGTCTACTTTTATGCTTTCTGTTAATGGCCTTTTTTCTAATTTTATTAGCAGCCATCAAGGTACCAGGCAAGGGTGTCCTCTTTTGCTCTTGCTATTTAACTTGCACTTGAACCTCTGGTCATAGCTATTAAGGTTGATGAGCAGATATGAGGTGTGACATCTAATACACAAGAATGCAAATTGTCCATCTATTCTGATGCTGTCCTAGCTCTCATGAGCCCTGCTTCCGTTTCCTGATTGTCTGTTGTGATTGCTGTGCACAATTTGGTTGTTATATTTGTTACGTTAATAATTTAAGTTGTTTTGATGACCAATTGAAAAGATGAAAACTACGAAGAACCTATGAAATATTGAAGACGTAGATTATGAACCACGAAATCTAAATCAATCTTTAAATCGTCCCCATTTCAGTCTAATTATCCTTCGACTTCCTTTCCAGTATGGGCGAGACTCAGATTTCTGATTTAATCTGAACTAGTTAAGACATATCTACTCTAAACTTTGAAGCAGTTAATCAAACTACCCATAGTCTGGCAAACTCTACAGACTGTTTTTACCCTTTGGGTTTGCTAAAATGATGATGAAGGTATTTATGTTTTGATTATTGCACAGATTTCCACCAGCTTTATGTGCAGATCCTTTTCTTAGGTGACAGTACACATTTTGCTTTCTCTGACCTAACCCCGCTCCAGAAATACCTCCAAACCTCTATGGGTAAAAGTACACATATCGCTGACATAAATACATTCTTCCACCCACTCAGTAAGTAAAGCAGATTCCCTCATTGCTGTCTCAGTGGAATATAACATTACTATTTTGATACTGCATGTCAGAACATTGAATTTATTTTTACATATTATAACAGGACAGTGAAATTCAGAGTGATTGCATGCTTTTTGATGAACATCTACAGGGTGGCCCAAAAAAAGTGAGAACATCTTGTAGCATATAAGTTATTTAAAAATTCAAAAAGACAGATGTAAACGATTGACAAATTTAAAAAAAAAGATGGCAACTGGAAATTGTCGAAATAAAGATGTTATATAGCTAAAAAAGGTAAATAAGTAAACTATTTAAGCTTTTAATTTACGAGATGTTCTCACTTTTTTTGGGCCACCCTGTATGTGAACTGTAATCGACCCTGTGCATTCCATCATGTGAAAGGTCTGAGTAGAAATATTTTAAATGAAATTTAAGTAGTGCAGAAAGCTTACACAATGCTCAGGTATGCTTAAGGTCCCAGTGTGCCATGTTGCTCTTGTCAAAAACCTCACTGGAGTCTAGACAGACCCATGCAAGGCCTCACCTTAAGTACTGTGCTTGCCTTTAAAAAAGACTTGTCCAAGTTCAGTTAATGAGGCCACAACCAGGTCAGACTTTCAGGATATCCCTAATAAATATGCATAAGGTAGTGGTAGTATGCATGCAAATATCTTGAACATCTGCCTTGTTTGTGGCCCTCCAGGACTGAACTTGGACAAGCCTCTTCTAGAAGGGTACTTGGGATTTTTGGTGAAAAAACTAGCTATATAAAGTATGAGAGGGCACGATAGAGGAAGGTGAAGAACAATTTGGGGAACATTATAAATGGTGAAGTTCTGGAAACGTGAGTGAAGTAAAGATAAAGCTGAGAATAGTGGATCATAGTTTCCAACCTTTGTCTTGATGATGGCACTTGAGAAAAACAGAGAAGTAGTTTGGAGAATGGTGTAACGCATGCAAACAGATGTATATGAAGTTTAAGTCACTCAAAATATACTTTCTGGAGCACAATCATATTTATATACCACAGATAAGAAAACAATTAGTTCACCCAGTCTGACTGTTCCAGTTGACATTGCTTAAGCCAAACATGCATCACAGCTGTCAGGGGAACAGACTTCACCACCTACAGGGTATTGGTTCTTGGCCAAGTCGGTTTTATCATTTCCCATCCTTCTTCCCTTCTTTACTCTTCTGGGTAGATGAACTTACAAGTTTCAATACATAAGCCAACAGCTGTATCTCTACTTCCATTGCATTAATCACCAATCTCTGTATCTGTCACGATGACCGGTATAGTTAGCTGCACTAACGTGGTTAGTGCTTCGGAATAGCCCTGATGATGATGCTAAATGCTCTGATGCTAGATGGGGGCAGAGTGGAGGCCGCACATGGGGATATTCAGCCACTGCCCGGTTATCCCTAAGGAGCGAACATTAGGCACCTTAAAGGCTGGCCTAACTTTTGTTATCAAAGCTAACCAGGCAAGGGATGAATAATCACTGCTACCTGCTTAGCTTTGCCACTATCTGGCCAACCTGTATATACAATGCTGGTGGCCGAATATGGCTCCGGCATTGACTATCGAGTTAAAGGTTCAGCGGCAATGGCTAGCTGCCACCTCTGAATATCTCCCTTGAGGTAAACAACCCAGAGTCCTCTTATAAAACTTGCAGAGGTGATTTTGGAAGAGTTTGATGCAATTTGCACCCATAAAAGGCTGATTTACAGCTATAAATTGGCATACGCATAAAAAACAATTAAAGAAAAGCCGTTATTTATACACATTTGCAACTGGCATCATAGATTTAAATGCGCTGTGTTCTGAGCATGGTTTGAGTAGTCCTTAAAGGTATCACTGTAGTCCATAATTTACAATGGTATAACACATATATCGGGGGAAATTTCCATATCAACTTTTACATCTGCTTCAAATCATATGTAATCATTAGCTAATATCTCATTTGGACCTGGTCTTTGAAGGAGAGCTTGAAGAGGGGATTGGGTTTAACTCTCTGAAGTTGAAAATCAACTCAAAATGCAAAGAATTGGAACTCTGGAGCTAGTTCCTTAATTGGCTCCCTGCATGCACAGATCTGCATAATCATCCCAACATATGTAAGTAGCAACATCGCCCCTTTGACCTACACACACAAGGCCCTGAACAATGTTGTTCTTGTTCTATACATTTCCTTTGTTAAAATAGTTCTTGTCTAATGTACATGATCCAAAAATCAGAAACCCATCAGAATCATATAAAAATCCATAAGCCAAAGATTCTGACATCTATTGCGCCCTATTAATAAATATTTTTGTCGGAGCTAGTCCTCAAAGTGTATAGAAATCTTCTATGCACCACTGCGACTTCTCCCTTTTATTTTTTAACATTTAAAGTAAAACTTCACACTTAGCTTTTGTTGGTTGTTTGTGGAAAAAGCTCACAAACTCGAGTAGACAACGCCAGGGAAACAAAATGACGACGTGCCACATGTTTCGGGTTTGTTTCAAAAATACTAGCAACCCTGCTTCAGGTCCATCAAATACCGGCAAGTCCAAAGTTTCTTAAGTGCAACAAAGTCAAGGGCAGGTCTTGCCTTATTTGCTTCAGCGTCTGACGTCAATCCCATCAGGAGACTGCTAACTACCAATCAAATTCAAAGTCATTGCACCCAATAGGAAAATCCCACTGACAAGAGACATGTTGCCAAATGCAGTGGGGATATTCAGCAGTGGTGGTCAATGCTGTAACAGTGGCTTGCTGCTGAAAAGTGAACCCGGTTGGATACCAACATCCATACGCAAGACAAAACAGTCCAGCAGCTCCAGATCCTTCTCCTACACTGCTCCTAGTCTCTGGAACTCACTGCCATTGTCAATCCGTGTGACCACAGACCTACAGCTATTCAGAAAAGAAATAAAAAAATACCTCTTTACTGAACACCATGGTAACATCAATGATAACCCAACCTCACAGACACCAAAACTCACTTCACCTGATGATCACCACCCAACTCCCTGTACCCCCCCAATCAATAACCCCTATTCATATCTAAACTCACAGAAATACTCATACTCCCCAAATGCCTCCCCTCCTACCAGCATCCTCACTCCTCTTCCCCCCCACACTCTCCCTCTACCTTCCTCACTTCTCCCTCCATTCTGTCTTCTAACCTAGCATCTGCCCTGGAGCTTCATCACACCCTCCCCCTTATTCAATCAGCCCCTCTCTCTTTAAGGCAACCCCACCCTCGCTTCCACCATACTGCCTCCGCTTTACCCCGCTCTCTACTACTCCTTCTCCTTCTCTCATCAGGTAACATCAACCCCAACCCTGGCCCCCTCGATATCTTTCCCATTCTAAGAAGAGCTCCTCATGTACTCTATCTAATCTCATCCATATCCCCCTCCTTTCCCCTTCCGCCCACCCTCACTCATGCCCCAATCTCCCAACCACGTGGACGGAACACTCACCCAGAGACACCCACCCGTACCCTAGTCTCTCTAGTTCTTTGTATTACTCTGGAAATAGATCCTCACGTAACGGTCCCCCTAGACCGCAGATTTACTCTGGAAATAAATCCTCATGTAACTTATCCAACCTTATCCAGATCCCTCTCCTTTCCCCCTCCACTCTCCCGTTCACATGTGCCCTATGGAACACATGCTCAGTCTCTAACAAACTTGCTTTTACTCATGATCTCTTTATCGCTAATGCACTACACCTTCTTGCCCTAACTGAAACCTGGCTCCTCCCAGACGATACCACATCTGTTGCTGCTCTCTGCCATGGGGGCTACCAGTTCTCCCATACACCTCGATCCACTGGTCGCGGTGGTGGTGTTGGGCTTCTACTTTCTCCCTCTTGACAATTCCAACCCCTCCTGCCACCTCAATCACAATCCTCCCTCTCCTTTGAAGTCCACTCCATTTGCCTCCTCATACCACTTCCCCTACGAGTAGTTGTGATCTATCGCCCACCCGACAAATCCAAATCAACCTTCCTTACCGACTTCGACTCCTGGCTTTCCGTTTTTTTGGATCCCTCTTCCCCCACTCTTATTCTTGGCTACTTTAACATTCACGTCGATAACCCCTCAGATCCCCATGCTTTAAAATTCCTCACCCTCACCTCCTCATTTAACCTCCAATTTTGCTCCACTGCCCCCACCCACCTGCACGGCCATTGCCTTGACCTGATACACTTCTCTAATTCTTCTCCCTCAAACTTCCGCAACTCAATCCTTCCCTCACATGACCATCACTTTTTAACCTTTAATCTTCAGCTTCTGCTGTGTGAACTTCATCCTTTCTCCTCCAACCTATTTAGAAACCTCCATAATATTGATCCCCTGACTCTCTCCTCCACCATTTCTCCATCTCTTTCCTCCATTATGTTCTCCAAATCCATCAACGAGGCAGTATCCTCTTATAACGCTGCACTATCCTTGGCTCTTGACACTCTGACCCCACCCACCCCACGCCCAGTTAGACGTTCTGCTCCCCAGCCCTGGCTTTCATCCACAATACGCTATTTACGCATCTGTGCCCATTCTGCTGAACGTCCTTGGACCAAATCCCGCTCCCCAGAAGACCTTATACACTTCAAATTCATGCTTGACTCCTTCCAGTCAGCCATAGCACTTACCAAACAAAAATACTGCATCCATCTGACTAACTCCCTTGCCTCTGATCCTCGCCGCCTCTTTAATACCCTCAACTCTCTCCTCAAGGTCCCCCTGCCCCCAGTCCCACCCTCCCTTTCTGCCCAAACCATAGCTGACTACTTCCATGGCAAAATCTACAAGATTACCCTCCAATTCCCCATTCCCTCATTTACCTCCCCCATCACCAATTTACCCCCCCCCCCCATCCACACTTCCTCTGCTACTCTCTCCTCCTTCCCTACAATCTCCGAAGAGGAAACCACACTCCTTCTCTCCTCCTCAAAACCCACCACCTGTTCCTCTGACCCTATCCCCACCCATCTACACCCCATCTCCCCCACCGTTATCCCTGCCATCTCTCATATTCTCAACCTTTCTCTCTCCACTGCAACTGTCCCTGTAGATTTCAAACACGTCTCCTCAAGAAACCCTCACTCAATCCCACTTGTCCTAACTATTGACCCATCTCCTTCCTTCCTTTCATACCTAAACTACTAGAACGAGCTATCCACCACCGCTGCCTCAACTTACTCACCTCCCAGGCCCTCCTAGACCCACTACAATCCAGCTTCCGTCCCTTACACTCCACTGAAATAGCTCTTACTAAGGTCTCCAATGACCTGTTCCTTGCTAAATCTAAGGGCCTCTACTCTGTACTCATCCTCCTCGACCTCTCTGCTGCCTTTGACACTGTTGACTACAATCTTCTTCTCACCACCTTCTCCTCGCTTGGTATCAAGGGCGCTGTATTATCCTGGTTCTCCTCCTACCTCTCCCATTGCTCCTTTAGTGTATGCTCTGGCGGCTCCTCCTCCTCTCCCACCCTGCTCCATGTTGGCGTACCCCAGGGATCCATCTTGGGCCTCCTCCTTTTCTCTCTCTATACCCAAGCCCTTGGTATGCTTATCTCCTCCCATGGCTTTCAGTACCATCTCTATGCTGATGACTCCCAAATCTACCTCTCTACACCTAGTATCTCTCCAGCAATCCAGATCGAGAACTCTACCTGCCTCTCTGACATCGCTGCCTGGTTGTCTCATCGCTGCTTGAAATTGAACATGGCCAAGACTGAACTCCTCATCTTTCCCCCCAACTCCTCCCCTCCTCTTCCCTCTTTCTCAGACTCCGTGGATGGATCTACGATCCTTCCTGTTCCCTCGGCCCACAATCTGGGGGTTATCTTTGACACCTCTCTCCTTCTCCACACATATCCAGCTCGTAGCTAAAACCTGCCGCTTCTTTCTCTACAACATCAGAAAGATCCGCCCCTTCCTGTCTGAACACACTACCAAAATGCTTATCCACTCCTTAATCTCCTCTCGCCTTGACTATTGCAACCTACTCCTGGCTGGTCTCCCCGCGAGCCATCTCTTCCCCCTTCAATCTATACAAAATTATGCTGCTCGACTAATCTTCCACTAGCCTTGCCATGCCCACATTACTCCTCTTCCCAAATCGCTTCACTGGCTCCCCATTCAATTCCACATCCAATTCAAACTTCTCCTGCTTACCTATAAATGCATTTACTCTAAGGCCCCTCAATATCTCTCATCTCTTATCTCTCCCTACATCCCCCATCAACAACTTCGCTCTGCTAACAAACTACTTCTATCTAAGCCTTTCACCCGCACCTCTATCTCCCGACTTCGCTCCTTTCACCTTGCTGCACCCTACGCCTGGAATAGCTTAGCTGTGTCTATACGCCAAGCACCCTCCCTGGCCCTCTTCAAATCCAGGTTAAAGACCCACCTCTTCACTGTCGCGTTCAGATCCTGACTTCTATCCTTCATCTTAACCTAACCCCCATCATTTTCATAACCTAGCTGTATGACCACACTATGCTTTGCACTAAATTGTATTGTGTAAATTGTAATGTGTCACTGTCGTGACTAGATTTGGGGAAACTGCTAGGTACGTATGACCTAGATTGGCCACTGTTGGAAACAGGATACTGGGCTTGATGGACCTTGGTCTGACCCAGTATGGCATATCTTATGTTCTTATGTTCTTATGTAGATTGTAAGCTCTGACGAGCAGGACTCCGGCGAGCAGGGAGTGTCTCTTGTATACATGTCTGTACAGCGCTGTGTGCATGGCGCTATATAAGGGTTAAATAGTAGTAGTAGTAGTAGTAAACAAACAGCAAACTGTAAATAGTTACTAGTCATCAGTTCAGACAACTATGTATATAAAGCATTCGCTTCATGTTAAATGTACCTATGGATCTATGTAAATAGTTCAACCTGATCTCTGGAAGGAGCGGTATAGAAGAACCAAATAAATAAATAAAATAAAAATATTCAGTGCTGGGGTTATATCTGGCTAATGGCACTGAATACCTGGGGTTGGCTGGATTGTGATTCTGCAATCTGGTCAGTGGCAATATTCAGTCGCCAGCCAGATTGCAAAGCAGCTAAAGTTAGGACAGCAATTCAGCTGATTTAGGATAACTGGCTAGTGTCTTGTGTTAACTGTGGCATGCGGTGCAAAGGGGCTTTCTTTAAACACAGAAAAGACAGTGGTTCAGGGAAAATAAAACAGCTTTTATTCTATCCCAGCTTGCTAAACCTCCACAAAGCTTTTTTTTCCCGGCCCTTCCTCCAACCTGAGTTAAAATTTCTACCTCAGAACTCCTTTTCACAGTTTGCCTTGGAAGGACTTCTGGCTCCACGGGCCTCTCTCCGTCCTGCAGCCTGTTGGGTTTTTAACCCCACCCTGTGAGCCATGCCCTCTCAGCCCAGAACTCTGGGCTGCAGACTCTCTTAACGGGGACTGCTGATAATCCCCCTGGAGAGGGATGGGTAACATTCTATATATTCCATCACACGGTTGAATATTGCCGCTGAATATCCCGCTGGGCATCATTTAGGTGTTTTGCAGATCTGCCCTGCACGGTGCATCCTGGGATGCATTGGGTGAGGTCAGACTGCGCCTTTTATAGAAGTCTAACCCTGCCTGGTGCATCCCAGGATGCACCGCTTGGGGCCACGTGCTGCCATTTCTCAAGATGGTGGACTCAGAACGGGAGTGTGTAAGCAGCACTCTCACTTATTTTAAGGTACCAGGTGGGGGGTGGTGGATTTTGGGGTCACTAGACCACCAGGTTATTTTATTTTAATTTAATTTGCGGTGGGGGTTTCAGGGGCCACTAGACAACAAGTTATTTTATTTTAATTTGGGGTGGAAGGTGTTCAGAGGCCACTAGACCACCAGGTAGACACTTTTTGTCTCGGCACAGGTCTCTGACAGTATTTTGATGACATCAGGGGCTTTTCCCAATGTCGCGATCGTCCCGATGCCATCAAAATACTGTTGGGTGGGGAGATTTGGGCTGCTGGGCCACCAGGGATTTGATTTTCCTATTTTGATGGCATCAGGGCTTTGCCCGATACCTGATCATCTGAGGAGAAGATGATCTAAGCATTGGGGAAAGCACCTGGTGCCATCAAAATACTGTGGGGATTTTAAGTCAGCTCAGACCCTGCAGTAGAAATATTGGTGCTGTGGATGACTGCAAAATCCTCTAACCTGTCTCTGCATTGGGTGTTGTCATGATTTGCATACCAGACTATTATGTGCAGCTCTTTCCCTTCAATTTAAATATGTTTCAATACATTTAAATACTTGTGGTGTTAAATGGGTGCTAGTTTTTCCGTCGGTGTTTCTGTCTGTTTTCTACATTTGAGGTTAGCTAAAAAGTACTTAGTATGCTTAAACATGGTTTTATTGGTGCTTAAAGGCCAAGCTAGCTTTCTGCATTGGCCTGTTAGATATTCTATTAAAATTTAGACTGCACTTGAGCAGTTACTGAGAGGATAGATGATGCTTAGAAGGTTCTAAGAGCAAGGTTCTGCAAGAAAAATATGGTAACAACATGCAAACATGTTTGGGATGCAAACACGGAGTCATGGTGAAGGTAATGGAGGAAGATGGAGTTTCGGTAGGTAAGGGGAACTGAGCAGACTGGGTGGTCAAATATGCTCTCCAACTGCTACGTGAGTTTTTTGCTCTCTTAGATGAAAGCTCATTCTTCCTCTGTGATCATAAAAGCAAGACATCCATTATAGTATATATCTTGCAGATCACCATTCCTTGAAATTCAGGATTTAGGGTTAAAAGAATTTGAGATTGTAATTGCAATAAATGAAAGGACTAACAAATGGTTTGTTTCCTACACAGTTGCCTGGATTAAAGATGACAAATTGTAGCGCCTCCTGCGAGAAAAGGATATTAGCTTATGAGTGCCCATTCACCAAAACAAAAACTGTCATGAAATAGTCCTTCTGGTGCCAGACTACATTAGTTTTGAAAGGACACACCTGTGGATGTATCAGGCAGGGAAATAAAACAAACTAAATTTCCAAGGTTCTTTTTTTCCTGCTTAGGTTTATGGTTTGCATAGCTTTCTGTAATATCTGTGAGTCTCAGGAGAAATGTGAAGAGCCTGTTAAAGCCATTTTGTATGTTAGGATTAAAAGGACAATGACCCCAATCTAAATATCACCAACACTTAGCATTCTTTGCATCCTTATCCTAAGTTCAGCCCAGCAAGAGTTCATATCTCGAACATTATTCCCATATGAAAAGGCTTAGAAAATGCATTTCCCATTTCTTTATTCTTTCAAACTGTCAGTTCCAAAAGAAAATGCAAGGATGGAACTGACAGAGAAATCCCTCTGCACTATGGAGGGAAAGACAAGACTGTACTGTAAGCAGGTGCAAATCAGCAAAGACAGAAAACGTTTCACTCCACCTCCATTTTTACTCTGAAAAACAAGTATGCAAATCTGGAAGATGAAGGGTCAAAACCATCCTAGAACCAAGACATTTAAAGCACAAAGTTTTAGGATCAGCAACCATTGTGTTTATGAAATGAAGGATAGTGGTAACTGGTGACTCCCTTCTGAGGGGAGGCAGTCATCATCTGAGCACACATGATGTCCAAGGAGGAGTGCTATCTGCTGGGTGCCAAGATTTGAGGATTATGAAGAGATGGTCAAGACTCATCAAGCCTACTGATGCTGCTTATCTATGTTAGCACTAATGATACTGCTGGTATCCCACAGAATATATCAAAAGCAACCTTATGGTTCTAGGAGAGAGGGTGAAACAGTTAGATGTGCAGATGGTGTTCTTCTCAATCCTTCTGGTTGAGGGTAAAGGCCGAGTCAGAGAAGCTTATATTCTGGAGATGAATACATGGCTCCATGGGTGAGGTCGCTGAAAGTATTTTGTCTTCCTGGTCCATAGGATGATATTCCAAGGGCTGCTGATCAGAGATAGTGTCTACCCATTGAAGAAGAGGCAAAGTATCTTTAAATTTTGTTTGATGGCGATGAAGGTCCAAACTCTCAGGTAAGTAAAACACTAAATATTTCTATAGAAATGGGGAAAATGTCAGCATCTGGAAAGCTGTGCACATAGTATAGAACTAAGTCCCAGATCTAGAGACAGTAATGTAGGTGGCTGGCTTAGATTTAGTGATGGTCATGGAGACATGGTACGTGGAGAACCACGACTCAGAAATAGTTATACGGGGCTGTAGTCTATTAGTAGTGGTCTAAATACTGCTCAAGCAGCCCTATATGCAGGAGGGGGGCTCGAGCAGGAAGAGGTCTCTCTCTGTCTCACTCCCCATTCTCCTGCACTCTCTCTCCTCAAGAATAAGTTTGAACCATGGCCAAAATCGTCGTGCTTTTTCCTGGACCTAAAAACTAGATCTGTAGAATTTACTAATGATTTATTGGTTGCATAGCATACTGAACCCCACTGTCTCTATTACTGTTAAAGTCCTATGAAATTTATAATGGATACTCAAAAGAGGTTTCTTCTTTCTGGTGTTCTGTAAGTGCAATGTGCTGTTTCCTTCTGTCTGGCATGAGGTCGGAGTCAAACAATGAAATTCAAGATGCTAATTTTCATTTCAACCTGAAACCTTCATATTCTGTTCTTCCATGGACTTCAGTCATAAATATAAAACTTTGTCTTTAGAGCTATTACATCTGTGGAATACGAAAGTGAAAAAAAAAATCCCCTCAGGTCCTAACAAAGTATTATGTAGATGTGAAAAAATTTAGGGCTAATTCCAGCTCTATGGGAATAAAGTTTGGTGAATTGGCCCTTAGTCAACCATCCATCAGAACAGATTTCTTTTCAAAAGGCTAATGGGTTTGATGCAGGAAAGGACAAACCAGTGAGCATAAAAGCCATTCTGAAAAAAATAAAATTACTGAACTTATTATAATTTAATGTAAAAACTTTTATATACCGCAATTATGACATGTCTTGCAAAGCGTTTCACAACAGTAAAAACAATCTCATCGCAATACAATAAAAACAAAATAAAAACAGCCCCCCCCCAAAAAAAGGAAAAATATACTATAAAACTAAAAGAATGATGCCACTCAACCCTTACCAAAGAGGACCAGGGAGATCCACTGCTTACCCCTGTGATAAGCAGCATGGATTGGCCACTGTTGGAAACAAGATATTGGGCTTGATGTACCCTTAGTCTAACCCAGTATGGCATATCTTATGTTCTTAAGGGCTTCAATTGTCTAACCAGCGGTAACCAGGCAGGCCCGTCCACTAGGTGGGCTAGGCGGCCGTCTATGGCAGAAGACCTCTGTGGGTGGCATGGTGCCTGTGTCAGGCCATGTGCTTTGTCACACATGGCCTGCCACTTCTGAGGGGGTCAGAAGTAGCAGGCCATGTGTGCCACAGTCCGCTGCCACCGCCCCAAGCCAAACGTTTCCTCCCACCCCATCAACAGAATCAGCGGCAGAGACTTGGCAAGGAGGGGCGGTGACACAGCATGGGGGGCGTGAAGATGGGCCCGGCCAGGGTTTCTGCCACAGGCAGAACTTACAACTTGGGCCTGTAAGGTCAGATCCTCATCCTGTAGGACCCTAAATCCTGAATTACTTGTTTCCAAACTAGTATCTGACCCTTTATACAGGGCCATATCCCCCAGGCTGCCCAGTTCAATGGACCACAACCAGGACCTCAGATGTTTCAACATCATATGATCTCCCACAACTATTGAACTATAATTCCAAAGTACCCATTCAGTGTATGAATCACTGCCACATTGCACATGTATGGCAGAGATTTAGTAAAGAGAAGTTTTACCTCACCAGTCTTTTAGAATTGTTTTTGAATGTCTAAACAAACATGTCTACAAGTGTAAGCCGGCCAATATGGCATATCTGGATTTTCAGAAAATTTCCCTTTTGAAGGACTTCTCAGAAATAAAACATCACAGGATGGAGGCTCTATCCTACTGTGCACCAAGAGCTGGCTGAAGGGTAAAAAACATGAAGAGTTGGACTAAATGGTCAGTTATCCCTATCCAAAAGTGCCAGTAGTGGAGTTCCCCAGGGGTCTCCACTAGGACATGTGCTTCTTAACAGATTTATTTATTTATTTGCTTTTTATATACCGCACTATTTCAAAATCAGTGTGGTTTACATAGAACGTGAAAAAGTAAAACCAACTTACACAGAACAGGTATTTTACATAGAACCTAGTTTCATACAGCAGGTATTAAATGGAACAAGTGGCTAAATAAAACATTAAACGGGGACATGAAATTGGAGGGGGCAGGGGGGAAGTGAACTAGGAAGGGGCAGGGGACATAGAGGAGAGAAGGGAGAACTAATTACAAGATGTTCAGCAGAACTTAATTGTTACATAGGTGAGAGGTGACCGCCACTATGCAAGTCCTTATTTAAGGTATGTGATCATAGACTAGCTGGAACAGGTGAGTCTTTAAGGCCTTTCTAGAGGTTGACTGGTCAGCGATGGCTCAGATTGAGGCCATCGCTGACCAATCTGGAGAGGATAGTAACAAGTGATGTTATCAGATGCGTAGATGACACAAAAGATATTCCTAAATTATTGTGAGGAATTGCTGAAAAACTTAGTGAGGTGGGGGGGGGGGGAGAAAGATAAAATGTGATATGGAAATAGAGCACATAGGATCATTTCTCCCTAACTATGGGTACAAAATGCTGGACTCCATATTAGGAGTCACAATCTAGGAAAAGGATCTTAGAGTCAATGTGGACAGCAAGTTGAAATTTTCAGTCCCGTGTTCCGCAGTTGCCAAAAAAGCTAATAAAATGCTAAGAATTATTCATAAAAGAATAGAAAACAAACTAGAAAAGACTCTAATGTCTCCCTATCACTCCATGTGTGAACACACCTTCAGTATCATATATACTGTACCTCTGGTCATCATATCTGAAATACTAGAGACGGTTCAGAGAATGGCAATGAATATGATAAAGGTTCAGTGTGAGAATTTCTGAGCAATGCTTTCTGTTCATTCGTTCATCTAAATATTTTAAGTGAGCTCAAGTTGCTTGAATATGTATATTTCTATGAATGCTTAGAATATGTTCTTGCATACCTACAATGTGTGCTTAAAGAACAAATATGTGAAATTAACTGTAAAAATGCCTTAAAATCAGGAACATTTTCTTTTAAAGGAAAATGATTTTTTTTCTGATGTTGCATCCCCCTAATAAAGGGGTCAAATACCCTCTCCCATGATGAAAGACTTGGAGAAGCGACATCTGAGAGGGTAATGATAGAGGTTTACAGAGTCATGTGTGGAAGAATATTAAACAATGTGCTTGTGACCTAGATCAGCTACTGTTAGAAACAGGATACTGGGCTTCATGGACCTTGGTCTGACCCAATATAGCATATCTTATGTTCTTATGTACAATTGGAGGATGCTGACTTAAACTAACTTGTAGCAGGTGTAATATAGTAACATAGTAGCTTACTGTAGTAAATGACGGCAGGTAAAGACCAGTATGGTCCATCGAGTCTGCCCAGTGAGGTGGTAAGAGTAGGTGTATCTGCCACTCCATGCAGGTCACCTCTCCCATTGCCTTTGTTGAGGGGTGAACCCACCGCTCCGTATAGATCACCCCTATTTGTTGAGATATAAGAGATAGTTAAGCTTATTTTGATTTTATCCTGCTGCTATAAAGGGATCCACTGTGTCTGCCCCATGCCATTTTGAATTCTGTCACTGTATTTGCTCCCACCACTTCCATCGGGAGGGCATTCCAAGCATCCACCACCCTTTCAGTGAAAAAGTATTTCCTGATGTTGCCTCTCAGTTTACCCCTTGCAGCTTCACGTTATACCCTCTAGTGTTACAGTTTCCCCATCTTTGGAAGAGGATTGTTTGTCTATTAATACTCTTTAAGTATTTAAAGTTCTGAATCATATCTCCCCATCCCTCCTCTCATCCAGAGTATAAATATATAGGTCTTCAAGTCTCCTCTCATACATCTTCTGATGCAAGCTCCAAATCATTTTGGTCGCCTTCCATTGAACCATTTCCAGTCTTTTTATATCCTTTGCGAGATATGGTCTCCAAAACTGAACACAATATTCCAAGTGTGTGTGCATGCTGCAAAACATTTTGTCTGTGCTTTTTGTGGGGGTTCATTTGCTGCCGATAGAGTAATGTAATTATTTCATCAACAATTTACTTATTTATGGATTGTGTACCATAGAGGCACATTCCAATGTGGTCGTCCAGCCCTCTGTGCAGAATCGAGATGCACAGAGCTAGAGCCGATTATGATCCCACGGGACTAGATGTGCCCTGTGGGATCAGAGTCAGGTCTAGGGCCTGTATGTACAGGCCAGGTCCCAATTGCGATGGGCCTGCATGCACAGCCACCTGCTCGACTACCTCATAGGAGCCGCGGTGCCATGGTCTCCCACTGCCATGGCACCGTGGCTCCATTCAGGAGCCATGCTTCGCAACCGCCAGCCACAATTTTCTTTCCCTGCAGCCCGACCCCCGATCTGGCCTTCCTTGGCCAAGGTTGGGCTGCGGGGAACCTTCTGTACCCCTCACTTTTCCGCTGCTGCCTGTGCCTGCTGTCCCCTGTCCAGTTTTCCAACCCCGGATGTACAGGGCCAACTTCAGAATTGGCTCTGTACATCCAGGGTCGTGGACCACCCATGCCCTGCCCTCACTCCACCTCCAGAATGCCCCTCCCGCCCTCGTCTAAGCCTCCTTGTAGAAACACATTGTTTGTATGGGGATGCTTTTGATGGGGCCGGCAGAGAATAGAACCCATAGCTGCTAATGTACACAAAAATATCAGGAGTACAGAGGACTAATGGAAATGCAAGTGGATGTGTTTGATCTACGAAAAGTAAATCAGAAAAAATGTGTCTGCATGTAAGTGGAAGGAGAACTTCAGAATGTACATAATTCTAAATATATGTGGTCAAGAGAAATAAATTCCAGAAGCCAATGAATTTAGTCTGGAACAGTATGACACAATGTTAGCAAAAGATCAGGTGGCCTGTCTAATCTGCCCCGTTATTCGCATTACGCTGCAAACCATAGAAGCTGGACCACTCTTAGGATATTATTTTTTATCTAAGGCAGTTTTGGTTTTTACTCTTTAGTTCTTTACCATCCTAAGTAGATAACAGGGATGGGGAACTATCCCTTGTCACAAATCTGAAATGTTGAGGATTTTCCCATGTCACTAATAGCAAAGTGGAGGAATAGCCTAATGGTTAGAGCACTGTCTTTGGAACCAAGAAACCAGGTTCAGTTCCCACTAGCACTCCTTGTGGCTTTGGGCAAATCACTTAACCCTCCATTGCCTCAGAAGAATCCAAGTTATTAATGCACATTAGCAAGTTTAAGTTATAATGTAGACCACTTTCACTGAAATGATAAAGCAGTATAAAAAAACCTGTCAAATAAATAAAACAGTGCCTCCTATTGCTCAATAATGTACATTCAGGTGATGCACCCTATTTTACTATGCTCCCGAAATGTAAAAATGTTTGTTTATGCTTATTAAAATCTTTATATACTGCCTTTCTGGGTAAAAGTGAGGCGGTTTATAAACTAAAAACAAGAAAATGAAGAAAGGAACGCCATAAAATAACAGAAAAGCAGAAGAGAAAAAGAAAGTTCTTAGAAGAAGATAAATCAGCAGCAGAAAAAGAGGACTTACTGGGCCCCCGGTCAGCCTAGGCTCCAAAGTACTGAGTGAATAAGTTTTAACTTGGGGTTTGAAGGCAGAATAAGAGAATTCAAGACATAGGACCACAGTAAAGAATTACAAAGAATTGGAAGACAGAAGAACTTTCATTTACTACTACTTTACGTCCCCCCCTTCCATTCCTGCTCATGCATAGAAGGTTCTCCAGAACTCCTTATCCTTCACCCGCAGCTTCTGATAATTCTACACTACCTCGAGATAAATCATTCCTGACTTTTACTACTGATCATGATCTCCTGCAACATGTACCATTTCCTACCCATAGGGTTAGGCATATACTAGATCTTATCTTAACCTCACAGAGTTCCACCTTCTCTATCACCAATCTACAGTCCTCATCCCTGCCTTAGACAGATCATTTCCTTGTTTGCTTTAATCTTGCATTCCTTCCCGCTCCCTTTAGCCTCTCAATGACTACTGTTAGATCTCCTATCATTTGTCATAGGATAACTCCTCATACTCTTAAACAATCCCCTTCAGCAGATGAAGGACAGACTAGATAGGCCATGTGGTCTTTTTCTGTCATCATGTTTGTTTCTATGTTTCTCTTTTTCTTTCAGATTTTCAAGCCTTCTGCTGGACTCTTGGAAAGTGCTATGAAACCTTGAGTTGTACTGAACACCTGATAATATTGAGCCCATAAAGCCATGCGTTTTGTGCCATAAACAGAGCCACCTTTGCTTCCATCCTGGTCTGAGTCAGGTGAGGCATCAGATGAAAAAGGCCGAGAGAAAATGGCCCAAGGACCCAGGCCTGTCCACATTAGCCTCCTTTCAACACCATCATGTCTAGTATTGCTCACAGGTAAATGCATCAAAGAAGGTGCATTTCTCAGCACAAATCTCTAGCTCAGCTTATTCATCAAAAATGCTTTTTTCCTGCCTCATCTCAGTGTCATTTTTGGATTGGCCCAACGATGGATACTCTCGCCACCTATTTTTTGGATAAGGTCCAATCAATCAGTCCACCAAATCTTAACAGTGTCGCCTCTCTTTTCTTTCCCCAATGTCATTGACTCTGTTCCTATTCATACCTGGTCCACTTTCACCCCAGTAACTGAATTTTCTCTTGGAAAGACCTTTGCCTCCATTAGTAAAACTATTTGCTCTTTGGATCCCATCCCCTCATCTTGGGTAGGGGATGTCTCCCTTAGTTTGCTGCCAAACGCCTGCATAATCATCAACCAGAGTTTTTTATCTGGGCAGTTTCCCGCCCACTGTAAAAAAAAGCTAGAATCCACCTACTTCTGAAGAAACCCAATTTATATCCTCAGGATCCTTCCAGTTATAACCCTTTCTCTAGTTTATCTCCAAACTTGCTGAACACTTGGTCTCATCTCAGTTATCCAGCCATATTGAGATGACCCATGCATTACACCCACAACAATATATTTATTAGTATTTAGCTCACACCTTTCCAGTAGTAGTTCAAGGCAAATTACATTCAGGTACAGTAGACATTTCCCTGTCCCCAGAGAACTTTTACACTAAGTTCATACCTGAGGCAGTGGAGAGTTAAGCGACTTGCCCGAGGTCACAGGGAGTACCAGTGGGATTTGAACCCTGGTCTTTTTTGTCCCAATTGCTCTAACCAATAGACTATTTTTGTACTCCTGGAATCCGCCCAAACCACAGCACAGAAAATATCCTTACCACCCAACTTAACGAGGTACACAGTGCCCTGGATTCAGGACACATAGCTCTGAGTCATCTCTCTGGATCTTTTGAGCGCTTTCAACTTGGTCAACCATGATCTATTGCTTTCCTGTCTTCTTTCAATCGGCATCCATGGTCTGGTACTTCACTGGTTCCATTCTTTTCTCTCTGGATGTACCTTTTCTGTTCCCATTAACAATCATTCTTTGGCTGAGCAATTACTTCCATACGGGGTATAGCAAGGATCCGGCCTTGCACCCATACTCTTCAATACCTTCTAAATCCAGAGTGTTGGAATTTCTGCTTTTGTTTATGCAGACAACATCTTGCATTAGCACATCTAAACTTGATCTATCATCCATCAACTAATGCCTTTCTAAGGTAGAGGACTGGCTTCATGAAAACTGGCTACAACTGAACCCAAGTAAATCTACGGCAACCTGGCTCACAGGTGGATTACCTCCATCCACTATTTCCCCCACTCTTCACAATGGTCCAATCATCTTGACTACATCCTTCAAGTATCTGGGCATATTTCTTGACTCTGAGCTTGCTTTCTCAAAACAAATCAATACTGTAGTGAAATCAGTCTTTCTTTCTATGCAATACTTTCAGGTCATTCACCCATTTCTTGACCCACAGCCCGGATTATCGTGATCAGCAGCCTGATTATCAGTCACGACGACTACTTTAATGCTGTTTATGCATTCCCCCCTTCCCCTTCCCCTCCCTTCCCCCCTCCTCCACTTTCCTTTTTCCCCCTCCCCTTCCTCCCCTTCTCTCCCCCTCCCCCCTCCCCTCCCCCATACCTCACACCCCCCTCCCCATCCCCACACCCACAACCACACCACCCCCCTCCCTCCTACACCCCCCTCCCCCTCTCTTCATCTCTCCTTTCCCCTCCTCTCTTTTCCTTCCCCCCCCCCTTCCTCCCCACTTCCCCCTTCCCCTTCTTCCTGTTTGCTTTTAAGTATTCCTGCAACCATTGCATTTACATATTGAGGTCTCAGTTACATTTAGGTAATTCATTTAAATAGAAAACAATGCTACAGTGCATTACGGAATAAGGATATGCAGGCGTATATAGAAGAGATGTATGGTGCAGCATGTTTGATTATTTTATAGTAGAAAACATTCTTTGGTATTTAATATTCAATATTTATATTGACAATTGACCTTTCATTCTGGGCCGGCACAAAACGCCAGTCTTTTGACTTCTTCATATGGCATAGTGTAATAAAAAAAGATTACACATATATGATACAATAGCAGTTTGTATCATGTCTTTCAAAGAAGCATTATGTTACATCTTTTTTTAAGGAAACTGATCTTTTACCCCGACTCGGCGAGAAAACGCAGGCAGAAAGATTTATGGTAGTTATTTATTTCTTTTTCAATACTGCCTGCACAGGAAGGTCTATGCCGTTGCGGTACAAAAATCTCTTTTTGTACTTCTTTTCGTATTTCTGCATTTGGTTCTAAAAGTAAATTGTTTCAGTAGGGATTGTAGCTATAGTATGCCATGGACTGTTAATGTATTCTATAATAGAAAACATTTTTTAATACTATTTTACTTGTGCGTTGGTTTACAACGGTTTTTAGATTGAATCACATAATGTCATGCTGTGCACCATGCTCTTTTAGATGAAAAAGTGTTAAATATGTTGTTTACAAATAATAAAAGCAAAGTAGTACGATTTTGTCAAAACGTTTAAAAAAAAAAGACTTTACCTTGATTTGCCGGTAGAAGTGAATATTTAAGTGATTTATATTTCTTAATAGTGTTCACACACGGCTGTTCAAACCTTTTTGAATGGTTCTTCTTTTTAAGTATTATTTATTCTTGTGATTTGCCGTTTGTTTTTTAAAACCTTTACGTTTGTAAGTTAGCCTGGTTCTCTTGGTGATACAGTAGAGCACATAAGTTCCTGAGTCTCTTACATACGTTATAAGCAAAAACATTCTAAATAGGAATACCACAAGAATTTTGTTTTACATTTAAAATACCTTACCTAGCGGTATATCCACTAGATTACAATAAGGCCAATATCTGGTCTATACAAATGTTTAAAAATATACCGGGTTATGACATGATGGATTCCATATTATTCATGTTTGTACAAGATGGTTTATCCTAGATGTCCTTTCTTTAATTCTAATGATAATAGGTAATAATAACATACAATACATTAGTGGTCCTCACCAAAGCTTTTAAGAATAATAAGGACAATATTTGGAATTCCATTCTGTTCCTGATTTTTTAGTAACCATTTAGGCTCTATTATGATTACTGAAACCTCATGATTAAGGTTGCATCAGGTCATAATTCATCTTACAGTCTAGATATCATAACATGACAATAAATTTTTAGAAACTTAATTTTATGTTTTGAGTGGAGGAGTGGCCTAGTGGTTGGGGCAAGGTACTTCAGGCCGGAAGGTCGGGGGTTCAAATCCCACTAGAGGACAGCAACCTTGGGCCGGAAGGACTGGGGTTTCTAGTCCCACAGGTGCTCCTTTTGGTCTTGGGCAAGCCACTTAACCCTCCATAGCCCATGTTCCCTGTAAAATAGTTATCTCCAAGTTATAATGCCCTGTTCAATGTAATTTCAGTTTGTTCAATGTAAACCACACTGATGCAGATTAGCACGGTATATAAGAGCCCCCGCCACCACCAGCAGCTCTCCCCTTCCCGGGGATCGAGCTACCAGCAGCGGGAGGGGCCTCCTGGTCATCGCGGCCCAATCGGGGCACTTGCAGCCGGATTTAAACTTCGCGCCATCGGGCGCTGACTCTCTCAAGCCCCCGCCACCACCAGCAGCTCTCCCCTTCCCGGGGATCGAGCTACCAGCAGTGGGAGGGGCCTCCTGGTCATCGCGGCCCAATCGGAGCACTTGCAGCCGGATTTAAACTTCGCGCCATCGGGCGCTGACTCTCTCAAGCCCCCGCCACCACCAGCAGCTCTCCCCTTCCCGGGGATCGAGCTACCAGCAGCGGGAGGGGCCTCCTGGTCATCGCGGCCCAATCGGGGCACTTGCAGCCGGATTTAAACTTCGCGCCATCGGGCGCTGACTCTCTCAAGCCCCCGCCACCACCAGCAGCTCTCCCCTTCCCGGGGATCGAGCTACCAGCAGCGGGAGGGGCCTCCTGGTCATCGCGGCCCAATCGGGGCACTTGCAGCCGGATTTAAACTTCGCGCCATCGGGCGCTGACTCTCTCAAGCCCCCGCCACCACCAGCAGCTCTCCCCTTCCCGGGGATCGAGCTACCAGCAGCGGGAGGGGCCTCCTGGTCATCGCGGCCCAGTCGGGGCATTTGCAGCCGGATTTAAACTTCGCGCCATCGGGCGCGCCCGCGCCTGACGGGCCCGCGCCTGAGGGCCTCGCCAGAGGGCCCTTTGGCGTGGCCCTTAGGCGTGGACCGTGAGGCAGACCGAAACCTCGCACCACATAACAGTCTGTCATAATCTTCGGAGCTCACACGGGAAAGGTACCAATTGACACAATCGTTTGTGAATATACTACTATTTTGCTGATCAAGATACAATGTAATCTGTTAATGTGTTACTATTTTACCGATTAAGATACAAGGTAATCTGTTGGAACCCTATCCCATTACTGATATCTCAGTATTAAGGTGTTAATGCAGCATTGCAGCATATCATTCTGTTTATCCTTGATATGATTGGGATGTATTCAATCTCCTAGATATGTCATCCATATACTGAGGACCCGTCTACTGCAAACCTTCCTACTGCTCCACCTTAATTTATATTTTTGTATAACATCTCCTCTTCACTACTATACCACATACTGTAGTGTGCTCCACTACTATAGTGTGCCTCATTGATACTAATTCTATCACATTGTGCCTCACTATTACTTGCTACCCTCAAAATGGCCCTCCAGTTCACCTCCCTCTTTAGCCTTTACCTCCTCACTCACTGGCTTGGAACCACCCAGGCCCTCTACACATCCCACAACAACATTCCTATCCTGAATAGCCATGGAAAAAGATGGTATGATCCACCATATTCCCACCCAAGAAGTGACGCCTACACGCGCCGCTCCCACCTTATCCATGTAGCACTCCAGTTATCCAATACACCCAGTCAGCAAAAACCTCTGAACTGCCGACCACTGAAATGTGCCATCATTAACGCACGCTCTATTCGCAAAAAATGGCCTGTTGTACTAGACACAATCTCACTTTACAACCTAGAAATACTTATGATCACTGAAACCTGGTTATCATCAGAGGACAACGTTATCCTCAATCAGCTCCTACCCCCCAATTTCTCCATATACACAAGACACAGAGAAAACAAAAAAGGAGGTGGGGTGCTTATAATCACCAAAACAGACCTCGACTTCCATATAACAGACTCCTCTAGCACAAGTAGTCTAGACATCCTCTCTATTGCAAACCTACATTGCTCTCTCAACCTGTTATACAGAACGCCTTCGGCTTGCCCAGATGACCTCCCAACCATTATTGACCTTGCGGCCAACACCCTCAGCCCCAATAAACCAAATTGGATAATGGGTGATTTCAATCTCCCATCGCTACCCCAAAACCACGCCAATGCCTTCCTTGGTGCTATGGAAGAACTCGCTCTCAAACAAATCATCAATCAACCCACACATATAAAAGGGAATATACTTGACATGGTATTTGCTCCTCAGCCAATCATCGAGCAAAACCGTAATCTACCAATATCAGTGATTGATGTACCTTGGTCAGACCACAAACTGATCATTATCCAGATACCCACCAACAATGAGAAGCTGCACAGAAGCCAAAATCAGAACACACCACGAGCAGCCTCAAGAAGCTTTCGCCCATTTAACAGGGAACACATTCTATCAGAGACCCAATCCCTCCTCAACAATACCACGCTCGACCTTGAAGAACTGATATCATCCTGGAACTCCAACTTAAATGCCATCGCACAACGCCCGGACGACAACAACTCAGCAAAGAAGAAGAGAAGCTCTGCCCCGTGGTTCTCTCCTGAACTGCGATCTTCTCTCACCCAACTACGCAGACTTGAGCGCCGATGGCGCCGATCACTCTCTATTGAAGATCAGACCGCCTACCAAACTCACCTCTCAATTCATCGTGAAGCAATCACAACCAAAATGAAACAATATCACACCGACACACTAAAGAGATCATTGAATAAACCACGTGACCTCTTCAACTTGGTCAAATCCCTCTCGAAAGAACCATCACCCGATCAGCACAGCGTGATTCACCCACAAGAATACGCAGACTACCTGCAATCCAAGATCATTCAAACCAAAAAGGATTCAGCAATTCAGTTTCAGGAACCAACAGGCCTAACCCTACTTGACAAGTTCTCTACACCATCCACTAAATGCATTGAAGATATCATAACATCCCTCAACACCTCCACAGCACAGACTGACCCATGCCCAGCCTTTTGGATTAAGGAACTACGTGAGGTGTTCAGTCCATTCATCGCAAACCTAATGAACCTCTCCTTCACAACAGGATACTTCCCCACAACACTTAAGCAGACATCCATTAGGCCACTATTGAAAAACCCCAAGCTTGACCCGCAGAAGGCCGATTCCTATAGGCCAATAGCCAGTATTCCCTTGCTAGCCAAGATAACTGAGAAAGAGGTACAACGGCAGATTCAAAATCACATAGACTCCGCAGCTACCCTAGATCACTGCCAACATGGGTTTAGAGAATATCATGGAGTCGAGACCCTACTTACCAGCCTATTCAACGCAATAATCACAGGCATAGACAACATCCATCAAGGTTTTGTGCTCATCTTCTTGGACATCGCCGCTGCGTTCGACTCGGTGAGTCACGAAATTCTCCTGGGAAGGTTGAAAGAGAAGGGCATCTGCAACAATGCACTAGAGTGGTGTAAATCCTATTTGGAAGCAAGATGGCAATACGTAAAGTCTGGATCTGAGGAATCAAAACACTTCCATCAAAAACAAGGTGTACCTCAAGGCTCCTCCTTGTCCTCCCTACTATTCAATATTTACATGCAGCCCATCTGCAACATCATAAGATCATTTAATGTGAGCTGTTTGATATATGCAGATGACATTCTTTTATACATGCCGTTCTCCACAGCCCAAATGGACCTAACACCAGCAATAGACTGTTTCAATGCTGTCTCAGCGTGGCTTCAATCACAGAATCTACGCATTCAACATAAAAAGACAGAGGTTCTTTTCATCTCCAGAGACCCCAACTTTACTCCTCCACCCCACGTCAGTGTTAATGAAGCAGACTTACTAACCAAAGAAACAATAAGATACCTCGGAGTTACGTTGGACCAACGCCTGGATATGAAACACCACATAAACAACATTGTCAAAGCTGTATACTTCAAAATCCGCACTATCAGGCATCTGCGCTCCCTACTGGACCCTGATGACTTCCGGACCATATACCAAGCGCTAATACTGCCACACTTCGACTTTGCAAACGCCATCTTTCATGGGCTCCCCCACTCCACGCTGGCCCCTTTACAGCTGGCCATGAATGCTGCAGCAAGGGTCCTACACGGAGCCGCCAAAAGTGACCACGTGACCCCCATTCTCAAACAACTTCACTGGTTACCTATCCATGGAAGAATCATCTTTAAAACCCTTCTCCTAGCGTTCAAAACAATCAAAGGTATTTCATCCCCTTCACTCACAGATCTTATTCACATGGTGCCCCCCAACAGATCCAGAAGAGCAATAGCCATAAACCTACTAGTAAAACCAAAGGAATCATCAAAGTGCAACATATCAACCACAAACAGGGCGTTCCGCTACTATGTACCTAAATGCTGGAATGCCCTACCCCCTGACATTAGGGCGATTGCCGACCTATCACAGTTCAGAAAGGCACTCAAATACCATTTATTCCTCCAATGCTACCCAAACTCCAATGACACCCCTCTGAAGAGATGACCCACTCTAAGAAACAACCCTCACGTTCATTATGTTATTTCACCCACTCATTGCCATGTAAATATCTCATGCATATAATCAACCCTGTTATCCAAGCTACTCTTTACTATGTAAAAATCTCATGTATATAGTTACCCCTGTTATCCAAGTTTGGACCCCTGTTCGATGTAAAACCAAACAGCATGTTGTTATGGTTGTTGTGTTATAATGTAAACCGCGCTGATGCCAAATAGCGCGGTATATAAGAATTTGTAATAAATAAATAAATAAATGTAAATAAATAAATAAAATGTTTTAGCTCCTCCTTTGTCTTGCTCACTTTATATTTAGCCTTAAGTAGAGGGATCTTCAGGATATTCCTTTTTCAACACTTTAGACACCAGTTTTTAATTTGTAAGCCTTCTTTTATATAATTTATGTTTTTTATGGATATTTCCATGTTGATTGTTCATGATACAACACATCTGTGATGTAAGTGTCTTTTACATGTGTTTTAAAATTTAAGTTATTAAGTGATTGACCATTGATTTTTAAATATTTATTTCAGTGGTTTATGTCTTTTATTTGCAAGAAAGGTTTTACAAAAAGGTATTGGTGACACATATTTTTATATTTTAATGTTTTCATGAATTTTATTATTATTCATCATATTTCTTATTTACACAATTCTTTTAGACACATGATTTACCTGTTATGTTATATTCTCCTCATCTCACACACAATAGGGTTAGTTGATAATGTTTAATGCACATACATATATATGTTTTTATCTCATTGGTGGTTTTATTGCACAATTTTGATCTGTTGTTATATTGATTTTATTGATGTATAACAATTTGCATGTTTATATTTAGTCTTCTCTTTCTTTTTAATTATTTATCTAATAATTTGTCTTTTGATGGTGTCCTCATTTTATTTGCAATTTTGTTTTTAATTCTGTAT
This sequence comes from Ichthyophis bannanicus, assembly GCA_033557465.1. NCBI lineage: Eukaryota > Metazoa > Chordata > Amphibia > Gymnophiona > Ichthyophiidae > Ichthyophis > Ichthyophis bannanicus. The sequence goes on along the minus strand of CM066038.1, from coordinate 10,863,681 downwards.
TTGTTCTTTTGAGGTTTTCTCCCTCATTTGACATCCCCCTGAGGAAGGCCTATGGCCGAAACACGTAGGGGTCAATAAAAGGGGTTTGTTTAAACCTGAATATTCTGACAGTCTTGGTATCTGTTCTTTTGTTCCCATGTATCCTACAGATACTTTATTGCTTCTTTTGCTAACTCAGGTTTCCTTTCTCTGCTCTGCTTTAGGATGAAGAATCTGGGTGATGCTGGAAGCAGAGAGCAGAGGTAAGTTTGTGCCAGGCTGTCAAAACATGTTTTCAAGAATGAAGAACTCTATCTGATAGCATCAGGTTTAGCAGATGGTTTGGGTGCCATACTAAAAAGTAGTACAGGGCTGTGTACCAAAACCCCAACGCTACCTTGGTAATGTGCGTCAGAGCAGATACTGGGAAAAAAGGGGGCGCTCCCATGGCAGCGCCTCTAGTGCAGGCATTTTTAGCCCTTGCTACCTGCCAGTCGCATAGCCACACCTGAAGTTTTCAGGGGGCCCAGAGGTAACAGGGGGCCGCGATTCCCCCAGTCTCTCTTCACTGAGCGGCAGCCATTGTTTCCTTTCTGGCTGTTACTGCTGCTGAAGAATATGGTGAATATGGCCTTTCACTTTCATAGCTGATCACGGTGGAACAGCACGATCAGTTCTGAAAGTGAAACACCAGCAGAGGGGTCAACAACAGTGAGCAGCATAAGAAACTCACCCCCAGCACTCATCTTCAAGATTGGTGGGATAGTGCAGTGTGCCACGAAGGAAAAGCATGCATAGTCTATTCCCAAATCCCGATGAGCAGCCATACCATGCTTCATCAGTCATCAATCCTGCACGCAAAGTCATGCATGGCGTGGCTTCTTTGGTGTAGCTGTGTCTATCCTGCCAAGCTTGCAAGTTTTTCAGCACCTGATACTCCTGATTGGCTTGGGGCACAGTAGAGTTTATAGATGGCAGAGCTATGTGGGTGTCTACAGTCCTGCACAGTGAGTAAATGGAAAACCTGCTCTAAAAATATTTTTGAGGGGACCGCAGCCAAAAGTGAGGAGGCCTCCCGTAGCTGCACCTCTGCTTCCCTGCTCAGTGCAAGTAGAATGAGTGCAACTAAGCCACATCGATAGGCAGCACATTTTGCCACATTACCAGTGTGGGGCTTAGTCAACTTGCCCCTAAAACTTTGAATTAGGAACAGTTTCTCACAATCAGTGAAGGAGGCAAACAAGGCATAGGCAGGTGTGTGGAAACTGTACGAAGAAGCATTGATGTGTAGAATAGGGGTCGAGAATAAAAAGCACTTGTACAGTCGTCATCGGCTCTGACCACAAAGTGCTTTTTTTAAAAAATTCCTGGCGGCCGAACAGATGATTTTGGCCCTACAGGAGGTAAGAGCTAGATGTTCAATGAGTCGTGCGCGTGGACGGGCGCATGCTATTGTATAAGAACGTGCATCAGGCCCAGGGTCTGCACTTCTGGAGTTGGCGTGGCCAAAGGTTAAACTGGGGCGGAGCGTAAATTTATACATATAACTTATAAAATACTGTAACTTACGCGGGTTCTTTGCAAACCTAGGTGAATGCATTTACACCAAGTCTAGGGCTGACATAACTGCTCATGCCTAGGTTTGGCACACATATCTTATGATTTATACCCCCATCTTTAAAAGAAAATAGGTGTGATTTGTGTGCATGAGAATGTACATGAAATTAGCTAACCATTATAAAATTGCCTTCACAGGGTGCAATTTTATAAAGTCATTTTCACATGTATTCGCTGATGCCTTTTATAAAATTATCCTACGCATGATGGGAACATCAGACACACCTGTAGATATGTTTGCCGTAGATGTTACAGGATTATATTGATGCAAATACCCCTCTTGATATCCACCAATATGGTTTTTGTCCCTACCATGGAGTGGAAATGCTACTCTCAGACCTTCTTGACAAACTCATACGCGGCATAGATGATGCAAAGCAAGCTTTCATTCATGTATTACAAGACATCTCATCCACGTTTGATAGTGTCAATCATAATACACTTCTGAAATGCCCAGGAACAACATTACAGTGGTTCAGATCATACATATCCAACCGTACAAAACAAGTATTAGTAAACCAAGAAACCTCAACTACCTTTAAATAGAGCAGAGTATTCCCCAGGGATCCGCCCTGTCAGCACTCCTATTTAATCTCTGTCTTCAACCGATATGCAGCATATTCAAGAAACATAAAGTAGGATATCACATCTATGCGGATGATATCATGCTATACATCCTCATGGACACAAACAACCCTAACCAGCATTCAATATCAATTTGTCTCAGTGAAACATAAATCTGTCTCAAATCTTGCCTGACTGACCATATTAGTCCCATCTTGCACCAGCTTGCACCACCCATAAATGACTCAATAATATAGCACCCTCATTCCTATCAACCTTAATCCTCCCTTCAGATGACATGAGATCCGGAAGAGGCTGCTCGCTAAACACGATCAAACTCCCCTCTGACTTCAGAAAAACAAAACAACCCACAAAAAATAGAGCATTTTCCTATGTAGCACCAATGCTCTGGAACAATTAGATCCATCAAAGACTTCCAAAGATTCAGGAAATAAATCCAAACCTAACCTACCTTTGTACAGAACACTACGGCAATCTAAATGACTTCAGCATAATATCCCTCTCCGTTTGATATGCTGACACTGCACGCACCTTGCTCCTCACTCATGTTCCCTGTAAAATAGTTATCTCCAAGTTATAATGCCCTGATCAAGGTAATTTCAGTTTATTCAATGTAAACCGCCTTGATATCATGAAAGGCGGTATATAAGAAATGTTAAATAAATAAATGTAACCTCATACATGCACAAGTAACACTGCACCCAGTGTTTACCCTGAATCTCTTGTAAATAGTTCAGTTGTACATAGTTGATCAGTTTGTCTCTATACATTGTGTTCGATGTAAATTCTTCAACGTTTAATACATGTTCAATGTAAAATGTTTGTTATTTGTAAACCGCCCTTCATCTTGGGAAGGGGCGGTATAGAAAAGCTTCACAGATAAATAAATAAATGTGTGTTAGAGTGGAGCTTGGCCGGATCATGGGCGAAGACATGATTGCCGCATATAATTTAGAAAATATATGTACATTCGTATATCTACAGCAGCTCCCGAGCAGACGTAAATGGCACACCTTCAAGGTAGACACAGTTCGTTTTATAAGAGCACCTATGAGCCTTATAAAAAAGACAACTTCCTGCCTAATTAACCTAGGTGCCCTGTTATAAAATCAGTCCTATAAATTATGTAGCCCTTCAATAAAGGGGGCCAAATTTTGGGGCATTGTATGCGACAATACTACAGCAGTATAAGTTATATATGTCTACGAGGCAATATTCAGCCACATGGAAAGCAATTTCCTAACAGAAACATAGAAACATGATGACAGAAAAAGACCACATGGCCTATCTAGTCTGTCCTTCCATAACAACAACTACAACAGTCCACTTTTTACCTTTAGAGATCCTCTGTGTTGGTCCCATGCTTTTTTGAATTCAGTTACTGTCCTCATCTCTACCACCTCCACTGGGAGACTATTCCATGGATCCACTACTCTTTCCGTAAAGAAATATTTCCGCATATCACTCCTGAATCTATCTCCCTTCACCCTCATCCCATGTCCCCTCGTAGCAGAACTTGCTTTCAATTGAAAGAGGCTCTCTCCCTGAACATTTATGCCACGGAGGTATTTAAACATCTCAATCATATCACCTCTATCCCGCCTTTCCTCTAAGGTGTACATATTAAGATCCTTAAGTCTGTCCTCATATGCTTTATAATGAAGCCCATTAATCATTTTAGTAGCAACCCTCTGCACCGACTCCATCCTGTTCACATCCTCTTGAAGGTGCGGTCTCCAGAATTGCACACCATACTCCAAATGAGGTCGCACAGTGGCATTATCACCTCCTTTTTTCTGCTAGCCATTCCTCTCTGTATGCACCCAAGCATCCTTCTAGCTTTTGCCGTCACCTTTTCTACCTGTTTAGCTACTTTAAGATCATCAGACACAACCACGCCTAGGTCCCGCTCTTCTTTAGTGGACAAAAGTACTTCACCTCCTATACTGTATTGTTCCCTTGGATTGCTGCAGCCCAAATGCATGACCTTACATTTTTTAACATTAAATCTCAGCTGCCAAATTCTAGACCATTCTTCAAGCTTAGCTAGATCCCTCCTCATGTTATCTACACCTTCCTGGGTGTCTACTCTATTGCAGATTTTGGTATCATCCGCAAAGAGGCAAACCTTACCCGACAGCCCTTCCGCTATATCATTAACAAAGATGTTAAAAAGAATCGGACCAAGGACAGATCCCTGGGGCACACCACTGGTAACATCCTTCTCCTCAGAGTGAGCTCCATTTACTTGTACTCTTTGTCGCCTCCCACCCAACCAATTTCTAACCCAAGCAGTAACTTTAGGGTCCATCCCTAGGGTGCTCAGTTTGTTTATAAGTCGCCTGTGTGTGAAGATCGAGTAGGCAGCCATTTACAGCCTCTCTTATAAAGACACATGGGGCCCTTTTCGTAGAGAGCGCTCTGGTGTTGCACCAAATGCACCCATTAAAGCACAAATCCATGGTGCGTTAGGACAATAGCACAGTGTTCCCGCAAGCTACCTCAGTGTACGTGGCCCTGCAGAGGCAGTAGAAGAATCTGGGTCCACTGAATGTCACCAGTGGAGGTGGTGGTAAGCACACCTGCATTACCACCCTGCCATGCAGCTAGTGCAAGGCATGCTACCTGCATGGTACTCACCTTGCCCGCTCACCATCCCCAACCCTCCTACTTGCAACCCAAACATGCAATGCACCGTTAGCAGTGCTGCCATGGCCCCACACTAGTGGTCAACACGGGTCCAACATGCACCTTTAGCACGCGTCCGATCCATGCTGAAAGCTAGCACCTTTTAGTAAAAGACCCACATAGGTGCCTCTGTACATTTATAAACAGAAGGAAAAAAGCGGCTGAAATTGCACCTGGATGTACTAGTATTATCTGAATAGCAGAACGAATATCCCCACTATCCAGGTCATTCCCTACATGGTCCCAGCACTATCCAGCCAGTGACGGGGTAGTCAATGATGATTTTCAGGGCTGCTATCCAGATAGGGGCTTTAGAATGTTGGCCCAAAAAATGCTAAATTATTTTATTTATTTGTTTAGCTATTTTTCTATTATTCTATGATTTGCTATTTACCTTTGTAGCAAGAAAACTGGCAATGCTGACTCGGCTAGCAGGAATAAGAGTAAATAGGCCTCTTGGCCAGGATCCTAGGGCTATACTTTATTTAATTGATTAAGATTTATTAACAGTCTTTATGAAGGAGTGGGATGAGGGCTCATCACATTAGCACAGAAGAGAACACAGCACTCAATTTGTTTCTAGCGTCAGAATTAGAGAGAATAATACTCAACTCTGAGGGAACTGCGTTAGCTCCCAGTGAAATACCGAGTTCAGCTTTGGCTGCTTCTCACACGTTTAATGCTATACGATCCCCCCCCCCCCCCCCATTCAGTCTAGTTAAATATATTATTCCAATGTTGTATTTAAGAACATAAGAACATAAGATATGCCATACTGGGTCAGACCAAGGTCCATCGAGCCCCGTATCCTGTTTCCAGCAGTGGCCAATCTAGGTCATACGTACCTAGCAGTTTCCCCAAAAGACACAGGTTCCACAGTGCTTGTACTGGGTCAAGCATTGATATCCTGGGTCCCTTCTTAATAATGGTTTATGGACCTTTCCTCCAGGAACTTGTCCAAACCTTTTTTAAACCCAGCCACACTAACAGCCCCCACCGCATCCTCCGGTAACAAATTCCAGAGTTTGATTACACGTTGAGTGAAAAAATATTTTCTTTTATTAGTCTTAAATACTTTACCCTGTAGCTTCATTGCATTGTATTTGTTCCCTAGTATTGCTTCTCAGTAAGAATAGAGCAAAAACATCTGCAATGTCTGCTTCACTCTCTTATTTTTAACAGACTTGACTATTGCAAATCGTTACTGGCTGCAGTGGGAGGAGCGTAGACTGTCCAGATTATGGCAGTGAAGCTCGTTTATGGGGTGAATCGGATTCTCATATAACTCCACTTCTGCAGGAACAACACTGGTTACTTGCAGTTTCCAGAACACAGTTCAAAATTCTTCTTCCTGGTCAGCCACAATATTTAGCTTCTCATTTATTTATTTGTGAGTTTTATATGCTGCTTTTTCATCATAATCAAGGCGGTTTACCTTTAACATTAACAAACTTGTTATGGTTTACATTGAACAAAAGTGAAATTAACAATGCAGTAGAGCAAACATCACTAAACTCAATAATTTAAAACTTATTTACATATGCAGCGTAGGCGTTTGTTTGATGTACTTGAGCACGTCATACCGATAGAAACAGTCTTCAGGAGGCTTATTTACAGGGGCAGTTGGGTGTTGCATGTGCATCACTGATTTTAGTATTCTTGGTGGAAAGACAGTTGTATGAGGGCTTAGGTGAGTTGTTTTGGATTATGTGGGGAATATATTCTGATCTATTTTATTTTGAAAATATTCCATGAATAGGTATGTTTTAATTCTTTTCCAGAAGGTGAATAGGACATTTATGTTTCTTTGGCTTTGAGGTAAAGAGTTCCAGTGAATTGGAGCATAGAAGGTGAATGCTTTATTAACCCCGCAACCCTCCATCCGCCTAATTCGATTATCACCCCTCGGACAGTACAAAATGAAACCCCTCACAGGTCCTATTTCTCCTATTTAGGTCCTCTCTGGTGAAATAATCTTCCTCCTAATATCTGAATTGAAAGGAACTATCAAAACTTTAAAAGACTCTTCAAGACTCTGTTATTTCTATGTGCTTTTCCCGAATTATCCTCTGCATGTTAATTGGCAGCTGAACCGGCTTGTCCCTGCTGTTGTTTCCTTATATTTTAGATAGGTTGGATAATTTTTTTAAACTATATTAGGAATACCCTAATGTTTCCTTTCTGTCATGGTTTGTCTATTTTTATAACTGTTTAATATTTTAGATTGTAAAAATGCCTTGATGTCCCACAAAAGGTGATAACATAGCCATTCGCTCACAACATACCAATGAATAACTAGCCCTGGAGAGGTGCAAAACATTGGCTGCAGCTTTTATTCAACATCAGAATAATTTAACCATTAACACATCACTGTAGGCAATACCACCAAAAGTCGGGATAGACGGTGTTGCCATAGCCAGACGCTAATCCCCCCCCCCCCCCCCACTCCCCAGCCTGCGGTGACACCAAGTTGCAGCTTACTTCCCTCTGGGAGCCTTATTCTAGCTGGGACCGTGCATGGCGGTGACACTCATGCTGCGGAAGCCCTCGCTGTGCCTATCCCCCGTCTTCCTATCTTCCCCCCACCCCTCTGGGGGGGGGGAAGGAATTCACCCTGCAGGGGAGGTTGGCCTCCCTCACTCCTGCCACAAGCAGAGACTGCAACTTGCATGTCTCCCCCCCTATTAAAGATGCAGCCTGGAATGCCTTACTGCACCCCTCCAACACATCCTGAATGGTACAAGAAAAATATCCTGCCAGTTACTGACAAATGCCCCCATCCAGGCAAAACAACCCCGGGCAATCCACATTGATTAAGTCATGACCCATAAATGGACAAATTTGGCACCCTCTGCATTCAGCTGCCACCGCAGCCGCTCCAACCCTTGCGGTCAGATGACATCTTACCACAGTTGTGGAGGGATTATCTATGACCAAATAACTGTCACAGCCGGAAAGTAGTAATTAATCAAGAAAAAAATCCCTCTTCATTTGTCTAATCAGATCCACCTCTTTCACTTTACATAGACCATTTCCCCTCCAAATGAACAAAATACAATGTGGTTGATTATATTGACGAGCATCCAGCAACAATGGCACCAATTGGGACCAGCGCATCCCCCAAAGCCCCACCCACTGGAACAGTACTCCACTTCCTGCAAGCCCAAGATTCAAACCCCATTTAGATTCCACCACCATGTTCCAGGCTCAGAAAATGAAGGAATAGCCACACATCCACACAAGGAACTCACTCCTCTGGCAATCTGGGGAACAAACTGAAAGAAAAGGAAGCCGAAAAGGCTGTGGAGAAATCCGCATAGTGCACATATCGCTTTTATGCCTGAGACTGCCAGCGACCGAAATGCTGAATCGCCAGCGCAGACATACCTTGCGCAGCTGCCAGCATGGCTGCTCCAATGTGGAAAGAATGTGTTCTGAACTCGTGTGGCGGGAAACCCGCCACCGCCAACCCTGCTTCAAGATAGTTGTAAACTTGATCCAGGTCAGGGGATCCCACCACTCATGGTACAACCAAAAGAGGGCTCCCACTGGCCAAGACAGTAGAAAGGTCCAGGCACAGTGAACCAGACAGGAGGGCAGACCAGGCACCCTCCACAACCAAACCCACGTTTCCTTCCCAGTGGATCCATCTTACTATGACAAATACGCAACTGCACCTCATCCTCCGAGAGCACCATGTCATCAGACAAGATCACAATCTTCCCCAGCGAGGACTTGACTGCTGCTACCAGCTCTCCCATCTTAAGTGCTGTGAAGAAAGCCAAAGAGAATGCAACACTAAATATCCCCACTTCAAATGGGGTATTACCCACTAGAGGCAAGACAGCCAGTAGAGGCAACAGTATCTCATGCTGAACTGGCTGCCGCACCCAGTGTTCCATGGTGGCTGATCAAGCTCTGTTAAAGCCCTGCACCAGCTTCTGGATCATTTATGCCACCATCGGTCACCAGCCCCAGTCCCGCCACATAAATGCCCACACCTCTATGCACCACGCTCCCCCCAAAATATAAAACTAAACTGATCCCCCAGACGCAACTATATAGAGCTGCAGGTCATGGTTCCACACTACCAAGGCTGTCCACACAGGCACTCCATTGAAGTCCCGCAAGAACTCCAGCCATACACCCAAATCTGACCTCACCCCTTGACCCACCCTCAGAAAATGATGCTTCCTCTGCATCCCTTTGGTTAGGAATGTTAGTCACCGTGTAAAGACCCGCCCCATCAGTATCATCCAGCAGGCACAATTGAAATGCCCAGGAGCTCCTGCACCTGCCCCAACGTAGACTTCACACAGGCCAGAGCCTGCTGAATGAGCAGTTCCAATTTAGCGACCTTTGCCTTTGGCAAACACGATTTCATCTTACCCAAGTCAAACTCAATGCCAAGAAAGGTGAGTACTGCAGTCGGACCTTCCGTCTTCCTCTCAGCCAGTGGCACATCGAAAACCAGCGCCAAGCACAGGAAGATCTCCAGTAACCAGGCACATTCCCGAGACTCTGCTGGAGCTACCACCAGGAGGTCATCCAGATAGTGCACCATTGAGTCTGAATGGGCCATCTGCTGAAAGGCCCAGTGTAAAAATATAGCAAAAGCCTTAAAACAGGCAAAGGCTTCCTAACACCCCATGGACATGCACTTGTCAATGTAATATGACCCCTGGAAACGAAACCCAAGCAGATGAAAAGAACTAGGGTGGATCGGGAGCAGACAAAATGCTGATTCCACATCTGCCTTTGCCATGAGCGCCCAGGGCCGAATCAAATGACGCATATTGTACCTTGCAAAGGATATAAAAAGGCTGGAAGCAGTTCAGAGGAAGGTGACTAAAATGATTTGGAGCCTGTGTCAGAAGACTTTCGAGAAGAGACTTGAAGACCTAAATATGGAGGAGGAGGAGAGGAGGGACAGGGGAGATATGATTCAGACCATTAAATACTTAAAGACAAATAACGAACAAACAAACCTCTTTCAAAGACAGGGAAGCTGTAAAACTAGAGGGCATAACATGAAGCTGCAAGGGGTAAACTGAAAGGCAATGTCAGGAAATACTTTTTCACTGAAAGGGTGGTGGATGCTTGGAATGCCCTCCCGATGAAAGTGGTGGGGGCAAATACAGTGACTGAATTCAAAATGGCATGGGACAGACACACTGGATCCCTTTATAGCAAACAGGATAAAATAAAAATAAACATAACTATGTCTTATATATGAACAAATAGGGGTGACCTACATGGAACGGTGGGTTCACCCCTAAACAAAGGCATGGGGAGGTGTGACCTGTATGGAGCGGCAAGTGCACCTACTCTTGCTGCCTTGCTGGGCAGACTAGATGGATCATACTGGTCTTTATCTGCTGTCATATACTATATTACTATGTACCGAACAAAGAGCAAGGTCAATAAAATCATTTACACTTCTAACCTCTGGATAGGACAAATTCTGAATTAGCCGATACTTGCCCTGCTCTTTTTTCAGTACAACCCCTAGCAGGGACACTGCTAGGTTGGGCAGGGGAGGATTCAAATGATCCTGCAATTCTGCCCAGCTTCAGCTCTCTTCAGCTTGCTGGAAACAATCCCCTGGGACCGCTGCACCGACGGCGCATTATGCAACAATTACACCAAAGGCTCAACAGAAAAGGGAATCACAAACCCATCTCAAAAATCAGATGCAACAACTGAGCAGCTGATGAATCCACATAACTTTGCAACCAGTACTGCAAAGCCACCTGGTTAATGGCGAGAGAGCCTGGCCCAGGGACCATTGTTGGAGGACCGCCTCCAGAACGGGCTTGTCCTCTCCACAGCGCCCCCCCCCCCCTAGTGAAGCATTGAAAGGCAAAGTGCCCCCACCACACATGGAACAACGATGCTTGAAACGATACACTGGTTGTTCACACCGGCCCATATTGAAATAAAAGCCCGTATTGAACTGAACACTCCAAAACCCCTTAATGGCAGAAGGATCCTACCCCGGCCAGACCCCTATACTCTCCCCACTCCACTGTCCCCACTCCATAGCCACCACCCCCCACCGGCAACCACCCCCCGGCCACTGAACCCATGGATCCCTCATCCATGGACCTCCCTACAGCCTAGTCTCCCAAACGAAGACTGACAAGGAGTCATTTCGACCAGCCAAATGTCGACATCCCTGAACCCCCCATGCCTCCGCCTTGTCCTTTGCTATGCTGGCTCCCAGGTCTGACATGCCTTGCTCCAACCCTCCTTTGACTACACTGATACCTTTCCCTGCATGATGCCCTCTCGGCATCCCTCACCCCCTTCAATACTTTCTGTGTGATTGGGCCTGTGAAATCCCTGTCACTGCCCTGAGAGATAAAGTGCACAGGCCGCTTGGACTGCCACTGGGAAAGAATCCACTCCGGCTATCCCATGGCCTTTCCCCTTTTAACTTTATGTGGAGCCATTCTCCCCCCCCCAGCACTCCTCCTCAATCTGGCCAATGCCCTCCTACTTGTTCCGCATGCCACAATGAAACAAGACCACCGCTAGGGGTTCCAAGACCCCCCACGTCCAGGCAGCAAGGAGATCTGCAAAACTACCACCCAACACTACTTAGCGCGAGTCAACGTTTGTCCAGCTTGCTAGACATCTAGCCTTTGAAGAGAGTGAATTACAGCCTTCTAAGAGATACTGCCGCTAAGCTAAGTGTTTTCTGCATTTAGAAAATTGTAAAACATACTTTGACCTATGAATGATATTTGAGGAAAATGGGTGTTGTTGGCTTGAGGCTTACTGCCTATTTGACTAACTGCTCATCATAATTGAGCCAGGCCAAACCTCCATAATTCCAATGCGTGCAAAGGATCATATCTGAATACTGCAGGGGCCCAGGGTAAAGAGCTGGCTTGGCCCCACCCACAATAACAGCAAAAATATGGAACACCAATTACTAATGGTCTTTGGGATTTGCGCCCACCATTTTTTACTCTCCTCCTTCTGGCATTTCCATTTCTTTTTATCCCCCACATCCTGATCTCAAGCCAAAAGAGAAAAAATGTCCACATAATGCCCCCTCAACACCTTAGCTTGGCGTTTCTGAGATGCATGGCAATCCAGCGGAATGATAAGGCTGAAGGTGTGCCCACTGTCCGCTAACTGCGGGTCACTATTGACCTCACCCACTGCCCAGCGCGCTGAACTAGGCCCAGGCACATTGACACCATGGTGCCCAACCTCTTCGACCTTGGACTCCATGTCCCCAAAGAGGAGGAATCAGAAGAATCCCAGACGTGCACGGTTGGCTCATTGCCCAACCGACGCAACCGCTTCTCCCATTGCATACGTCTCACCACCCTCCGCGAATTGTTCAAAATTTCTTGTCTCTCAAGGTCCAAGTCAACTGCCTACAGCTGCCGCCAATGTGCAATGTCCGCCCTGTGCAGCCATCCCCACCCCACAGACCCCATCCAGCGAGTGATACTGACCTGCAATGCCCAGCTCCGGATCTGTCTCCCCCAGGTTCTCTCCGCTGAGGTGCTGCTTGCCCACTGACCCTGGCTGGTCCTCCTTGCTGGCTCCCAGGTCTGACATGCTTTGCTCCAACCCTCCTTGGACTACAGTGACACCTTTCCCTGCATAATGCCCTCTCGGCATCCCTCACCCCCTTCCATACTTTTTGTGTGATTGGATCTGTGGAATCCCTGTCACTGCCCTGAGAGATAAAGTGCACAGGCCGCTTGGCCTGCCACTGGGAAGGAATTCACTCTGGCTGCCCCATGGCCTTTCCCCTTTTAACTTTATGTGGAGCCATTCTCCCCCTCCCCCTCCCCAGCACGCCTCCTCAATCTGGCCAATGCCCTCCTACTTGTTCCGCATGCCACAATGAAACAAGACCACCGCTAGGGGTTCCAAGACCCCCCACGCCCAGGCAGCAAGGAGGTCTGCAAAACTACCACCCAACACTACTTACCGCGCGTCAACGTTTGTCCAGCTTGCTAGACATCTAGCCTTTGAAGAGAGTGAATTACAGCCTTCTAAGAGATACTGCCACTAAGCTAAGTGTTTTCTGGTTTTTAAATGCATTTAGAAAATTGTAGAACATACTTTGGCCTATGAATGATACTTGAGGAAAACGGGTGTTGTTGGCTTGAGGCTTACTGCCTATTTGGCTAATTTTTCTCTCGCACCCCCTTCTGTCTGAGGCCTCTAAACAATATCGGCAGATTTCTCTAGTTGGCTGCCTCTAATGCGTTTAGGTGTTGTGGAAGTTCGATCATCACCTCCCCTTCATCGCTCAGTGTTTGGACTCGGTGATTCTCTTTGTATTGGCTGTTTGAGTGAGTGAGAGTCCCAGAGGATTTTTTTCACATTTTTGTAGCTTTATGTTTGTGTGAAATTGCATTTTAAAAGGACATCCAGATGCAATTTGGGATGTCCAGGGCAAAACATCTGAAAAAACACAAGGGACGTTCATGTTTCAGCCCAATTTTAGAATTTGGACATAACCAAAATGGATGACCATGCCGGAAGTCACATTGACATCCCTGCTACAAAAACCTGGCACGGGGACATCTATCCTAAGCTGAATACACATCCATGCCAGCTATTTTGCATGCAGGGATGGTCACCAGAGTCCTGAACCAAAAATAAGTGTCCTTGTTCCTTTTCAGTTGTCATTATCATTATGGAAAGTATAGGGGATGTCAGAGCACCTTCCTCTCAGTGCTCTCCAGGTGTCTTCATGGCAGAACAAGAGCTTTTCTGTAGTCTATTCATGCTCTGAAACAGGAATGGACATGGAACGTCCCACCGGTGAGTGGCAACATGTTTGCTATTCTGTATTCCATCTTGCTCAGAACACCCCGGTCATGCTTCCCTCTCTCACATCTTTTCGTGACTTTTGAATGTCCTCGTGCTGGAGACGTCTATAGAATTGTCTTCTAAAATGACCCCAGGGATATCTCTGTGATTTGAGCATCCATGTGCCCATTTTCAGAAGCATGTCAAGGGCTTCTAAAATAACCCCCATAGTGTTTTTTATGTAATTAATTGTTGTCCTATGCGCTCTGTACCTTATGTGCTGATGTCTGTCCTATCCTGATTTGTGTTTTTGATCTTCTTTGCAGTTATTACTGGCTTTGCAAACTACTTCGATGGAACCCATATAGTGGCATAACAAGTATTGATAAATAATACATAAATATTCTATATTGTCTGTTACTCACCTAGACTTTTAGGTAGGTGGGATATACAGTAACATCATGAATTAAATGAAATGTATCACTTGGGCACAGTGTCTTCTCGAATTATGGAACAGTTCACACATTGAAATGCATCAAGCAAAAATTCTCTTTTAATTGTTGAAGGTAATTAGTCCCCTAAAGAACCCTCAGCAAATAAGAGCTAATTGAAGTGATTTGCTCTATTTGTCCATTTTCCAGGTGCTTGCAGTTAATTCTATTGCTGCGGAGAGAGGTGGGTTTTTAACTTACTTTATGACAGACTATGCTAGAGAAACCAAGAGATAACATTTGTCTTTAACCTTTTGACCTCCATATAAATATTTCAAAGTCATATTGATGTAAAACATGAAAAGAGAATGCATTTAGAAGTTTTAATTCCATGACGGCAGACTCTTAAGTTGCATAATTAACAGTGCTGGAGTATTCTGGGTAATCCTGTTCTATTTTTCCTTGACTAATTTTTCTTAGTATTGAAATGTTTAATTCCCTTAATTGCAAACCTGATTATTTATAGAAGGGTCTCCATTCTCGTTTTAATTCAAAAATCCATTACAAGTATAAACACCACTCAAAGATAATGGTTATAATTGTGGGAAAGGTCAAAGAACACATGATCGTCTTACAAAGCTGCCCCGCATAAGCGTATCAGACTTATTTCAGACTTCCCAACCATATGCACGCACATAAATAAGGCCTTTATTCTAAATTCCCTCCCTGCCATGTCAGGGGTCGTCCATGTAATACAACATTGCCATTGCTTATATCCCAGTCTTCACAAGTCTAAGTTTTAATAGACCAGTTAAATCTTAAAATGCCACCAGCCTCTGTGTTGGTCCTTCCAGTAGCACAAGAGTATTTCAGTAGAGCTTCAGTGAAGAATAAATACATCCAGTACTCTGAAGTCTTACTAACATGTTGCGTGACTATCACACATTTGTTTCTTACTCTTTCCTTGTGGAAGGGAGTGAACCCATGTTTCTCTGAAGATCTGGTAGCAAAGGAAAAGCAAAAGCATGTAAATGATGTCTCAAATACGTTGTCACAATATTTATTTATTTACATTCTCTTATATACCGCGCTATTCTGCATCAGTGCGGTTTACATTGAACAAACTGAAATTACATTGAACAGGGCATTATAACTTGGAGATAACTATTTTACAGGGAACATGGGCTATGGAGGGTTAAGTGGCTTGCCCAAGACCAAAAGGAGCACCTGTGGGACTAGAAACCCCAGCCCTTCTGGCCCAAGGTTGCTGTCCTCTGGTGGGATTTGAACCCCCGACCTTCTGGCCTGAAGTACCTTGCCCCAACCACTAGGCCACTCCTCCACTCCTCCAATAGACTCTTACATCTGCTGACGTTTGTGTCACTAATAGCGATACACATAAAGCATTTTTGGTTTATTTTCAGTTCTTCTGGCCTTTTTCCCAATTTTCTGATTTTTTTCCTTGTTTTAATATTTTTTACATGCATTTAAACATTTAAACTTGCACAAATAATCTATAAATTAATGCAAATTAAGTTTCATGCACGTTACTTCAATTTTCTGCCCAATAAATTTTTTAAGGCATGCAAGCAAATTGAGTGTGGCCTAATGAGTGCACATCGCCCATCACTAAGCAAATGAGTCCATTGCCAGCCTTGCTTCACCCCTCCTGGAGTCAGCAGCTGATTTGGGATGTTGTTTCTGTGTCTGAAGGACTGGCAATGCTATTAGTAATAAGATATCATTTAACGATGGCAGAATGAGAATGGTGATAAACCTGGATTTTTAGGGCCAGACTAAAATAATTCAAAAACTGGCATGTTAGCTCCATAGTTGGAAATAGCACATCTTTTGCCCAGAGTTTTAAAATCCAGGTATGCTAATGTTGCACAAGCTTTTTCCCGCATAACAACTCTATGGAATCTTTTCCCTTCCAGAAAGTGAAGAACATTAAAGCCTCAAGAAAAAGATGAAGAAAACAAACTAGCTGTGATTTAAATATGAGAAGAATAAGCATAT
This sequence comes from Ichthyophis bannanicus, assembly GCA_033557465.1. Lineage (NCBI taxonomy): Eukaryota > Metazoa > Chordata > Amphibia > Gymnophiona > Ichthyophiidae > Ichthyophis > Ichthyophis bannanicus. The sequence continues at coordinate 10,847,572 of CM066038.1, read as the reverse complement.
TGGGGTGGTTCTAAACCATGAATAAGCCGCCTGTACATGCAGGATGTAGATGTATCCCGCAAAAATGTCTAAAACCATATTCTGCACATTCACGGCCCTGCACGTACCTGGCAGATTAAAGGAGATCCCAGAACGTGGGCAGAAGGGGCGTAACAGGGGCATAGCCAGCCATGGAGACGTATAAAGCGTATTCCAGTGCTACCCATGTGCTTCCACAGGAGTTCCCACAGATGTCCAGCTTATACCTGCTGAAAGCTGGAATAAAGGTAGACATATTTCTGCCCTGCACCCCAGTGCAACCTATAGTGGTGAATAGATGTGTAACCTACGCTGTGCACTGGTGTGTCTGCAGGCTGGGAAGCCACAGCATGCAGTGTTGCTGAAAAGAAAGACGAGGAGAGGAAGGTTAGAGGTCGCAGTAACAAAACCAAACACCCTCACAAATGTATGGGGAAGAGCACAGGTGCGCTTACCGACTATGCTGGCAATTGCTAAGTGACCTAAAGGGGCAAAGCATGGGGCCCCTAACAATGCCATGTCCTCGAAATGATACTGGTGACAGAACCCTAGGACTCCATGTGAAAATGTAAGTCGAGCCATCGGTGCCATGTGCAGGACCCTGCCGGCTGGAGTGTTGCGCTCCACATAGTGGACCTTTACAGTATGCCCTATGTAATGTCCCCGGATGCAGAGAAGGTCAGATGTAAACCTACCTAATGGAGAAAGTCTAGCCAGTGGCCCTGTAGCACATATCGTGTGTACTGGGTCACTGTTGCGGTCGGTTACATATGTGCAATGCGCATACGAGGTCTGACCCTTGAGACTGATATACGTGATGGGATGTTTTGGCCTAAAGCAACACTGTGACTGTTTGAGGTCCACATGTGTAGGAATCGTGTATGTCTTTATGCATCTGGAACTGTAGTGATCAGGTATTATGATCAGTTGGAAGTACTGATATCCTTAGTTTCCATTCTATCATCTGCAAGGCATGCTGTTGACAGATGTCTGCTTCTGTGGGACTGCAAGTGAGAGTGTGTGTGTGTGTGTGTGTGTGTGCAGTTGGAGGGCTGCATGGGGGGGGGGGGATCTAGCTTGCACATCCACATATCCGGAAGTGGACAGCTATGCCTGGCAGGTACCTGGACCATAGGGCTGACTGCAGCATCACCAGGTGCAAGTCAGAACAGGCAGGAGTGAGCAGGACAGGTCTACATTCACCACATACCTGTCACTAATGGGACCTCAGCAGGAGGGCGTGGAACACAGTATGACATGACAAGGTGCACCAGCATTGCTCTACAGCAGGCATGTCCAACAGGTAGATCGCGATCTACTTGTAGATCGCGGAGGGGTCAGAGGTAGATCGCCAGCCCCATTTGGCTCCATCTCTCCAGCAGCTTGCCCCGTTGCTAGGAGAGAGCTCGTGCCAGCAGGTCATCTGCTGAGGGCTTGCCAATACTGCTAATCCTTTGCTTGTCTTTTTTCCCTGCCTGCGGGAATCTTGCCTGCGGGTGTATTGGGGGTGCTTGTTGTTTTCGTGCCAAACGTTTGTGGGTACCCCAGGAGGCCGCCAACCGCACCCCAAGGCGAGACGCCACAGGCCCGGCGTCAAACCTGGTCTCCTGCCTCTCAGAATCACCCATTCCTGCCCCCGTCCCAACACCCCTTAGAAGTCTGTTATATACCGGGTGATATCTATTCGCCTGGCCTTTACCTGAATACACTTACCGTATTAGTTGTGTCGTGTGCTGGTCGTGGATCGCTTTATAGTTCGCTTTCATTAAACGTTTTCGGGCAGACACAATAAAGTGTCAAGAATAAGGTGATTTTGGCGGGCTTTTCCAATTTTGCTTTGACTTGCTTATGCCTTGCCTTCGAGTTGGTTCAAACCACTGTGACTTTTGCTTGCCTCTGCAATTTTATTTTGCCTAGCCTTTGCGTTGATTCTACACTGTGTGCAGAATTTATTAAATTATGTGTGGTGGTATTTGAATTTGTTTGGCGGTATTTGATTTTATCTGGTTTGCTGGACAGGTGTTTGAGTTTTTTTGATGATTGTTTGGTGGTATTTGATTATTGGTGCCAGTATGATGAATTCTTATTTTTACTTTTAGAACTGCATGTAAGGTTTTGGCATCCCCTGTCTTTGTATTCCACATCATCCAGAGGTCTTCAGTTCCTGTTGATATTTAATATTTTGGGGCAGTGACAGTTTTGGACCAGATTCAGCTAGTGTTTATACTAACTTAGCAGATTTGGCCTTCTTACATCCATAAGAACATAAGATATGCCATACTGGGTCAGACCATGGTCCATCAAGCCCAGTATCCTGTTTCCAACAGTGGCCAATCTAGGTCATACGTACCTAGCAGTTTCCCCAAAAGACACAGGTTCCGCAATGCTTGTATTGGGTCAAGCATTGATATCCTGGGTCCCTTCTTAATAATGGTTTATGGACCTTTCCTCCAGGAACTTGTCCAAACCTTTTTTAAACCCAGCTACACTAACAGCCTTTACTACATCCTCCGGTAACAAATTCCAGAGTTTGATTACACGTTGAGTGAAAAAATATTTTCTTTTATTAGTCTTAAATAGTTTACCCTGTAGCTTCATTGCATGTCCCCTAGTCTTTCTATATTCTGATAACGTAAACAATCGATCTATGTTTACCTGTTCCACTTCGTTCATTAATTTATAGACTTCTATCATATCTCCCCTCAGCCGTCTCTTTTCCAGGTTAAAGAGCCATAACCTTTTTAGCCTGTTTCCATAGCAGTATCCTTCCATCCCCTTTACCATTTTGGTGGCTCTTCTCTGAACCTTTTCTAATAACACTATATCCTTTTTAAGATACGGCGACCAGAATTGCACACAATATTCAAGGTGCAGTCTCACCATGGAATGATATAGAGACATTATAATATATTTTGTTTTATCTTCCAATCCTTTCCTTATAATACCTAGCATTCTATTTGCTCTCTTGGCCGCCGCTGCACACTGGGCCGAGGGTTTTAACATGTTATGCACAGTGACACCTAAATCTTTTTCCTGGGTGGTGGTTCCTAATGTGGAACCTTGCATCATGTAACCATAGTTTGGGTTGTTCTTCCCTAGGTGCATAACTTTGCAATTGTCCACATTAAATTTCTTCTGCCATTTTGATGCCAAGTCTTCCAATTTATCAAGATCCTCTTGCAATTTTCCACAATCCTCTTGGGTTTTAACAACTTTAAATAGTTTTGTGTCATCTGCAAATTTGATAACCTCACTCGTTATTCCCTTTTCCAGGTCATTTATGAATATGTCAAAAAGCAGTGGACCCAGCACAGATCCCTGGGGTCAGGGCCGGATTTACCTTTAGTGAGGCCCTATGCCAACAAAAATTGTGGGCCCCCAGAAAAGATAAAAACGAGCACGCCGGATCAGCTGCGCGCTGTTGGCCCTGACGTCATAATTAAACTGGGAATCCCAAAAGCCAAACTTGGAATGTACAACACTGTAGAAATAAAACTATACATTAATTTGCTCTTGTACTACACAAAGTGCAGACGTTAATGATGCACATTTACCAGAGCTGACATATTCCAATTAATAAATTCAAATTAAAGAGATATTTTTCTACCTTTTGTGCATTTTTTTTCAACTGCAATTGCTCCAGCCACTTTCTTCTGGTTTCTTCGTGTCAGCCCACCTCCAGTCTTAACCCCCCCAGCCCATTTCCAGCCCCAGCCCCAGCACCCCCCATCGGCTCAAGTACAATTTAATTTAAAAAAAAAAACGCTGGCTGCTGCCGCGGCAGCATGGACTGTCCCACGGGGCCCCCTCTGCTGCCGCGGCAGCATGGACTGTCCCGCGGGGCCCCCTCTGCCCGGCTGAATCCCTTCCTCCGCGATGGCTGAGCCCCTCCGTGCCAGCTTTGAGAGGCGCGAAGGGAGAGTGTCTCCCTCGCGTCTCTGTTAAGCCCACAGGGGCTGAATTTCCCATCAGCCCCTGCGGGCTTAACAGAGACGCGAGGGAGACACTCTCCCTTCGCGCCTCTCAAAGCCGGCATGGAGGGGCTCAGACGGGCAGAGTGGGCCCCGCGGGACAGTCCATGCTGCCGCAGCAGCAGAGGGGGTCCCGTGGGACTGTCCATGCTGCCGCGTCAGCAGCCAGCGTTTTTTTTATTAATTTTAAAAAAGCTAACAATTTGTTCAATTGTTGTGGGCCCTTGCCAGCTGTGGGCCCTACGCCACGGCGTAGCTGGCGTATAGGTAAATCCGGCCCTGCCTGGGGTACATCACTATTCACCTTTCTCCATTGGGAAAATTGGCCATTTAGCCCTACACTCTGCTTTCTATCTTTTAACCAGTTCCTGATCCACAATAGTACACTGCTTCCTATCCCATGACTCTTTAGTTTTGCCAAAAGTCTCTGATGAGGGACCTTGTCAAAGGCTTTCTGAAAGTCCAGATACACTATATCAACCGACTCACCTTTGTCCACCTGTTTATTCACACCTTCAAAAAAACCATAACAGATTAGTTAGACAAGATCTTCCTTGTCTAAAGCCATGTTGGCTGTCTCCCATTAGGCCATGACTATCTACATGCTGAGTAATTTGGTTCTTTATGATGGTTTCTACCATTTTTCCCGGTACTGACGTCAGGCTTACCGGTCTGTAGTTTCCCCTGGAACCCTTTTTAAAAATGGGAGTTACATTGGTGATCCTCCAATCTTCAGGTATTACAGATGATTTTAATAAAAGTTCACAGATCACTAATAGCAGGTCTGCAATCTCATATTTCAGTTCTTTCAACACCCTTGGATGTATACCATCCAGCCCAGGTGATTTGCTACTCTTCAGCTTATCTAATAGCTGTAATATATCTTCCCGATGTATCGATATTTCCTTCAATTCTTCCGCACCTTTAAAAACCATTTCAGTCATGGGTAACATCCCTACATCTTCCTCAGTAAAGACCGAAGCAAAGAATTCATTCAGTCTCTCCGCTATCGCCTTGTTGCATCATAGTGCCCCTTTAACCGCTCTATCATCTAATGGACCAACTGACTTTTTCACAGGTTTTTTGCTATGAATATACTTGAAAAAGTCTTTATTTTGCGTTTTTGCTTCTATAGCAAGCTTCTTCTCAAATTCTCCCTTTGCCTGCCTTATCAATGCCTTGCATTGGACTTGCCAGTGCTTGTGCTGTTTCCATGTTTCGTCATTTGGCTCTTTTTTTCATTTCCTGAAAGATGCTCTTTTGGCAACAACAGCCTCTCTGACCTCACCTTTAAACCATGCTGGCAGTTTTTTGGACTTCCTTCCAGTTTTCTTAAAGCGTGGAATACAGTTGGTCTGGGCTTCCAAGATAGTATTTTTCAACAACACCCAAGCTTGATGTAAGTGTTTAACCTTTGCAACTGCTCCTTTTAGTTTTTTCTTAACTATTTTCCTTATTTTATCATAGTCTCCCTTTCAAAAGCTAAAGGTAGTACTGTGGATTTCCTTACTATCCCTCCTCCACTAATTAAATCAAAGACGATCATGCTATGATCACTATTGCCAAGTGGCCCCAACACTCTTATCTCTTGCACTAGATCTGGTGTTCCACTAAGGACTAAGTCTAATATGGCTTCCCCTCTGGTAGGTTCATTAACCAGATGCTCCAAGAAGCAGTCATTTATTTCATCTAGGAACTTTATCTCCCTAGCATGTCCTGCTGTGACACTGACCCAGTCGATACCGGGGTAATTGAAAGCACCCATTATTATTACTGTGCTGTAACGTTTGTTAGCTTCCTTGATTTCTTTGAATATTTCATCATCCATTTGTTCATTCTGGCCAGGCGGTCGATAGTACACCCCCACTGCCATCGCCTTCCCCTTTTTACATGGAATTTCAATCCATAGAGATTCTACAGCAAATTTTGTTTCCTGCAAAACTTTAATTCTTTCTGACTCAATGTACTCTCAAACACAGAGCGCAACTCCTCCACCAATTTGATCAGCTCTATCATTATGATATAGTTTGTACCCAGGTATCACAGTGTCCCACTGGTTGTCCTCCTTCCACCATGTCCCAATCATATCTAACCTCTCATTTAGTGCTATATATTCTAACTCTCCCATCTTATTTTTTAGGCTTCTAGCATTTGCATACAAGCATTTTAGAGACTGTATTTTATTCATATTAATCTGGCTATTGGTAGGCATGGGTAAATTGGGATATTTAAACTCTGTCTGCTCCATACTCGAGGGCATTTGGGCTATTTTACTCTTTTTTTGGAACCTCTCTACTTTTGGTAGTATCCTTCAAGGATACATTCTTCCGAACCATGCGCTCTTGGGTGACTGTCGGCTTTCCCCTATTATCTAGTTTAAAAGCTGCTCTCCCTCCTTTTTAAAGGTTAATGCCAGCAGCCTGGTTCCATCCCAGTTAAGGTGAAGCCCATCCCTTCGGAAGAGCCCCTCCTTTCCCCAGAATGTTCCCCAGTTCCTAACAAATCCAAAACCCTCATCTCTGCACCAAGTCCTTCTTTGTATTAAAGCTAATTAATCTGTGAACCCAGTGTTTCACAAAATTCCCAGAAAATTCCCAGAAGTATATACTCACAATTGCAGATCTCTCTCCAGAAGTAGCAGTCCCTTTTTGTAGCCCAGCCACATACCCGTCTTCGTACATCGTAGCAATGTATGAGGACCACACCTAGCATGTCTATGTGGGCGATTCTGTGCACATAGCTGCATCTATCCCCGCGTGTGTAGCATTGGGTTTTATTTCTGCACATTTCCATTTGGACGTACCTGCTGCCCAGAAGTGCACGTTTTCAGAATTGACCTCATTGTAATTACATTAACAATTCTATCATAAGAATAATTATAAAAATGACAATTAGATACAACATACTGCCTAGAAAAATGTTTTACAAACAAAAGGTGAACTGGTCTTTAACCAACATTGTTTAAATGAAGACAATCGCTGGCAACGAATGGAACGTTAAGAATAAGGAATATGGATGGAACAGCAGCTCTTTGGGTAGCTGGAAAGAGGTGGGATGACATAAAGAAATCATTAGCATATAATGGTTTATGGTTCAATTGAATTTGATTTACCACCTTCATGTTTGCAAAGTGGTTAAGGAGAGGTGATCTGAAACTGAAGGATGAGAGATTGATAGTTGCAGCCCAGGTAGTGGATTACGGATGAGATGGTTTAGAGCAAGCATTGAAAAAACTGGCAAAACAGACATGTAGATTCTGTAAGAAAGAGCTGGAAAGAGTGACTCACCTCATAGCTAGCTATGAAGTTCTGATAGCAGGACATTTCTATACAGAAAGGCACAATAAAGTAGCACACCTCATCCACTGGAAACACTACAGCATCGCTGTGCCTGAAAATCACTGGGATCATGACCCTAAGAGAATTATGGCGAATGAAGATGTTACAATCACTCGGGATATCCCTATTCTCATCAATAAAAGGCAGATGCAAGAAAGCTGGACATAGTGTTAAAGGGGCAGAACACCAGAACAGCATTGATTATAGAGGTGTCAGTTCCAAGTGACTATTCTGTGAATTGTGATGAGAGGGAAAAAAATCTTCAAGTACCAAGAAATGTAGTTAGAGACCAAGAAAATGTGGCAGAAAGATACCAAGTTATTTCCCATCATGTTGGGTGCCACAGGCTTGGTTAAGAAGAATTTCCAAACACACCTGGATATACATCTTATGAACTCCAGAAGGAAGCTCTCTTTGGCACGATGTAAATACTATACCAAGCATTTGCAGTAAATTTGAGAGACTGAGATCATACTACACATACCCTGGCTTAGAAATAAGGTTCGTGATGTCATGGTATGCACACAACTAACCCATTTGGAGAAACTGCCCTGTTTACAACAATTAAAAGAAATGGTCAATAAGATACAGAAGAAGAACTCCATTGTTATAGGACAGGAGAGAAAATAGTAACAGGGAGTAGATGCTCATTAAGCCGGATGTATCGTCATCCCACACTTGGTCAGCCACAAACAGCTGTAAACAAATGAGTTTTGAGGGCAGCACAGAGACTCTCATATGATAAATCTGAATGGAGAGTGGACAGAAGGTTATTCCACAGGAATGGTGCTGTAAAAATGAATATTGCTGTCTGGGTGGATTCCAGATGAGCATGTGAAAGTGGAGAAAGAAAGAGCTGTTATCATGGTTGGATCTTAGATTACAGCTGGGAGGAATGATAAGTGAATCAAGATATGCGGATGGGCCTGAATGGAGGGCTCTGTATGCCAAAACCAGAATCTTAAGTTGTACATGGAAAGAAACTGGCAACCAGTGAAATTGAACAAGAAGAGGGGTAACAGGATCATATTTCCGAGCATAGGCCAAAATTCTTACAGCAGTATCCGTAATGGTTGGAAGTAATTTTAGAAGTGAGAAGCCAGGGTTGAGCGGTTCTGGGATGGATGTCCTTCAAGCATTTGGCAGAAAGATCCGAGACTTGGACAGTGGGATGTGAGTGGACATGGATAAAGGAAGGTAAAAGTGGAAAATCACGATGCTGAAAGGGAGCAGTATATAAAATGAAGGATATCCTCAAAAGCCCGTTGCTAAGCAACATCTCCAACATGCATTCGGTCAAAGCTCAGCTAAATAAATATGTAAGAAAACTATATTCACTGTGCAGGCCTTTCATGGAAAATCCCTCCATTAAGCTCTGGCTTAAGAAGAGTTTATTTCTATTCTCCAGGTGCTACTACATCAAAGCTGAAATGCTGAAGTCAAGTTCAGGACGGTACCAAACTAGAAATGCGTCCTGTGCAACTAACAAATCTGGTGCCCATCTCCACCTCAGTCACATGCAATAACGCACTCTTTTTCAGCTTCTTGGAAGCCCAATGATGATATTAGTGCCCCCTGTGCAGCTGTACCATTCACACAGTCCTCGGTATGGCTCTAGGTAAGTTTACGTCCTGAGATTCTTTTACAGATGTGCTTGCTTCCCTAAGCAACCTGAGGTAGGAGAGAATGACAGACTGAAGCAAGTAGAGCAGATCACAAGGCTGCAGGATCTGGCATCAGAGAATTGTTCCCTAGTGTCAAACTGAAAAGCAGCAGAAATAATCACTTTGACATCGGACAAGAAGAGTCAAAGGTCAGGATTTAGGACTGTCATGGTCAGATTTTCCAGATACGCTGAACAGGTGCTTACTATGCCGTGAGTTCTGTGGTGTTTGAACAAAGTTCAGTGCAAGATCAACCCAAGCATAAAACGGGCCTGTCTCAGAGAAATAATTTTGGTAACCTTGCAGAAACGTTATCTTATACTACTACAAACATTTGAAATGTACATTTGGTATTATATCCCTCCTCTAAGGTTAAGTGGACGTGCCTTAGTGGCGAAGTTAAGAGATGCGTCTCTCTAATGATAAGAAAAGACAGATGATAGAAAAACATTCTGCTTATCTTGTGAAGTGTAAAATGAGTTTATTTAAATCTTAGAAAAGGTTCAAGAAAGAAGGGGCAGAAGTCATTGACCCCTGACAGTATTAAAAACACAAATGGCACCATCTAAAACACACCGATGCACATGAGCACATTTATTGCAGAAGCTTAACTTAATATTGTGAAAGATCTTGTTTAGCAGACAGTATCCTAATCCTTTGGACCTTCAGTACTCTGGCAGTAAGTGTGCATCAGACATGCCAGTTCTTGAAGGGGGTGAGGAACAATGGGGCAACGAGGTAGGTGAAAAAGACGGAAGATGCGCATTCACGTGCTCTGAGACGAGCTCTATAATAGCCAAGTCGCCGCAAGATAGGCAACTAGCAATCAAAGTGAAGGGGGAGGGGAACTGGATTTAGCTCGCGCCTGTTCTCAGAGATTCCAGGTGAGTTACTGCTGCTACTACTTCTACTGTAAGCTCTGTGGAGCAGGGACAATCTGTTCAAAGATAGACAAACAGAACTGGGATAATTCCTTAAGGGAAATGAGTAAAAATGTATCGGTATTAAACAAGAGAATAAGGGGGTGAAAATTCAATACACTTTTCTTGTCCCCAGATGGTTTACAATCTAAGGGCTACGTTTACTAATCAGCGGTAGTGGCTTCCGTGCGATATTGGAGCCGCGGCCCTATTGAAGTCAACTAGTAAGCGTACCCCTAAGTTTCTATCTGAAGCAATAGAAAATGATGAGGCTTGTCTAAGGCCACAAGGAGTGTGAGAGAGATAGATTTGAACCCGAAACTTCATTACTCGTTCCAGATCAAAACCTCATAGACCCCCATATTTAGAGCTCAAAACATTTGAGAATCTATTGTAAATAGTTGTGAATCTGTTATTTATTTTAACCCCAGTTATCCATGTTTTCATATCCTGTTACCTGTAAACTTGACATATGTTTTATGCTTAAGTACAAAGTTGTTAAAATGTAAACCGCGCTGATGATAAAAGTGCGGTATATAAAAGCTGTTAAATAAATAAAATAAATAAACCCACAGCTGTAAGCATTAAGCTACTCATCCCACATTGGCAGCTTCTGGTTTGCCAGAAGTCTCCTTTCATGGTTTGGGAAGCAGCACGACCCAAATGTAGATGAAAAGTTTACCTGGTAAGCTCAGTGGGATGGTATAGTTCCCTCACCTGCTGAGGCCTCTCTCAGCTTTGAGGGAAAATCCCACTACCAGCATCAGTAAAGCTGTCAGAGGGGCCTATCTGGATGCAAAATGATGACATCAAATGCTGACAGAGGGAACCACTGCTGCAGATCGGATGGAGGAAAGGGACATTCTGCAATCAAAGGGGAGCAAAGTGGAAACCTCTGAGCTATTTCTGGACTCCCTAAGATCTAACAACCATAATGGTGGAGGGAAGAAGAAGATGAATTTCATTGGGAGCGAGTAAGTCTCCCAATAGCTCTGAAATTTGCTGTTCCCGATATCCTTGCAAGACATCTGGGCTGACTGAGACAGAAGCATTAGTGCATTTAAAGCAAAAGCTGTGATCTCAGCAAAACAGGAAATGATGACATTGTTGTCATTTCCTGGTTCCCATCAGTATTGCACACTCTTTTGTAAGCGTGTGCACTATTGCTCAATAGCACACACTGTTCTCACATGCATAAATAGTGTGCTATTGAGTAATAGTGCACATTCTTGCAAGGGTGTAACCACTGAAGGAAACTGATAGAAGAAAAAAATGAAAAAATTCAAAACAAAATTTTTGGGGTAAACAGTTTCCACTCTGCTTATTCCCGGAGGAAGCAGTGGATTTCCCCCAGTGTGGACTGGTCTTCCTGGTTAAATGGAAACCTCGAACTTTGCAATAAAATGAAGATGATTGAGAATAATTCTAGGAGATGTAAGGGGGGGGGGGAGGGATATTCAAAGCGAGTGAACTTGTGCCCGGTGGAATATGCAGAATTTCCCCTACTATCCAATTTGTATACCCTGACACTAGCTGGCTAGCAAGGGAGCAATCCTGGGGCAGCACTAGAGTTAATCAATCAATAGTTGGCCGGTTCACTCAAGCCAGCACAAGTCTGGCTTAATTTTAGCTGATTTAGCTATATAGGCAACAGCTGAATATCACCACTGACCAGTTAGCTAAAATGCTTCAACAAGCAACCCTTGGAAATGGCATGAGCATTGAATATCTGGGCATGCTTTACAGCGTTGATGGCCAGCTGCTCTAACAGCAAGGAGCTGCCTCCCATAATCTTTACCTTCTACACTCAAAGGCTAGCTGTTACTCTGCGAGAGACGTGATATTTAAATTCCCATCTAAGGCGCTGCTTTCTACTGTGAGAGCCCAGTTCTACTGATCCCATAGCTAGGCGGAGGAGGTGAGCAGCAGGGGGATTATTTTCAATCTAACAGAACAATCACAGGAAGAAGTATTGAACAGAAAGATTTTGCCTGCCACTTTTCCATTAGAAGCTGGCAGAAGTCAGATTCTGAAGGTGTTTTGGTCACAATAAAGATGATGGTGGGGATTTTCAGTGTTGGCGACAATCGGCACGTTAACCTTTCGCCGGATATTCAATGCTGAGGCCACTTTTCCATTAGAAGCTGGCAGAAGTCAGATTCTGAAGGCGTTTTAGTCACAATAAAGATGATGGTGGGGATTTTCAGTGTTGGCGACAATCGGCACGTTAACCTTTCGCCGGATATTCAATGCCGAGGCCACTTTTCCATTAGAAGCTGGCAGAAGTCAGATTCTGAAGGCGTTTTGGTCACAATAAAGATGATGGTGGGGATTTTCAGTGTTGGCGACCATCGGCATGTTAACCTTTCGCCGGATATTCAATGCTGAGGCCACTTTTCCATTAGAAGCTGGCAGAAGCCATATTCTGAAGGCGTTTTAGTCACAATAAAGATGATGTGGGGATTTTCAGTGTTGGCGACAATCGGCACATTAACCTTTCACCGGATATTCAATGCCGAGGCCACTTTTCCATTAGAAGCTTGCAGAAGCCAGATTCTGAAGGCGTTTTAGTCACAATAAAGATGATGTGGGGATTTTCAGTGTTGGCGACCATCGGCACGTTAACCTTTCGCCGGATATTCAATGCCGAGGCCACTTTTCCATTAGAAGCTGGCAGAAGTCAGATTCTGAAGGCGTTTTGGTCACAATAAAGATGATGGTGGGGATTTTCAGTGTTGGCGACCATTGGCATGTTAACCTTTCGCCGGATATTCAATGCCGAGGCCACTTTTCCATTAGAAGCTGGCAGAAGTCAGATTCTGAAGGCGTTTTGGTCACAATAAAGATGATGGTGGGGATTTTCAGTGTTGGCGACCATCGGCATGTTAACCTTTTGCCGGATATTCAATGCCGAAGCCATATCCGGAGCCCTGGCACTGAACATCTGGGTAACCCGCACTGGGATTTTGCAATCCAGGCCGCACCGATATTCAGCCACTGACTGGATTACAAAACCAGCTAAAGATAGAAAATCATTCAGCTGTCCTAACTTTAACCGGCTGAATATTGCAACTGCCCGGTTAACCCATGGTGCTGCCCAGCTCTGCCCCCAGAATGCTCTGATGCCAAGTCCTTAGCGGCATCGAGTGGGGACATTCAGAGGCAGCAACAGGTAACTTCTGCTGAATATCCCGGCGAACTGCATTTACGCAGTTTGCAAGTCTGTAAAGCATGTAAATGCCGTTGAATATTCCCCCCTCTGATACTTTTAGTCAAAATTTTAAAGTGTTTCTTAATCTGTGTAAAAATACCCAAGAGAAAAGGAAGAAATGTTCACAAATATCCTGTTAAATGCCAGGGAGTGCACTTTGCTTTTCTTTACTCAATTCCTTTGCGGAGGGCTCTGGTGGGATGCACAGTGTACTGTAATCCTAACAGCCTGGGGAGTGTTAACATTTACTATCCTGCTTTTTTTCCTTTTGTTTTGGTTTATAAGTGTCACCCAGACTAAATATTTATATTTTTTCCTTTAGATTAATGACTGGTCTCCAGTCCATCCATCTTTTTGAGGTCTGTGTGTGTTCCAGAAATGTATTTCTGTCCTACCTTTATTTTCCTTGGCAATGTGATTTTCCTTGATGTTTTTCTGAAGTGTCTTAGATTAAAATGAACAAAAAAGACATGCATGCTGAATAATCATCTCCATGAGATCCCATCCCAAGCACAAGAACCAGAAGAGGCATCACCTAAAACCGATGGGGAGATTTTTCAACAAAGGGTTAGTTTAGTTTTATTCACACACTGTACTTGATAAACCAAATTTATTTTAGTTATTTAATTGTTTTTATACTGTCTTATCCTTCAATCAAAATGGTTTACAAGTGAAGGTATAGCAATACATTAACTATTACATTGAATCAGAGTCATATAATTCTTAACAGCAATCAACAGGAACACTGAACATTATGGAATATAAAACAACTTGGAACTTATATACCATAAGGGGGCAAGCAATAGGGTGAATATTCAGTTTGTAAATGGTCTGGTACAATGTGAGCTGCATTGGTGAGGGTTTGAAGGATGGTATCAGTTTAAGTGATCTGTCCATAATATTCAGCATATTAGTGTGTTTTGAGCTTCTTATGCAAGTCCTTGATGTCTGTTGTGGTTCTAAGATCTTTTGTAAGGAGTTCCATAACTCTAGGGCAGAGAGGGAAAGTGCGCTTTTACAAGTGGATTGGTTCGATTTTTTGTAATCGGATGGGGTAATGATCATGTTTTTATTGTTGATTCTTCTGGAATATGTGCTGGGGTTTTGAGCAATCGGTTCTTGTAGAATCTCTGCAGAAGAAAGGTATAGGATTTTCTGAATTATGTGCATTGTCTTGAATTTCAACTGGTAAAGTATTGGAAGCCAGCAAAGATAACTTAGTATGGGGGTTATGTGATCCTGATTGGAACTTTCTGTAATAATATGGGTGGCCGTATTTTGTGCCAGTTGAAAGGGGTATATGGAGCTCATTGGGAGGCTCTGCTATAGCGAATTGCAGTAGTCTAGGAGTAGTGTGATGACTGCTTGAAATATAGTGTGAAAATGCTCCTGGCTAAGTAATGGTTTTAGGTTCTTGAGGAGCTTCATCTTGTGGTACGTGTTTGCAGTTATTTTATTTATGTGGTATTGAAAGCTGAGGTTAAGATCAAGGTGACACCAAGGTACTTGACTTCTCTTTGCACCTTAATGGTTCTGTGAAATAGGTCGATTTAATGAGGAGTCACATGTAATGAATAAATCCTCTGCTTTATTGTAATTTACTGCTAAGTTGTTGCTGCTGAGACAGTTGATCAAGCCTTCAATGCATTTGGTTATTGGTAGGCGGTCAGGGCTATGGATGTCAATTGGCATAAACATCATAATTTCATCAGTGTAGAATCAATATTGCATGTTGTGATGTTTGATTTTATTACAAATGGGCTGTATGTAAATGTCAAATAGCATAGATGAAATGGATGATCTTTGAGGGATGCCCTGTTTTAGGGTGAAGGGAGCAGATTTGTGTGTGCCACATTTTACTTGCTGTTGACTGTTTAAGAAATATGATTTAAACCATTTTAGTGTATTTCCATATAGACCAATTTCCTGGAGGCGTTGTAGCATAATAGTATGGGATACTGTGTCGAAAGCAGCTGATATGTCCATGGATATGAGAATGAATCCTGGGATTGAGAAGAGAGATTATAATCAGTGTTTCAACATTGTGGTTTGGATTTGAACCCATGTTGGTGGGGTCCAGAGGGGTATGAAGATCTATGTGGTTCTGTAGCTGCTACTGGACCTTTTTCAATGATCTTTGCTATGAGTGTTAGACTGGAAATTGGGTGGAATGATGCTGGATCATTTCTTGTTGAGTGATGTATTTTTGAGGATTGGCCTTATGATGGCATACTTGAGTGAAGTTGGTATGTATTCTAGGGTGAGAGCTGTTGTTATTATGTTGTGTATAAAGTGTATAAGTTGTTCCTTCATTGCTTCTAACCAAGCCACAGGGCAAGGATCAGATGGAGAAGTCGTGGTGTTGAGGGAGGAAATAATATGCTCAATTTGTTGGCAGTTTGGTTTATGAAAGTTACCCCATACCACTGTGAATGAGGAATCCTGGTTGTTATTGTTGTGGGTGAGGAGATGTTCAGATTTAGTTGCTCATTTTTAGTCATTATGTGGTTTGCAATATCCTGAGGGTGTATTTCAGGGGCTGATAAATGTGCTGAGACTTTGGTGAGTGACTGAGCTATTTCAAATAGTTTGTGAGGTTTATTAGCTGATTTCATGATGAGGTTGGTGTGGACTTGTTGCTTAGTTATGTTTATAAGGTTATTGTATTCTTGTTGTGTATGTCTATATTGTTGAAGGGTGATAGGAGATTTTGTTCATCTCCATTGTCTCTCCATTTTCCTTAGTGTCTGTTTAACTTGCTTGATATCAGAAGAGTACTATGGTGTTCTTTTATTTTTTTCTTATAGCTGTGCAGATCCTCTTTGGGGCTGCTGCTGCTGATGCTGCTAGGATGGTTTGGTTTCAGTTTTCTATTGCAATGTCCAAGTCTCGTATCTCATGGTTCAGAGTTGGGGATATTTTTTGCAGGAAGTTATCCCTATGGAAGCTCCTGAACCTTTTCTCAGTATGCTGCTGGAGTGTGAAGGCAGAGGTGTTATTAATACATATCTTGAAGGCTATAATGTGATAGTCTGACCATGATGTTGGCATGATTGATAGAGGTATTATGTGGTTCTGTTTGGTCATATTTTTTGGTACAGAGATCACGTCCGGCAAGCTATTGAGTTGGGGCATTGACAACTTGGTTGTATTGAAGTGACTCCATTGCTTTCAAGAAAAACGTTGTCTCTTTGTTGTGTGCTGAGCTGAGGTTGAAATCACCCAGGACAATGAGGGGTTTAAGTGGTGTGTTATAGGTGTATGCTGAGTCGAGTATGGTGGAGAGCTCATCAAATTTGGCATTGGGAGCTCTGTATATGAGGCATATGCTGATATATTTGTTGGCAATAGTGATTATGTTTGTGTTCTCCGTGAGATTATGGGTATGAATTTGAAGCAGCTCTGTTAGGAATAGAACTCCGCCTCCTCTCTTGTAGTTACTGTGGCAATTGTATGCAGAGTATGATGGTGGGATGATTTTGTTAAGGATAACCTGGTCTGTGTCATTGAGCCAGGTTTCTGTGATGCAAAGGATGGCTGTTTGGAGGGATTGAAGGTAGTCAGTAATGGTATTGATTTTATTTCTAACTGATCTGGCATTGATGCGTGTCCAAGTGATGTATATATCTAGTATGGGGTTGGTATGTGTGGATGTGACTATAGGTATGGGTGTAATTTGTATTAAACTGTGTGGCCTTTGATTTGTGGGTTTAATAGGGTATTGCCAAGTGAGATTTTGTTGTGAAGGGGAGGTTATAGGGAGGACCAGTATGTTTGGGTTAGTGTGAGCTGTCTCTATGTAGTGAAGGGATAAGAGGCGGTATAGTAGAGTGTTGATGTCATGTCTCATGGTCTATTTGAGAGGACAATTACTTTGGTTAGGAAGTGCAATAGCTAGGTAAGCTCGTATGGCTAATCTTGAGGAAAGATGAAGGAGTTGAGGACAGAGTAGCGATTGAATTGGACTGGCTGGAGGTGTTACAGATCTGTGATTACGATACTGTGTCCTTGCCTACATAGACTCTGTGAGTAGCGTCGGAGACTAAGGATGATTAAAGATGAAAGATGAAGTCAGCAGGGTGGTGCAGATGGCTGAAACTGGGTCGTTATTAGTAGCTTTGATGTTCTGGTCTTCAGTCTTCACCTTTGGCTCAGCTCTTTGGTGCGGGAGGGCTTTGGAGAAGGAGGGTTTAAAAGTCCAGAGGGTTGGGCCCTGATTGGCCTTTGCTGCAGGGATCAGGAGGGGCTTACTTTCCTGGTCAAAAATGAAAACAACAAGGTGATTCACACAATTGACAAAAGAAAAAAAAACACAGAAACATCACAAAACAAAAAAATAACCAGCAATAAAATGACAAACAAGATAAAAAGGCCCATTTTAAGAGAGTACATGGAGATTGCACTGAGACGTCTCGGTCAGGACATCCACAATTCCTTCAGTATTTTAGAAGAAACTCTGCCAAACATGAAGCTTTTTCCATAATACATATAAGGAACTGCAGGACTGCACGTGGATATGTACAGCGGGAGAGCCATTTCAAAAACCTGCACGTGGAAAAAAATCAGCAGAGGAACGTCAAAAACTTACATGCGTAGGTTTATATATTTGCAGCTTGTAAATATTACACGTTTAATTTGGTATTTTTCAAAACTAGTTTACATGCCACCAATGAACTACTGAGGCCACTTTCTTTATTTGGTTTCATTTTGGAGAGGAAAATAAACGTGCACTCCCTATAATGAAATGAGGAATGTGCAGGCTGATTTTTAACATGGAAAAGCCATGCCCACACCCTGCCTATGACACACACCCTTGCAATTTTTGTGTATTTATGGCCAGATTTTCCACATAGAAATTATGAATAAGGCTTCTAAAACAATGTTTATTACAGCCAGAAAGTACAATTGACAAAAAAAATATTGCACCCAATCCACGAAGGTGAAGAGCGGGGCTGGACACCCCAACAGGATCTGCCCTCAGCCTATGCTGCCTTCCGGCCCTGTTGCACTTACAGAGCCGCTGTGTGCGTGGCAAGGAATGGGGACGACATGGGGATAGAGAGTGGGCGGACCGACCCCTGGACGTACAGGGCTAATTCTAGTGATCATCGGGGGATGTCCTGCTTATTCCAACTCCGAGCAAGGCACTTCTTCAATCCAGGCTAGCAGCTCCCCACCGGAGCAACGGGACACTCACAGTGAGTCCCCACTGCCCAATCTGGGCCCCAGTGGTATCCATCGGGGTCGATTGGTGGGAAATCGTGGATCACAAAGGCAGCGGGCAGGTTTTTACTGTGGGGAGAATGTCCCCATGGTGATGTAGGGGCATGCTGGCCTGTCCCAGGCTCCAATCCTCCACCCACAGGGCAGTGTAGAATTGGGTCCTAATGGGTCTGTCCTGCTCGGGGGCATCCAGATGGCCCGGAAGTGCCCCTTTGAGGATCGGGCTCATAGTGAATTGAAACATTTAACCATGTAGACAGATGACAGATGACATGCTTATATTTATAAAAAGACTCAACACGTTTCAGTGTTAGCTTGCTTCAAGGGTCCATTTGTAACTTTCCCTTTGACATGGCAACCTTTTAAAAAACAAACAAAATCAATTTTCTTTTTTTAACTGTTCTAAAATAACCCCCAAATAACAAAAAAGCCTTCAAGCATGAAAATCAAGCTCCAGGAAAAGTTTGTGCAAAAAAAAAAAGAAAGGCTTTCAATCCAGTGCTGAATTTAATCTGGGATGTCTCTGCCCGAAGAAAAGCAGACAGTGTGTTCCATGAAGAGGAGTCACATATGAGAAGGCTGGCCTTGCGTAGCATCTCTGGGAGAACAACAGGAAAAGGAACAGTCAACAAATGATGATGCATGGATAGACCCCTCCATAGTCCAAATTTTTGACCTGTCAAAGAGTTGGGGAGGGGGCTATTAGAGCCCTAACCCTCTATTGTCCCAAAAGTGAAAAAAAAAATCATTGGTGGCCCTGTTGGCCCCGACCCCCCTCCCTTCAATCTCACCCCAAAGAATCATTGGTGGCCCCGTGGGCCTCCATGTACCTAGACCCTCTCACCCTTGACTCCCCAATCACCCTGCAGTACCTTAAAGTCGGAAGGCAGGAGTTATGCCCACAAGCACCTACCTCCACACCACCATCTTTTAAAATGGCAGCACCTGACCATGCCCAGGGTTACCGTGCCCCAAGGAGGGGGGCTCAGTCTGGCAAATAAGGAAAATGATTCCCCACTGTGGTACATTGCAGAGTACATGCTCTACAGAGGAGGAAGGCCATGGCGAAGGCACCAAAATGAAAGACTGTGCCGAGGATTAGACGTTTAAAGAGTGGACTTGTTAGTTATCAATTGAAATATTTCTGAAGGCTGAAGAATACTTTCCATGATGCAGAGAAATACATCGAAACACAACATTGTGTCAGCTTATGACTGACATCTAATGTGCTGGAATGAGCGAATTGTGACTCTCCGTAATATGAATTAAGTGAAAGTAGGAGTGGAGTGGAGGAGTAGCCTAGTGGTTAGAGCACTGGCTTGGTAACCAAGCAACCAGGGTTCAATTCCCACTAGCACTCCTTGTGGCCTTGGGCAGGTCACTTAACCCTTCATTGCCTCAGAAGAAAGGCCTGGGAATCTACTTCCAGTGACACTGCCAAGAAAACCCAGGAGCTTCTGGGTCGCCAGGAGTCAGGACTGGCACAAAAAAAAAAAAAAAAAAAAGCTGGATATATATGAGCTTATTTTGGGACATGGAAGTATATTTTATTGATATTGGACTGATAATGAAACTAAGGGGTATGTTTACTAAACCGTGCTAACAGTTAACACGGGCTATCTGCAACTAGGTCCCATTGAATAATATGGGACCTAATGGCAGATAGCCCAGGTTAACCGTTAGCCCGGTTTAGTAAACATACCCCTAAGCATTTGTAGGCTGCTGATGTCTTCTGCCAATGTACTCTTAGTATGGAGAGCTACATAACAGGTTACATGAAATGACTGCGGTTCGACCAATTATACAATACTAGTATTATTATTACCTGAACCCTTAGGAATTATTTTTACTATTGCCTTTATAAGCTAAGCACAGCACCACAGTCAGACTTCTAATTATAAAATTATCCTCCACACACAGAATTTCTTCTTCTTAGAATCTATTCAGCAAACGAACATGTTTCTTCTCAAATGTTGTTCTTCTCAGCAGAACATAATATAGAAACATATCTTGAAGAACGTTTCTTCACCCAACTCTATTACAGAACTCACAGCCTAGACAGACTGAATGGCGGGAGAGCATAACGTTAGTCTCTGCTGATACTGTAGTGATTCATTTTCAAATTTCCCTTGAACTAAATTTGCTGTATTTAGCATAATTTGCCATTTTCCAGGGACAATCTGCTTTTCCAGACTGTTTGTGACCTGCCGGCTAGACTCCTATTTGCGTTAATCAGCCTGTACAAATAACTCCATATAACTGAAAAAATCTGCATCTGTATTTATTGGTGCAGCAAATTTACATTCCATGTCAAAGAAAAACGTGTAATTGTGAACTGACGGCATTCCTTTAGTTTCTGAGCGATCACTCCTCCTGATAGGAGTCAGAGAGGGGTCTTAGGTTACTATTCTCACTGGGTCCTCGTGCTCGTTCCATGTGTCTCATTCAAACTACTTATCGGGTTCATTTACTAATAGCCATTAGCACATGGGAATAAAATGCTGGGAATAAATGACCCCCATTGTGTTTTATGAGTTATAAACATTATAAAATGGCCAGACTATGATGGATTCAAAATATAATATGTGATGTGATGCCACTTGTGTGCTCTAATGGTCAATCAGTTAATTCAGAGCTTACCACAGATGTCAAGCAATACAAGCGGGCTGATATTCAAAGCCCTTGGCCAGTGATAATCAGCGGGACAGTCCTTGGACCGAGCGAGGGCAGTAGCAGAGCTATCCGGATGACAGTGAATTTTCAGTCAGCACCTACCTGGATAGTGATGCTCAGTCTGGATATCCAGCGGCAGTCACTATTTGGATCCAGATACCGCAAGCAGTGTGGCACTCACCAGACAGCCCATTGAATATGACCTCATGGGGGGGGGGGGGCAAGATGACATCTGGGAAGGAGTTCTGATGCCCAGCTCTCTAATTGATTGGCCAATTGGCATTTGCTTTTCACTTTTGTAAGACGGCAAAGGAAGCAGAAGCAAAAGACCTTACCCTTGAGCTCTTTGAAGTGCCTTTGGCATCCCAGAAGACTCTTGAAGCTTGCAGAGTTCATGATCTTGGAGGTGGACTTGCAGTTGGAGTTGGAGAAACATTTTTGTCTCTGCAAATCTCTGCTCCTGTGCATCTGAGCTCTACCAGGGTGTTCCTGAGCCCTGAGCTGTATACTGCCCCACCACGACCCAGAAGCACTAACCCTGCCAACATTGTGCACCCTCCTGGCATTTATACTAGTACACTGAGGAGTGAGACAGAAGAGGGTTTGTTGATGAGTGATACTACTAGAGCACTCCAGGGGCGATCAAGCTTCTGAGTCAGTGGCTCCTTTGAATACAGAATTACAGGTGGATTCCAGTTGAGGAAGCCTTAAGCTATCAAATCTGGTAGGATTTTAAAACCTGAAGTAATAGCATTGGAAGTGCTGTGGGGTGCTATTCAAGCTCTGAATTATTCCTTTATGGCTATAGTAGGGAAAGCACAGTTACTTACCTGTAACAGGTGATCTCTGGGAACAGCAGGAATAAGTCTTCACATATGGGTACGTCGGTACCAATGGAGTCTGCGCGGGAACGCTTCCCAGCGTCCAATCAAGAGCTTTTGGAAGCATCCCAGCATGCCTGCATGCTGCCTTCCCGCTTTTCCCAACTGCCTCTCCTCAGTTAAGTTTTAAAGCTGAGACAAAGAGAGAGAGAGAGGAAAGGAAAGATAGATAGAGATACAACTCCTGGGGAGGTGGGTGGGTTGTGAAGATTTATTCCTGCTGTTCCCAGAGATCACCTGTTACAGGTAAGTAACTGTGCTATCTCCAGGAACAAGCAGGAATGAGTCTTCACATATGGGGATTCCCAAGCTGAGATGCCTGGAGTCCCAGCATGTCATAGGTCGGAACATGCTATCTCCCAGAACACCAGGCATCCTGAGGATGGAGAGTAGGAGTTGAAGAAAGAAAGATGCTGTGGAACAGTTAACCTAGCATAGGACTGCAGAGAAGGAGGCCATGTGTGGATGATGATGGTCATCAATGATATTGCAAAGAATATTGCAATATGGACCTCCCCTGACAGGATTTCACAGAAGTATGAAGGTTCATGGATCTACTGGGAAACCCAGTAGAGGAACCTTGAAGAGGACCTCACTGTAAAGTGGAGGTAATAAACCTGTAGGAAAAACAGTGGAGGTCAGAATCCTGAAAGGTAACAGGTAACCCCAGTAGGAAAAACTGGGGTAGTACAAAAACGGTGGACCTTCAGCGGAAGGCTTTATGACAAAAACCTAACTCTTTTGGCAGCAGAGTGGCTCACTCTTAGGAGCAAAAAGAGAAAGGCTAACCGATTTGGACAAACAGGCACAGTCCTTGTGGGGAGAAAGGGTATGGGAACCCCTTATATCCCAAAAAGAGAGGACAAATGCCTGAGGCGTTAAAGCCTGTGATTAACTGAAGATCCACAATGTCTCTCCTAACTTGGGTAAGCTAGGAGAGATATTGGGCACGGAGAGCTTCAGAGGTACCTAAACCCTTAGGTTATGGTATAAAAATTGTTGACTACCACAGGAGTGGTTGTGTGCGTAGAACCCCAAACCTGCTGGATAGCATAGGTATGGGTAAAGCCCCTCTGTCAGAATCATATAGCTATATGAGCATAGACAGTCAGATAGATAAGTATGTGGATACATATCTATCTATAATAAAATATCTCGACAGATACATACATATATACATATATACATATATATATATATATATATATATACATATAGAGATAGACATATAAGAATATATCTATAGTGAGATATGGAGGGGCATAAAATACACACAAAAGATAAATATGAATACGTAGGCCTAAATATGGGTGTCTGCAATTAAACAGACAGAGATATGCCTACAGCACGGTATTCACATAGAATATGTGGAAAGATTCATCTAATAACAAGGAAGTGGATCCTACTTGAGAAGATATATAGAGAATCTATTCCCCCTGGTTATGATCTGCAAGGATGCTAGTTAGTGAAATAAACAGGATGGTTACGTGAAAAATAGAGGATAATATCAGTCTGCAGCCAGCAAGTCCCGAGCCTTCCAGGACTCTAGCATGGTAAGTAGACAGAAGACACATAGAGATGAGATACCATGTTGACCTGCTTAAGGGCAAAAAGTATCATGCGTTCTTACCCTGAGGACGAGCTGCAAGGAGAAAGAGCATATCCCCGATTGGGAATACTATGGACCAAAGCAGGGAATTGGCAACTCCTTAAGCTTTTACGTAAGAGAAGGCCTATGTCCTTTATATGAAAAGGAGATAGTAAAAAAAGGGAGAACCTTCTAGTCATGGGAGACATGACTAAAAAGCCTTTTCCAACCATCTAGGATAGCTGTTGGAGAAAAAAAAACCATGCTCTCTAGCAAGGGCCCATAGTGGAAAGCTTCTCTGTAGAATTGCAGAGAGCATGATGCAGGAGAATGAGGAGATAGGACTGGCTGCTAGAGAGCCAGTATCTCTGCCAACTATGCTGCCAAACCCAGGAGAATGGAGATGGCAGAAATAGAAGACAATCCAGAAAGCTTGTAGTGAGATAATCTCCAAGATAGATGAAAACACTGACTTGGAGCCACTACTAAGACTAGACAGAATGTTAGTGGAGGACAAATCTGGTTGTTTGTGGACAAGAACAAGTGGTCAAAACATTATGGCTCCTGCATAGGCAGCTGCTAGCAAGATAGCAGAAAGAATCTTACTGTTCAAAAACAGAAAGAACAGGCAGAACAGGAGTAGAAAACTCTGGACATGTCTGATAAGCTGCCCCAAAGTAAGATTGAAACAGAGGAGGTAACTCAGAGAGGAAAACTCTGCACTGGAAAGTGAGAAAACTAGAGAGGCTGAAGAAAAAGCCTCCTAGCAAGTAATTCCGCTCTTACAGAGGAAAAAGCTTGGTAAGAAGGTGAAGAGAATGGAGCTGAAGAAGACTTACCAAGTAGTAAGTCTATAGAAAGAAACAATACATGCTGGCACAGGAACTATCATTTGATAGTGGTTAGACCTCTTTCCCTAGCAGGAAAAAGAGGAGAAACCTGTGACCTATAGGCATGAACATCCTGACAGCTCATAGAATATAGAAAAAATGGATGTCTTTTGGAAAGAGATCCATGTGTAGGGGTTAGAATGAAGCAGTGGATTGCCTCTATTGAGAAGAAGCAACTGTAGATTCTAACCCCAAGAGTCACAAGCATCTGATGATGATTGATCAGAAACCCTGCAGGTGCTGGGTTTGCTGAGCCTGGTTGGATTCTTCAGACCAGGACGATGCCTCCCCTGTTGGGGAACATCTGTATGATGGGCAAGTGATGAATGAAACCTTCTTCTCTTGTAGGAAGAAATTTGGTAGGACATGTCCTATCTACTGGGACAGAAGAAGGTGTAGAACAACCTTTAGGAACAGGTAAATCAGTGGACAACTGAGTAACCTGACGTAAAGACTCCTTGTTGAAAAGATTTTCTCCAGTGCAAGGAGTATGTCCCAGCCATTTTTGTGCCCATTTGTCCAAGTCTGAAGCTTGGAGCCAGGCTCTACATCGTGCCCCTATAGCTATAGCAGAAGTCCTGCTAACAGACTCAAAACAGTCTAGGGAAGCACAAGAAAGAAACCAAGAAGTATTCTGGATATGCTTAAGCAGTGAGGAATAGTCTGTACTCCTGGAATCTGGAAGGAAAGGAGTCAAAAGATGTAATTGCTTTGTGACCTCCTCAAGAGAAAGACTCATATAAAAAATATATGAGAGAATTCTTGCAGAAAGCATAGATGTCTGGAAGGTTTGACATCCAAAGGCATCTAGTGTCTTAGACTCACGACCTGGCGGATAAGAAGAGTGCTTTTTCTTACTCTTTACCCGCCTCATTGCTTATTCCACTACTATGGAATGATGAGGAAGTTGAGTCTTTTGAAACCCTGGAGAGGGGGCACCTGATATAAGAGATCAGTTGCCCAGGGAGGTGGGGGTACCCTTAAAGGTGTTTCCCACATTCCTAGAAGGAGATCCTGCAAGGAATGATGCAAAGGAAGCATTATGTTGTCCTTTGCTTTGGTAGAAACAGAGCCTTGTGCAGGATCATGTCCTGGAATAGGAATGGCAAGGGATCTTGCTATATCCAGGAGGAAACTCTGAAAAGAGGGATCCCAAACAGGAATCTCCCTTGGACAGGTTAGATCTAAAGAACTAGCCTGAGCACCCACAGAGTTATCCAAATATATAGGAATAGAAGATCTTGCAGAGTGCAGTGTGGAATGGTTAAGGGATGGTTGCTGGTACTAGCTGTCAGGAACAGCAACTGTCCTTACCACATGGTCCATGCCAGGTATCGACTCCAAGCTTGGTATAGAATGGAGCGATCCTGTGGAAAAAAGCATGGCAGGAGTTGGCCACGATGCTACTGTGGATACCGGTACAGATGCCAATACCGGTACTTTATCTTTATCTTTATTCGGTTTCTTGATAAACCGCCTAAACCATAAGGCATCAAAGCGGTGTACAATAAATGGGCTGCAGGAAAGAAAGATAGAAAAGAACGCCATGGTATGACAGGAAAGAAAAGAAAAAGGAGAAGAGGAGAGAGAGTAAAAAGGGCAGAGTGACACAAATAGAAACTTACAACAAGAGAGAGGGGACTGAGGGGGTAAACGAGGGTAAAGGGTACTGAAGTGAAGGGTTCTATGAATGGTGATGAAATATTAGAGGGTACTGGGAGCAGTAAGTATGAATGAGGGAGCCAATAGTATCAAAGAGAAACTGGAAGATCAAAAGCTTGTGCAAAGAGGTGTGTTTTAAGGAGGGACTTGAATTGTGGAAAAGAGGGCTCAGTACGGAGGGGGAGGGGGAGGGAATTCCACAGGGCAGGAGCAAGGAAGAAGAAAGCGGAGTGGCGAGTAAGTTCGAGGTGTGCTTGAGAAGGGGAAGGGAGAAAGAGACGGTTACCATGGGAGGAACGAAGAAGGCGAGGAACAGGCTGGTGAAAAATGAGATCGGAAAGATACTGAGGGATACCGGAGTGGAGGGTTTTATGAATGGTAATGAGGTATTTGAAGATAAAACGGTATTGAATAGGGAGCCAACGGAGGGAAAGGAGACAAGGGGTGATGTGCTCACGGGGAGAGGAGAAAGTAACTAGGCGGGCGGCGGTATTTTGGATAAGTTGGAGATGGCGTATCTGAAAAGAGGGGAGACCAGCAAAGATGGAATTACAGTAATCAAGGCGAGAAATTACAAGGGAGAGGACTAAAGTAGTGAGAGAACTAGAGGAAAGATAAGGACGAAGGAACCTGATACGACGAAGGTAGAAGAAGCAGCTGCGGACCAAGTAGGAGATGTGGGAGTGGAAAGACAAGGAGGTGTCGAGGGTTACACCAAGATAACGAAGGCAGGATACAAGAGGGATGGGCAGGGATGACATTAGAGGAGCCAAGGTGGGAGGGGAAGTTGAGAAGGAAAACCAAATAGCCGATGTCGGAGTCAAGCCCGACAAAGACATCGGAGCAGTCATCGGTGACAGTTCAATTGGTACCGAGGTAAACGAAAACCTCCAGCCGCTATCCTCGGTACCGACGCACCGGTATCGATCGGTGTCGGTACCAAAACCTATTGGTACCCAGTCTTCCAGACTAGAGATCGATTCCATACTCGGCATCGAGGGCAGAGAGCCTGATAAGCGAAGCATGGAAGGCACCGACCGTAAAGGTAATGAGGACATCGGTACCGACTTCGGTACCGTGTCTGATACCAGTGAAGGAAGGTCAACCAGTGGCAACTCAATCGGCCTCGGGGGATCCGAGAGTTGCGGATCCGAATCATCGGAACCGAGCCTTCGGTACCGCCGAGAGCTGGTACCAAGGCGAGTCGGTACCCAGTCCTCCAGACTGGAGATCGATTCCAGACTCGGCATCGAAGGAAGCGAGGCTATCGATGCACATCTGGAGGGTACCGACGTCGGTGGTAGTATCGGTGTTGGTACCGATAATGGAAAGTCAATTTGGAGAGTATCCACCGGTCCCGAAGGCACCGAGGACGCCAGACGACTATCCCTGGTGAGGAGTGTTTCATCCAACACCAGTGCCGATGCCGGGGTATCGGTACCGCTCGAAGCGGATGCCACCACCGTACACGGCTTAGGTATGTTCTGTGGGGGGTGAACCCCAGGAACAACCTGAAACCCCTTATAGGCTTTGGAGACCGAAGACTCCCGCCGGGGTTTTGTAGCCAGTGGGCCCTCGAGGGCAAGGCCGGAGCTGTCTACATGCTGTGCATGAGACCTACCACTCGAGGACTGGCTAGTCTTAACAGACTGTTTGTGGGTTACCTGATCCTGTGTGGAAGAAGAAGGGGACGGTGCCCCGAAGTTGGAGGGCAACCGTGTATCGAGGGAACCTCGATGTTGAAGACCTCTTCTCACCAAACTGTTGTCAGGACCCAAGCAGGTTAGACACCGACTTCGAGGGTCTAAAAATAAATTTGTACCGCCACAGTCTGAACATTTCTTGGAGAAAGTGTCTGGCGGTTCCATGAAGGAAAAAGAAGAGGCCTAAAAGGCCTAAGAGACCGTTGGACACTATGAAGAAAAAATATCCCGTGGAAAAGGAAGATTTTACAAGAAAAGAAAAGAAAACACCGGCGGTACCGGTGGCGTTGGGAAGACAGCCGCGACCACCAGAAAACTAAAGAAATAAAAACAAGAATTTTCTGCGGTGACAGGAGGATGTCCTGCCGGCTCCGTGGAAAAACGAAAACTGAGGAGAGGCAGTTGGGAAAGGCGGCAAGGCAGCACGCAGGCGTGCTGGGATGTTTCCAAAAGCTCTTGATTGGATGCTGGGAAGCATTCCCGCTAAGACTCCGTTGGTACCGACATACCCATATGTGAAAACTCATTCCTGCTTGTTCCTGGAGATCTTAATTTCATAGCACTGGACTCTTCTTTAGTTTCTGAGATCACTCAGACACAAGCTGATCAAGCTGGGAAGTGACCCAGATGGAAGAACAGCTGGATAACTTTGGGAGTTAGGAGCATGCAATCTACTGTAATGATAAATGGGGTTATTTTAGAAGCTCTACTGTGCTTTGGATATATGAAAACTGGGATAGAGATTTCCAAAGCACAGAAATATCCTTTTTAGGAACATGACAGGTACTTGTGTCTTGGATTGCCCACATTGGAAACAGGATACTGGGCTTGATGGACCTTGGTCTGACCCAGTATGGCATGTCTTATGTTCTTATGTCCCTCGAGCCATTTTAGTAGCTGGTTCTGTGGATGTCCTCAGCATAGGACATCCAAATCTGAATGGACACATGGTGTAGGCATGTCTGAGGCGTTACCAAGAATTTGGATATCCTCACAAGATTGCCTCATCTAAGTTTATACCTCCTCCAAGCATGAATAGGCAGTGGGAAAGTGCTCGTTTTGCCTGCCAGATATCCAGAGGGTGTGGAGGAGGTGGTAAACCCCTTTCCCATATGTTTACCGTGTTGACAACAAACTCTGCCAGGGAACGGGAGCTCATATTTCCAGCTTGCCACACCACTGTATGTGCATATGCTAGACATTTGCACCCCACTATTCTGTAGCTGATGCGTCTATATGGATGGGGCTGCGGACGTCCACATCAGGGACGTCTGTGTTTCTAAAATCGGCCAGAAACAGACATCCCCAATATTTTTCTGCAGGTTTCATCCTGGATATCCGTTCTAAAATTATACTTAAAGTGTTACTGGCCGGGAAAATGGAACATTTAGAAAATATGTCCAGGAGCAACAACTTGAGGATGCTAAATGGTCCCAAGTCTCCCTTATTAGGTCTTAGGTAGATTGTGCAGAAGTACTTTCGTAAGGTCTTAAAAATAACTCTGGATAACCTCCTTCCTTTTATCCAGGCACAATACTTGCCTTTAGGGGCTGGTTCCTGTTTGCGGGCTGAGAAGGCCCAGCTGGGAGTTCTGGACTTCACTAGGTTCTTGGCAAGATCAATGGATATTATAACTGAGCGAGTTATCCTTCTTGTTACTTTTGTTCTCAAATCATATTAATATTGCATTGCGTTTATTCTTTGAGAATATGTACTGTAGGAACAGTTCTTGGGCTCAAAAATGTTCCTTTTTCCTGACTTTGCTAGGGATACCTAAAGAAGGAGAAAGGAATTGTTGGCATTAAAGCCAAGAGTCCTGGCTCTGGGGGCAAATGTTCTTTTCCCTTGTCAATGTTGTTTGGTTTTCCCGAGATAAGCAGTATATATGTCTTTTGAACTCAAGCAGCTTCTGCAGTTCTTATGACTGTAGGAAGATTTGATTAAACAGTAATACATTCTATCTGGGGCTGACACACAAACTTTCTATCCTTTCCTGTTATATTGGATTTTGTTTTTTTGCATTTTTTTTATTTGCCCTCATCCCTTTTATGTAGTGGACTTGTTTTTTGGATTTTCTCTTCTTTTCTATAGCACCTGTCTTGTATTTGCTAATTTCTGTTTAAAGTTCATGTTATCTGCAAAAGTGAAGGGAATATGGGTGGAGTAGATGTATCTGCAATATTCATTTATTTAATATTAGTATTTAGCTCATGCCTTTGCAGGAGAAGATCAAGGCGTGTTACGTTCAGGTACAACAGGCATTTCCCTGTGCCCAAGGGGACACAATCTAAGTTTATACCTGAGGCAATGGAAGGTAGTGTGTTTGCCCAAGGCCATAAGGAGTGCCAGTGGGATTCAAACCCTGGTCTGACTCCAGGCTGCTGCCATATTTTTCTCCACTCCTAAGAATACACAGATAGCAGAGGTGTACTCGGTGCACAGTAACCGGATTTGCAGACATCACAGGCGCAACTAAGGGGGGTACGCTAGCTGCTGTCAGACCAGCTCCTCTGCATTTTCGATGTGTTATCTGCTGGGGAAATTCTGTGCATGCTTTTGCAGCCAATGCCGCACAATCTGCACCTTTCTGACATTTAAGCTGCAAGAGCCTAACACGCTTTAGTAAACAAACCCCTCAGTTTACATCCAGTGAGGAAATAGGTCTCTGTGCATTGCAGATGTCAAACTTACAGTGCAGGTCAAGGGGAATGGGGAAGTTCCTTCAAGTGTTTCTAGTTTGGAAAATGCAAGACACCACCATCTGGAATCAATACAAATTGTCATTGGGAAAAAACATTAGTGCAGTTTGAAAGCAAGGAAATCCCATTAGAATATTCTGCTAAAAATCACTCTGTCTAGAATGTGCATTCTCTGTATGGCTTGCCCTAGAAGCAGTACGCTAGCATACATCTCTAAACATATTTCCTATTTCTTGGAAAACTCGGTATGCAGGTCCATGTAAAATGATGGAGAGTCCTGTGGGCATCCATAAAGAGGCGGCTAATATGAGGATAATTCATCCAGTGGACAGAGAAACCACACTACATAAAGACCTCCACTTTCAAAGCTCACAGAGAAGTCACTTTATATTAATTATTTGTTGTATTAGTTGCCTTTATAGCAAAATTCAAGACAAGTTACAATGTACAACAGACAATACATAAAAACATCATGTTATATAGAAATCTCCAAAGAAAACCAAAGAAAACCTACATGTTCCTCTTTAAAAAAAAGCTCCTTCCCTCTTCCATTGTTCTTCCAAAGCACCCTTCTAAACAAACCTGGCAGTGAACCCACTGCTGAAATTCAGTTTATTCCATAATTTGGGACCTTAATAGTTGAACACCCTATACTGCACCAGTCTAAATTCCTTAAAGAATGCTTCGTCCAATGTTAGCTACTGCAATGACCATGTTACTCAGTAGGAATATGCATTCATTTGAAATGGCAGGGAAATCATTTTATTTGATATCGTTTTCAATACAAACATGATACTGAAAAATCCAAAATGAGTCCCCCCTCCCCCCATGTATATCACAGGCTGGACACAAACAAGTAACCTGTGGATTAGAAGGCAGAGGAGCCATCATGTCTCGGGGTTGGGGGAAGGAGAGCTGGTTCTGGCCAGTCTGCTCTTAGTACTTCTTCTCATTTTCCTTCTTGTTACCTGAATGTCCCAAAGTTTGTTCTGGTTTGCAGCTCTATGGAAAACGCTAACTGATTTTTTTTTTTTTTTGGCCTTGTGAATCTATTGACTCCTGATGTAGAGATTTACCCCATTTTTTTTTCTTTTGCCATGTTCTTGTGCTAGAAATTCTATGAAGTCCCGTCTAAGTATGCTATCAGAGACAATTACCAAGCCTAATCCAGAATCTGGTTGTACAATTAGTGATGATCCACCAGGATCTGGATTAGGCTAAGAAAGACTAAGAGGCATTGGACTAAGCTGAGCTAGCTACTAACTCATGATTGAGTGGGATCCATTGGATTGCACTATCAGCACATGCTAAACAGATAGCACAGGGTTAATTCCATGTTATGTGCTTAGCATGCAGTGGAGAGGGAGACAGACGCAAACTTGCCTACAAAGCATGATTAGCACGGGGGTTGACAGCACACGTTTGCAGCCGGTGTTACAGTTAGCATTGGTGCAATGAATGCCGCCTCATAGGTGGTGTTAAGTGCATCTGTATTTAGCACAATTGCTGCCAGCAATCAGTGGATAGAAATCAGTGTGGTATAAGGCAGGACCCCAACTGGTAGCGCAATACAGTTGCATGTACCATACCTTGATTTCTACTCTCAATGCCCGATAGCTGCAAAACCTTATCACAGCTTAGTGATGGTGTGGAAAAGGAATATGAAAGGAATGAGGTTCAGCAGCTTGCTGCTGATAGTCTAAATCTGATGGGCTTTCTTGAAAATTCTATGGAGGCTGGTCCACATTGATTGCTCTAGAGGAAATGGCAGTGATGACTCTATTTTTGAAATGTTTCATTTTCCACTTAGAAAATGTGTTTCTTTTCCCATCTTATCTACGATAACACAGAATAGACATGGAGAGGGTAATTTTATAAGGGGTGCCTAGAAAGGAATGTACATTGGTGCTGTCAGCTCAGTGCTGACTCAGGTCTTCCGAGGCAAGGGAAGCTAAAGTAATTTACCAAGGGCACAAGGAGTGTCAGTGGGAAATGAACCCTGCTCTTGTGGGTAGAAGGCTGTCACGCTGACCACTAGGCCACTTCTCCATGCCATGGATGTCATCCCTATTTTATAAAGCAACATATGTAGTTACATTATAAACTAGTAGAGTTGCTAACTTTTTCACCGAGATAAACCCGACACCTGTGGCTCGCCATGCTCCACCCATTCTCCTCCCCTAGTCCCACCCCTGCCCCACCCCCAGCCCCACCCACAAAAATTACCGAGGATACGTGTAGGCTAACTTCCTTGGTCAGATAATTAAACTGGGAACCCCAAAATCCAAACATGAAATGTACAACACTGGTGAAATAAAACTATAAAGTAATTTCCTCTTGCACTAAACAAAAACACAAAGATGTTAGCAATACACACTTCCCAGACCAGACATATTCCAGTTAATAAATTCAAAATAAAAAGTATTTTTCTACCTTCTGTTTGGGCATTTCATTTTTCAGTTGCAATTGCTCCAGTCACTTTCTTCTGATTTATTTGCGTCTTCTGCGAGCTATCCATTTGGCCTTTCTTCTCTTTTAGATGTTTTCTATTCTCTCTCTATTTCTGCTTTAACATACTGATTGTTTCCCTTTTGCTCTTTCCCACAATTCTTTCCTTATTCCTTTATCATCCATTTAAATTTCACCCTTCCATTCTCAAGCCCCTCTTACTCTCCCAATACCCGACCCATCATAGACTTTTCTTCCACACAAAATATTTTTCCCCTCTCCATTCTCATTCCCCATCCATTCTAGTCCTCCCCCAAAATCAGTTCCCTTATAGTTCTAGACCCACCCAGCATCCACTTCCTTCTAGTCCCATTCTCCCATGCCCCACATCAGCCCATTTCCAGTCCTATTCCAGCTCTTCATAAGCCCATTTCCAGTGCTAGCCTTCACATCACAGGCCATTTCCAGTCCTAGCCCCCGCCCCCCCAATCACAGCCCATTTACAGTCCAAGTCCCCCATCACAGCCTATTTCCAGTCCTAGGCCCCCTAATCACAGCCCATTTACAGTCCAAGTCCCCTATCACAGCCTATTTCCAGTCCTAGCCCCCCACCATCACAGCCTATTTCCAGTCCAAGTTCCCCCTCCCTCCACCATAGCTCATTTCCAGTCCAAGTCCCCCCCCCCATAGCCCTTTTCCAGTCCAGGTCCCCCCCCCCCATCACAACCCATTTCCAGTCCATGTCCCCCCCCCATAGCCCTTTTCCAGTACAGGTCCCCCCCATCACAGCCCATTTGTAGTCCCCCCCCCCATGCAGCTGCTGCTCCTGCTTCTTACTGAGCAGCAGCTGCAATAAAGTTAATTTAAAAGTAAGGACACCTGTGAGAAACCCTCCGCTCCTGTGAAACTCCTTCTGCAGGGTCCCTGGCTGAAAAGGAAGTGACATCAGAGGGGCGGACACTGCAGAAGGAGTTTCATAGGGCCGGAAGGCCCCTCACAGGATTCCTTACTTTTAAATTAACTTTATTGCAGCCGCTGCTCTGTAAGAAGCAGCAGCAGCGGCTGCAAGGGGGGCCGGGACTGTGATCGCAATCGCAAAGACGGTTTTCTGCTCTGGCCGCTCCCGATCTCGCAGACAGAGCAAAAAAACGGCTTTTCAATGGCCGGTTTCAGTTCTCTGCCGGCAGCCGGTCCGACCACAGGAAAACCAGCCAGGCCGGCTGAAAACCGGCTGGTTGGCAACCCTATAAACTAGGGGCATAAATAATGAATGACGCACATTAAACAACGTGTGAGTGCTAATGCCTGGCCTATAGGACCTAGAGTTTTCAAGAAAGTGGATAAGTTATGTTGTTTTATAATTTATACGCATAAATTTAGGCTCCAACTCTGCTCTGCCGAAGTTCCGCCCTGTCCACATCAACAGTGAAAATACATGTCCAACGCAGGTACTTTCAGTATAACGACCAACTACATTATAGGCAGAGGTGGCTATGTGTGTTGATACACTACTAAAATACCATGATTTGTACATGTATCCATACGCGGAAATGCAGTCATGTGGTATAAAATTGTCCCCAAGGAGTTTAGACTATAAGACAGAAAGCTAGCTCCATTGGGGTACACTTCTTGCTTAGCTTTCCTTCTGAGTGTATTATAACAGTTCTAAATTATATTGTACATATAGGGTACGATATTCAAAGCCCTTAGCCAGATAGTGAATGGGAGGCTGGATGGCTAAAGATGGTGAATGGGATTTTCAACGCATTATCCAGATAGCACTGCAGAATGTCTCCACAGGCCACTGCAAGGGTAACCGATGGGTGGACAGAAGGCATGTCAGTGCTCATTGGGTAAATGCAGGCACTTATCCGGATACCTTGATATTCAGCCAGGACTTCTGCGGCCAAGTTTGGTGACCTAATAGGCTGTTCTGTTGCTACCCACAGAAGTCATGACTAACTAGATATGTGCCAGCACTTAATCTGGTTAATGCCTCACAGCCTGGATATTGCGTAGCAGCTCCTATCTGGATACCATTGCTGAATATCCGCCGATATTTAAGCACCGCAACTAACTGCCATGGTATATACATATCGCTCACTCTTAATATGAGCTGGAGCAAGGTAATTTTTTTCTTGGAGCTAAACACGAAGCTAGGAAGTCTGTAATCCAAGCAGGAGCTGGGTAACATGTGACAGGTTGCTTGGGGTTTGGAATCTCCCATTTATTATGATGATCTCCATGATCTTGGGTTTTGCTTGATTTCCTTTTCTAGTTTCCTTTCTTTTCTTTTCTTTTTTATAGTATCCAGTCTACCAATTTTTATGTCTTAGATGCCCCTTTTTCAGGTCCAATATAAACAGTAACATAGAAACATAGAAAAATGACGACAGAAAAAGACCACAAGGCCCATCTAGTCTGTCCTTCCATAACAACAACTACAACAGTCCACTTTTTACCTTTAGAGATCCTCTGTGTTGGTCCCATGCTTTTTTGAATTCAGTTACTGTCCTCATCTCTACCACCTCCACTGGGAGACTATTCCATGGATCCACTACTCTTTCCGTAAAGAAATATTTCCGCATATCACTCCTGAATCTATCTCCCTTCACCCTCATCCCATGTCCCCTCGTAGCAGAACTTGCTTTCAATTGAAAGAGGCTCTCTCCCTGAACATTTATGCCACGGAGGTATTTAAACATCTCAATCATATCACCTCTATCCCGCCTTTCCTCTAAGGTGTACATATTAAGATCCTTCAGTCTGTCCTCATATGCTTTATAATGAAGACCACTAACCATTTTAGTAGCCACCCTCTGCACCAACTCCATCCTGTCCACATCCTTTTGAAGGTGCGGTCTCCAGAATTACACACTATACTCCAAATGAGGTCGCACCAAAGACTTATACAGAGGCATTATCACCTCCTTTTTTCTGCTAGCCATTCCTCTCTGTATGCACCCAAGCATCCTTCTAGCTTTTGCTGTCGCCTTTTCTACCTGTTTAGCTACTTTAAGATCATCAGACACAACCATGCCTAGGTCCCGCTCTTCTTTAGTGGACAAAAGTACTTCACCCCCTATACTGTATTGCTCCCTTGGATTGCTGCAGCCCAAATGCATGACCTTACATTTTTTAACATTAAATCCCAGCTGCCAAATTCTAGACCATTCTTCAAGCTTAGCTAGATCCCTCTTCATGTTATCTACCCATTCCTGGGTGTCTACTCTATTGCAGATTTTGGTATCATCCGCAAAGAGACAAACCTTACCCGACAGCCCTTCCGCTATATCACTAACAAAGATGTTAAAAAGAATCAGACCAAGGACAGATCCCTGGGGCACACCACTGATAACATCCTTCTCCTCAGAGTGAGCTCCATTTACTTGTACTCTTTGTTGCCTCCCACCCAACCAATTTCTAACCCAAGCAGTAACTTTAGGGTCCATCCCTAGGGTGCTCAGTTTGTTTGTAAGTCGCCTGTGAGGAACAGTGTCAAAGGCTTTACTGAAATCTAAATACACCAGTAGATTTCAGATAGATTTGCCTAGATTTGACTTATGCAATTTTTTTCAATGAATTAA
The DNA here is from genome assembly GCA_033557465.1 of Ichthyophis bannanicus. Taxonomy (NCBI): domain Eukaryota; kingdom Metazoa; phylum Chordata; class Amphibia; order Gymnophiona; family Ichthyophiidae; genus Ichthyophis; species Ichthyophis bannanicus. The sequence goes on along the minus strand of CM066038.1, from coordinate 10,811,096 downwards.
TTGTTGCTTCACCCTCATGTTCTTGACGTGATAAGTATGAATTTGTAACTGTAAATAAAAAGTTGAAAAGGTCAGTCTGTTTAAAAAAAGTAAACCATTCCCCTCTGCAATGTAACCCATCCTTGGTTGTAGAGTGGAAATGGTGGTGTTTCCCCCACCCCAATGCAGCCCCTTCATTTGACGAACCTTTATATAAATTTACCGCCCTCAGTAAACCCCACTGCCTTGGAGAAGAATGCTCTATAGTGCTCCATATAGGACCCCCCCGGGTTCTCCATAAGCCCCTTCTCAACCTTTCACCTGGTAACTCAGTACATAGAGACCTGCCTGGTTGGGACAAATTCCTATCCTAAAGTAAACTGGATAAACATATGGTTATTGAAGATATGTTCAAAGATGGTGATTTAAGAAGTTATCTTTGTTTATCTGGATTTAGCTCACACCTTTTAGTAGTAGCTGAAAATGAGCTACACTCAGCTCCAGCAGACACTTTCTTGTCCTTTAAAGGGTTGCAATAGCGATGCACACAGGGAAAACATTTCTGTTTGAGGGTTTTCATGATTTTTGGATGATTTTTGAAATTGTTTTACACATTTGTTTTAACAAAAAGCTTTAGATATGCATTAGAACGTTTTAGCGAATGCTAATCAATTTAATCTGTAAATTAATCTGCATTACATTGATGCAGCATGCACCAGATTTTTTTAAGGCATGCGAGTGAGCTGAATGCACATTTCCTAAGTTAGGTATGTACATGATGCATCGTGCTTATGTAAAATCTATTATTTGATGTTTTTAGTATGTAACATTCCAAGATATGAAAAAACAAATAAAGTAAAATTAAAAATTTCAGTATCCAGGTTAAAGTTGACTATTCTGTTAGCTTTAACTGGATGGACCCTGCTGATTTTCAGTCCCTAAGTAGCTTGGGGGCTGTGGCTAGTTGTCTTCTTATTTATCTTCTGCATCCCTACATATGACTCCAGGTGCATATCCAGTCCCACACTAAACACTAAAGCGGCTAAATCAGTCCTAGTGCACCACAATCCAGCCTAGTTTTCAGGTTGTCCCTAATGAATATTCATGAGGTATATTTGCATCTACGGCTTGCCATTGTATGGAAGATATTCATGAATATTCATTAGGGACATCCTGAAAACCAGGCTGGATTGTGGTGCACCAGGACTGGAATTGGCCACCCTTGGTCTAATTGGAAAGATAGATGGGCAGGGAAGGGCATCACGAAGTAGAGTTATTCCCAAGGAGCAGTGCAGGAGGGCGGAAGGACTCAGGTGCCCCAAAGACACAGCTGCAGCTCTCGTAAATTCTGGCTATGAGCTTCAGCAAGGTGCACAGACGCATGAAGTTAGGTGGGGAGCCGACAGGAACTCCGGAGGAATTCAGATTGTCAGCACAGACACACTGACAGAAGGGAAATATACAAGCAGGAGCCTCTTTTTGTATCTTGTTGCTTAATAACCCAATTTAGACAGACAGTACTTGTTTTTCCTATAGCATCTGAGAGCAGATTCTGCTGTTTCTGGACTGGACTGAGCCACGCTTGCATCATATTAATTCTGACATAGTCTCTATTGTAACGTCTTGTATGCCATTAATATTTTGACTAAAGTGATTTCTACTTATAAGTCATAATTCATTATTTGAAATCTCATAGCATTTAGGACATTGCTCTAATTTTTCTTTTAAAAATCCATGATGCAGAATGATATTGATCACACCCATCCAGAAAAATATAATCCACTGTAATTAGTTTGTAGTATTTTTGGTTCCCCATCACACTTAAGGTTATGTCTGCTAAAGGTCATTAGCTGTTAACATGACGATAACATGGGAAAGTGCGTTGCAGGGCCAGGTACAGTTAGCGGTGTGCATGGGCGGGGTGTGGACCTGCCTGCTGCAAGCAATATTGCAAGCGTTGGAAATCCGTGGTGACCACAAGCTTTACAGACACTGCAGGTGCAGCTAACATCACCTCAATGGCTGGTGTTAGCTGCATCATGGATGTGGTTTTGCCTTAATCTCTGCAGTTTTGCTGTGTAATCTGCTAGGGAAATGCTGCGCACACCCCTAACAAATAATGCTCACCGTTTTAAGCTAATTCGGAGCGATTTGCACCAATGCCTGGTGTTAACAGCAAAATCCTAACACCCTTTAGCAGACACATCCGTTAGCTTAGACCTTGGTTGTGTGGAACATTTTTAGCGAATGCTAATCAATTTAATCTGTAAATTAATCTGCATTACTTTGATGCAGCATACTGAACCCCCTTTTCAGTGAATCTCGAGTATGACGTATCCCAATGGACACACTGAATTTGAGATTTATTTACTCACCTTTCCAGATCTGAGTTCAAGGTGAGCTACAAGTTCAGGTACAGGAGGTATTTCCCTTTCCAAGAGGACATACCCTAGTTGTATCTGAGGCAATGGAGAATAAAGTGATTTTCCAAGGCCACACAGGATTTGAACTCTAGTGTCCCTGGTTCTCAGCCGGCTGCTACTCCTTGGGACACACCAGCCGTCACTGCTGAGCTTAGAAAGGGTTCAGACCTGCAAAGTGATTTTCTCAAGCAGGACAAACCTGAGGCGACTATCCCCTTTATGACAGCAGATTGTCAGATAAACTCAACATCTGCCCCAGTGGACGCCCAAACCTCCAATGTGAAACAACCCCACATTGACTTATTAGGGTAACAGGCCACCTGGTTTGAAAGGGCAAATAGGCACCTATTGTTAACTTGTTTAATAAAGGCACATAGGCACTGTGTGTCTTTGTAAAATACTTGCACATATCATACAGAAATTGCAGCTAGAATGAACACATGTAGTTTACACCTGCCCAGGAGTGGAGGGAGTGTTTCACAGCTCACCCAAACTCTGTTCCAGAATGCGCGAGTTGCATACAAGTATGTTCATTCTTATCACACATACTTCTACGTGTCTACTCTAGGGGGTAATTTAATAATAAACCAGGGTTTGCACACAAGAAAAGTTTATAAAATGTCCCCCAAATATGGGCACCCTAGAGTGGACTTATACCTATGTGTCACTCACTGCCAACTCAGTAAAACAGCTAACGAGAAACATCCGATTGCAGATGGGCCTGCGGCTAGTACTTTATATTAGAAGTTAACATGCGTTGGCCAATGAATTAACATGGATCAAGTTGATTAGCATATGTTAAAGAGTGCTAATGAATGTTAAAAGATTTTTATGGAAACAGGAAAAAAAATCAGAAAATTGGGAAACAAACAAATGAACCAAAAACTAACCAAATGTTTTTTCCCCGTGCACATCGCTAGCGCCCCTTTTAATAACGTTCAATTTTTGCACCCAACATCTATTTAGCACAAAAACAAACCTGCATTAAGTACAAAGCCTCCATGGTACATGTTGACGATGCAACCAGCATATTCCTGACGGTTAACATGAGGATGCATAGCCTAATGTGTGGCACAAGCATCTTAAGCCTTATGCCCCCTCCCCCCAGCTATCAGAATCTACTGTTTAGCTTTGAACACCCTGCGCTTTGCTGCCTAGGTGACTTCCCAGTTTGCCCGATGGTTGGGCTAGCCCTGCAAGTACTATGAGTGCACCTATCTCCACCTATTCTGGTAGTACTGGGGTACCTGCACTACTGCTGCCATTGACAATGAAAGTGAATTTTGACTTCTTACGTATGAACTCCATTGTTGACAAAAACATTTTTAGTACCCTTGTTAAAGCTGATGAGTGCAGAAGCATGGTGAAAGCACAGTTATAATCTGGACATGTACAGTATACCCACATATATATACATTTATATCACAAGCATACCCCCAGGGCTATCTCAGTTATTTCCCAATTTAGAAAGGCACTTAAACGTCATCTTTTCATACTTTATTACAATGATCAGGCCCACCCTCCACAGCAAGTCATGCCCAGTGACCCACATAATCGACCCACTAGCAACGACCACGTAAGATCGAAATCTAACCCGCCGGACCCGGATCCACCCGACAAGTAGCAACACCTTCACTCTAATATCAGCCTTGACATAGATGAGCCAATAGGACGCAACCGAGTTATATTTGAACCTGTGATGTAATATTCCTGTATATATATGTATATAGTTACCCTGTTTATTTATACCCTGTTTATTTGTACCCAGTTACAAATCCCCACGTTCTATTGTAAGTCCAGTGCAGACCTTCTGCCCTGGACAGTTGTGTTTTAATGTAAACCGCACTGATGCAGAAGAGCGCGGTATATAAGAAAGTTAAATAAATAAATAAATATATATACATTTATATCACAAGCATACCCTCATATATATACATTTATATCACAAGCATACCCCCATATATACACATTTATATCACAGGCATACCCCCATATATATACATTTATATCACAAGCATACCCCCATATGTGAGATGGATCCTTGAAAAGACTAAAGAATACCAAAAGGATATCTATTTGTGCTTTATCGACTATAGCAAAGCTTTTGACTGTGTAAACCATGAGAAACTCTGGGCCACATTAAGAAGCATGGGTATACCAGAACACCTGATTGTTCTCTTGCGCAATCTATACATTGATCAAGAAGCAACAGTTCGAACAGAACAAGGAGAAACAGAATGGTTTAAAATAAGCAAAGGTGTAAGACAAGGCTGCATACTTTCCCCCTACCTGTTTAATTTATATGCAGAACAAATCATCAGAGAAGCAGGATTATATGAAGAAAACAGAGGTGTGAAGATTGGTGGAAGACTCATCAACAACCTTTGCTACGCTGATGATACCACATTACTGGCGGAAAGTGAACATGATCTGAAACATTTGCTTCTCACAATCAAAGAACATAGTCTCAAAATGGGCCTGCACCTTAATGTAAAGAAGACAAAGATCATGACAACTGGCATAATCAACAGGTTCATCGTCGAAGGAGAAGAAGTTGAAATCGTGAATAACTTTAACCTACTTGGATCAACTATCAATAAAGAAGCAACAAGCAGTCAAGAAATCAGACGACGCATTGCTCTTGGCAGAATGGCTATGAAAGACCTAGATAAGATTCTCAAGAGCAGAGATGTCTCTCTCCATACAAAGATTCAACTTGTTCAAGCCCTGGTATTTTCAATAACATCATATGGATGTGAAAGCTGGACAGTGAAAAAGATAGACAGGAAGAAAATTGATGCCTTTGAATTATGGTGCTGGCGGCGAATACTGTGTATACCATGGACTGCCCGAAGAACAAACCAGTCTGTACTAGAGGAGATCAAACCTAAGCTTTCTTTAGAAGCTCAGATGACAAGACTTCGACTTTCATACTTTGGACACATCATGCGGAGAGAGAGATCATTAGAGAAAGACATCATGCTTGGCAAGATAGAAGGTCAACGCAAAAGAGGAAGGCCAGCAATGAGATGGATCGATACAATAACAGCAGTTACGGGTACCAGTCTGTCAACAATAAGCCGCCTGACTGAAGACCGAACACAATTTAGGATAGCTATCCAGAGGGCCGCCATGAGTCGACTCCGACTCGACGGCACTTAACAACAACAACCCCCATATATACGCATTTATATCACAGGCATACCCCCATATATATACATTTATATCACAGGCTTACCCCCATATATACACATTTATATCACAAGCATACCCCCATATATACGCATTTATATCACAAGCATACCCCATATTCACATTTATATCACAAGCATACCCCCATATATACACATTTATATCACCAGCATACCCCCATATATAGACATTTATATCACAGGCATACCCCCATATCTATACATTTATATCACAAGCATACCCCCATATATATATACACACATTAATATCACAAGCATACCCCTATACATATACATTTATATCATAAGCATACCCCCATACATATACATTTATATCACAGTCATTTCCCCCATATATATACATTTACATCACAGGCATACCGACAGATATATTGTGATAAGGAAGCTTATCATAGCTCAGGAAGGAGCTATAGTAAAGTTGAAGTGACTCTGAACAAGCAAACTGTCAGTTCTGGTAGAAATAAGAAAACAGAATTTTCCCATAAAAGACTACCAGTCCCAGAATGCACCAGGTTTCCAACAGCCATTAGAGGAGCTGAAGTGGGGAAACGTGTGTTCAATCAAGAGGGCTATGAGGTAATCCCCAAGCACTCATCTCAAAGGGCAGGGCCTGATTCAGCACAGCTGTGCTGTGCTAGGGTGGAGCACTCATCTAAGCAGAATAAAGGTAGAGTTTATTCTACAGAGAATTATCCTTATCCTCAGTTTCATCTGGGAGATCCTCAGATTCAGCTGGGACATCTTCATGATCTTGGACAGCTTCATCATCTGGAGGATCATCAGAAGCAGAAGCCAGAGCGGACGGACAGAGAGGGCAAGAAACCCTTTGGAAGAAAGAAGAGAAAAGCATTTGGGAGGTCTAAAGGAGTCCAGAGCAGTACGTATACTGGGAGACATTCAAAAGGCCATCATACACCATTGGACTGGGGAAAACCAGAGGAGTGGTGCAGCAGAGCTAGGAATCTCCAGACGGTACCTGTGAGGGAGACGGCTGCACTTGGAAGGGATCCTAAGACCCGTGCCAGAAGGTACGTGAAGAGAGACCCAGTGTCCAGGGATCTGGATTGGAAGGCTGGACATAAGAACTGGACTACATACTGGCCAGGCTATTTAGAGAGGAACTCTAACAGCAATGGAAGCTCAGGTATGAACACTGATCTATGCCCTAGCTATAACCTTGAAAGACAGCAGGGAAACAAGTATTCTCCTGAGAGTGCTACATTGAGAAATTCCTCTGTGCCAATCCATGATATTGAACCCATGATTGTTGAAGAAGGGGGAGTGGTCTTAGATACAGGCTGTGAATATATGGATTGCTCTCTGTCTAAACTCCTTTGGTAATTTTCTGTTACAAAGTACAACAACCAACACAAAGAAATACAAACTTGTTCTTTAATCTACTCAGAAAAGCTCCTGAATAGGATTTTGAGCCACGCAGTAGAAAGCAAGCCAGCTAAGGGGTTTCAGCTGGATAACTGCTAGCAATTGAGCCTTACCTAATTACTTGTGAGCTCTGAGGGAATCACTTCTGAATCTATGTGTGAAGATATAAGAAGTTAACTTGAAAAGAACAGTTTTTCCCTTCTTTGTGGGTTTTGCTTGTTGTTTGAAACACTGCTAAGAAAATATTAGCTAAAGCCTACAGAAAAGACCAGTTTGTTACCAACCAGGTCTTTATTCTTTTCATTTGATTGCCTGACAAGTTCAGATGTTGTTTTCCTGATTTTGTTTTTCTAAGTTTAACACTGAAAGCAAGTATCCTGTTTTATGTGCTACCAAGCATATCTGTGTTGGGAGAAATAACCCCATAAATAAATATCTTATTGGCTTTACACTCAAGCACAACTAATTATTGTGAGCAGCTGTGTCTAGTGTGAATGAATTGCATTTCCCACAATCCCTTGCAAATCATATTGATATATGCACTTGCCAAGACTGTGAACATTCTCACCCAGGCAGCCGTCTGACAATATATACATTTATATCACAGGCATACCCCCATATATATATTTATATCACAGGCATACCCCCATATATATACATTTATATCACAGGCATACCCCCATATATACACATTTATATCACAAGCATACCCCCATATATATACGTTTATATCACAAGCATACCCCCATATATACACATTTATATCACAAGCATACCCGATATATATACAAATTTATATCACAAGCATACCCCCATATATACACATTTATATCACAAGCATACCCCCATATATATACATTTATATCACAGGCATTTCCTACGGATCTTTTTATGGAAATTTTTGTGCTCTTGTTCTTCTAAAATAGCAGCACAAGTCTGACAGAAATTATGCCTAGACTATTATACCTGCAAATCGTGACTGCCGCAGTCCACCCACACTTCTACGTACGAGCCTAATTGCCCTGTGTATACGTTTACGCTTGACCTAATTGTCTGAGACCCTTGACACATATATACTGCTTATGTGTGCAAAGAATCCTTTATAAAACTGTATCATATACAGGGTGTGTCACTCAAATGATTGTGCTGGGTGGTGTTAGGGTGAGGTCCAGTCACCCAAGGATCCATAGAGCAGTGATATTTAGTAGCTATCCATATAGCGAAGCAGTTTGATTTTGGCCTGCAAAGAAAAGTCTTATGGGCAGCCGAATCACGTTCTGTACAGTATGAGGAAAGAAAACCATTTGGATATTGATCCAGGATGGATGAGCTCACAAATCTTTCTTTACATTTTTCCTCTAATAGGTTTCACTTCAGTCTTGTGATTAAAATATCACCCTCTTGGGAACAATTAAGTTGTCAAGGATTCAGCTGTAAATAAAGGATTTGTTGAAGCGCCATTACTTCACATAAGTCTCAGGATGTCTACGGTTCTAATGCAGGTGCTTGGCGTTATCAATCATCCCTCCATGCACTTCAGGTCCTCTCTGTGCAGCAGGTGTTCACTGCTTACAGTAAGCCTCGAGCAATAAACCAAGCGCCTGTGTAACTCAGAAGGCATTGTTTGCATTTGTCCTTGTTAAACATGGAAAATGATATTTGTGTGTTTAGATTGATTTATGGAAGAGTTATTTATTTATTTATTTATAGTCTCTTCTATACCGCGCTATTCGGCATCAGCGCGGTTTACAGTGAACAAAGAATTTACACATTGTCTGTTGTCTGTCTTACCACTTGCCAACTAACGATAATAGAATTAACAATAATAGAATTATCTTGCACAATGCAAAATATGCAATAATAGTCATGTACAGATCCCTTTTAGTCCAAAGTCCTTTATTAGCAAACATAAAACAATTCAAATAATGAAACTGGAAAAATATACTGGAAAATTCGGCAGGGACGAGCTGGGACCACACTACATTTCCTCCTTCCGCAAGATACTATTACTCTGACTACAGAGTTGGCTGGGCATTTCTAGCCTATTTTTTTGTAATTTTTTGCTTCATTGATTGTTGAACGGCAGTATGTTTTATATTTATCAATAAAGGGTATTTGAATAAACGGACAGGATGCCACAGAATCCTTTTAGACAGAGGATTGATATCACTAGTATATATTTTGCTTTGTGTAAGATGCTGGTTGCTTCGTATGCAATTTTTAAAATTTATTTAATAATATTTATATTTGATGAATCAAAATCTCTATGTGGATTACATAAAAACAGAAACAATAAAAATTAAGACATATAAAGGCATACAGCATTCACCACACACAGTCCAAAACAATCTTACTAATTGCAAAAGATCTTTAAAAACATTTGTAAAAAAAGTCACCATTAACCATTTTCTAAATTTTAAATAGTTTCCAATTTCACCTCCAAAAGACAGTATCATCATAAGAAACTACTTGGGCCCAAGTCTCCACCTAATGAATATTTTCCACCGATGAACACAGAGCGTGGCGGGATTGATGAGAAAAGCAGGTCCCAATACATGAACAGCCTTAAATACCATAGTCATCATTTTAAACCATACTCTTTGTTCAACCAGTAACCAATGTAGTTTCTTCAAATATGGAGAGAGATGATCAGATTTATTAAGACCAATTTGTAGGACACACAAAGGTTTCCCTAGTGCTCTCCAAAACAAGGAATTATAATAGTCCATAGTTGGTAAAATAAGCCTCTGAAATGCATAAGAATTGGTCTGGGATAAGAAATATTTGACATGACATCAAGAAGGCTGTGTTGGAAGAAAGCGAGAAGTCTTTACAAAAGGTGAAAAAGCAAAAACGGCCAAAATGGATGATGGAAGAAACTCTGAAAATTGCCCAGAAATGCAGAGAAGCTAAAGCCAGAGGAGAAAGAAAGACAATAACAGAACTCAACAGAGATTTCCAACGTGCAGCAAGACAGGACAAGGAAAAGTACTACAATGACACTTGCAAGGAAATAGAAGCAGAAACTATTAGAGGAAGAACAAGATCGGCTTTCCTAAAGCTACGAGAGTTAAAGAAAAAGTTCCAGCCTCGAATTGGAATGTTACAAGATGCTCAAGGTTCTATGTTGAATGATGCTGAGAAGATCAAGAAAAGGTGGAAGGAATATACAGAGTTTTTATATGATAAAGATCAAGTGGACCAACAGCTGTTTCAACCTGTACCTTATGATCGGGAACCATTGGTGATGAAAGAAGAAGTTGAAGCAGCATTGAAAGCCTTATCAAAGAACAAAGCACCAGGCATCGATAGCATTCCTATAGAAGTACTGCAGCAATCTGATGCAGCTGTTACCATACTTACAAGGATCTGCCAAGAAATATGGAAGACAACATCATGGCCAACTGACTGGAAAAGATCTGTGTTTATACCAATACTAAAGAAAGGTGATCCAACTGACTGTGGAAATTATCGAACAATTGCTCTGATAACACATGCCTGCAAGATTCTACTGAAGATTATTCAAAAGAGACTACAACCATACCTGGAACAAGAACTATCTGAAGTGCAAGCAGGGTTCAGGAAAGGGCGAGGAATGAGAGACATCATTGCGGATGTGAGAAGGATCCTTGACAAGACTAAAGAATACCAAAAGGATATCTATTTGTGCTTTATCGACTATAACAAGGCTTTTGACTGTGTAAACCATGACAAACTCTGGGCCACATTAAGAAGCATGGGTATACCAGAACACCTGATCGTTCTCTTGCGCAATCTGTACATTGATCAAGAAGCAACAGTTCGAACGGAACAAGGAGAAACAGAATGGTTTAAAATAAGCAAAGGTGTAAGACAAGGCTGCATACTTTCCCCCTACCTGTTTAATTTATATGCCGAACAAATCATCAGAGAAGCAGGATTGTATGAAGACAACAGAGGTATGAAGATTGGTGGAAGACTCATCAACAACCTTCGCTATGCTGATGATACTACATTACTGGCTGAAAGTGAAGATGATCTGAAACATTTGCTTCTCACAATCAAAGAACATAGTCTCAAAATGGGCCTGCACCTTAATGTAAAGAAGACAAAGATCATGACAACTGGCATAATCAACAGATTCATCGTTGAAGGAGAAGAAATTGAAATTGTGAACAACTTTAACCTACTTGGATCAACTATCAATAAAGAAACAACAAGCAGTCAAGAAATCAAATGACGCATTACTCTTGGCAGAATGGCTATGAAAGACCTAGATAAACCAAAGATTTGACTTGTTCAAGCCATGGTATTTTCAATAACATCATATGGATGTGAAAGCTGGACAGTGAAAAAGACAGACAGGAAGAAAATTGATGCCTTTGAATTATGGTGCTGGCGGCGAATACTGTGTACACCATGGACTGCCCAAAGAACAAACCAGTCGGTACTAGAGGAGATCAAACCTAAGCTTTCTTTAGAAGCTCAGATGACAAGACTTCAACTTTCATACTTTGGACACATCATGCGAAGAGAGAGATCATTAGAGAAAGACATCATGCTTGGCAAGATAGAAGGTCAGCGCAAAAGAGGAAGGCCAGCAATGAGATGGATCGATACAATAACAGCAGCTACAGGTACCAGTCTGTCAACAATGAGCCGCCTGACTGAAGACCGAACACAATTTAGGATAGCTATCCAGAGGGTCGCCATGAGTCGACTCCGACTCAATGGCACTTAACAACAACAAAGAAATATTTTAAATGATGGGGGGGGGGGGGGGACAGAGCCGACTGTGAGCTGAGACAGCCACTTGAGGACCTAGCTTTCGGGACTTCAGACTAAATCCTTCCCTCCCTCGATTACTCACGCTTGCCCTGGACTCTGCAAATCTACCCTGGGTATGTCCTCTCTCAAACCTGCATGCTTAGAATACCCTGCACCTCAAAACCAAGGGGGTAAATGCTCAAAAACTGAACCTCCCTCCCCACAAAAGATGGCAAATGGTACATGATGGTAACTTGGGCCTGCAAGACATACTGACCAAAATCCGTGCAGTGAAGGCTTTAGTCACTGCTAATGGAGAGCCTCTTACAACTGTCCAGGCAGATATTGTTGACTTAAAAGAACAATTCAATCCCTTAATATTTGTATGGATAAGACGGAGGCAATGCTGCAAATTCATACAGAGCAACTCATCCAGGCAGGGAAAACTATCAAGCACAAGGTGCAATTGGAGAGACTCATGGAGGACTTAAATAACCGTACACGTCGGAACAAGGTCATTCTCATGTATCTCAAATTGTATAAAATTAATGTAAATATGTAAAAGGTTTGACTACATCCACACAATACCTCTGGATGTAACCAATGTTTGTATATCTTTAATTACAATGTTAATTGTAAAAAGTTAAATCTGTTCCCTGTAAACGACTAGGATATGATTAATCATGTACCTTGAATTTTTTCTGTTCACTGTAAACCGCACTTGATACTTGGGAAAGAGCGGTATATAAATATGTGCTAAATAAATAAATAAATAAAATATATAAATAACAACATAAGAATCCTTAGGATTCCGGAGAAAGCAGAAAGAACGGATCCTGTCCAGTACCTAGAAACCTTTCTGCCTGCACCTCTTCACTTCAATTTTGATCGGGCCCTGGAGACTGAAAGCGCTCACAGGATCCCGGCCCAACGTGCCACAGATGTGCAGTTTCCTAGGCCTATGATACTCTGCGTGCTTCACTACCCACGGTTCATTAAGTGCAGTGGAGGAGTGGCCTAGTGGTTGGGGCAAGGTACTTCAGGCCGGAAGGTCGGGGGTTCAAATCCCACTAGAGAATAGCAACCTTGGGCCGGAAGGACTGGGGTTTCTAGTCCCACAGGTGCTCCTTGTGGTCTTGGGCAAGCCACTTAACCCTCCATTGCCCATGTTCCCTGTAAGTATTAGTGTATGTGTCTCATATCCCCGTGTGTTAAATGTATCCCCCAATTGTGTTGTGACCGCTTTGATTGAAGGATAAGGCGGTATACAAAACTGTCTAAATAAAATAAATAAATAAATAAATTAAATAATGCAAGCGGCGAGATTACAAGCTCTAATTCTTCACGAAGGCACAAACTTTAGCTTTTCCCGGATTTCCATAAAGGCATTGTGGACCGGTATAAACAACTGCTCGCATACCGTCCTCAGCTCCAGAAAATGCAAGCTCACTATGGTCTTTTCTTCCCTGCGCAGCTCTGGGTTACTTTTCATAACCAAACTTGACTTTTGAGGACCCTTCACTATGGCAAGCCTTTAAAGAAGACTATGGTGAACACTGCAAAGTGGAAATGCAGTAATTGTGCTGCTATCTGTTTCATCCTTGTATGGTCAGCAGGGACTGATTGGCGTTGAAGGATCACCTGCCGGTTGGCCCATCTCTGGAACTCATCTAACAGTCTATAGCACTCAAGTTTCCAAATGCTGGATTTAAAATTCTTCTCCTTCTGTATCTGTTCATTCTGGTGACTCTGCCTTATGACTGCGCTCCGGACCGATTGGACTAATCCGGTATTCTAGTTCAATGGGCTCATAGTCTTAGGGCCAGGACACTTGACTGCCTCATTGTGATTGGATTCTGGTGTGTGTGTGTATGCATTCTTGGGGATGGGAGGGGGTTCTATATTTCTATATGACTTTTCTATGTGATTTTTCAATTTGACTGCTGTACCTGTTTAATGTTGGCTAAGGGACTTACAAAATCCTTATTTACTGAAGAGAGGTATTGATGATTGCAGTCCAGGAGCTTACAGCCTGGAGGTTTCTACTGTTTTGTTTTTTTTTTGGTCCTCTTGCGACATGGGATCTCAGCCGATTTACCTGAATGCTGCTTGTTAGTTATAGTTATGGTTATACTCTATGACTCTTTATATAAGGCACACCTATATGTCCTAGATGGCTTTGCCATATGGTTTTTCATGTTCTGCAGACCTGGTAGGCTCCTACTGCAGATCACCCTAATCATGCAATGGAGGTTGCTTGCCTCACAAATCCTTTGGGACTGTTGCCCTTACTGGATACCCTATGTATGACAAACCTATTAAAGTTGTGCCCTTGAATGTGAAGGTGGTGAATAACCCTATTAAAAGGAAAAAAATATTACTCTATTGTCAGAAAGCATCAGCTGATATTATATACCTCCAAGAAATGCATCTCAATCTAGCAGAAACTTGGAAGCTGGGCTTGGGATACTTTCTCCTGGCTGGTGGGTCTACTACTCTAGGGCAAAATAACAGTATGGCAATCCTAATCCATAGGGCCTGTTCTCCTAATATTTTGCAGACCCACTCAGACTCAGAGGGTAGGAGGGTGAAAGTCAGAGTACAAATCGGGCTACAAATACTCACCTTACTTGCTATTTATGTCCCCATGCTAGATGACCCAGAGTTTTTTCATTCAATAGCGAGAGAGATTTATTTATTTAACTGGTTTTATATACCATTTTTCTACAAGGCAAAACGGTTTACAATGAACATGAAATTAATGTTTACATAGAACGGTTGAAACTATGTACAGGTGAACTTTGAGACAAAGTAAGCAAACAAATTAACACAATAATGCTTACATAAAATGGATTAAACTATGTACATGGGGCTTAGGTAATGTGAGACATGGTTTCATTCATCATCTGGGGGTGGGAGGGAATGGTGTGATAGTTAGGGGAGTGGGTCATGGGAGCGGTGAGATTTGCTGCAGTGAGTGTTTTAAAGTGTTCCTCAAAGAGAAAGGTCTTGAGATGTTTTTTGAAGATGGTGTGGGATTGAGATAGTGGATTCTCAACCTTATCCTACCATCTTGGGGGTGGATTTCAACCTGACACTAGATTCTCTGTTACATTGACAGCCCACTTATCTGCAAAGGGTATCCAGAGCCAATAGAACTCTAACTAGTTTGATTGCTGACTATGGCCTTATAGATCCCTAGTGGCTACAACATCCCACGGCCCGAGAATACACTTTTTTCCCCTCCCCCATCAGTCCCATTCCAGGATCTATTATTTTTTGATCCCCAATGTCTTGCCAAATATGCTATCCACTGAGATCTGTGCCACACATATATTGGATCATGCTGGTATTTCCTTAGTCCTTTACTTTGAACAAGTGAACTCTCCGATTTCTACCTGGCGGTTTAATAGGTCCTTACTTAATGATCCCCCAGTTCATCACTCTCGTCCGTATGGCAATTGCCAACTACTTTCAAAATAAGAACCCAAAAGAAACCTCAGGGTGGGCATGGTGGGAGGCCCTTAAGGCCTCTCTCTGTGCTGCTATCTCTACCTATGCTATCGGTGCTCCCAAGCAATGTAAACGGGAGATAGCACACCTAGAATCTCAAATCCATGCAGGGGAGAGGTTGCTGCTAAGGAGATCCAGTCTATCTATATTGATTCAGCTACAGAAGCTACATTATAATTATAATAAGTTCCTTAGTGCCGAGGCAATCCATAAACTAAATAGCCGCTATTATGCTGAGACAAATAAATCTGGGCGGCTTTTGGTAAACTTGCTCAAGGTCCATAAAAATGGTTCCAAGATTGCAGCCCTTCTCACTGATGAAGGCTAGTTAGTGACAAGATTCAGACATAGGGGACTGCTTTAGACAGTTTTTAGCAGGGTCTTTTGCTTTGGAGACAGAGGACTCGGCAGGAAGCCTTGAGAGTCTGGTAAACCACTTGGAGAGACCTACAGTGCTGCCCAATCTGGCAGGGAACCTAGATAGACCCATTTCTACTGCTGAGATCCAGCTGTCCCTCCAGCAAATGCCACAAAGGAAGGCATCTGGTCCTGATGGCTTGCCGTTAGTTTTATCGAAAGTTCTGCCCGGAGCTCCTTCCTCATTTGCTTACTTACTTTTCTCTACTTCTGCAATAGTCCTCATGCTCTGAATCACTCGCCAGTGTGACTATTGTCATACGTGAAAAACCAGGAAGGGATTCTCAGAAAGTTGGCAACTACCACCCAATATCCTTACTGAATTTTTTTTTAAGTGCCATCAAGTCAGTGTTGACTCATAGCAACCCAGCTACCTTTGGGTTTTCTTGAATTGAACCCTTGATCTGCTGGGTATGAGACAGTTGCTCTAAACACTAGGCTACTCCTTACTGAATACTGATTATAAAATGTATGCCAAAATTCTTGCTACATGCTTATCTTTTGATCCATCTGGACCAGTGTGGCTTTATTGCAGGCCAGTCAACAGCAGATAATGCTCATTTGTTTTGCTACATCCTGGCATTGGCAAAGGCTACTGCCAGTGGGCTTATCCCTAGATGCCGAAAAGACATTTGATCACCTGGAATGGTCTTTTCTCTATCACTCCCTTCACTGGTTCTTTTATCCTCCAGAGGGGCACACATCAAGGATGTCCATTATCCCCCCCCCCCCCTTTTATTTAACTTAGCATTGGAACTCTTAGCTCTTCTTATTCAGCAGTCTCCCAACATTGTAGAGCTCCGCCTCAATGATTGTCATGTCAAACTTTTGGCTTATGCCGATGATCTTCTCCTTTTTGTACTTCTCCATTCTATGCTCCTTGTCAAGGAATAGATTAAGAGATACTCCCAGCCCTTGTGATATAAAATTAATTGGGCAAAATCGATAGCCTTTTCTTTAAATGTATGACTTCATAAGGCTGATATGGTCTCTTTCCCATTTGTGTGAGAGGGCATGGCTATAAAGTATCTTGGTATTTACTTCCGTCCCACTCTTAAGGATACCTTAAAGCATAGTACAGCAGATAGCCTTCAGCTTTTACAATCCCTTACTTTACGATGATCCCCTCTCTATCTCACCTGGCGGGGGTGCTTGGAAACCATTAAAATGATGATAGTCCCCAAAGTCAATTACAAGCTGGAGATGCTCCTGATTTTAATCCCAGATTCCTGTTATAAATGGATGGCGTCCTGCTTAGCTTCCTGTGGAAAGGGCAAACTCCCCAAATTGCTGATTCTAAGGTGAAACATCCCAAATCTTGTGGTGGCGTACATTTCCCTGATTTTCTGGTATCACCATGCCTTTCTTCTCAAGCAAGGCTCTTTCTAGACACATGGATCTCCTCGACTGCACATCCTACTTCGCTCTCCCTGGAGGATGCCTTAGTTTCCCCAATACCACGCCACCTTCTTTTAGGCATGCGGCATCAAGATATACAGGTGACTGGGGAAATAGAAGGATCAACAAGAGAATATACTGTGCTGATGGACCTCATCTCTCTGTCGTAGAGAAAAGGATCCTAAGTGAAAAATTCAGGCAGTACGTAGACAGGCATTTAAACTAAGGAAAGGGGGAAAAGGACAAGTTCAGGATGTCACTCCCAGCAAAAGCATACTAAGCCGTCCCTCTGATTATCACTTCCACACAAAGTAAATTTCATAATCTTGCTAGAGCATTGGGAGAGGACAATCTGCCCTCACTCGAATTTCCTATTTGGTGGAACCCTTTACTGAAAATCCAGTGTACTCGGATCTCCTGGCATGTTTGGAAAGAAAAGGGCATTTGGACCCTTGGGGATATTTTTATGAAGGTCGAGTTTAAGTTCTTCCAGGATTTGCAGAATGATGTTGCCCTGGCAGGAACATGCTACTTTCAATGGTTACAACTAAAACACTGCATATCCAGAACTGGTTTAGCTGTTCATTCACTTTCAGCAGACTGGGGTCTATTGCGTGCGATCAGCTCCATCACGTCTAATACAGGGATCACCTCTATGTTTTATGCAATGTTTAGGGATCATACTGGGCAGTCCTGCTTCAGAACTCAAGAAGTGTGGGAATCTGAATTGGACTTACCACCTTCATCACAGCAGTGGTCTAAATTGTGGGGTCCTCTTACTCGTATTTCCGATCGGCCTCTCTATCTCAAATGCCGTACTTCTTGTCACATTGGGCCTATGTCACACCCCTTCTTTTATCCAAATTGCCACATGAACAGGGTAACCTATGTTGGTCATGTCAGTCAACTATAGGTATCTTTTCTCATATGCTTTCTGATTGCCCGAATGTACAACTCTTTTGGCAGCAAGATGGACAAGGATCCAGCGTGTACTGCACATGACTTTGCCTTTAACATGTTGTCCTTTGCTCAGGGGCAGATCTTCCTATGCTGCCGAAGGTTCATCATTTTTTGTTTGACTTTATGATAAATGTTGCACTTAAGTTAATAATTACCCATTGGAAGTCCCCTGCTGTTTTAGAGTTCCACCACTGGTGGAATCTTTTTAGCTTATATGGTAGATATGAGCAGACTTACTTGTCCACTACTAGCTGCAGACTAGGTCTCTGGTCTGCAGAAATGGCTTCCTTGGACTTATAGTACAGCCATGGTGGATCTCTCATCAGTTTCTCCTTCTTTTTATTGCTCCTGGCACATATAGCCTAGGAACAAGATCTGACTTTTGTTTTTTACTTACTCTGAGCCGGGGGGTGGGGGGATGTCCTCATATTTAGTACTGTTATGTTATCAATAGTATTTTGATGTTATTGTCAAAAAAGTTTAAATAAAGGATTTAAAAAACACTAAATGATGAAGCATGGCAAGAGAATTAGGACCATTCAGTATCACACCCAAGTGTTTTAACTTCCGCTTTTTTAGGAATCAACATCTCTTTGATTATGATCCTGCTAAGAAGACATATGCCTTCCCATGGTCATCACAGCTCCAAGAGACTCTACAAAGCTAAGCTTTCAGACTTTACAATTGCCTGTTTTTTTAATATAAATTTTCTTTGCCAATTTGTTACCTATTTTATTCTCTTAGAAGCCTATTTAGGCACTGTTGTGTGTTAGGGTAACTGCACCAAGGGAGTGGGACAACACCAAACACCCCCCTCACACAAAAAAAGATCTTGCTCTTCCTGTCTTTCTGTCTCCATCCCATTTCTATCAGTCCACAGCCACCTTGATCTACAGTCTAGTGGCAAACAGCCTAACTTTTGGCTTTGGGGTCTATTCCATCCTGCTATTCGCCCTCCTGCCAGGCCTATCAAAAGTCTCCCCATACGAACAACACATTTGTATGGGGAGGTTTAGAAGGGGGTGGGAGGGGGCGTTCCAGAGGCGGAGCAAGGGTGGGGCATGTGCGGTCCGTGACCCCGGACATACAGGGCCAATTCTGAGGTTGGCCTTGTAATCTGGGGTCAGCAAACTGGACAGGGGACTTATTCCATCTCAGAGGTGGAATAGGTCCCCCTAGACATCGGGCCCAGGCAGAGGTGGAAAGGTGAGGGGTGCAGGGGATTCCCCGCAGCCCGACCCTGGCCATGGAAGGCCAGATTGGAGGTCGGGCTGCGGGGAAAGAAAATTGTGGTCAGCGGACAAGGATTGTGGCCCCAGAATGGCATTGCAGCTCCATTCAGGAGTCTCACTGAGATAACCGGGCAGGTGGCTATGTGTGCAGGCCAATTGGAATTGTGTCCCGGCCTACACATACAGATCCTAGACCCAATTCTGATCCCGCAAGACACGTCTAGCCCCATGGGATCAGAATTGGGTACACCGCATGGCATCCTGATTCCAATCGGATGCACAGGGGCCTGGACGCACACATTGGAATGCGCCTCCACAAGTTCAGGAATATTTTTGGTTGCCTACATTCCCTGCATAGCCTTTAAATCAGATATCCGAGTGCGCCCTCAGTTCATATAAGGTCTACTGGCCAGGGACACTTGTGATATATAGCTACTTGGAATTGAAGTACACATTTGCTTTTAGATTTGCAGAGACCTGGTCTTCTACTTAAGTCTCCTACTTAATTTTGCAGCAAAGGTATACATTTTATTTATTTATTTATCAGGTTTTATATACCGCTTTATCATTTCAATCAAAGCGGTTTACATTGTAACTTAAACTTAGTAATGTTCCTCCATAAGGTTACAGGGTCCTTTGCATAGTGGGCTGATACATAGAAGACCGCTTTATAATAGTCTTAATCAGCATCTCATGTATTCAATGCGATAACTCTAGTGTCTTCATTCTAAGAAGAATCATTTGGAGCCTAAGAATTTGCCCTATATGCCTCAAGTTATCTGCTATACATAAAGAATTGACTCTACTAAGGGAAGAATTAATTGCAATTAAACACACTTCCTCTAGGGTACAAACTGAACAAAATCCATCACCCCTCCCACAAAAAATCAAAGAGCCCAGAAACAAATGGATCACAGTGGGCTCTGGTAAACTGCAACCTTTAACATGGAGACACCCTGTACATCAAAAGATATCCCTGCATAATACCTTCTCTGCCCTGGAAAATGAGGGTGCCCAATCCACAGAAAGTGAAGTGCCCTTAAATAAGAAAGTTAATACCCAGTCTACTGATAATGCACCAAATATGAGGAAACAAAAACACAAAACAGAAAACTACTACTACTTGGAGATTCCATCATCAGAGGAGCCAACTTGGGAACACGGTTCAAAGGAGAGAAGATTGTCAAATAGTGCCTTGGCTCTTCAGCCAGCAGGAATACAAACCAAATTGTTGGTATAGTTAGTACAGAAAGAGAGAACTCCAAAACTGATATTGTCATCCACTTGGGTATAAATGACCTGGCTAGAAACAGTGCCTCTGCAGTCTAAAGGGACTTCCAGACTCTGGGAAAGAAACTCAAACCCATTGCTAACACGATAGCATTTTCAGAAGCTCTACCTGTTGTTGGTAAGGGGGCAGAAAGGCTGCATCGCATAAACAACATTGATATTTGGCTCCAAATCTGGTGCAAACAAGAAAGATTTAGATATACAGGCGACTGGGGAAATAGATGGATCAATAAGACACTATACTGTGCTGATGGACCTCATCTCTCTGTCGTAGGGAAAAGGATCCTAAGTGAAAAATTCAGGCAGTACGTGGACAGGCATTTAAACTAGGGAAAGGGGGAGAAGGACAAGCTCAAGATGTCACTCCCAGCAAAAGCATAATAACATTGGAAACAGCCACACTTTTAAACCACACATCAATGGCAAGTGGGAAGAGGCATATAGAATAAAATCCATGCAAGTCAGTCAACAAATGCTGGAAAGCAATGAGCACAAATTCTCAAAACCTAGCCAACAAAGTTCCTGACCTGAAAGCCCTGATAGTGGAAATGGACTTATACATTGTGGCCATTACAGAAACATGGTTTAATGAGTCACATGAATGGGATATAGCCATAGCTGGCTATAATTTATTTAGGAGAGACAGAGAAGGCAGAAAAGGAGGAGAAGTAACCCTAAATGGGGAAAAGAAGAAGCACTGTGGATTGTATTGGAAAGAGGAGATGGCATTATCAACCATGATAGTGTAGCCTACAGGCCTCCAACTCAAACTGAAGAAATGGATAGAGACTTGATTATTGATAATGCAAAGATAGCCATGAAAGGGGGAGTGATCATATTGGGTGACTTTAATCTATCCGATGTGGATTGGACTATTCCTTCTGCAAATATTGTGTTCAATTTTGGAGACCATATCTCACAAAGGATATAAAAAGACTTGAAACGGTTCAGAGAAAGGCAACCAAAATGATTTGGAGCCTGAGCCAGAAGTCGTATGAGAAGAGACTTGAAGACCCTGGAGGAGAGGAGGGACAGATACAGAGATACGATACAGATGTTTAAATACTTAAAGAGTATTAATGAACAAACAAACCTTTTTCAAAGAAGGGGAAGCTGTAAAACTAGAGGGTATAGGATGAAGCTGCAAGGTGGCAAACTTAAAAGCAACATCAGAAAATATTTTTTCACTGAAAGGGTGGTGGATGCTTGGAATGCCCTCCTGATGGAGGTGGGGGTGGGGGTGGGGGCGGGGGTGGGTGGGCGGGGGCAAATGCAGTGTTGGAATTCAAAATGGCATGGAGCAGACACAATGGATTCCTTTATTGTAACCGGATCATATCAAAGCAAACTTAAATATCTTTTAATAGTGGGGGTTGACCTGCACGGAGCTGCAGTTACAACCACTCTAGCTACCTTACTGAACAGACTAGATGGACCATACCTGTCTTTATCTGCCATCATATACTATGTTACTATGTCCATACGGTTCAGGCAAAAGTTTCCAAAGACTTAAAAAAGCAACATCTATGCACTTAACTGTATTAATGTTTTGAATTATTTTCCTCAAAGCGAGTAAAAAAAGCCACAGTGAAAGCAGTAGTTTGGCTATATCATTCTATACCTAATAAGTGTGAATTTAGGCACATTTTACTAAAGTGCATTATGCACTTTTGATGCATGTTAAGCACATACTGAGGCCTGTGGTTCCTGTTAGCGTAGGGTGAACACAGCTCAAGCCAACTTTTGGTTATCTCTGAACCGCACATTGGGGTGGTAAGGGAGTGGATGTGGTGAGCATTGCACAGTTAGCATGGGGATAAATCCCATATGCTAACTGCAACCTTAATACCACGTCAGTAGGTGGAATTAAGGGGTATGTTTACTAAACCGGGCTAACGGTTAACCCGGGCTATCTGCAACTAGGTCCCATTGAATAATATGGGACCTAGTGGCAGATAGCCCAGGTTAACCATTAGCCCGGTTTAGTAAACATACCCCTAAGTGTACCTGCGGTAATTATGTATGCCGCTGCAGTGCGTTAGGGTACAGGAACATGCTGGACATACCTCTGGTAGTAAGTGCACAGTGGTTACTACTACCACGTGTTAGTTGCTAAAACCCCTGCACATTTTAGCAAAAGGGCCCCTATAGTTGCACTGCTGAAGAATGAGAAATGTCAAGGGCAACAGCTTATATACACCAAAGTCAGCTTCAAACGGGAAAGAAATAAAAGACTAGCAATTGATATCCAGCCTGCAAGCCAAAACATGTTCTTCCTCAAAAAATACAAAAAGAAATATTCGCCAGGAACAATTTTACTGGACTTAAATCAATGTCATTGAGAAGAAAGCATAAGAATTTTATATCGGGCTTACACAACATTTTCTTCTCACAAGCCAATTTGTAGTTCATTGAAGCTCTCCTTCCTGCAATTCTATAGGTCTTTCAAAACACAAAAGTAGAGTTAACTAGCAGACTGTCTTCCTTTTCGTATATGCTGAATATTATGTCACTAGAGTTAGATCTGGGTACAAAGGATTCTGAACAATAGGCTAATCGAATGAGATGGGTTCCTTTACATGGCGGAAAATTGATTTGAAAGCTCTCCAATTCACATGAAAACATTTTCCATAAAATTGATTCTTTCTACATTTTAAATCCCAGAGAACCAAAGATTTTTTTGTACAGTGAATGTTTAAGAATAGTGTTCAGACTTTCTGCCCAGAAAAATCTGTGGGAATTGAGGCCCATGAAATCTTGTTTTAGCTGCTCTTAATTGTCTCTCCTGAAGCCCAACCTCATTCTTAATAAAACAGGCCTGACTTTGACGGCAAAGGCTCTTCACATGCCTGTGGAACAGAGGTAGATGGAATTCAATAGCCTGTCTGAAACATTCGCTTGCCAAACTATTCACTGGGCACCTCCAAAAGAATTACAGAAAATTAGGAGCCCATGTGAAGGAACGAGTCCAGATGAGAAAGATGAAAAACTCAATTTATCTGCAAGGACTTTGCATGGTTCTGTTCAATAATAAATTGTATTTACCTCAAGCAGTTTCAAGACTTTCCCATAGGAGTCACCCTTGGAATAGTGAAGAAATATGAAGAGTCTGTCTTAAGAAATGAAATATTAGCTGTGGCAAGACAGATTAGATAGGCCATGTGGTCTTTTTCTGTCGTCATGTTTCTATGTTTCAATGTTTTTACTTTTTGCCATTGTTTAGTGGTCACGTAGTCTATGTGCAACACAAGAATGAAAGAAATATCAGGGACTATGGCAAATTGTCTGTTTACATTAAAGAATACACAAGCAAGAGAGCAGAAAATGGGTTTTTAGAATCACAAAGTCTATATGTTATCATGATGGAGGTTACTCAAGCAGCAGTGCATTATGGTCATGATATGTGACCGAGAAATGATGACCTATGTAAACATGTAGATATAATCTCTGAAAACTATCTACATAAGTTAGACAAAATGTCACTGTGTAGCCTTAATCCAATAAGAAAACTTAAATAACCTTGAAATAAATGATCTCCTCTGCCTGTGTGGTCTCTGCCTAGCTATTCAGTCTAGGCTTTTGGTTTCCGTCTTACTCTGAGGGCACAAGATTGATTGCTACGTGCTCTTGCTTTATAGCCCTCGGTCCCAGTTTTATGCTAAATTTATTAATATTTCCATCACAGCTTCATAAGAATCCAGAACTTTACTGTTATAAAGAGAAGAAAAATGGGAGCTGTGAAAACTCATTCCAAGCTTGAGAAACACCCCCCCCCCCCCCTTCAATTATCCAGACACCTGGCTCTGTAGTACACACACAAAATAACTACTTGAGTATGAAACAGACTGATTCCCAATGTTAATTTCAATTTTGTATTGGTAATATTCTCATACAGAAAAATTCAGGAGTTTTAAATGATTTTCATAAAGTAAAAGGCATCACAACTACTACGACTGAGCATTTGTATAGCGCTTCAAGACGTAAGCAATGCTGCACAGACACATGTAAAAGACGGTCCTGCTCATCAGAGCTTACAGTCTATTCAAGACAGACAACACAATAGATGTAGACATGAGATACAGCAAGGGGGATGGTGAAGAAACACAAAGGAGATCAGATGAGTCAAGATCCGGAAGCGGCAGTGAAGAGCTGAGTCGTCACAAGTCTGATTTCAGTATGTAAAGCAAAAACGAAATAGGGATCAAGATGGAAATTTCTGCCATGTGCTCACAAAGAGATAGCGAAATAATGTCTATAAAAAGTAAGAGCAATGCCATAGTCCGACCAATGGCCCTTCAAGCCCAACAGTGGCCAATCTGGATCATAAGGAGGAGCGCGCAGGCAAATAATTTCACTGTGTTTCCTGTTTGGTTTGCAGGATTTTCTTTTTGGTTTAATAAATGTTGCTTTTGTTTCATTTCAGTTTTATATATTTTCATTTCAGGGAAATTTTGTAAATTAAGGAGGTAGCTATTGCTGCTACCCAAATGAAAAACATAGCTGAAAGTTTACACAAGGTTTCAGGCAAATAAAAAACCCAAGTTGCTTTTTTACATAGTTAGAGGCTGGTATGAAACCAATGGATTAAAAGGCGGATGTCTTGCAGAAAAGACATCACACCTCCATGGGGGCTAACTCGGCCAGCTTACTGTATTGCTGGTAATCTTTCTTCCTATTTCTTGATTGGCCCATAGTTTATGTACTCTGGAGCTCTATGGAAAATGCTAACTGTATTTTTTGCCTTGTGAATCTATTGATTTCTGCTGTAGAGTTGGTTACCAACTCTATGACTTATTTTTTTTTTTAACTTAGTACTAGGGCCCATGTTGAGTGGCTCTTTTAATTCCGTTCAATGCTTCAATATACTTACTGTTTGAGAGTGCCCTTTAAGCTGACTGCAGGGTATTTACTGATCATACCCTCAACAATTAGTGCACAGCCTTTGCAGTTACTTTGCTGTAGGTTTTGCTCTTAATGCACAGTAAATGCATCAATGTACCGCACTTTAGTAAATACGTAGGCCTCTCGGCATTTAGTGAAAAATCCTAACATGCATTAAATAGAAATTACACTTACCTGGTAATTGCTGTTCCTTGAGGAACTCCACTTCAGTCCTCTCCCTCTGGGTAGTGTATGTCCTGGACAAGTCAAACTTCTGATGTCACTGGATATATCCTGTTGGACTTCTCCCATCATCCCCCAGTGAACTATTGACAAAGCAGACTCAAAGGAGCAACAAACAAGTAGCTAAATCAGCAATTATCACTCTAAACTGAACTTTTAACACTAAAGTCCCCTAGATAAAGGGGAAGGCAACAACCTCCTCTCTGCCTCTGTACTCCTCACCCCCAGAACAGAGTAAGAGAAACAGAAAGGAGAAAGGAAGACCAAGAGAGGTCAGAGAAAGAAAGATACCACCTTGCACTCCGTCATGTCCCCCATATTGCACTCTTAGCGCCCGAAAAGTCCCCCTCCACACTGAGGAACCACGACTGCCTTGCTCATCTCCAGGCAGGATTGAGGACTGAACTGGAGTTCCTCAAGGAACAACAATTACCAGGTAAGTATAATTTCTATTTCCTTATCGTTCCTCCAGTTCAGTCCTCCACCTCTGGGATGTAAAAGAGCAGTACTCATTGGGAAGGACCCTTCCACCCAGATCGTAACACTGCAGACCCGAAACAGGCATCGCTCGCCGTCTGAACATCCAGACGATAGTGTTTACTGAAGGTATGGAGGGGCTGCAAATCTCCACCGGTGGCACCAAACTGTGCTCCACCCAAGACGTCGCTTGCACTCTGGTGGAATGCGCCCTTAGACCTTCTGGTACCGGCCGATCGTGCAAGATATATGCTGACGCTATGGCCTCTCAGACTCACCTGGAAATGGAGGCTTTGGCTGACGCCTCCCCCCTACGGGGGGCTGCCAAAGAGGACAAATAGACGTTCTGACTTATGAAAGGACTCTGGCACTTTCAAATACTGACACATAACTCTCTTTATATCCAGACGCCAAAGACTGCGGTCTGAACCGCTAACTTCTGAAGCCCCCCAACACTGGCAAAGAAACCGATTTATTCATGTGAAAATGGGAAACTACCTTAGGCAGAAAGGATGGTACTGGACGCAAGACCACTTTCTCCTTAGAAAAAGACAAAAAAGGCTCCTGACAAGACAGTGCCTGCAGCTCTAAAACAAGCCGGGCCGAACAAATGGCCACTAAAAACACTGTCTTTAGGTTCAAGTCTTTAATGGAAGTCTGAGATAAGGGCTCAAAGGGTTCCCTGGTCAACGCTCCTAACACCAAATTGAGATCCCACGGAGGCACTATTATTCTGCGAGAGGGCCACATTCTAGATACCGTCTTTAGAAAACGCCCCACATCAGCATGGGAGCTCAAGGTGACCCCCTGGACTCTACCTCTATAGCAAGCCAGAGCCGCCAGCTGGACTCTTAACGAACTGGCCGCCAAACCCTTCTTGAAACCATCCTGTAGGAAACTTAACACCACGGGCACAGAGGCTGCGGCAGCTCGTATCTGTCATCGAGAATACCAATCCTCAAATATATGCCATATCCGTACGTATGCCAGGGACGTGGACCGTTTTCTGACTTGAAGCAAGGCTATAATGATGGCTGCCGAATAGCCTTTTTTTCTTAACCTCGCCCTTTCAATGGCCAAGCCGTAAGCGAGAACCGATCCACCTGAGGCATCCACAGCGGACCCTGTATCAACAGCTTCTCCGATACCGGCAACCTCTAAGGCTCTCCGGCTAGGAGTCGTATTAGATCGGCATACCACAGTCATCTCAGCCAATCCGGTGCCACTAGAAGTACCCTTCCCCGATGAGCCTCGATGCGCTGGACCACCCACCCTATGAGTGCCCACGGGGGAAAGACATAGAGAAGGCCGGACGACATCCAAGGCTGCATCAGCGCGTCGATGCCTTCCAACATCCTTTCTCGCCTGTGGCTGAAGAAGCGATTCGCCTTGGCCAAGTGAAAAGTCGCCATGAGATCCATGACTGGAGGGCCCCATCTGTGAACTATCTGTGCAAACATGTCCAGATGGAGCTCCCATTCCCCGGCATCCACCCGGACTCTGCTGAGAAAATCTGCCAACACATTGTCCGTTTCAGCAATGTGCATCGCCGGGATTGCCTGTATTTGAGGTTCCACCCAGGCAAACAGCGCCTCTGCTTCCTCTTCCATGACAGCACTTCCCATTCCACCGTGCCGATTGATGTAAGCCACCGTCGTGGAATTGTCAGACAGCACTCGCACCGCCTGACCATTCACCTTGGCTTCGAACGCTTGAAGCGTGAGCGCCACTGCCCATAGCTCCAGATGATTGATAGACCAGTAAGTCTACTGACCGCTCCAAGACCCTTGTGCGAAGAGGTCCTCACAATGCGCTCCCCAACCTGTGAGACTTGCATCCATCAGCACCGGAAGCCATAGTGGTTGCTCCTGAGGTAAGCCCGCTTCCAGCTTTCCTGGGCAAAGCCACCACTGGAGTGACCACCTGACTTAAACGGTGCTGCAGGAGCACCTTCTGCAACAGTCGCATGTGTGCTCTTGTCCAAGGCACCACTTCCAGAGTTGCCGCCATTGCTCCCAACAGATGAAGGTAGCTCCATGCCGATGGGGCAGAGGTCGCTAGGAATCTGCGTACTAACTAACAAAGAGCTTGAGACCGCCGATCCAGCAAGAACACCACTCCCTGCTGCGTGTCGAAGCGCACTCCCAGGTATTCTAACACCTGCACCGGGATCAATCAGCTCTTGGCGAAATTGACTACCCAGCCGAGACTCTGCAACAACTTCACAACCTTGTCTGTGACCTGCTCGCTCTCGACTTTGGACTTCGCTCAAATCAACCAGTCGTCTAGATAGGGGTGTACCAGGATGCCTTCCTTTCACAGAGCTGCCGCCACCACCACCATGTTCTTGGTGAAGGTGCGTGGGGCCATCTCTACACCAAAGGGCAGAGCCTGAAATTGCTAATGCCCCCATGGGAGAGCGAACCTCAAGAACGTCTGGTGAGCTTCTCTGATCGGAATGTGTAAACACGCCTCGGTAAGATCTAAGGAGGTCAAGAACTCCCCTGCCGAACCATCACTATTACCGAATGTAAAGTTTCCATCCGGAAGTGAGGTACTCGAAGACAACAATTCACTCCTTTTAGGTCCAGGATAGGACTGAGAGATCCTTCTTTGGAACCACAAAATAAATGGAGTAACGATCGACGCCAAACTCCTATGGAGGCACCAGTACGGCCGCTCCCAGCTGCAAAAGGCGATCTAACGTTTGCTGATCTGCCAAGGTTTTCTGCAGACCTCTGCAAGGGAAATGTACGAATGACTCGCGAACGGGACGAGCCAATTCCAGAGCATAACCTTTGCAAATGATTTCCAACACCCATTGGTTGGAAGTTATTTGGATCCAGGCAAGAAGAAACCCTCAAAGTCGGCCTCCAATCTTCTGCCCTCCTACCTAGGTCTGCTTCACTTCATTGTGACTTTCAAGCTGACGCTGCAGCGGTTGCTGCAAAACCTCGTCCTGCTCCTCGAAACCCATGAAATCCCTGGGCCCTAGAAGAAAACCTGCCTCTTTGAAAACTTCCTAACCGAGAAGTATGAAACCTCTTGAAATCTCGAAACTGGCCTCGCGCTGAGGGAAGAGATTTCCCCTGCTTGGGCTTGTCCTCTGGCAGCCTCCCACCTTTGGACTCTCCCAGATTCTTAACCAATTTATCCAAATCTTCCCCAAACAATATCTTCCCTTTAAATGGGAGCTTGCTGAGGCGAGCCTTAGAAGAACCATCAGCCGCCGAATTTCTTAGCCACAGGTAATGGGGGGCGGCTACCAATGAATACATACTATTTGCCAGCGCTCTAATCAGATCGTAGTGAACATCCACTAGATAGGCCGACCCTGACTCTAGCCTTGTCACGTCCAACAATTGCTCCTGCTCTGGCTGCACGGACTGCCGCAAGCGTTGAGACCACTGGAGGCAAACTCTTGCTACCCAAGCCCCACAAATGGAGACTTGTAGAGACAGTGCATTAGCATCAAAGGCTTGTTTCAACAGGCCGTCCACCTTCCTATCTTGTGCATCTTTCAAAGCTGCGCTGCCTTCCACCGGGATAGTGGTCTTCTTTGTGACCGCCGATACCGCTGCATCTATCCTTGGGGACAAAAACCTTTCCTTTTCCTTATCTGCCAAGGGGTAGAGCCTGCTTATGGTCCTAATCCCTCTTAGCCCTGCTTCTGGAAGATCCCGTTCATCTTGGATCATGCGATCCACCACCCGGTGAACAGGGAACACCACCTGAGGCTGCCTCACTGCTTGAATGAGGGGATCCTCCAACCCCTCTTCCTCTGCTGGTTGCACCGACGCCAGATTGAGTGCCTGAAGAGACTCTGTAATGAGCGCTGTAAGTTCGTCCTTCCAGAACACCCTGATGATTCTTGCCTGGTCCTCTGGCTCCGGAATCTCTCCTTCTTCCAAGTCATCCATTCCTGATTCCAACTCCAACCTAGCCTTCTCCATCTCGGGCCACTCCCCATCTGAGAGCGGAGGTTCAAGGGGTCTCGTCCTCTTAATGGGCCTTACGAGCTCGCTACTAGCTCTCTCCAGACCGGACTGCTGAGGTGGTAGAAACATAGAAACATGATGACAGAAAAAGACCACATGGCCTATCTAGTCTGTCCTTCCATAACAACAACTACAAGAGTCCACTTTTTACCTTTAGAGATCCTCTGTGTTGGTCCCATGCTTTTTTGAATTCAGTTACTGTCCTCATCTCTACCACCTCCACTGGGTACTGTCAAAGCCTCCGGCATCTTCCCCTGTCGATGCAAGCAAAAGGCTTGATGCATTATCAAAACAAAATCCGGGAAAAATCTCCCATCGATGGCCCCGCAGCTGGCGAAAACCCGGCGCTAGAAGGTCCTGCTGTTACTTCCTGTGAAGACAGTGAAGGGCCCTGCACCAGGGGCTCCCCATCTGGCCCTGCCGATGGACTGAGGGTTCCTTGGGTAAACTTATCCTCCAACTGCTGCTCCATACTAGATGAGGCAGCAGCGCAGCCCCGGCAAATTCCTGCATCCAAAACTGCACCCCTGCGGGAGCCACAGACCAGACACTGGGGCCGCGAAGGCATTAGATATGAATTCACAGATCCCAATCTGCTGCACCACAGAGAAAATTTATTTATTTATTACAATTTCTTATATACCGCGCTTTTTAGTATCAGTGCGGTTTACATAATAACAACACTTTGCATCAGAAACAGGATCCTTTGCTTACATTGTAACAGGAATTGTAACTTGGAAATAACAGGGTAACTATATACAGTTCAAAACAAAGGAGCTTATAAATCATTTACAGTTATATTATACATTACGGACATTTTCATTGATAGTTTAAGGCAAGCAGGCATTTCCCCGTCTCCAGAGAGCAAAGTCTATACTTGAGGCAACAGAAAGTCATATGCAATATTAGTGAGATTTCTGTTCTAGGAATTTTATCTGCCAGTCTTGTCCATGTCATGTTTTCCTTACAAATCTGGTCAAACATCCTCATCTTCACTGTCCCTATTACCTGCTGTCTCAGAGTTTAAAACTGTTTACAATCGCTGTTCCGAGGAGGCAAGATGGCAGCAGGGAGCACCCCCGGGGCAGAGCACTTCTGATTGTTGGGCCGGAGCCTGCAAACGGAAGCAAGCCAGCCTACCCTCAGGCTTGGCAGGAGACACCATTACTGGACAAAGGATACTTACACAGTGTGGCTTTACTGCCTCAGAGCCTAGAGCGGCATCTTCAGCGGGGCAGTTGGAGGATTCTTCAACGGCCCTGAGCGTATCGTAGGTATGGCTCTCTCCAGAGCAGCGACCCCCCCCCCTTCTCTACGGAGACCTGGAAGTGAGTCGGCAGCTGGTGGAGTGCTTCCCCCCTGTTTGTTGTCCAGCACACTGGGGGGCAGTGAAGAGGGATCCACGGCAGTGCAGTCTGTTGCTTCCCTTGCTCATGTGGGTTCAACTAACGCTGGTGTGTCAGCGGGTTCACCTTCTCCTGTGCTTGGGGATTCCGCTAATACAGATTCTGGCAACTGTAGCTTTGGTGAAACCTTGTAAGATAACTTTAGAAGCACTGTGGGACACCTTAGCCACAGTGAATTCCTCACTTCAAGCTGTTGTTGGGACTATGAGTACTGAGCTTTCTTCAATGTAATCCAGTTTCTCAGAGGTTTCTAGGCTGCAGGAAGAGCAAGTGGGGAAGATATCTCAGTTGGGAGAGGATTTGTTGCAACTTTGTGGGATGTGTGTAGCTCAAGTTAAAGACAGGACTGTACTTGTGAGAAAGACAGAATACTTGGACAATCCGATTCGTAGGAATAACTTACGTTTGCTTAATTTTCCTAAATCTCCTGTTCTGTCTGCCTTTGAGATGGTGCGCAAATATTTTCAGGAGGTACTTAAGTTGCCTTCTGATAATTTGCCCCCTCTTGTACGTGCCCAATATTTGTCCTTGGATTCTGGATCTAGGGGGCTGTGCTCCAGTGATCCCTCACAGTCTCTTGCGGACCTGACTGGGTTCCTGGAGAGTTCCCTTGATGTAATTACCGAGCAAACTACTCTCCTTGTAACCCTTGCCTTGGAATCTGATAAATCTATAATAGCAAGGAGTGGCTCAGTGGTTGGGACAGGTTACCTCAAGCTGGCAGGCCAGAGGTTCAATTCCCATATAGGGACAAGTAACCTCAGGCTGGAAGGACTGGGGTCTCTAGTCCCATAGCCACTCCTTGTGGCCTTGGGCAAGCCACTTAACCCTCCATTGCCTCAGATACACTTAGATTGTGAGCCCTTCAGGGACAAGGGAATAAATAGTGCCTGTTAGCATATATCTGTAAACCGCCTGGACCCGGTGAAAAGTGGTATATAAGCACAGCTAAATAAATAAATTCTTCAATTATATTTTAAGAACTTCAATTTGCAGTTTTTAGGCTTGTGTGTCCACATTTTTCCTGATCTTTCTTTGGTTACCCAGCAGAGGAGGAAGGAAAGAATTCCTAGCCCTTCGGTCTAGGGTCCTTTCCCTGGGGGGCAAGTTTATTTTGAGATTTCCTTCTCGTTGTATAATTTCCTATTTGGATAAAATGTTTGTTTTTTGAGTCAGGACAGCTTTTGGAGTTCCTAATTGCAAGAGAGGGACCTGTGGTGAATGTGGCATCCCATATGGCTGATGTGTAAGTCTCCACCCTGTTTGGACTTTGAATTGTATTGTTAGATGTAACTATACCTGGCTATACTTTATTCAGAATGGACAGGGTAGGAAGAAGGGGAGGAGGAGTGGCACTATATGTAAAAACTACTATTAAAGCTTTGGAATTACAGAGCTTAAAAGGGAGAGAGGAGGCATTGTGGGTTAAACTAGAAAGAGGGAAAGAGAAATCTATTTGCATTGGTGTGATATACAGACCTCCCTCACAAGAGGACGAGGTGGACAGAGAGTTAATTGAAGACATACGCAGCATTGCTAGGAAAGGGGAAGTGCTACTGATAGAAGATTTCAATATGCCAGATGTTGATTGGCACATTCCTGCTGCAGTATCATCTAGAAGTAAGGAGATCCTGGATTCTCTACAGGGAGAACTATTCAGGCAATTGGTAACAGACCCCACATGTGAAGGGACCATACTGGACTTGGTGCCTACCAGTGGTGAAAGTGTTTCTGATGTTGTAGTGGGAGATCATTTTGCATCCAGTGATCACCAGATGGTGTGGTTCAGTATTAGGACTAGGGCTGTTAGAATCCATTCCAAGGTGAGGATCTTAGACTTTAGGAAGACTAACTTTGCGAAGATGGGCCAATACCTCAGGGAGTCGTTAGTGGGATGGGAACAGCTGGGGGATGTAGAAAAACAGTGGGCAAAACTAAAAGGGGATATTTTAAGGGCAACCAACCTTTTTGTTAAAATGGTAAATAAAGGCAAAAGGAAAAGGAGACCGCTATGGTTTTCTAAGGAAGTAGCTGAAAAGGTGAAGAAAAAAAGGGAGGCCTTCATGAAATACAAGAGATCACAGAGAGAGGAAGACAGGCATCTGTATTTGGAAAAACTTAGAGAAGCTAGCAAAGTAGTCAAGAAGGCAAACATTCAAAAGGAGGAGGAAATAGCCAATGCAATAAAATGGGGGGATAAGACATTTTTCAGATATATTAGTTAGAAGAGGAAGGGCAAAAGTGGTATTGTCAGACTCAAGGGTGTAGGGGGGGAATATGTAGAAGCTGATAAGGATAAAGCGGAATTGCTTAACAAATATTTTTGTTCTGTGTTCACAGATGAAGAACCAGGAGCAGGACCTCAGAAAACACCCACAAATAGGAACAGAAGCGAGGGACATCTTAAACAATTTTCAGAAGACTGTGTTCGTGAGAAACTAGCTCAACTTAAAGTAGACAAAGCAATGGGACCGGATGGGATACACCCTAAAATACTGAGGTTACTTGGGGACGTTTAGCAACTCCACTGACTGACCTTTTCAATGTCTCGTTGGAGTCGGGAGTGGTGCCAAAAGACTGGAGAGAGAGGCTCATGTGGTGTCTTTACACAAAAGCGGAAGTAAGGATGTGGTTGAAAACTACAGGCCGGTTAGTTTAACTTCGGTGGTGAGTAAATTATTGGAAACGCTGCTGAAAGAGAAAATAGTGAGGTTTCTGGAGTCCAGCGGATTACAGGATCCGAGGCAGCATGGATTCACCAGAGGCAGGTCTTGTCAGACAAATCTGATTGATTTCTTTGACTGGGTGACCAGGGAGTTGGACCGAGGGGAAGCCCTAGATGTGGTGTATTTAGATTTCAGTAAAGCCTTTGACACTGTTCCTCACAGGCGACTTATAAACAAACTGAGCATCCTGGGGATGGACCCTAAAGTTACTGCTTGGGTTAGAAATTGTTTGGGTGGGAGGCGACAAAGAGTACAAGTAAATGGAGCTCACTCTGAGGAGAAGGATGTTACCAGTGGTGTGCCCCAGGGATCTGTCATTGGTCTGATTCTTTTTAACATCTTTGTTAGTGATATAGCGGAAGGGCTGTCGGGTAAGGTTTGCCTCTTTGCAGATGATACCAAAATCTGCAATAGAGTAGACACCCAGGAAGTTGTAGATAACATGAGGAGGGATCTAGCTAAGCTTGAAGAATGGTCTAGAATTTGGCAGCTGGGATTTAATGTTAAAAAATGTAAGGTCATGCATTTGGGCTTCAGCAATCCAAGGGAGCAATACAGTATAGGAGGTGAAGTACTTTTGTCCACTAAAGAAGAGCGGGACCTAGGCGTGGTTGTGTCTGATGATCTTAAAGTAGTTAAACAGGTAGAAAAGGCGACGGCAAAAGCTAGAAGGATGCTTGGGTGCATGCTGAGAGGAATGGCTAGCAGAAAAAAGGAGGTGATAATGCCTCTGTATAAGTCTTTGGTGCAACGTCATTTGGAGTATAGAGTGCAATTCTGGAGACCGCACCTTCAAAAGGATGTGAACAGGATGGAGTCGGTGCAGAGGGTGGCTACTAAAATGATTAGTGGGCTTCATTATAAAGCATATGAGGACAGACTTAAGGATCTTAATATGTACACCTTAGAGGAAAGGCGGGATAGAGGTGATATGATTGAGATGTTGAAATATCTCCATGGCATAAATGTTCAGGGAGAGAGAGCACAGTTACTTACCTGTAACAGGTGATCTCTGGGAACAGCAGGAATAAGTCTTCACATATGGGTACGTCGGTACCGACGGAGTCTGCGTGGGAACGCTTCCCAGCGTCCAATCAAGAGCTTTTGGAAGCATCCCAGCATGCCTGCGTGCTTCCTTCCCGCCTTTCCCCACTGCCTCAACTCAGTTAAGTTTTAAAGCAGAGACAAAGAGAGAGAGAGAGGAAAGGAAAGATAGATAGAGATACAACTCCTGGGGAGGTGGGAGGGTTGTGAAGACTTATTCCTGCTGTTCCCAGAGATCACCTGTTACAGGTAAGTAACTGTGCTATCTCCAGGAACAAGCAGGAATGAGTCTTCACATATGGGGACTCCCAAACTGAGATGCCTGGAGTCCCAGCATGTCATAGGTTGGAACATGCTATCTCCCAGAACACCAGGCATCCTGAGGATGGAGGGTAGGAGTTGAAGAAAGAAGGATGCTGTGGAACAGCTAACCTAGCATAGGACTGCAGAGAAGGAGGCCATGTGTGGATGATGATGGTCATCAATAATATTGCAAAGGATATTGCAATATGGACCTCCCCTGACAGGATTTCACAGAAGTATGGAGGTTCATGGATCTACTGGGAACCTAGTAGAGAAACCTTGAAGAGGACCTCACTGTAAGTGGAGGTGATAATCCTGTAGGAAAACCAATGGAGGTCAGAATCCTGAAAGGTAACAGGTAACCCCAGTAGGAAAACTGGGGTAGTCCAAAAACAGTGGGCCTTCAGCGGAAGGCTTTATGACAAAAAAACTAGCTCTTTTGGAGGCAGAGTGAGACACTCTTAGGAGCAAAAAGAGAAAGGCTAACCGAATTGGACAAACAGGCACAGTCCTTGTGGGGAGAAAGGTGTGGGAACTCCTTGTATCCCAAAAAGAGAGGACAAATGCCTAAGGCGCTAAAGCCTGTGTTTAACTGAAGATCCACAATGTCTCTCCTAACTGGGGTAAGCTAGGAGAGATATTGGGCACGGAGAGCTTCAGAGGTACCTAAAACGTTAGGTTATGATATAAGAATTGTTGAGTACCACAGGAGTGGTTGTGTGTGTAGAACCCCAAACCTGCTAGGTAGCATAGGTACGGGTAAAGCCCCTCTGTCAGAATCATATAGGTATATGAGGATAGACAGTGAGATAGATAAGTATGTGGATACATATCTATCTATAATAAAATATCTCAACAGATACATATATATATATATATATATATATATATATATATAGATATATATAGATATATAGATAGACATATAAGAATATATCTATAGTGAGATATGGCAGAGCATAAAATACACACAAAAAATAAATATGGATATGTAGGCCTACATATGGGTGTCTGCAATTAAACAGACAGAGATATGCCTACAGCACAGTGATCACATAGGATATGTGGAGAGGAAAGATTCATCTAACAAGGAGGTGGAACCTACTTGAGAAGACATATAGAGAATCTATTCCTCCTGGTTATGATCTGCAAGAATGCTGGTTAGTGAAAAATAACCAGGACTGTTACGCAAAAAACAGAGGACAATGTCAAAGTGCAGCCAGCAAGTCCCGAGTCTTTCAGGACTCTAGCATGGTAAGTAGACAGAAGATGCCTAGAGATGAGATACCATGTTGACCTGCTTAAGGGAAAAAAGTATCATGCGTTCTTACCCTGAGGACAAGCTGCAAGGAGAAAGAGCATATCCCTGATTGGGAATACTATGGACCAAAGCAGGGAACTGGCAACTCCTTAAGCTTTTACGTAAGAGAAGGCCTATGTCCTTTATATCAAAAAAGGAGATAGTAAAAGAAGGGAGAACCTTCTACTCATGGGAGACATGACTGAAAAGCCTTTTCTAACCAGCTAGGATAGCTGTTGAAGAAAAAAAAAACCATGCTCTCTAGCAAGGGCCCATAGTGGAAAGCTTCTCTGTAGATTGCAGAGAGCATGATGCAGGAGAATGAGGAGATAGGATTGACTGCTGGAGAGCCCGTATCTCTGCCAACTATGCTGCCAAACCCAGGGAGATGGAGAGGGCAGAATAGAAGACAATCTAGAAAGCTTGTAGCGAGATGATCTCCAAGAGAGATGAAGCACTGACTTGGAGCCACTACTAAGACTAGACAGAATGTTAGTGGAGGACAAT
This sequence comes from Ichthyophis bannanicus, assembly GCA_033557465.1. Taxonomy (NCBI): domain Eukaryota; kingdom Metazoa; phylum Chordata; class Amphibia; order Gymnophiona; family Ichthyophiidae; genus Ichthyophis; species Ichthyophis bannanicus. Next base: position 10,773,658 of record CM066038.1, on the reverse strand, counting down.
CTGGTTATTTGTGGACAAGAACCAGTGGTCCAAACATTAAGACTCCTGCATAGGCAGCTGCTAGTAAGACAGCAGAAAGAATCTTACTGTTCAAAAACAGAAAGAACAGACAGAACAGGAGTAGGAAACTCTGGACATGTCTGATAAGCTGCCTCAAAGCAAGATTGAGCAGAGGAGGCAACTCAGAGAGGAAAACTCCGCACTAGAAAGTGAGAAAAGTAGAGAGGCTGAAGAAAAAGCCTCCCAGTAAGTAATTCCCTCTTACAGGGGAAAAACTTGGTAAGAGGGTGAAGAGAATGATGCTGAAGAAGACTTACGAATAGGAAGTCTATAGAAAGGAAAAATACATGCTGGCACAGGAACTATCATTTGATAGTGGTTAGACCTCTTTCCCTAGCAGGCAAAAGAGGAGAAACCTGTGACCTATAGGTATGAATATCCTGACAGCTCATAGAAATATAGAAAAAATGGATATCTTTTGGAAAGGGATCCATGTGTAGGGGTTAGAATGAAGCGGTGGGTTGCCTCCATTGAGAAGAAGCAACTGTAGATGCTAACCCCAAGAGTCACAAGCATCTGATGATGATTGATCAGAAACCCTGCAGATGCTGGGTTTGCTGAGCCTGGTGAGAGGTTGGATTCTTCAGACCAGGACGATGCCTCCCCTGTTGGGGAACATCTGTATGATGAGCAAGTGATGAATAAAACCTTCTTCTCCTGTGGGAAGAAAGTTTGGTAGGAGATTTTCTACCCAGTGGGACAGAAGAAGGTGTAGAACAACCCTTAGGAACAGGTAAATCAGTGGATAACTGAGTAACCTGACGTAAAGACTCCTTGTTGAAAAGATTTTCTCCAGTGTAAGGAGTATGTCCCAGACGTTGTTGTGCCCATTTGTCCAAGTCTGAAGCTTGGAGCCAGGCTCTACGTCGTGCCCCTATAGCAATAGCAGACGTTCTGCTAACAGACTCAAAAGAGTCTAGGGAAGCACGAGAAAGAAACCAAGAAATATTCTGGATATGCTTAAGCAGTGAAGAATAGTCTTTACTCCTAGAATCTGGAAGGAAAGGAGTCAAAAGATGTAACTGCTTTGTGACCTCCTCAAGAGAAAGACTCATATAAAAAATATATGAGAGAATTCTTGCAGAAAGCATAGATGTCTGGAAGGTTTGACGTCCAAAGGCATCTAGTGTCTTAGACTCACGACCTGGCGGATAAGAAGAGTGCTTTTTCTTACTCTTTACCCACCTCATTGCTGATTCCACTACTATAGAATGATGAGGAAGTTGAGTCTTTTGAAACCCTGGAGAGGGGGGCACCTGATATAAGAGATCAGTTGCCCTGGGAGGTGGGGGTACCCTTAAAGGTGTTTCCCACATTCCTAGAAGGAGATCCTGCAAGGAATGATGCAAAGGAAGCATTATGTTGTCCTTTGTTTTGGTAAAAACAGAGCCTTGTGCAGGATCATGTCCTGGAATAGGAATGGCAAGGGATCTTGCTATATCCAGGAGGAAACTCTGAAAAGAGGGATCCCAAACAGGAATCTCCCTTGGACAGGGTAGATCTAAAGAACTAGCTTGAGCATCCACAGAGTTATCCAAATATATAGGAATAGAAGATCCTGCAGAGTGCAGTGTGGAATGCTTAAAAGATGGTTGCTGGTACTGGCTGTCAGGAGCAGCCACCATCTTTACCACATTGTCCATGCCCGGTATCGACTCCAAGCTTGGTATAGAATGGAGCGATCCTGTTGAAAAAAGCATGGCAGGAGTTAACCATGATGCTACTGTGGGTACTGGTACCGATGTCAATACCGGTAGCGATGTTGGAGTCAAGCCCAACAAAGACATCGGAGCAGTCATCGGTGGCAGGTCAATCGGTACCGAGGTAACTGGAAAACTTTGGCCGTTATTCTCGGTACCGAAGCACCGGTATTGATCGGTGTCGGTACCAAAATCTATTGGTACACAGTCTTCTAGACTAGAGATCGATTCCAAACTCGGCATTGAGGGCAAAGAGCCTGATAAGCGAAGCATGGAAGGCACCGACCGTGAAGGTAATGAGGACATCGGTACCAACTTCGGTACCGTGTCTGATACCAGTGAAGGAAGGGCAACCCGTGGCAACTCAATCGGTGTCAGGGGAACCGAGAGTTGCGGTTCCGAATCATCGGAACCGAGCCTTCGGTACCGTCGAGAGCCGGTACCAAGGCGAGTCGTACCCAGTCCTCCAGACTGGAGATCGATTCCAGACTCGGCATCGAAGGAAGCGAGGCTATCGATGCACATCTGGAGGGTATCGACGTTGGTTGGAGTATCGGTGTTGGTACCGATAATGGAAAGTCAATCTGGAGGGTATCCACCGGTCCCGAAGGTACCGAGGACGCCAGATGACGATCCCTGGTGAGGAGTGTTTCATCCAACACCAGTGCCGATGCCGGGGTATCGGTACCGCTCGAAGTGGATGCCACCACCGTACACGGCTTAGGTATGTTCTGTGGGGGGTGAACCCCAGGAACAACCTGAAACCCCTTATAGGCTTTGGAGACCGAAGACTCCCGCCGGGGTTTAGAAGCCAGTGGGCCCTCGAGGGCAAGGCCAGAGCCGTCTACATGCTGTGCATGAGACCTACCACTCGAGGACTGGCTAGTCTTAACAGACTGTGGGTTACCTGATCCTGTGTGGACGAAGAAGGGGACGGTGCCCCGAAGTTGGAGGGCAACCGTTTATCGATGGAGCCTCGATATTGAAAACCTCTTCTTACCAAACTGTTGTCAGGACCCAAGCAGGTTAGACACCGATTTCGAGGGTCTAAAAATAAAGTTGTACCGCCACATTCTGAACATTTCTTGGAGAAAGTGTCTGGCGGTTCCATGAAGGAAAAAGAAGAGGCCTAAAAGGCCTAAGAGACCGTGGGACACTATGAAGAAAAAATATCCCGTGGAAAAGGAAACTTTTTCAAGAAAAGAAAACACCGGCGGTACCGGTGGCGTCGGGAAGATAGACGCGACCACAAGAAAACTAAAAAATAAAAACAATAATTTTCTGTGGTGACAGGAGGACGTCCTGCCAGCTCCGCGGAAAAACGAAAACTGAGGAGAGGCAGTTGGGAAAGGCGGGAAGGCAGCACGCAGGCGTGATGGGATGCTTCCAAAAGCTCTTGATTGGACGCTGGGAAGCGTTCCTGCGCAGACTCCGTCGGTACCGACGTACCCATCTGTGAAGATTCATTCCTGCTTGTTCCTGGAGATCCTCTTTCAATTGAAAGCAAGTTCTGCTACGAGGGGACATGGGATGAGGGTGAAGGGAGATAGATTCAGGAGTGATATGCGGAACTATTTCTTTACGGAAAGAGTAGTGGATCCGTGGAATAGTCTCCCAGTGGAGGTGGTAGAGATGAGGACAGTCACTGAATTCAAAAAAGCATGGGACCAACACAGAGGATCTCTAAAGGTAAAAAGGGGACTGTTGTAGTTGTTGATATGGAAGGACAGACTAGATGGGCCATGTGGTCTTTTTCTGTCATCATGTTTCTATGTTTCTATGATTTTAGGCTAGTCCTGAGATCCTTTTGACGACTATTTCCTGATGCCTCCTTCTTTTTTCCTTTTACTTTGTGGACTAACTTTTTGGATATGATATGACTTGATATGATTTGTTTGATTTTTCTTGTCTCAGTCTTTTTTCTTCATATTATAGTCATATAGTTCTATAATGTATATTCTGTCTTGGCTATATATTGAAAAATTAATAAATATTAAGAATAAAAAAGAGCCCTGTTTATAATTTCAGAATTAGTGAGAGTCTGATGATCAGGAAAGTTAATGCTGTGCTCACATTATTGCTACATCATCTTCAACGAAGTCTGGAATAATGACACTTAATCCTTGGGTACCTCATTTCCATTTATCAATGTCAGATTCTTGTCTACTTAAACCTTTCAAAATCATTCTTTTATTTTCTCCGAGATGATGGTAGAAGAACTCAAATTATGACAGACAGTCTTCAGAGTGGTTGATGCACCACCACTCTAGGTGAGCAAAACTCCAAATTGCATCATTAAGGATTTTGTAGCCATCAGTTACCTCAAAACTAGCAAAGCACTTTATGCATTTTCTGTGGCACTGGCACTTCATACAGTAGAGGGTTCCTTGCCCTGTAGGATGAATAAGGGTGATACAGTTGGTTGGCAAGTAGGTGATAAAAATATATGTAATCAATGTTTTGGCAGTTGGACGGGTACCTAGGACAACTGTCCTGCAGCGGTAGAGTCGTACTGGAAGGCCAATGTGTCTAGAATATTTTCTGTCTTCAGGCACAAAACTATCAACAAACTAATGCTAGTTTCTTGTGTAATCCAGGCCTTGTTGACCCAGTAAAATTCATGGACGGGCACCAGTGAGTACCAGCTACATTATAACAATCAGTCTCCCCTTGGTTTCCTTCACACCATATGCTGATTGCCGCAGACTTGGGAAACGGTTTTAAAATGCAACAGAAAATGTCAATGATGGTACCGATTTGATTCTGAGGTTTGCTGACACCATTTTGAAATATGGCACCATTGGGGCAAGAGTGACCATTACTTGTTTCTGGTTCACTCTGGACGCCTCGGGCAGGAGAAGTTCTATGTTCATAGGTATTTGTAGTTTGTATCTTGGCACATTTAGCTGGTGCGGGATGTGAAGCTGGAAGTCAGTCTGAAAACAGCACATGTTAAAAAATACCGAAAAAGGAATATTAGCAACAGAAAAAAATACCCCGCATGCCCCTGCTGTAGACAAGGGTATTCAGTTTGTTCAATGTAAACCGCACTGATGCAGAATAGCGCCGTATATAAGAGAATGTAAATAAAATAAATAAATAAATAAATAATGTGGTAAACTTCACCAGAACAATCTTGTGAATGAACTGAGCAAAATCCTCCACATACTGCTCTGCAGCCCCATGGACTGCTGAAAGCCCTTCGCCAGCAGTTGTCGGGAAACAAATACTATGGCAACTCGACTTTAGGAAGACGATCAGTAGAAAAGTTGCTTTTACTTTCAGTGTTCATTTCTCGGGGGTGGGGGAATCATCCACTGTCTTCTTTAGAACAGTCCACAGCACAGGAACCACTCATACAGATCCGAGTTCAAGTCAGAGTTCTGATAGCCAATGCAGTGTTCTGTATTTAGCCTTTCCCATTACAGCACCACGACAAGCAGAAAACGTCAAAATCTTGTCTTTTAGTACCATTAGCCAAACACCATTTCCTGGTTCAAGGTTAGCAATGCAGTTTGGATTTGTTGTTCTAACACTTAGGGACTAACCTTTGGTAACTATTAACACATGCCTGAGTGTGTGTTAAGCAGCATGTGCAGAAGCACGCTAACAGTGTGCATGAAGAACAGAGAGCGTGCGGTTAATTCCTTTGCTATCTGCTTAGTGTGCAATGGGGAGAGAAAGGGTAGAGAGTGGGGTTAATAACACGGATTCATTATCAAGGATGCCCTTAACTCCACATCAATGGGAGCTGTTAAGGGAGTTTGTGTTAAGTGCACGTTAGGGTTTGAATCAGTGTGGTATCTACTGGGAACATGCTGTGCACACCCTCAACTAGTCGTACACTCAACATGCAACACCTGGAAAATAATTATTAGTAATATTTAGCTCACCCTTTCCAAGGTGAGTTACAGTCAAATACAGAGGACTTACAGTCTTAGTCTGCATCCGAGGCAAGCAGTACCAGTGGGATTATGAACTCTGGTCTTTTTGGTCCCAGGTTGTTGCCCTGACCACTCTACTTCTTAGCAGCCATGTTCCTTGTGTGTAGATTTCATGGGTTTGCAGACTTTTAACCCTATGCTGTCACCATTTTCTTATCATTTCCGCCCCTTTTCAGTTGACATCACCAGTACCAGAGTTATCCAAAGACAAGTAGAGGAAAACTACGGATCAGTCTGTCCAGAGCAGCACAGGCAGTTGTGATTGTAGTGCAAACATTTAGTATCAGTTATACAAGAAAAGCTTTAATAAGAGCAATTCTCCAATTTGATTAGGACTATAATGAGTGGAGGAGTGGCCTAGTGGTTGGGGCAAGGTACTTCAGGCCGGAAGGTCGGGGGTTCAAATCCCACTAGAGGACAGCAACCTTGGGCTGGAAGGACTGGGATTTCTAGTCCCACAGGTGCTCCTTGTGGTCTTGGGCAAGCCATTTAACTCTCCATAGCCCATGTTCACTGTAAAATAGTTATCTCTAAGTTATAATGCCCTGTTCAATGTAATTTCAGTTTGTTCAATGTAAACCGCACTGATGCAGAATAGTGCGGTATATAAGAGAATATAAATAAATAAAATAATAGAGCAAATATTTTAACTCTCCCAATGCCCATGTATAAAGGGAAAGGAGCAGTGACCCCAGAAAATGTTTTGTGAGGTGTTCTATTTTTCATTGTACTGTATATTTTTCAGTGTAACAGAATGAAGTTGACCCTGCCTCAGGCATCGTTTTTGTGTATTTTGAGTATTTATTTGGTATTAAAGTTAGCTATTCATCATCCCAAACCCATACTCCAAGCAAGTTAGAGTTCAGGCATAGCTGTTAGGTCCCTGCCCCAGAGGCCTGCTGGTTTATCAGATCATCACCTTTCCATTAATTATAAGAAAACCGAGGTACTCTTTATAAACAGGGATCAATCCTCCCCTCCATCATCATTTCTGCTTAAAATGCTGACTTAGTGGTAAAACCAGAAGTACGTAATCTCAGTATTTATTTATTTTATTTATTTAAACAGGTTTTATATCCCGCTTTTTCCTTCAGTCAAAGCGGTCACAATACAATACATCACTGTACAGGTTATACAGAGGTGAGGGGAACATGTACCACTCTTCATTACATCAGAGCAGTATCAATGGGGTTATATCAATGGAGTTACACAACTTAGGGAATACAGTACAGTACATACACAGTACATACATCGCATAACTACACAGTATAGGTTATATCCTGGGTTATATTACATACCGTCTGCAAGGGGTGACAACCGGCCCTGCCACTGTGCCCCTCCAAAGGGCCCTTTGGCGTGGCCCTTAGGCACGGGCCCGCCAGGCGCAGGAACACCTGCTGGTTGCAGTCTTTTAAGTTGCTGCCTGGTGCGCCCTGATTGGGCCTTGGAGGGGGGAGCGGGAGGGGCGAGCAGCCCCCGCTTCCTCCCCCGATGTCTGATCGGGCAGCGTGGTATTCAGCGTGGTGTTCATTGAAGAGGCAGTTTCCTGCCAGTTGCAGTCTTTTAAGCTGCTGCCTGGTGCGTCCCGAATGGGCCTTGGTGGGGGGAGCGGGAGGGGCGAGCAGCTCCCGCTTCCTCCCCCGATGTCTGATCAGGCAGCGTGGTATCACCATTAAACATATTACCCCTCTTCTCAATTCACTTCATTGGCTCCCTATCCATTTCCACATCCAGTTCCTACTTCTGCTGACCTATAAGTGCATTTACTCTGCACCTCCTCACTACCTTTTCTCTCTTATCTCTCCTTACACCCCTTCTCAGGAACTCCGCTCTTCTAGCAAATCGCTTCTATCTGTGCCCTTCTCTTCTACTGCTAATTCCAGACTTCACTCCTTTCACCTTGCTGCTCTTTATGCCTGCAACAACTACCCGAGTCTGTACATCAGGCACCTTCTCTGGCCCTTTTCAAATATAGGCTAAAAACTCACCTCTTCGCTGCTGCTTTCGGATCTTGACTTACCTGACCTCCTTGTGTTTCCTTGCCATTCCCCCTAGATGTATGAAATGTCTACACCTACTGTGTTGTCTGTCTTGACTAGATTGTAAGCTCTGAGCAGGGACTGTCTCTTAGTGTCTGTGCAGCGCTGCATACGCCTTGTAGCACTATACAAATATTCAGTAGTAGTAGTGATCAACACCTTACACTTCAATCACATATAAGAAAAGTAACAAAAATCATCTGCAACAAGATGAGGGTCATTCAGTGCCTCAGGCCACTCCTCAGGTTTCATGATTTTAGAACCATCTTCCTAGCCTTGATATTCCCTCACTTTGACTTTTGCATTGCCATCGTTCAAGGTCTCTGCATCCTCTACAGCTTGTTCAACATACTGCTGCTCAAATTCTCCTAAGAGCACCCAGATCTAGCCACATCACACCGACACTAAAGGAACTGCATTGGCTACACCTTGTCATACCCGCATCAAATACAAAACCTTTGTACACACCTTTAAGGCCTTCCACAACTCAAGCTCTCAGTGCCTACAGAATTTACTGCAGAAACCTAGAGAAAACAGGCTCAGATGAAGCTCTGTAATAACATGCTCGCTCTACCCCATGAATTGACTACAAGAAACCAAATGACATGTGCATGCGCATTTTCTTTCTGTTCGTCTAGCATCTGGAACACTCTCCAGCAAGAAATTAGAACATCCTCTGACAGCACAACCTTCCGCCATCGCCTCAAAACCTTTCTGTTCAAAGAACACTGAAGGTATAACCTAAGCATTAATCCCTCGCAACTCTCTACTGGACATTTAACCTCCTAGTTCTCATGTTACATAGTACCCACTAGAGAACAGCAACCTTGGGCTGAAAGGACTGGGGTTTCTAGTCCCACAGGTACTCCTTGTGGTCTTGGGCAAGCCACTTAACCCTCCATTGCCCATGTTCCCTCCAAGTATTAGTGTATGTGTCTCATATCCCCTCGTGTTAAATGTATCCCCCAATTGTGTTGTAACCACTTTGATTGAAGGATAAGGTGGCATACAAAACTGTCTAAATAAATAAATCATACAGTATTTCTCACTCATTTCCGCCAGATTCAATGGTCATGTTAAACGTTTCCCTTCCCCTTTTATTACATTCCTTTATCTGCCAAAATATTTCCTCCCCCCACCCTAGTCTTAACAAGTTTAATATAAGTGTAACTGTAAGTAAACGATATTTTCCTGTCTCATTGTAATTTTGAAGTTACATTCCATGTAAATTGCCTTGATCTTTGGAAATACGGTATATAAATTTGTTAAATAAACACAAAAATGAATAAATAATTGAAGGGGCCTATTCAGTAAGTTGTGTCAGCTGTTAATGTGAGAATTAATGCACACAGAGTTAGCATGGCGCTGTCTTTACAGTCACGGAAAATAGCTAATGTGCACGGAAGCGTGGAATGGGTGAGGACTGCATCTTACAGATGACATGAAGATGGTGATTAGTTGGTAACTATCAACATGTCAGAATATGGAGGGCAGTTATATGCTTTGTACTTAAAGCACAATATGAAAAATAATTTCTATGACTAACTAAATGGGAAAATGCTAGGAACAGAGATGTTTTTTAGTTACCTGCACATTCAACATATGTTAGCTGCAAAATCTTAGTATAACTTAGCGAATAAGCGCCTAAATGGACGGGAAAATGACTTGCCCACCGTCGCATGAAGCATTTGTGAGAAGCAGAATTCGAACATTGACTTCTGTGGTTCTCAGTCCACTGTTCTAATCACTAGACCTCCCCAACATCCTCAGGCCCATCTGCAGGCAGAAGAATGAGCTCCTTAGAAATATCCTGCAAAATCCCTAAATGGATGCCAGGCCACCCCTCACCTCAGCGCCGCAGGCTAGAGATCAGTGGCAGGATAGGATTTTCCCTAAAATGATGGAAAGATTACAAGGCTTATCCTACAGAATTCTGTGCTTGGGGCAATGACAGGCACTGGAAAGAAATCAAAGTGGAAGACACGCTTGAAACGTCTGCAAGAACGTTTGCCCTGACATTTGCATGCTAGTTAGGCAAAGAGAACTAAAAGTGAACAATTTTCCTTTTGTAAAGGTGCTGACTGACGGAGCCTGTCTGCTTGGCATAACACCATGTTAATATTAAAATTACACATTGTGATTTCTTGTAATTAGACTTTTATTGTCAGTACTAAGAGTTTCAATGCCACATTGTAAACCGAGTCCATGATTTAGTGCCAATGCTACGCACTTGAGACTCTGAGATCCGTGGGATAGATACTTAAAAAATTCCCTCAAATAGCTCTTATCTCACTCATTTAACTCACTTTTACTACCTGCCAAAGGTTCAAGGGAGGGCACAATGAATTTTAGCTTTTGGGCTCTAATACCACTAATTAAATGAAGCACCATTTATAGAAAGATGAGACAAAATAAACATTAAATCAATTCTGCTTCCAGTCTGCAATACTGATCTGTGATTCTGTGAGATAGAAGAACTAATTGGCTCAGTCTAAGTCACTTGGTTTGCCCCAAGTAACTTGGTTTGCAGCTTGTCGTGCTGTGAGGGCTTGTGTGCATCAGTGATGCTGAGAGCTAAACTATCGGTAGTTTAACTACTGGCAGGGTCTCCCAAGATGGACAGGTCTCAGCTGAGATGCCAGACCAAGACAAACCACCCATCTGGGCAGCAGCAGAATGGGATAGTGTTGACGGCGGAGGATCACATTTCTGTGACAACGGCAACAACACCAAACTTAAACTGCGCGGAAGAAAGGCCCGGCAATCTACTTCTGTATCTTGCCATGAAAACCCAATGGATAGTTACAACAAAACAAATTGTGCTGTAGTGCTGGAAGATGAGACCCCCAGGTTGGAAGGCACTCAACTAGCTACTGGGGAAGAGATGAAGACTTTTCAGAGTAAAGCCAGCATTTATGATGTGGTTGGATCAAAGCCCTGGGGACATCTGACTGCTGATGTAGCTGCGCATGAAATGAGAGTCAGAAGCTGTAAAGATGTCTTACACATTAGAACATGGAACGTACGAAGCATGAACCAAGGGAAGTTGGAGGTGGTCAAGAATGAAATGGAACGTGTACAACTTGATCTGTTGGGTGTCAGCGAACTGAAATGGACTGGCATCGGGCACTTTGCATCAGATGATCACATGATCTACTATGCTGGAAATGAAAGACAAAGAAGAAATGGTGTTGCATTTATAATAAAGAAGGAACTTGCAAGAACTGTAATGAAATACAATGCAGTCTGCGAACGCTTAATCTCTATTCGTCTACGAGGAATGCCTATCAACACAACTATAATTCAAGTATATGCCCCAACAACAGCTGCAGAAGAGAATGAAATTGAAGATTTCTATGAACAAGTACAAGCTGAAATTGACAGAACATGCAAACAGGATATCCTGATAGTCATGGGTGATTGGAACGCAAAGGTTGGCAACAAAGAAGACAAAGTAGTTGGAAAATATGGACTTGGCAACAGAAATGAAGCTGGAGAAAGACTGATAGAATTCTGCAAGACCAACAATCTATTCATCTCGAACACCTTCTTCCAGCAACACAAGCGGTGACTGTACACATGGACTTCACCCAATGGATTGTATAAAAATCAAATTGACTACATCTGTGGAAGTCAACGATGGAAAAGCTCTATAACATCAACAAAGACAAAACCTGGAGCTGACTGTGGTACAGATCATCAACTATTAGTATGCAAACTCAAGCTAAGGCTGAAAAAGAGCAAACTACTCTTACTTATTGTAAACCGCCCTCATGTTTCGACAAGCAGTCAAGAAATCAGACGACGCATTGCTCTTGGCGGAATGGCTATGAAAGACCTAGATAAGATTCTCAAGAGCAGAGATGTCTCTCTCCATACAAAGATTCGACTTGTTCAAGCCATAGTATTTTCAATAACATCATATGGATGTGAAAGCTGGACAGTGAAAAAGATAGACAGGAAGAAAATTGATGCCTTTGAATTATGGTGCTGGCAGCGAATACTGTGTATACCATGGACTGCCCGAAGAACAAACCTGTCTGTACTAGAGGAGATCAAACCTAAGCTTGCTTTAGAAGCTCAGATGACAAGACTTCGACTTTCATACTTTGGACACATCATGCGGAGAGAGAGATCATTAGAGAAAGACATCATGCTTGGCAAGATAGAAGGTCAACGCAAAAGAGGAAGACCAGCAATGAGATGGATCGATACAATAACAGCAGCTACGGGTACCAGTCTGTCAACAATGAGCCGCCTGACTGAAGACCGAACACAATTTAGGATAGCTATCCAGAGGGTCGCCATGAGTCGACTCCAACTCGATGGCACTTAACAACAACAAGGTGGGCCGGAATATGCTCTAAGGAAAGAGAATTGGAAGCATTTTTCCCAAACTGAATGCTCGGAGCAAACATGGTCCGTCTACCCTCCCTGCTTTAGCATATCAATCATTTCTGATACCTCACCACAGTAAGGCTTCAGTTAAGCATCGTAGTCCTGGGGCAGGTAAAACAGGAACATCCATTGCCCCAAAAGAAACCTCTGCAGCCTGTGGCACAGAAGTCCTATTTAATTTCATGTATGTTTTGTCTTGTTGATTTGACTGTAAGCTCTGCACAGCAGTGGTGGCTTCTGGTATGTGCTAGGTGCCAGTATATCAGGCTAAAGGGAGGAGTGGTCTAGTGGTTAGGACAAGGTACTTCAGGCCGGAGGGCCGAGAGTTCAAGTCCCACCTGGGGACAGCAATCTCAGGCCGGAGGAACTGGGATTTCTAGTCCTATAGGCACTCCTTGTGGTCTTGGGCAAGCCACTTAACCCTCCATTGCCCATGTTCCCTGTAAGTATTAGCATATGTGTCTCATATCCCCTTGTGTTAAATGTATCCCCCAATTGACCGCTTTGACCCGGTGAAAAGCGGGATATAAATACAGCTAAATAAATAAATAATTGCAAGAGGCAGTCCAGGAGAGACTCACTGTCAAGATCAGGCTGAGCAATACAGAATTCAGCACCCCACCCTCCTTTTCACGACATCAGCATTAAATAGTTGTGTAAATACAGCAGGAAAAGAGATGGCTGAGGGATAATATGATAGAGGTCTATAAATTAATAAATGGAGTGGAACAGGTAAACGTAGATCGACTGTTTACACCATCAACATATAGAAAGACTAGGGGACATACAATGAAGCTACAGAGTAAACTATTTAAGACTAACAAGAGAAAAGATGTTTTCACTCAACGTGTAATCAAACTCTGGAATTTGCTACCGGGGGATGCAGTAAAAGCTGTTAGTGTAGCTGGGTTTAAAAAAAGGTTTGGACAAGTTCCTGGAGGAAAGGTGATAAACCGTTATTAAAGGGATCCCAGGAAATCCACTGCTTGACCCAATACAAGCATTGTGGCACCTGTGTCTTTTGGGGAAACTGCTAGGTACTTGTGACCTAGATTGGCCATTGTTGGAAACAGGATATTGGGCTTGATGGACCTTGGTCTGATCTCAGTACGGCATCTCTTATGTTCTTATGTTCAGCCGGGTAACGGAGACTGATGGTAAACAGACAAGAAGACTGGAAACCAAGTGAGGAATTTACTCGGCCCTGGGTTCGGTATGGATACTGCTGAACATCTGCTACATCATCAATCTCTGTGTCTCTGTGTCACATGGGCATCTTCGAGAGGAGAGCTGGGCATGAGTCATGAATCAGCACTTTTCACACACATCCTACTGTGTCTCATTACTTCCGCTATCCTGGAAGTTTATTCTTGCTTCAGTTACTTGGGAAGAATTATATCCTCTTTCACACGCACATATTTTCATGGGCTTATTCTATGAGAACAAAGATGAATGTTTTACAGAAACAGTTTTAGCAATGTAAATGATTCTCTTTTTAGCTCAAAGAATGTTAACTCTCAAAAGCTCACCAGAACGATTTCATTTGTCAGCCTTTATTTCCCAGTATGTTCAATATATCCTATGATGTAATAATCACTCCAAGGAAAGTCAAAGGTTTTGTTGGACAGAACACTGAGGTAGTCATTGATCAGCACCCTCCAATATGTCCTTTTTATTCTGTTTAAAGTGACTTAATAGTGCTCAATAGTGCAATAATATTTAAAAATAAAATCAATATTTAAAAATATTTTTGCACTATTGAGCACCATTAAGTCACTTAAAACAGAATAAAAAGGACATATTGGAGGGTGCTGATCAATGGCTACCTCAGTGTTCTGTCCAACAAAACCTTTGACTTTCTTTGGAGTGATTATTACATCATAACCACACTGTGTGAAAGATAATGTCAGTCCATCTTAAGTATTTTGGCACAATCACTACATTATCTACAAATAATGCCGAGTACAACATGTTGCAAAATAGATCCAAAAGCTCAGAGTCCATTATATTTATTTGTATTCACATTTAGTAAAGAAAATAAACAGAAATGTTTCCAAGGTCTAGAATACCAGCTTCAGAGTGGAAGAGGAGAATAAGAATATTTTGAGCATGTTGCCACGAGCAATGTAGTATTGCTGCTTCCCCAAGCCGGCATATGCTAAGTGAGAATGTTTGCTTAGGCTACAGTAACAGCAACAAAAAAAATGTTTGATTTAACAAGCAAAGATACTGCTAATAACTGGAATAAATAGCTTGCTCCACAATTTCCACAAAGGAAGCAATATCCCTCTAAAGGAACTCTGCTTGAATATTTCCCCTCATTGTGACTGAAACCAACTCAGGGAAACTATTTTAGTCTCACACAGGGGGCTTGTTGCTTGAAGAACGTCTGCACCATTGCCTCAGAAAGAATTTTGGTTCATATTATTGCTACAGGAGTAAAATGTACAAAAACAGATCCCTGAAAAATCAAATCATGATATTGGACGGACCATAAAGGGACTTATTTACGAACTTATGCTAACACAGTTATTAGTGTGGTGAAAATGCAGCACTAAATGCTTAGCATGTGATGAGGTGGGGACTGTGTGGAGAGGGAGCCCTGACTGCCCATCGAGGTTAGTGAGGACTTCGTTAGTGGGCACTAATCATGAATGTTGCAGTCAGCGCGAATGCACTTAGCATCACCTCAACAGGAGATGTTAAGTGCATTATGCTAATCGTGGTTACAGTTTAGTGCAGTGTGATGCTTCATCCTGTGGTAACTGCATGGGGACATGCTGTGAACACCTCCTATGCCAAACCTTAACGCACTTGAGTAAACATGCCCCAGAATGAAGTCTTCAAAGACTGGGACTACAGAAGATCTCACATATTGTATTGTCCAGCTACAGTATAAGAATATCATCTTTTCTTTATCTGCACAGCTCGATCTACAGTAGTTGTGAAAACATAGATTTGACAATGGAGAGTTCATGTATTATACAGCACTGGAAGAACTCCTACTTTATTGTATTTTAACCTAGTTTTCCTTTCCCCTATCTTGAGCTATAGGGACGAGGAGAGACTTTTATTTTTCCACTAGAGCTTGGCAATGCTGTTTCTTTGATTCAAGCTACTTTTGACAGATTTCTGCAGCGTGTGGTAGAGGTCAGTGCATTGGCCAAAGGCAGCTGCGTCCAGCAAGCACTTATCGTGGGGTGTATAGAGGTCACCATCTTCCGGGACAGCCGTGTGAGACAATCTGCGCTGTACATTAGCCTAGTTCTGGAGACAGAAGTGTTGCTGGCCAGGTTAAATGGGGAGAAATGCCTGTGCACCCCCCTTTGTGAGGAAGCAGTGGTGGATCTAATCTTTCATGGGAACTGGTCCGTCTGGAAGACATAGGAGGAAGACCTCCTAGTCTGGCTAAACCTCCAATAATGCTGTGCAAATCTCTAAGGGTGGCCATTGTTTCTATGGGAACGTATTTATCTCAGCTTTTGGACAAAAAGATCAGGTTTAGCATTATGAGCAATCTTAGTAGGACAAGGTCTCAGAGGATCAGTTGGAGGAGGTTCAAACTTCTATAGTGACTTTGATTAAAGATCAGCTAGTCACTCATAAGAAATTTGAATATTTATTTGAGGAAGCGTAATATATTACAAAAGGATGACAAAATGTCACTAGGGGAGGGGGCAGGAAAGAATGGAGAAGGGAAGGAGGTGGGGTAGGAATACAATAACTTTGAAGGAAGTATGGGGAAGGAAGTCAGCAGACGACCAGTGGGGTCTGACTTGTGGGAAAGGGGAAGACATGGGGGAAAGATGGGAGATCAGCTAGGAGAAGGAAGGACTGGTGGCTTAATCTTCAGTTTGGCAGCTCTTATTTAGTTAATCCCATTTCACAGTTTAAGAAAGGCTTCTTCTTTCTTCCTACCTGCTTTGGAGAACAGGACTTTTGCTTAAGAGGAAATGTTGACAATGCTCTACCAGCTTTCCACTTCTTTCAGGCTCTAGACTTTTGTTCTTTAAAATAGTTTCTGTTTCGGGGTGGAGTCTTTCCAATATGGCCGCAGAGTGTTTCCTTTGAGCAGATGCCTAAGAGGAAAGGAAAGTTGAGGGCTGTTCCCTCTGAGCCCCAACCATCCAGTTCTGGTCCTATGGACCGTTTTGTTAAGATACCGGAGGATAAGAAGAAGGAGATTAGAGCCGGCTTGGCTGCGCCTAGCACAGAGACTCAGGAGCTTTCATCGGTTTTGGAAACATCTCTCTCTCCTGCAGCGAGGATTCCACTGCCACGCCCAGCTGC
Source organism: Ichthyophis bannanicus (assembly GCA_033557465.1). Lineage (NCBI taxonomy): Eukaryota > Metazoa > Chordata > Amphibia > Gymnophiona > Ichthyophiidae > Ichthyophis > Ichthyophis bannanicus. The sequence continues at coordinate 10,757,227 of CM066038.1, read as the reverse complement.
TCTGGACCATGCCTCAGCTATAGTGCCGCCACCCTCCAAAGAGGGGATGCCGGTTGCAGAGAGGGTGTTGGCTGAGAGTTCGGTTTCACTGTCCCCTGATATTCTCAGGGAGGCTTCGGGTGGTAGTTTGACGGTGACTACTCCGATGAGGCTGGGAAGTTCTTCCCCACAGTTGGGTTCAACCCCGTTGCAATTTGATCCCCCTCCTCTGACTCATCCTAAAGTGTTCACTTTAGAGTCTATCTGGGAAGTGATTGCCACTCTTTCAACTTCAATCAATTCACAAGCTGCATTGTTAACGTCTCGGGTCCAGGAGAATATTGCCAATATCCAGAAGAACACTGAATGTATTGAAGCGGCTATGTCTACATGTGAGCAACTTAAGGTACAGAACAGTACTCTTGGTTTACAGCTGGAGAGGGTTTCTGATATGCATTTGGCTTTAACTAAGGAGAATGGGATGTTGAAATACAAACTGGAAGTGTTAGAAAATGCTTCCAGGGCATCGAATCTTCGTGTTCTTAACTTCCCACAACTTCCTGACGTTACAGCTTTGGATATGTTTAAACGGTATATGCAGGGGATTTTGAAGGTCCCTGCTGAATTGATTCCACCTTTGAATAAGGTTTACTACCTACCTCGTGGGAAAAAAAATGCTGAGACCTCAGTGGCGGTATCTATAGTGAACTTTAATGTTCTGGATGTAACTGGCTTGCTCGAGGACACTGGGGGGGGGGGGGGGAGTTTCCACTCCTTTTTCTTCAACACTGTTAGTTCAATGTGCTTTAGTTACTGATAATGATTGCCTTCTAAAAATGTTTTTTAAGAAAAGATTAGAAACCTTTTTGGGTTTTAAATTATTGATGTTTCCAGATTTAGTTAAGGAGACCCAGAGGAGGAGAAAGCAGTTTTTGCTTTATAAAGCAGGGGTGTTAAACATTGGGGGAACCTTTTTTCTTAGGTTTCCTTGCAGGTGTCTAGTAATTATCAAAGATGTTAAATATATTTTCTCTGATCCTAGTGATTTAAATGCTTTTATTAATGCTAGACTCCCTGCTATTTCCTCGCCAGAGTAATTGTGTAATATCATTGTACTCCCGCTAATGGTTTGTATCCTGGGTCCTTTGTAGCTATATTGGTTTTCATGATGTTATGAATGCTAGTTGATATACTCTTCCAAAGTCTCTGCTTTGGTTTGATGTTTTCTTTTCTTCCCCTCGAATTTTGGATTACAACAGAGCATACTTAAATGTATTTTCTTTTTACTTTTTCTTCTTTTTTTATGTTCTTTGTATACTCTGTATTCTTGCAAGGAAATTTTGTGTTTCTTGCTGTTTTGTTAAAAATTGCATAAATAGAAATAAAAAAAATATATATATTTTCTGTTTCAAACCATTGGCAGTGAAACATTCAGTCTTGGGCTATCTACAGTCATTTGAAGAGTAATTTTATAACAGGAAATTTATAACAATTTCAAAAGACCTGATTATTTAATCAAGGCAACATAGGTGTATGTGTGTTATTATAAAACAGGCCCCAGACCTAGCACTAGTGTGGCACAAATACTCTTGAAGGAACGTATACCTGCTACAAGGTAGGTGCAATTATGTGCATGTACTCTTGGGGGCACTGTCTCCAAATGGGTGAGTTTTGCACATACAATCACAGCTATGAACCTCACTCCTAAAATAGTGTGTGGGGATTATGATCTGAGTATCTAAAATGTACTGCTAACACTCATTGTAGTATGTATTTCATGAAGTATGATCATACCTTAAAATCCACCCAGATGTCACGCCCGGGAATGTCTACGTGCTTGTATGCACCTATGCCCTCTTTGGTACATGTAAAACACGCTTTGCACATGGACACGCTTTCGAAAATTCCCCTCGAAGCTGAATGATTATTTATTTTGTATTTAGTTCTTACCTTTCCAGTAGGAGTTTGAGGTGAGTTTCATTCGGGTACAGCAGGTATTTCCCTGTCGCAGAGAGCTGACAATCTAACAGGCCAATGCAGAAAGCTTGTGTGGCCTTTAAGCACACATTATACCACGTTTAAGCACACTTTACAGCTTTTTGAATGCAGAAAACAGAAGTAAACCCCTGTGGAAAAACTAATGCCCAATTAACGCCACGTGTATTTAAATGCATTTTAATATATTTTAATCAGCTGCATGGTATACAGATCATGGTACATCTGATGCAGAGACACGTAGATGATTTTGGAACCAACCATAGTGCCAACATTTTTACTTCAGGGTCTGAGGTGACTTAAACCTCTACCACATGTCTGACGGTATTTTGATGGCACCGAATGCTTTCCCCGATGCCTAGATCATCTTCTTCTCAGATGATTAGGCAACAGGCAAAGACCCTGATACCATCAAAACACTGTCAGGGGCCATGCCCGACAAAAAAGAATCCTTGGTGGTCTAGTGGCCCCTGTACCCCCCACACATTAAATTTAAAAAAAAACTGGTGGTCTAGCGACCCCTAAATGGGAGCACTGCCTATGCACGCCCACTCTGCATCTGCCATCTTGAAAAATGGCGGCATCTGGTCCCGTGCGGTGCATCCTGCCACAATCACACCGATGCCATCAAAATGATATCAGGGCTAATATGCAAGTTAGCCATGCAGTGCACAGAAAGCAAGCCAAACTCGTGCAAGCTTCTTGTGTGCATGTGTTTGGCTTGCTCTCCCAGTTTAACGCTGCAGTAGCTCATTTGCATGCACATGGTTAACGTGGGGGTATTTGCATATCCAATCCTTCCTGAATTGCACGTAAAAAAATTGCTTCAGCTTGGGTCTAGCACTGGCTTTCTGCATCGGCCTGTAAGTTTGTACCTGAGGCAACGGAGGGCTAAATGGCTTGTCCAAGGCACATCAGTGGGATTGAAACACCGGTCCTTTTGGCTCCTAGACTGTTGCCCTAAGCACTAGGCTCCGTACGAGAAGGGACCAGGTCCCAATCCCAGTATCTTTTTAGATGACTTCAGGTTTTTGAGTTATGAACCATTACTAGAAATTTGCAAACCAAGAACTGATATGGCCTTGCAAAAACCTAAATTAGTTTATTACCTCAACTGATTAAGGAACAGAACAGTTTGATTGTGGATTGCAGTCCAAAAATACAAATCTAAGATTATGGTTACAACTTTACTACTGACATTCCCTTTTCTGTCTCCAGTATCCAGGAAGGACTCTTGCAGGTTTCATCTATTTACTGTAACTATGCAGCTCTCTGGCTGGCAGACAGAGCCTCCTTAGAGAACAGGCAAGCTGCCAATTCTGCTATTTCAGCCAAAGAATTCCAATCCAGGGGCCTATTAACCTTGGCAGGAGAACTGCAGAGGCCTTCCTAAAGTTACCCTTCTGCTGCAGCACAGCCTCTCAAAGGAATGCTTCAGGGTCATCATGCAAATGATACAGAAATTGCAAAGCTAGAAATGATTTCAGAATCATAGGACTTTCCAGGTATGATAGGAACGTGAGACATCAAGAGTTCACAGTTCACCAAAACTGCCAATCCAATAAAGAGAAATAAATATTATTGGGGGGGGGGGAGGTAAAAAGAGCCTTGCCTCTTGAAAAGACACAAAGGTGGTCATCACGCTTTAAAATAAAAGGAAGCATGTTACCATCCCCCCTCCTCTTCCCCCTCCCCAGTGAACATTCACCTTCAGACTGTACATAGAAGCCATACTTCTTAAGACCTTAATGGTCTAACTGGCACAGAATCCACAAGAGATTACCCGTGTGCCTTTAGCCACCTTCAACATTTCAGCAAGCCTAGGAGACACATTAAAATAAATATTTTAACAAATGTCTAAAGCAAGTAGCTATTAGAAATAGAAATATGAGGATTTATCTTATAAAATGCATTGAAAGTTAACACCTTAATAGGAAATGTAATAGTCAGGAATTCCAGGAGCTGTTGTGGAGATGCAGAATGGGATTTCCAGTAGTTGTGTAGTGATTCTGCGGTACAGTTATCGGCAGAGAAAGAAAGGATTTTCATAAAAATCATTACTGAACGTGTGCTGAAAAATTAGCCAGCTTTAATATTCTGAAATTAAGGAGCAGGTAGATAACAAGGGAACAGGAAAGGAGCTGGATGGGAGAAAGCATGATGACATCATATGGCATGAACTACAGCACCCGCTTATTCAATATCTTTAACCCCCATTCAGCATGCGGTCTATTCTGAAGCATGAATAGCGAGGCTGGACGACCATTTATTATTTATTTATTTAATTGCTTTTCTATACCGCACTATTTATTATCAGCGCGGTTTACAGGAAACTTATTTGTGTAAAGAGGGCATTTCAATGCACTTACAATAAACAGGGTAAATAAACATGGATAACAGGTTAACAGGTAAACAACTATTTACAATTTAGTATGCAGGCTTGTACAATTCTCGTTAGTAAAGTTGATACGACAATGACATTCTGTAAATTAAATAGAGGTGGGTTCAGAAGGTAGAGGTGTTGTGGGCATGGGGCTCGTGTGGAGAGAGTTGGACATGATTGAAGGTGGCTGAGAGCTGTCATTTGAGATGGAGAAGTACTGGGTAAATAGGTGACGTTTCAACGCTTTCCTAAATTGAAGGAGGTTGTTGATGGCGCGGATGTCAGGTGGGAGAGCATTCCAGCAGGAGGGTGCGTAGAAGGCAAAGGCATGGTTGCTCGTAGTCTTGGAGCATTTAATGATAGCTTTGGGAAGGATGAGAGTGTTAGTAGCAGCTGACCTCTTCATCCTGTTGGGGGGAGTTATCTGGACTAAGTCAGAGAGGGAGGTGGACGTGCAGTTATGGATGGCCTTGAAAGTCATTGTTAGAATCTTAAATGAAATCCTGTAGTGGACAGGGAGCCAGTGTAGGTGTTTTAGTATGTGGGTAATGTGTTCCATTCTAGAGGCTGCAGCGTTCATTGCCAACTGTAAAGGATGTAGGGTGCTCTTCGGAAGTCCGTGCAGTATGGAGTTAATGTGGTCGAAATGAGGCATTACTAGAGCTTGAAATACTGTTCTGAAGTCAGTCGGGTCTAGCAGTTGTCTAATGTGGCGCAGTGTTCGGATTTTATGGTATACTGCCTTTACCATATTAGATATCTGCTCCTTCATATTGAGTTGTTGGTCAAGGATGATACCAAGGTATCGTATCGTAGGTTTGGTGAAGAGTTCGGCATCACGCACTTTTATGGATGATGGTGGAGTGAATGCTTGGTCTCTGCAGACAAATAGGACTTCCGTTTTCTTGAAGTTTATTTTTAGCTTCTGAGTGTGTAGCCAGTCTGTAACCGCGTCGAAGCATGAGGACAGGCGGGAGAGATCTGGGTGCTCAGTTGATATTATTGTGTACATCAGAACGTCATCAGCGTATATTAGACAGTTGATGTGGAAGGATCTAATGATAGCGCAGATGGGTTGCATGTAAACATTAAAAAGAAGTGCTGAAAGTGAGGACCCTTGTGGTACACCCTTCGCTTGCAGGAATGGATCTGATCTTGAGGGGCCGGAGCGAACATGCTGCCATCTTTCATTTAGATATGATGTGCACCATGATAGCGCAGTGCCGTGAACTCCCTTCTCAGCAAGGCGGGAGAGAAGTAGGTCGTGACTGACGGAGTCGAAGGCAGCTGCGATGTCTAGGAAAATGAGAGCGAAGGCTTGCCTGAGGTTGTCGATACCTACAGTTAGGGTGTTAAATAACGTGGTTAAGAGAGTTTCAACCCCATGTGACTCACGGAACCCATGTTGGCAGGTGTCCAAGGGTGAGTTATTTTCAATGTGGTGGTCTAGTTGTCGTTGGACTATTTTTCCATAATTTTGGCTAGGAACGGGATGCTTGATATTGGTCTTTAGGAGTCCATTTTAGCAGGGTCAAGTCTGTTGTTTTTGAGCAGGGGTCTGATTGAAGTTTGCTTCAGGCTGTTGGGGAAGGTTCCGGTCAGGAAGGAAGTGTTAATAAGATTGGTAAGGAATGGGCTGAGTTCAACACGTAGTGTTTTTATCCATTGTGCTGGGCAAGGATCATTCGGTGCCATGGTGGTGTTTATGCTGTTGATTATGTCTTGGAGTTCTCTGGTGGATGGGGTTATGAATGTCGTGAGCATTTGATGGGTGCCGGCTAAATCAGAGGTTAAGGTGGAGAGGGGGAGCCACCCGGATTTGTCATCCAGGACAACGGTATCGGAAGGTACGTTGACCTGACTGGTTTTGGTTCGGAGGTATTCGGCATATTCTTGGGGGTCAGGATGGTTAGGTTGGCTGGGGGAAGGTTCTTTTGCTAGTGAGCTGACAATGTTGAAGAGATCGTGTGGCCTATTCAATGATTTGTGCAGCCTTTTAGCGTAGTATTGTTTCATGTTTGTTGAGACTGCTGCACGATGTTTAGCTAGTTGAGTAGTGTAGGCTTCATGATTCTCAGTTGATCTTGAGTGCCTCCAGCGCTTTTCGAGATGTCTGAGCAGTTGTAGAGACTTCTTCAACTCGGGTGAGTACCATGGTGCTTTTGTTCTCCTGCGAGGTTCTCTGGTGGAGGGTAGGTCAATTCTGGCATCTAGGTTTGAGTTCCATGCTGCAATCACATCATTGAGGTTCTGTTTAGGTGGGTTAAGGAGAAGGTGTGCTTTTTTCAGGATTTCATCTTTGGTAAATGGACGGAAAGACTTATGCATTGAGGCATAAGATTTGTCTGAGGACTGGGGGATGGTGGGCTCAGGGCATCCTGGTATTGAGAAGTTGATTAAGCTATGGTCAGACCAGGGTACTGGGCTTATAGTAATCTTAGGGTCATAGGTGGGGCTAAGAGAAGTGGGCGGTGCAAAAATCATGTCAAGCGTGTTTCCCTTACCATCCCTGCTATTTGCCCCCTGCCATCCCCAAAGGCTCCCATATGAATAAGGAGTTTCTATGGGGAGGTTAGATGGGGACAGGAATGTGGCAGTATGGAGGCAGTTACGGCAGGAAGTGGGAAGTCCGCGGCCCCGGACATACAGGGCCAATTCTGATGTCAGCCCTGTATGTCCGGTGCTGGCAGACTAGATGGGGAACTTATTCCACCCCCCTAGACATCGGGGGACAGCAGGCTCAGGCAGCAAAGGGGTGCAGGAGATTCCCCGCAGCCCGACCTTGGCCATGGAGGTTGGGCTGCAGGGAATGAAGAAAGTGATCGGCGGCCATGGATCGCAGCTCCTGAATGGAGCCTGATTGCGTTAGCCGGGCAGAGGCCTGTATATGCAGGTCGTTGGGAATCGGGTCCTGGCTTAGACACGGTTCTGATCCCGTGGAGGCTAGCGGTGTCCCAAGGGATCAAAATCCCATTTACCTCTGTGCATCCGGTTCTGACTGGACACAAAGCGGGCCAGGACATACAGATTGGAATAGGCCTCCACGTTAAGTAAGTTATCTGTACCCTTCTGTTCTATGTAACTGTGACTCACTTGAGCTTGTAAACCGCTTTGGTCTAAAAGTGGTATATAAAACCTGGTAAATAAATACGGTTTCTTTCCATTTCAAACTAACAAAAAGATAGGGGCATGCAAAAATAAGCTGGAAATAGATTTCCCATGCCACAAAAGTTGAAATTATTAGTCCCTAAAATTTCGGGGGAAACTTTTAACCACTGTTAAATTACAAAAACTTGAACTATTCAAGATTTTTAAAAATCTGTATAGTCAGGCATTCAAAAGTGGCATCTCTAAGAAGCAATGTGCCCGAAAAGGGCATCTCTACATTTCAAAGCAAAGATGAAAGTGCTGGTCGCCATTACTTCAAACGACATCCTCTGCCCGGCCTCTAGCACAGGGACAATGCAAAGAGAATCTAGAACTCAAACCATGAGAACTGAGCTAACACGGAGCATCTCTATAAAGCCCAGTTATGTTGTGCATCAAAACAAAGGCAAAATCATTGGTCCAAAGTTCACCTATTGAAAATTACAAATTTATACTTTATATGTATTATTTACCTCACATTTCTCCAGGAGTAGTTAAACAGCCATATACAGTGGGTATTGCCCTGTTCCTGGAGAGCTTACAATCTAAGTTTGTGTCTAAGGCAATGGACGGTTCAGTGACATGTTCAAGGCCACAAGGATTTGCCGGTGGGATTGTGAACCCTGGTCGCTTTGGTTATCAAGCTGCTGCTCTGACCACTAGACTACTCCTCCATACCTGGATTCGAGTCAATGCAAGGTGACCAGTAGTTTATTTTTTGTCTTTCAGTTTCTCCTCTTAGTTGATGGTAAAATATTCAAAATAAGACAAAACATTTCAGCTGACAGCCTACAACCTCTTATCAAAGTTGACCCTTGCACCAGACCCAGAAGAAAGGGAGCCACAGACACCATCACTACCCCAAAAGAATTTGCCAAATCAAGACGGTACACTTCAAAAAGAGCACTGTCCCTGGTGGCACCCACCCTGTTGAACTCTCCACCTGATGATCTGAGATCAGCCACGGACCTCAAAGACTTCAGAAAGTTGATCAAAACAACATTCTTCTTGGAACACTACAAGGATCTCACCTGAACCAGACTCTGCCCTATCCAATCCTGCAACCCATACGAACAGAACTGTATATAGACCTGTACATAGATCAGTTGTATATAGTTCAAATCAATCTCTCACACCCCTCCCACACCACTCATGCTGATGTTTCCACTGCATGTTTGCACACTACAACCCCCTCTTGATTGTTTGAAGTGCTAACTGCTTTGATTTAATGATAAAGCGGTATATTAAATCCAACTACATAAATAAATAAAATACAGGCACATTCCTGAAAAAACCTACACTTCGCCTCACTGGAGTATTAGCTGTTGTTGTTGTTAAGTGCCGTCGAGTCGGAGTCGACTCATGGCGACCCTCTGGATAGCTATCCTAAATTGTGTTCGGTCTTCAGTCAGGTGGCTCATTGTTGACAGACTGGTACCCGTAGCTGCTGTTATTGTATCGATCCATCTCATTGCTGGCCTGCCTCTTTTGCGTTGACCTTCTATCTTGCCAAGCATGATGTCTTTTTCTAATGATCTCTCTAATGGAGTATTAGCTAGTTTTTTGTAAAGTGGAATTTTTTTTGTGAGGCAGTTGCAGCGGGCTATTGCTGCTGGCCTAGATTCAGAGAGCTCTCCCCTCGTTCCACCATCCCAATGCTAAGGAAGAATGTTAAAGATTCTGGGGCAGGAATGATTCAGGATCACTTCCAGGGTTAGAACCTTTGTGGGTGATTCAGGGGTTGGGGGAGGGGGAAGGGGGAGAGAGTGCCCCACCACAGGACCAGTTCCTTAGCTTTAGAAGAGGGCTTCTTGGAGAGAGTCTAGGGCTTTCTAGTGGGGGTAGAGATTTTATTCTGTTTGAGACCTGAACTGGGCAAATGCAGGCGGGACAATGATCTACTAGTCTACCCATAAATGAAGGCCATGGGAAGTCTCTGACATGGGTCCAGTGGATGCTTTAGACACATGACACCACTGCTTGAAATGGGGGATTTTACTTAAATATTTCACGTATCGTCACTGCCAGGAATGTACAAATTTCCCAGTCTTAGAAATGTGTGAAAAGTTTATTTTAAAGTTTAGCTATGAGTAAAGCTGAACCCAGTAGATGAGTAGTCTAGTGGTTATAGCACAGGATTTGAAACCAAGAGATCAGGGTTCAGTTCCCACTAGCACTACTTGTAACCTTGGGCAAATCACCTAACCCTCCATTGCCTCAGAAGAAAACCCTGGAAATCTAATTCTGGTCACACTGCCAAGAAAACCCAAGAACTGCTGGGTTGCTAGGAGTCAATATTAACTCCAAGATACATATTATATTACATTTATTTATCATTTATTTATTTGTTGTTAATTTTTATATTGCTCCTTCCCAGGATCAGGGGCGGTGTAAAAAGGAACAACATTTCTACATAGAACACAATTTAACATGATGAGGTTGTAACAGTTGTAACTATGTACAAGATAGGATTGGTACTTAAAGGATAATCAACTTACAAAACTATGTACACTTACAGCAGGCAATATTGTTTAGAGTTGGTGTGGTGAGGGTGTCATTGTGAGGGTTGTATTTGTGCTGTTTCGTGGGGCGAGCCAGCATCTTCTATATGATCTCCGAAATGTTAGTTCTTTTCTGAACAGTTTCATTGAAGATAAACCGTGAGCTCATTTGTATCCACAGATACATTTCAATGAAAATGGTCACCAACACACACTATTTCTTTTCTATGGTTACTGAAGAAACCACATTGAAAGTCATCAAGAATTGAATTGTCATCTAAAAACTCAACCTGAAAGATATATTTTTCAATAATTTTGTTCATTGAATGTAAGTTGGAAATCAGCTGATGGAAATGACGGAAGCATCATAAATATGAAACGACCTAATGGCATAAACTAAAATAGTTCTCGATGCATTTTTAATTGGAAGATGCTCTTTTCAAACAAAGTGGATATAATGCTAAAATTTCAATAAATACAATCTGAAGAAAAGAAAAACCAAGGGGGAGGAAGTCTTCAAAGCAGTAAGCTAAGCATATATGTTCTGGGGATGAATTTTATTCAGTCTCTTTCCAAATTGAGAATTCAAAGTGTTTGCTCATAATAGATTTTTCCTTCATACTATATATCAAAGGTTGATGGACTTTGATTTTTGTTTGGAGAAATCTAGAGAAAGTTGTGGTTTGGGGGCATTGTTCCATGATCTATCTCATGAGAGTAATATGTTTTGGTACAAGAAGAATGCTGATGATCACCAGAAGTTTGGGAAACCACAGCAGTGATAATGGTGACATTGTAGGTTGATTTATAAGAGAAACCAACCTTCTACCAGCCCGTGGCCTACTGTTGCCAATCAATGTGCACTCCACTGTCCTATAGCAGCCTATAATCTATTGCATCTCATGGCGTGAGAATACAGGTGCCTTTTCAGTATGGCAACAGCTGCTTAATTTTTTTTTTTCAGTTGTGCAAAATAAGAGTGTTATGTGCAGTTTTAGTCACCACATCTAAGAAAGATATAGTGGAATTAGAAAAGGTACAGAGAAGAGAGACAAAAATGGTAAAGGGAATAGAAGGATATTCCTACGAATAAAGGCTTAAAAGGATAGGGCTCTTCAACTTGGAAAGGTTCAACTAGGATAGGTCTCAAATAGGATAAAATCTGCCCCCCCCCCCACACTTGAAGCCTTATGCTCCAAATCTAGCCCTCCAAGAAATCCTCTTTTAAAACTAGGGTATTGGTCCTGCGGTGGGGCCCTCTCTCCCCTCCCTCAATCCCCGAATCACTCACAACGATTCTAATCCTGGAAGTGATCCTGAATCATTCCTGCCCTAGATTCTAGCATTCTTCACTGGTATTGGGATGGAGAAGCAAGTGGTGGGGGCTCTGAATCTAGGCCAGCAGAAATAGCCTGCTGCTACTGTTGCACATAAATCATCTGGCACTGAACGCATTGTACAAACTGAAATTACATTGAACAGGGCATTAGAACTTGGAGATAACTATTTTACAGGGAACATGGGCAATGGAGGGTTAAGTGGCTTTCCCAAGACCACAAGGAGCACCTGTGGGACTATAAATCAATGAATGAAGTGGAACAGGAAAACGTAGATTGATTGTTTACTCCTTCAAAATGTAGAAAGACTAAGGGACATGCAATGAAGCTGTAATGTGGCACATTTAAGACAAATTGGAGAACATATTTTTTCACTCGACACACAGTTAAGATCTGGAATTCAGTGCCAGATGATGTAGTAAAAGATGTTGGTGTAGATAGGTTTTAAAAAGGGTTGGGCAAGTTCCTGGAGGAAAAGTCCATAAACCATAATTCAGTAACCAGAAAATTATTAGCTCTACTCTTCAACTTAGAGATTGTAACTTTCTAGTAGATCAGCTCTGAAAAGTGATCGTTGAAAACGTTTGTCATAAACCATAATTAGCAAACTGGTGGGAATCCACTTCTCACCCCTGGGGTAAGCAGCATGGAATCGGTCTACCTTTTTGGAACCTGACAGGTGCTTGTAACCTGGATTGGCCACTGTTGGAAACAGGATTGTGAAACAGTAAAAAGGTTTGATGGACCATTGGTCTGACCCACTATGGCAAATCTTATGCTCATATGCTCTTAAGATTTCAAAGTTGAGAAACCTCAGTAATAGCCTCTTGAAGTAAGCCGTCATTTTGTCATCACTTCTGCCTCTTTCAAATATTTATTTGGTCTAATGTTGTTGTTTTTTAATTTTCTTCATATATCCTTTTGATAATGCCATCTATTTGTCATCACTATTGTATAATCATGGTGAAACCAAGTCTGGGGTATTCACAACAGCCACAATGGCAACAGACATTATCACAGTATCACACTGATTATGCCCTGGTGTGCATAGTGCCAGATGAACCTTGCAATACACATTTTTCATAGCTAGGGGTCCATTTTTATCCCCCACTGACTCGTTACATTTAGTAACTTAAATTCACAAGGTGACTAACAAAGAGGTAGATAGAGAGGAATTTCTGGAGCTGATTTATAACTAGCCATCTAAATTTAACTGCTGAATCCTGTTCACATAAAGAGAAGACCTATATCTAACCAGTTATATTTTGTTCACCTAGATTTAGGTGAATCTTCAGTCAAAAACTTAGCTGATTATTTATTTAACATTTCTTATATACTGCCTTTCATGATATCAAGGTGGTTTACATTGAACAAACTGAAATTACATTGAACAGGGCATTAGAACTTGGAGATAACTATTTTACAGGGAACATGGGCTATGGAGGGTTAAGTGGCTTGCCCAAGACCACAAGGAGCACCTGTGGGACTAGAAACCCCAGTCCTTCTGGCCCAAGGTTGCTGTCCTCTAGTGGGATTTGAACCCCTGACTTTCTGGCCTGAAGTGCCTTGTCCCAAACATTAGGCCACTCCTCCACTCAAGATTAACTTCCACTGAGAATCCACATAAAGCTCATTTGATTTTTTTAAATTGATCCAATAAAATCTATAAAGATTAATCAAAAAATCCTCAAATGATAGGGAAGATGGAACCTGCAGAGGTCACATAGTTCATACCCTTTGACTTCAAAAAGATTCATTATATCATAGATCATCTAGTGAAATGTTGTCTAACCTGCTCTGAAAAAAGCCTTCAGTTTTGGAGATTCTACATCTCCTCATCATTCCAATATTCGTCACCCCCACTTTTAGAAAAGACAGGTTACTAGGAAAAACATACAATATTGGAGTCCAGAAGAGTACTTTGGATAGTATAACAGTATGGCTAGGAAAGTCAACTCGGATTGAATTCAAGTTACCTTCAAAGGAAGGCCTCCGGTGTGTAAGCATTTATTGCTATAGCTAGGATTAAATCTGAGCTGGCTGAACTTGGCTCACCTCATCAACATTTTACCGAGTTCCATCTCTGCTCTTATTCCCATGCTTGGCATGGCTCACAAGTCTGGACAAGGGTGACTAATGAACTAGATACTGACCTGAAGTATTTCTGCAGTAGGAATGCCTGAAAAGGTCATAAGTTAAGTATGGGGAGCTGCATAGGCTTGGATCAAACAAATCTTCCCTCTTTTCCTACGGCGCCTGGAGAACTGGGCAGAATTGTGTTAAATGTTTCCATGACTTGCAACGCTAAAGCTATTCAGACATTTAGAATTTGTTTTGTGACCCTCCTTGTCAGAGTTGATTTGGAAAAAAAAAAGTCAACAATTTCAACTGGGCTTTTGCATATCATTAGTTTAGAGGGTGACATGATTAGTCCTGAAGCTCTGAAAGGTATCCTTAACTTAAAAATCAGTAGACAAAAATATAACTAGTAATTTGATCAGCTTTTGAGATTGTTGGCTTCCTTTTGGTACTGAAAGAATAAATTATGTTGTTCTCATAGTGTCTGGTGCCATTTTGAATAAACGTCTTATTTTGGTAACAATTTTAATTGTGGTTGGGAGAATCCTCAAGAGTTTTGTGTTTCTTTTAAGACCTAAGGAAAGGCGTGTAAACTCTCACAAGTTAGTCATGAAACATAACTACTAGAAACACAGCTCTTTGAAGCAGAAATAATTTGAGCTCCCGGTTTATGGATCTCCGCCTCTCACCCCTCAATTCATAGACAACTGGGAGTATGACGTCATACCCAGCACCACTATGTTCTACCTCCCTCGGATAAACAGAATCACAGGGAGGTGGACGAGTACTGGCTGCTGACCAGATACACCGGCACTGAATATTTGGGCAGAATTTAAAGCAGGGACAGGCACCAGCTTTAACAGCATTGGCTGCCTTTGTAGAATATGCCCCCCACCTATCTTTTTTAGGCCTGCCAAACAGCGATGCTAACCACACAGAGAGTGACAGAACGGTGACTGCATTGTGCATCTAGTCAACCCTGCTGCTCATACACATTGCAGTGCTGAATATACATATTAATTTAAGCGCTGAATTCTGTGGCATTTCTTTACTTTGCTGTGATTATTCTCCTTCTATTTCATGTATTCATTCTGCGGAGAATCTTTTAAAGCCTGTTTTGCATGTATATACCAATATATGCACATAACAGACTTTTTCTAATACTACCCCAGGTCTAAAGTAAGTGGCATGACAAGAACACACAGGTTGCAGCAGGCTGATGACATTATTCGTGCGGATCGGCGCATCATGAGTCGGGAATTGTCCATACAGCTTTCCGTCAGTAGAGGTAGTGCAATGGCAATTATTGACTCTGGGATATTCAAAGGTGTGTGCAAGGCACACCGCAACAGCTTACAGTATTTTAATGCCCGCTGGCAGCTATCGCAGGGCGCTGCAACTTGTCTGGACTGGTGGCTAAGGCAGGACGCCCAGACCGCGGCCAATCTTCCAGTTCCATTTTACCACTTCCTGAAGCCTTTACTCTCTTCACCCATCATCCAACGGTGCTCCTATCTACCGCAGAACTTCCATACACAGCACACAACCGTTTGTGAATGTTTCTCACACTTTCTTTCTCCTTCACCAAGAATGCAATTACAGCTCGTTGTTTGTATGGTGTGTCACTCACAGACGCCATTTGAAGGATCAAGTTACTACCCTTTCAATTTCACACTTCTATCTTCATTCTGGACTGAGAAAAAACATGTGGGGCATTACTTTCTGAGCAACCCTTGTACATTATACAGAGGCATTGATAACTTGGATTTTTCTAAGGCAATGGAGGGTTAAGTGACTTGCCCAAGGCCACTAGGAATGCTACAGTAGTGGGAATCAAACCCTGGTCTCTTGGTTCCCAAGCCACTACTCTAACCATTAGCTACTCTTCCACTCACCAGCTGTGCTTCTGAGCTCTCAGTTTGTCTCAACTGATGACTATTTGTTGACTATCTCTCATGAAAACTTTCACAACTGTGACAGATAGTCCAAAAGGATAAATTCCATCTTTGCAGTTATTCTCCAGTCACTTCCTTAGGGGATTCATAGGCAAAGGGCCTTCAAAACCAGAGACCCTAGAAAATATCACCAGCATCAATGAGCTCACAGTGGTTGAAGCTCGATCACTTCCTGTCACTAAACGTAGTTTAGCTCCATTTCTCAACAGCATATAGTCATCAGAGGGATATCAGAGTTCAATGACCCTTATTAAACTTCTTTGATATTATTGGCTATAACATCAATATCACTTACTTGGGAGGGGTGGTGAGGGAGGGTAAAAACTCAAAGAAGGAGTCACCAAACTTTGTTCTTCCATCTCTCCCTTCATGGCAGAGTCTGATCCTGTAGCGAGATTACATAAGGTCACCACAAATGATTCTACAGGTCTTTGTATGGTCAAAGAATCAGCTGGCACCAACTCCTTGGGCTTCCCTTTCCTCTTACCCAAAGACAAGGGAGAAAATAGAAATAGCTGATATTGAAGGTTTCCACCTCAGCTCTCTCACACATTCTCACTGATAATACCACCACTTATTTTACTGGCTCCTCAGTTGGCTGGGAAGAGGCTCCAAAAGGGTGTATCCCTTTGGTCACACTATTCAGGCATATACCCATGGACATGTGACCATGGACATTGACTCTGCTCATTTCAATTTTGCTGTACCTACAGAGATGTTTATCCACCAAATGCAGAATTATCCATAATGTCAATTAACATTGCCATGCAATTTGAAATGCTTGTCAACATATTGTAAGTACCTGGTATAAGAGATGTCGAGAATCCAAATAGAAATCACTCAGTATGATTGAATACCACCACTGGAACACAGGAGGAACCTACCCTTGAGCAGTCCTTCTGAGTATTTTGCAAAAATGGCTGTGAGATAGTCATGTTCATGACCTTAGGGTACTTTAGGGTTGAAGATAACGAGGCAGCTGGTAATTTGTATATATGTTCTTCCTCCTTGGGAGAGTCTCTCGATGTCCCTGGTGAAGATCTGCTTAGCCTTTTTATAATTTTAGCTGAAGGAAGAACAAATACTGGTGCCCCCTGGAGGAATGAAGGAAGGTTAAGGATGGTATTCTTCTAGAGTGTCCTTAAGGGTGCTCTCTTTAAAGCATCCCAAATATTCAAGAATTATAAAATACACTAGTATGACATTACATAAGCTTCTCTCTTTCATTTCATAGGCCCCATCCTCTGTGACAGTTGCCTGGAGTACAGATTCCATCATTATTGGCAGGTGAGGAAACTGAGCTCTACAGGCAATTCTATGATGATTCAGCAGTGGAGGTTATATCTTTGGAAAGTAGTCAGTGCTTTCCTCCGCATTCACACACTAGCCTGCACACATAATATCACCATCTCTCCCCTAGTTATAGAATCTGAGGAATATGAGGTACTGTCAGAGCCATAATTGTAACCAAAGTCTGAGAGAGAGGAAGAAAGGGAGCTACAGCCTGAGTCAGAGACACAACCGTAGCCTAGCCTAGAAGATAACCAGCATGGCAGGAAAACTACTCTAACGTCTTCTGACCAGGGATGCTGTTGATGAGGGCGATCTTCCTCTGCCACAATCTATGCTGCAGCAATGACAGTATAGAACATTTGATGGTAGTTGTGATGAGACTTTACTCAAATGACATTCACCATGCAAGACCATAAGTGCATAAACCAGTTATATGCACATACAAGCAACTTACATGCACTTTACATTTCTGGCACCCTAACAAACCAAATTCCCACTCAAAAATGCAATAACCTGGCTGAAAAACATTTTCAAAGGTTGGATACCAGACCTGAATAACCTGGGAAAGATGCCAGTCTGTAGAGCCCTAATTGATGATCATGTCTGAGGTTGAGATGTCAACCGTGCCTGCAGAGCTTTGCTTGAAGATCCTGCCTGAAATTGAGAAGCTAGTCTGGCACAACCCTGCATGAAAAGCATGTTCAAGACTGGAACTGCCCTGTCTGAAGACTCTACCCCAAAATAACTACCCATAAAAGATGGTACTGTACATGTACTGTGCCATCCAAAGATAACTAGCCCCTATTGGGCCCAATTCAAATTTCTGGTTTGGGCTTTCCAAATCCTAAACAGTTGTGCACTGTCCTACCTCAGCTGCCAGCTCAACCCATTGGCCCTCCCACTCCCAGTGTTCCTGGTAACAAGACCTATCTATTAGTATCTGCTCCCAAGGAATAGGTGGGGGTGAGGGATACAATTTGCAGAAGGGATATTCTAAGTACTTGGAATGATACGGGTCAGTGGCATTTGATGTGATTAAGTTAGTGTGGTTAAAGTCACACTTGACCATGAGGTTGCATTGTGGTTGTGCTAAAGTATTCATGGAAGAGGAAGGTTTTGAGTTTCAGTGGTCAGTGCATCCTCTCAGGTCAGGTGGGAAGGTGTTCCATGCAGTAAGGGCAAAGAGGGAGAATGCACGGCTACATGTGGATTGTGATGTTATAGTGGGAGATCAGCTTGCATCCAGTGATCACCAGATGGTGTGGTTCAGACTTTAGAAAAAATAACTTTGCCAAGATGGGACAATACCTCAAGGAGTCGTTGGCGGGATAGGAACAGCTGGGGGATATAGAAAAGCAATGGACAAAACTAAAAGGGACCATTTTAAGGGCAACAAACCTTTCCATCAGAAAGATAAATAAAAGGAAAAGGAAAAGGAAAAGGAAAAGGAGGTCGCTATGGTTCTCAAAAGAAGTAGCTGAAAAAGGTGAAGAAAAAGAGGGAGGCCTTCAGGAAATACAAGAGATCACAGACAGAGGAAGACGGGCATCTATATTTGGAAAAACTTAGATAAGCTAGCAAAGTAGTCAGGAAAGCAAAGGTACAAAAAGAAGAAGAAATAGCCAATGCAATAAAATGGGGAGATAAGACATTTTTCAGATATGTTAGTGAGAGGAGGAAGGGCAAAAGTGGTATTGTCAGACTCAAGAGTGCAGGGGAGGAATATGCAGAAACTGATGAGGATAAAGCAGAATTACTTAACAAATATTTCTGTTCTATGATCACAGATGAAGGGCCAGGAGCAGAAATGACGTGGATCGTGAACGATTTTCAGAAGACTGTGTAGACAAAGCAATGGAACCAGATGGGATTCATCCAAAAAGACTGAAGGAACTTGGGGATATTCTAGCGGCTCCACTGACTGACCTTTTTAATGATTCTTTAGGGTTGGGAGTGGTCCCAAGGGACTGGAGAAAGGCACATGTGGTTCCCTTTACACAAAAGTGGAAGTAAGGATGAGGTTGAGAACTACAGGTCGGTTAATCTGATCTCTGTGGTGAGTAAATTAATGGAAATGCTGCTAATACAGAGGATAATGAGGTTTCTGGAGTCCAATGGATTTCAGCATGGGTTTACAAAAGGTAGATCTTGTAAGACAAATCTGATTGATTTTTTTGACTGGGTGACCAGCGAGTTGGACCGAGAGAGAGCCCTAGATGTGGTATACTTAGATTTCAGTAAAGCCTTTGACACCATTCCACACAAGAGAATTATAAACAAACTGAGCACCCTAGGGATGGATCCTAAAGTGACTGACTGGGTTAAAAATTGGCTAAGTAGCAGGTGACAAAGTTAACACTCTGAGGAGAAGGATGTTACCAATGGCGTGCTGCAGTGATTTGTCCTTGGTCCGATTTTTTTAAACATTTTTGTAAATGATATTGCAGAAGGGCTATCGGGTAAGATTTGCCTCTTGTGGGTGATACCAAAATCTGCAAAGGGTGGACACCCAGGAAGGAGTAAATAACATGACGAGTGATCTGTCTTCACTGGCGTCTCTAAATCACAACTAAGTAGATTACAAAGAATCCAAAACACTGCTGCCTGCCTTATCACCTTCTCCTCCCAACGAGATCATGTAACACCTCTCCTCTTTCATCTACACTGGTTACCTGTCTCCTTTCGCATTCAGTTTAAGTTACTTACCCTAGTTCACAGGGCTCTTCACACTAGTACTCCACAATACCTGGCAGACCTTATTACATTCCACACCCCAAGACATACTCCCCGCTCCTTCCACCTCAACCGCCTTAATCTCCCTTCCCCCTCCCTTGCTCACCTTCAATCCACCCGCTCCTCTGCTTCCTTTTTCATCGGCCCCGCACTCTGGAATTCACTCCCCACCTCCCTCCGGTTAGAACCCCATCATGCCACCTTCAAGCGAGACCTAAAAACCCACCTCTTTTCCTTGGTCTATGACCTTCCCTCCCCTCTTATCTGATCCTGTCCCCTACGTATAGTCCTGTATCCTTTCTCTCGCAGTATTCTATCAACAATTGTAACTTCCTTTCTTCCTTTCTGGCCCTGTGCCTGTTTCTAATTGTTTGTGAATTGTAAACCACTCTGATTGATAAAATAGGGTGGTATATAAAATAAATAAACATAAACATCTAGCTAAGCTTGAAGAATGGTTAAGAATTTGGCAGCTGAGATTTAATGCTAAAAAATGCAGGGTCATGCATTTGGGCTGCAAAAATACAAGGAAGCAGAACAGTATAGTAAGTGAAGAACAAAAGAAGAGCGGGACCTAAGCGTGATTATGTTTGATGATCTTAAAGTAGCTAAACAGTTAGAAAAGGTGATGGTGAAAGTCAGAAGGATGCTTGGGTACATAGGGAGAGGAATGGCCAGCAGAAGAAAGGAGGTGATAGTGCCTCTGTATAAGTCTTTGGTGCGACCTCATTTGGAGTACTGTGTGCAGTTCTGGACACCGCACCTTCAAAAGGATATAAACAGGTTGGAGTCGATGCAGGGGGTGCCTACTAAAATGTTTAGTGATCTTTGTTATAAGTCATATGGGGACAGACTTAAAGATCTTAATATGTAAATGTTAGAGGAAAGGCGGGATAGAGGAGATATGATAAAGATGTTTAAATAACATCATGACACAAATACACAAAAGAAAAGCCTCTTTCGATTGAAAGTAAGCTCTGCAATGAGGGGGCATAGGATGACAGTGAAAGGGGATAGAATCAGAAGTAATATGCAGAAATATTTCTTTACGGAAAGAGTAGCAGATGTGTGGAATAGTGTCCTGGTGGAGGTAGTCGAGACGAGGATAGTATCTGAATTCAAGAAAGCATGGGACAAACACAGAAGATCTCTAAAGGAAAAAAAGGGACAATAGTAGTTGATATGGAAGGACAGAATATAATAAACATAAACATAGGCCAAGTGGTCTTTTCCTGCTGACATATTTCAATGCTTCTATTAAGAAAGACCATTAGAAAAACCATTAGATGATCAAGAAGGTTGTGTTGTAAGAAAGCGAGAAGTCTCTACAAAAGGTGAAAAAACAAAAACGGCCAAAATGGATGACAGAAGAAACTCTGAAAATTGCCCAGAAATGCAGAGAAGCTAAAGCCAGAGGAGAAAGAAAGAAAATCACAGAACTCAACAGAGATTTCCAACGTGCAGCAAGACAGGACAAGGAAAAGTACTACAATGACACTTGCAAGGAAATAGAAGCAGAAACTATTAGAGGAAGAACAAGATCAGCTTTCCTAAAGCTACGAGAGTTAAAGAAAAAGTTCCAGCCTCAAATTGGAATGTTACATGATGCTCAAGGTTCTATGTTAATGATGCTGAGAAGATCAAGAAAAGGTGGAAGGAATATACAGAGTTTTTATATGATAAAGATCAAGTGGACCAACAGCCGTTTCAACCTGTACCTTATGATCGGGAACCATTGGTGATGAAAGAAGAAGTTGAAGCAGCACTGAAAGCCTTATGAAAGAACAAAGCACCAGGCATTGATAGCATTCCTATAGAAGTATTGCAGCAATCTGATGCAGCTGTTACCATACTTACAAGGCTCTGCCAAGAAATATGGAAGACAACATCATGGCCAACTGACTGGAAAAGATCTGTGTTTATACCAATACTAAAGAAAGGTGATCCAACTGACTGTGGAAATTATCGAACAATCGCTCTGATCCCACATGCCAGCAAGATTCTACTGAAGATTATTAAAAAGAGACTACAACCATACCTGGAACAAGAACTACCTGAAGTGCAAGCAGGGTTCAGGAAAGGGCGAGGAATGAGAGACATCATTGTGGATGTGAGATGGATCCTTGAAAAGACTAAAGAATACCAAAAGGATATCTATTTGTGCTTTATCGACTATAGCAAGGCTTTTGACTGTGTAAACCATGAGAAACTCTGGGCCACATTAAGAAGCATGGGTATACCAGAACACCTGATCGTTCTCTTGCGCAATCTGTACATTGATCAAGAAGCAACAGTTGGAACAGAACAAGGAGAAACAGAATCGTTTAAAATAAGCAAAGGTGTAAGACAAGGCTGCATACTTTTCCCCCTACCTGTTTAATTTATATGCAGAACAAATCATCAGAGAAGCAGGATTGTATGAAGACAACAGAGGTATGAAGATTGGTGGAAGACTCATCAACAACCTTCGCTATGCTGATGATACTACATTAGTGGCTGAAAGTGAAGATGATCTGAAACATTTGCTTCTTACAATCAAAGAACATACTCTCAAAATGGGCCTGCACCTTAATGTAAAGAAGAAAAAGATCATGACAACTGGCATAATCAACAGGTTCATCGTTGAAGGAGAAGAAATTGAAATTGTGAACAACTTTAACCTACTTGGATCAACTATCAATAAAGAAGCAACAAGCAGTCAAGAAATCAAACAACGTATTGCTCTTGGCAGAATGGTTATGAAAGACCTAGATAAGATTCTCAAGAGCAGAGATCTCTCTCCATACAAAGATTTGACTTGTTCAAGCCATGGTATTTTCAATAACATCATATGGATGTGAAAGCTGGACAGTGAAAAAGACAGACACGAAGAAAATTGATGCCTTTGAATTATGGTGCTGGCGGCAAATACTGTGTATACCATGGACTGCCCGAAGAACAAACCAGTCGGTACTAGAAGAGATCAAACCTAAGCTTTCTTTAGAAGCTCAGATGACAAGACTTTGACTTTCATACTTTGTACACATCATGCGAAGTGAGAGATCATTAGAGAAAGACATCATGCTTGGCAAGATAGAAGGTCAACGCAAAAGAGGAAGGCCAGCAATGAGAGGGATCGATACAATAACAGCAGCTACGGGTACCAGTCTGTCAACAATGAGCTGCCTGACTGAAGACCGAACACAATTTAGGATAGCTATCCAGAGGGTCGCCATGAGTCGACTCTGACTCGACGGCACTTAACAACAACAACAACATTAAGAAAGACAGAAGGAAGGCCAAACGATAGCCATCATGGTTAAAAGGTGAGGTGGAAGAAGCTTTTAGATCCTCAAAAATATTTAAAAAAATTGAAAAAGGAACCAACTGAAGAAACTAGGGGAAGTAGTCAGTTGGACCATTAGATGATCAAGGGGTAAAAAGGGCATTCAGGGAGGGCAAGGACATTGCTTTGGTTTAGTTCATTTTATTAGTCTTTATATTTAAAATGCATAGCTGAGAGACTAAATTAATTCTTAGCTTTGGTTTTTACTGAGGAAGATGTGAGAAAAGTCCCACATTAGAGACTATGAGGAAATTAAAAAAGTCCTGGCATAGGAGAAAGTGTCCTATTGTAGAGCGGAAACTGGTTGAGAAATAGAAAACAGAATAGGTGTAAATGGTCAATTTTCTCAATGGAGGGAGATTAATAGTGGAGCACCTCAAGGATCTGAATTGGGACCAGTGCTTTTTAACATATTTATAAATGGATCTGGAACTGGAAAAGCACAATCAAGGTGACACATTTGAACATTGAACCAAAATTATTCAGAAATGTTGAATTGCATGTGAATTGTGAAAAACCGCAAGGGGACCTTGTGAGACTGGCAGACTGGGCATCCAAAGGGCAGGTGAAATTTAATATGGACAAGTGCAAAATGATACATGTAGAGAAGAATAATCCAAACTGTAGGTCGCACATTAGGAGTCACCAATCAGAAAAAGGATCAGAGTGTGATTGCAGACAATACATTGAAAGCTTCTATTCAGTGTGTGGTGGTGTCCAAAAAACAAACAGGATGTTAGGACTCATTAGGAAAGGAATGGAAAACAAAATAAATGATATCATAATGCCTCTTTATAGCTCCATGGTACAAATGCAACTTTAGTATTGTATGTAATTCTGTTCTCCACATCTCAAAAAATGATAATGGCATTAGAAAAGGTATAGAGAAGGGCAACGACATGATAAAAGGGATGGAACAACTCCTCTATGAGGAAGGACTAGAGGTTAGGGCTCTTAAGCCTGGAGAAGAGACAGCTATAAAATCTTGAGTAAAGTAGAATGGATATACACAAGTTGATTATTTATGGGGACACACCATGAAGGTACAAAGGAATGGATTTAAAACAGATTGGAGTAAATATATTTTCTCTCAATGTATGATTAGGCAATGCAGTAAAAGAAGGTACGTATACTACTTATTTGTATAGCGCTACAAGCCAAACATAGTGCTATGCATATAGATGTAAGAGACAGTCCCTACTCATCAAAACTAAGAACATCACAAAGTGGTGAACAAGAGAGTGAACGGCATCACTCTCATGTGCATCTGGTTTAAAAAAGGTTTGGAGAAATTCCTGGAGGAAAAGCCCATAAACCATTATTAAGGTAGTCCAAGAGAAAATCAACGCTTATCCCTTAGCACGGAACTGGCTACTATCGGGACATCCCCGGTACTTGTATTATAAAATTACCCTCCCAATATGCTGTACTATCCAACATTATATCTTTTGTCCACATAAAAGTAAATGCTTAAACCAAAACATTCAGTTCAGGCATTCACAAAATCCTTCTTCATCCTTTTTTTTTCCTGAAGATTCATGGCAGGTTGTGATGAGTCTGAATTAATGTCTGCTATAAATTCCTTTCTCCAGACCTGTCATTTGAAAAGCTAAGAGTGGTGTGTGGAAGGCTCTTGCTTCTTTCTCAACCTGTTAACATACCTATTTCAATGAAAGTCTTGATCTCCAACTTCTCTCACCATTTCATCTGTTCCTCCAGCACTCTGCTACCCCTAATCTCCCAAGCATTTCCTTTAATTTATTGTGTAATTGTGGGGCTGCAGTCAGCAACCTTCCCTTCAGGAGACAGCTCTATTCTGTCTTATCTCATCTTTCACTGTAAAATATACAGTAAGAAAATGTCCCCTTCTGGACAGTATACAGTAGATTTTTCAGCTAATTGAGATATGTCATCTATAATTTGTATGATTTGATACAGAAATATATACATTGCTTTGGTTTAGTTCATTTTATTAGTCTTTATATTTAAAAGGTTTAGTAAAAACATGGAAAATTACACAGCAATTTGGGTCTAAGTAATGAAAGAAAGTGATTACACGTGGAAAGTAGAAATCTTACCTGCTGGATGTCAAGGTGAGAAAAAGAACACAGGTCTCTAGGTTCCAAAGGCTTCTCTATTCTGTCTCCGCAACAATGGTCTTGGAAATATGCTCAGCAGCTTTTCTATGCACTCTGACCAGGTACAAAATCCTGAATCTAGCCACTGCTATCTGGTTTTCTCATCTAAAACTCATAGCATTATCTTATACAAACTAAAAATGCCTCCTTAATCCCAACACGAATAAGGTGGTGAATTAAAATCATAACACAGTAAACCAGAAACTCCCAGCTGACCTCCTCACAATGTTACAGGCAAAACTAGCAGGTGTGTGCCTTCCACTGTTAGTTTCAACGAAAATGCCAGTCACAGATGATGCAAACACCATAAAGTACAACAACACAACCAAAAAATGGGACGTGACAAGACATAAAACTAAATGAATAAGATTAATATTTAATAAAATGGGGCTTATACATATACTGTAAGTTATAAGTTGGACCATCCAAGCTGAACATATATATAGATTTGGCACATCTAAGGCAAACCTATGTGCTCTACAATCAGGGGACAAATATTGGTCCCTATACATATAACTTGGAGTGCAGGAGTAGCCTAGTACCCAGAAAACCAAGGGTTTGATTCCCACTGGCACTCCTTGTGACCATGGGCAAGTCACTTTACCCTCCATTACCTCGGAAAAAAAGGGCCTAGCAATCTACTTCCTGTCATGTCTTACCAAGAAACCCCAAGGGTTGCTGGGTTACCAGCACTTAAAAAAACCCCCAAAGCCATACAATTTATGTTGTTTTATAGCCTCACCCCAGAATGTCCCCAACCCTGCCCTCCCCACTGTATTTTACGTATAGCAGTATATGTACAGCATAGCAGAATAGTCTAATCCTGCTTTACATATAAAGCTGCTGCAGCTTAAATACTGAAATTTAGACAGTTGGCATGACACTGAACATCTAAGCAGGTAATCACGTGAAACCACTAGGATAAACAGTCCAAAACGTGATTATAAAATAAATAAATATAAGAATGTGATAGATGGGCATAATATAAAAGCAATAGATACCTCAATGTAGCATACGGAGAACACCTCCAAGATGTGACCAATATGAATTAACCTTGATGTGAAACTATAGTGATGACCAATAAAAATATAAATTAAAATGAACATTAAAATGCATCAAAACATCATACATATAAAAGAAACATCCATTTAAAATATGTTGTTTAAAAAATAAATAAACGGTAATATGTCTCTCTCTTATAAAAGAGCAAAGGATAGGAACATTTATTTATTTATTTATTTTTTAAATAATTGTCTTATGATATGTTTTTAAGTTATACTATTTTATGATTTGTTTACATATACATAATTTTATATGATTTTATGTTTTGTTTTTATATATATATATATTTTTTTTTTTTTGTATATGCATTATGATATTGTGACTTCTTAGCATCTGTTCTTAATTTGGCATTTTATTTTATTTTAAATGTATGTTTTTATGTTTGTAGTGTGTTTACCGGCTCCACCCCTGACGAAGGGTAATCGAAACACGGCCTGTGTCGGGTGGCCGATATTTGATAATAAACTTGTCTTTCCTACTATTATAATCACGTTTTGGACTGTTTATCCTACTGAACATCTAAGTACTTTTTTAAATATTGTCCCAAATATATACAATTTTAAATAACTTATATGCTACAAGATGTTCTCACTTTTTTTGGGCCACCCTGTATATACACACATCTTATAGAAATTCCTACTCAATACCTCAGGATCTTCCCACTTTTCTGCCTCAGCAGGAGAATATGACAAATCTGACTCTCTTGCTACCACGCTACCTCTTCTTGATGGTATCAGAGGGTCATGCAGAGGAAGGGAACTGGGTGTCAGGTCCGATAATAAGATAAGTTCCAGGGCGCGGGGTAGCCGGGTGCATGGCCCGGCGTGGGACCCTGCTCGTCCGCGGGATCGCGCGTCGACGTCAGGACGCCGGGGGGCATTGTTCAAATTGATTGGCTCCGCTGCGAGAGTGACGAGCGGAGCCAATCAGGTGGGTGCTTGTGCATGTGCTCCGGGGCTCGTGGCTTGCCCAGAGCACATGTTAGCGGGCGCTCACCGGGAAGAGAAGTAGCTTCGGCGGCGGCGCGGTCCTGCGAAGGCCCTGAAACTTTTCCGGTTGGAGGGCAGCGCGATTGATGAGACCTGCAATCCGCGGGTTCCAGGATCTCTGGGCACGTGAGCAAACGGAGGGCAAGCATTTAACGGGAAGGGTGCAGTTCCAGGTGCGGTTGGATTGCGAGCCGGGAAGGGGGGGGGCAGTGTAGCTGTGGGTCACCCAAAATTTGAATTGGGAGCTAAGGGGGGGTTTTGTCTTTCGGGGGGGGGGCAGCGTGGTGGAAATGGGTCCGAAGAGGCCTGCGGTGGGTAGGGTAGCTGGGAGGTCGGCTGCAGCAAGGAGGTCCGGGGAAAATGGGAAAAAAGGGGTTGGCAGCAGGGGGAGACTGCAGCAGCGGGGCAGGGGAGATGGGCATGCCTCCGAGGTAGCGCAGGGCAGGGGGACGGATGCTGCTACGGCTCCTAGGGTAGGGAGGGGGGCTGGAAGGGGGCGTCTGACTAGGCCCCGGAGAGCGCGAGTACCGGGGGGGTAGGCAGAGCTGGCGCGATGCTGCCTGAGCCTGCCCTTGTCGGGGGGGAGCTAGGTGGTGGTCCAGAGGTGAGCAGCCCGGGGGAAGGAGGTTCTGCTAGTGGGATCCCCCAAGGTAGGGGAGCATGGGGTAGCTTGGCACCGTGGGAATGGAGCGGCATGGGGGCCAGCCCAGCGTGCGGTGGGGGCAGGGGAGGGGACTGGGCTAGAGGGTATGCACTGTCGCCCGGGGCCATGGGTCATCTCGAGCAGTATACTGCTTGGGATAGGTGGCTAGCAGGTGGCCAAGGTTCCTCGGGTAGGGATTGGGTGGGGGCATGGCAGCCGTTGTGGCCCTCAGTTTTCTCCCCTTTGTGTCCCCCTTTTTTATCTCCACAGGTAACCTTTCCAGCAGCGCCTCTGGGTGTGCCGCTTACCGGTGAGTCGGCGCGCGGGTTGGATAGGGAAGCTGGCAGCGGATTGACGGGAGTGGGCTCGACTGCGATGGAGCGGGAGCAGGATGCATGTGATCAGCAGCGGGCGATGGACCCTCGTGACGGAGTTTTGGTGGCTCCCGACGGCGCAGCGCCCGGCGGAGTGGCGGGTGAGTCATTGGGGCGGGGAGTTGAGGGGAGTGGGGGGTCGCGGGGGTCGCGTTCCGGGAAGGCGCGCAAGAAGAGGAAGCACGCTTGTCGGCGGAGGCATAGCTCTGACTCATCGTCATCTTCTTCGTCGGAAGGTTCGGATTCTTCATCGGGTGGAGCACGGAAGGCAACTGTCTCGGGTGATGGAGGGGTTGCCGGGCTGGGAGGTGACAGTGGCGGAGCTGTGGGAGGGCGTTCCTAAGAAGTTGCGGCGTAAGATTCTAAAACGCAAGTACATTGACATTTTCCGTTTGCTCGAAGGCCGCAAACGCTCCGGGGATAGTAAGAAGAAGCGTAGGGAGGATGAGACGGCAGGTCGGGTGCGTGCGGTATCGCGCAACGTAGTCAACTGGGTCCGATCGTTCTTGCGGTTGGCAAGTGTTTGGGGTCATCAGTTTCCTGAGCAGTACGGCAGCTTGTTGTCCTATGCTGATTCTATCTTGGGAGCATCTCAAGCGCACGAAGGATGGTCGTGGCTTAATTATGACGAGAAGTTTCGGGATAAGATGGAAGAAAACAAGTTCTTCACTTGGGGGACACAAGACATTAATCTGTGGTTGACGCAGATGTCTGTCAAGGCGGGTACTGGTGGAGCGGGTGGAGCTAAGTTAGGGCCAGGTTCTTCCGGTGGGGCAAGTCGTTCCTTTCGTGGAGCACCCCCAGCGGGACTGTCTAAGCCGGTCCTTGGGGCCGGGGCTGACCTTTGTTGGAGATATAACCGGACCACCTGTCCATTCCCGGATTGTAAGTTCCGGCATGCGTGCTCGGTTTGCGGAGGTGCCCATCCCGCATCAAAATGCCTTAAAAAAGGTGTGGCCCCTACGCCACTTCCGGGAGCCAAGTGAGGATTCGCATCGCGATTTAGCGCCTTCCCCAATTAGGGTACAGGTGCTTAGTAGCTGGCTTCTGCGGTATCCGAAGAAAAAAGATAGTTTGACGTTGCACTTAGGTTTTAAGTTTGGTTTCATTATTCCCCTTCGAGGCGAGGTGGTCACGGGGGCGGTTAGGAATGCTGCGAGTATTCAGCGCTGGGCGGCGGTAGCGCGGGACAAGTTGGCAGCGGAATTGTGTACAGGGAGGATTGCGGGGACTTTCCGTGACCCACCGTTTCAGAATTTTGTTGTGTCTCCTTTAGGAGTGATCCCCAAAAAAAAGCCGGAAAAATTCAGATTGATACACAACTTATCGTCACCGATCGGAACTTCCGTTAATGACTTGTGTCACAAGGTAAACCCAGGGGACCCAGAAGAAATGGAGATTAACGGAGAAAATCAGGCAGAACCTGATGAGGTAAACAAAACATGTCAAATAGTTGCTATGAGCAACCATGGCACACGTGGGAAAAGGGTAAAAAGGCACACCCAGCCAGCATGAGAATGGAGGTTGATTTACCTGATAGGGATCAGCTGAGAAGGGGTGGAACCCGGGGACAGATACATAAGGCACACTCACAAGCAGTGAGGGAGAGTGAGCACGGACAGAGGTGGAAGCAACAACCTCAGTCGTGGGAACGGAGGGAAAGAGAAAGAAACACTATAAGCCAATCTCATCTCCAGGACCAAAGTTGGTGGAAGGAAGGAAATGAGAGAGAGTGTCAGCAACATATACCAGAGGACAGCTTGAATGAGTCTCAGGACTATGTGAGTACGTGTGAAGATCAGCTGTTGAACACAGAGTGTGTGTGTGAAAGCCAGAAGAGAAAAGGGAGGAATCCTGTTGCAGGAAGCAAGGCATTCAAAGTGGAACAGGACTGTTTTACACCCGAATGGGCTAAGTCCAGGATTAATAGAAGAAGCCAGCCTAGAGCAGAGATAAAGGGAAAAGGAAACAACTTCTTTCCTTGTACGGGCAGTTACAAGAGAAAGGAAGGTCTCTTACCTTATAATTCTGCTAGCAACTTTAAATGCTCAGACTTCTCTCGAGTGCCGTTGTCAGCACTGAAAACTCCCACAGCTGTATCAGAGGAATTAGCCTTTAACCCATTCAAGGCAGGACACAAGCTGTTTGATTCTAATACCAGTGTTTATGGGCAGGTACCTCATAGCTTTACACAGGAGGAGTGCTCTTACAAGCCATTATCCAGAGTATACGGTAATACCCAGCAGTGTTTTAGCCTAGAGCCAGGAAGCAGTCACGTAGCTGACGTGATTAACAAGAGTGAGCTCGGCAGGACAGCTGCTACAGAAAACGTAGATACAAACGGTTATCCTTTAATGCCATATGATATTTCTAATGTACCAGATAACACTGAACCAATGGAATGCTCGTTAGTGACAACTGAAGAGGAAGAGTTTTCACTGAGATAAGAAAATACAGGTACAAAGAAGGTTTAAACAGCAACACAGTAACTGGCAGAAGTTGCTTGGTTTAAAGTGAATCCTGATTGATTTATAACAGCAAAAGAAAAGGATTAAGTGCTCATGAAGAGAACTGTTTTTCTTTTGTTAAAAAGTTAAAGCTGAGGAAAGCACTTTTTGTTCAATGTTTGCTTCTGTTATTTGCCAGAGTGGCTTTTGATTATTTTTGTTCTTCAAGAAAAAGAATACCTCATTGGACGGGGAATAAAGCCCTGGATTTAAAGTATGAACTGTGTGTTTGAGTGATTACAAGAAGACGGTACAACTACCACCCACAGAGGGCCAGGCAGGGCTATCTATAGCATATAGAAAGCCAAGAAAAGGTATTAAGCCATAATACCAGTCTCCACCGGAGGGGCCCGATGAGGGTGTGACATAAAAATGGCGTAGGAGTGAGGATATTTTTTTTTGGGGGGCAAAATATTTTTGGAACAGAAGAAACAAAA
This sequence comes from Ichthyophis bannanicus, assembly GCA_033557465.1. Lineage (NCBI taxonomy): Eukaryota > Metazoa > Chordata > Amphibia > Gymnophiona > Ichthyophiidae > Ichthyophis > Ichthyophis bannanicus. Next base: position 10,726,350 of record CM066038.1, on the reverse strand, counting down.
AGACATTGCCTAAAGGAAGGAGAATATTGGCATCACAAGACAAGTGCAGTGGAATATTCGCTGGCAGGTCGGCCAGAGGACTGGAAAAGACCCTTTTCTCACATACTTGAGTCTGCCAGGAGACTAAGGTAATAGTAGCCTGTGTGGACTGGGATAGGATATCCTGTGAGGAAAGAGGGGGCGCTCTAGTCTAGAGTAAAGTCCTGTATAAAAGATACCGCACTTGGTGGGCCTTTCTCTTTTCTTTTTCTTACAGGAACAGCGTTTGGAGAAGATGGAACCACAGGACGTGATGTCGTGGATAGCTGAACAGTGGGACAAGCAAGCCCGAATGGTGCAGCATTTACAGGAGCAATACATAGCTTCTGCGAGGGAGCAGCAAAGGCCGCTATTAGAAGCTGTGGACGCTCTGCTGAAAAAAACTGGTGAAGAAGTAGCACGTACTACATCAATACCGCAAGTAGAGATGAACACTAACTTTGCTTTGTCTTTGGGACAGTTAAAATTGAAGGACAATCCAGATGATTTTATAGAAGCTTTTGAGAGGATTGCTAGTAATCTCCAATGGCCATCTGAGCAATGGGCAATGCGGTTTGCAATGACCCTAAGCGGTGAAGCTTTGTCTGCATTTAAAGCTATGCCGGCCAGCCTGGCTAATAATTATGTAGAAATTAAAAAGGCTGTAAAAGACAGACTAGGCCTTTCACCTAGGCATTATAGGCGATTGTTTAGAGAGGCACACATGCATATAACTGAAACCCCGAAAGCATTGTATCAAAGGCTTAGGAATCTTGCCTATAAATGGTTAGATCCAGAGGGAAAACCAGTAGAATCAATTCTAGACGAAATTATTCTAGAACAGTTCTTGTTGGCAGTAACCCCAGAGATGAAAACGTTTCTTACGTTACAGAATTGTTCCAATATGGAGGAAGCAACTAGGATGGCTGAGGTATTCGGGAAAGCTAAGAGAACTGATACATCCAGGGTAAACCTTTTAAAAGTAGCAGGTATGGATGAATCAGATGAATGGAAGAGGTATGAAAGAATTAAGGCACCTAGTGGTAATATGGCCAAAGAGGTTTTCTCCACGAACATTAAGAAATGTTACAAATGTGGAAAGCCTGGACACATTCGGAGGGAATGTAAAGTTAGGATGGTCTTTGTAACAGGGGTGGAAAAACAAACACCAGAGGGTATTTTTCTACAAGTCCAAATAGAGGGGATAAATACTATGGCTTTTCTTGATTCAGGGGCTGAACAAAGTTTGGTTTCACGAAAACTTTGGGAAACCATAAAACAGTCTAACCCTGATATATTGAATCAGGAAAAAGAACAGGTACAGGTACAATGTATACACGGGACACAGTTTCCATATCCCCTATATCAGGTGCATGTCAAAGGAATGGGCATCGAGAAAAAATTACAGGTGGCAGTAGTCTCTGAACTACCGCAGAATTTAATTATAGGACGTGATTGGCCTTTTTTTCAAAAGGGGTTAAAACAAGGGATGGGTTTGAAGATGGGTTTAGTCTCTACCCGATCTCAAACTAGTAAAGTAGAAACTAGGGAGTCCCCGGTAGGAAAAAAAAGCTGAACCGGAAGAGAAGGTTGATGTGGAAGTTCCCGGAGAAGAAGGGACAGATACACTTCCTCATCACGATGACTTGGTCCAGAGTCCGAGTGAGGGCGGGAAAAAGGCTAAGGCCAAAAAGCGCCATGAAAGGAGTCAAAGAACTCAGGGAAGAAGGGAATTGGAAACGGGGGAGGGATTACCGTGGGTGCCTGCTGCACTGGTACAAAAATTCCCATCCTTCCCAAAAGAACAAAGAGAGGATTTGGCACTCAAAAGAGCTTTTGAGTGGGCCCAAAAAGAAAGGACAGTATTACCCCGGTTCTTTCTAGATGGGGATATCTTATATAGAGAGAGTCTCGATCCATATACAGATGCGATACGTAAACAGCTGGTAGTACCTGTAAATTTCAAGTCGGTAGTGTTGCGTTTAGCGCATGACCACCCAGTAGGTAGCCACAAAGGCGTTCAAGGAACGCTTGACCAAATTTTGGCACGTTTCTATTGGCCAGGGGTATACCAAGAAACAAAACGGTATTGTGATTCGTGCCCTACCTGCCAAAGGGTTTCTGTAGTAAAACCCAAGGCCGTACCCTTGATACCGTTACCGACCATCTCGGCACCAATACGCCGAATGGGAGTGGACATTGTGGGCCCATTAATGAGAACACCCCGAGGCTATCAATACCTCTTAGTCATTGTAGACTATGCAACGCGGTTCCCGTGGGCCGTTCCACTCAGGAACATTTCGGCCAAAATAATATCACAAGAACTGATAAAATTGTTTTGTGAGGTGGGGTTTCCCCAGGAAATACTAACAGATCAGGGCAGTAATTTTGTTTCTAAATACCTTGCTAAGGTCTGGGAGGCGTTCGGAATACGCCATATAAAAACAGCGGCGTATCACCCTCAGACCAATGGGTTAGTGGAGCGGACTAACCAGTCAATTAAACACCTACTGAGAAGAGGATTAAGGAGGGGAGAGATGGCGGAATGGGATACGCTCCTTCCGTTTGTATTATACGCTTGTCGGGAACGGGTCCAAACCTCCTTGCGAGTGTCACCGTTTGAGCTTTTATTTGGGAGGACACCTAGGGGGATACTAGACATTCTGCGTGAAGAATGGGTAGAACCCAAGATACCTGAAATCGGCATCCCGCAGTTCTTAAAAGAACTAAGGACTCGCCTGGAAAAGACTTCCCAAGCCTCAAGGGAGAATTTGAATCAGAGTAAGAAAAGACAAAAATTTTACTATGATAAAGGTACGCAGGCTAGAGAGCTGGCAGCAGGGGATAAGGTTTTAATTCAAGTGGCAGACCCTGGTCCCAAGTTTGAGACTCACTGGAAGGGGCCTGGCACAGTGATAAAAAAGGTAGGATTTGTATCCTATCTCATTGAAAACGATAAAGGTCGTAGACAGGTATACCATATAAATGTATTGAAACCCTGGAGAGAAAGGTCAGCCACAGCACATTTTGCCTTTTGTGAACAGCAATGTAGAATTAGGAATGGAATTACATGCTGGCCACCTAAAAAGGCGGCAGCAAGTAATGTCTTAAGGGGGGGAATGTGTCACAAGGTAAACCCAGGGGACCCAGAAGAAATGGAGATTAACGGAGAAAATCAGGCAGAACCTGATGAGGTAAACAAAAACATGTCAAATAGTTGCTATGAGCAACCATGGCACACGTGGGAAAAGGGTAAAAAGGCACACCCAGCCAGCATGAGAATGGAGGTTGATTTACCTGATAGGGATCAGCTGAGAAGGGGTGGAACCCGGGGACAGATACATAAGGCACACTCACAAGCAGTGAGGGAGAGTGAGCACGGACAGAGGTGGAAGCAACAACCTCAGTCGTGGGAACGGAGGGAAAGAGAAAGAAACACTATAAGCCAATCTCATCTCCAGGACCAAAGTTGGTGGAAGGAAGGAAATGAGAGAGAGTGTCAGCAACATATACCAGAGGACAGCTTGAATGAGTCTCAGGACTATGTGAGTACGTGTGAAGATCAGCTGTTGAACACAGAGTGTGTGTGTGAAAGCCAGAAGAGAAAAGGGAGGAATCCTGTTGCAGGAAGCAAGGCATTCAAAGTGGAACAGGACTGTTTTACACCCGAATGGGCTAAGTCCAGGATTAATAGAAGAAGCCAGCCTAGAGCAGAGATAAAGGGAAAAGGAAACAACTTCTTTCCTTGTACGGGCAGTTACAAGAGAAAGGAAGGTCTCTTACCTTATAATTCTGCTAGCAACTTTAAATGCTCAGACTTCTCTCGAGTGCCGTTGTCAGCACTGAAAACTCCCACAGCTGTATCAGAGGAATTAGCCTTTAACCCATTCAAGGCAGGACACAAGCTGTTTGATTCTAATACCAGTGTTTATGGGCAGGTACCTCATAGCTTTACACAGGAGGAGTGCTCTTACAAGCCATTATCCAGAGTATACGGTAATACCCAGCAGTGTTTTAGCCTAGAGCCAGGAAGCAGTCACGTAGCTGACGTGATTAACCAGAGTGAGCTCGGCAGGACAGCTGCTACAGAAAACGTAGATACAAACGGTTATCCTTTAATGCCATATGATATTTCTAATGTACCAGATAACACTGAACCAATGGAATGCTCTTTAGTGACAACTGAAGAGGAAGAGTTTTCACTGAGATAAGAAAATACAGGTACAAAGAAGGTTTAAACAGCAACACAATAACTGGCAGAAGTTGCTTGGTTTAAAGTGAACCCTGATTGATTTATAACAGCAAAAGAAAAGGATTAAGTGCTCATGAAGAGAACTGTTTTTCTTTTGTTAAAAAGTTAAAGCTGAGGAAAGCACTTTTTGTTCAATATTTGCTTCTGTTATTTGCCAGAGTGGCTTTTGATTATTTTTGTTCTTCAAGAAAAAGAATACCTCATTGGACGGGGAATAAAGCCCTGGATTTAAAGTATGAACTGTGTGTTTGAGTGATTACAAGAAGACAGTACAACTACCACCCACAGAGGGCCAGGCAGGGCTATCTATAGCATATAGAAAGCCAAGAAAAGGTATTAAGCCATAATACCAGTCTCCACCGGAGGGGCCCGATGAGGGTGTGACACTTGATACCACACGAGTTCTGCACGGTGCGGTATGCTTCGTTTGATAGGGCAGTGGAGTTGGTATCCAAGGCTGGTTGCGGGGCGCTGTTGGCAAAAGTTGACATTGAATCGGCCTTCCGATTATTGCTAGTTCATCCGTCGGCTTTTAGGTTGTTGGGTTTTCGGTTCGAAGATGCATTTTACTATGACAAGTGTCTGCCGATGGGTTGTGCGATATCTTGTGCCTACTTCGAGATGTTTAGTTCCTTCCTGCATTGGATGGTGGTACAGAAAGTAGGCGGTTCGGAGGTGGTGCATTATCTTGATGATTTCCTCTTTGTCGGTAGGGCGGGGTCCGACGGCTGCAAAAGACTGTTGGAGGGTTTCGAAAGAATGGCGGAGGAGTTGGGGGTACCGCTGGCGGAGGGCAAGACGGTGGGGCCTACCACACAGCTTACCTTTTTAGGTGTGGAACTCGATTCCTTGAATATGGTGGCGCAGTTGCCGCAGGAGAAGGTGGTAAAGCTCAGGGTCTTAGTGGCCAATGTGCTGGCCTCGCGAAAAGTGACATTGAAAGAGCTGCAGGCGCTATTGGGGTCCCTTAACTTTGCCTGTAAAGTCATTCCTATGGGGCGTGTGTTCAGCCGGCGCCTGGCGGCGGCGACGGCCGGAGCAAAACGGCCGCATCATCGCATTCGGGTATCTCAGGTTATGAGGGAGGATCTACGTGTCTGGGATGCCTTTTTGGACGGTTTTAATGGGACGTCAGTGCTGTGCGAGGCGGAGGTCTCCAGTCGTGACATACATCTTTACACTGATGCTGCGGGAGGAGTTGGACTTGGAATCTATTTCGGGGGTGCTTGGTGTGCTGCAAGATGGCCGCAGTCCTGGGTGGATGGAGGTTTGTTGAGCAATATTACTTTCTTGGAGCTCTTTCCGATATTGGTCATTTTGGAATTGTGGCCAGATCGGTTGGTTAACCGCAAGGTGGTGTGGTGGTGCGACAATGAGGCGGTGGTACATGTCGTCAATCATTATTCGCCCCGGTGTTGTAGGGTGGCTTCGCTTATGCGGCGGGTGGTACTTGCTTGCATGCAGTTGAATATCGATTTGAAAGCGCGACATATTCCAGGGCAAGTTAATGAAATTGCTGATGCTCTCTCCCGTTTGCAGATGGAGCGTTTTCGGAAGTTGGTGCCGGAGGCGGACGAGGAGGGTCATGTGGTCCCCTCGAGATTGTGGAGCGTTGGCCTGCAGAGATGAGGCAACTTTTGAAGAGCTCGGTGGCGACTAACACCTGGGAAGCCTATCAGCGAGGTTGCGCACGGGTTCAGCAGTTCTTATGTGAGAGGGGCTGGAAAGGGGGGAGGGTTCCTTCTATGTTGCTCGGGCAGTACGTGGTGTGGGCCAAACAAACTGGGGTTACGCGGTCGGCGGTGCGTGGACATATGGCAGGTTTCGAATTTTTTGCTAGGGCGGTAGGGTGGGATTCCGGAGGCAGAGGTTTACTAGTGCGGAGGCTTCTGCAAGGTTGTTAGCGGTCGCAACCAGCTCCGCGGGATCGCTGATGACCGATTACGCACGAGTTGCTGGTGAGGGTGTGCCAGGAGCTGGTGCATGTGGCGAGTGCTCCCTACGAGGCAGTGCTATTCCGGGCGGTGTTTTGTCTGGCCTTTTTCGGGGTGTTGTGGGTCAGTGAGTTGGCGGAGGCTTCGGGAAGATGTGATAGCGGAAATAGTCTGCGGCGGCAGCATGTATGGATCGAGAGCGAGAAAATGCGGATTCTATTGGCTAAGTCAAAAACGGATCAAAAAGGAAAAGGGTTATGGGTGGTCCTTTGAGCAACGGGTGGGATTACCTGCCCACTGTCTGCTATGCGGGAGTACTTGGCCATTCGCCCTGGGGGTATGAGCGGATTGTTTGTGCACAGGGATGCCTCCCCGCTTACTTGTTTCCAAGTCACGGCCGTATTGCGTTTAGTTTTGCAGCGGATGGGTGAGGACCCTCATCAGTTTTCATCGCATTCTTTTCGAATCGGGGCAGCCACTAGTGCGGCAGTGGCGGGCTTGTCCAGCACGGCGATACAGAGCATTGGCAGGTGGCGCTCGAGGGCTTTCGAGGGCTATGTCCGATTATGAATCATGGGATGAGGGGGGGATGGGGGTTCACTAATGCTGTGCTTTCTGTTGCAGATGGGGGTGTGAGTCTGCTGGGATGTTGGCTGCTGGGGCACTCCTTCGTCTATTGGGCTGGCCAGCAGGAAGCGCAATGCCCGGGTGGAGCGAATTTGCGTCTTGATCCGGCAGTGGTGGCGGTGTCATGGCTGGGCGAGCGGGGTCTGCGGTGGTCGCAACTGCTGCCTTTGCTTCGTCACCACCAGCGCATCAGGGGCTAGCCAGCGATCCTGTTGGTGCACCTGGGGGGGAATGAACTCTCTGCTTGGACTTGCAAGCAGCTGATTAGGGCTGCCAAAAAAGACTTTTCAGTTCTGCTCAGGATGTTTGAAGGGGTAGTCTTAATGTGGTCTGACATCATCCCGAGGCATGCGTGCTGGGGGCAGCGGCGCTGGTCTCGTGGGTTGATCAAGATCAACAGGCAGATCGGGAGATGGGTCTGTGAACAAGGCGGATATCAGGTGCAACATCTCTGGGTGGAGGTGGCCTGCTCCGGCTTGTACAGAGACGATGGGGTGCACTTATCTCCAGTGGGTACAGATTTGCTATTGAATGATTGGCAGGAGGCACTGGAGAAGGTGGTGCAGGAGAGGCCACGCTGGTCGCAGTTGGGGCTATTGGGGGGCGGCACAGGTAGATATTATCCCCCTGTGCCGGTGGCGGGATCCCGGAGGTCCGGGGTCTGGAGCCTTTGGCGACTTGGGGAGGGGGCGGGGTGCCCTCGACCCGGGCAACCCCTGGAAGACTTTTGCTAGTAACATGGCAAAGTCGGATAGGGGGGGCCGAACTTGGCCGTTGTTGGGGTCCACGGCTTGAGCGGAGGTGTGGCCGCTTTGCTAGTGGCATGGCTGCCGGTCCATCAATCTGCGGGGTTGGTTGGCTCCATATATATATATATTGACATATATCTGTTAATGTTTATGGGTTGTTAAATAAAGCTGCGACCAGTTTTTTCCCACCAAGAATTGTGTTTGTGGAGTTATTACGAGGCGATGGGGAGGGAGTAGGATAAATGACATAGCGGTGGGGGGGGGCATGGAAGAGGGGAAGCCGGGTCCGGCTACCCGGTTAGTTCCAGGGCACGGGCAGGGTCCCGGGGCCCGTTGGTAACCGGGTGCACGGCCCGGCGCGGGACCCTGCTTGTCCGCGGGATCGCGCGTCGACGTCAGGATGCCGGGGGGGCATTGTTCAAATTGATTGGCTCCGCTGCGAGAGTGACGAGCGGAGCCAATCAGGTGGGTGCTTGTGCATGTGCTCCGGGGCTCGTGGCTTGCCCAGAGCACGTTAGCGGGCGCTCACCGGGAAGCCCTCCCACCCACCCACTTGGCGGGCTGGACAGGAGGCAATGGGGTGTCGCAGCTGGGGGAGGGGGGGGTTTAGGGCGGGCGGGATCCCGGAGGTCCGGGGTCCGGAGCCTTTGGCGACTTGGGGAGGGGGCGGGGTGCCCTCGACCCGGGAAACCCCTGGAAGACTTTTGCTAGTAACATGGCAAAATCGGATAGGGGGGGACGAACTTGGCCGTTGGTGGGGTCCACGGCTTGAGCGGAGGTGTGGCAGCTTTGCTAGTGGCATGGCTGGCGGTCCATCAATCTGCGGGGTTGGTTGGCTCCATATATATGTATATTGACATATATCTGTTAATGTTTATGGGTTGTTAAATAAAGCTGCGACCAGTTTTTTCCCACCAAGAATTGTGTTTGTGGAGTTATTACGAGGCGGTGGGGAGGGAGTAGGATAAATGACATAGCGTTGGGGGGGGGGGCATGGAAGAGGGGAAGCCGGGTCCGGCTACCCGGTTACAGGGACTTGAGAAAAGCTGACCGGAAATGTCAGGGCAAAAGCTTGAAAAAATATAATAAAGTACCACGTGCAAAGATCTTCAACCTTTACCCACTGGCCTTCCCATTGAGCAGCCTTCCACATGTATGATGGTAACTGTAGCCATGGGTTGAAAGCCCGAAGAACATGGCAGCACCCTTGTGTAGATCTGAAGAAGTTGTTGGGCCAAAATCTTGATAATGGATGGTGCCATTAGGGGAGACTCTGAGCCTGGAGCCATTTATTCAGCTTCTTCTGTTGCCCCTTTGAGCATGGAGTTGTTGACAAATATACTTTGATCAAAGGCTGGACAGGATGGAGTCCTCTTTTTTTTTTTTTTTTTTTTAAATAGACATCCAAAAGTTGTAATTGAAATCTTACCTTTAACAAGATAAGGTCAAAACATATTCCCTAATATGATCTTCCAACCAGGAAAAGGGGAGGGGTTTACTTGGATCAATCAGTTGCACAGAACCTCTGGCATCACATTTTCTGGCATGAATACTGTAGATGTATTTTAGATGATCCATTGTCATAAGATTTGTCTTCTAGATTGTAGGTTCTTTGAGCAAGGACTGTCTTCTTTTGTGTCTATACAGTGCTGCATATGCTTGGTAGAGCTTTATAAATGCTTAAGAAGAAGAATAAGACCACAATTTTCAGAGATGTCAAGGAGTCTACCATTGCATATGAGCTGAAAAGGATTATGGATGGGATCCTGAAAAAGTCTCTTTAGGAGCAGAGACTCTTGAAGGAGCTGGATAAAAAAATAACCAAAAGCAAATGCTTGTGGTTCACATATTGCTGTGACAAACACATATCCTCAGATTAGACTAAGAGTGATATCATTGCCTTGGAGTGGTTTCATTTTGCTGTCTTATAATCCTTCTCACTATTAGTGAAGCATCCTTATTTTGGCCTTTAAATTTTATTTTATTTGGTTTGGCATCTTATCTGCATAGCTTTTGAAACTACGTCTCTTGCTTTTTCATACAATCTTTTATTACAGTTAAGATTTATTTTGCTTTGCTTTTTGTTTATAAAAGATTTATATGCCACATTTTTGGCACATTTATTCAAGGTGCTCTACAAAATTTAAATCACCACCATTCGATAAAATACTACTACTATCAAACATTTATAAAGTGTTACAAGGCACACACAGAGTTGTACAAACACAGATATCGTCCCTACTTGCTAGAGCTTACAATCAAGACAGAAAAGACAAAAGTTAGGAATACAGATAAAAAGGGAAGGGTGAGGAGACAAGGAAACAAGGGATCAGGATCCAAAGGCAGCCTCAAAGAGGTTTAGCCTTTAGCATGGATTTGAAAAGGGGCAGAGATGAAGCCTGACGGACAGACTCAGGGAATTTGTTCCAGGCAAGTGGAGCAGCAAGATGAAAGGAGCAAAGTCTAGAGTTGGCAGTGGAAGAAAAGGGCAAAGAGAAGAGTAAATGATGAAGAGTGGAGTTCACGAGGAGGGAAGCAGGGGGAGAGGAGAGAGGAAAGGTAGTGGAGAGCAGAAGAATTAATTCATTTGAAGGTCAGAAGGAGGATAAGGAAACGGAAGTCAATGAAATCGAGAAGAGGGGTTCTATGAGTATATCAAAGCAGATGAAAGATTAGCCACGCAGCAGAGTTTTGAATAGACTGAAGAGGAGAGAGCTGACTCGGAGGGAGACCAGCAAGAAGGAGGTTGCAATAGTCGAGATGGGAAGTAATTAGAGAGTGGACAAGCGTTTTAGTAGTGTGTTCAGAAAGGAAGGGATGAATTTTGTTAATGTTATAGAGAACGAAATGACAGGTTTTAGCTATCTGTTGGATATGTGATGAGAAGGAAAGGGAAGAAGAATATGGGCTGAGGAAACAGGAAATAGAAGAGTGTTACCAACAGGAATAAAGGAGGAAGGGAAGAAGAAGGTTTATGAGGAAGATAAGTTTGATTTTGTTCATGTTTAGTTTCAACATCAAGAATAAAACACACCACCGACTAAACATAAAAATATAAGAGCATAAACACAACATAAACATCATAACATTAGCTTGCATAATTTCACAGGAGCACTTACCATTTGCTTCAGACCATCCCCAGAGTTAGCATGATAGAAAACATAAGAACATAAGATATGCCATACTGGGTCAGACCAAGGTACATCAAGCCCAGTATCCTGTTTCCAACAGTGGCCAATCTAGGTCACAAGTACCTAGCAATTTCCTCAAAAGACACAGGTTTCATAATGCTTGTATTGGGTCAAGCAGTGGATATTCTTGGTCCCCTTTAATAATAGCTTATGGACCTTTCCTCCAGGAACTTGTCCAAACCTTTTATAAACCTAGGTAAGCTAATGAGCTTTTACTACATCCTCTGGTAGAAAATTCCAGAGTTTGCTTAAATAGGTTACCCTGTAGCTTCATTACATGCCCCCTAGTCTTTCTATATTTTGATGGTGTAAACAATTGATCTATGTTTACCCGTTCCACTCCATTCATTAATTTATAGACCTTTATCATATCTCCCCTCAGCCGTATATTTCCAGGTTGAAGAGCCCTAACCTTTTTAGCCTCTCTTCTTAGGGGTATCCTTCCATCCCCTCTACCATTTTGGTGGCTCTTCTCTGTACCTTTTCTAATAACCCTATATCCTTTTTAAGATACGGTGACCAGAATTGCACACACTATTCAAGGTGCAGTAACACCTTGGAATGATACAGAGGCATTATAATATCCTTTGTTTTATTCTCCAATCCTTTCCTTATGATACCTAGCATTCTATTTGCTTTCTTGGCCACCACTGCACACTGGGCGGAGGGTTTTAACATGTTATCCACGATGACGCCTAAATCTTTTTCTTGGGTGGTGATTCCTAATGTGGAACCTTGCATCGTGCAACCAAAGTTTGGGTTTTTCTTTCCTAGGTGCATAACTTTGCACTTGTCCACACCAAATTTCATCTACCATCTGGATGCCCAGTCTTCCAACTTATCAAGATCCTCCAGCAATTTTCCAAAATCCTCATGGGTTTTAACAACTTTAAATAGTTGTGTGTCATCTGCAAATTCGATAACCTCACTCGTTATTCCCATTTCCAGGTCATATATGAATATGTTAAAAAGCAGCGGACCCAGCACAGATCCTTGGGGTACACCACTATTCACCTTTCTCCATTGGGAAAATTGGCCATTTATCCCTACCCTTTGCTTTCTGTCTTTTAACCATTCCTAATCCACAATAGTACACTGCCTCCTATCCCATGAATTTTTATTTTGCCGAAAGTCTCTGATGAAGGACCTTGTCAGAGGCTTTCTGAAAGTCCAGATAGACAAAGGTGAGTCAGTTGATATAGTGTATCTGTTTACTCACACCTTCAAAAAAGTGTAACAGATTAGTAAAACAAGTACCTTTAATTTCTTTCTAAATCTTACTACATACACTCAGGGGTGACAATTCCATTATATAGCAGCTGCCCCTAAGAAGGCTCTCTCCAGCCAACCACTTTCACAGCACTTAGCATGCAACCTTGTGATGACAGGGCATGCACCAGAACAACTGATCACTTGCTACTGGGGGTTTTGATAACGGAAACTTAAAGGTAAAGGTCATGAGTTTAAATTGCACTCACTCTCTCACTGGCAGTCAGAGAGGGATGAGCAGTTTCCTTTCTCTGTGTCTGTCAACATCCTAACAACTTTCTTGTAACTCTGGCAAGTAAACCAATACAAAACTATTATCATAATCTATCAGGGGCGGCCCCATGTGAACTTCATTCTCACACGGTGCTCTTCATGTTGGCAGCTATGCAGAGGAAGCCAGGAAGCACGACCGAGGCCTCGACTCACCTCTGCACAGCCACCAGCGTGAAGAGCGGCATTTTCCCTCATGCTAGCAGCTGTGTTACTGTGAAGTGCGCAAGTGCCGGGAAGTGCCCTTTAACCTTTCCCGGCATTCAGCGTGCTTCACAGTAACATAGCTCCCAGCGTGAGGGAAAACGCCGCTCTTCACACTGGCGGCTGTGCAGTGGTGAGCCGGGGCTTCACGCAGGCTTCCCCGGCTCCTTCTGAAGCAGCTTAGACAGCTGCAGGGCTCTGGGGGGGGGGGAGATATAGGATAGGATAGGAAATGGACGATGGGGGGCTAGGACTGGAAATGGGCTGATGGGGGGGGGGGGGTTTGACTGGAAATGGGCCGATGGGGGAGCTTGGACTGGAAGTGGGCTGATGGGGGCTGGAATAGGTCTGGAAATGGCTGATTGGGGGGCTAGGACTGAAAATGGGCTGATGGGCAGGGCTTGGACTGGAAATGGGCCAAAGGGGGGGCTTGGACTGGAAATGGGCTGATGGGATCTAGGATTCGAAATGGGCTGATGGAGGGGCTTGGACTGGAAATGGGCTGATGGGGGAGCTTGGGCTGGAAATATGTTGATGGGGGCTGGAATAAGACTGGAAGTGGCTGATGGGGAACTAGGATTGGAAATTGGCTGAAGAGGGCTGGGATGGAACTGGAAAGGAGAACATGGGGGGCTAGGACTGGAAATGGGCTGAGGTGGGGGGATGGGAGAATGGGAATGGGAAGGAGATGGGGCTGGGGAATGAGGATAGAGAGGGGAAAAGATATTTTGTGTGGGAGGGAAAAAATATACAATTGGCTGGGTATTGGAAGAGTAAGTGGGTATTGAGGATGGAAGGGTGAAATTTGAGTGGATGAAAAAGAAATAAAGAAAGAAATGGAGGAAAGAGCAAAAGGTGAAAGATCAGTGTGTTAAAGCAGATGTAGTGACAGAATAGAAAAAAATCTAGAACAGAGAAGAAAGGACAAATGGACAGCAGACAATGGAGAGTTAGCCGCAGACACAAAGAAACCAGAAGAAAGTGATTGGAGCAATTGCAACTGAAAAATAAAATGTCCAAACAACAAAAGGTAGAAAAATACTTTTTATTTTGAATTTATTATCTGGAATATGTGAGCTCTAGGAAAAGCGTATTGCTAACATCTTTGCGTTTTTATTTAATACAAGAGAAAATTAATTAATAGTTTTATTTCTGCAGTGTTGTTGTACATTCCAAGTTTGGCTTTTGAGGTTCCCAGTTTAATTATTGTCTTCCTGTTTTTAAATTGTGATCCCTTGTTCTTTGTTTGGTGACGGTCTATGTTCTGCATGTGTAACCGAGTTGAGGTATTCTGTTATTTATTTTCTATTTGACAGTACCACTTGTTTTCTTTCCCCAGTAGATGTATTGGTATTGTCTGAGATTTATTGGTATATTTGCAGTGTTGCCTTTTGATAGGTAGGGTTTGGTGCTTTGCGAGTCCTGGTAGTGCTGTTATGATATGGTGGGTTTGCTATGAGTTCTAAATGGGCAGTGTTTATAGTACTTCCTAATGTGCCTGGTGGTTTTTACTAGAGTATAGTAATGTACAAATCTGGTAGTCTTTCTTTATCCAAACACTCATTAAGAGGCATGTTTGCTAAAAGTTAGCACATGTTAACATTATGCAAATATTTATAAAAATGAGGCTCCTTGTGCAAATGAGGCCCCATAATCAGTCTCCACACATGGCTCCGCACCCCCTATGGCCATCCCTGTAATCTAGAACAGCTATTACTACAGTTTAAATTATCGCACTAAATCGAGACAAGAGTAGGAACTCTGGGGAGACCTGAGCTAAAGCTGATCTGAACTCCCCATATCCAAACTGAATCTTTAATAGAAATAACTATATCATTAATACCTGATTTCTGGAATAAAATGGACCAATGAGTTCAACCAAAGCATAAAAGGAGGAAATTAAATACCAGAAAATGTTCTTTCCTTCAATCCTGCTAGTTTAATGCAGAGGAGTGACTTATGCCAACAACTGGAGGCCCTGTGCCAACAGCTGGAGGCAGACTTGAGCATCTTTCAATGATGTTATCAAGAGGTACATCCACTGGTGTGGCACCGAGAAAAGCTCGGAGACAAAATTCAACAACTATTAGCAAAAATAACAAATCAACAATCAGAACAACCGACTGGAACAAGTATTTGTCTCTCTTACCATGGGGGGGGGGGTGTGCGGGCAAAAAAAGAAAATTCTCTCTTCCTGTATTTGTAGGGTTTTTTTTTGTTTTGTCTTACTTAGATTATGGAAATTGTTTATTCCTAATCTGTTCCCAACATCAAATTAGTCGACTGCAACTGTGTCAAAACACAGTGGCACGCCTTATTTTTTGTGTTTCCTGGTATAATGCAGTAACTCTTCTTATCTCTAAATTGTTGTGGTTTTGTTGTTAAGTGCCGTTGAGTCTGTGTCGACTCATGGTGACCCTCTCTATAGTTGTCCTAAACAGTGTTCGGTCTTCAGTCAAGCGGTTCATTGTTGACAGACTGGCATCCATAACTGCTGTTATTGTATCGATTCATCTCATTGCTGGCCTTCCTCTTTTGCATTGACCTTCTACCTTGCCAAGCATGATGTATTTCTCTCATGATCTCTCTCTTCGCCTGATATGTCCAAAGTATGAAAGTCAAAGTCTTGTCAACTGAGCTCCTAAAGGAAGCTTAGGTTTGATCTTTTCTAGTAATGACTGGTTTGTTTTTCGGGCAGTCCATGGTATACGCAGTATTCGTCATCAGCACCAAAATTCAAAGGCATCAATTTTCTTCCTGTCTATCTTTTTTACTGTCCAACTTTTGCATCCAAATGACATTATTGAAAATACCATGACTTGAGCAAGTCAAGTCTTTGCATGGAGAGAGACATCGCTGCTCTTGAGGATCTTATGTAGGTCCTTCATGGCCATTCTTGCCAAGAGCAATGTGTCGTCTGATTTCTTGACTGCTTGTTGCTTCTTTATTGATAGTTGGTCCAAGTAGGATAACGTTGTCCACTATTTCACGTTCTTCTCCATCAACAATGAACTGATTGATTTTGCCAGTTGTCAGGATCTTTGTCTTCTTTACATTAAGGTGCAGGCCCATTTTAAGACTTTATTCCTTGATCTTGAGAGCAAATGTTTCAGATCATCTTTACTTTCAGCTAGTAATGTGGTATCATCAGTATAGCGAAGACTGTTGATGAGTCTACCACCAATCTTCACACCTTTATCTTTATCTTTATTTCTACACTTTATACACCGCCCTTGTTGAGACATTAGAGCGGTTTACAATAAAATAATGTCCACGCTGTAAGAAAAGTAAAGGAACTACAATGCGAAACAGGACAGGACAGAGGTAATAGTAAAGTCATTAGAGACAGTCAAAAGGACTGTTGTGTTCATACAATCCTGCTTCTCTGATGATTTGTTCTGCATATAAATTAAACAGGTAGGGGGAAAGTATGCAGCCTTGTCTTACACCTTTGCTGATTTTAAACCATTCCGTTTCTCCTTATTTATTTATTTGTACTTTTATACCGCTTTTTCCAACAGATCAAAGGTGGTTTACATAGAACAGAATCAGTTACATGTAACAGAAACAACTATGTACAGATAAAAACAATTAACTATGTATAGAGAGTCAATGACATAACTATACTACAATATAGGCAATAGAAGTGGACTGTGTACAGTAGTAAGGGCAATGGAATGGTATAGGTTGGCAGGGGGAGTAGGGAGAGGGAGGGGTTTATCTTATGGTGTGGATTGGGATTGGTCATTGACTGGGGAAGTTGTAAGGTTATCAAAATGTTTCCTGAAAATATGTTTCTTTTTATTTTTTTTGCAGAAGCAGGAAAGGTTCGTGGTTTCTTTTAAGTCAGGTGGAAGTTCATTCCAGATTGTGGGAGTGTAGTGAGAGAAAGCTCAATTATTTGTTGCTTTATTGGATCTTATTCCATTCGAACTGTTGCTTCTTGATCATTGTAAAGGTTGTGCAAGAGAATGATCAGGTGTTCTAGTGCTTTTTAATGTGGCCCGGAGATTTTCATGGTTTACACAGTCAAAAGCCTTGCTGTGGTCAATAAAACACATATATAGTAACATATTAAATAAAGGCAGATAAAGACCAGTATGGTCCATCTAGTCTGCCCAGTAAGATAACAAGAGTAGGTGCACCTGCCGCTCCGTGCAGGCCACCCCTCCCCATGTCTTTGTTTAGGGGTGAACCCACCACTCCATGTAGGACACCCCTGTTTGTTGAGATATCCTTTTGGTATTCTTTAGTCTTTTCAAGGATCCATCTCATATCCGCAATGATGTCTCTCATTCCTCGCCCTTTCCTGAACCCTGCTTGCACTTCAGGTAGTTCTTGTTCCAGGTATGATTGTAGTCTCTGCTGAATAATCTTCAGTAGAATCTTGCTGGCATGTGGGATCAGAGCGATTGTGCGATAATTTCCACAGTTAGTTGGATCACCTTTCTTTAGTTTGGTATAAACACAGATCTTTTCCAGTCAGTTGGCCATGATGTCGTCTTCCAAATTTCTTGGCAGAGCCTTGTAAGTATGGTAACAGCTGCATTGCTGTAATACTTCTATGGGAATGGCATCAATGTCTGGTGCTTTGTTCTTTGATAAGACTTTCAATGCTTCTTCAACTTCTTCATCACTAATGGTTCCGGATCATAAGATACAGGTTGAAAAGGCTGTTGGTCCACTAGATCTTTATCGTATAATGACTGTATATTCTTTCCACCTTTTCTTGATCTTCTTAGCATCAACATGGATCCTTGAGCATCTTGTAACATTCCAATTGGAGGCTGGAATTTTTCTTTAACTCTCATAGCTTTAGGAAAGCCATTCTTGTTCTTCCTCTAATAGTTTCTGCTTCTATTTCCTTGCATGTGTCATTGTAGTACTTCTCCTTGTCCTGTCTTGCTGCATATTGGAAATCTCTGTTGAGTTCTGCTAGTGCCTCTCTTTCTCCTCTAGCTTTAACTTCTCTGCATTTCTGGGCAATTTTCAGAGTTTCTTTGGACATCCATCTTTTTCATCTTTTGTAGAGACTTCTCACTTTCTTCCAACACAACCTTCTTGATGTCATCCCATAACTCATCTGAAGGTCTATCATTTGTATCTAAAGCAGCAAATTGATTTTGTAATCAGTCTTTAAATTCTGGTGGTATAGTCTCAATGTCATATTTTGCTACATATATTATGGCTTGCTCTTTTTCAACTTTAGCTTGAGTTTGCATACTAGTAGTTGGTGATCTGTACCACAGTCAGCTCCAGGTTTTGTCTTTTTGATGTTATAGAACTTTTCCATCATTGACTTCCAGATCTAGTCAATATGATTGTTGTACAGTCCATTGGGTGAAGTCCATGTGTACTGTCGCTGCTTGTGTTGCTGGAAGAAGGTGTTCGAGATGAATAGGTCATTGCTCTTGCAGAATTCTATCAGTCTTTCTCCAGCTTCATTTCTGTTCCCAAGTCCATATTTTCCAACCATTTTGCCTTCTTCTTTGTTGCCAGCTTTTGCGTTCCAGTCACCCATGACTATCAGGATAACCTGTTTGCATGTTCTTTCAATTTCAGCTTGTACTTATTCATAGAACTCATCAATTTCATCCTCTTCTGCAGCTGTTGTTGGGGCATATACTTGAATTATAGTTGTGTTGATAGGCATTACTTGTAGGTGAATATAAATTAAGTGTTCACTGATTGCATTGTATTTCATTACATTTCTTGCAAGTTTCTTTTAAATTATAAATGCAAAGCCATTTCTTCTTTGTCTTTCATTTCCAGCATAGTAAATCGTATGCAAAGTGCCTGATGCCAGTTCATTTCAATTCGCTGACACCCAACAGATCGAGTTGTACACATTCCATTTCATTCTTGACTACTTCCAACTTCCCTTGGTTCATGCTTCATACGTTCCATGTACGAATATGTAAGACATCTTTGCAGCTTCTGACTCTCATTTCATGTGCAGCTACATCAACAATCAGACGTCCCGAGAGCTTTGATCCAACCACATCATAAATGCTGGCTTTACTCTGAAAAATCTTCATCTCCTCCCCAGTAGCCAGTTGAATGCCTTCCGACCTGGGGATCTTATCTTCCAGCACTATAGTGCAATTTGTTTTGTTGTGAATATTGTCATGAAGAAGACCCTTCTGAGCCTATGGAGTTGGTGAGAGAAAAGGATTCCGTTGCAGAATCTGACAGGCAGTCTGAGCACATGGCTCAGTGTTTTCAGAGAGAATGTAAACAAAGAGAGTCACGAGCTGGAAAGACACTCCCACGCTGTGACGTAGTCCCTAGTTCAGGAGATAATGAGATACACCTGTTTAAGGGAGGGGCATTGTTTAGCCCGGAGAAACAGGATGACAAAAAGTGGTCATTAGCTTGGACTAGAGGAGGAGGAGGAGGGGAGCAGAAAGAAGAAAGGCGTCAAGAGGTGAGAACCAAGGGAGCCATAGTCTTAACACCAGAAAGAAGCAGCACAGGACAGGTGACGTCTGGTAAAGGCCAGAAGGATAAGATATTTCCTGGAAGGCAGGCTTGGGAAAACTCACATGCTCCAGAGAGAGAAACCTGCTGGCATGACAATACTGGTACCTCTAAGGCTGAAGCTACGAGGCTGAGAGACGGACAAACACAAGCTGTGTTTGGGAATCAGGCTGACCTTGCAGATCTGAGAATTCCTTTCCCTCCAAAGCTGAACGTTAGGCTTCACAACTTACATAGGTTTGAACCTAGTTATAAAGTATTTATTTATTTATTTATTTAGCTGTATTTATATCCCGCTTTTCACCGGGTCAAAGCGGCATTACATTAAGGGGTGGGGGAAATAAGTATACGGGCTGGGCCATCACCGGGGAGGCAACATTGATGATTTTGACATAGGACAGACTTTGGACATGAGACAGACTTTGGACATGGACAGGTTAATATAGCTTATGATCAGTGGTTCATGGTGGGCTAGATCAGGGGTTGGTGCGCTTTTCGGTGGGAGTCGTGTTGAAGTGTTCCTGGAAAAGGATGGTTTTTAGCCGTTTTCTGAAAGATGGCAGGTCTGCATTGTTTCTGAGACAGCTCGGTAGAGAATTCCATAAGGATGGAGCATAAAGTTCAAAGGCTCGGTTGCAGGTCCGTTGCGAGCATTTGGTTCTTTTGTGTGGGACGGTGAGGGAGTTGCTGGAGGCTTGCCTTGTAGTTCTGCCGTGGGCTGGACGAGACAGTAGGGTGCGGAGCTGGGTGTTCTGTGTTTGATGTATGGCTTTATGGGTGAGTAGGATGGCCTTGTATTTAGTCCTTGCTTCGAGGGGAAGTATGTGGAGGTCTTTCAGAATTGGGGTGATGTGGTCAGTTTTCTTTGCTCTTTGAATGATTCTTGCTGTGGTGTTCAATGCTGTTCGGAGGGGGTTGGTCTGTGTGGCTGGAAGTCCATGGTAGATTATATTGCAATAGTCCAGATGTGGGAGTGTCGTGGCCTGCATTACTGTTCGGAAGTCTTGATGTTCAAGAATGGGTCTGAGACGTTGTACGGTTCTTGCCTTGTGGAAAATAGTTCCGGAGGTTTTAGTGATTTGTTGTTTTAAGGTGAGGGCTTGGTCAATAATAATGCCCAGGTATCTTATGTGTGGTTGTATTTGAATGCTTGTGGTTCCTATGTTGAGGTGAGTAGGTGGTGTGAAGTCTGGATCTTTTGTCACTATGAGGGCTTCGGTTTTCTTTATGTTGATTGATAGGTTGTTTGCTTGTAGCCAGTCGGACACCGCGGAGAAGCATGCAGAGAGATGGGTGTTTATTGGGTTGTGTCGTAATGGGGGCGTAGAGCATGATATCGTCAGCATATATATGGAAGCTGATGTTGTGAGTGCGTATGACTGAGCAGAGTGGTTGAAGGTAAATGTTGAAGAGCATGGCTGAGAGTGTGGATCCTTGGGGTACTCCTTGGTGTTGCTGGAATGGGGGGGAGGTCAAGGTGCTGGTACGGATTAGTTGTTGCCTGTTAGTTAGGTAGGATTGAAACCATTTTAGTACGGTGTCTTTGATCCCAATTGTCCATAGTCTGTGAATGAGGATGTTGTGGGAGATGGTGTCAAAAGCTGCAGATATATCAAGGAAGATCATGGCATATCCAGAGTGCTTTTCTTGTGTTCCTATGAGGAGGGTGTTCATCGGTGTGGTCATGAGGGTCTCGACACCATGTAGAGGGCGGAAGCCGTGTTGTTGTGGGTCCAGTATGTTGTTGGTATCAAGGTGTTCCTGCAGCTGCTGTTGGACGATCTTCTCGATTATCTTGGCAGTGAAAGGTAGGCTTGCTATGGGTCTGTAGGATGCTGGATCTAGGGTGTCCAGGTTTTGCTTTTTTAAGGATGGTTGTATGATTGTAGTTTTGAGGGCGTCTGGCATGTATCCTTGGGAGAAGGATTCATTGATGATATGGGCTAATGGCGTGCTCAGTTCGTTTTTGGATTTATTTATCCAGTCAGTGGGGCAGGGGTCCAGTGGGGAGGTGGTGGTGTTGAGGCAAGAGATGGTGGTTGATATTTCGTCTGTTGAGGTTTCTTTGAAGGTGGTCCATTCACTGTGTACTTTGGGGTGGAGGTTCAGTGTAATTGTGTCTGCTGTTGGCTGAGAGTTTTGTGGTCGTTGTAGTTGTCTGTATTGACGGGCCAGCAGCTCTGGTGGGATCTTCGGTAATTAGTCAGAGTTATGGGGTGCTTTTGTCAGTTTTTTGACAATCTGGAAGAGTTCACGAGGTTTGTTTATGGAGGTATTTATGATTTTCATGTGGTAGATTTTCTTTGCTTTGTCGGTCTCATAGTGATAGGCGTTGAGTTCATATAGGAGGAGTGGCCTAGTGGTTGGGGCAAGGTACTTCGGGCCGGAAGGTCAGGGGTTCAAATCCCACTAGAGGACAGCAACCTTGGGCCCGGAAGGACTGGGGTTTCTAGTCCCACAGGAGCTCCTTGTGGTCTTGGGCAAGCCACTTAACCCTCCATAGCCCATGTTCCCTGTAAAATAGTTCTCTGTGTGCTGTGCTTTCCTGTCTAATCAATGTGTTTATACCTCAAAAATTTCCTGTCATGATTTGACAATTTCCAATCTGTAATCAAACCGCTGCTGATCGCTGGAATTAGCGGTATACAAATGTATACTAAATAAAAAAAATAAATAAAATAGATATTTTGTTCTGTCATTTTCGTCTTTGGATTTTCTCCATTTTCTTTCGGTTCTTCTGAGTTTTGTTTTTAGCTTTCGGAGACTGGGAGTGAACCATCTGGCCTTCGTAGAAGGGGGTCTGGCGATGGCTTTGTTGGTTGGTGCCTCAGATGCTGTGGAGATCGTGGAATTCCAGTTTTGTATTAGGTCACTGATGTCACTGGAGTTTGCTTGCAGTTTGGGTAGAGTTTGTGCTAAGAAGTCCTCTTTGATGAATGTTTTAAATCTTCTTATGTGGTGTCCATCTTCATTTTTGGTCTTATGTTGGTAGGTGTAGGATATAGTGATGAGGTGGTGGTCAGACCAAGGTACCGGCGAGATCTGTGGGTTCTTCCCTGAGGCTGCAGTTGTGGGGTTTAAGAATATGAGGTCTAGTGTGTTGCCTTTTCCATGAGTGGGTTCGTGTATGACCTGTACCAGATCCATTGCAGTCATGGCGGTGTGGAAGGTTGCTGCTTGTTCTTCTTGAAGTGATGGGAGATTGAAGTCGCCTAGGATAATTTGTTCCTTTGCTGAACTGGTGCTCTCTGATATGAATTGAAGTATCTTTGGTAGGTCAGTGGTTGTGGTAGGTGCACGGTAGATGAGACATACTGAGAGGTGTTTATTGGTGAGGGTGAGGAGATCAGCTTCATTGGTGGTGTCTGAAGAAAGGATCCTGAGGTGGAGGTCGGTTCTTGCTATGATGGTGACACCCCTTCCTTTGGTGTGAGCTTGGGAGCAGTGATGGAGGGTGTATCCAGCGGGGGTTAGTTGGTTCATTAGCACAGTGTCAGCGTCTGTGAGCCAGGTTTCTGTTATACATAGGAGGTCTATCTTCTCCTTTGTGATTAGGTCTTGGAGCATGTGGTATTTATTTCTAACGGAGCATGCATTGATTAGTGAGATGGTGATGTGTTGATGGGTTGAGGATGTGGGTTGGTGTCTGCTGTGTGTGGGAGTGGCTTTGTTTCCATTTGTAGGTGTGTGTGGGTTGTGCTGCTGGGAAAGTGGGCCAGAGTAGATTTTTGAGTGTGCTTGGAGGGGGGGGGGTAGAGGGTCAAGAGGGGGGTGAGGAGGTAGATGGGGGCTAAGGGAGGTGGCATGATCTGTGGAAGTACCTGGTGTTTTGGGACAAAGCTGGGTTCCGGTGTTGATTCCTCGGAGTGGTGCGGCTTTGGTCGCAGTTGCTGTGTCTTTGCTGCTGTAGTGGGTCGTAGTATTTCCCGTTGTTGTGGCTGTTGCTGTGATGTTCCATTCGTTGTTTCTGTGTCTCAGAGTTCCCGCCTGGTAAGGACTGGTTGTTTCTTTTTGGTCCTTTCGTTTTGTTTGCACCTCTGTGCTGCGCAGTTGCAGAATGTAGCAGACTCTCTAAAAAGAAACTTCAGTATATACGGTAATTCACAGTCTTATCCTTTAGAGTGCTACCGAGAGAAGCCATGTGAGGATAGTGAAGACGTCTGTTTTAAAGTTCAGGATAGTAGCTCACTGACACACCCTGCTATTGCTGACGCTGAAGAAATGCAGATTGACTCTGATAGCAGTGAAATAGTGGATAACCAGATGGACTGCACGTTATGTTTTGCTGACCACGTGGAGTCTCTGTGCTGAACACTGGTTTGAGAAAGCTGGTGAAGCAACAGAAAGAATGGGGAACAGACTTTGTTCCCGAGATTTACTTGCTCTCCCTGCCAAAACCATATCTATACAAAAACATTTCAAATTAGTAAAAAGATATCCAAACTCTAAGCAATGCTGTACTATAGGGGCTTCAAGTACTTTGCACTTTAAATGACTTTTATGTTCACCCATCCATGTCCGAAATGGTCTGGTAGTTTTCCCAACATAGACTACACGGGCACAGGATACCATAAACTACATATGTGCACCCACAAGAAGTGTTATTTCTAAGATACTCAAAACTAGCACATTCACACGATAAAGGACAGATAGGACAATTACCACATTTCCTATGTCCTGGTGCTATGGCATCTACAGGACAGAGAGGACGTAACACTGCCGGGCTGAGTTTCTCTTTTAAATTCTGATGGCATTGCCATACACACTGTAATCCTTTCTCTGCTAATCCCGGGACAGTTTTTAACACATTCCCCCTGTCAGTTCCCTACCTACCCCTGTGTCAGCTTCCTTCCTGCCCCACCTCCCCCCCTGCCCCCTCCTTCCCCTGGCAGACCATCTCAGCATCTTTATTTATTTATTTATTTAAATGGATTTGTATCCCGCCTTATCCTAAAATCAAGGCGGCTTCACATCAAATGATTTAGATTTAGCCCCCCAGCTTGCCCATTTCCTGTCCTAACCCCCCGATCGACCCATTTCCAGTTCTATCCCACCAAATCAGCCCATTTCCAGTCCTAGCTTCCCTTAAGTGCCTAGTTCCAGTTCTAGCCCCCCCATCATCCCATTGCCAGTGCTAACCCTTCCATCAGCTCACTACCAGTCCTAACCCCACTTGATCAGCCCATTAACAGTCCTAGCCCCCCAATCAGCCCATTTCCAGTCTTAGCCTCCCTTAAGTGCCCATTGACAGTTCTAGCCCCCCCCCATCAGCCCATTGCCCCCCATCAGCCCATCAGCCCATTGCCCAGGAGTGGACGAGTAGCCTAATGGTTATAGCACAGGCTTAAGAACCCAGAGACCAGGGTTCACATTCCCACTAGCACTCCTTGTGGCATTGGGCAAGTCACTTAACCCTCCATTGCCTCAGAAAAATCCAAGTTATCAATGTCCCTGTTTAATGTACATTACCAAGTTTAAATTTCCATGTAAACCGCTTTAACTGAAATGATAAAGCAGTATATAAAACCTGTTAAATAAAATAAATAATTGCCAGTGCTAGTCCTTCCATCCAGAGGCGTAGCGTGGGGGGTGCAGGGGGGGCCGGCCGCACCGGGCGCAACATGGGGGGGGGCGCTCGCACTCGCAGCTCTCTGTTGCCGATGAGGGGGAAAGGCAGGTCCCTATGATACATGTTGGCGCGTACGCCATCTGGTGGTGGCACTGCAAAGAGGTTTGCGCTATAGCCCTCGAGCCCGCAGTCCTGGGAGTCGCATTGTTCTTGGCAAACCCTTGGCAACAAAGCGCAGGCGATGCGATTGACCCCCTCTAGGTAGCTATTTCACACAAGCTGCCGGGGCGGGGTGGGAGGGGGACTGTTTATCGCATCGTCGCCCCTCGATCTCAATGTAAAGCTGGGGTTGGGGTCGGATCGCCCTGTGCGCTCGAGAAGGCGGAGCTGCAGGGCGGCATCGCGAGTTTCTGGTTCCGGATCTCCTCCTCTTCCCTGCTGTTGGGCGTTTAACCATGCTTGTCGGGCTCTTGCTGCTGTGCTGTTCGTTTCCCTGGACTCCGGCTCAGCGAGGTCAGTGCTGACGATCGCTCCCTCCCGGGGTAGGATCACGGTCAGCTCCCCCACGCAAAGAAGCTCCCCGGTGGCTAAAATCCACGGGTTAGGGGGCGCAAATTACTTGCCTTGCCCCGGGTGCTGACAACTCACGCTACGCCACTGCTTCCATCAACCCACTACCAATCCTAACCCCCCCCCCCCCCCGTGATCAGCCCATTACCAGTCCTACACCCCAATCAGACCATTTCTGGGGCTACTCCCCCCCCCCAGCCCAGCCCAGCCCTGCTCAGTTCATTACCAGTCCAAGGGCCCCTCCCCCAGTTCATTACGAGTCCAAGCCCCCCTCCCCCCCAGGAAGAGCCCTGCACTTCCTAATCTGAGCCCCAGCTCACCTTTGCAGAGCCACGGGAAGGAAAAGTGTTTCTCTTCTTTCCCGCTGCTCTGTTAAAGTTGAGCTTGCTGGCGCTGAGTGTAGTCTTATGCGAGACAGGAAATGCCTAGATTACCCTCGGCGCCAGTAGGCGCAACTTTAACAGAGCCACAGGAAAGAAGAGAAACACTTTTCCTTCCTGCGGCTCTGCATTATCTATCAAGGACTCCCTAAATCCTCGCTACATCCACTACAGCTGGCATGGAAGGTAGCAGCAAGGCTCATCATGGGTACCACATAACACCCATCTTAAAGCAACTTCACTGGCTACCAATACTCAGCAGGGTGAAATACAAATTTCAGCCCATTTTCTGCAGTCAATACTTAGCAAACCCCATGGCTAGAGAACCCGCAGACGTGCTAACAATACCCTACTCTTAGTACCCCTTTCAATCACCCATACCAACAACTCTACCTCCAACAGAGTTTTCTATTACTACACTCTCATCATCTGGAATGTTCTTCCTCCTGATCTCCGCTTCCTATCAGACACTGGAGACGTCCACAGAAGATTAAAAAACACTTCTGTTTCTAGAACACTTCGGCTCAGACACAGAGACACCTTCACATCCATGGACCCACATACTCGGCTAGAAACTACTACCTACCATGTTATTAAGTTCTATGGTCACTATATTCAGAGTTATCAGTTTTAGCTCTTAGCCTATCCACTATGTTCAGAATTATCATTTTGGTTCTTAGCCTGTTCAACATCTGTTCCATGTAAAGTTAACATTCTTTGTTCCATGCAAACCGCTGTGACGTGTAGGTATGGTGGTATAAAACTGTCATTAAATAAATAATCTACGCACCTCTTAGTGCAGATGCTGTTACACATTAGGGAGGTCATTTTTTAAGGAGCCATGCAAAGTTATGCTTCATTTGCGCTCGTAATGACTTACTGTGCAGATGGGCACTAGTGTGCGCGCGCGCTTTAGGTGATTGCTATTCTATAATTATGTGTGTCAGGCTGAAGGGGCCTACATGGCCAGGGGTGGGATCATAGGTGGAGCACAGGTTTACATGCATAAGTTATAAGATACTGTCATTTGCATGCATTCTTTAGAAATCTAGGTGCACACATTTCACAGAGTCTAGGGCTGGCATAAGTGCTCATGCCTAAGTCAGGCAAACACAACGTATGCCTCTGTTTTATAAAGAAAAGTAGGTGCCTGCTTTTCTTTATGAAATAGGTGCAATTTCAGTGCGTTGGAATCTAGCAAGTCTAGGCAACCCTTACACATGTTAAAAGTCGTTTGGCCGCTTTGGTGAAGGCACAGATCTTCACAGCAGCCCGAGAATCTATGTAAAGACCCACGCCTATCTTTCTCAAATATACAAGGAAATTATTGCATAATCTATGCACCTACTTGTGTGCTCCACCCAAACTCTACCTATGTGCAATGTAAAATGCATTACACTACTTTTATGCTGAGCGTTATTTTATAAGAAGTCATTCACACATATGTGAGGCTAAACATGCCTAAAACAGCCCCTTTAAGGCTTGTAGTTTACTGTTTATATTAGGCACCTCCATTGCCTCAGGCTAACATGCATTAAAACCTTCGTAAACGTGCACTGTAGGTCTTTTATACGCATAAAACAGGGCTTGAATGTGAAAATTCCCTTATAAAATAATTGTAAATGAGCGAACTAACTCCTGAGAATGATTCACCATTAGTCATAAACAAAATGTGCCACAAACTTCAGAGCAACAACCAATAACTTACAGGGGAAATTAGAAATATTAAAATATTATAGGGTTTGAGTATTGAGGATAACAGGAGGTGGAGCCCGATTCAGGGAGACGAGGCTATTTGGACCAGATTCTGGTCCGCGGGAACAAAACATTTCTGTGGTAGCTAGAATCGGACCTGAGGATGGCCTGGCATGCCCCTTTCCACTTGAAGAGACATCCCCCCTGCAGGCATCCTTGACATCCAAGGCTCTGGACCTCCGTTTCCCTGCCACCCGACCCCCAGCCCCGATCGGGCAAAAAGTGCTGCTTATATCACCTTTGAGGAGGTATAAGTAGCATGTCCTCACGGGCTCAACAAGATGTACAGGCCCCCCCCCTCCTGCCCCCCACCGGCTCTCCCCATCTTACAGCACAAGACGTGTGGTGAGTGCCGGAGGGGGAATAGGGTTCAGGCAGCTTGCAGGGCTGCATGTCTTCAACTCGCACTTGTGAATGACCTCCATAGCCTTCCTTTATCTTTAGACATGAAAATCTAGCCCTCATTGCTTTTGCTGGTCCTTCTTCCGATGGAGAATAGAGGCTTGCCATTCTCACAGGATGAAGTTGATGTTAAGTCAGGATTCCAGTGCCAACATATGAATTCACAAATATGCACATCACTTTTCCAGGAAAATCAAGGGCATGAAAGGAACATATTTCAAAAAGAGATAGCAGATGAAAACACTTCTGAAATAGGCCATGCCAAGAGGTGACGTTTGAAAACATTTTGCCTTAAGAGAACACAGATCTGTATAAATCCAATCTAACTATTTAAAACACTGATTTTCCATTACATAAAATCATATTTAACTGTTTGCAAGGTCTCGTGCTAACAAAACCATGAACAAACTAATGTGTCACAATGCTTTGTGCAACCTTGCAATGAGCGTCAGTTATAATGCTAGTTCTCTCTCCCTCCCTCTTCACATCATTCTTTCAGGAGAGACACAGCTGTATAATAATATCTACCACGCCGTAATAAATTGTGCAGTGAAAGGAGAGTGCAGGAATAACTGGCAATGAACATTATCTTCTCCATCACTTTCATAGATGACACTGACAGCTCGACAGCGAACTGGTCGCTCTACACTGAACTCTTAATATTGCACGTCGCTTAAGAATTCCTCAACTTCATCAGTGGTAGGAGCTGCCAGAAAAACATACGGAGAAGACAAATCTGCTCCAGTCCATTTCTTACTGATTTGCTTCTCTATTTTCTCTTCTCAAAAGGTCCTTTGCATTGCTCCCAAAGTCATTAAAGGATTGTTACTAGGAAAAACTGTGACCTGCAAGTGACTAATCCACTTATGTCTTCATTCTCCTCAACTATACATCAAGAACTGTCTTCTATCCAAAGGCTATTCAGAGGATACTGTGAACACTCAAGGAAGAGACAATAGTGTCTCCCATCGATCCTTCGCTCTTTCACAAGATAATTCCTCCCCCCCCCCCCAAAAAAAAAAATATAAACAACCTATACTACAAATCTAGAATATAATGGTAGGAATGCAGTGTAGCTCATCTTAAGTTATTAGGTGCTGAAATCCAAGAGACCTGTAAAAGGAGTTGGTGATTTAAAAATAGGATCATTTATTTATTTATTTTATTTACATTCTCTTATATACCGCGCTATTCTGCATCAGTGCGGTTTACATTGAACAAACTGAAATTACATTGAACAGGGCATTATAACTTGGAGATAACTATTTTACAGGGAACATCCTTCAGTTGTTCTAGTTAAGAAAATTAAGTATCAGTTAAATAGCTTTTATTATTAAGAACCTCTTAACTTTCTAAGGCACTTCTTTTGCTGTGTTGCAGTTTGTGATAAGGAAGCTTATCATAGCTCAGGAAGGAGCTATAGAAAAGGTGAAGTGACTCTGAACAAGCAACCTGTCAGTTCTGGTAGAAATAAGAAAACAGAATTTTTCCATAAAAGACTACCAGTCCCAGAATGCACCAGGTTTCCAACAGCCATTAGAGGAGCTGAAGTGGGGAAACGTGTGTTCAATCAAGAGGGCTATGAGGTAATCCCCAAGCACTCATCTCAAAGGGCAGGGCCTGATTCAGCACAGCTGCGCTGTGCTAGGGTGGAGCACTCATCTAAGCAGAATAAAGGTAGAGTTTATTCTACAGAGAATTATCCTCAGATTCATCTTGGAGATCCTCAGTTTCTTGGAGATTCTAATCTTGGACAGCTTCATCATCTGGAGGATCATCAGAAGCAGAAGCCAGAGCGGACGGACAGAGAGGGCAAGAAACCTTTTGGAAGAAAGAAGAGAAAAGCATTTGGGAGGTCTAAAGGAGTCCAGAGCAGTACGTATACTGGAAGGCATTCCAAAGGCAAGCTTACACCATTGGACTGGGGAAAGCCAGAGGAATGGTGCTGCAGAGCTAGGAACCTCCAGACGGTACCTGTGAGGGAGACGGCTGCACTTGGAAGGGACCCTAAGACCCGTGCCAGAAGGTATGTGAAGAGAGATCCAGTGTCCAGGGATCTGGATTGGAAGGCTGGACATAAGAACTTGTCTACATACTGGCCAGGCTATTTAGAGAGGAACTCTAATAGCAATGGAAGCTCAGGTATGAACACTGATCTATGCCCTAGCTATACCCTTGAAAGACAGCAGGGAAACAAGTATTCTCCTGAGAGTGCTCCATTGAGAAATTCCTCTGTACCAATCCATGATATTGAACCCATAATTGTTGAAGAAGGGGGAGGGGTTGCAGATGCAGGCTGTGAATACATGGATTGCTCTCTGTCTAAACTCCTTTGGTAATTTACTGTTACAAAGTACAACAACCATCACAAAGAAATGCAAACTTGTTCTTTAATCTACTCAGAAAAGCTCCTGAGTAGGATTTGAGCCACGCAGTAGAAAGCAAGCCAGCTAAGGGGTTTCAGCTGGGTAACTGCTAGCAATTGAGCCTTACCTAATTGCTTGTGAGCTCTGAGGAAATCACTTCTGAGTCTATGTGTGAAGATATAAGAAGTTAACCTGAAAAGAACAGTTTTTCCCTACTTTGTGGGTTTTGTTTGTTGATTAAAAGCACTGCTAAGAAAATATTAGCTAAAGTCTACAGAAAAGACCATTCTGTTACCATCCTGGTCTTTCTTCTTTTGATTTGATTGCCTGACAAGTTCAGCTGTTGTTTTCCTGATTTTGTTTTTCTAAGTTTAACACTGAAAGCAAGTATCCTGTTTTATGTGCTAGCAAGCATATCTGTGTTGGGAGAAATAACCCCATAAATAAATATCTTATTGGCTTTACCCTTGAGCACAACTAAATTATTTTGAGCGGCTGTGTCTGGTGTGAATGAACTGCCCACAATCCCTTGCAAATCATATTGATATATGCCTTTGCCAAGACTGTGAACATTCTCACCCAGGCACCCGTCTGACAAGTTATACAGACAAAGGTAATTTTAGAAACATCTAGACATTTCCATGTGCTACTGGAGGTGTGGCAGGTGACGGCATAGATGTCGTTTAGGCATAGGCATGTACCGTACTTCCCAATTTACAGTGGCAAGCTTAAAGAATATCTACATCAGCTTTTACACCTGCCCCAAGGTATGTGAACGTCCCAACACCCATTCAGACCTGAGGTCTCAGTCTGCTAGGTAAACAAAGCTAATGACACCCTTCTCTAGACCCCCCCCCCCAAACATCAATCACATCCCTGGACCCCTCCCAGCATCAATCATCACCCCTTCCCCACCCACTGACCTCCATGGCTCTTACCTAGGGGTCTCCTTGGTGTTTAATGGAGGAAAGGAAGGGTCCCCAGTTGCACTTGTCCCATAAAACACCCAGTTCAAAATCACACCTCTTACCTCCCGGTGGCAGACTTGCTGTGCTGTTACTTGGGGTCAGGCTGCCAAATAAGGAGCTTAAGCGTTTTTCAGGGATTTTTACTTTCTTGCCCAATTTTATTCCTCTGCTGTACTGTTTTCCCCCTTTGTAAACCATTTAGTTGACTCTCGAAAGGTAATATAATAATTGTTTTATGCTTGTACACCCTACCAGTCAGAATGGGGTATAAACACTTGTAAATAAACAAAATAAATAAATAAATAAACTGAATTAGGATTTAAAGGTTTATGAAGTCATGAGCTGGGTGGAATAGGTTAATAGGGAACAATTATTTACACCTTCAAATTGTGCTAAGACTAATGGAGACTTTATGAAACCAGCTGCAGATTTAGAACAAATTTGAGAAAGTATATTTTCACTCAATCAAGCTGTGAATTTGTTGTCAGAGGATGTGATCAAGGTATCTAGCATAGCCGGGTTTTAAAGAGGTTTAGAAAAATTTCTAAGTGAAGAGAGAGATCATTAGAGAAAGACATCATACTTGGGAAGGTAGAAGGTCAACGCAAAAGAGGAAGGCCAGCAATGAGATGGATCGATACAATAAAAGCACCAGTCTGTCAACAATGAGTCGCCTGATTGAAGATCGAATGCAATTTAAGACAACTATCTAGAGGGTCGCCATGAGTCGACACCAACTTGACGGCACTTAACAACAACAGAAAACTTTTTACAGGAAAAGTCTAGAAACAATTATTAGCCAAATAGATGTCAGAATGTGGCCAGTGATCCCTGGGAGAGCGCTGCAAGGTGTTACTTACTAATGATAGAAGTCGGAGGCAGAAGACTGGGCTTGATGAATCTTTGGTCTAAATCAGCAAAAGCTCTCCTATATTCCTATGGACATAAGGAGGGAGAATTGTTTCTTCAGACAGTTATTTGCCTATGGGACAAGCCAGCTCACTATTCCTCTCCATATTCCCACTGCACGTGGAAAGTACCCAAGTTGGTAACAATAAAGGTAATTTCAAATGCATTCCGGCAGGTAAAGAGGTGCCTAATAGTGTATGCCAAAATAGGCTTTTATAAAATGATATGCCTGATAAGGGATTTTATTTTTCTATGTATAAATCATGTCTAATAAAACTGTAGTCACAGGCCTGAATTTAGGAAATGCCAATGTTTATAAGTTACTTCTGCTGGAATTCTGCAAAGAAAATTCAAACTTCTGTGTCAAAAGGTCTGATTTATGCAAAATTCAGCATGCTTTGTCAAAATAAAGCATGTTTTTGCATGATGCTTAATTAAAAAAACAATGAAGAAAAAATAGCACAAAAATGCTACATTTTGAATTACTATGTGCAGAATTCCAGCAGGAGTAAAAGGTGTCTGAGCATTGCCTCAGCTGTGATGATTCACTCAGGGCTTGGCGCTCCTGCTCAGTCAGCAGAAGCAATGCTGATATTGAAATTCAGCTTGGGAGCCCTGCCTTCTCTTTTCCCCTTGCAAGGTTTCCATTGGAACCGGAAGCCCTGAGAGATGAGGTGAGGAAGGGACACCACACCATGGGATATGGAAGAAGAAAGGCTGAGATAGGCTTGTTTGGATGCTTATATAAAAAAAAAAGCTTCAACATGAAAGGTCAAGTGATTCCTTCTCCTCCTTCCTCCACTGCCTCTGGCCAAGCAGTTAAGCTTATTTTCTGACCTCGTGGACTATAATGGTGCAAAAAGCAAATGGAAACAAAAGATGGTTCATTTAAAGGGGAACAAAACAAAAATGCCCTCACTTCTCATGTTCACCATTCACTTTGAAATTAAGCATACAGGGGAGATGGCTGCCTAAACCAGCAAAGTTTTGGGATCGGCAAAAAATGCCCCCAAAATGTCCCACCTCACTCTGCCATTGTTAAAAACTAAAATGGTTGCGAGAAGCACCAGTGGGTCTATGGCAGCGGTGGTAGCGTCATCCACCTCACCTGCCACCATGCTACTGATCCAGACACAGTAAGAAGCGGCAGCATGGTGGCAGGCTGTCAGTTAAAAAGAAAAAGAAAGTGCGGGGCCTTCACGACTCTAGTGTGCTTGGAGGTCCTTGCTAGTCCTGCCCTGCTCTGACAAAATGCATCAGAGAGGGGCAGGGCAGCATGTCCTTCAGAGCGCACTGGAGTTCAGAGGGGGCGGGGCCGGCATGTCCTTCAGAGCACACTGGAGTGCAGAGGGGGTGGGACCGGCATGTCCTTCAGAGCGCACTGGAGTTCAGAGGAGGTGGGACCGGCATGTACTTCACAACGCACTGGAGTTCAGAGGGGGGCAGGACTAGCATGTCTTTCACAGCGCACTGGAGTTCAGAGGGGGCGGGGCCGGCATGTACTTCACAGCACGCTGGAGTTCAGAGGGGGGCAGGACTAGCATGCCCTTCACAGCGCACTGTAGTTCAGAGCGGGCGGGGCCAGCATGTCCTTCACAGCACACTGGAGTTCAGAGGGGGCGGGGCCGACATGTCCTTCAGAACACACTGGAGTTCAGAGGGGCGGGATCGGCATGTCCTTCACAGCGCACTGGAGTTCAGAGGGGGCGGGGCCAGCATGTCCCTCACAGCACACTAGAATTCCGAGGTGGTGGGGCTGGCATGTCCTTCATAACGCACTGGAGTTCAGAGGGGGTGGGGCCGGCATGTCCTTCAGAGTACACTGGAGTTCAGAGGGGGCGGGGCTGGCATGTCACTTGAAGCACACTGGAGTTCAGAGGGGGCAGGGACAGCATGTCCCTCGCAGCACACTGGAGTTCAGAGGGGGCGGGGCCGACATGTCCTTCACAGCACACTGGAGTTCAGAGGGGGCAGGACCAGCATGTCCTTCACAACGCACTGGAGTTCAGAGGGGGCGGGGATGGCATGTCCTTCAGAGCACACCAAGAAACAGCAAACTACCACGTGGGCAACAGGAACCAGTCAGAAACCGTGGCAGGAGGTTCAAACGTAACCTTTATTGATCCACGGATAAGGTGCGCCAAACCCAACACAGGCCGTGTTTCGTATACCACTTCCTCAGGGGTTATAGGCTCACACTGCACCAAGCCAATTTCAGAAAAAACCTTTTGCTGAGCAGAGGCACAGATCCCACCTGCCTCTGGTGCGCGATGCACTTATGATTGTATGTGAAAAAACACATGTGATTTATTTATTTATTTATTTATTTACATTCTCTTATATACCGCACTATTCGGCATCAGCGCGGTTCACATAGAACAAAAAGTCTCAGTACAATAACATGCATGAGTTTACAGATAACAAGGGAAGGAACTTGGATAACAGGGGAAACTATTTACAGTCTATTTACATATATAATACTACAGCATGGCTACAGGTTATTAGGAACAGGTGCTAATAATATGTTCAATAAACAAAGCGATTCGTCCTATTTCTGTTATTGAGATACCATGGAACTGAATAGCTGGGAGGAATCACTGAAGTCGATGGGTGTAAATGGCTCAATAAGATGTTTGTTAAAGAGGTGGAATTTGAGGGCTTTCCTGAATTGTGTTAAGCTGTCAATGGCCCGTATGCCAGGAGGTAGTGTATTCCAGCACCTAGGGGCACAGAGGGTAAAGGCTCTATTGGCTGTGGAAGAAGAGCAGCTTGTAAGGGCCTTTGGGAGTTTTAAGGAGTTGATGGCTGATGATCTTCTTGCTCTGTTTGGTGAAGTGGTATGGATAAGGTCAGATAAGGAAGGAGCAGAGAGCTTATTGAGGGCTTTGAACGTGAGAAGTAGAGTTTTGAAGATAATTCTGGCCTGAACGGGTAGCCAATGTAATTGAATCAGCAAAGGAGTAACATGGTCAGTCCTGGCAGCCCCCTGGAGTATCCTTGCTGCGGCATTCATAGCCAGCTGTAATGGGTTTAAAGTGGATTGAGGAAGACCTTGGAGAATGACATTGGCGTAATCGAAGTGTGGTATTATCAGTGCCTGGTATATAGTCCTGAAATCTTTTGGTTCTAGCATGGAGCGTAGGTGTCTCAGGGAACGGATCTTGTAATATATTGTTCTGACTGTGTTTCCTATGTGGGACTTCATATCCAGGCGATGATCCAGAGTGACACCTAGGTAGCGTATTGAGGGTTTGGATTGCAGTTCCGCTTCCTTAGTTCTGATAGATTGTGGTGGGGTGAAGTTGGGGTTCCTTGTGATAAAGAGAACTTCAGTTTTCTTATGTTGAATACAAAGGTTTTGAGAGAGCAACCACTCAGAAACTGCGTTGAAGCAGTTTATTAGAGGGGAGAGATCCAAGCGATCAGTGGAGATGGGAGTGTAAAGTAGAACATCATCGGCATACAGCATACAGTCGACATTAAATGACCGTATGATCTTACAGATTGGTTGCATGTAGACGTTAAATAGAAGGGCAGAGAGTGAAGAACCTTGAGGGACTCCCTGATCTAGGCGGAAGGGTTCTGAGGTTCTGCCTCCTGAGCGGACATGCTGCCATCTTCCGGATAAGTAGGACCTGCACCATTCAAGCGCTGTTCCAGTGATGCCCTTCTCAGTTAGCCTCATTAAGAGGAGATCATGATTCACTGAATCAAACGCTGCTGCAATGTCCAGAAAGATGAGGGCAAATCCTTGGCGGATGTTGTCTATGCCAGTGATTATCTTGCTGAGGAGTATGGTGAGGAGAGTTTCGACTACGTGATATTCCCTGAAGCCATGTTGGCAGGGGTCAAGCGGAGCAGTGGTGTCAATATGGTCCTGTAACTGTCGTTGGACCTCCTTTTCGATGATCTTAGCAAGTAGAGGTATGCTAGAGATAGGCCTATAGGACTCAACCTTTAGGGGGTCGAGTTTGCAGTTTTTCAACAGGGGTCTAATTGAAGTGTGTTTAAGGGCTGAAGGGAAAGATCCTGTTGAAAAGGAGAGGTTCATTATGGAGGCAATAACTGGGCTGAAGTGGCTGCGGAGCTCCTTGATCCAGAAGGCAGGGCATGGATCAGACTGAGATGTGGTGATGTTGAGTGCAGTAATAGTGTCTTCGATTCCTTTCTTAGAAGGAATAGAGAATGTAGAAAGAGCTCCAGGGGTGACCCGCCCAGGGGTGGTAGTTGTTGTAGTGGTTCTGTTAATAAGGCACATCTTAGATTGTAAGTGTGCAGCAAAATCTTGAGGGTGTATTTCAACTTGCGGCCCGGAGGATGGTTCCTTAGATAGGGACTTAACTAGGTCAAAAAGGTCGTGTGGCTTATTGAGTGATCTCATCAAGGTGTCCGAGTGGTGTCGTTTCATTGCCTCAGAAATTGCCTTACGGTGAGCAGCTAGGTGGTTATTGAATGCTGTCAGGTCCACCATAGCATGGGAGCGGCGCCAGCGTTTTTCAAGTTTACGTAATAGGATAAGGGAATCTCTAAGGTCCGCAGTGTACCAGGGGGCATTCACTCTTTTCCTTGAATACTTTTTTGCTGGGGGACGCACGGCAATAGCACTGAGACTATTGTTCCAGAGAGAGATTAGGTCCTCAAGATCTGTAATAGTGGTATTTATGAGTTGCTGAGTTTCCTCGATGATGAGCTCTTTGTTAAATGGCTTAAAAGATCTAGTGGTTGGTCTTGCTGCGTTAGCTGGCATCTTGAAGATTTTGGAGAAGGTTTTGCTAGAAGGAATCTGAAGGATGATCAATTTGTGATCGGACCAGGGAACAGGGGTAATGGATGTAATAGGATCAAGAGATGTATTAAGGGATGACTGTGGGGCGAATATCAGATCTAGGGTGTTGCCTTTAGTGTGCGTGGGGGCTTTCACTAGTTGCGTGAAGCCGAGGTTTTCAAGGGCTTCTAGGAATGGGACCGCTTGATTATCTTGTAAAGTTGCTAGGTTGAAGTCACCTAGGATCCACATTGGGGAATGTGGGCTATGGGAGTTGGAGGCGAGCTCGATGATAGAGGCGAGCTCATCCGGTGACCTTGCAGGCACCTTGCACTGATTATAGCATCGCCCTGCGAGGTGCCTGGCTTTACGGTGATATCGTATGTTTTCCAAGTTCGGATAATCATCACGTGTTTTTTCACATACAATCATAAGTGCATCGCGCACCAGAGGCAGGTGGGATCTGTGCCTCTGCTCAGCAAAAGGTTTTTTCTGAAATTGGCTTGGTGCAGTGTGAGCCTATAACCCCTGAGGAAGTGGTATACGAAACACGGCCTGTGTTGGGTTTGGCGCACCTTATCCGTGGATCAATAAAGGTTACGTTTGAACCTCCTGCCATGGTTTCTGACTGGTTCATGTCCTTCAGAGCATACTGGAGTTCAGAGGGGGCAGGGACCAGCATGTCCTTCACAGCGCACTGGAGTTCAGAGGGGGCTGGACCGTCATGTCCTTCACAGCACTCTGGAGTTCAGAGGGGGCGGGGCCGGCATGTCCCTCATAGCACACTGGAGTTCAGAGGGGCAGGGCCGGCATATCCTTCAGAGCACACTGGAGTTCAGAGGGGGCAGGACTAGCATGTCCTTCACAACACACTGGAGTTCAGAGGGGGGCAGGACTAGCATGTCCTTCACAGCGCACTTGGTTCAGAGGGGGCGGAGCCAGCATGTCCTTCACAGCACACTGGAGTTCAGAGGGGCGGGGCCAGCATATCCTTCAGAGCACACTGGAGTTCAGAGGGGGCAGGGCCGGCATATCCTTCAGAGCACACTGGAGTTCAGAGGGGGCAGGGCTGGTATGTCCTTCACAATGCACTGGAGTTCAGAGTGGGTGGGGCCGGCATGTCCTTCAGAGCACACTGAAGTTCAGAGGGGGCAGGGTCAGCATGTCCTTCACAATGCCCTGGAGTTTAGAGGGGGGCAGGACTAGCATGCCCTTCACAGCGAAGTGGAGCTCAGAGGGGGCGGGGCCGGTATGTCCTTCACAGCGCACTTGAGTTCAAAGGGGGCGGGGCCGGCATGTCCTTCAGAGCAAACTGGAGTTCAGAGGGAGCACTGCCGACATGTCCTTCACAGCACACTGGAGTTCAGAGGGGGCGGGACAGGCATGTCCTTCACAGCACACTGGAATTCTGAGGGGGCGGGGCCGGCATGTCCTTCAGAGCACACTGGAGTTCAGAGGGGGCAGGATTAGCATGTCCTTCACAGCACACTGGAGTTCAGAGGTGGGCAGGAATAGCATGTCCTTCACAGCGCACTGGAGTTCAGAAGGGGCGGGGCTGGCATGTCCCTCGCAGCACACTGGAGTTCAGAAGGGGCGGGGCCAGCATGTCCCTCCCAGCACACTGGAGTTCAGAGGGGGCGGGGCCGGCATGTCCTTCACAGCGCACTGGAGTTCAGAATGAGCGGGGCTGACATGTTTTTCACAGCGCACTGGAGTTCAGAGGGGGTGGGTCTGGCATGTCCTTCACAGCACGCTGGAGTTCAGAAGGGGGCGGGGCCGGCATGTCCTTCAGAGCACACCGGAGTTCAGAGGGTGTGGGATCCAGCATGTCCTTCACAGTGCACTGGAGTTCAGAGGGGGTGGGGCCGGCATGTCCTTTACAGCATGCTGGAGTTCAGAAGGGGGCAGGACTAGCATGCCCTTCACAGTGCACTAGAGTTCAAAGGGGGCGGGGATGGCATGTCCTTCAGAGCACACCAGAGTTCAGAGGGGGTGGGGACCAGCATGTCCTTCACAGTGCACTGGAGTTCAGAGGGGGCTGGACTGTCATGTCCTTCACAGCGCACTAGAGTTCAAAGGGGGCGGGGCCGGCATGTCCCTCACAGCACACTGGAGTTCATAGGGGGCGGGGCCGGCATGTCCCTCACAGCACACTGGAGTTCAGAGGGGGCGGGGCCGGCATGTCCCTCACAGCATACTGGAATTCAGAGGGGGCGGGGCTGGCATATCCTTCAGAGCACACTGGAGTTCAGAGGGGGCAGGACTAGCATGTCCTTCACAACACATTGGAGTTCAGAGGGGGGCAGGACTAGCATGTCCTTCACAGCGCACTGGAGTTCAGAGGGGGTGGGGCCAGCATGTCCCTCGCAGCACACTGGAGTTCAGAGGGGGCAGGACCGGCATGTCCTTCAGAGCACACTGGAGTTCAGAAGGGGTGGGACTAGAAAGTCCTTCAGAGCACACTGGAGTTCAGAGGGGGCAGGGCCGGCATGTCCTTCACAGCACCCTGGAGTTCAGAGGGGGTGGGGCTGGCATGTCCTTCACAGCGCACTGCAGTTCAGAGGGGGCGGGACCAGCATGTCCTTCACAGCACAATGGAGTTCAGAGGGGGCAGGACTAGCATGTCCTTCACAACACATTGGAGTTCAGAGGGGGGCAGGACTAGCATGTCCTTCACAGCGCACTGGAGTTCAGAGGGGGCAGGGCTGGCATGTCCTTCACAGCGCACTGGAGTTCAGAGGGGGCGGGGCCGGCATGTCCTTCACAGCGCCCTGGAGTTCAGAGGGGCGGGGCTGGTATGTCCTTCACAGCGCACTGGAGTTCAGAGGGGGTGGGGCCGGCATGTCCTTCAGAGCACACTGGAGTTCAGAAGGGGCGGAGCCATCATTTCCTTCACAGCACACTGGAGTTCAGAGGGGGCAGGACAGCATATCCTTCACAGCACACTGGAGTTCAGAGGGGGCTGGACCGTCATGTCCTTCACAGAACACTGGAGTTCAGAGGGGGCGGGACCGGCATGTCCTTCACAGCACACTGGAATTCTGAGGGGGCGGGGCCGGCATGTCCTTCATAACGCACTGGAGTTCAGAGGGGTTGGGGCCGGCATGTCCTTCAGAGCACACTTGAGTTCAGAGGGGGCAGGACTAGCATGTCCTTTGCAGCACACTGGAGTTCAGGGGGGGCAGGGCCGGCATGTCCTTCACAATGCACTGGAGTTCAGAGGGGGTGGGGCCGGCATGTCCTTCACAATGCACTGGAGTTCAGAGGGGGCGGGGCCGGCATGTCCTTCAGAGCACACTGGAGTTCAGAGGGGGCGGGGCCGGCATGTCCTTCAGAGCACACTGGAGTTCAGAGGGGACAGGACTAGCATGTCCTTCTCAGCGCAATGGAGTTCAGAGTGGGCGGGGCTGGCATGTCCTTCACAGCGCACTGGAGTTCAGAGGGGCAGGGCCGGCATGTCCTTCACAGCGCACTGGAGTTCAGATGGGGCGGGCCGGCATGTCCTTCACAGCACACTGGAGTTCAGAGGGGGCTGGGCCGGCATGTCCTTCAGAGCACACTGGAGTTCAGAGGGGGCGGGGCCGGCATGTCCTTCAGAGCACACTGGAGTGCTTTTTTTTCTTTGGTGACTGCCATTGTCGCTGCCGAGAAGGGCAGCAGTGGCAGGCTGGGGGAAGGGCAGGAAGGGGAAGGGCAGATGTTGGACATCGGGAGCAGGGAGGGGAGATAGAGGACTGATGCTGGAAATGGGGGCATGGGAATGGAGAGGAGGAGAGGGGGGCCGATGATGGACATGTAGGGGGAATACTGAAGAGGGGTGAGGACTGATGCTGGACATGTTGGGGGAGACTGGAGAGAGTGAGAGAGGGCTGATGCTGGACATGTTGGGGGGGGGGGCAGACTGGAGATGGAGAGGAGGGCCGAT
Source organism: Ichthyophis bannanicus (assembly GCA_033557465.1). Classification (NCBI taxonomy): domain Eukaryota; kingdom Metazoa; phylum Chordata; class Amphibia; order Gymnophiona; family Ichthyophiidae; genus Ichthyophis; species Ichthyophis bannanicus. The sequence goes on along the minus strand of CM066038.1, from coordinate 10,685,747 downwards.
GCTGGAAATGTGGGGGTAGACTGAAGAGAGTGAGAGTGGGCCGATGCTGGACATGTTGGGGGGGGAAGACTGGAGAGGGAGAGGAGGGCCGATGCTGGACATGTGGTGGTAGACTGGAGAGAGTGAGAGAGGGCCAATGCTGGACATGTGGGGGGAGACTAGAGAGGGAGGAGAGAGAGAGAGATACATGGAAGAAAGCTCAGAGGAAAATTGCAATACCAGAGATGTAAGGAAGTTAAAATACAGGAGGGGATAGAAGGGGCACATGGACTGCCGACCCAGGAAAACAAATTAAATGAATTCAGAAGAAAGCAGAAACCAGAGACTGAGATCAGCATGATTAGAAAGTAAAAAGTCAACAAAAGTTGAAAAGTGAATTTTATTTTCAATTTAGTGATTAGGATATGTTATTCTGGAATTTTACATGTTCTGTCTTTATATTTTGCACATTACAGGGACATATGCATTCTCTTTCTATTTCCATGGTGTTGGTAATACATGCCAGGGTGTTGCCAAGGTTGGGCCTTGGTGGGACTTGGCATCAGCCCAATCCAGTCAGCAGCAGCAGTAGAATAGTGGACGTAGAGTCGGCATTTGCATTGCGTTGTCTCACCCAAGCTATTCCCAAGCCTCACTAAAATATTAGAACTTGGGGTTTTGGTTTAATATTTGTCTACATATGTTTGGAGGGGGAACGGATTTTGAACGGTGGTGGCTAATGCTGAAAAAGCGGCTAGCCGTCACCATTGACCTTTGAACCTGGAAGCCCGCTGCGGGGGAGGGGGTGCCATCTCCTCTCCCACCTCAGGCAGCACATTGCCTTGAGCTGCCCCTGGAAGCTTATCCCTATTATAATCGCAAGCCCTCTTTCCTTGCTATTAGGTTGGTAAGTGTATCCAAGTTTCTGCTAATTTTAGCAATGCGAATATCCATGGAATTTGTCAATTGCTGGCTTTTCACCTTCTAATTATAAGCAGAGAACTGTTTGTTTTTTTCTTCAAACAGCCCAAAATGTTTAAATATCTCTAAATGACTATGATTATAAAACCATACAGTATATAACTTATGATCATGATATAGTTCGGCTTTCATGCTGGTTTGAAATACAATCTGGCTCTTCAAACTTCTTTGAAATCTCAATTGATAAAGTATATAAACCTGTCTTGAATTACTGTCCTTGGCAAAGGTTAATATTCTGCATCAGGAAAAGAGATTGGTTTATAATTCCTGCAAATAGCAATGTAGAGGGGAAGCGTCACAGTATATGTTTCAGATGTATGCTAAACTTTATCTTTCAGTGTAAATGAAAACATGCATACCAGAGTCTGAAAGACACTGCAAAGTCTTTATACAAGAAGAAACAGACTGTGATATAGAAAAAAAATGGTTTTGGCTTCGTATAGAAGGGATCATGTCCATAGCTTTCTTTAGGAAACTGGGAAAGGGAACTGGAGTTAGCTCAGGCCTTTTCTCAGAAGTTCAAGGCAAGTTACAATCAGGTACTGTACGTAGTTTCCTATCCCCAGAGGACTTAATCTACGTTTGTACCAGAGGCAGTGGACTGACGTCCCCAAGATCACAAGGAGCAGAGGTGGGATTTGAACTCTGGCTTCCCTAGTTCTTTAGTTAATATCTAGCATATATAATATGGGTAGCCCTGACTATCTGCCTGCTTCCATTCCCCTTTTACTCAGAGTCAATAACCAATCACATTTAGTAAGTGAAAAGACAGCATATTTATTTGCAACAACCATTTTCTCCTTGCATATCTGAGACATATACTTGTTTATTTGACTTACTGTATTAGAAGCTTGGCCAGCTTGTGTAGCCAATGGTCTCCTGCAAGGCTCAAAGTGAGGGTGTTCTCTACCTAGATGAGTGTATCCCATGCATGGCTTTCCAGGGTTATTCTGTATCTTCAAAGCTAGGATCCCCCCCCTCCCAGCACATATCCCTTCAGCTCTTATTAAGCTCCCATGCTAGATCGTTATATAGTGGTCATGGCTGCAACCAGCACATAGCCATTAGACTTGTTGAGGGTGAAAGTAAAGATGGGCCCTAGTGATGTGGCTGCAGACAGCATAGACCCACCAAGGACTGGCCAGATGCCAGACCGATGCTATGCCGTCACCTGGATGTTGGCTGGCATGGCGCCCCATCCTATGCATCATGTGGCCTTTCTAAGAGACACTCCCATGAGACAGGATCCCACCAAAATAACACAACACTGCATTATGCCTAGCCAATCCTCTATGATTTGGCTGGATGCTTTATGTTTCCTGCCTAAAGCCAGAAAACAGAATATAGGACTGAATGGTCAGTTTTCCAAATGCAAAAGGGTCAATAGTGGAGTAACCTAAGGGTCAGTGTTAGGGTTTGTGCTGTTTAACATTTCCATAAATGATCTGTAGAAAGGAGCAATGAGAGAGGTAATTTTTCAGATGACAAATTCTAAGGTGTCGGGACTTGCAGAAGGATTTTGTGAGACTAGGAGACTAGTATCTAAATGCTAAATGATATTTAGCATAGACAAAGTACAAAATTCTGCATTCTGAGTTAGAAGTCACCACCCAAGAAAAGGTTTTTGGAGTCACAGTGGAAAATATATTGACATTTTTTTTGGCTTCCAAAAAAAGGAAATAGACTGAAGGGATTATTCAAAAAGAGATGGAGAACAAAACTGGCAATATCATTATGCCTTTATATAGCTCAATGGTGTGAGCACACCTTGAGTATCATGATCAGTTTTGATGGTCCCATCTCAAAAATGACATGACAGAACTAGGAAAAGTTCAAAGATGATGGAACACCTCCTTTATAAAGAGAGGCTAGACAGGTCGATTCTACAGCTTGGAGAAAAGGCAACTGAGATTGGATAGGAAAGAAATTTATAAAATCATGAGTGGTATGGAATGGTTAAATAAAACCAGAGAAAATGACGGCAGATAAAGACTATATGACCTGTCCATCCATAAGAACGATTAATTCCTTCCTCTCCCTCAGAGATCTTCTGTATTTGTCCCATGCTTTTCTGAATTAAGATACAGTTCTGATCTCCACTACCTGTGCTGGGAGACTGTTGCACACATCCACACCCATTTACATAAAGAAATACTTCCTCAGATTACTATTATCTATCCCTTTTCACCTTCCTCTTATGACCTCTAATTCCAGAGTTTCCTTTCAACTGGACGAGGGCCACCTCCTGAGCACTTATTCCATGGAAGTATTTAAATCCCTCTCTCGCCTTTGCTTCAAAGTATACATAGTAACATAGTATATGACGGCAGATAAAGACCAGTATAGTTCATCTAGTCTGCCCAGCAAGGTGGCAAACGTAGGTGCACTTGCCACACCGTGCAGGTTACCCCTCTCCATGACTTTGTTTACGGGTGTGTCCACTGCTCCGTGTAGGTCACCCCTATGAGAGATAGTTATGCTTATTTTGATTTTATCTTGTTGCTATAAAGGGATCCACTGTGTCTATCCCATGCCATTTTGAATTCTGTCACTGTATTTGCCCCTACCACTTCCATCTGGAGGGCATTCCAAGCATCCACCGCCCTTTCAGTGAAAAAGTATTTCCTGACATTGCCTTTCAATTTACCCCCTTGCAGCTTTATGTTATGCCCTCTAGTTTTACAGCTTCCCTGTTTTTGGAAGAGGTTTGTTTGTCCATTAATACTCTAAGTAATAAAAGATCTGAATAATATCTCCCCTGTCCCTCCTCTCCTCCAGAGTGTACATATTTAGGTCTTCAAGTCTCTTCTCAAAAGTCTTCTGATGCAGGCTCCAAATCATTTTGGTCACCTTCCCCTGAATCACTTCCAACTTTCTTATATCCTCGTGAGATACGGTCTCCAAAACTGAACACAATATTCCAAGTGAGGCCTCACCAGTGACTTGTACAGTGGCATTAATACCTCTTCCTTTCTGCTGGTAATTCCTCTCTGCAACCCAGCATCCTTCTGGTTTTGCCACCGCCCTGTCAAACTGTTTCGCCATCTTGAGATCATCAGAAACAATCACTCCGAGGTCCTTCCTCCTGGTCCATGCACACCAATCTCTCGCCCCCTATTGCATATAATTCCCTTGGATTTCTGCTTTCCAAGTGCATGACACTGCATTTCTTCACATTAAATCTTAACTGCCAAGCATTAGACCATTCTTCCAGCTTTTGTAGATCCTTCCTCATGTTTTCCACTCCCTCAGAGGAGTCCACTCTGTTGCAAATTTTCGTGTCATCTGCAAAAAGACAGACTTTTCCATTCAGCCCTTCGGCAATATCACTCACAAATATATTGAACAGTGCCGGTCCTAGGACCGAACCCTGGGGCACACTGCTAATCACCTTCCTTTCATCAGAGTGATTTCCGTTTACCATCACCTACTTTCGTCTGTCAGTCAACCAATTTCTGATCCAGTTCACCATCTTGGGACCCATCCCAAACTATTCAATTTATTGATAAGCCTCCTATGAGGAACAGTATCAAAGGCTTTGCTGAAATCTAGGTAGATCACATCCATCGCATGACCTTGATCCAGTTCTCTGGTCACCCAGTCAAAGAACTCAATCAGATTTGTTTGGCAAGATTGTCCTTTGGTAAAACCATGTTGCCTTGGATCATGCAACCTGTTGGTTTCAAGGAAGTCCACTATTCACTTTTTCAGGAGTGCCTCCATTACTTTTCCCGCCACAGAGGTAAGGCTTACTGGCCTTTAGATTGACACTTCTTCCCTATTATCACTTTTGTGGAGTGGTACCACATCAGCCCTTCTCCAGTCCTGTGGAACTTCATATGTCTCCAAGGATATATTTAAAACATCCTTTAAAGGTCCTGCAGGAACCTCTCTGAGCTCTTTCAGTATCTTGGGATGTATCCCATCTGGTCCCATAGACTTGTCCACTTTCAGTTTTGCAAGCTGTTCTAACACATCATCTTTTGTGAATGGTGTGATATCTACTCCATTCCCATTTGTATATTTGTCAATCACAGGTGGGCCTTCTCCAGGATTTTCTCTAGTGAAAACAAAGCAGAAGTATTTGTTTAGCATTTTTGCTTTTTCAATGTCACTTTTCATGAATCCATTCTCAGCACTTTTGAGTCCTGCAATTCCACCTCTCATTTTTCTCCTCTCCCAAATATATCTGCAAATGTTGCAGCCAAAATCATCATGCAAAAAGGACTCTCTGACCACATTACACCACCCTAATTGAGCTTCATTGGCTCCCCATCACAGCCCGCATTCAATACAAAATGCTAGTCACTACTTTCAAACTTATCCATAATAAAGCACCCTCTCACCTCAACAGCTTGATTTCCAATCCACCCAACAACAGAAGTAGGAGAGCAGCAAACCTCAACACCCTCTGCCTCCCGAGGTTATTCACAAAGGTTAATGATTGTACCAGTAACAGAGCCTTCTCATTTACAGCTCCTACACTCTGGAACCGGTTGCCAAGTGATCTGCGTGAAATCTGTGACCTAAAGGACTTTAGAAAAGAACTTAAGACGCACCTCTTCCAATCTCATTACAACCTAACCTCATGAACTACACGCAGCCGCGTGTAAATATGTAGATACGGATCACTTATAAAGTTTTAACAGTCTTGTCAATTGTAACTATGTATATTAAGTACCCTGTGTGAACCTCAACAACAATCAACTGTAAGCCTGTAACCCGTGTTTTTGCTGTGCTTCCCCCCCCCCTCCCTAATCAGATTGTATACATCCTTAATTCTGGCCGGTACAGCCAACCTTACCATGTGTAACAACCGCTGCTGATCACTGGAAGCAGCGGGATATAAATGTACGCTAAATAGGGGCGGAGCCTGATGTCCAGCGGGATGGTCGCATAACGCTGAGGCTCCCGAGAGGCCTACTCAGAATCCTGAATTAACACCGTACATACTTGGAACTTCTACTCTGATCTTGCCGGGGCACATTGGTGAGATGGCGGGGACCAAACCCACGCGCCTGGAATTTGGATCTCCAGCGGCTTCTCACGGCAAACGTTCCAAAACTGAACCCCGTCCCCGCAGAAGGGGCTGGCCTTGCGCGAGGGCCCCGAAATGCAGCAGGAAATCCTCGCAGAGATTAGAGGGGTCAAAAACCTCGTGCAGTCAAATGGTGAAGCACTCCGAGCGCTGCGGGAAGATCTTGGTGTGCTGCAAAACAAGCTAGAAGGGCTTTCTTCGCGTCAGGACAAAATGGAGAGCATATTGGACTCCCATGCGGCCCGGTTGTCCAAACTCGACAAAGCAGAAAGAAGTGGAAGATGGCAATAATAGAGCGCGCCGCAACAACATACGACTCGTGGGCATACCGGAGGGAGCGGAATCGGGAGACATGAAAGAGTTTTTATGTAAAATCCTCCCTTCTCTGCTTCAAATCACCTTTGCCAAAGATTTGGAGATCGATCGCGCTCATCGTGTACCCACAAGCATAACGCTCAACAGGAAGACCCCGCGGCCTATCATTTTTCGACTTTTGAGATATCAACACGTGGAGCAAATTCTAAGTGCCTCTCGGGCAAAGGGCCATATGGAGTTTGAGAGCCACAAGATCTCCTTCTATCCTGACTTGGCTAAACCCACGGTCGACCGCCGAAAGCGCTTTCTGGAATTCCGGCCGAGGCTTCAACAACTACAAGCACGCTATGGCCTGATGTACCCGGCCAAGCTCCGAGTCACGCTTCACAATCAGACAAGAACATTCGAGGACCCTGATCTACTAGCGGAGTTTTTGGATTCCAAAGAAGCCGACTTGATGCGCTGAATTCCAGAATATTCCTGCAAGTATTCTCATATTCTGCTGTACCTGCCCTATTGGATCTACCGCAGCCCAGCAAAGAGTCTGGCGAGGGCAGTTTGTTTGCCTTACTTTTGATGATATCTGTAACCCGACTCCATCTACCCACAGTAGCCTCGATGAGTATCAGAGACAGTGTTAATTACGGACTCTGGTGTTTCTTTTCTTTTTTTTCATGTCTTCTATTTCCTCTCTAGGGCCTCCTCCCGCAGACACATGGTCGCCATATTCCTTGGGGGTTTTGCTTCTTCTCTAAGATACTTTGGTACATACTTTTCAATATGGGGTGTATTAGCCAGCATACTCGGTGATTATGTCATTGTTGCACAGCTTCTGATTATGTTGTATGTTTTCAAGCGCCCTTACCTAAAATGTCTATTACCGATTGATGGCACCATGTAAGATTTTCTCATTGAACGTAAAAGGAATCAATAATCCGATAAAACGGAAGAAAATCCTAAGCTACCTAAGTCAGGAAGCTGCGGATCTGATTTTTCTCCAAGAAACGCATTTAAACTCGAAGGAAACTCTTAAACTCAATATTAAACCTTACATGGTGGCCGCCTATTCCCCAGCCGTTTCTAAGAAGTGTGGGGTTGCCATACTGGTTAGGAAATCTTTGCATGCCACTATTATTGCAACTAGCTCAGATACAGAAGGTAGATGGTCCAGAGTTCACCTCAAGATAGGTAGCCTTGAAGTTACATGTATATGCCTCTACGCTCCTAATGTGGATGATCCTGCCTTTTTTGCTACCATTGCTCAGGTTGCGCAGGCCTCTGCTAATACTTCATTGATAATTGGGGGGGATTTCAATCTAGTCCTTGATCCCCTGATTGACAAACAGCCGCCTAGGACAAGTGGTCCCCCCAAGAGTCACACCACGCTTACCTCCCTGATCAAAGATCTTGCTTTAGTTGATCTATGGAGGTTACTACACCCCAATGAGCTTGACTTCACCTTCTTTTCTTCCCCTCACAAATCCCAGTCTCGCATAGACTTCTTTCTAATATCAAAACTGTTAGTTCCTCAGGTGGACACCGCAAAGATTCACTCCCAACATATTTCAGATCATGCTGCTATTTCCTTTCAATTACACACTACTGCACCCCAAGGGAATTCGGGGGCCTGGTTCTTTGATAGAGCCCTGTTAACTCAGCCAGAGTTCCAGTTAGAAATTCGAGCAGCCATACAGGATTACTTCCATTTTAATCTACCCCAGGATACTGCGAATTGGGCTTGGTGGGAGGGCTTCAAAGCGGCCATTCGAGCAACGATCACTAGCTATCAAATCCGCCTGCGGAAACAACGCAAACAGCAGCTACTCATACTAGACCAACAAATAAAAGCAGGCGAACGAGTCCTAACTTCACGTACTGATCCATGTGTATTAATTCGATTACAGCGTCTCCGTTTTCAATATAATTCAATCCTCTCAACTGCAGCTTCTAAGAGTATTGAGCTTCAGCGAGGGACATATTATCGTGAAAATAACCGAGCCGGTCGACTCTTAGCCAACGCCTTGAAAGGTCAAAAAGAAGCCAAACGCGTAGCGGCCCTTCGAGCTCCACAGGGAGGGGGCATAGTGACCACAGACTCCGACATTGTAGAGCTTTTTCGGGATTTCTATACCTGCCTATATCAATCTGAATGTGAGTTCTCGTCAGAGACATTCGAGCGATTGCTTTCTGGCATTCAGCGGCCGACCCTCTCTGAAGATGATAGGATGCGATGGATGAACCCTTCTCTACTTCAGAGATCCAATCTGCCCTAAAACGAACAGCCTCGGGCCGTGCCGCAGGACCCGATGGTCTCCCGACCGAATTCTACAGAACGTTCAGTGCAGATTTAGTTCCCTATTTAAAACTATATTTTACTGCCCTTGCGGTAGATACATCCTCTTTGGGATCCTTTTCTGCAGCTAATGTGGTAGTATTTGAGAAAGAAGGCAGAGACCCGCTACTTACCGCCAACTACCGTCCAATCTCCCTACTTAATGCCGACTATAAGATCTTCGCAACGATCTTGGCCACCCGGCTATCTGACAGGATGGCCACCCTAATTCACCCCGACCAATGCGGTTTTATACCCGGCAGATCAACTGCTGACAATGCTCGGACCTTGTGCCATGTGCTTTCCAGTGCTGCCAATCTAGATCATCCATGGGTGGGTCTTTCCCTGGATGCCGAAAAAGCCTTTGATCGCCTAGAATGGCCCTTCTTATTTGCAGTTCTCCGATGGTATGGCTTTGGGGAGGGCTTCCTCCGATATCTCCAAGTCATGTATACTCAACCCGTCGCCAGTATTTGTGTAAATGCCATCAAGTCTCAGCCATTTAATCTCCAAAGAGGCACGCGTCAAGGTTGCCCCCTATCACCAATGCTCTTTGATCTAGCTCTTGAACCCCTAGCCCTCCTTATTAGACAGTCCGCACGTATTCGAGGTGTCCCCTTCAATCATAGGGAGATTAAACTCTCTGCATATGCAGATGACCTTATGCTTTTCGTATCCCTCGATTCGGTTCCAGCTGTCTTGGATCTGATTGACGGATACTCACAATTATCGGGCTATAAAATTAACTGGACCAAATCTGTAGCATTCCCACTGAACCGCTGGGTACACGAGGCTGACATGCGGGCCTTTCCCTTTCTTTGGCAATCTCGCATGGTGAAGTATCTCGGGGTCCATTACTGTTCTCCTTTAGCAGACACTATTAGTTTTAATGCCAAAGAGGTAGTCTCCAAAGTCCGTGAGCTCACAAATCGTTGGTCTCCCTTATCTCTTACATGGTGGGGCCGCCTAGAAACTGTGAAAATGATGATAGTCCCCAAAGTGAACTACATTTTAGAAATGCTGCCATGCTTACTCCCGCCACATACTTATAAAGATATTGAGGGCCTTCTCGTCCGTTATCTCTGGCAGGGCAAGCCACCAAGGATAGCTAAACAAAAACTACAGTCTGCAAAGGAAAGAGGGGGTACCAGATTTCCTGATTTTCTTAGATATCATCAAGCCTTCCTACTTAAGCAAGGTGCCCGATGGCTAGATGCCTCAACAGACAGCAGACCAGTTTGGCTTGACATAGAAGAGGAGCTTAGTAGCCCAATTCCGTTGACCCATCTACCCGGTATGTCCTATCAAGTAGACACCCGCCATCCACCAATGATTGTCGATACTCTTGCGGCCTTTAACACTCTCATTCTATCACTAGGCCCGAACGTATGTCCTCAGGACGGACTCCCGCTATGGAATAACCCCAGAATTCAAGTCCTAAATAGAACGATAGCATGGAAACCCTGGTACTCCAGGGGGATCTGGACACCCCAACAGCTTTTCTCTGCAGCTCGTTGGAAAACCTTTTCTGATTTACAAAAGGAATTTGCGTTACCAGCGAAACACTACTTTCAATTGATGCAACTTCAACACTGCCTCAAAAGTGCTCGAATCATGCCGCCCTCAGCCCCTACTGAGGACGGGCTATTAGAGATAGTTCACTCTATTAGTAGTACACATGGAGTAGCCTCTAACTTTTATAAAATATTATGTCAGGGTACAGACACGGCCACTTTTAGAGCCCAACAAGCCTGGGAGCGCGAACTGCAAACCACTTTAACCCCTGTGCAATGGAGCGTTTTCTGGAGCAAAGTAGTGCGGGTCTCCCGGTCTGCCTCTGTTACCCAAACTCTCTTCTTTTTTGCACACAGATGCTTTTATACCCCGGAAAAAATAGCCAAATGGAACACAACTGCTAGAGACCAGTGTTGGTCTTGCCATACTGCTGTGGGAACCTTCGCTCATGTTATTTATGAATGTCCTCAACTACAGGTTTATTGGGGGCGGGTTTGGGGTTGTATTCAATTTATCTTACACCTTCACGAACCTCTCTCTTGGAAGATCGTGGGACTCCGCTCTGTGGCGGAGGTCCCCTCTCTGCCTAAGAAGGGTCGCTTTCTCCTTGATTTCATGCTGGGTATAGCCATATGCTTAATCACGAGGAATTGGAAGGATAGCTCTCGACTTACTGTCAATGAATGGTGGAACCTCGTCTGCTTATATAGTAAATATGAGCAGATACCTCGGAGAGCTATTCCCCATGCCCAAACTCACTCTCGCTTGTCTAAATGGCAGATGCTTAATGATTATGTACAATGTGCTCATTGTTCCAACATGCCTGTATAATGTACACTCATCATGTTTCAGATCACCGCTAGGTTTTGTAACACAATAATGTAAGTACACGCCCGCTTCGGGAATGATTAGTTTTCTAGAGAAGAAGCAGGGGGGAGGGGGGTGGCAGGGGTTTACTTTGGTGTATGTATTACATTTTATGTATCTGTCTTTCGCTGTATGTCTTCCTTTCCTTTGTTGTTATAAAACGAAAATAAAGAATTTAAAAAAAAAAATAAATGTACGCTAAATAAATAAAATAAATAAATAAATATCTGAAAAAGGGTTTGTCTCCACATTTCACATTTTTAGCCATCTTTTCTTCTGCCTTTGATTTTGCTATCCTTATTTCTCTTTTTGTCTCTTTTAGTTTGATTCTGTATTCTTTTCTGTGTTCCTCTGTTTGCAAGCTTCTGAATTTTGTGAAAGCTGTGTTTTCTGCCTTTATTTGTGCAGCCACTTCTTTGGAGAGCCAAATAGGTTTCCTTTTGCTCTTGTTTTTATTTACTTTCCTTACGTATGTATCTGTTACACCTTTTATTGCCTCCTTTAGTTTAGTGCATTGCTATTCCACTCCCCTTATCCTCTCCCTCCCTACTAACTCCTCCTTCAGGTACTTGGCCATTTTACTGAAGTCAGTGTTTTTGAAGTCTAGGACTTTGAGCTTGCTGTGATTGGATTCTACCTTGGCTTTTATCTCAAACCACACCATGTGATGATCGCTGCTGCTCACATGGGCACCCACCTGGATATTTGACAAGCTATCTCCATTGGTGAGCACTCAATCCAGCACGGAGCTCTCCTTGGTCGGTGCCAACATCATTTGTTTAAGTAACGTATCTTGGAAGGCATCCACAATTTTTTTACTTCTTTCCAGATGTGCAGACGGAACACTCCAATCCACATCGAATAGATTAAAATCACCCAATATGATCACATTACATACTGCAATCTTTAAGACTATCCCCAAATGCCTTATGACAAAGACTACGGACTATTTTAAGTAGCCATCCTCTGGACTGACTCCATCCTGTTTATATCCTTTTGAAGGTGAGGTGTCCAGAATTGTACACAGTACTCCAAATGAGGTCTCACTCAAAACCTGTACAAAGTTGCTGTTACTTCCTTTCAAATAACACAATTAGATTTAACTCAAAAATTATACATGGAACCAATACAGAGTCAAATATGATACATCAAACAGTGGCAACTATTTACATTTAAGGGGTTGTGAGGTTTACATTCGGAGAAGGGGTTAACAGGAACAGAGATTATTTACAATTCAATTGAGGGTAGAATATAGGTCACAGTCAGAAGGTTACTGAGTGGGAGCAGAAATGTAGTGGTGGGAGTGGGTGCTAGGTTGTTGGTCCATAGTGTTCAATAAATAGGTGGGTTTTTAACTTTTTCCTAAATTCAGAGGTGTCATCAATTGATCTTAGTTCAGATGGGAGCAAGTTCCAGAGTGTTGGTCCATAGATTTTGAAAACTCTTTGGCAGGTTGTTTGAGAACTTCTAGGTTTGTGGACTGGGATAGGGAGGATGTTTTGATGTTGTCTTCTTGTTTGGGGTGCTGGAACCTTCTGGATCAGTGCTTGCAGGCAGCCAGCTGATAGCTTTAAATGTCATCGTTATTACTTTGTATTTAATGTGGGATTGTATAGGTAACCAGTGAAGGGATTTGAGAACTAGTGTGATGTGTTCTTCTCATGTGACTCTTGTAATTAGTCGGGCTGCAGTGCTTTGAGCTAGTTGCAAGGCATGGATGCTGTGTTTGGGGAGACACTGCAGTATTAGGTTGCAATAGTCCAGATGTGGGGTAATTATGGTCTGACATACTGTGCGATAGTGGTTACTGGATTCATCAGAGGCAGGTCTTGTCAGACAAATCTGATAGATTTCTTTGACTGGATGACAGGGAGTTGGACCGAGGGAGAGCTCTAGATGTGGTGTATTTAGATTTCAGTAAAGCCTTTGACATCATTCCGCTCAGGCAACTTATAAACAAGCTGAGCACCTTAGCACCATGTAGTTACTCAAAATTGCCATGTACATAGTTAACCCTATTCACATCAAAGTTTTTGGTATATAGTTAACCCTGTTACTTCCTAGTTTTTGTACCCTGTTCAATGTAAAAAACCAATGCTGACTGTACCATTGTGTTTAAATTTGTTCATTTGTAAACCGCACTGATTACAAGAGCGCGGTATATAAGAAATAAAAATAAATAAATAAATAATAAATAGGGATGGACACTAAAGTTATTGCTTGGGTTAGAAACTGCTGGTTGAGTGGGAGGCGACAAAAGGTACAACTAAATGGAGCTCACTCTGAGGAGATCCCAGTGGTGTGTCCCAGGGATCTGTCCTTGGTCCTATTCTTTTTAACATCTTTGTTGGTGATATAGTGGAAGGGCTGTCGGGTAAGGTTTGCCTCTTTCCAGATGATACCAAAATCTGCAATAGAGTAGACACCCAGGAAGGTATATATAGCATGAGGAGGGATCTAGCTAAGCTTGAAGAATGGTCTAGAAATTGGCAGTTGAGATGTAATGTTAAAAAATGCAAGGCCATGCATTTGGGCTGCAGCAATTCAAGGGAGAGATAAAGTGTAGGGGATGAAGTATTTCTGCCTACAAAAGAAGAGTGGGACCTAGGCGCGTTTATGTCTGATGATCTTAAAGTAGCTAAACAGGTAGAAAAGGCAACAGCGAAAGCTAGAAGAATGTTTGGGTGCATAGGGAGAAGAATGGCCAGCAGAAGAAAGGAGGTGATAATGTCTCTGTATAGATCTTTGGTGCGACCTCATTTGGAGTATTGTGTGCAATTCTGGAGACTGCACCTTCAAAAGGATATAAACAGGTTGGAGATGGTACAGAGGGTGGCTACTAAAATGGTTAGTGGTATTCATTATAAAGCATATGAGGACAGACTTAAGTTTCTTAATATGTATTCTTTAGAGGAAAGGCAGGATAGAGGTGATTGAGATGTTTAAATACCTCCATGTCATAAATGCACAGGAGGAAAGTCTCTTTCGATTGAAGGCAAACTCTGCTACAAGGGGACATAGCACGAGTGTGAAAGAGGATAGACTCAGGAGTAATATCTGGAAATATTTCTTTATGGAAAGTGTGGTAGACGCGTGAAATAGTCTTGAGATGAGCGAAGGAGAGCAGAGCACAGGCACCTGCAGCACAGTACTGGGAAATGAAAGAGCTGGTACACCCACTGGCAGTCAAACAGGTCTTTATTGACACCCAAAGAGTTTCGGCCACTAGGGCCGTCTTCAGGGGGAAATAAATCTCAAAACAATATTACAAGTATAAGTAATAAAATAAATGAATAATTAAACATGCATAAAACCAATAAGCATATATATAAAAATGTGCATCTTAATAACCATATATGGGGTTATTCTGTCCCATGAGTAGCGGAAATGGACGTCCCAATGGGATGTCCATCCCCATTATTCATGGGCCTCCCCACCGGCATCTAACTTCTCCGCCGGATGTATGGGGAAGTTAGCGGGGTGGGGAGGGGCGAATCAGGGGTAGAGTTAGGGCGGGCAGTGGGTGGTCACCAGCCCTGGATTTACAGGACCAATTCTAATGTCGGCCCTGTACGTCCAGGGCTGGCAACTTGTACAGGAAGTTATTCCACCTCCGAGGTGGAATAACGTCCTTGGACATTGTGGATCAGTAGGCTCGAGGCACGGATGGGGCAGGGAGGGGAGAGGACATTCCCCACAGTCCAAACTTGGTTGTAGGTGGTGGCCAGGATCGCGGCTTTTAAATGGGGCTGTGGTGCCATGGCAACTGGACACCATGGCGTGACGGCTCCATTTAAAAGCCCTGACTGACTTAGTTAGATATGTCCTGTATGTGCATATCAAGCTGAATTGCAATTCCGCTCTGCATATACAGGACTGTAAGTGGTTCTGATCCCGGACGTACAGAGGGCTTCTACATCCGGGACAGAATTGGGCTGATAATATCAATATCAAAAACATGAATAAATAAATAAATAATTTAAAAATAATATGATTAAAAACAAAATAATGATATATGCAAAATATACAGTTAAGCCAATGCTGACAAACTGACAAACAATATGGTAATAAAAGAAACTTCCACGTATAATGATAACACATCGAGAAACATTAAAAAGAGACAAGTGAATACTCTCAAAGGACTTTGATACTTTGTAGCTCGTCATGTTCATCCTTCCTGATTGTAGCTTATAAACACAACAAATTTGATACTTGGAGAGTTTCCCTCCCCTTCCCTCTTATCTCCAGGTTTTATAATCATTCTTAATTTCATGCATAATGTATTTATTATTGGCTGCCCCTTTGGAACAAGTGTTTCATGACACACACTGGATCTACTTATTCATAAAGGATATATCGTCTTTGGAAAGCCTAAACGCCAGTCTACTCATTATACACATTGGACCTGTGGCAGTAGTACTAATTCCATACTATAATTCGTTTATGTAAAAGTGTTTTTTAGGGATAACTTTGGACGCATTTATTGGGGTTTAAATTATGTATTTTTGCAGATGTATTTATTTATTTAACAGGTTTTATATACTTCTTTATCATTTCAGTCAAAGTGGTTTACATTGTAACTTAAACTTAGTAATGTACATTAAACAGGGACATTGATAACTTGGATTTTTATGAGGCAATGGAGGGTTAAGTGTCTTGCCCAAGGCGTGCTAGTGGGAACTGAACCCTGGTCTCTCAATTCCCAAACCAGTGTTCTTAACCATGAGGCTACTCCTCCACTCCAGATTGACTGAATGGTTAAAATTGCCCACCTTTTGTGCAATTTTTTATTTAGCCTTTGATGCGGCATACTATGGCTGGTGTGGACAATGGCCTTTAATGATGATGTTTTTCATAATCTGTTCAAGTTTTTACATGGCAATATGTATGGTCATTTTTCAATAGTGATATTCTCCGCTGTTTTTTAATTTTTTTCCTTTTTGATTAGATGGTTTGTCTTATGGTTTCAAAGTTGACCTTTGCCCATTTTTGGCGCAAATCAGGCTCGTCGGTTTTAAAAGGCTAGCAGTTTGCATTACGCTCCTTGATTTACAACACAATGAGCTTGTTCTGATGTCTGATAGGTAAGGTCTCTGTTCCTTTTTCTGTCATATGTTTTAGGCAATTTGTTTTCACTTATTCTACACATTTTGTTTTTCAAGATGGTGCAGTGATTGTGGTGATTTAATTTGAGAAGTTTTCTTTCTTCTGACTTCATAACTGATCATAAGCCACAGTTATTTACCTGTTCGTTCTAAATTTTTAAACTATGCCCTATTTAGGGAAGACATTATTTTAGCATATGAAGTCACAATGGTTCCCTGTCCCGTTTCTCCTCACCATCTCAATTCGATGATATCAAACTCCTTTGAGAGTATTCACTCGTCTGTTTTTAATGTTTCTCGATGTGTTATCATTATACGTAGAAGTTTCTTTTATTATCATATTGTTTGTCAGTTATATGAACATTGGCTTAACTATATATTTTGCATATATCATTATTTTGTTTTTAATCATATTATTTATTTATTTATGTTTTTTATATTGGTATTATATGGTTATTAAGATGCACATTTTATATATATGTTTATTGGTTTTATGCATTTTTAATTTTCCATTTATTTTATTACTTATGTTTTTAATGTTATTTTGAGGTTTGTTTCCCCCTGAAGAAGGCTCTAGTAGCTGAAACACATCGGGGTCAATAAAGACCTGTTTGACCGCCAGTGTGTATACCAGCTCTTTTGTTTCCCGGTAGTAGAGATGAGGACAGTATCTGAATTCAAAAAAGCATGGGACAAACACAGAGGATCTCTAAAGGGAAAAAGGGGACTTTTGTAGTGGTTGATATGGAAGGGCAGACTAGATAGGTCATGTGGTCTTTTTCTGCCATTATGTTTCTATGTTTCTATGTCTAGTAGAGGGTGAAGGTTTTGTAACATCTTCATTTTTTAGTAGGCTGTGGATATCATCTTCTTAATATGTGTTTGCAAGTTGAGCCTCTGGTCTAGCATTACTTCCAGATATTTGACTTCCTTTTTCACTGGAATGGCGAAGTTGTCTATTTTGAGTACTTCAGGTGGAGAGTAGGTGGTATCTCTCGTAATGGTAAGACCTCTGATTAATTATAGTTGATTGTCAAATTGTGGTTTTGTAACCAGTTTATGACAGCTCTCATGCAAGATGTTACAGGGGAATAGTCTGGTCTTCCAGATCAAATGGAGCTTAGAGCATCAGGTCATCTGCATAGTTTATGTCCTTGTATAAGACTGCAGACTGGTTATATGTACAAGTTAAACAGGAGAGCTGAGAGTGAAGATCCCTGAGGTATACCTTGCTGTTGTTTAATTGGTCTTGAGGTTCTATTCTCTATCCTTACTTAACACATCTGATCTTTTAGGTAGGAAGGGAACCATGAGAGAAGGGTGCTACTGATTCCAATCTCCATCAGTCTGGTTATGAGCTTGGTTTGGCTTAGCGAATCAAACACGGCTGCTATATGGATGAAGATGAGTATCAAACCATGTTTGAGAGTCTCAATTCCCTCAAGTAGTGTGTTAATTAGAGCAGAGAGTAAGGTTTCCATCCCATGATTTTGTCTAAACCCATGTTGCTGTGGATCTAAAGGAACGGTGGAATCAATGTGGTCCTGTAATTGAAGCTGTACTGTTTTTTTTCTTTTAACTTAGCTAGAAGGGGGATGCTGGATCTAGGCTGGTAGGACATTACATTTGCATTTAAACATTCCTGTATAAAATGCAATTCTGTCTCTACTCCGCCCAAACCATGTTCCAGGAATGCCTAAGCTTGGGGCGCTAAGAAATCTACAATTATTATAGAGAAGCTAAAGCTAAAACAAAAACAAACAGAAAAAAAAATCACTGCACCAAGCAACAGTATAACAAAAAAGCAAAGTAACAAAATACCCTGGGTAATATTTCTCACAAGTAACAAAATGTGTTAAAATCTAAATAGTAGATAAGCAAAAATGCCAACATTTATTCATAAGTACAATTAAATTAATCTAAATAACAATTATCATGGATACAGTATCTTGCACATTAAACACTTAAACCAGAACAAGTCACTCAAGATGTTTCAGCTAAAGCCTTTCTTTAGGGACTTGTTATTGATATCTGACATCTTCTCAATGTGCATAAGAACTTCCAAACAGGGTCAGACCAAGGTCCATCAATCCCACTATCCTGTTTCAAACAGTGGCCAATTCAGGTCACAAGTATCCGGCAGGTTCCTAAAAGGCACACAGACTTCATACTGTTTATCCCATGGGTAAGCAGTGGATTTCCCTAGTCCTCTTTAATGGTTTATGGACTTTTCCTCTAGGAACTCATCCAAGCATCTTTTAACACTAGAAGCCCCATAAGGAATTTTACCAAAGTGCGTCAATTGATACATTATCATGACGACTGCATTTAGCATGAAATGCAGATGTGTATTAATGTGAAGTTACTTATTTGTTAAATACGTACAGTATGTGATGTCATTACATGACGTCATCGTGTGTTTATTGTTTGTAATGTCTGAGTAAAACTGTAAACAGTGATTGAGATGCACCACCTAGTGGGACATGAATTTATACCTAGAAGCCCCAAAGTACGTCAATTGACGCATCCAAGGCAATTGAGTGCATCAATTGACGTACTTTGGGGCTTCTAGGCATAAATTCATTTTCCTGCTAGGTGGTGCATTTGTCATTAATTTTTGATGCACATATTTGAACATCTTGACCTTGCTAACAAAGTCATGGAACATGACTGATATGGTTCTAGCAGTGGCGCTGGTATACAACTTCGAAGATGCATTTGCGTCAATTGACACACTTTGGGGCTTCTAGTGTTAATCCTGCTACTCTAACAGCTTTTACTACTATCTCGGGTAACAAATTCCAGAGTTTGATTAAACATTGAGTGAAAAATTATTTTCTCCAATTAATCTTAAATGGTTACATCATAGTTTCATTGCATGATCTGTAGTCCTACTTTTTTGATGGCATAAACAACCAATCTACATTTACCCTTTCCACTCCATTCATTAATTTATAGACCTCTATCATATCTCCTCTCAGCCATCTTCTTTCCAAATTGAAGCGTCTTAACCTTTTAAGCCTCTTCTCATAGGGCTATCCTTCGATCTCCTTTACCGTTTTGGTGGCTCTTCTCTATACCTTTTCCAATTCTGCTATATCCTTTTTAATAGCAGAGTGGAGTGGAAGAGTAGCCTAATGGTTTTGGGAACCAAGAGACCAGGGTTCAAGTCCCACTAGCACTCCTTGTGGCCTTGGGCAAGTCACTTAACCCTCCACTGCCTCAGAAAAATTGAAGTTATCCATGTTTAATGTACATTATGTACATTATCAAGTTACAATGTAAACCACGTTGACTGAAATGATAAAGTAGAATTAAAAACCCGTTACATACATAGACATTCCACACATTTCTCCAACAGGTTTTTTTCTGCAAGTAAATCACGCTTTACATACAGGAAAAGCTTAATGAAATTACCCTTTACTATCTACTAGCTAGATTTATCAAAGAACATTATTAAATGATGCTGATGCACATTATTCGCAAAGGGTCTTGCATAAATAACGCATCTTATTGCATGTTAGCTTGAGGTAATGTGTCCTAGGAAGTGATAATGGTGCAGAATAGAACATCTTCTTTATTAGGTAAGGCAGTGTGTGCATTTGAGTTTGAAATGATGTCCTTATTCAGTATTAATTAATAAGGTACAAGTCTACATGTCGTCTCACTTGCTTAAGCACCATCAGGATCATTGTATATCCAGAGTCCTCTATTCGCTAACCTTTTATCAACAGCTCTCAAACCAGCCTCATCACATTCACTCTTCATGTATATGCCTATAACATAGAACAATAAAGAGCTACTGATACTGCTGAGAACTCCGCTTATCCATGCATGAACCATCAAAATATGGCCAAGTGCCTTGCAAAGATTGCCTGCAATTTCCTCCAGGGTCCTGTGTTGCTCTTACTAGAAATGAGCAGATCCAGCATTCATGGTCTGTGAAATGAAGCTGATTGCACTCTTCTCTGGAAAGTCTCTGTTTATAACGCCTGGGTTACATAATGCTGGCATATGCTACTTCTGTGCTGTATTGTCTGGTACTCATTAACGAATAGTAAAACAAGACACAACAGCCTCTGCCATTGGAAGACGTATTTTTCATGTTGATTTACAGATATACTAGTCACATATGTAATCTAAGGCTGTTTGGTACTGTCAGATGTCCTCGCTATATGTTCCAGCTGGTAATATCATTTCTCAGTTAAGATTCTTTATGATTAAAGAATTCAGGCCAAAGTTGAACAAAGCAGGTACTTCAAGTACAAAATAACTCAGCAATTAAGGACATAGAGGTCAGTTCTGAAAAGGAATTATATGTTCATAAGTGGCTAGTGAATGCAAAACATTACTATATGTGTATTTTGAGCTGCTCAGTGCATAGTTGCAGGCAGAAAATATGTCTAAGCGCTGCACTGTTATTCACATAGTGGAGGCGCAGAAAGAGAGCAGAACCAAATGTGATTCCTTATAGTACAGGGGGCTCAACCCAGTCTTTGGGACACACCTAGTCAGTCAGGTTTTCCAGATAACCACAATGAATATGCATGACAACGATTTGCATACAGGGGAGGCAGTGCATGTAAATCTCTCTCATGCATATTCATTGTGGTTATCCTAGTTGTGTCCTGAGGACTGGATTGAGAAGCACTGCTGTCGCCGCTGAACTAAAGTCCAAGATACTCAATGCCGAGGCCGCCATATTGACTAAGACGGTCAGCCAGGTAGCAGAGAAGCTGACTGGGCAGTAATGATATATTCAGCCATCGCCCAGTTACCTTCTGTGCCAAATGTTAGGTCACCATTTCAGGTGCCAGGAAGCGACTCAATATCACTGTTGCCTGCTTATCGCCAGGTGCCAACTCCGCTCTAGCTCAGAACACCCCAGTGCCAGCTGGCAGAACTCATGGATAGTCAACAGCACTAAGCAACTAAGTGCGTTAATTGTGTCGAATATCTCCCCACAGTTTATACATTTTCTTTTGTCCTGCTGAACACCAGGTCTGAGCTAAACACACAGTGGTGGTGCAGTCGCTGCACTACTAATCTATTGATTGCTGTTGACGATACCTATAGCAGCACTGAATGTGCACATCAATGTGAGCACACCGGCATTTCTCTTCCTGCCGCTGAAAACGTGAAAGAGAGATTGACATAGCAGGGAATCAGTAGAGACTCCTGCATTTCCTGTACTGCGCTGGAGCCCCTGCTAAATACTGGGATGCAATGTTTCCAGAGCGGTGGGGAATTTCCCTCGAGGTGAGTTTCGTTAAGCATTCAGCATTCATGGAGTCATATGTACTTTTTACCTCTTCCAAGTCTCTATGATTTTATCTCTTGATGAATAACACTTCCAGCCAAATGTCTATCATCCGAGCTATGTGCTCAGAAGAAGTGTTAGGTAGAAATTCTTTTGAATCTAATTTAGGGAACAAATACACCTTTCTTCCACTGAAAAAACAATTTAAAAAAAAATAAAAAATTGCAGGAAAACATATTCAAAAATTATTAATCACACTTCAAGAATACTCCTCCATCACTAGACACTCACCAAAATATATTCTGAAAAAATGGAGTGAGACATTTTTAATGCAGTTAATAGAAAAGAAAATTAAAAAATTAAAATTGTGCTGTGAGAGTGATGAGAAGATTGGAACCCTTAGCATTTTTTTTCTTGTGAATGACCATGTCCTATTTTCTTTGAAATAAATATATTTTGGTGAGTGCCTAGTGAATGCAGAGGTATTCTTGAAGTGTGATTAATAATTTTTGAATGCGTTTTCCTGCAAATTTTTGCTAAGATTTTTAGAAATGTTTTTGATTCCTTTTTGGTAATTTTTTTTTTCATTTTCACTTTATTTTGGGCATTATTTTAAAAATGCTATTTACAATTTGGACATCTGCAAACAGTCATGCAGACATCCAAATCACAAAGACATTCCCAAAACCATTTTCGAAACCCGGTCTGTGGATGTCTAAGTCTGAACAGGGGTGTCGTGGAGGCATGGACATCCCGCCTAATCTCAGAAATTCCCTGGATGTCCCGAATCACGCCTAAGGTTAAACCTGCTTCAGGCACAAACAGATATCTAAAAAGTGCTTGTTTTGTCAGGCAAATGTCTGAAAGGTATGGAGAAGGAGCTATACTCATTTTACAATATTCCAATGAACACTAACTACTACTACTTATCATTTACAGAGCGCTACAAAGTGTATGTAGCACTGCACAGGCACATGTAAAAGACGGTCCCTACTCATAAGAGCTTACAATCTAGTCAAGACAGACAACACAACAGCTGAGGACAAGGATACATCCAAAGAATGGTAAGGAGATAATAGGAGACTAAGCAGAACAGGATCCAAAAGCAGCCTCAAAGAGGTCAGTTTTTAGCATGGATTTGAAAAGGGCCAAAGATGAATCCTGAAATATAGGGATATGTTTACTAAACAACGCTAACATCGCAGCAGCGAAGTTATTGCGTGATAATGGCACATTACCAGGCAATAACATCACATATCATGCGACAACGTCTCTGTCGGCGGTAAAGTGCACAAAGGGTGGAGTAAGGCTCCGCAGAGGGCGGAGATAAGGGGTCAATGGGCGGAGAGTGGGCAGGGAGAGGCCCCAGGCACACTAACACTGTGAAATCAGGGTCTGAAAATTAACGCCACTGAAAACCTTGCGTTAGAGACACATTTGCAGGAGAGAGAAACCAGTTCAGTCAGCAATGTACATCAAAGGCTGGGAGACCCAGATAAGTGATTGTAGTGATACATGTGCAGTAACAAAACATGCAAAAACCAGAGAGATAATGACCAGAACCAAAATAGAAGTACAAAACACCGAGCTGGCCAATAGAAAGAACAATGATAAACGGTAATCAACACTACCCATAAAGAATAAAAAGGAAGATGTCACTTTTGTCTGATTCCCCCCACAAAGTGAATGTTCCAACATTGATAGTGTAGATGAGGGTTCGCTGTGGTGTATATTGGGCAGCTTGCTTATGTGGCTTTCACATGTGTAGCAACAGCAGAGTGGCCACATAGGAAAGGGCACTATGGTAATGGTGTAAATGGGGTACAGGGGGCTGCAGGCGGCACATGCAGTGGGCCAGCTGGGGCACAGAGTGGACTAGGCAGATGCCTAGGTGACACATAGGAATGTAGAAACGGAAAACCAGCAAGACAGCAACTGACCAAGGGCAAACATGTCCACGAGTGTGTGTCCCACAGTGTCCCAGGGGACAGTACCCAGCAAGTACCCCAAAGAGCACATAACATTGGCAGGCAGTGCCGGGGGGAAGCGTAGATGTCTAGGCAGGCACCCCTACCCTATATCAAGCACCATAGGCAGCCATTTACCGGCACACTGGATGGCCTGGGACTGCGCACCACCAGCACAAGGGCATGTCAGCATGGTGGCGGAGGGGTGCTGGTGGTGGAGGGGCAGTGGCATCTGCCCACAGCAGACCAAGGCCAAGCCCTGTTTAGGTGGGCACCGTGCACTGCAACAGACAAGGTCTGTCTGACAAACAGTCATGGTATCCCAAGGGAATGATCTGCCTCTGTGACAACAGTTTGGTGCAGTACACACAGCCAGTATATTAAGGGGCAGAAGGTCACAGGTTCAAGTCCCAGTTGTGGCTCCTGCAGACCAGGTCCCCACATTTTACCCAGTACTAAACCATGGTAATAAAGATGAAACCTTTATTGCAGATAAAATAAACATGTCATAAACGCATATATTTTACCCTATAGAGCACATACACCATAAACATGTATAATCCCTAGAGCAGAGTTTCCCAACTGCAGTCCTGGAGGGCCAAACACTATTCAGGTTTCATGCTGTCCCTAATAAATATGCCTGTGATGCATTTGTATGCACTGCCTCCATTGTATGCAAATGTATTCATGCATATTCATTAGGGACAGCCTGAAAACCCGAACCGTGTTTGGCCCACCAAGACCGGAGTTGGGAACCTCTGCCCTAGAGCAACAGCCAACAGGGGCACAAACACCCACACCCACACCCACAGGCTCCACTATCCAATGGCTCATGGGGAGTCAGGCTGTTGGGCCCTGCGCGGAGCAGCATCTACCAATAATAGCACCTGCATACCTTAGCAATGCCGTTTTAAACTTGGAAACACGTTCCACATATATCAAAAGGTTGCTATGATTAATGTTAGATAACAAATCCTAAGTTAAACACAATTTGTTGACAGAGATTCAACATAGCAACCTTTATGATATCTGTGGAGTGTGTTTCAGTTTTTGTTTCGGACAGTGTTTACCACCCTGGGGAGTGACCCTAACAGTATTGAGTACCATAGCAATGCCTGCACTGTGCCCAGGACTGGTGTGGCAGCCAGGGCTGCCAACCACCTCTATATCTGCACAATGCTGAAATAGGTGTGGGAGTGTGTGTCTGTCTATCCAGTGTTTTGTGGCTGCCGACACCTTACTGAGCCCACAATGCTTGCACTCATGTTAACCTGCCAATGTGTATAATGAGGAGCAAGGTAATGTGGGTATGGACTGGACAAGGCGGCCTGGGCAGGATGCATCTGCACAGGGCATAGGGCAATGGCTGGGACATTGTAGTGCCTGACCACCACCTGCACGGACAGGGTGGCCACAGCATGTTATGCTGAGGGGTCACTCTCACCCTGACTGAGCAGTGACCATGGCATGGCTAGGTTCCCCCATAGTGCTATACAGTATTTCTCTCAAGTGATATCTATGAGTTCCCTTTTCTGGGACCCAATCACTGACATTCCTGCTTGGTGTGTGTGCTCACATCCCATTTTGGGGTTCACAGTTCCTCCAGGAACATGCACTATGTACTAGCTAGCAGACTGTCTGCAGTTAGCTTGTGTATGGCTGGAACATCTTCCAGGGTGCAGCGGGTGAAGACTGACTGTGCCCCTGCTGGTGAATGTCAGATTGTGGTGTGGCACAGCGGAGCTTTTCCAGGCCTACTGCCAGTGCCCTATGTGATACATACAGATTGGCAGTGACTGCCCCGGAGGGCGCCCTTCCCCTGCAGGACTGGGGTTGATGGTCCCACAGCCTTTCATCATGTCCCTCTACTGCCTCTATTGCAAAGATGTAGAGTATGGTTCTGATGGTGGCAGATCCTGGCCCCCACCCTGACCCAGAGAGGGCAGGTTGTTAGGTGGTGCTACAAAATCCGCATGTGGGTCCAGACACCCCCCTGCTCTTATAACAAGTGATCATGGCAACCACACAGTATATGCATTATTTTGGGTGCATCATAGTCCACAAGGGCTAGACGTGACTGGGGGATACAGATGGCCACAGAGGAATCCTTGGTGTGTCTGCAAGGACTACTTGTCACAAACTGGCACTGATGGGGACCTGCAGCACAGCCTATCTCAGCCAAGCCAGGTGCTGCAGACATGGTGCTGGGCACCCCACCTCACCCTCAGGGTGAGCACAAGAACCGCACAATGTCACGGTCTGTAGCTACTCTGTACCAGTAACACACACAGTCAGTTCCCCCTACCAGGCCGGGGTGCTATAGAGGCGCATACCCCATCTTGTGATCAGATGTAGGCTGCTGATCTGCATGTGCAGTGCATCATGGGTACGGGTGGGTCTACCCTATCCTGGTAGCCACAGCAGACAGTTTGTGTGGTGACCTGCAGTCTTTCTGTAGCCAGCCAGCGGTGTGTTGGAAGCTATAAAGATGTAGCCCACTGGTTACTTCAATGACTGCGGAGGCAGATGTCATGGGTTTGATCCCACAATGGTGTTATCTATTAAGGCTGTCTGAGGCTTTTCCTTTTACTTTAAATCAGTGCTGCCAACAAAAACACCCTCACAGTGCCATAGCCTAAGGTACCTTATAAGGCGCCCTATAGGGCACATTATAAGGTGCCTTGGTGGACAGGTCACTTTATAATGTGCCCTATGGAGTGCCTTATAGGGCGCCTTATGGGGCACCTTAGGTTACGGCACTGTGAGGGTGTTTTTGCTTACATAACACCACTACAGGATCGAACCCATGACCTCTGCCTCTGCAGTCATTGCAGTAACCAGTGGGCTATATCTTTATAGCTTCTAACACTGCGTTGGCATGAACTTAGGGTTAACGTGCGTTAACGTGCCACGGCGCCCACTATCGCGCAATACAGATTCTTGCTACCTTGCCACTGGAACGCCCACTCCTTATATGGCATTCTTCACATTAATGCTGCAACTAGCACCAGCAACATTAAGACAGTTTAGTAAACATACCCCATAGACTTAGGTAGTTTGTTCCAGGCCTAAGGAACAGTTAGGTTAAAGTATCAAAGTCTAGAATTAGCAGTAGAAGAGAAGGGCACTGATAGAAGTGATTTGCCAGAAGAGTGGAGTTCCCGAGGAGGGGTGTAGGTAGAGATAAGAGAGGAAAGGTAGTGAGGATCAGCAGAATGAAGGCACTTATAGGTCAGTAGGAGAAGTTTGAACTGGATACAGAAACGGATAGGGAGGAGTTATGTGAGCATATCGGGGCTGGCAGAAGATTAGCCATGCAGCTCAGTGTTGAACAGATGGAATGGGAGAGAGATGATTCAGAGGGAAACTAGCAAAAGAGAAGGTTACAATAGTCTAGACGGGGGGGGGGGGGGAGGTGACTAACATGCCCCTGGTCCTCCACCCCCCCCACCAACACCACAAATCAGAAGTGAGAACAACACAACGCAAAACCAGTTATGGGAGCACTTCCACAAAATAGGAACCAAGCAAATCACAGCCATTGTCACAAGCCTGAAAAGCACCACCTCCCCACTAGATCCCTGTCCTGCATCCTGGATCAAGGCAGTGAAACAAGACATAGCACCTCACATAGCACACATAGTTAACCTATCCCTACAACAAGGAATCATGCCCTCAGAACTAAAGAAATCAGTCATTAGACCGATCCTAAAAAACACTACACTCAACGGAGAAGACCCAGCCTCCTACCGTCCCATATCAAGTATCTCATTCCTGGCAAAGATCATAGAAAAAACGGTCCTTCTACAACTCCAAGACCATCTGACTGACAGTGCTCCTCTTGATGACCAGCAATATGGCTTCAGGCAACATCATGGAGTTGAAACCCTGTTACTAGTTCTACTTAACAACCTCCTAAAGGGCCTTGAAAACAAAAAGAAAATGTACATTCTTGTATTCATTGACATCTCAGCTGCCTTTGATACAGTTAATCATGGGACCCTCATAAATAGGATAAAATCAATAGGAATAACAGGAACCCCACTAAAATGGTTCTCATCCTACATCTCAAATCGAACACAACAGGTTCAATTCAACGGAGAAAAAGCAGAATCTTTCTCACAAACACAGGGAATCCCCCAAGGCTCTGCTCTCTCAGCACTTCTGTTTAACATATATATGCAGCCACTATGCAAAATTTTCTCACGGCACGAAATTAATTACCACATCTATGCCGATGATATCATGCTATACACACAACTAGACACTAAAAACCCAGACTACTAACCACTGGAGACATGTATCGGAGAGATGCAAGACTGGTTACAACAAAGTAGTATGTCAATTAATCACAAAAAAACCGAAGTAATGTATATCTCCAAAGAACCGAATTTTGACCCTCCCACATCAATAACACTATGTAACAACATTTACCAAACAAAAAAAGAAATAAAGTATCTAGGAGTCACATTTGACTGTGACCTAAAGATGGAAAAACACCTCCGAAAGACCAACAGAGCAGTTTTCCACAAGCTTAGAGTGCTCCAACCCATTCGGAATATTATTGATCCCCAAGACTTCAGAACAGTGGCCCAAGCACTCATCATGCCACATTTTGACTACTGCAATGCCATCCTACAAGGTTTACCTAAAAAAACCCTAAACATATTACAAATGGCACAAAATGTAGCTGCCAGGGTCATAATGAAGAAAAATCTAAGTGACCACATCACACCAGTACTAATTCAATTACACTGGCTACCCATAACAGCTCGCACAAAATACAAAATACTAACAACCACCTTCAAACTCATCCACAACTTAGCACCTTCCTTCCTCAACAACCTAGTAAGATTGCAACCTCCTACCCGAAACAGAAGAACCCACAATTCCAACATCCTTCACACTCCAACAGATATAAGATCTGCCAAAGCTAACACCAGCCAGAGGGCTTTCTCATATGCGGCGCCAACACTGTGGAACCAACTCCCACCAGAACTACGAGCTAGCAATGACCTTCTAGACTTCAGAAAGAAACTCAAAACGCACATTTTCCAATCACATTTCAACCTGAACTAAATCCACAGATGGAGCAGCCCCTGACCACTGTGTCCAAGAAGATTATCCTGTATATATGTATTTATGTATATATGTAAATGAACTCCCCCATAGCTAAGAAGTGTTAACTCTGTATGATGTGCTTTTCTGACAATCTGTATGTAAACAAAATTTGTACCTGCCTTGATTCGGCAGTTTCACAATAGTAATCCTACCCGCTTCTTTTTTTTTTTTTTTTTTTTAATTCTTTATTTTCGTTTTACAACAACAAAGGAAGGAAGACATACAACTAAAAGACAATACATACATGGAATGTGATACATACACCAAAGTAAACCCCTACCACCCCCCTCCCCCCTGCTTCTTCTCTAGAAAACTAAATCATTCTCGAAGCGGGCGTATACTGACATTATTGAGTTACAAAACCTAACGGCGATCTGAAACATGATGAATGTACATTAAACAGACATGTCGAAGCAATAAACAGATTGTACATGGTCATTGAGCATCTGCCATTTGGACAAGCGAGAATGAATTGGGCATGGAAAATAGCTCTCCGAAATATCTGCTCATATTTACTATGTAAGCAGACAAGGTTCACTATTCATTGACAGTAAGTCGAGAGCTATCCTTCCAAGTCCTCGGGATTAAACATATGGCTATACCCAGCATGAAATCAGGAGAGAGCGACCCTTCTTAGGAAGAGAGGGGACCTCCGCCACTAAGCGGAGTCCCACAGTCTTCCAAGAAAGAGGCTCGTGAAGGTGTAAGATAAGTGGAATACGACCCCAGACCCGCCCCCAGAAACCTGTAATTAAGAACATTCATAAAGAACATGAGCAAGGGTTCCCACATCAGTATGGCAAGACCTACACTGGTCCCTGGCAGTTGTGTTCCATTTGGCTGTTTTCCTGGAATATAAGAACAGCTATGTGCAAAAGACGAGAGTTGAGTTTGGGTAACTGAGGCAGAGCGGGAGACCTGCACTATTTTGCTCCAGAAAACGCTCCAATGCACAGGGATTAAAGTGGTTTACGGTTAGCGATCCCAGGCTTGTTGGACTCTACAAGTGGCAGTGTCTGTACCCTGACATAATAGTTTGTAAAAGTTAGAGGCTATCCCATGTGTACTACTAATAGAGTGAAATAGTTCTAATAGCCCATCCTTAATAAAGACAGAAGGCGGCATGATTGGAGCACTTTTGAGGCAGCATGGAAACTACATCAATTGAAAGTAATGTTGCGCTAGTAACGCAAATTCCCTATATAAATCAGAAAAGATTCTCCAACGAGCTGCAGGGAAGAGCTGTTGAGGTGTCCAGATCCCCCTGGAGTACCAGGGTCTGGAAGTAATCATGTATGGCTGCTCGAATTTCTAACCGGAACTCTGGCTGAGTTAATAGGGCTCTATCAAAGAACCAGGCCCCCGGATTCCCTTGAAGTGCAGTAGTGTGGTATTGAAAAGAAATAGCAGCATGATCTGAAATATGCTGGGAGTGAATCTTTACAACGTCCACCTGAGGAACTAACAGTATTGAGATTAGAAAGGAATCTATGCGAAACAGGGATTTGTAAGGGGAAGAGAAGAAGGTAAAGTCAAGCTCATTGGGGTGTAGTAACCTCCATAGATCGACTAGAACAATATCTTTGATCACTGAGGTAAGCGCGATGTGACTCTTGGGGGGACCACTTGTCCTAGGCGGCTATTTGTCTATCAGGGGATCAAGAACTAAATTGAAATCCCCCCCAATATCAAGGAAGTATTAGCAGAGGCCTGCGTAACCTGAGCAATAATAGCAAAAGGGCAGGGTCATCCACATTAGGAGCATGAAGGCATATACATGTAACTTTAAAGTTACCTATCTTGAAGTGAACTCTGGGCCATCTACCCGCTGTATCTAAGCAAGTCGCAACAATAGTAGCATGCCGAGATTTCCTATCCAATATGGCAACCCCACATTTCCTAGAAACGGCTGGGGAATAGGTGGCCACCATGTAAGGTTTAATATTGAGGTTGAGAGTTTCCTTCGAATTGAAATGTGTTTCTTGGAGGAAAATCAGGTCCGCAGCTTCATGACTTAGATAGCCTAGGAGTTTCCTCCGTTTTATCGGATTATTGATTCCTTGTACGTTCAATGAGAAAATCTGACATGGTGCCATCAATCGATAATAGACATTTTAGGTAAGAGCACTTGAAAACTTACAACATAATCAGAATCTGTACAATTATGACATAAACACCAAGTATGCTGGCCAATACACCCATATTGAAAAGTATGTACCAAAGTAACTTAGAGAAGAAGCAAAACCCCCAATGAATATGGCGACCAGATGTCTGCGGGAGGAGGCCCTAGAGAGGAAAATATTGACATAATAAAAGAAAAGAAACACCAGAGTCCATAAGAAACACTGTCTCTGATACTCGTCGAGGCTGCTATGGGTAGATGGAGTCGGGTCCCAAATATCTTCAAAATAAGGCAACAAACCGCCCTCGACAAACTCTTCACTGCGCTGCGGTAAATCCAATATGGCAGGTACAGCGGATGTGGGAGTACTGGCAGGAATATTCTGGAAGTCAGCGCATCAAGTCGGCTTCTTTAGAGTCCAAAAACTCCGCTAGTAGATCAGGGTCCTCAAATGTTCTTGTCTGATTGTGAAGCGTGACTCGGAGCTTGGCCGGGTACATCAGGCCATAGCGTGCTTGTAGTTGTTGAAGCCTCGGCCGAAATTCCAGAAAGCGCTTTCGGCGGTCGACCGTGGGTTTAGCCAAGTCAGGATAGAAGGAGACCTTGTGACTCTCAAACTCCATATGGCCTTTTGCCCGGGAGGCACTGAGAATTTGTTCCACATGTTGATATCTCAAAAGTCGAAAGATGATAGGCCGCGGGGTCTTCCTGTTGAGCGTTATGTTTGTGGGTACACGATGAGCGCGATCGATCTCCAATTCTTTGGTAAAGGTGATTTGGAGCAGGGAAGGGAGGATTTTACTTAAAAACTCCTTCATGTCTCCCAATTCCGCTCCCTCCGGTATGCCCACGAGTCGTAGGTTGTTGCGGCGCGCTCTATTATTGCCATCTTCCACTTCTTTCTGCAAGGCCCGCACCTGACGTTCAACTTTGTCGAGTTTGGACAGCCGGACCGCATGGGAGTCTAATATACTCTCCATTTTGTCCTGACGCGAAGAGAGCCCCTCTAGCCTGCCTTGCAGTACACCAAGATCTTCCCTCAGCGCTCGAAGTGCTTCACCGTTTGACTGCACGAGGTCCTTAACCCCTCTAATTTCTGCGAGGATTTCCTGCTGCATTTCGGGGCCCTCGCGGAAAGCCAGCCCCTTCTGCGGGGACGGGGGTTCAGTTTTGGAGCGTTTACCGTGAGAAGCCGCTGGAGATCCAAATTCCAGACGCGTGGGTTTGGTCCCCGCCATCTCACCAATATGCCCCGGCAAGATCAGAGCAGAAATTCAAGTTTGTCCGGTGTTAATTCAGGATTCTGAGTAGGCCTCTCGGGAGCCTCAGCGTTATGCGACCATCCCGCTGGACATCGGGCTCCGCCCCCCATCCTACCCGCTTCTGATCGCTGGAAGGAGCGGGCTACAAATGCTTGCTAAATAAAATAAATAAATAAAATAAATAAAGAGTGGATAAGTGTCTTAGTAGTGTGTTCAGAAAGGAATGGATGAATTTTGCTGATGTTATAGCTGTTGTCAATCTGTTCAACACTCTGCTACATGGATAATCTTCGACCAGCCTCGTATTGCTCATATTATCCCTCTTCTCAAGTCACTTCATTGGCTCCCTATCCATTTCCGCATCCAGTTCAAACTTTTCCTGCTGGTCTATAAGTGCCTTCATTCTGCTGCTCCTCACTACCTTTCCTCTCTCCTCTCTCCCTACACCCCTCCTCGGGGCTGGAGGGCCAGGAGTTTGAATCTTGCTAGAGAACAGCAACCTTGGGCCAGAAGGACTGGGGTTTCTAGTCCCACAGGCCTTGTGGCCTTGGGCAAGCCACTTAACCCTCCATTACCTCCGGTATAAAAACATAGATCGTGAGCCCTTCAGGGACAAGGGAAATATATATACAGTACCTGAATGTACACCACGTCGACTTGTTGAAAAGCATTATATAAGCCTAGTTAAATAAATAAATTAACTAAATATAAAAGTGTGCACTTGTATAATGTTATTAAAGCAGTTTTATGCACACAGAACATTTATAAAATTACCCCTCTTAGTGCACACATATTTAAAGAAAACCAAACAAAATGAAAATATACTGTACATCACGAATCCTCAGTCTACCTGCAGCTCAGACAGAATAGATCCTGACACTATAGAGACAGAGCAGAAGCTTTTTATCCATCGCACTCCCATGTTTTCACTTTTTACTTGCTTCATTAGGCTCTAGTGTTCATGACATTTCCCTACACTAATCTCGCTCTTGCTTCCCAACTACTGACGCCAAGCGAACGGAGGCATTGCAGAAATAAAAGCAATTAGAACAAAGCAAGCTGACCTAATAGCAAAAAGGGGTGGGGGTGGGGGGCAAGGCACAAAGTGGCAGAGGGGGATGGAGCAAGATTGATGATCAAAAGGACAAAGCATGAGGATAAAAGGATAAAAGAAATGTCAAAAAAAGAGATGTGTAAGCAAATATTTGTGCAAAATAGCCCGTGGGATGTTTGTAGGACCAGAAATTTAACCTTTACTAGCATTAACCCCGGTGGTTGTTTTTTTTTTTTTTGCAAATGCTTTCGCTTGCATGATTTTAACCTGTGGAAATTGTATCCTTTTAGAAGTTGCAGAAAATGAAATCCTTGAATCCAAAGTTTTGTCATTTTAAACCTGTGCATATAAAATAATGTGCAGGCCTTTTCTTATCATTTGTACCTTGCTTTTTCCTTTCATTGAATTTGAATTTGGTCCATAACCTGAATGGCTACGTTCATGTAACCCCCCTTCTTAAGACACTTCACTGGCTCCCTATCTGTTTCCACATCCAGTCCAAACATCATTCCTTCTGCGGCTCCTCTCTTATCTCACTCTACACCCCTCCTCAGGAACGCCGGTCCTCTGGCCGATCCCTAATGCGGGTTGCACAGTTAATGCTGGGGATCATCCTGTCTCTCATGGCCCTACAATAGCTGGCAATGCATAGCCCAGCACACCGTCAGTGCCAGCCAGAACCCTTTAGTAAAAGACCCCCACTGCATATTAGTTTTCATGTATTCATTTGGGGATTTGAAAGATTTATATTTTGTTTACAAGAAACAGACACAGAATGCTAGCAAGTACATTCATGACCCAACAAGAACTTTAAAATCAAGTTACATGAACATCAAACTAAAAGTCTACCAAAGTAGAAATAAAACTAAATAAAATGAACAATTTAAAAACAAGTAACTTGATTATATTTCTGCCTGCTAGCTCACTGCATCTATTTGGCCCGACCATGCCTGCATACCAACTGGAAAGTCATATACAGCTCAGATGGTAGCAAGTCCCACAGCTTAGGTATGGCAACGGAGCCCATCCATTCCTGCAATTCCTTCAATTGAATCACCTTGTGAGATGCACGTCGCCTATTGCACTATGAGATCACAATGGTTATGGGGGGGGGGGACTACATTCTGAGTGCTGTGATATACGCAGAGGCACCTTATTTATTTATTTATTTGAAACGTTCTTCTATAGCGCCCCTTCCAGTGATCAGGGGTGGTTTACATCGTAATTAACAGTATTACGATTCAGGGCTTTGATGACATGTCAGGTTTTAAATACAATCCTCCATTTAACTGGAAGCCGGTGTAATTTAAAGTCAGAAAAATACCCACATTTGGTCCTTATCTTTCTCAAAATGAAAAATCTTACAAAAGCAATATACAGAAGTAATTTATTACCCAGACCAGAAAACTCAGCATGTCACCATCTCAACAGTATTGATTTCATAAGCGATACACGGATTGGTAAATCAAATCTACCTTATATATGCATGTACGTATGAAAATGTTCAAGACCACATTGCTGTTCATTTCCTGTTATGATCCTTTTCGGCTTTTGCAATTAAGTATGTGAAAAGCCCCTCTTTATAGGGGTGCCATAAAGTCCCTTCTCACTGTTGGACTGCTAGTCCATTCATTTAAGTCCCTGACCTCTGGCTAATGTGGTGGAGTGTTCCAGGAGTGTAGAAATGATCTTGGCATCACTTTCAGTGGTACAGTTAATCGAATCATACTGCACATTTTTCTGAGATTCTCCTTTTGAAAAAAGTTAGTATCTCCTAAAGCGTTTTTCCAGTTTTCCATAAAGACCACAGATGTGCGATTGCAGTCCAATGTCGTTTCTAGGATAATATGACAACATTTCATTTATAGAAATGCTCTGAGTGAGGGGCACATTCCTCTACATCTCAGCACCTTATTTTTGGTTTAAGATGGGCAGGAAATAATCTGGATCCAAATCCAGTTCATCAGAGGAAGGCAAGATTAAACAATCAGAAAATAATGCAGAAGAGGTAGACTGCAGGAAACACAATCTGTGAATCATATACATGGGTCATATTATCGCCATCTCTGATTCAAGAGGAAGTACCATAGAAATCATGTGGCCTCACATCAGTCTTTGTCCAGTGGGGAAAAAGAGAAGCGAAGAGAGAAGGGGAGCAGGAAGAAGACCACCAGTCTCATACATAGAAAGTAACAAGCTGCTATCTAGTGGTTATCATTAGAATGCTGTTTGTATACTGAGTATATGAGCAAGAAAACATCTACTGGAGCTGATTCTTGAAAATGTATATACAGTATATAAAACAGCCACTTATACAGCACATATAGAAAGCAATTTTAGAAGATGTGGTACTTATGCAAGTGATCCACGCAGATTTGGACATGATTTGGGCAGACCTAAAAGGTATGTTTATGTTTGTTTACTTGATATCCTGCCTTTCACTTATAAAATAAAAGCAATTTACAATATAAAATAATAATTATTACAATATACAATATAAAATAACAAGACCAATGTATATATAACGTATGAAAAGATAAAGACCAGCATGGCCCATTTATTCTAACGCATGTGCAATGAAACTACATAGTACATTGACATTTAATAATATCATCTAAAATCAACCTTTACAGTCATAAGATGTACAAAGTGGAGTACGATCACAGTCAAAACTCGTTACATAAAATAATTTATATTTCATTCCTTATATTCCATAAAATAATATCCAAGCAACCAAGGTTTTTTTTTTACTGTTTCTGTAATCCTCATCCGAGAAAAAAAGGGAAATGATAACATTACTAGACAATGTACGAAGGATCCCAAAGCCCTTTATGAAGAATATCTTGTCAACCTATTAGACAAATAAACAGGCCCAATTCCAGGAATAGGTTTTTTTAATTTTTTTACTTATCAACCGTTTATATAATTACATCAAAGGTAATCTTTGGATTGCAATAACTGGGAGAGAGGAAACGTGCAATAACCGGGAGAGAGGAAACGTGCTATAACCGGGAGAGAGGAAACGTGCAATAACCGGGAGAGAGGAAACGTGCTATAACCGGGAGAGAGGAAACATGCAATAACTGGCAGAGAGGAAACGTGCAATAACCAGGAGAGAGGAAACGTGCAATAACCGGGAGAGAGGAAACGTGCAATAACTGGGAGAGAGGAAACATGCAATAACTGGCAGAGAGGAAACGTGCAATAACTGGCAGAGAGGAAACGTGCAATAACCGGGAGAGAGGAAACATGCAATAACCGGGAGAGAGGAAACGTGCAATAACTGGCAGAGAGGAAACGTGCAATAACTGGGAGAGAGGAAACGTGCAATAACTGGGCGAGAGGAAATGTGCAATAACCGGGAGACAGGAAACATGCAATAACCGGGAGAGAAGAAACGTGCAATAACTGGCAGAGAGGAAAACGTGCAATAACTGGCAGAGAGGAAACGTGCAATAACCGGGAGAGAGGAAACGTGCAATAACTGGGAAAGAGGAAATGTGCAATACATAAACATAAAGGGCCTGATATTTATCTGGGCAAGCTGCTGACTCCTAACACCCTGGATGTTCAACGCCACAGCAATGACACTGAATATCTGGGGATCGCCGCACATGCTGGAATTCGCCGAAGCTGATATTACATGCTGCCTGGTGAGCTCTTGCACGTTAAAGATAGGCGGGGCTTTTCCTCACTTATCTTTTCGGCACAGATCGCTAACCGGGCAGCATGTAATATCGGTGCCACTTGGTTACCACCTGTCACCGCCTCAGCTCCGCCTCGAAATGCCCTCGTCATGCCCCGATGCTAACCGGATAGCACCGGGGCACATAGGGGTGTTAGAAGGGGATATTCAACGACAAGAACCGTGTAAGTGCCATTGAATATCATAATTTAAGGCATTTACACGGTTTACTGGGCTGTAAACCATGTAAATGCCTTTCGAAAATCGAGCCCAAAGAAAATAAAGAACCCAGTTAGGTACTATTCCACAAGTTGGAGGGGGCAGATTACCAAATCCAAGGAAAGCTACTCCATTCCTTCTAGCTGGCATACAGTGGCTTTATACTGAACTGACTGACAAAATAGGTTTAACGGACAAGAAAGAAGACAACTGTGATGGTATAAAATTATAGGAAGTTTCCCTATATTTAGCAAAATAATTGTGAGGGTACTTTTTAGAAAAAGATGCTCCAAGTTGTAACACCTGGGGTTTCAAAAGTAGAAAAACCTTCTTCCACTTTTGAGTCTCCTTGGAAAAATATAGAAAAGCTCCAATAAGAAGACCGAAGAATTTGTTTCTTTATTATAAAAAAAAAAAAAAATTGGAGAAACCAGTTTCTATCAGGTTCAAGAGTCAAAGTAACCACCAGAGTTACTGGAACTGGAACTTTTCACCTTAGGTCACCAAAAAAGTTGTCAAGTTTAAGCTATCCTCCAATATTGGAGATTGATCAACATAGAAACATGACGGCAGATAAAGACATTACAGCCTATCCAGTCTGCCTTTCCACTAAGCTCTATATCTGGATAATAATCAATTTGTGGTCTGACCAAGGTACATCAATCACTGATGTTGGTAGATTACGGTTTTGCTCGATGATTGGCTGAGGAGCAAAAACCATATCCAGTACATTCCCTTTTATATGTGTGGGTTCATTGATTTATTTATTTTATTTAGCAAGCATTTGTAGCCCGCTCCTTCCAGCGATCAGAAGCGGGTAGGATTACTATTGTGAAACTGCCGAATCAAGGCAGGTACAAATTTTGTTTACATACAGATTGTCAGAAAAGCACATCATACAGAGTTAACACTTCTTAGCTATAGGGGAGTTCATTTACATATATACATAAATACATATATACAGGATAATCTTCTTGGACTGTCGAATCAAGGCAGGTACAAATTTTGCTTACATACAGATTGTCAGAAAAGCACATCATACAGAGTTAACACTTCTTAGCTATGGGGGAGTTCATTTACAGATATACATAAATACATATATACAGGATAATCTTCTTGGACACAGTGGTCAGGGGCTGCTCCATCTGTGGGTTTAGTTCAGGTTGAAATGTGATTGGAAAATGTGCGTTTTGAGTTTCTTTCTGAAGTCTAGAAGGTCATTGCTAGCTCGTAGTTCTGGTGGGAGTTGGTTCCACAGTGTTGGCGCCACATATGAGAAAGCCCTGTGGCTGGTGTTAGTTTTGGCAGATCTTATATTGATGATTTGTTTGAGTGCGAGTTCTTCCATGGCACCAAGGAAGGCATTTGCGTGGTTTTGGGGTAAGGATGGGAGATTGAAATCACCCATTATCCAATTTGGTTTATTGGGACTGAGGGTGTTGGCCGCAAGGTCAATAATGGTTGGGAGGTCATCTGGACAAGCCGACGGCGTTCTGTATAACAAGTTGAGAGAGCAATGCTGGTTTGCAATAGAGAGGATGTCTAGACTGCTTGTACTAGAGGAGTCTGTTATATGGAAGTCAAGGTCTGCTTTGGTGATTATAAGCACCCCACCTCCTTTTTTGTTTTCTCTATGTCTTGTGTGTATGGTGAAATTGGGGGGTAGGAGTTGATTGAGGATAACGTTGTCCTCCGATGATAACCAGGTTTCAGTGATCATAAGTATTTCTAGGTCGTAAAGTGAAATTGTGTCTAGTACAACAGGCCATTTTTTGCGAATAGAGCGTGCGTTAATGATGGCACATTTCAGTGGTCGGCAGCTCAGAGGTTTTTGCTAGAAGAGGCTATATTCTAATATTTATTGACATTGCAGCGGCTTTGGACTCAGTGAACCACTATAGCCTAATAGAGAGACTCAGATTAACTGGAATTATTGGCATGGTCCTGAAGTGGTTCATCTCATACCTAACCAATAGAAAACAGTAGGTCAGATGTGGAAAGGATCAGTCTATTCCATTTATTCAACCCCAAGGTGTCCCACAAGGTTCAGCTCTGTCCGCCCTACTTTTTAACATCTACCGTCAACCACTATGTTCTATTATAAACTATCATAATGTTAAATATGAAATATATGCAGATGATATTATGATTTTTGCCCCTTTCAACACTAATCAGCCTGATTACATTCAGAATGCAACGTGACTAAAGGCAATGATAAGCTGCCTCAGTGAACTAAGCCTTACAATTGATTTTGCTAAGTCGGAGGTCCTATGTATATGTCATGAGGAACACTACATTCCTACCACCTAAGAGCATATGTATTTTAGATTATAACCTGGCTATTAAGCAGCAAGTAAAATACCTTGGAGTTATCCTTGATCAGAACCTCAACTTCCAGGATCACATCAAGAGAATGACTAAGAATGCTGACTGTAAGCTAAGAACAATCCAGAAGCTCAAACCACTGCTTAATGAGTGTGACTTCAGAACAGTGTGTCAACCCATGCTAACACCTGTACCTACTGCAACTTGTCCAGAACACAGCTGCACGCCTAGTAACTGGATCTACAGAACAGAGCCATATAACACCTGCGCTACATCACTTCACTGACTTCCTGTTCGCACTCGTTCCAAGTTTAAATCACTTTTAATCATCTTTAAAATTATACATGATCTGTCACCAGCAGTCCTTCAACCCTTTGATTATAATGGGACCTAATAATAGACAAAGAAGATCTGTAAGCAGAAATATATTATCCATCCCAAAACAATGCACGAGAGAGAGGCAAACAACTCATAATTGTTCCATATCCTTGTATGCTCCATCACTTTGGAACTCTATGCCAGGGAATATAAGGTCCACCTCAAATATCAAGGATTTTTAGAGGAGCTCTAAAAACGCAGCTCTTCAAGGAACACTTTGGATCAGACCCTTCAACCTAACCTCTGTTTGCATCTATACTTTACTATTCCCTATACTTTACTAGATTCCCTGTTCAATGTATATTTCTTGTTTGTGTTTTATGGAAACCACATTAAATTCAAGATAGTGTGGTATAGAAAACCTGTTAAATAAATAAATAGTACAGGATTTTTAGCATGGTACCCAGCGCTATTAGCACACTTTAGTAAACATGCCTCAGAATTACTCCCAAAGAGATTTAAGACAGTGATTTTTCCAGCTATGTCTACAAGTAAATCTCTATGCATTTGCATTCCCCATAGAAATGGGCTTTTCTAGAGCCAACCACCCTCTGTGCAAGTAGAAACGTTATTTCATGTGCACTTTTTCCACTGTAGGGGGCAGCATCAGAGAGAGATGTGCATTATTTTGGCAGTTTTGGTTTGGGAAAGTTAACACAAGTAATGCAGATTTCTTAAATTGACTTATGCACTAAAAAATGTCTTATTCTGTTTAAAAAAAACACAGAACAGCATTAATCCAAAAGAAACTGAAATCGTTTCTCTTGTATACCCCAAATCAGTGTGCATGTCTCTTGTCCCTTGTGCAGGCAGCTTTAAAATTACCGCCTACAATTCTATATTATATCATCTTTCCCTGCTTCACCGCACCATCTTAACCCTTCTCTGGATTGTCTCTATCTATGTCCACGTAGAGCAGACAGCATAAAATATTTTGTGTTTTGAACTCAGAATGTATATTGAGATTTAACTAGTCACAATACAGCCGTGATTCCTATCAAGGTTTCTTCATGAATGTGACTGCCGATAACATTCTTTTCAGTTGATTTTCAAAGAGTGTTTTACTCCGTAATCAATTTAATTGCATCCTATATGGCCTTCTAACCCTATCACCTTGGATACAGGGTCATCATAGATAAGGCAAGTTAAGGGCTAAGATAAGCTTAGTGCCATGGATTACAACAATGAACTTCATAAAAGCAGCTTTTGAATAGTCTCTGAAATAAGATTAAAAGGCTTTCAGGTGTCAGGGACTTGTTATTGATATGCTTACTGTCAGTCTTGAAATAGAAGCTCCTTCTCTTGGCAAATTTCACTTTGATAACTGAGCAAAGACGTGAGGCAGAGCGGTTTACATAGTAACATAGTAAATGACGCCAGACAAAGACCAGCATGGTCCATCTAGTCTGCCCAGCAAGATGGCAGGAGTAGGTGCAGCCCTCCCCATGTCTCTGTCCAGGGGTGCACCTGTCACTCCATGCAGACCACCACTCTCCATGTCCCCGTCTAGGGGTGAACCCACCGCTCCATACAGGACACCCCTATTTGCTGAGAAATTAGATGGTTCAGTTTATTTTGATTTTATCCTGTTGCTATAAAGGGATCCAGTGTGTCTGTCCCATGCCATTTTGAATTCTGTCACTGTATTTGCCCCCACCACTTCCATCGGGAGGGCATTCCAAGCATCCACCACCCTTTCAGTGAAAAAGTATTTCCTGACATTGCCTTTCAGTTTACCCCCTTGCAGCTTCATGTTATGCCCTCTAGTTTTACAGCTTCCCCGTCTTTGGAAGAGGTTTGTTTGTTCATAATTTCTCTTTAAGAATTTACGTTTGTTCAGAGGCATTTGTTTTATAGAACAGCCCCACTGCAAAACCAGCAGTGGGTCAAGAATGTGCTAGAAAAACATGTAAAGGTAAATTTTAGATTGTACGTGGAGGTCAGAATTGAGACCTCAAGGTCAGGACGTGCACAGTTCTGGTGGTATTTTAGAAAAGGCTCTACTAAATGTGGAGCCTTTTCTACTTTAGTGGAGGTGTGCGCGTGGATTTGCCAAGACGTGGAGCCAGGGAACCCATTTTAAAACTCAACAGAGGAAGCACTACAACTTTTACATATAAATGTCACCAATCAACTAGATATGTCACTAGCTTTATTTCACTTCAAGTTTGAGGGGCAAGTAGACAATGGGAGGTTGAGAAGGATAACACCCATAGTCCCTCCTGTAAAGGGTTGGGTAAAATAAGCACATTTTCAAAATATATATGTGCTAGGAAGCAGCTGTAAATCCCAATGTGGACAATTTTGGTCATACACGTGCATTCCCTATAGGAAATGGGGAATGTGTGTAGATTCTTGATCCACCCAGGCCACTCCCTAACCACACCCCTTAAATGCTCCCTTGCAATTTCTATGTATTATGGGTATCCCCATATCAATTTAGCTCTTTCTAAAATTACCATTTTCACATGTACATGCTGCTCTACTGTACACGAGGAAATTGCGAATATGCCATCTAAAATAACTCCCTTTGTATGTTCGATAGACTTTTCAATTTACACATTTCAAGGTGTAAACATAGATCAGAGCAGTTGATGAAGGAATAGTTTAAGTTATCAGAAGCTATCACCTACTAATTTATTAATTTATTTGCAACATTGTTATACCGGTAATGGTATACAACATCATAGTTTGATTGTAGGATAAGGTGGCATGCAAATCTGTCTAAATAAATAAATAGTGGTTTATAGTCCAGATAGGGAAACTGGTTACAGATAAATACAGATTCTGAAAATTAGATGGGAGACAGGACAAAGAAACGGAAAGTGATTGGTGCTGTGGAACAACAATATCCACCAGAGACAAGTGAAACATAAGAGGATCAGAAGAAGAGGAATAGGTTTACTAAAATGTGCAAAAAGGCACACTCAAAGAACCAGGGGCCTGATATTCAAGTGGGGCAGCTATGCACCACTACAACGCATATCCCTCCTGATATCCAAATGGAGCAGCTATGCACCACTACAACGCATATCCCTCCCGATATTCAAGTGGGGCAGCTATGCACCACTACAACGCATATCCCTCCCGATATTCAAGTGGGGCAGCTATGCACCACTACAACGCATATCCCTCCCGATATCCAAATGGGGCAGATATGCACCACTACAACGCATATCCCTCCCGATATCCAAATGGGGCAGATATGCACCACTACAACGCATATCCCTCCCGATATTCAAGTGGGGCAGCTATGCACCACTACAACGCATATCCCTCCCGATATTCAAGTGGGGCAGCTATGCACCACTACAACGCATATCCCTCCCGATATTCAAGTGGGGCAGCTATGCACCACTACAACGCATATCCCTCCCGATATTCAAGTGGGGCAGCAATGCACCACTACAACGCATATCCCTCCCGATATTCAAGTGGGGCAGCTATGCACCACTACAACGCATATCCCTCCCGATATCCAAGTGGGGCAGCTATGCACCACTACAATGCATATCCCTCCCGATATTCAAGTGGGGCAGCTATGCACCACTACAACGCATATCCCTCCCGATATTCAAGTGGGGCAGCTATGCACCACTACAACGCATATCTCTCCCGATATCCAATT
The DNA here is from genome assembly GCA_033557465.1 of Ichthyophis bannanicus. Classification (NCBI taxonomy): domain Eukaryota; kingdom Metazoa; phylum Chordata; class Amphibia; order Gymnophiona; family Ichthyophiidae; genus Ichthyophis; species Ichthyophis bannanicus. Next base: position 10,642,594 of record CM066038.1, on the reverse strand, counting down.
GGGGCAGCTATGCACCACTACAACGCATATCTCTCCCGATATCCAATTGGGGCAGCTATGCACCACTACAACGCATATCCCTCCCGATATTCAAGTGGGGCAGCTATGCACCACTACAACGCATATCCCTCCCGATATTCAAGTGGGGCAGCTATGCACCATTACAACGCATATCCCTCCCGATATCCAATTGGGATGGCTATGCGCCGCTACAGTGCATATCCCTCCCGATAGCTTTAACCCTGGATATTCAATGGCAGGTTCACATGCAGCCCCGGCATGGACTATCTGAGGTCACTGCACAGCCTCTGACGCTGCAGAAGCTAACCGGATAGAGGTGATATTGCACCGGTGGGCTTAGTTTTACCCTCAGGTCACTAACCGAGTAGCGATACAATATTGCTGTCGCCAGCCCTAGAATGCCCCGGAACAGCCATGACATGCAGTTAGCATCGGCGCACATAGTGGCGCTAGTTGGGCATATACCTATGGAATATCCCATTCAGCAGCATTTACACAATTTATAGGTCTATAAATTGTGTAAATTTAATATAAGAGAGACAGTCCCTGCTCGCCAGAGCTTACAATCTAGTCAAGACAAAACACACAGAACAGCAATCTAGTCAGGGCAAAAACCACAAACACGGCTCTAATAATCCAGTCAAGACAAAGCAGAGAAGTCAAGATCTGAAAGCAACAGTGAAAAGTTGGGTTTTCAACCTGGATTTGAAGAGGGCTAGGGAGGGTGCCTGGCATATAGACACAGGTAGCTTGTTCCAGGCGTAAGGTGCAGCAAGGTAAAAGGAGCAAAGTCTGGAGTTTGCAGTACGAGTGGAGGGCGTAGATAGAAGTAGTTTGTTAGAAGAGCGAAGTTCCCGAGAGGGGATAGAAACATAGAAATATGATGACAGAAAGAGACCACATGGCCTATCTAGTCTGTCCTTCCATATCAACAACTACAACAGTCCCCTTTTTACCTTTAGAGATCCTTTGTGTTTGTCCCATGCTTTTTTGAATTCAGTTACTGTCCTCATCTCTACCACCTCCACTGGGAGACTATTCCACGGATCTACTACTCTTTCCGTAAAGAAATATTTCCGCATATCACTCCTGAATCTATCCCCCTTCACCCTCATCCCATGTCCCCTTGTAGCAGAACTTGCTTTCAATCAAAAGAGGCTCTCCCCCTGAACATTTATGCCACAGAGGTATTTAAACATCTCAATCATATCACCCCTATCCCGCCTTTCCTCTAAGGTGTACATATTAAGATCCTTAAGTCTGTCCTCATATGCTTTATAATGAAGACCAGTAATCATTTTAGTAGCCAACCTCTGCACCGACTCCATCCTGTTCACATCCTTTTGAAGGTGCGGTCTCCAGAATTGCACACTATATTCCAAATGAGGTCGCACCAAAGATTTATACAGAGGCACTATCACCTCCTTTTTTCTGCTAGCCATTCCTCTCCGTATGCACCCAAGCATCCTTCTAGCTTTTGCCGTCACCTTTTCTACCTGTTTAGCTACTTTAAGATCATCAGACACAACCACGCCTAGGTCCCGCTCTTCTTTAGTGGACAAAAGTACTTCACCCCTTATACTATATTGCTCCCTTGGATTGCTGCAGCCCAAATGCATGACCTTACATTTTTTTACATTAAATCCCAGCTGCCAAATTCTAGACCATTCTTCAAGCTTAGCTAGATCCCTCCTCATGTTATCTACACCTTCCTAGGTGTCTATTCTATTGCAGATTTTGGTATCATCCGCAAAGAGGCAAAGCTTACCTGACAGCCCTTCCGCTATATCACTAACAAAGATGTTAAAAAGAATCGGAGCAAGGACAGATCCCTTTGGCACACCACTGGTAACATTCTTCTCCTCAGAGTAAGCTCCATCTACCTGTACTCTTTGTCGCCTCCCACCCAACCAATTTCTAACCCAAGCAGTAACTTTAGGGTCCAACCCTAGAGTGCTCAGTTTGTTTTTAAGTCGCCTATGAGGAACAGCGTTAAAGGCTTTACTGAAATCTAAATACACCACATCTAGGGCTCTCCCTCGGTCCAACTCCGTGGTCACCCAGTCAAAGAAATCAATCAGATTTGTCTGACAAGACATGCCTCTGGTGAATCCATGCTGCCTTGGATCCTGTAATCCGTTGTAGGCAGAGATAAGAGATGAAAGGTACTGAGGAGCCGAAGAGTGAATGCATTTATAGGTCAGGAGGAGAAGTTTGAACTGGATGCAGAAACGGATAGGGAGCCAGTGAAGTGACTTGAAAAGAGCAATAATGTGGGTATGGTGAGGCTGGTGGAAAATTAGTCGAGCAGCAGAATGTTGAATAGATTGAAGGGGAAAGAGATGGTTCGCAGGGAGACCAGCTAGGAGTAGGTTGCACTAGTCAAGGCAGGAGGTGATTAGGGAGTGGCTAAGTGTTTTGGTAGTCTGTTCTGAAAGGAAGGGGCGGATTTTGCTAATGTTGTAGAGAAAGAAACTGCAGGTCTTAACTATGAGCTGGATATGTGTGGAGAAAGAGAGATAGGAGTCAAAGATAACCCCCAGATTGCGAGCCAAGGAAACAGGAAGAATTACAGAGTTATCCACAGAGACTGAGAAAGGAGGAAGAGGAGGGGAGGTTTTGGGGGGAAAGATAAGGAGTTCAGTCTTGGCCATGTTCAATTTCAAGCGGCGGTGAGACATCCAGGCAGCAATGTCAGAAAGGCAGGCAGAGATCTTGGTCTGGATTGCCGGAGAGATTTCAGGCGTAGAGAGGTAGATTTGGGTGTCAACAGCATACAGATGGTACTGAAAGCTATGGGAAGAGATAAGCACACCAAGGGATTGGGTATAGAGAGAGAAAAGGAGTGGACCAGGACGGATCCCTGGGGTACACCAACTGGGAATGGGGTAGGAGAGCAGGAGGAGTCAACAGAGCACACACTGAAAGAGCGATGGGAGAGGTAGGAGGAGAACCAGGATAGTACAGAGCCCCTAAAACCAAGTGAGGACAGGGTATTGAGGAGAAGGTTGTGGTCAACAGTGTCAAAAGCAGCAGAGAGGTCAAGGAGGACAGAGTAGAGGCCCTGAGATTTTTCCAGGAACAAGTCACTGGAGACTTTGGTAAGAGCCGTTTCAGTAGAGTGTAAGGGACGGAAGCCGGACTGTAAAGGATCCAGGAGGGCATGAGAGGAGAGGAAGTCGAGGCAGCGGTGGTGGACTGCACATTCAAGTAGTTTAGATATGAATGGGAGGAGAGAGATAGATCGATTGTTAGAAGGACAGGTGGGATCAAGTAAGGGTTTTTTTGAGGAGGGGTGTGGCCACACCATGCTTGAAGTCTGCAGGGAAGGTTGCAATGGAGAGCGATAGGTTGAGAATATAAGAGATGGATGGGACAACGGTGGAGGAGATGGGGCTTAGGAGATGGGTGGGGATAGGATCAGAGGAACAGGTGGTGGGTTTGGAGGAAGAAAGAAGGAGTGTGGTTTCCTTTTCAGAGATCACAGGGAAGGAAGAGAGGGTGGCAGAGGTAGCAGGGATGGAGGTAGAAATGGGAGTGAAGAGGGGGAGAAGGAGAAGTAGTTAAAGAAGAAGTTGGGAATTGGATGGTGATCTTGTGGATTTTGTCATGGAAGTAGTCGGCCAGGGTTTGGGCAGGAAGGGAGGGAGGGACCAGGGGCAGAGGCACCTTGAGGAGAGAACTGAGGGTATTAAAGAGACGGCGAGGATCAGAGGCAAGAGAGTTAGTCAGGTGGACGTAGTAGTCTTATTTGGCAAGAGCTATGGCTGACTGGAAAGAGCTAAGCATGACTTTGAAGTGTAGAAAGTCTTCCGGGGAGCGGGATTTGAGCCAAGCACGTTCATCAGAATGGGCATAGGAGTGTAGATAGTGGGTAGTGGATGAAAGCCAGGGATTGGGTGCAGAACGTCTCACAGGACATGGGGTGGGTGGGGGCGAGAGCATCCAGAGCCAAGGAGAGTGCAGCATTATAGGAGGTTACTGCCTCGTCGACGGACTTGGAAGACATAATGGAAGAAAGAGATGGAGAAATGGTGGAGGAGAGAGTCAAGGGATCAATAGTATGAAGGTTTCTAAACAGGTTGGAGACAGGATGAGGTTGAGGCAGCGGGAGATGAAGATTAAAGCTTAAAAGGTGAGGGTCAGATAAGGGAAGAACTGAGATACGGAAGTTCGAGGGAGAGGAATTCGAGAAGAGTATCAGGTCAAGGCAGTGGCCGTGCTGGTGTGTGGGGGCAGTGGAACAAAGTTGGAGGTCAAACGAGTAGGTAAGGGTGAGGAGATTTAAAGCATGGAGATCAGAGGCGTTAGACGTGAATGTTAAAATCCCCAAGAATGAGAGTGGGGGAGGAGGAATCCAGAAAGATGGAAAACCAGTAGTCAAAGTCAGTAAGGAAGGTAGAAGCAGACTTGTCAGGAGGGCGATAAATAACAGCTACTCGGAGAGGAAGTGGTGTGAAGAGGTGAATGGAGTGGACTTCAAATGAGAGAAAGGAGTGAGACTGAGGCAGCAGGAGGGGTTGGAATTGGCAAGAGGGAGAAAGCAGAAGCCCAACACCACCACCGCGGCCAGTGGAATGAGGCGTATGGGAGAACTGGTAGCCCCCGTGACAGAGAGCAGCAGTAGATGCGGTATCATCTGAGAGGAGCCAGGTCTCGGTTAGGGCAAGAAGATGTAGAGCATTGGAGATAAAGAGATCATGAGTGAAAGCAAGTTTATTAGAGACTGAGTGTGCGTTCCACAAGGCACATGAGAAAGGGAGAGTGAAAGGGGAAAGGAGAGGGATATGGATGAGATTAGACAAGTTACGTGAGGATCTCTTCTTAGAGTGAGACATAAATCTAGAGGGGCCAGGGTTGGGGATGATATCTCTGGGTGAGTGTGCGTTCCATAAGGCACATGAGGGAGGGAGAGTGGAAGGGGAGAGGAGAGGGATATGGATGAGATTAGACAAGTTACGTGAGGATCTCTTCTCAGAGTGAGATAGAAATCGAGGGGGGCCAGGGTTGGGGTTGATATTACCTGATGAGAGAAGACGAAGGAGTAGCAGAGAGAGGGGTAGAGAGGAGACAATACGGCGGAAGCGAGGGTGGGGTTTCCTTAGAGAGAGAGGGGATGGTTGAATGAGAGGGAGAGCATGATGAAGCTTAAGAGCTGATGATAGGTTAGAAGACAGAATGGAGGGAGAAGTGAGGAAGGTAGAAGGGGAATGGGGGGGAAGGAATGAGGGTGCTGGTAGGAGGGGAAGCAGTTGGGGAGTATGAAGAAAAGAAGGACAATGTGATGTGGGGCCATAGGGGAGGAATAGTGGGGCTATGCAGCGTATGTTATTTTCCAAGCAATGAGATGGCAATGAGGTAGCAATGGATTCTGAGGTAGCAATGGATTCTACAAACTATGCAGTATATGTTGAGTTACAAGCAATGAGGTAGTGGAGTCTACACACTATGCTTCAAATGTTAAATTACAAGCAGTGAGGTAGCAGTGGAGTCCATAGGCTGTGCAGCAAAGTTAATTGCAGGTAGTGAGGTAGCAATAATGAGGTAATGGGGTAGCAATGGAGTCTATAGGCTGTGAGTAGCAGTGGGGTAGCATGTTATAAGCAAAGAGGTAGCAGATGAGTTTATAGGCTGAGGTAGCAGTGGAGTCCATAGGCTGTGCAGCAAAGTTAGTTGCAGGCAATGAGGTAGCACTAATGAGGTAGCAATGGGGTCAATAGGCTGTGAGTAGCAGTGGAACAGACTGGTGAGTGCTTACTTCATGTGGGTGATGGTAGGATTTCGGGAGCTGAACAGGGAGGAGCGCTTCTTCCCACTCTACTCCTTGATGCTGCAGCGGCTCCCGTGTGATCTGCTGGTGCTGAGCTGGTCATCTCACGCCAAGGGTGCCTTTGGACCCTGCCTAAGGGCCATGCCAAAGGGCCCTCTGGCGAGGCCCTCAGGCATGGGCGTGCCAAGGGCGCTTTGCCTTTTTAAAGTTGGAGCTCATGTGGCCTGATTTGCCTCAGCGGGTGGATGGGAAGGAGCTTTCTCTCCTGCTCCACTCCCCAACGCCGATCGGGTGCTGCTCACTCCGGTGCTGGGCTGCGGGCCGGATCTTAAGGATCTTAACATGTATACTTTAGAGCAGAGTTGGCCAACTCCAGTCCTGTTGCACCACAATGCAGCCTGATTTTCAGGATGTCCCTAATGAATATTCATGAGATATATTTCCATACAATGGTACTGGAGTTGGCAACCCCTGCTTTAGAGGAAGGTCAGGATAGAGGAGATATGTTAGAGATGTTTAAATATCTCTGTAGTACAAATGCACAGGAGAGCCTCTTTTGATTGAAAGCAAGCTCTGCTGCTAGGGGACATAGGATGAGGGTGAAAGGGGATAGACTCAGGAGTGATATGCGGAAATATTCTTTACGGAAAGATTGGTAGATGCGTGGAATAGTCTCCTAGTAGAGGTGGTAGAGATGAGGACTGTATCTGAATTCAAAAAAGCACAGGACAAAGACAGAGGATCTCTAAAGGTAAAAAGGAGACAGTTGTAGTAGTCGATATGGAAGGGCAGACTAGATAGGCCATGTGGTCTTTTTCTGCCGTAATATTTCTATGTTTCTATTGAAGACAAGGACCAACATTAGACATGCAGTGATCCACGGCAGGAACATGGGAGGGGGCTCCAAAGCCCACCAGCACGATACAGCTTCTTTAGCTTCAAGAAGACTTGGAGCCCCCTATGGTAAGTGCCCTGGTTGCATCTGTCTGACACTAGTCCTATTTGATGACTCAACACATGTAGATTTACCTTATACATATTAGTTGTGGCTATCCTGAAAATCGAAATGGCTGTGGGCTCCTCAAGAAAGATTTAGGAAGTTCCAACGTATAGTTTTCAAATTTCAAGTTCTATTGCTATGTCTTAAGTTTTTCCTGCTGCCCTCTACAATTTTCCATAACCCCTGAAAGCAGCAATTTTTGGAACAGTGGCCACACACAGCTTCTATACTCATGAAATACTATCTGACTGGTTCATGAAACATGAGCTTGTGTGATGTCATTTGTGACAACATACAGCGAGTCAGAACAAGGGATAAAACTGCCAGAAAACACAAATAGATCACAGAATACATTACAGAGTTAATGTAAAGAGGCAGGGAAGGGAGGATCAATGTGTTTGTCTTTTAAACGGTGCTTCACATTATACATTTCTGCTTCAGGGCTAGGATAGAACTTATGCTGTTTCATCATCTTCTGTATACCATTGTTCACTTCTAACGAGGAAACACCACAATCTCTTCACCACAGCCTGGTGCTACTCCATTTCAGCATGGGTATCCAGATTGTGGCTGGTGCTAAATATCCGAACAGTGCTGCCAGGCGATAGAGGAAGGAACGACACTCAAGCAGAAATTACTGAGAGAAAAAAAATCAGTAAAGAATACTACATGAGAGTAAAATTGTTACTGAAAAGTGTTTTAACATCACAGAATAAAATACAGGCCATTAATCAGCTGGCAATCCCTGTACTCTCATGCAGTTTTGGGATTATGGATTGGCCTCTCAAAGATCTTGAAAACCAGATGTGCGAACAAGAAAACTCCTTTATACCTATGAATTAATTTACAAGAATCAGTGTATGCCAAAACTGTACATCCCTAGAGCTGAAGGAGGTCTAGGCCTCATAGAGATTGATCACACATACAGAGCTACTAGGCCTCCAGGCCTGTTGAGTAGGTTTTCCATGCAACTGTTTTCTTAATCTGGATACTAGAACAAGAAGATAGATGCACCAAACCTACTCAACATACCAATCTGCAAAACTAAAAGCTCACAGACTACCTATTAAAGAACATTCTCAATCTATGGACCCACAAACTGGAATGCTCTCCCAAGCAGCCTAAGAGCCATTTTATTTATTTTATTTATTTATGCTTTTCCTCTATACCGCTTTTTCCAAAGATCAAAGGCGGTTTACATTTAACATATAATGAACATGGTTTTTACATGGAACAGTGTTTTTTCCATAACTATATACAATTAACTTTGGCTAGTAATGCTGTAACTATTTACATAAATCATTCGTTATTGATCATAGTTTGTAAGAGTTGCCTTTTCTTAAGTGTATTGAGTTTTGAGGCTTTTTGATCTGTGGCTAAGGCGGATTGTTATGGAGATGTAGTATGGGGGATGGATGGGATTCATTATGATTTATGAAGTGTTCTGTAAACAGATATGTTTTTAGTTCTTTCCGGAACATCAGGAGATCTTTTATTTTGCGGAGGCTTAGTGGAAGTTTATTCCATAGGGTGGGGGCTGCATATGAGAAGGCTCTGGAGCTTGTTGTTTTTTTTGTTTTTCGGATGGATTTGTTAATGTCTAGAGAATGGGTTGCGTTTTGCCTGCGGGTTCTAAGTTCCTTTGGAGCATGTATCAGGGTGGTTAGATGTGAGGGTGAGATGCCGTTGATAAGTTTAAATGTGGTTAAGAGTATTTTGTATGATATTCTACTATTTATGGGAAGCCAGTGTAGTTCGGCGAGGATGGGAGTTATGTGGTCAGTGAGGCGAGCTTTTGCTGTTACTCGAGCACAGATGTTTTGAGCTCGTTGGAGTAAGTTGATATTTGTGAGAGGGAGGCCGATAAGTAGACTGTTACAATAGTCGAAGTGTGGGGTGATGAGTGTGCTGATAACAGATCTAAAGTCATGTGTCTAGTAGAGGTCGTAGGTGTTGAATGGTCCTGAGTTTATAGAATATGGTTTTCACTGTTTGTTTTATGTGAGGGAGCATACTCTATCTAAAAGAAACTCTATCCCGTGTATATAGGTCCTATACATGCTACAAATATGTACATAGTTTCCCTAAGTTATAATCCCAGTTGTATATTTCCTGTTATATGTAAGCTCACCACAGTCTGTTGATTGAAATGAGTATTCCTGTTTAATGTAAACCGCGCTGATGAAAAAGAGTGCGGTATAGAAGAAATACAAATAAATAAATAAATAAATACTAAGTGTGTGATCTATTATGATGCCTAGGTATTTTACTTCTTTTTTTACTGGGATTATTGTGTTGTTAATTGTTATGGTTTCAGGGAGAGTAGTGTCTGGTTTTCTTGATACGAACATTGCTTCAGTTTTTTTTAGGTTGATGCTGAGGTTATTATTTTCTAGCCAAGTATTTGCTTCACTGATACAGTCTAGTAAATTCTGGTAGGTGGGATTATTTGTATTTATCGGTAGGGTGAGCATGATATCGTCTGCGTATATGTAGTGGTTGACTTTATATTTTTTAAATATACTTGTGATGGGTTGAAGATACAGGTTGAAAAGGAGGGCTGATAGGGCCGAGCCCTGTGGAATACCTTGTCCTTGTGTGAAGGGTTCTGAGGTGTTTTGGCCTAATCTAACGCGTATCGATCGGTTTGTGATGTATGATATAAACCATTGCAGAATTGTTCCTCCTATTCCTAGGTTTAGGAGTCTGTTAATGAGTGTGTTGTGGTGGACATTGTCAAAGGCACCAGCTATATCAATGAATATGAGGATGTAACCTTGGTTACATGTGTCAGTGCCTTTGATGAGGTCATCCATGAGTGTTATTAGTAAGGTTTCGACTCCGTGAGATGGGCGGAAGCCGAATTGGTGTGGGTCAAGTGGTGCATATGTGTCAATAAAATCTTGTAGTTGGAGCTGTATGATTTTTTCTATTATTTTGGCTATAAACGGTATGCTGGCTATGGGTCTGTATGAGTTTGGGTCTATTATTATTTGGGGCCATTAACAACCCGACCAAATTCCAAAAGCAACTAAAAATACTTCTGTTTCATGAATACTTCAAAATTGACTGCCAAAACTCCCACCCTTAGACCTCCCAACTCCACTATCCCTCACTCCACATCCACCCCACCCATCCACAACCCAAACCCACCACACTGTCCTACCCCAGAGAACCTGCAAATAAGTTGACTGTTTAAAGTTATAAAGTTATAATATTCCCCACATACCCCCCCCCCCCTTAATTTTTTCGGTAACAAATTGTTGTTCACTATAAACTGCTTTGATAAAATAATAATCAACTGTATCATCAGATCCAAATGCACAAAAAATGCTGAAATATGAAAGCAAATGTCCAGAATCTGTCTCCATCAAACTTGGACAAAAAGACTAGAAGGAAAGAGCGAGAATCAACAAGCACACGGGAAAGGAAGCAACAGAATTTGCAAAACAAGAGAAAAATCTCTACAAAGAACTAGATCAGCAAACGAGGAAAAACTAGTGGTAGATGCACAGATACAGTGGGAAATATAGAGTGTTACTCCAGGAACCGATCGAGAACGGACACATGAATGCTTAAGGAGAGGTGAACCGAAAACGAGGAAAAACTAGTGGTAGATGCACAGATACAGTGGGAAATATAGAGTGTTACTCCAGGAACCGATCGAGAACGGACACATGAATGCTTAAGGAGAGGTGAACCGAAAACGAGGAAAAACTAGTGGTAGATGCACAGATACAGTGGGAAATATAGAGTTACTCCAGGAACCGATCGAGAACGGACACATGAATGCTTAAGGAGAGGTGAACCGAAAACGAGGAAAAACTAGTGGTAGATGCACAGATACAGTGGGAAATATAGAGTTACTCCAGGAACCGATCGAGAACGGACACATGAATGCTTAAGGAGAAGTGAACCGAAAACGAGGAACAACTAGTGGTAGATGCACAGATACAGTGGGAAATATAGAGTGTTACTCCAGGAAGCGATCGAGAACGGACACATGAATGCTTAAGGAGAGGTGAACCGAAAACGAGGAACAACTAGTGGTAGATGCACAGATACAGTGGGAAATATAGAGTTACTCCAGGAACCGATCGAGAACGGACACATGAATGCTTAAGGAGAGGTGAACCGAAAACGAGGAACAACTAGTGGTAGATGCACAGATACAGTGGGAAATATAGAGTGTTACTCCAGGAACCGATCGAGAACGGACACATGAATGCTTAAGGAGAGGTGAACCGAAAACGAGGAAAAACTAGTGGTAGATGCACAGATACAGTGGGAAATATAGAGTGTTACTCCAGGAACCGATCGAGAACGGACACATGAATGCTTAAGGAGAGGTGAACCGAAACCGAAGGATGAGAGACTGATAGTCGCAGCCTAGGACAGTGGCTTACGGATAAGATGAGGTTTACAGAGAGCATTGAAAAAAGTGGCAAAACATACATTTATTTTTATTTATTTATTTATTGAACAGACCTTTATTCGGTCTTATCCTTCAATCAAAACGGCTTGCATTGAAACATCAAGTTATACATCAAAACTAGTGCAAATATAACGATAGATTAACTTTTACAGTAAACCAGTCATATTATCAGCAGTAACCAAGAACAACGTGGAACTTATTTACAGTCAGAGGGGCAGGGATGAAGGGTAAATTGAACTGGGTTTAGAGGTGGTCTGGTAAGGGGAAAGTGCATTAGTGTCCAGAAGGAGGTAGCTGGCTTAAGTGATGTGTCCGAAATGTTCAGTGAGTAAGTGAATCTTTAGCTTTTTACAGAAGTCCTTGATGTCTGTTGTGGTTCGGATGTCTTCTGTCAGGGAATTCCATAATGTTGGGGCAGAGAGGGAAATATGTCAATTCTGAGGACTTTATGATCATCTGGGATACTCCCATTCCAACCGATCAAACGCTGAGCGCGAGGAAACTGGATCTAGTGGTAAAGGAAAAAAACACTAGAATGGCAGAGGTGCCAGTCCCAAGCGACTACTCTGTAAATCACAATGAGGGGAGAAGATCTTTAGTACCAAGGTATGCAGTAAGAGATCAAGAAAACTCAATACCGAGTTATTTGCCATCGTGTTGGGTGCCACCGGCTTAATTAAGAGGAGCTTCCAAGCACATCTTGATAAGTTACCCATACACGTAACATCTTACAAACTCCAGAAGGAGGCTTCTCTTTAGCATGATGCAAGTACTATGTCGAGCATTAGCAATAAATATGAGAGACTGAGATCATATTCCACATACCCTGACCTAGAAGTGAGGTTCATGACTGTCATGGTATGCACAAAACTCACCTATTTGGAGAAAGTGCCCCCGTGATATTCACCACCATTATATGGACAGTTTTCTTGCCATCCTATGTTATCCAGATAGTTAACCCTATGGTGGCTCTGAAAATTTTGCAATATGGATAATTGCACGCTCCACCCTTCCTCTCCACCCTTAGACTGCCCTGGCACTATCCAGACAGCACTGAGGAGATGCATTAACACTATCTATATCACACCGCTGGATAGCCTGGTCAGCAGCACGTATGCAGCTAGTAACTGCTGCCGTTAAATAGTAACAAGCCCAGGTCTCTGATAAGTCAGATCTGAAGTGTCTGATAGTTTGAGAATGTACAGCATGTGAAGTTAAAATTGCTCTGAACGTCCCATTTCATATTTTCATCATAGTTTGGTCCTGAAATATAGACAGGTTGCCTTGCTCTTCTCTGCGATATATAATTTTGTGTCTATCTACAGTAGGTTTAGCTTCTGGCCTCTTCACACTTTCTGCATTGAGTAATGTATACCACCTTCGAGGAGGAATATGACTAAGTTCACGTACTTGAATGTCTTTCCTCATGTGAGTGACTGTGCGATCCTGGCATATGCATTGGCATAGTTTGCAATACAGTGTCATTCTCTTTTTCTGCATTTCAGATAGAAGCTTGCTTTTTGCTAGGTGGCTGCCAGCTTTTCAGTACTCACATCAAACAAGGCCCCAAATAATATATAGTGAGCATTAATTTATTTATTTTATTTATTTATTTAACAGTATTTCTAAACCGCCTTATCTTAATAATCAAGGTGGTATCGCGGCAAACAATCAGGTCAGGTGAGTGTGTTATACATGCAGTGGGGGGAAATTGAGTGTGTGTCGTGTTGTGTGTTAGATTGGTATGAGCTATTTACAGAGTGGGCTATATACAGAGGTGCAAAAACAAATTCCATGCATACATTGGTTAGGCGGGATCATGCGCTGTTGTTCATTCTCTGAAGTTATGTGATGTGTCCATAGTGTTCTATGAACAGTATGGTTTTTAGCTGTTTTCTGAAGTCTTTTAGGTCTGTAGCGGCCCTCAAGTCGTCCGGGAGTTTGTTCCATATTGTTGGAGCGGCCATTGAGAGTGCTCTGTCTGTTGTGTCCTTGCGTGTGTGTTTGTATTCACTGGGGGTGCTGACTCTGTTGTGGGTTTGTTTTCTTCTGGGACGCGTACTGGTGTCTGATTGTATGAGTGTGTGTAGGCTGTTGGCTGATGTGTGGTGTTTGATCTTGAATATGTTTATGATAGTTTTGTATTTGATGCGTGCACCGATTGGAAGCCAGTGTAAGTCTTTTAAGGTGGGTGTGATGTGCTCCTGTCTTGCCGTTCCTGTTATGATTCGTGCAGCAGTGTTTTGTGCTAGTTGTAGAGGTTTGAGGGCTTGTTTCGGTAGGCCGAGGTATATCGGATTGCAGAAGTCCAGTAGTGGGGTTATCAGTGCTTGACAGACGGTACGGAAGTGTTCCGGGGCAAGGAGCGGCTTTAGTCTTCTGATGATTCGCATCTTGTAGTAGGCTTTTTGGGTTGTTTTGTCTATGTGCGGTTTGAGATTGAGTTTATTGTCCAGAGTAACTCCGAGGTATCTCACTTCTGATCTTATTGGTATAGTGGTGCTTTGTATCTTTAGATTTGGTGGGTGTTTGAAGCCTTGGTTCCGGGTGATGATTAGGGCTTCGGTCTTGTTGTAGTTTATTGCTAGGTTGTTGTTTTGACACCAACTCTCCATTTGGGTGAGGCAGTCTGTTATCTTAGAGAAGTCCGGGTTGTTGATTGATATAATTAATGTAACTTATGCAAATATCGGAAACTCCATCAAAGGAGGAGAGAAGAAAACTCCCCCCCCCCACCCCCATCACCACTGTGGAAACTCCTTTTTAATCATTTACATGTATATAAAATTGTTCAAAATGCTCAAAATAAACTTATCTGAAATGCCAAAAATTAAAGGAATCCGTCACATGACATGGCACGTGTCAGACCAATGAAGGTCCTGCGTCAGGCTTCAAGGACTCTAACCAAAGGCTATCATTTGAACCTCAGCAGTAGACTCCTGTTACTATTGTTAAGGGTCAAGCTCAATGCTACGTTACCATCTTCTCTCCCAGAGAGCCTTTAAAAGAGGCTGTTTCATACAACAGGCAAACCCCACCCCCCTCCAATAGTGAAGCTCCCAACCCCCAATCCCCCTGGTAGCTTCTGGGGGGATTCCTGAATCACTTCTGCCCCATCTGGCACCTGGCTTTAAAATGACGGTTCTCTCCTGTTCCTCTTTCTCCAGCTCAGATACAGATACAACCAGACTGGGATCAGGCAGTAAGAACTTCTATCCAACACTATCTGAGGAATCTCCCCCCCCCCCCCCATTCTATATACCTCCCCAAACATACTCAGCTAGGTCATTGAAGTGACCAGACTAGGCATGGGGCTATGTAGTCTGGCTTCCTTCACCTACCTCTATAAAGCAAAATACTTTTCAAAGAGATATTATACTGATAAGAATAATGCTGAGGTCTGGAAAGAAACATGTTAGAACTGCTATTTAATAGAAATGCATTTGCTTTGCCCATTGTTCATATTAAATTAATTTCTTTTGTCAGCTGAAGACATATTGTTATGGTAACCAAATATGTTTCCATTGTCTCGGAGGATCAGAATGCGTCTGGAAGATGTCGGACTCGTTTCTTCTCCCATGTTTCTTTTCAGTAAAACAGCTCATTTGCACTTCTTCTGATCAGTAAAATCCATTTATCGCCACATGAAGATCAGATCTTCTAAAATGTTTATAATCTCCTGTGGAAATTATGATTCCATATAAAATGAGTTTAGTCAAAGCCAAGTTAAACACAACATGAACAGCAGATGGGTCTGACTGAAGAAAGAAAAGCCTAGAGGCCAGCCTTCAGGTGTAAATATACAATAATCTTATATTTCCAGAGGGAGTTTTTGTCTCCATCACCGGTATTCATTGCTTTCTCATTAGTGAAAAGCAGTAGGAAAAAAACATAAATTTGTCCTTTGCTTGAAAACCCACAGAACCCAGAAGGGTGGATCTCTTTAGAAAATAATCCTAAACAAGAGGAATGAGGTAGACCATGTTCTAGAGACATTGTTTCATCTCTAGTCCATGGTCTACCTCCACTCCTTTGCTTTAAAAAGCTTGTTTTTCCTCGTTTTCTACTCTCTCTTTCTCTGGGCACATCCAACAGACAGCTAGAACCTGTTGATTCTTTCTCTATAACAGCAAACTTTGTCCCTTCCTTTCTACTCACACTACTAAGACTCTCATCCACTCACTACTCACCTCCCATCTTGACTATTGTAATCTGCTCCCCCCTTTTTCCTCTGAATCATCTCTCTCCCCTTCAGTCTGTTGAAAACTCAGTTGCACGGTTTATCTTCCATGAGTGTCTCTGTGCTCATATAACCCCCTTTTCTCAAATCACTTCACTGGCTCCCTATCTGTTTCCGCATCCAGTTCAAATTTCTCCTACTCACCCACAAGTGTGTTCATTCTGCGGCTCCTCACTACCTTTCCTCTCTAATCTCACTCTACACTCCTTCTTGGGAGCTCCGCACCTCTGGCAGATCCCTGTTGCCATGGAGGAGAGAGGTCACGTGACAGGAGAGCATCACGTGACAGGAGAGCATCACCCTGGTGTGGCAGGAAGTGATCCTGTAACTAGGACCTGTCCTCCAGGTGATGTAAAACCCTCTCGCACCGAGGAAGTTTCTCCAGGGCCATGTGCCCATGAGGGAAGGGTTAGGATAGCCATTATAGTTGGTGATTCGGTCATTAGGCATGTAGATAGCTGGGTGGCTGGTGGACGTGAGGATCGCCTGGTAACATGCCTGCCTGGTGCGAAGGTAGCGGACCTCATGTGCCACCTAGATAAGGTCTTAGATAGTGCTGGGGAGGAGTCTGCTGTCTTGGTACATGTCGGTACCAATGACATAGGAAAATGTGGTAGGGAGGTTCTGGAGGCTAAATTTAGGCTTTTAGGTAGGAAGCTGAAATCAAGAACTTCCAGGGTAGCATTTTCCAAAATGCTTCCCGTTCCACGTGCAGGACCCAACAGACAGGCAGAGCTCCGGAGTCTCAATGCGTGGATGAGACAATGGTGTAGAGATGAGGGGTCTGGATTTGTTAGGAACTGGGGTACATTCTGGGGAAAGGAGGGGCTCTTCCAAAGGGATGGGCTTCACCTTAACCGGGATGGAACCAGGCTGCTGGCATTAACCTTTAAAAAGGAGAAAGAGCAGCTTTTAAACTAGATAATAGGGGAAAGCCTACAGTCGCCCAAGAGCAGATGGTTCGGAAGAATGTATCCTTGAAGGATACTACCAAAAGCAGAGAGGTTCCAAAAAAGAGTAAAGTAGCCCAAATGCCCTCGAGTATGGAGCAGACAGAAATTAAAGATCCCACATTACCCATGTCTACCAATAGCCAAATTAATATGAATAAAATACAGTCTCTAAAATGCTTGTATGCAAAGGCTAGAAGTCTAAAAAATAAGATGGGAGAGTTAGAATATATAGCACTAAATGAGAGGTTAGATGTGATTGGAATATCAGAGACATGGTGGAAGGACGACAACCAGTGGGACACTGTGATACCTGGGAACAAACTATATCGTAATGATAGAGCTGATCAAACTGGTGGAGGGGTTGCGCTCTATGTTAAAGAGGGCATTGAGTCAGAAAGGATTAAAGTTTTGCAGGAAACAAAATTTGCTGTAGAATCTCTATAGATTGAAATTCCATGTAAAAAGGGGAAGGCAATGGCGGTGGGGGTGTACTATCGACTGCCTGGCCAGAATGAACAAATGGATGATGAAATGCTCAAAGAAATCAAGGAAGCTAACAAAAGCTACAGCGCGGTAATAATAATGGGCGATTTCAATTACCCCGGTATCAACTGGGTCAGTGTCACGGCAGTACATGCTAGGGAGATAAAGTTCCTAGATGACATAAATGACTGCTTCTTGGAGCAGCTGGTCCATGAACCGACAAGAGGGGAAGCCATATTAGACCTAGTCCTTAGTGGAACACCAGATCTAGTGCAAGAGATAAGGGTGTTGGGGCCACTTGGCAATAGTGATCATAGCATGATCGCCTTTGATTTAATTAGTGGAGGAGGGATAGTAAGGAAATCCACAGTACTACCTTTTAACTTTCGAAAGGGAGATTATGATAAAATGCAGAAAATAGTTAAGAAAAAACTAAAAGGAGCAGTTGCAAAGGTTAAATACTTACATCAAGCTTGGGTGTTGTTGAAAAATACTATCTTGGAAGCCCAGACCAGCTGTATTCCATGCTTTAAGAAAAGTGGAAGGAAGTCCAAAAAACTGCCAGCATGGTTTAAAGGTGAGGTCAGAGAGGCTGTTGTTGCCAAGAAAGCATCTTTCAGGAAATGGAAAAAAGAGCCAAACGATGAAACCTGGAAACAGCACAAGCACTGGCAGGTCAAATGCAAGGCACTGATAAAGAAGGCAAAGAGAGAATTTGAGAAGAAGCTTGCTGCGGAAGCAACAACGTGAAATAAAGATTTTTTCAAGTACATTCGTAGCAAAATACCTGTGAGAGAGTCAGTTGGACCATTAGATGATAGAGGAGTTAAAGGGGCACTAAGAGGCGACAAGGCGATAGCGGAGAGACTGAATGAATTCTTTGCTTCGGTCTTTACTGAGGAAGATGTAGGGATATTACCCATGACTGAAGTGGTATTTAAAGGTGTGGAAGAATTGAAAGAAATATCGATACATCGGGAAGATGTATTACAACCAATGTTCCCTCTAATTTTCTGTAGGCTGTGTGCGCATAAAATATCAGCTGTGTGCAACTTTTGAAGGAAGGCTAAATTTTTGTGCACCACATAACGACACTCGGAGTTATATACTTTAAAATTTGACTACACATCAGAATAAAGTATGTGCACCACATTGATTTTAATCAAATTAAATGAAAATAGACGATTACTAAATGAAGCGTGAAATGTCTAGTAATTACAGTCATAACTTTTACATTTTAAGACATCTGTGTTGTTTTCTATCAGAATCATAGCCGTAATTTTTGTGTGCTCTGTTGTAAAGTATGTGCGCTCGCTCGGCGAGGTGTGTGCGCGCACACACGCGCACAGCTTACAGAGAACAGTGATTATAACTATTAGATAAACTGAAGAGTAGAAAATCACCTGGGCCGGATGGTATACATCCAAGGGTGTTGAAAGAACTGAAATATGAAATTGCAGACCTGCTATTAGTTGGTTGGTTTGCAGCTTGTCGTGCTGTGAGGGCTTGTGTGCATCAGTGATGCTGAGAGCTAAACTATCGGTAGATTAACTACTAGCAGGGTCTCCAAAGTTGGACAGGTCTCAGCTGAGTTGCCAGACCAAGACAAACCACCCATCTGGGCAGCAGCAGAATGGGATAGTGTTGACGGCGGAGGATCACATTTCTGTGACAACGGCAACAACACCAAACTTAAACTGCACGGAAGAAAGGCCCGGCAATCTACTTCTGTATCTTGCCATTAAAACCCAATGGACAGTTACAACAAAACAAATTGTGCTGTAATGCTGGAAGATGGGACCCCCAGGTTGGAAGGCACTCAACTAGCTACTGGGGAAGAGCTGAAGACTTTTCAGAGTAAAGCGAGCATTTATGATGTGGTTGGATCAAAGCCCTCGGGACGTCTGACTGCTGATGTAGCTGCGCATGAAATGAGAGTCAGAAGCTGTAAAGATGTCTTACACATTGGAACATGGAACGTACGAAGCATGAACCAAGGGAAGTTGGTGGTGGTCAAGAATGAAATGGAACGTGTACAACTTGATCTGTTGGGTGTCAGCGGACTGAAATGGACTGGCATCGGGCACTTTGCATCAGATGATCACATGGTCTACTATGCTGGAAATTAAAGACAAAGAAGAAATGGTGTTGCATTTATAATAAAGAAGAAACTTGCAAGAACTGTAATGAAATACAATGCAGTCAGCAAACGCTTAATCTGTATTCGTCTACGAGAAATGCCTATCAACACAACTATAATTCAAGTATATGCCCCAACAACAGCTGCAGAAGAGAATGAAATTGAAGAGTTCTATGAACAAGTACAAGCTGAAATTGACAGAATATGCAAACAGGATATCCTGATAGTCATGGGTGATTGGAACGCAAAGGTTGGCAACAAAGAAGAAGACAAAGTAGTTGGAAAATATGGATTTGGCAACAGAAATGAAGCTGGAGAAAGACTGATAGAATTCTGCAAGACCAACGATCTATTCATCTCGAACACCTTCTTCCAGCAACACAAGCGGCGACTGTACACATGGACTTCACCCAATGGATTGTATGAAAATCAAATTGACTACATCTGTGGAAGTCAATGATGGAAAAGCTCTATAACAACAATAAAGACAAAACCTGGAGCTGACTGTGGTGCAGATCATCAACTACTAGTATGCAAACTCAAGCTAAAGCTGAAAAAGAGCAAACCACTCATGAATGCAGCAAAATATGACCTTGACAATATACCACTGGAATTTAAAGACTGCCTGCAAAATCGATTTGCTGCCTTATATACAAATGATAGAGTTCCAGAAGAGTTATGGAATGACATCAAGAAGGTTGTGTTGGAAGAAAGCGAGAAGTCTCTACAAAAGGTAAAAAAGAAAAAATGGCCAAAATGGATGACGGAAGAAACTCTGAAAATTGCCCAGAAACGCAGAGAAGCAATAGCCAGAGGAGAAAGAAAGACAATCACAGAACTCAGAGATTTCCAACGTGCAGCAAGACAGGACAAGGAAAAGTACTACAATGACGCATGCAAGAAAATAGAAGCAGAAACTATTAGAGGAAGAACAAGATCAGCTTTCCTAAAGCTACGAGAGTTAAAGAAAAAGTTCCAGCCTCGAATTGGAATGTTACAAGATGCTCAAAGTTCTATGTTGAATGATGCTGAGAAGATCAAGAAAAGATGGAAGGAATATACAGAGTTTTTATATGATAAAGATCAAGTGGACCAACAGACGTTTCAACCTGTACCTTATGATCTGGAACCATTGGTGATGAAAGAAGAAGTTGAAGCAGCATTGAAAGCCTTATCAAAGAACAAAGCACCAGGCATTGATTGCATTCCCATAGAAGTATTACAGCAATCTGATGCAGCTGTTACCGTACTTACAAGGCTCTGCCAAGAAATATGAAAGACAGCATCATGGCCAACTGACTGGAAAAGATCTGTGTTTATACCAGTACTAAAGAAAGGTGATCCAACTGACTGTGGAAATTATCGCACAATCACTCTGATCCCACATGTCAGCAAGATTCTACTGAAGATTATTCAAAAGAGACTACAATCATACCTGGAACAAGAACTACCTGAAGTGCAAGCAGGGTTCAGAAAAGGGCGAGGAACAAGAGACATCATTGCAGATTTCAGATGGATCCTTGAAAAGACTAAAGAATACCAAAATTCCAACGGTGATCGGGGCCACGGAGGAAGCAAGAGCCGGCATCGGGGCTGCGAGCGGGAGCTCCGCCTCATCCCCTGCACCTGCCAATCAGACCAAGGCAGCAACGGTCTGTGGAATCGCTATTCCAACGGTGATCGGGGCCACGGAGGAAGCAAGAGCCGGCATCGGGGCTGCGAGCGGGAGCTCCGCCTCATCCCCTGCACCTGCCAATCAGACCAAGGCAGCAACGGTCTGTGGAATCGCCATTCCAACGGTGATCGGGGCCACGGAGGAAGCAAGAGCCGGCATCGGGGCTGCGAGCGGGAGCTCCGCCTCATCCCCTGCACCTGCCAATCAGACCAAGGCAGCAACGGTCTGTGGAATCGCCATTCCAATGGTGATCGGGGCCACGGAGGAAGCAAGAGCCGGCATCGGGGCTGTGAGCGGGAGCTCCGCCTCATCCCCTGCACCTGCCAATCAGACCAAGGCAGCAACGGTCTGTGGAATCGCCATTCCAACGGTGATCGGGGCCACGGAGGAAGCAAGAGCCGGCATCGGGGCTGCGAGCGGGAGCTCCGCCTCATCCCCTGCACCTGCCAATCAGACCAAGGCAGCAACAGACTATACAACCGCCTTTCCAACGGCGCACCCGCACCTTGCGGGCCCGCGCCTAAGGACCACGCCAAAGGTGGTCCTTAGGCGTAGGACCGTGGGGGACCAAGGAACGGCCAATCTATGTTGGTTCTATTTGTTGAAATGTTTTATGTAGTTAAATGTAATGTTGGACAGGTACTGTATTTCCCTATGTATACTGTTATGTATTGATAATGTGATGCATGTTTCCCCTACCTTTGTGTAACCTGTTTTGTTCTGACCGCTTTGATTGAAGGATAAGGCGGGATACAAAACTTGTTAAATAAATAAATAAATTAATTAAATAAAAGGATATTTATTTGTGCTTTATCGACTATAGCAAAGCTTTTGACTGTGCAAACCATGAGAAACTCTGGGCCACATTAAGAAGCATGGGTATACCAGAACACCTGATCGTTCTCTTGCACAATCTGTACAATGATCAAGAAGCAACAGTTCGAACGGAACAAGGAGAAACAGAATGGTTTAAAATAAGCAAAGGTGTAAGACAAGGCTGCATACTTTCCCCCTACCTGTTTAATTTATATGCAGAACAAATCATCAGAGAAGCAGGATTGTATGAAGACAACAGAGGTGTGAAGATTGGTGGAAGACTCATCAACAACCTTCGCTATCCTGATGATACCACATTACTGGCGGAAAGTGAAGATGATCTGAAACATTTGCTTCTCACAATCAAAGAACAGTCTGAAAATGGGCCTGCACCTTAATGTAAAGAAGACAAAGATCATGACAACTGGCATAATCAACAGGTTCATCGTCAAAGAAGAAGAAATTGAAATCGTGAATAACTTTAACCTACTTGGATCAACTATCAATAAAGAAGCAACAAGCAGTCAAGAAATCAGACGACGCATTGCTCTTGGCAGAATGGCTATGAAAGACCTAGATAAGATTCTCAAGAGCAGAGATGTCTCTCTCCATACAAAGATTCGACTTGCTCAAGCCATGGTATTTTCAATAACATCATATGGATGTGAAAGCTGGACAGTGAAAAAGATAGACAGGAAGAAAATTGATGCCTTTGAATTATGGTGCTGGCGGCGAATACTGTGTATACCATGGACTGCTCGAAGAACAAACCAGTCTGTACTAGAGGAGATCAAACCTAAGCTTTCTTTAGAAGCTCAAATGACAAGACTTCAACTTTCATACTTTGGACACATCATGCGGAGAGAGAGATCATTAGTGAAAGACATCATGCTTGGCAAGATAGAAGATCAACGCAAAAGAGGAAGGCCAGCAATGAGATGGATCGATACGATAACAGCAGCTACGGGTACCAGTCTGTCAACACTGAGCCGCCTGACTGAAGACCGAACACAATTTAGGATAGCTATCCAGAGGGTCGCCATGAGTCGACTCCGACTCGACGGCACTTAACAACAACATTAGTAATCTGTGAACTATCATTAAAATCATCTGTAATACCTGAAGATTGGCGGATCACCAATGTAACACCAATTTTTAAAAAGGGTTTGAGGGGTGATCCGGGAAACTACAGACCTGTGAGCCTCACGTCAGTACTGGGAAAAATGGTAGAAACCATCATAAAGAATAAAATTACTCAGCATCTAGATAGTCATGGCCTAATGGGAGACAGCCAACATGGCTTTAGTCAAGGAAGATCGTGTCTTACTAATCTGCTATGTTTTTTTGAAAGTGTGAATAAACAAGTGGACAAAGGTGAGTCGGTTGATATAGTGTATCTGGACTTTCAGAAAGCCTCTGACAAGGTCCCTCATCAGAGACATTTGGCAAAACTAAAGAGTCATGGGATAGGAGGCAGTGTACTACTGTGGATCAGGAACTGGTTACATAAGAACATAAGATATGCCATACTTGGTCAGACCAAGGTCAATCAAGCCCAGTATTCTGTTTCCAACAGTGGCCAATTTAGGTTATATGTACCTAGAAGTTTCCCCAAGGGACACAGGTTCCACAATGCTTGTATTGGTTCAAGCACTGATATCCTGGGTCCCTTTTTTTTTTATTTTAAAATGTTTATTTATGAAGTTTCCAAAAATTACAACAAATCGGAAGACATCAAGGAAAAACAGAAAATATCACAAATAATCTCCTTTAAAGGAATACAAAACAAAATAAAGTCCACATTACGGGAACTGACAGTGATCATATAATAGGAATCATAAATCAAATGCATCTACATACATTTATCAAAAATCAGAGCAATATCTTGCCCATCTACGAAGGCGTATAACAAATCACTCACCCTGAATTGCCCCAGATACTGCCTGGCGATCAGAAATAAAACATTCTAAATGAGAGCTATCAGTGAACACATAGGATGCACCCTCAAAATTAACCACGCATCGACAAGGGAATAGCAAGTAGAACGTAGCTCCCAAACTCAGTACCTGAGGCTTTAAAGCTAAAAAAAGCCTCTGTCTGAGTTGGGTGCTATGTGCCACGTCAGGGAAAATATTAATTGTATAACCACAAAATTTTACAGCCTTACAATTAAAGAAGGCTTTAAGAATTTGAAGTTTCAAATCCAAAGAACGAAAGGTCACCAATAGCGTAGAACGAGAATGTATTAAGTCAAGAGAGTCCTCTAGAAAGGCAGTCAAATTAGTTATAGAGGGCTCAGGCACATCAGTTCCTCCTTCAGCAGAGTGCACCTTTTTAGACCTTAGGGGAAGATAATAAAGCGAAGAGACATCCACAGGGTCAGTAATAGAGAGGACCTCGTTCAAATATTTATCTAATAAAATCCGGGGCGCTAACAGAGAGGTACAAGGAAAATTTAAGAAACGTAAATTATAGGCACGTACAGAATTCTCAAGGGCCTCTAACTTAGAATGTACCATCATGGAATCTTTTATGCCAGCAACATTTGCAACAGTAAGAGGAGCCACTTGATCCTTCAATTTGGAGACAACTCTATCTACCAAAATTACTTTCTCATCCAACTGTCGCAATGAAGCAACAGTTTCCTGAGAAAAGATACTCAATGATTTGGAGTTACTCGTTATTTTACTATCTATACATTGAAGCGCACCCCATAGGTCTTTTAAGGTGACTTCACCATCGGGAGAAGGACAGGGAGCTCTGAAACAGAGCTGGACACGGAAACAGGCTTAGGTAAAGTCAAAGATGGAATCATATGACTTACCAAAACTGAAGACTCCTGAGACAAAACGTCAGGCAAAAGGGGCAAAGGACAGGGAGGAGGAGTCCGACCCTCTGAACTTAGGGAGACTCCTTCCGGAGAGGATTGCGCTAGCGGACAGGGAACAAAGTGCTTATCTAGGGGGCCTACCACCTTCCCTCCACTCAACTCACTAGCCCCATCAACTTGCACTTTGCTCCCTGTTTTAGCCTTCCTCTTCCCCATATGAACAGAGCTGTGGCTTATCACAAACAATTACTTAACAAGACACTAAAAATTAAACTATAAGTAACAATTAACATAAGAAGAGCACGAAGCACCACGTGGCACCAAAGGGGCGCAAAAGGGTCCCTTCTTAATAATGGTTTATGGACCTTTCCTCCAGGAACTTGTCCAAACCTTTTTTAAACCCAGCTACTTTAACAGCCTTTACTACATCCTCTGGTAAAAAATTCCAGAGTTTGATTACACGTTGAGTGAAAAAATATTTTCTTTTATTAGTCTTAAATAGATTACCCTGTAGCTTCATTGCATGTCGCCTAGTCTTTCTATATTCTGATAAGGTAAACAGTTGATCTACGTTTACCCGTTCCACTCTGTTCATTAATTTATAGACTTCTATCATATCTCCCCTCAGCCGTCTATTTTCCAGGTTAAAGAGCTCTAACCTTTTTAGCCTTTCTTCATAGGAGTATCCTTCCATTCCCTTTACCATTTTGGTGGCTCTTCTCTGAACCTTTTCTAAAATCGCTATATCCTTTTTAAGATACGGCGACCAGAATTGCACACAATATTCAAGGTGCGGTCTCACCATGGAACAATATAGAGGCATTATAATATTTTTTGTTTTATTTTCCATGCCTTTCTTTATCATACCTAGCATTCTATTTGCTCTCTTGGCCGCCGCTGCACACTGGGCCGAGGGTTTTAACATGGTATCCACAATGACGCCTAAATCTTTTTCCTGGGTGGTGGTTCCTAATGTGGAACCTTGCATCGTGTAACCATAGTTAAAACCATCGTGTAACCATGGTTAAAAGATAGAAAGCAGAGGGTTGGGCTAAATGGCCAATTTTCCCAATGGAAAAAGGTGAATAGTGGTGTACCCCAGGGATCTGTGCTGGGTCCGCTGCTTTTTGACTTATTCATAAATGACCTGGAAAGTGGAATAACGAGTGAGGTTATCAAATTTTCAGATGACACAAAACTATTTCAAGTTGTTAAAACCCAAGAGAATTGTGGAAAATTGCAAGAGGATCTTGATAAATTGGAAGACTGGGCATCAAAATGGCAGATGAAATTTTATGTAGACAAGTGCAAAGTTATGCATCTAGGGAAGAACAACCCAAACTATGGTTTCACGATGCAAAGTTCCACATTAGGAACCACCACCCTGGAAAAAGATTTAGGCGTCATTGTGGATAACATGTTAAAACTCTCGGCCCAGTGTGCAGCGGCAGCCAAGAGAGCAAATAGAATGCTAGGTATCACATCTATTCCAAATACACTACGGCATCACATAGACGGTTCCAACTATCCACTCCCATGCTGCCCCCACCTACCTCAAAAGCCTAAGCCTCATATGAACCTCCATGATGATCAAATTGTCGATATGTATATAATTTACTCTTATTATGCCTTTTGATAATTCTTCATCGGCATGGCAGTATTTGAAGCGTTGAGACAGGGCAAACAACTTTAATATGCCCGAAACGCAGTGCTTTGTTCTCCTTGGATAACTGCTGGCTTTGTAAAGCTTCCTTCTGATAATTCTAAGAAGTTGAAGATATCTGGCTAACATTGAAGGACCAGATGACCCGTGCTGACTCAGTTAAGTTGACTGATTTTAAACAAGTTTTTGGGCTATTTTTAAAGGTGGCACCTATATAGTGGTTTATTTTCCGCCTTTTACTGCTCTTTAGGGGGCATACACATATATTAATTCAAATGGAAGTAACAGCTTCGAGGAGTAATTTACTTCATGGCTGATCTTCCGACAAATAAATTTACATTTAAGGTTTCAGTTTTGCATTGCTCATTTTTGTTTTTCACTCTTTTTGGCTTTGGATTATTAATTTAAAGAGTGTTTTGTGTTTGATAATTTTGGTTTACCACCTTAGAGGAAAGGCAGGATAGAGGTGATATGATTGAGATGTTTAAATACCTCTATGGCATAAATGTACAAGGGGAGAGCCTTATTCAATTGAAAGCAAGTTCTGCTACGAGGGGACATAGGATGAGGGTTAAGGGGGATAGATTCAGGAGTGATATGTGGTAATATTTCTTTATGGAAAGAGAAGTGGATCCGTGGAATAGTCTCCCAGTGGAGATGGTAGAGATGAGGACAGTATCTGAATTCAAAAAAGCATGGGACAAGCACAGAGGATCTCTAAAGGTAAAAAGAGGACTGTTGTAGCTGTTATGGAAGGACAGACTAGATAGGCCATGTAGTCTTTTTCTGTCGTCATTTTTCTATGTTTCTAACGCGCCTCAGCAACAACCCCGACAATCACAAACACAAACCTCCTGCACGCGATCAATACACTGCTGTGTCAAGCTGTAATGCCAGTCTGGGCACCGCCCCTCCCATCTCTGAGACTGTCTGCCATCCGCAAAGAAAGCACTCCTGTTTACCCTGCCACTAAGACCCTTCAAACCCTACAACAGCAACTTATTTATTTATTTATTTATTTATTTATTTAGTTTTGTATACCGCCTTATCCTTCAATCAAAGCGGTCACAACACAATTGGGGGATACATTTAACACGCAGGGATATGAGACACATACACTAATACTTACAGTGAACATGGGCAATGGAGGGTTAAGTGGCTTGCCCAAGACCACAAGGAGCATCTGTGGGACTAGAAACCCCAGTCCTTCCGGCCCAAGGTTGCTGTCCTCTAGTGGGATTTGAACCCCTGACCTTCCGGCCTGAAGTATCTTGCCCCAACCACTAGGCTACTCCTCCCACAAACTTGCACTCATATACCAGCTAGCACAGAAACGCCGGCAGAAGCAGCAAGGAGACAAGCCCAGCATCTAGCTATACCTGTCACTTCTCACCTCAACATGACACACTCACTCTACTGGCCAATCATCCTAAGCCTTCTCTTCCTATCTCCCCCCCAGACTTCTGCACTCACAAGTAACCATGCTCCGATCCCCCTAATTCCCTCTCCAAACAGACTACAGATCATATGAAATCCATTCTGCTCCCACAACGACAGGAAATACAGATGCCTCATCAAAATCCACATGGTAGCTCCAAAGATCACATCCTCCAAGCACATGAACCTCAAGCACCATTATAACCCCACAAGCTGTGCCCTCATTAACTCACACTCAACCAAATTAACACCAGCACGCACAACATCCACAATTGCCCCCGAACATCCAGCAGAAGAGGAATCTGTATCATCACACGTAAAAAACATGAATTTAACACCGTGAACCAAACTTCCACCCCCAACCTTGACATCATAACAATTTCAAACTGCCACCTCACCATCTGCCTTGCATACAGATCCCCACAAGCCAACGCTGATGAGCTCGCCACCCTACTGAAAGAAATCTGCTCCCACTCATCCACATGCAAAGACTTTATCCTACTTGGAGATCTCCCATCTGCATCCACCTATTATTCTTCAGCCTTCCTCGAGGCTATGCCAGACCTCCAATTCACACAGGGGGTTATTCCGAGGCATGAATCAAACTGCCCCCTGACTAACTTCCTGCCAGTTGTGCATGGAAGTTAGTCGGGGCGGGGAAGAGACGACCCGGGGGCAGAGAGTGGGCGGTCACCGGCCCTGGATGTACAGGGCAGATTCTGATGTTGGCCCTGTATGTCTAGGGCCGGCAAAATGTCCAGGGAAGTTATTGGACCCCTTGGGTGGAATAACTTTCCTTTTTGTGCAGTGGCCAGCATCGCAACATTGAAATGGAGCTGCAGTGCCATGACATCATGAAGCCATGGCGCTGTGGCTCCATTTAAATGCCCTGACTGAGTTAGTCGGGCTTTGCTGTACATGCAGGCAGGGTCTGAATCACGATTCTGATCTCGCGGGGCATGTCTAGTCCCGCGGGATCAGAATTGCGATCTCCTTTGTACATCCAGCTCAGCCTAGACGTACAAAGGAGATCTACGTCTGGGACAGAATCGGGCCCACAGCTTATATCCACCACAATCCACGCAAAGGGTGGCATCCTCGATATGATCTTCTTCACAGATCGGCTTACACATGCACATGGATATACCCTACCATCAGTACTTCCAGTTCTCTGGTCCAATCACAACATCATATTACTCAACATACCCCACTCCTGCTTCCACGTCCCACCTCAGAGCCCCCAGCCAACATCTCGGAGGTTTCTCTCTTTTGATGAGCAGACGTTCCTCAAAAAAAAAAAGTACCAGCCCTAACCACCTTGCCAGCCCAGACAGACCTTGAAACAATGGTCTGCGCATGGAATTCAACAGGATCAGCTGCTGCTCTTGCTCCATCCAAACCCCCATACATAAAACAATAACCACACGCATTCTGGTACTCTGCAGCCCTAAAAGTGCAAAAATGTAACTTGTGCCGCCTTGAACATCAGTGGAGAAAGTCTCCAAATCATCAACTCACATCTCTTTACCTAAAGGAGCTAAATTTATACCATGACTCAAACATCAATGCTAAAAAAGAATACTACAACAACCTCCTCTCATATGTAATCAATAAACCCAGAAAACTCTTTGAATTGTTAAAACACTCACCAAAGATCCATCACAATCAAACCAAGACAATGCTCTAAAACCACAAGGCATGGCATCAAAACTGCTGGCCAAGCACAAATTTACTCCCTCCAGCATCACCACTATTCCTACTTCAAATGGAAACACCATACAAGACCACTACTGGATCACCTTCAAAACACTATCACCAGATGAGCTCAGCAACATCATCACCACAACCTCTGCACTCAACCCATGTCCAGTCTCAAGGCTAAAAATCACAAGAGATTAATTCCTTCTTTGGAAACTGTACACTCCTCACTTTCTCAAGGACTCCTCCCTCATAAGAACATAACAACATAAAAACATAAGAACATAAGAAATGCCATATTGGGTCAGACCAAGGTCCATCAAGCCAAGTATCCCGTTTCCAACTGTAGCCAATCCAGATCACAAATATCTGGCAGATACCCAAACTCCAGAGCTTCCACAATGCTCATCCTGGGGTAAGCAGTGGATTTCCTGGGTCCTCTTAATAATGGTTTATGGATCTTTCCTCCAGGAACTTGTCCAAACCTTTTTTAAACCCAGCTACACTAACAGCTTTTATTACATCCTCCGGTAACAAATTCCAGAGTTTGATTACATATTGAGTGAAAAAATCTTTTCTCTTATTCATCTTAAATGGGTTGCATTGTAGCTTCATTGCATGTCCTCTAGTCTTCCTACTTTTTGATGGTATAAACAACTGATCTACATTAACCCATTCCACTCCATTCATTAATTTATAGAGTTCTATCATATCTCCCCTCAGCCTTCTCTTTTCCATGTTGAAGAGCCCTATACTTTTAAGCCTTTACTCATAGGAGTATCCTTCTATCCCCTTTACCATTTTGGTGACTGTTCTCTGTACCTTTTCTAATTCCACTATATCCTTTTTAAGATATGGTGACTAGAATTGCACACAATATTCAAGGTGCTGACAAACCATGGAATGATGCAGAGGCATTATAATATAATTGGTTTTATTCTCCTTTCCTTTCCTTATGATTCCTAGCATTCTATTAGCTATCTTGGCTGCCGCTGCACACTGGTTGGAGGGTTTCAACATATTATCCATGACGACACCTAAATCTTTTTCCTGGGTGGTAGTTTCTAAGGTGGTACCTTGCATCGTGTAACCAAAGTTTGGGTTGTTCTTTCCTAGGTGCATAACTTTGCACTTGTCCACATTAAATTTCATCTGCCATTTGGACTCCCAGTCTTCCAGTTTTTCAAGGTCCTCTTGCAATTTTTCACAATCCTCTAAGGTTTTAACAACTTTAAATAATTTTTTGTAATCTGAAAATTTGATAACCTCACTCGTTATTCCCATTTCCAGGTCATTTATGAATATGTTAAAAAGTAGCGGGCCCGGAGGTGTGTGGATTTCTTCAGTTTACCTTGCTCTGCCTGTCTGAGTGGTTCCCGACGCTAGCTCCTGCACTGATTATCACCTGCTGTGTAGCTGAGGGCTATAAGACCTGCTGCCCTACCGCGGGACGCTGAGGTGTGTGGATTTCTTCAGTTTACCTTGCTCTGCCTGTCTGAGTGGTTCCCGACGCTAGCTCCTGCACTGATTATCACCTGCTGTGTAGCTGAGGGCTATAAGACCTGCTGCCCTACCGCGGGACGCTGAGGTGTGTGGATTTCTTCAGTTTACCTTGCTCTGCCTGTCTGAGTGGTTCCCGACGCTAGCTCCTGCACTGATTATCACCTGCTGTGTAGCTGAGGGCTATAAGACCTGCTGCCCTACCGCGGGACGCTGAGGTGTGTGGATTTCTTCAGTTTACCTTGCTCTGCCTGTCTGAGTGGTTCCCGACGCTAGCTCCTGCACTGATTATCACCTGCTGTGTAGCTGAGGGCTATAAGACCTGCTGCCCTACCGCGGGCGTCCCTTGGAGGCGTGCACCGAAGGGGCGTGACCAAAGGGGCAGGCCACGCCCCTTTGGTGCCCCTTCGGTGCACGTAGGTGCGAGAAGCGTTTCCCTGTGATGGGGAAAAGGAAGAAGAAGTACCCGCCTATTCAAGTTAAAGCTGTTAAGGTTGTTGGTCCGATGGACGCACACGTTCGGGTGAGTGATCCCTCTCCTCCTACCTCAACGCCAAAGGATGGTGAACTGGATATTTCCGGCGTTAGTACTTCCTCATCGGTGTCTTCTCCTCGCGAAATGGGTTTGTCTCCTCCCTGCTTGGAGCCTGAAACTATTTCTGGGGAGGCCACTCCACAAGTGGATGTGGTGGTGGGCCGACCCGGGTCTAGTTCTTTTGCCCTCTACGTTTTTGAAAATTGATTCCGCTTCAGCTTTACCTCCATCTTTACCTTCAATAATTA
This sequence comes from Ichthyophis bannanicus, assembly GCA_033557465.1. Taxonomy (NCBI): domain Eukaryota; kingdom Metazoa; phylum Chordata; class Amphibia; order Gymnophiona; family Ichthyophiidae; genus Ichthyophis; species Ichthyophis bannanicus. The sequence goes on along the minus strand of CM066038.1, from coordinate 10,611,150 downwards.
ATTTTCCTATAGTTGGGGAATCTCAGGTACCACCAGAGAATGTTTCCTTAAAAGATATATGGGCAATTGTGTCTCGGATGGAGTCGGCTCTTGGACTCTCTATGAAGAAAGTTTCTGAATTTTCTAAGGAAACGGTGGTGAAATTATCAGATCATGAAAATAGAATTGCTTCTTTGGAAAAGTGGTCAGTACTACAGGATTCAAAGGATTTGCCTTATAAGGCTGTTTGTGAGAAATTCTCACAAGATTCCTTAGCATTGCACAGGCAAGATGAGTTTTTGGAAAATTCTATTAGGTCTAAAAACCTACGTTTGTTAAATTTTCCTCAAACACATTACCTTTCGCCTTTGATACTTTTTCATAAATATCTTAAAGAGGTGTTAATGTTTACAGATGTTGATTCTATTAATGTTTCAAAGATATATTATGTTCCTAAAGGTAAGACAGATACGGCTGGGGAACCAGGTGAGCCCGGTCTTCAGCCTGATCGTGTGGTTTCCTCTTCCTTAGATATTTCACATTTTATTGAATCTGAGAGTGAAGAGATACCCTCGAGAGCTACATTGTTGGTAATATTTCTATCTGAGATTGATAAGGAAAAGGTGTTACGTGCCTATTTTCCTAAAAAGAATGAGAAATTTTGTGGTCATGCAATTCAAGTTTTTCCTGATGTCTCCCGGGCAACCCAGAAGCGACGCAAGGCCTTTCTGGAATTGCGCCCTCGGGTTTTAGCTCTGGGGGCATCTTTTTATCTTAAATTTCCATGCAAGTGCCATATTTGGTTTCAAAGTAAAAGATATGTATTTTTTGAGGTGGATCATTTATTGACTTTTTTGGATAGTAAGAATTAGAGTTTTTTGTTTCTTATTTTTTAAGTGTTTTCTTGACTCTTAGTTAGCAAAAGGAGACTTAAGTATATTATTCGGGTCCCTCCAGGCTCTTTAATATTTAATATTAAATTACCGCACCCCTTCTTGATGTGGACTAGTTATGATATGTATTTCGTGTGAGATATGAGATATGTGTATTTTCTTTTGCTTGTAATATCTATTGATTGAAGTATGTAAAAATTTTATAAATAAAAAGTTTAAAAAAAAGTAGCGGGCCCAGCACAGATCCTTGGCATACTCCACTATTTACTTTTCTCCATTGAGAAAATTGACCATTTAGCCCTACTCTCTGCCTTTTATCTTTTAACCAGTTTCTGATCCACAATACTACATTGCCTCAAATCCCATGACTTTTTAATTTCACCAAGAGTCTCTCATGAGGGACCTTGTCTAAGGTCCTTTCCTCAAACAAGCATCAATCAGACCGCTCCTAAAGAAACCAAACCTCAACCCAAAATTAACATATTCCTACAGACCTATAACCAGTAGACCTTTCATCTCCAAAGTCTTGAGAAAACTGTACAAACTCAACTCCAAGATCTCATAGACCAACATGCACCTCTAGGCATGCATCTGCATGGATTACGACCTAACCATGGCACAGAAACTCTTCTGATTTCCCTCCTAAACTCACTCATCACTGTCATTGAAATGATCACGCAAGGCTTCATGTGGACATCTCTGCCACATTTGACACCATGTCCCACCAGATCCTCCTCAACCAACTCCACCACATTGGAGTCCACAGCCCCCTTCTCAAATGGTTTCTTTCCTATCTTTCCAACCGAAGCCAACATATAAAAATTCAAACACAAACCTCAACTTCCTTCACCCTAACCCAGGGAGTGCTGCAGGGATCATCCCTCTCCTCCCTGCTGTTCAACATAAATATTCAACCACTCTATGCCATCCTCCAACAGTTCAAAGTAGAATATTTGATATATGCCAATGACATAATGATCTATGCCCCTTTTCTCCACCTCTGCTCCTGATTACTCCACATTCACAAGTTGCTTTACCAAAGTAATCCAATGGCTCCACCTTCAGTGTCTATCCATTAAGGTCAACAAAAAGAGCTTTTCCATGTCACAAAGTATACCAACATCACCCCTCCTGCATCCATCAGAATCGGCAGCAATGATAGTCAAATCAATTCCCAGATAAAATACCTCAGAATCATACAAAAGGGGACTGCTACTTCTGGAGAGAGATCTGCAATTGTAAGTATTTACTTCTGGGAATTTTTCTAAATTTTGAGGAAAAAGGAATTCTTTAGATTAAAGCGGATTAATCTGTGAACCCGGTGTATTTGTTAAATCAGTCAGGGCCTAAGCAGCAGCAAAAAGCTTTCAGTTTAATTTTAAAACACAGAAGAGAGCTTTCTGGTTAAACTTAGAACCCATCAGAGAGCTTCTAGTTTAAATTTCATACTCAGTCAGGGCCTAGTAGCAGCAAAGAGCTTTAATTTAAATCAAATCAGAATATAACTTAGCATAAAAGGCAAAACAGGATCAGTATTCTTTGAGCAATAAATTATTTCTAGAGACCTTTATAAAGAGGCCTTCTACATAGGGGGCAAGAGACCAGTGAAAATTTTTAAATAGGTATTAAAGCCAGGTGGCAGATCAAAGGGCCATTTTGAAAGACTCCTTCTATCCAAGCAAGGACTGTGTTAATCACCCAGGAAATTGGTCAAGGCTTACCTCGGAAGCACAGGCATACATAGTTCAACCAGAGTTCTGTGATCCTCAGTCCTAAAGGACTACAAAAGGGGACTGCTACTTTTGGAGAGAGATCTGAAATTGTAAGTATTTACTTCTGGGAATTTTTCTAAATCATGTAGAAAAAGTTATTCTTTAGATTAAAGCTGATTAATCTGTGAACCCAGTGTATTTGTTTAATCAGTCAGGGCCTAGCAACAGCAAAGAACTTTCAGTTTAAATTTAAAACACAGAAGAGAGCGTTCTGGTTAAATTTAGACCCCAAGATTCCCTCTATCCAAGCAAGGGCTGTGGGACTCCCCCTGGAAATTGGTCACAGATTACCTTAGAAGCACAGGACAGGGTACTGTGTAGCAGCCAACTTTTAGTAAATCTTCTTTCCCTCCCTCCCCGACACCCACCCATCTCTGGAATAATCATAGCTTTATAGGTGCTTACACCTCTTAAAGGAAAGGAGGTGTCATATTCACTCTCAGGTGTTTATCCTCATGAGACATACATTAAGGACCTGAGATTAATTTAGCTTCAGGTGAAAGGGTACATTAAATGTATTAGGTATAGTTTTATTAGTATAAGTAACTCCAGCATCCCTTAGTAAGTAAAGAACTTAAACATCTAAACACAACCTTAAAACTGGGCTTGTAACCATTCTCTTAGAATTCATGACCCCTCTCTGGACTGACCCTTCACTTACACCATTCTGTGAGGCCAAATGAGGCAGGAGAGTTCCCCTTTACTTTCTGCATTATCCAATCACTACCAGTAGCTCTGAAGCCAACATCATTCTGATGTATAACAGTGGCAGGGCAGCAATAACTAGGAAATGACTAGGAATCATTCCTGCCCCAACTCTGTACCCCGGGGGGGGGGGGGGGGGTGGCCCAAGGGCTCTGGAAGAGTCCATTGGGGGGCAGAGACGATGATCATAAGACTGGGGTGTTTTTTGTTTTTTTAAATTGAGATTTGAAAATGCTTAGAAACAAGCAAAAGAAACACTAGCAATTCAGGCAGAATGAAATATGTCATAGCACAATACACATAAAGGAAATGCTAACAAAGCCCATGTTACAGACGGCAGCTACAACCCCACAGGGAGTCAGACATAATAACAAGAACAAGAAATTTACCTTCACATCAGATTGCATTAAGGAAACCTGAATCAAAATTACAGACCACAAGACTAAAAACAAAAACCATGCTCCTGACCGTCAAAAGGCATCCAGAAGACACCTTGTCCGCAAGGAAGGTCTCCAACTGCACAGACTCTAAAAACACATATTGATTCCTCTGATAAGTTACGAGGTGTTTGCAGGAGAACTTTAGAGAAATGCTCACCCCTTATGCCAAGACTCTTGCTTTCCGTGAGAAAAATGCCTTTTGTCGCTGTTGAGTTGTCTTGGCTACATCAGGGAAAATCTAAATTCTAGCCCCACAAAACATTTCATTTTTCTTCCCAAAATACATTTTTAAGATAGTAGATTTCTCCACCATAATGGAAAAAGAGACCACCAGAGTAGCCCGGGAGGGGATAAAGTCATTAGATCTTTCAAGAAACAGATATATTCAAAGACCCAATAACCTCCCCTATACTCTGGGCGACTTCAGGTGGACGCTGCCCTTGTGGTGAAGAAACATAATAACAATTTGTAATCAAAATTTGTTCCAGATTGGAAACACCTAGTATTTCCTTAAAATACTTCTTAAGGAGCTCAACTGAGGACAGATAGTGAGTCTGGAAAATTTAAAAAGCGCACGTTACAAGAACGAGTGCTATTTCCCAAGAGCTGTATCTGCCGGTGTACAATAGTAAAATCTCTAATATAAGAAGTAGACACATGTTGTAAAGTTATTGCTTGAGCTGACAATTTGTTCACATAAGAATTAACCCTTCATAGGTGCAGATGCTGAGCAGAAAGCGCCTCTACTGTATCTGTGAAAAGGCAGAAATCTGTTCCCTAGTGCCCCCCAATAAGTCATGGGTGACAGCAATCACAGACACTGTGTCTACCTCAGGTTGTGAAAAAAAGCAATAGGTTTAAGAAGGACTAGTGGGGAGAGAGGGAGAATCCATCCTCCTCACTAGCGGCCAAACCAACTTCTCCAGAGTAACTGGCAAAGTCTGGAATGGCCTCCAATACTGGAGTGGACTGTGCACTAGGTTGAGGTAGTGATGATCTGGATATGGAGCTTAAAGAAGTTCCAGAGAGCAGTGAGGAGCCAGTACCCTCTGCTAAAGTGGGCTGAGTCTTAGTAATAGTAAAGTGTCTATCCATTGGTCCCTAGATCTTATCTGGACCCCCCATTTTGGAGCCATCACCCATATTCTTCCACTTGCCCCTAGGTATTACTGGACAGCACACATACAACACCTAAGTACCTTTTCTTGACCAAAAAGCACTCTGGAGTCTTTCAAACTGCACCAAAGTTGCACCCAAGGGGCACCAAAGGGGACACACCTCTTTGGACCACATGCCCGTGGGCCCGCATCCGCTGCTGCAGGAAACTACAGCTGTGTAAATCCAGTCCCCGAGGGCACTCCCAGATGACATTGGAAAGGGGGTGGTTTCTCCTCCGGTGCTTTCCTCCCCACATTCAACACACCGGGCCCCTTCTACAGCGATACAGCCTCTGGAACTCTCTCTGCCCTCTGGTAAGCTTCAAGACTGCCTCAGGCCTTCTTTTTTTTCATTTATAAACGTTTTTACTTAGCAAGAGAAGTTTAACTGGTGGTCAGATTTAAGTGTGTGCTATTCACAAATAGTGCACACTTAAAATATTAAAGTGAAAAGAAAAAGAGAAGCTAAATTCCTAACAATGAAACAAAGAAATGAAAAATCAGCGCAGACCATTAGTGTGGATTACAATTTGTTTCATCACAACCCTGAAACTAGCGAATGATATGACAGTTGTGCATCCTTACCTTGGATTCTTTGATCCTTGAAATAGCCAAATGCAAAAGGGCCGGCAATTGCACTGCACACAACGGCAAAGCTTTCTGGGTTCTTCCTTCCACATTATCCATTAGATTCTGAATTCTTGAACTTTCTCACTTTGGAATAAAAGATTGTTGTGTGTGATTATGGCAGTTTTCCCCATTTAAAATAAAAAATCATTTTTTCAATTGCCCATAAGGGCTCTGCCTCATTCAGGTAAAGAAGCACTTTCTAAACTTAAAAAACCCTCCCACTCTGCCCCCACACACCCAACTAGTGAAATATAAATCAGAAGAGGAAACAAGATAGAAAGCTTTCATTTGCTTGAACTTCTAATTGAATTATGCCATAACATTTTCTGCTCTTATTTAACATTTTTCTTGCAGGTGTAAATGTGATAACCTCAGAAAAATAGCAATCTGCTGAGGCATGTGGCTGACCTTTGAAAAGAGTTCTTGTTCTTTGACGCTTTTAACCTGAAAAAATGTTTATTCAGGTTATCAGGAAATTTGTTTTCAGTCAGCTAAAACCGCCTCTGATTCAGAGGAAGCCATAAACGTTTCACCAGCTTCTTACCATGCAATATTTTAAGAATGTCAGACACCTCCATACAGTTGAGTATCTAGCTGCAAATCCAACAAGAGACGTCCATTTCTATGAATATTTAAAATGTGTTAATCACATCTATATTTTTCATCAGCCAAAAAACTGACATCATCATCTGGAGAAAATATAGTAAAATGAGTGATGAAGGAACTACATCAATTAACATAGAACATTTTCGTGGAAATACTTTTCTTTTGATTATTACTCTAAGAAATTAGTATAGCTCTTGCTGTGCTTACAAAATTCAATTACATTTTACTTATTAAGCTCCAACTTTGTTAAATGTCATCTGAGTCAGAAAAGGGATGGTCAAGCTAGGATGTTGAGGCTTCTAAATGTGGAGGTTTTTGCAAAATACATACAAGACTGTTGAAAAAAAATGTTTATTTGGTGGCAAGTAGAGAGGGATCTATCATTTTAGAAAAATAGCAATAAAGAACAGCAGCTTCACTGGACGCTTTAAGGCACATTTCACAATGGTTTGTCCAATCTGGGACATCGAAGCCAGAACTTCTGAAAAAAAAGCAGGCATCTGCAAGTTCAGGCATGATCTGAGAAACATGGACGTGCCCATTATGGACGTCTATAGAGATGTCTACATGGACGTCGCATCTCAGAACATGAACTAAAAGCATAATGGAGTAAGTAGTGAATTAGGAGGAGGGTGGCCAGGGTTCAAATATCAGTGTGGATCTTTGTGATCTTAAACTAGTCACTTAACTCTCCATCTACACGCTCTGGATGCTTTAAGGCCAAAACAAGCAGTTTCCTGATGCCTATTTGTGCCTGCAGCAGGTCTAAATGTGGACGTGCCTGCGGAGAATCCCATCACTCCTGAAATCGAACAGAGACATGCAAATCCATTGCACCTCCCCAAACATGCCTCCATCATACCCTCTGCCTACTTGGACATCCTTGCACCGGAAACATCTGTAAGGTTCTTTGTGGAATGGCTTTGGACATGTCTCTCTGATTTCAACATCCATGTGCATCTCTTCAGACGTCCTAAATCATGACTAAGCCTTTCAGAATGACCTCCTTTGTGTGTATATAACATAGCCAGTGGTACCTGCATGATTTTGGTCACAAGACTTATCCTGATGCAGCCCTTTGATGAGTGGGTGAAACTGGAGTCGACATCTTAGTCTTTGGCGGTCTTCTTGGCACCTCTAGGAGTATGGAGCCTTATTTATTTATTTAACTGTATTTATATCCCGCTTTTCACTGGGTCAAAGCGGTGTAACATAAAAAAAGGGGGGGGGGAGGGTGGACAGGAATCAGTTTCTGGGGTTGGGGCCATCACCAGGTAGCCAACAGTAATGATTTCGACAAACAATTGGGATATAGACATGGACATTGTGATGCAGTCATTTAGAGCAAGATATTCTGGTGTGGGGGGGGGGGGGTTTGGGGGTAGTCAGTGGCATGTGCTCTCATCAGTTCTGAGGTATTCCTGGAATAGAATGGTTTTCAGTTGTTTCTTGAATGCTAGGGGATCTCTGTTGCTTCTGATGTGGCTTGGTAGAGAGTTCCAGAGGGATGGTGCATAAAGTTCGAAGGCTCTGTTGCAGGTCCGTTGATTGTATTTGGATCTTTTATGGGGGATGGCGGGGAGTTGCTGGTGGTTTGTCTAGTTGTTCTGTTGTGGGCTGGTTGAGGCAGTAGTGTGCGGAGCTGGGAGGTTTGAGTTTGGTAGAGGGCTTTGTGGAGTTTGGTAGAGGGCTTTGTGGAGTTTGGTAGAGGGCTTTGAGGAGCCTTTTTGGGTTATCATCATAAGATAAGTGTTGTTTTTTGGTATCTTTAAATGCATTTAAAATAGCAAAAAATACACACCATAGAAGCTGATGAATGAAGTCTTAAGGGGACTTGTTCATGTGCTGTGATTAGCGGATGTACAGCTATCAACCTCTGTCTGTCTGAGGCTCCTTATTCCATTCTCCATACTATGTTTAGTGGTTTTTATGACTTACTGGAAGTTATTTTTAACCCATCTTCGGGTTTGATTTATCTGCAGGGGTTTGTGGTTAGAGGCTTCCTCTGTTTATTTTATTGTTCCACATAGTAAATGATGGCAGATAAGGACCAGCATGGTCCATCTAGTCTTCCCAGTAAGGTACCAGAATTGTAGAGTTGTACATGCTGTTCCAGGCAGGTTATTCGTACCCCTCTCCATTTGGAAATTATTTATGTTTATTTTGATTCTGCCCTCTTACTATGTAGTGATCCTCTGTGTCTATCCCATGCCTTTTTGAATTCTGTCACTGTATTCACCCCCACCACCTCCATCGGGAGGGCATTCCAGGCATCCACCATCATTTCCTTGAAAAAGTATTTTCTGATATTGCTTTTAAATTTAACTCCTTGCAGCTTCATTTGTCCTCTAGCTCTACAGATTCCCCATCTTTGAAAAAGGTTTGTTTGTTCATTAATATCCTTTAAGTATTTCAACAAGTCTAGCTACTATCTGCTGAAGATTGAGACATACTGGTTAGCAGGACCTTACACAGGACCTTACACAGACTACTGATTTTCAGTCTCCATCTGGACTGAAGGACCGATGAGGAATCCTAAATAAATTCATTGTAGTTATGATTATCTGCATGTTCAGTAATTTTATTCTTTATAATGGTTTCTACCATTTTGTCTGGTACTGATGTCAGGCTCACTGGTCTGCAGTTTCTTGGATCACTCCTGGTCCCCCCCTCAATTAACTTTTAAACCATATGTGCAAAATTCATAGAATAAAGCTTGATAGCTGGGTTTCTATGCAGTAGTCTAGGTGATGGTTTTGAGTCATTTGGGCTACTGTAATGTGGTTTACTTGGGAATGCCGAATAAATTGTTGCATAGATTACAAGGTATTCAAAATTTAGTAGCAAAAATGATCATTTATAATGGGTAAAAAGCAAGAGTGACACATTTGTTATATAATCTACATTGGCTTCTGATAGATGGCGGGTGCAGTTTAAGGTATTTAGAATTTAAAAGCTATTCAAGAAATAGCAGATTGAGGAGTCTGAGGGCTATAATGCTCCATGGTATTCCCGGTGTGTTTGCTAAAATTCTTAATGGCCTCTAAGAAGAGGAATGCAAAGCACCATGTACCCCCTGCAAAAAAGATTCTTATCACCATTTCTGGCCCCACATCTAGGGGAATGTCAAGGGAACACATAGTAGACCAAGCGAATCAAGATCCAAAAGCGTCCTCATTCTTGCTCCATCAAATGAGACCATTGACTTCTGGATTGCCAGCTGCAGTTGACTGTGGGAAGGGTTGGTAAGTCTTGCCCCACTCTCTGCTTGACTCAAGCATTTTGCTCAGTCTGGATTCAGGCACCACTCTGAAGTGGTCCACCGTGGAACAGCACGGACCTGACCTCAGTCAGGCACTGCCCCAAGGCGATTTGTCTGTTGGCTCTGAGAGGGCAGTAGGAAGGGCAGAGGCCATGAATGTATGCAGTATCATGGAGGATGGATTGGCTGACGAGGCCACGATGTTCAGAGTGCATGTTGATGGACAACCACAGCAGCCCTGCAAGCTGTCTGGGCCCGATTTCCCTTCCGGCTCTCCCCATACATCATGAGCAGCAGGATGCGGAGAACCAGCGGGGGGCGGGGGGGGGGGGTGAGATCAGAGCAGAGTGGGGGCGGGCCAGCCTGGCAGGACATAGAAGGCCGATTTATGTCACGGTCCTGTATGTCCTGCTGGGTCAAAGGGGACATGTTGCTTATTCCACCTCAAAGGTGGAATAAGCAGCATCGACCTTGCGATCGGGCCCGGGGATCCTCCTCTGGGGCTGGGTGCATGGGGGGGGGGGGGGTCCCAGTTACCCAATCCAGGCCCCAGCAGGCCAGCTGTGTTTTGGGTGGCAGGGAAGAGGGGGGCTTAAGCCATGGGAGTCAGGGGTGCCTGCGGGGAGGACGTCCCTGCAGCTGTAGGGGCACCCCAGGCCGTCCATGGGCCCGATTCTGTGATTGTAGGAACATTTTGTTCCTACTGTCCAGAATCAGGTCCTAATGGGCCCATCTTGCTCTGGGCCATCCATACTGCCCAGAAGTGCCCCTTCGTAATCGGGCTCCATGTCACATAATTAATTGATATCGCTCCAAAACACTTAGAAATGATTTTATAACCTTATCCAGACTGATAAGCATGAACTGCTTCATAGGTCCATATTTTGATCATGACATGATGTGTTCCACCAACTTATGGTGAAAATTAAACTCAAAACCTTTTGAATCTTTGTACTCTGCAGGGCGGCATGTTACGCAATTATTGCTCCAGATTCTAATTATCAACGTCAATTAAAAGTCAATTACTACATCACACATTGATTATTTTCATGTATATTCTTTTCATTGCACAAGGATTTTCTCTTTGAATCCTGTAAAACGAGTCCAAATTAGTGGGCCATGTGCCTCTGCCAGGAGGTAGAAGCAGACCTCAGCAACCCCAAGCGACATCACCCCTTTTAATACCTCTGGTGCCAACTCCAGATTTAGATCCTTCTACCTTGTTGATCCTTATGCCGGGAACAAACAACCCAAGTCTGTGTGTCAGGTGTCATCTCTGTCTTTTTTCAAACCCAGGCTAAAGCTCACCTCTTCGAGGTCGCTTTTTGATCTTGATCCACTTGTGCTTCCTATGTGTCTCCTATGTCTTTCTTTGCCATTCCCCTAGATGTGCCCTTGTCCTCAGCTGTTATGTTGCTGTCTTGACTAGATTGTAAGTTTGACGAGCAGGGACCCTCTTTTACATGTGTCTGTACAGCGCTGTGGATGCCTTGTAGTGCTATACAAATGATAAGAAGTAGTAGAGTTTTGCTGACCGCTTGGGAAATGTCAAACTATGCAAGTGATTAATATAATCATCATTAGTAAGAAGTATTTGGCTCTGTTACCACAAAATGACTCGGCGTCAGGGACCACTAATAACAACACAGTCAGGGAGCATGAATCGGCATTAAACAAGGATTCTGACAATGCAGTTAAGAGGCAGCCGAGCTCTCGAACCTGTAGAAGAAAATGTTTTCCATGGGGTCCTGGACTTGTCTAGCAGGATTTAAGGAAAGAACATTATCAAGAATGTAATTTGTCTCCTTCCTTATCCTGCTAGACCAGTCCAGGTGAGTGGAACATACTGTACTCAAGCAGTCAGGACCTATGGTGGGAGAAGATGATGCTTGGACAGAAGTGCCCTGCCAATAGTAGCACATCTGCCCCCGCTTCCACATATAACACATGGTGCTACACAAAGTTGTACAGAGATGACTAGGTAGCTGCCTTACTAATATCCTCTGGAGTAACCCAAACATACCCTGCCCCCAATGAAACTTACGGATCACTCCACTGGGACAAAACTCCCTCTGGCATATGCTTTCCATGCTAAGGTAGGCTAAACCAATAGCCACCTTAATCCCGTGGTAAATGAAAAACATGGTCATGGCCTGTCCTATCCTCTGAATTCATTCATTCTTTTTTTCTGGACACAGAAGACAAAGACAGTTCAGCCACAGAAAGGAGTTTTCAATCTCCAGACATTCCACCTAAATCTTCCTCATATTTCAAATGCCATGAGGGATCAGCTCAAATGTCTTCCATCATGAAGGAGGGCAGGAGAACAAACTGGTCATTATCCTTGGAGAAAGGGAGAAAAACGGTTCATAAGGAGATACTGTAGAAGTCATGAAGATAACCAGAAAAGGTTCCCTACAGGATAAGGTCTGCAATTCTGCTAACTATCTGGAGGATTTGACAACCCCCACGAAAACAATCTGGAGTCCAGTCCTTGCAAGAAGAACCACAAATGGGCTCAAAAGGGAGGCCTTTTCAATGGCAACAGTGAGATTCTATTGGGGGACCACTGGCTGAACCAAATGAAACCGTTTTACTTCCTTGTAGAAGCAAGAGTCATCCAGGAGTGGAGCTAAAGGTATTCCCAATAGCATGATAAGGTACTACCTGAGCCTGGAAAGAGGTCAGGGCCAATGCTTGGTCCATGCCAAACTATAAGAAGGCAAGGTGGACCCTAAACTCCACCCTTCTGACCTCCAGGGCCCGAAAGGAATCATCCCACGATAAAAGTGGCCAACTAGTCCAACCAACTCCAACAGCAAGCTCCCTAGCACTTGGACTGGCACTTGTGGAGACCAATCATCCATTTTGGCACATGTATCATGGCATTTAGATGCGTAATTGGAGATTCTGTCCCATACACATGGAAGTATTAGATTTTGTAAAAGTGCAGTCCAAGGGTAGTCATTTACACTCCAAAACAGATTTTCTCTATTTACGGTGGGTTTGAACACCATAGTAGTAAACACAGTCTCTCATCCCCCTCTCCCCAGTCCACTTCTCCATACTTCAGATCCAACTGTGCAGTCAACTAACAGTTGTGTATGGCTGGGAGCAGGCACACATGCCAAAGAAATATAGGAAATGCACATAACCGCACTCAAAATACACCCTATTGAAATCTGTGCAAATAGTGATTTTTCTAAAATTGTTTACACACATTTACATGGCTTCATCACTTTTTGCATATGTAAACAGTGCCTAACACTTCCACAATCACCTCAACTTGCTAATGTGCAATGGGTTGGATTTTGAGTTGCTTTGGCCACTAGCTTAGGTTAATCGTCAGTGTCACCATTTCACAATCCATGTATTCAGTGCTGCTATCCAGATAGGCTGCTGGCAAATTTGTTTCCGTTTTTCTTTCTCAAGGAAGAACGTAAAACTTTTTCCCCATTCCAACCTGAATTAATAACACATAGTTGACCATAAGAAAGCAACTGAACCTAAAATCTACTCCAGTAACTTTACATGTTTGTCTTATCATTGTTAGGTGGATGTTGAATTTTTTTAAAAATTTATAATTAAATTAATTTTACCAGTAAGATGGTAATTTTATAACAGGTCACCTAGGTTTATAGGAGAATAAGATGCTGTTTTAGTCCAATTTTATAAAGACACATGGGTGCCTACTAGCAGAAATACAGCAGGAATCATGGTTACATAGAGGTTGCGGGCATTTAAGCCTGCAAGGAAGGACCTAGAGTACACGAGTAGGCATTAATTACGTCCTAAAAGACACATTTTTGAAAGGTTATTTAAGTGCAATCTGGGATGTCCAAGTCAAAACGCCCAAAATTTCATGGGAGGGGCAGCAAAGAAGGTTTGAGCATGTAAGTGTTTTCCAAAATTGGCCTGTTTACACCCTAAAAGATAAATGTCTCCATCGGCTAGAAAGATACAGGGTCAAGCAGAATTCTACCCCAGACATGTACAAGTTTCTAAAATCAGATGTTTGATATGGATAGCTGTGGCTCCAGCAACATAGATGTTTCTGTGATGGTATTCCAGAGCTGGCATGAATACCACTACTACTTAACATTTGTATAGTAGCACTGTAGAAAGAGACAGTCCCCGTCCACAGGAGCTCACACTCTGCAGGACAGATGCATACAAATAACAAGAGACTAAGGTAGAACAAGGGGGAGATATACGAATAGTGCCACAAAAGATCCCTCTAACCACCCAGCTGGAATGCAGCAAGAATGTTTCACTTAACTTTATGACAGTGATATTCAGCAGCTAACCAGACTGCAAAAATTGCATAAAGTCAGGATAGCCACTATCTAGATAGGCCATGTGGTCTTTTTCTGTCTTCATATTTCTATGTTTCTATCTGGTTAGCAGCTGATTGTCGCTGCTATACACAAAGCCATATCCAGTATAAAGGGACCATTTATTGACATCATTGGAATTAATCGAATACAATATTGTGCAGCTAAAATTATTACTGCAAGAATACTACCAACTAGAGTGCAAGGCCAGAAGTAAAAGAGAACAATAACAGTTCCTCCTTGGAAAAAGCACATTGAAGGAAAAATGCAATCATTGTGTACCCCTGATGGATGGGTATCTAAAAGGATTAAAATCATCAAAGAAGACCCAAAACATCAAGCGGAAGCATGCTGCATTAACAGAAGATGACCTGAAATTTATATGTTTCAACAATAAATTGAAAACAGCGGCAGAAGCGTAAAAACTTTGAAGATATGAAGAAAACAGGAAAGAAAGATATCAGAATAAACTATTTAGACAGAACCCAAAACAATTCTACAAGGAACTGGGGAAGAGCATTAATATGGTAAAAGCACCTCCAACTCAAGTCGAAACCAAAGCCTTCTGGAGAAAGCTATATGTGGACCCTATATAGCACAATTTTATTTATTTATTTTATTTATTTAACAGTTTCTTCTATACCGCCCCTTCCAGAGATCAGGGGCTGTTTACATTGAACAAAAGATTAGCATACTTCCGTATGTCTTACATGGAACAAGTTTTAACTATGTACACATTTTGTTACATGGAACGTACTCACAATCACAAAGCAGAATGGTTACCCAGCAGACCGAAGCATTTAGAAAAAAACATCATCAGGCCTATGGAATGGCCAGTAGTAACAAAGGAAGAGCTGGAAAGCAGGTTAAAATGAGCCCCAAATTGGAAGAGCCCTGACCCAGATAGAGCAACCAACTTTTGGCTCACACAGTTAACATCACTCCACCAAGACCCGGTGAACTGCAAAAATCAATTGTTCAAGCAACCGGACTTGAAACTGCAATGGCTTTCTACAGGAAGAACTTTTCTCCTTCCGAAGAGAGACCCAACTAACTTCCCTAAAAATTATAGACCAATAACCTGTTTACCTATAATCTATAAGCTGTTTACTGTGATAGATGCAGACAGAATATACGATCAACATCATGGTGATACAGCAAAAGGGCAATAAGAGAGGAGTAAATGGAACCAAAGACCAGTTAATGCTGAATAAGGGCATTATGGTCAGTGCTAAGAAAGGAAGAAATCTCAGAATAGCATGGATTATAAGAAAGCTTTTCACAGCACCCCACACTCTTGGATAATACGTTGCCTTGAAATGTATAAAATAAACTCTGGTTTGATAGAGTACATTAACTTCACTATGACAATGTGGCAATCCACATTCTTTTTTAGATATGAAGATGGTCAGTACATCATTCCTAACATTAAGATCCAGCGAGGAATATTTCAGGGAGATTCCCTGTTGCCACTTCTGTTTTGTTTGGCGCTTAATCCAATGAGTGCTCTCATCGACTCTTTGGGATATGGATTTAACCTGAATTCCAAAGATGGTACCAACTCAGAATCAACTTCCCATCTGCTATTTACAGATGATCTGAAGGTCTACAGTTCCAGTGACCAACAATTAGCAGAGCAACTTCGACTGGTGAAAAGCTTTTCTGATGACATTAGGATGACTTTTGGCTTGACAAGTGTGCTAAGGCAACCCTTTTCAGAGGAAAATTAAGCAAAACTGAAAACATCTCCCTTGCTGGGGGCTGTGACACCAAGGACCTTGAATAGGAAGGGGTATATAAGTATCTCCAAATAGAGGAAGGAATGACACTCAGGCAGAAACTATTGAGAGAGAAGAACAGTAAAGAAGATTAAAGAAGATTAAAACTGTCATTGAAAAGTGCTTTAACATCACGAAATAAGATTCAAGCCATCAATCAGCTGGCAATTCCTGTACTCTCATACAGTTTTAGGATTGTGGATTGGCCTTATAAAGGTCTTGAAAAACTGGATGTACGAATAAGAAAACTCCTCCATGCTCATGAAGTAATTTACAAGAATCAGTGTATGCCAAGATTGTACATTCCTAGAGCTAAAGGAGGGCTAGGACTTATAGAGATTGACTACACCTACAGAGCTCCTATCGTAGGCCTCCAAGTCTATCCGACAGCATCATCAGATCCAAATACGCAAAAAGTGCTGCAATATGAAAGTAGACGTCCAGAATCTGTCTCCATCATCAAACTTGGACAAGCGTCCTGATGATTTGAAGGAATGAATGAGAATATACAGACATGTATGGGAAATGAAGTAACAGAATTTACAAAACAAGAGAAAAAAACTCTTCAAAGAATTAGATCAGCAGGCAAGGAAAAACAAGTGGTAAATGCACAAATACAGTGGAAAATAGAGTGTTACTTCAGGAACCTTTTGTCGATCAAGAACGGACACATGAATGGTTGAGGAGAGGTGAACTGAAACCGAAGGATGAAAGATTGATAGTTGCAGCCCAGAACAGCAGATTATGGATGAGATGGTTTACGGTGAGTATTGAAAAAAATGGCACAACAGACATATGCTGATTCTGTAAGAAAGAGCTGGAAACAGTGACTCACGTAATAGCAGGCTGTGAAATTCTGATGGTGGAAAGTTTCTATAAAGAAAGACACCACAAAGTAACACGTCTCCTCTACTGGAAACTCTGTAAGCACTACAACTTCCCCATCCCTGAAAAGCACTGGAATCATGACCCTAAGAGAATATCAGAGAATGAAGACGTTATGAACATCTGGGAAATTCCCATTCCGACAGATAAGAAACTGGATGCCAGGAAACCTGACATAGTGGTAAAGGAGAATAATACCAGAATGACATTGTTTATAGAAGTGTTGGTACCGAGTGATTATTCTGTGAATTACATGGAGAGGCAGAAGATCCTGAAGCACCAAGAAATGCAGTCAGAGACCAAGAAAATGTGGCAGAAAGATACAGAAATATTTCCCATTGTACTGGGAGCCACAGGTTTGATAAAGAAGAACTTCCAAGCAGATCTTGACAAACCATCCATTCATGTTACATCTTACAAACTCCAGCAGGAGGATCTCGTTGACACGATGCAAGTACTACGCTGAGCATTAGCAGTAAATTTGAGAGACTAAGATCATACTCCACATACCCTTGCTTAGAAGTGAGGTTCACGACTGCCATAGTATGTGCAAAACTAACCCATTTGGAGAAACTACCCCTAATCAAAACATTGTATAAAGGTGGTCTATTGGAATATTCAGTGGTTACAGCACACAGTCAGCACTTTTGGCGACGCTCAACGAGGTATTTATATGGATTGGGAGAAAGGACATGATGTGTTGTTAAGATATGAGTTTTGCATTTGACATGATGGATTATAATCTTCTTCTCCAAAGACTGCAGGAGATAGGGGTGACATCAGTAGCTTATCAATGGATTTTGTGCTATTTTACCTCTAGAACCTTTAAGGTTGTTATTTATAACACTCATTCTAGGAACTCATTTTCTACTGAAGTTCCCCAGGGATCTATTTTTGACCCTCTTCTTCTTAACCTTTTTTTTTACACTGTTGACTGTTTTAATACAGGATTATGGTTTTACTGTAGCCCTTTTCTATTTGCTGATGGCATTCAGATTTTGATTACCCATCCCACCTGGGCTATGTAATTTGAGGATACTTTTACGAAAGCTTTCCAGGCATTTACTGATTGGTTATCCAAGTATAAATAGATTGCAAATGTTTATGTTTATGCAATTTCTTGATATACCCCTCAGGCTGAAGGCATCAAAGTGGTTTACACACACTACAAGCAGGTACTGGATACATTCCCTCATGCCTGAAGGGCTCACAATCGACATGCATACCTGAGACAACAGAGGGACAAGTGGCTTGTCCAAGGCCACAAGGAGTGCCTATTGGACTAGAAACCCCAGGATGTAGTGAAAGTTATTAGTGTAGCTGGGTTTAAAAAAGATTTGGAAAAGTTCCTTGAGGAAAGGTCCATAAACCATTATTAAAGAGGACCCGGGAAATCTACTGCTTGCCCCAGTACAAGCATTACGGAATCTGTGTGTCTTTTGGAAACCTGCCAGGTACTTGTGAGCTGAATTGGCCACTGTTGGAAACAGGATACTGAGCATGATGGATCTTGGTCTGACCCAGTATGGCACTTCTTATGTTTTTATGTTCTTAAATAAGTCCTGCATCACACCGAAAACATACACCTACACTAGAGCTACATACACGCAGCGGCCATGACATCTTCATGGTTGCGGTTCCACTTTTATGTACATGGGGATAATTTTGTAAACATGTATGCAAAGAATCTGTCCTCCAAAAGTCACCATTTGCCCACAACCTTCTTCTCGATACCACAACCTTCTCCTCAATACCACAACCTTCTCCTCGATACCCTGTCCTTGCTTGGCTTTAGGGGCTCTGTACTATCCTGGTTCTCCTCCTATCTCTCCCATCGCTCCTTCATTGTGTGTTCTGGTGGCTCCTCCTCCTCTACTACCCCGCTCCCAGTTGGTGTACCCTAAGGATCTGTTTTGGATCCACTCCTTTTCTCTCTCTATTACCAGTACCTTGGTGTGCTTATCTCTTCCCATGGCTTTCAGTACCATCTGTATGCCAATGACTCCCAGATCTACCTCTCTACGCCTGAACTCTCTCCAGCAGTCCAGACCTGGCTCTCTGCCTGCCTTTCTGACATTGCTGCCTAGATGTCTCACCATTGCTTGAAATGAACATGGCCAAGACTGAACTTCTTATCTTTCCCCCTAAATCCTCCCCTCCTCCTTTCTCAGTCTCTGTGGATAGCTATGTACGCCTTCCTGTTTCCTCGGCCCACAATCTGGGGGTTGTTTTTGACTCCTCTCTCTCTTTCTCCACACATATCCATCTCGTAGCTAAGACCTGCCGTTTCTTTCTCTATAACATTAGCAAAATTTGCCCTTTCCTTTCTGAACACACTACTAAAACACTTATCCACTCCTTAATCACCTCCCATCTTGACTACTGTAACCTACTCCTTGCTGGTCTCCCTTTGAATCATCTCTCTCCTCCTTCAATCTGTTCAGCACTCCACTGCACGGTTAATCTTCCGCCAGCCTCATCATGCCCATATTACCCCTCTTCTCAAGTCACTTCACTGGCTCCCTATCCGTTTCCGCATCCAGTTCAAACTTCTCCTGCTGACCTATAAATGCATTCACTCTGCGGCTCCTCAGTACCTTTTTTCTCTCATCTCTCCTTAAATCCTCCCTCGGGAGCTACGCTCTTCTAGCCAACTGCTTCTATCTGTACCCTTCTCTTCTACTGCTAACTCCAGACTTTGCTCCTTTCACCTTGCTGCACCTTACGCCTGGAACAAACTACCTGTGTCTATACGCCAGGCACCTTCTCTAACCCTCTTCAAATCCAGGTTGAAAGCTCACCTCTTCGCTGTTGCTTTTGGATCCTGACTCACCTCATTTCCTTTTTCTTTCCCCTTGTTTTACCCCTGCTTACACCTTCAGTGTCTTGTCTTAACTAGATTGTAAGCTCTGATGAGCAGGGATTGTCTCTCTTACATGTCTGTGCAGCGCTGCGTATGACTGGGAGTGTTATACAAATGTTCAGTAGTAGTAGTAGTAGTAAGGTGGAAGCCTAGGCTGCGCTATCCCCCACAGGCCCACCATGCACCCCCTCCCCCCCGTTGTATGTGGGGTAACAGCGACCCAGTCCTTGTTCTATTTCATTACATGCAGGGAAATGTACTTCTGATGATCTATGGAAAATCAGTTAGACAATCAGTACTACAACTCCCTGCATGCAATGGGGCAAAACAAGGAGTGGATCAGTCTATCAGTCGACATGGGTTGTATTGACAGTTCTGGCTTAGATGTCTATAATGCTTTTTTCTATTGACAAATTTGCAACCTAATGTATCCCTCTTGAAGATATGAAGAAGCACATTCATAACAGTATAATTTTATCAACCCAGCTACTTTTCTGGGTGTAACTAACATTTCTTGACTCTTTGCCATAATTGGATTAGCTGAATATCAATCACTGTCTGTTCTAAAATCAAAAGATCAGAAAGACATTTGTTGTAATTTGTTTTTACTCTCTTGTAATGTAATCATGATTAAAAAGGAAGATGAAAAGGTGGACTGATACCTGAGTGGTGTGTTTTGAATAAAGCTCTTGCTGCCTGAACGCAAGCTGGCTGGGAAAAGTAACATGACCTTCTGGATATTAGCTGATGGGATCCGTCTTAAGACTAGCTGAATTAAATGACAACACAGCAAAGGCCAGTGAGTATTATGCTATTATTAAGTAACTCATATACTTTTACCAAATTAATGCAAATAGGACATTTCAGGAGGAGACATTTTGAGGTTTAATTAGATGCTAAGGGATACATTTCCCTAGATTTTTTTTAGGTATCTTGTGGATGATACCAAAATTTGCACGAGAGCAGACACCCAGAAACAAGTAGAAAGGAGTAGACAACATGAGGAGGGATCTAGCTAAGCTTGAAGAATGGTCTAGAATTTGGTAGCTGAGATTTAATGTTAAAAACTGCAGGGCCATGCATTTTCGCTACAAAAATCCAAGCGAGCACTAAAATATAGGAGGAGACGTACTTCTGTCCACAAAAGAAGAGTGGGAATTAGGCGTGATTGTGTCTGACAATCTCAAAGTAGCTAAACAGGTAGAAAAGGCAACAGCAAACGCTAGAAGGATGCTTGGGTGCATAGGGAGAGGAATGGCCAGCAGAAAGAAGAAGGTGATAATGCCTCTGTATAAGTCTTTGGTGTGACCTCATGTGTGCAATTCTGGAGATCACAACTTCAAAAAGATATAAACAGGTTGGAGTCGGTGCAGAGGGTGGCTACTAAAATGGTTAATGGTCTTCATTATAAAGTATATGAGGACAGACTTAAAGATCTTAATATGTGCGCTGCTCTCACATTTTCCTTTGTCAGATTTGAGCAGTCAGTCCGGTACTCTCTCCTACATCTCTCATGACTCTTCTTCTCTCTCTTGTAATTTCGCGCCTGGACTACTGCAATGTTGTTTTTGCCGGTATCCCCCACCATCAGCTTCGCCATTTATAGTTAATTCAGAATGCTGCGGCTCGCCTCCTCACTCATACCCCCCCCCCCCATTTCAGTTACATCATGCCCTCCTTGATCCACCTACACTGGCTTCCCCTCCCCTACTGCGTTACCTTCAAACTCCTAATCCTGACCCACAGGGCACTGCATCAGCACACTCCTCAGTATCTTGCAGATTCACTACACTTTCATACTATACCTCGTGGCCTCCGGTCTCTACACACCAACCGCCTTGACCTCTCTCCCCCAGCCCTTGCCCACCTGGAAGAGATTTGTCATTCCACCTTCTTTTTTCAAGCCCCGTCATGCCGGAATTCCCTCCCCCCCCACTTACTCCATCAAGAACAATCAATTCCCAAATTCAAGTCCCTCCTAAAAATCCACCTCTTCAATACTGCCTATGACCTTCCTTTTCCTGACTCCCCTGTTTCCTCCTCTCCCTCCACTTAGGCTCTTCTCTTCTTTAGTCTGGTATGACTGTGCACTTCCCTGTCTGCCATTGTAGTTCTTTTCTGACTCTGGCTTTTTTGTATTACTGTTATTGAAAACTGCCCAGATGACCTCCGATGGGTGGTCTATCAAAAGTTTGAATAAAGATAAAGATATGTATACGTCAAAGCAGTTTTTCCCAACCCAGTCCTCGGGTGTCCTCAGGCCAGTCAGTTTTCCGGGTATCCACAATGAATATGCATGGAATAGATCTGCATACAATGGAAGCAATGCATGCAGATCTATCTCTTGCATATTCATTGCTGATATCCTGAAAACCTGACTGGCCTGTGGGTACCCGAGGAGTGGTTTGGGAACCACTGTATTAGAGGAAAGGAAGGATAGAGGAGATATGATAGAGATGTTTAAATACCTCAGTGGTATAAATGCACAAGAGAAGACCCTCTTTAGAGTGAAAGCAAGCTCTGCTATGAGGGAGCATAGGATGATGGTGAAAGAGGTTAGACTCAGGAGTAATATGCAGAAATATTTATTTCTGAAAAAAGTGGTAGATGCGTGGAATAGTCTCCCAGTGAAGGTAGTAGAGACGAGGATAGTATCTGAATTCAAGAAAGCATGGGACAAACACAGATCTCTAAAGGAAAATAGGGGAACTATTGTAGTTGATGTGGAAGGGCAGAGTAGATAGTAACATAGTAAATGACGGCAGATAAAGACCAGTATGGTCCATCTAGTCTGCCCAGTAAGATGGCAAGAGTAGGTGCACCTGCCGCTCCGTGCAGGCCACCCTCCCCATGTCTTTGTTTTAGGGGTGAACCCACCGCTCCGTGTAGGACACCCCTGTATGTTGAGAAATTAGTTAGTTATTTTTATTTTATACTGTTGCTGTAAAGGGATCCACTGTGTCTGTCCCATGCCATTTTGAATTCTGTCACTGTATTTGCACCCACCACTTCCATCGGGAGGACACTCCAAGCATCCACCACCCTTTCAGTGAAAAAGTATTTCCTGACTTTGCCTTTCAATTTACCTCCCTTGCAGCTTCATGTTATGCCCTCTAGTTTTACAGTTTCCCCGTCTTTGGAAGAGGTTTGTTTGTTCATTATTTCTCTTTAAGTATTTAAAGGTCTGAATCATATCTCCTTTGTCCCTCCTCTCCTCCAGAGTGTACATATTTAGGTCTTCAAGTCTCTTCTCATAAGGCTTCCGACGCATGCTCCAAATCATTTTGGTCGCCTTCCTCTGAACAGTTTCCAGTCCTTTTATATTCTTTGTAAGATATGGTCTCTAAAACTGAACACAGTATTCCAAGGGAGGCCTCATCAGTAACTTATACAGTGGCATTAGTACCTCTTCCTTTCTGCTGGTAATTCCCCTTTGTATGCAACCCGACATCCTCCTGGCTTTGCCACAGCCTTGTCACACTGTTATACCACCTTGAGATCCGCAGAAATAAGATAGGTCATCTAGTCATTTTCTGTCATCATGTTTGTATAAAAATCAGAACACCACGATCTATACTCATAGTGGAAGAAAATCATTCCCATGGCCTGAATATGCAATTAGAGGAATGATTGATGGTCCCTTAACACTCCATGAGATAGATCACTGGCTAAATGACATGCGATCGCAACGCCAAAAATAACACAGGTACACTACCAAAAAACTGCCTCCAGTTTTGCAACTGATTCCTATAGATTTTGGGGTGCTGAATCCAGGAAAAATAGCCAAAATGTTCCATCACGTCATGTTTTCTTGCAAAATTAGATTTCTTACCCATATAAGGAATGTTCACATAATTTCTTTTTAGCCGACTGCAGTTTATTTTCTTGGCCCAAAATAGAGGTTGTAATGGTTAACTAACTAGAAACACTCCCTCATGATATTTTAGAGTGTTTTGTATTCATTTTATACATTAACAGGACAATTGGGAGGCGGGGGGCTAAATCCAGTACTCGCGCTGGCGCATGTTCTTTCCTGTTCGCCTCGCCTCGTTCGCTCGCTCAAACACGGTGGTTGCGACATGAACGTTCCTGTCAAATTTCAGTTTCTTGCAAGTTCATTATTACCTTTTGTTTGCTCAGTCGTAATCCAGCTTTATTCCGAAGTGGTTCACTACAGTTGTAGTTTGCAGTGCTGTGTATTTGTGATGGCTCACAGAGCCAGAGGTTGCGTCAACTCTCCAGACAGTTTTTGTTTTATTTGTGGGGAATATACCGTGAAAAAGCGGCAGAGGAACATTTCTGCATTTATTAAAAAAGTATATTTCGCCTATTTCGGTTTGAAGTTAGGCGATCAAGACAAACCGTGGGCTCCTCACAAAGTGTGCAAGACATGTGAGGAAGATCTACGCTTATGGATGAAAGGTAAAAAACAAGCATTTCGTTTCGGAATACCTATGATGTGGCGTGAACAAAGAGACCACAGCAGTGACTGCTATTTTTGCTCTTGCATTGTGAAGGGATACAACTTAAAAAATAAGAACGTAATAAGTTACCCCAACCTTCCCTCAGCAATTAGGCCTATGCCTCATAGCAACGAAGTACCTGTGCCTGAACCACCAAAATCTTTGGATCATATTTGTGTGGACGGTTCTGATCATGATGAGACTCATCAGATGGCTTTTCCCGATGAGTCCAGTACTTCCGAGTTTGAAACTGAACCAGATCCGAAACCTGAACTTTTCTCTCAAGCTGAATTGAATGATTTAGTCCGGGATTTAGGACTCCCAAAAGATGCTGCCCAACTGCTAGGTTCTCGGCTTAAACAGAAAAATCTATTGTCACCAGGAACAACTTTTTATTGGTACCGCAACCGCGAGACACAATTTTTGAAGTATTTCAGCAAAGAGGAAGATTTGGTATTTTGCAACGATATATACGGAGTGATGGAAAAGTTTAAACTCAAGTATGATCCTGCTGAATGGCGGCTGTTCATTGATTCGTCAAAAGACAGCATAAAAGGTGTTCTTCTTCATAATGGCAACACATTCGCTTCAGTTCCTATTGCTCACTCTGTTATTCTCCAAGAAAAATACGAGAATTTGGCCCTGATTCTTCAGAAGATTCGTTATGATGAGCATAAGTGGATGATTTGTGGAGACTTTAAAATTCTATCCATGCTATTAGGGCAGCAATCCGGTTTCACCAAATATCCCTGCTTCCTTTGCTTGTGGGATAGCCGGGCCCGCAACCTACACTGGGGGAAAAGACTGGCCAATTCGGGAGTATTTGAGACCCGGTGAGAAAAATGTTCTTCATGAGAGCTTGGTACCTCGTGATAAAATTCTATTACCACCTCTCCACATTAGGTTGGGTCTCATTAAGCAATTCATCAAGTCCCTTCCAAAAGATGGTGAGTGCTTTCGGTACCTTTGCTCAAAGTTCCCCCGACTTTCTGAAGCAAAGCTAAAGGAAGGAGTGTTTGTTGGCCCTGATATAAGGAAACTCATTTCAGATGGAGCATTCGCTGAAACGATGTCTGAGAAGGAAAAAGAAGCCTGGGATTCCTTCAAGGATGTTGTTCTCAAATTCTTGGGGAACAGGCGGGATGAGAACTATAAGGATATTGTTGCCAGGATGCTCAATGCCTTCAAAGAACAAGGCTGTAACATGAGCCTGAAAGTCCATTTCTTGCACTCCCATGTGAACTACTTTCCCGAAAACTTGGGGGCGTATAGTGAAGAACAAGGTGAAAGGTTTCACCAGGACATCAAGGACGCAGAGAGAAGGTACCAAGGAAGATGGAACACCACTATGATGGCTGATTTCTGCTGGTTGCTGCTGCGGGAAACCCCAGATGAAAAATACACCAAGCAGCGCACCAAGAGAAGCATTCGGGGGAAGAAGAAACGGGCCCACCAGGAGATTGATTGACCCAAGAATGACTTTAAAATCTAAACTGTGTTGACAAATATCGTGTTTTTACTAAACTTTGTAATAAAAATTTGCTAGTTATTACCACAGTGTCGGATCTCATTTATTAGAATTTTATTTTCACACCATCGGGTGTTTGTCTTCATGTATTGCAATGGTGCGGTTTGCGTTTTCTATTCTTACATACATACCTGTACAACATTTTTTGCACATTTCTTTGCTTTGCTTTGTGTCTAACCTCGCTCTTATATGCTCAATGTTTGTGCACATGTATGTGGCTGTTTTAAATGCAGACAATTTTGCTACCATCACAGTGTGTTTTGTTGACATTACTCTATTCTTATGTGCTGCCTTGTTACAATTTTCTTTATTCTTATTTGAATAACTACTAAACAATTAGTATAAAGAATTCATCCAAGAAACTTTTATCTCGATCGCACTCAATCTGAAACGTTCACCTCAAACTGCTAACCCAATGTAGCAAAAAATCTGTACGTGATGGAGCAAATTGGTTACCAGATTTGGATTCAGCGCACCAAAAAACGTAAAAATCAATCGAAACATTAGAGGCAGTTTAAAAAAAAATTTTTTTTAGTGTGCCTGTGTAATTCATCTCTCTCTATATATCTAACTGAATTCAAAAAAGATGTTGTCCATTCTTTTCCATTTCTACTATCCAACTCCCATCTTTGTATTTGTTCACGTTTCTGTAAATGTATATTTGTGCTAGTCTACACTCAGTAGTTCAGTAGAGAATGAAAGTTTGAAAAAGTTGATATATAAAAATTATTCAAGGAAATCTATTGTGTTGGGCATCTTGACTTTCACTGTGGCGAGGAGCATATTCACCGCATGGGTCTTCATTACAAGCCATATTATTTGCTGATACATTTGACATGAGCTCCAGTGATAGTGAAAAGAAAATCAAACCAGCCCCAACTGTAATGACATGCCCCCCAGTCTAAGCACTCCACCTGATCACCGACCCCTCCCAATCCAATGTCCTGCCTAATCACAAGTGCCTCAAATCAATCCAAGCCCTCCAGATCTTCACCCTGACAACACCATCCCCTTCCAGGTCGACCTATCCCCAAACTGCCCACAACACTCAACCAGACTTATTCCCTAGCAGTCTAATGGATGG
Organism: Ichthyophis bannanicus; assembly: GCA_033557465.1. Classification (NCBI taxonomy): domain Eukaryota; kingdom Metazoa; phylum Chordata; class Amphibia; order Gymnophiona; family Ichthyophiidae; genus Ichthyophis; species Ichthyophis bannanicus. The sequence goes on along the minus strand of CM066038.1, from coordinate 10,584,771 downwards.
GGGAAAAATGACTCCTCTGCTCACTTCCCATTGCCACCCAGGAACAAATAGCAGTTATGATCCCTAATGGTAGTGTCGCAGTACTACCACTAGAGGCCCAATATTCACTGCTATTAATGCAGTTAGTAGACTTGCTAATCTTGCTGATGAGGATGTCCAGTGGCAGCGATGCAGTCAGTACCACTGAACACCACGATGCTAAGCAGCTAGCATCGGGGCATTGCGGGGGTGGAAGAGAGGCAGCACCTGGTGATAACTGGGCAACAGCGCTATTAAGCTGCTTCATGGTTATCCTTAAGCGACAAAAGTTAGGCATCTTAAAGGGTGGCCTAACCTTCACTGCAGAAGCTAACTCGGCAATGATTGAATATCCAAAGCCAGTGGCCCGATATGGCCCGGTCACTGAATATCTGGGTCTTAGGTTCAGTGGCGACAGCTAGCCATCGTCACTGAATATCGGGCCCTTAGTTTTCATGCAGAAAATTATCTTCTAAATGCTCAAGTCCCATGCAAACAGAAAATAGTAGAAAAATGAGATACTGAAAACAATTACAGCACCATGACAAATGGAGATGAACTAAGAGGCTTTGCAAAGGTCAAAGACCTTCATTTCTAGGGTGTTGGCAGTTAACTTGTAAGATAAATATTTTGATATTGGAAATCACAGGGGAGACGGTGAAAGACTAAGAAGAGCATTTTTCTATGTTTTAAAATGAGTAGCACGCAGAAATAAGAGTAGATTTGAAAGCGTGCACTACATCACATTTGGAGGTGCCATTTTTGTGAGTGAGAGCAGAATTAATGTCTAACTTTGCAGAGGGCATCCTGGTAAGAATCAGAACGTCTCAGTCAGGATTTCCGGTGCATTTTAGAAAATGCTTGCTAAATGCCTAGCCCTTTGTTAAAGACATTAAATGCGCATGGAGACTGCAGCGTACACAGCGAGAAGAAATGCAAAAACAAGAGCAGCAGGATTCAGAGGTTTCATGTGTAAGTCCCAAGTGCCAATTTTACAACCTATGCGCGTAAATGTTAGCACGTACATGCTTTAAGTTCTAGGTTTTAGAAAACGAGATGCGCGGAAGAGCCAACTAAGGAACAGAGTATGGTTTTTCATGGTTTTAAAAAAGACTAGAGCGATAAGCAGAATCGCCCACTCAATCACTGATGCAAACCCCCAGGTCCTACAGATTACTTAGCTGACGTGCCTACTTTGGATCAAGGGTAAATGCTGATGTCTATGGCTTTTTTTTTAAAGATATGCATGCACTGCTATTAAAAATGTGGAAATGCATGCATATTATTATGGTCAGCCCAAAACATGCACACTGTATAACACCTCTAAAAGCTATGCAAACTGTAGATCTAAGTGCATAAATAGAGGCTTTCTAAAATCAGTATACATGTATGGAGGCCATCTGCGGATGTAAGTGCTGTATAAGCCTTCCAAAATGGCGTCTTTTACCTTCCTTAGTTGGCCATCTAATGGGAAGGGACAATTTGTTTAATAGTCTATGGCAGGGGTTTTCAACCCAGTCCTCGGGGAACCCCAAGCCAGTCAGGTTTTCAGGATTCCCACAATGAATATGCATAAGATAGATTTGCATACAATGAAGGCAGAACATGCAAATCTTTCTCATGCATATTCATTCTGGGAATCCTGAAAACCTGACTGGCCTAGGGTTCCCCAAGGACTGGTATGAAAACCCCTGGTCTATGGGACTGAAAGCAGAGTTTCCTTTTGCATAGGGCTTAGGAGTGCAGGAGGAGCCTAATGGTTAGAGCACTGGCTTAGGCACCAAGAGACCAGGGTTCAATTCCCATTAGCACTCCTTGTGGCCTTGGGCAAGTCATTGAACCCTCCATTACCTCAGAAGAATCCAAGTTATCCATCTCCCTGTTAAATGTAACAGGGAAGTTACAACATAAACTGCTTTGACTAAAATGATAAAACCATATAAAAAACCTGTTAAATAACTTTGTCTCATTTCTATCTTTTTTTTCCTACATAACAGAAGTGAACATTTTCAGCTGTGTTTTCCCTGACAAGCTTTGAAAATTGCCTTCAGGTACCTAAAAGCACGCACTAACTTCCATAACACACATACTTTGGGAGGGGTCAAGGTGATTCAGAGTGTTTCAATTAATAAGAAATGTGTGTGCAGTGTAGGTATGATGCTACCATACCCAACTTATACTACTCATTTCAAACATATTAGGGTACACATGCACCTTTAAACACAACACAATATTCAAATACAGTGTACACGAGTTTCTTGTTTTATAGAGGCTTGGAAGTGCACTTGGGAGCTCCTGAAACTTTACTCCTTTTTAATAATTTGATCTGGAAAATATCAGGTAAGAGAGTCTAAGAATTATAATGCAACTTTCAAATCATGCCATTTGCTTTGAAAGCTTATCTGTTGCTATTACTTGACTTGAGACATCAGGAATCTGAAGGCGGCAGGGCTATTTTTTTTCATGAGGCTCTGATGGTCCTGCTACTTTCAAGTAATTCCCTTTCAGGCACAAGCCTCACTGAAATTCTTCAGTGTGCATTTTAATATGGATGGCTATCAGACCTTCCTTCAGCCTATTTTGTTTCTTGTGAAGAATTTCTTCTAAGACTTAGTCTTCATGCCTATTAGAGGAAAGGTCGACATTCAGAGCAACTCTCAATTAACTGTTAACCTCTGAATATCTTACAGTGTCACGGATATCAAAACTTTTTCTATAGACCATAAAAGATGGATTTATTCTAAACAGATGCATGCTAGTGCATGATGTTCTGTGTAAGTTCAAACTACGTTCATACTTCGGTCTTCTAAGAGATTAATATAGTTATGACAACTGCATAAATAATTTTTTGAACAATTCCTTAGATGTAAAGATAATAAGATGCAAGACAGATACCAAGAGACGTTTCATTTGTGTTGAAAGATGCCGATCTAGCAATACAGCTCAATCTGCAAAATTTGTATACTTTTCCATCTATGAATCAGATCAAAAATGGTATTTAATTGATGAAAAAAACCATGAAAAACAAAAATTGTTTATATAGAAGAGATCAAATAAGTCCTAAAAATCAATAAATAATCTACATCCTATGAGAGGAGACATCATAAAACTGATCCTAACGTTGTCTGATTTACTATCAAAAAATCATATTGAAATGTTTGTATAGTCAGTTGGTAGACTCATTGCACAAATCCTATCTTCTCCTAATTGTAGATGGATGTCTAAATATGGTAGCCGTTACCATATTTTTAATGCTATGTCCAAGTCACTTGTTGATATCTATCAGTGAGGAAACAAGAAATCCATTTGATAATGTTGTCTCTAAAATGTATCACCCTTGACCCTGCCAAGAGAATCTCATGCTCCACCATATGAAAAGGGGAAGAAGATCAGAGAGTACCAGAAGGGAGGAGCTCTCTTTGGCCAACTCATGTAAGATGCCATTGATCCCAATAGATTTAATATTGGCCTAAAGCTACCACAGTGAATATAAGAGAGTTCTTAAGATAAAACAACAATTTGCCAACATTCAGACAACATTTAATAATTTTACAGTCAAGTTAATGCATCATCATTTAGTGATATTAGTAAGTCAGAGGACAAAGGTCTGAGGCCCTTTTACTATAGTGCGGTAACTTCTTGCACTTCTTGCACTTTAGCAGCAAAAATTACTGCACAATAAGATTGTGCACAAACTGTTGTGAGCATGCTATTACCGCACCAAAAACATCTTTACCACATGATAAATTCATTCGTAATTAGCACGGGTGCACTTAATGTCTCCTCGAGAGTACCCGTGCTAATTGCATAAATGACAGCAAAGAATAATTACCATGTGCTAACTACAATATGCACGCCACGGCCTATCTCTGCCCATAACTCACCCAGTCCCCACCTCCTATCACGCTAAGCAGTTAGCTCAGGACATTTAGTGCACTGGGTGGTTTCTAGCACACTGCATCCATTAGTGTATGCCAAATCCCAAGCTAACTGCTTTTTATTGTTGTTAAGTGCTGTCGAGTCAATGCTGACTCATGGCGACCCTCTGGATAGTTGTCCTAAACTGTGTTCAATCTTCAGGTGGCTAATTGCTGACAGAGTGACATCCACAGCTGCTGTTATTACCCCATTCATTGCATTGCTGGCCTTCCTATTTTATGCTGACCTTCAATCTTGCCAAACATGATGTCTTTCTCGAATGATCTCTCTTTTCGCATGATGTGTCCAAAGTATGAAAGTTGAAGTCTTGTAATCTGAACATGAAAAGAAAGCTTAGATTTGATCTCCTCTAGTATCGACTGACTTTTTTTTTCAGGCAGTCCATGGTATACACAGTATTCTTCATCAGCAACATAATTCGAAGGCACTAATTTTCGTCCTGTCTTTATTCTTCACTGTCCAACTTTCACATCCATAAAATCTTTTTGAAGATACCATGGCTTAGACAAGTCAAATCTTTGTATGGAGAGAGACATCTCTGCTCTTGAGAAACTTGTCTAGGTCCTTCATGGCTGTTCTGCAAGAGCAATGCATTTTCTTGACTGCTTGTTGTTTCTTCATTGATTATTGCTCCACGCAGGTTAGAGTTGTCCACTATTTCTATTTCTTCTTTATGGAATTATTGGTTTTGCCAGTGGTCAGGATCTTTGTCTTTTTCATGTTAAGGTGCAGGCCCATTTTAAGAGTATGTTCCCTGATCTTGAGAAGCAAATGTTTCAGATCATCTTCACTTTCAGTCATTAATGTAGCATCATCAGCATAGCGAAGGTTGTTGATTAGTCTTCTACCAATCTTCACACCTCAATTGTCTTCATAGAGTCCTGCTTCTCTGATTATTTGTTCCGCATATAAATTAAACAGGTAGGGGAAAAATATCCAGCCTTGTTATACACCTTTGCTGATTTTAAACCACATTTTATTCCCTTGTCCCCGAAGGGCTCACATATAGTTGCACTATATGTGAGCCCTTCAGGGACAAGGGAATAAAAGGTACCTGTTAGTATACATGTAAACGGCACTGATTCTAAAGAGTGCGGTATAAAAAAGAAATAAATGCAAATAAATAAATAAATTCTGTTTATCCTTATTCCATTCTAACTGTTGCTTCTTGATCTATGTAAAGTTGCACATGAGAACTATCAGATATTCTGGTATATCCATGCTTCCTAATGTGTCCCAGAGTTTTTTATGATTTACACAATCAAAGGTCTTGCTGTAATCAATAAAATACAATAGGTCTTCCAAAAGATTAATATAGTTATGACAACTGCATGGTTCATGGATAACCATGACTGAGATATAATATACCTGGAAGGACAGAGTAGGAAGAAGGGAGGGAGGAGTTGCACTATATGTAAAACATAATATTAAAGCTATAGTATTACAGGGCTTAAAAGGGAGCGAGGAGGCACTGTGAGTTAAACTAAAAAGAGGGAAAAGGAAATTCATTTGCATTGGTGTGATATACAGATCTCCTTCACAGGAAGAAGAAGAAGGAGATTTAATAGAATACATATACAGTATTGCCATGAAAAAGAGAAGTGCTACTGATTTCAAAATGCCAGATATTGATTGGCACATCCCTGCTGTGGTGTCATCTTGAAGAAAGGAGATCCTAGATTTTCTACAGGGAAAATGATTCCAGTAACTGGTAACAGAACCCACACATGAAGCGGCCATACTGGATTTGGTGTTTCCCCGGCTAGCCCAAATCCGGAGATCACCAGATGATGTGGCTCAGTTTTAGGACTAGGGCTAATGAAATCCATTCAAAAGTGAGGGTTTTAGACTTTAGGAAAACTAACTTTGCCAAGTTGGGACAATACCTCAAGGTGTCTTAAGTGGGTTGGGAACAGCTGGGGGATGCAGAAAAGCAATGGGCAAAACTGAAAAGGGATATTTTAAGGGCAGCAAACCTTTTTATTAGACAGATAAATAAATGCTTAAGGAAAAGGATGCCACTATGGTTCTCTAAAGAAGTAGCTGAAAAGGTGAAGAAAAAAAGAGAGACCTTCATAAAATACAAGAGATCACAGAGAGAGGAAGACAAGCATCTGCATTTGGAAAACCTTAGAGAGGTTAGCAAAGTAGTTAGGAAAGCAAAGAAACAAAATGAAGGAGAAATAGCCAGTGCAATAAAATGGGGGAACAAGATATTTTTCAGTTATGTTAGTGAGAGGAGAACGTGCAAAAGTGGTATTGTCAGACTCAAGTGTGAAGGGGAGGAATATGTGGAAGCTGATGAGGATAAAGCAGACTTGCTTAAAAAATATTTCTGTTCTGTATTCACAGATGATGGGCTAGGAGCAGGACTTCAGAAAGCACTCATAAAATGGAACAGAAGTGAAGGGGATCTTGAACAATTTCCAGAAGACTGTAAGGAACTGTTATTGTTGTTGTTGTTCTTAAGTGCCGTCGAGTTGGTGTCGACTCATGGCAACCCATAGTTGTCCAAAATTGTGTTCGGTCTTCAGTCAGGTGGCTCATTGTTAACAGACTGGCACCCGTAGCTACTGTTATTTTATCGAGCCATCTCATTGTTGGCCTTCCTCATTTGTGCTGACATTCTACCTTGCCAAGAATGATGGTCTTTCTCTAATGATCTCTCTCTTCGCATGATGTGTCCAAAGTATGAAAGTCAAAGTCTTGTCATCTGAGCTTCCAAAGAAAGCTTAGGTTTGATCTCCTTTAGTACTAACTGGTTTGTTCTTTGGGAAGACCATGGTATGCATAGTATTCATCGCCAGCATCATTATTCAAAGACTTCAATTCTCCTCCTGTCTATCTTTTTCAGTGTCCAACTTTCACATCCATATGACGTTATTGAAAATGTCATGGCTTGGACAAGACAAATCTTTGTATAGAGAGAGACATCTATGCTCTTGAGAATCTTGTCTAGGTCCTTCATAGCTATTCTGCTAAGAGCAATGCATCGTCAGATTTCTTGAGTGCTTGTTGCTTCTTTATTGATAATTGATTCAAGTAGGTTAAAGTTGTCCACTATTTCAATTTCTTCTCCATCAATGATGAACTTATTGATTTTGCCAGTTGTCATGATCTTTGTCTTCTTTACATTAAGCTGCAAGCCCATTTTAAGACTATGTTCCTTGATCTTGAGAAGCAAATGTTTCAGATTGTCTTCACTTTCAGCCAGTAATGTGGTATTATCAGCATAGCGAAAGTTGTTGATGAGTCTTCCACCAGTCTTCACACCTCTGTTGTCTTCATACAATCCTGCTTCTCTGATTATTTGTTCTGCATAAAAATGAAAAAGGTAGGGGGAAAATATGGAGCCTTGTCGTACACCTTTGCTGATTTTAAACCATTCTGTTTCTCCTTGTTCCGTTTGACCTGTTGCTTCTTGATCAATGTAAAGGTTGTGCAAGAGAATCATCAGGTGTTCTGGTATACCCATGCTTCTTAATGCAGCCCAGAGTTTCTCATGGTTCACACAGTCAAAAGCCTTGTTGTAGTCAATAAAGCACAAATAGATATCCTTCCAATTCAAGGCTGGAATTTTTTCTTTAACTCTCGTAGCATTAGGAAAGCCAATCTTCTTCTTTCTCTAATAGTTTCTGTTTATATTTACTTGCACGTGTCATTGTAGTACTTCTCCTTGTCTTGTCTTGCTGCACATTGGAAATCTCTGTTGATTTCTGTGATTGCCTCTCTTTCTCCTCTTGAGTATATTGAAAATAACGCTCCAATTCTCAACCCAAATATAAAAGCTGTTAACCTTCCCAGTCAGTTAAATTGTAATCAAACTGAGTTCTCAAATCCAATACAACATGACATTATTTTTGAGCAACAGGTCTCAGACTTCAATGGAGCAGATAGAGCCAACTAAGAGCTCATACCCCTCTTTGCATCAACGACCTTATATGTTGCTTCAATAGGACTCAATGATCTAGAATGTTATTGGAAAACGATGCTTAATTTTGTTTTCCCAAATGTCACTTCAGTAAAACTCATGATTTTAGAATGTTGTTAGAAAACAATGCTTATCTTAATTTTTTTTTCCCTGACTGGGAACGGTTAACAGATTTTATATTTGGGTTGAGAATTGGAGTGTTATTTTCAATATACTCAATAGCTGCTTTGCTCTGTTAAAAGGCCGCTGTGATAATTTGTCTCTTTCTCCTCTGGTTTTAGCTTCTCTGCATTTCTGGGCAATTTTCAGAGTTTCTTCGGTCATCCATTTTGGCTGTTTTTGCTTTTTCATCTTTTGTAGAGACTTCTCGCTTTCTTCCAATACAATCTTCTTGATGTCATCCCATAACTTTTCTGGAGCTCTTTCATTTGTATCTAAAGCAGCAAATCGAGTTTGCAGATTGTCTTTAAATTCTAGTGGTTTATTCTCAAGGTCATATTTTGCTACATTTATGAGTTGTTTGCTATTTTTCAACTTTAGCTTCAGTATGCATACTAGTAGTTGGTGATCTGTACCACATTCAGCTCTGGGTTTTGCCTTTGTTGATGATATAGATCTTTTCCATCATTGACTTCCAAAGATGTAGTCAATTTGATTTTTGTACAATCCATTGGGTGAAGTCCATGTGTACAGTCACCACTTGTGTTGCTGGAAGAAGGTATTTGAGATGAATAAATCGTTGGTCTTGCAGAATTCGATCAGTCTTTATCCAGCTTCATTTCTGTTGCCCAAGTCCATATTTTCCAACCTTTTTGCCTTCTTCTTTGTTGCTAATCTTTGTATTCCAGTCAACCATGACTATTAGGATATCCTGTTTGCATGTTCTGTGAATTTCAGCTTGTACTTGTTCATAGAACTCAATTTCATCCTCTTCTGCAGCTGTTGTTGGAGCATATACTTGAATTATAGTTGTGCTGATAGGCATTCCTCATAGACGAATAGAAATTAAGTGTTCACTGACTGCATTGTATTTCATTACAGTTCTTGCACATTTCTTCTTAATTATAAATGCAACACCATTTCTTCTTTGTCTTTCATTTCCAGCATAGTAGACCATGTGATCATCAGATGTAAAGTGCCTGATGCCAGTCCATTTCAGTTCGCTGACACCCAACAGATCAAGTTGTACACATTCCATTTCATTCTTGACCACCTCCAACTTCCCTTGGTTCATGCTTCATATGTTCCATGTCCCAATATGTAAGACATCTTTGCAACTTCTGAATCTCATTTAATGCACAGTTTCATCAGCAGTCAGACGTCCCAAGGGCCTTGATCCAACTGCATCATAAATGCTGGCTTTACTCTGAAAAGTCTTCAGCTCCTCCCCAGTAGCCAGTTGAGTGCCTTCCAACCTGGGGGTCTTATCTTCCAGCACTATAGTGCAATTTGTTTTGCTGTGACTATCCATTGGGTTTTGGTGGCAAGATATAGAAGTAGATTGCCGGGCCTTTCTTCCGCACAGTTTAAGTTTAATGTTATTGCCATTGTCACAGAAATGTGATCCTCTGCCACCAACACTGTCCCATTCTGCTGCTGCCCAGATGGATAGTTTGTCTTGGTCTGGCACCTCAGCTGAGACTAGCTAAACTAAAAGTAGAGAAAGAGATGGAACCAGATGAGATACATCCAAGAATATTGGGGGATGTTCTAGATACTTCACTGATGGACCTTTTCAATGCTTCTTTAGAGTCTGGAGTGGTTCCAGAGGACTGGAGAAAGGCACATGTGGTCCCTTACACAAAAGCAGAAGTAAAGACAATGTTGAGAACTAGAGCTCGGTTATCTGACCTCTGTGGTGAGTACATTCTTAGAAACACTGCCAAAACAGAGGATAGTGAGGTTTTAGAGGATAGTGAGATTTTTGGAGTCCAATGGATTGTGGGATTGGAAGCAGCAAGGGTTTAGCAGAGGCAGGTCCTCTCAGACAAATCTGTTTTCTTTGACTGGGTGACCAGAAAGTTGAACCGAGGGAGAACTCTAGAAATGGTGTACTTACATTTCCATAAAGTCTTTGACACCGTTCTGCACAGGCAACGTATAAATACATGTAATACCCTAGGGATGGATCCTTAAGTGACTGACTGGGTTAGAATTTGGTTGAGTGGGAGGCAACAAAGAGTACATGTAAATGGAGCTCAGTCCGAGGAGAAGGATATTATCATTGGTACGCCACAGGGTTCTGTCCTTAGTCCATTTTTTTTAAACATCTTTGTTGTGATATTGTGGTATACATTGTAGTGTATGGTTTGATTCTTTGCGGATGATACCAAAATCTACGATAGAGTAGACAGCCAGGAACTAGTAGATAACATGAGGAGGGATCCAGCTTTAAGAATGGCCAATAATTTGACAGCTGAGATTTAATTCTAAAAAATGTAGGGTCATGCATTAGGACTGCAAATACCTAAGGGACTGGTACAGTGTAGGGGGCAAAGTACTTCTGTTCCTTAAAGAGGAGCGGGACTGGGGCATGATTGTTTCTGATGATCTTAAAGTGGTTAAACATGTAGAAAAGGTGATGGTGATAGCTAGAAGGATGCTTGCATGCATAGAGAGAGGAATGGCAAACAGAAAAAATGAGGTGATAGTGCCTCTGTATAAGTCTCTAGTGGGACGTCATTTGGAGTATTGTGTGCAATTTTGGAGACCACACCTTCAAAAGGATATAAACAGGATGGGGTCGGTGCAGAGGGTGGCTGCTAAAATGCTTAGTGGTCTTTGTTATAAAGCATATGGGGACAGACTTAAAGAACTTAACGTGTATATGTTAGTGGAAAGGCGGGATAGTGGAGATATGATAGAGACATTTAAATACCTCCATGTCATAAATGCACAAGAGGATAGCCCCTTTCAATTGAAAGCAAACTCTGTAATAAGAGGACATAGGATGATAGTGAAAGGGGATAGACTCAAGAGTAATATGTGGAAATATTTCTCTAAGAAAAGAGTGTTAGATGCATGGAATAGTCTCCCAGTGGAGATAGTAGAAACGAGGACAGTATGGGGGAGATTCTGCCCCCTGTTTAGTAGCGATATACATCTGGGTTGGATATATATTCCCACTAAATGCCAGGATACTGATTCCACCACAGAGCTCCCTGCTCATACAGCAGAGATGTGTGGGGAGCTCTGTACGGGGGTGGGAGGGGGCGGGCCGAGGGAGGACGGAGGCATGTCCTCTACCCCATACGTACATGGTCAATTCCATTGTCGGCCCGGTATGTCTGGGGCAGCGATCTGGAAGCGGGACTTATTCCACCTCAGAAGTGAAATAAGTCCCCCTAGACAGCAGCAAAGGAAGAATCCGGGTCCGGAAAATGAGGTAAAGGGGTAAAGGGGGTTCCCTGCAGCCCAACCCTGGCTATGGCAGGACCAATTGGTGGTCAGGTGGCGGGGAAAGGATCATTTCAGGGTCTGTCGGGGATCGTGGCTCCTGCATGGAGCCACGGTGCCATGGCGACAGGATGCCACAGCTTCATGCAGGAACCTGGCTGGGCTAGCTGGGAAAGTGGTTGGATGTCTGCGGGCCCACAATGAGGGCACAGCCAGTCCTACGGAATCAGAATCTGGACATCCAGATGGGCCAGAGGCACCCAAATCTGAATTGGCCTCCGCCTGAATTCAAGAAAGCAAGGGACAAACACAGAAGGTCTCTAAAGGAATAAAAGGGACTACAGTAGTTGATAGGGAAGAGCAGACTAGATAGGCCATATAGTATTTTTCTGCATCATATTTCTATATACAGATATTCTTTTGGTATTTTTTCTCTTTTCAAAGATCCATCTCACATCTGCAATTAAGTGTCTCATTCTTCACCCTTTCCTGAACCCTGTTTGCATTTCAGGCAGTTTTCGTTCCAGGTATGGTTGTAGTCTCCACTGAACAATCTTGAGTAGAATCTTGTTGGTGTGTGAGATCAGAGTGATTTGTGATAATTTCCACAGCACATTTTAGTAAAAGGTCCCCTAAGATATCAAAGGTTTACCTAGTGTCCCTGACTAATTTCTGAGGACTTTTACAGTGAACTGGTACAACCAATAGCATAGATGAGCCCATGGTCTTCCTCCAAGACCCGACCCAACATAGGGATGCTGAGTGAGGGAAATGGGAAGACGAGGGGAAGAAGAACAATGCACTGCTTACATAAGAACATAAGATATGCCATACTGGGTCAGACCAAGGTCCATCAAGCCCAGTATTCTGTTTCCAACAGTGGCCAGTCTAGGTCATATGTACCTAGCAGTTTCCCCAAGAGACACAAGTTCCACAATGCTTGCACTGGGTCAAGCATTGATATCTTCGGTCACTTCTTAATAATGGTTTATGGACCTTTCCTCCAGGAACTTGTCCAAACCTTTTTTAAACCCAGCTACACTAACAGCCTTTACTACATCCTCCGGTAACAAATTCCAGAGTTTGATTACACGTTGAGTGAAATTTTTTTTCTTTTATTAGTCTTAAATAGTTTACCCTGTAGCTTCATTGCATGTCCCCTAGTCTTTCTATATTCTGATAACGTAAACAATCGATCTACGTTTACCCGTTCCACTCCGTTCATTAATTTATAGACTTCTATCATATCTCCCCTCAGCCGTCTCTTTTCCAGGTTAAAGAGCCCTAACCTTTTTAGCCTTTCTTCATAGGAGTATCCTTCCATCCCCTTTGCCATTTTGGTGGCTCTTCACCTTTACTGCCAACACCATCACTGAAATGTCAGCTTGGACTTCTTAGCCTCTGGTTTCCTATACTGATTCTGTGGGAACAACCTCTTCTGCATCAAGGGCTGAACTCATAGTCTTCACCATGACCACAGAATTGCAGGATCCAGGGGCCATTCTGCAAGCAGCTGTTAGAAGGTTTTAGAAGTTTATTTTAAATTAGTTGGTCAGCAAAGTCTTTCCAAATAAAGCAGGGCTGGCATGAGCCTCATGCAAAAAAAAAATTGGCAGCAAGAAGTGAATATAATAAAGTCTTCAAATACCTCAAAGGTATAAATAATGCATGAGAGGGAAACATTTCAGCAGAAAGGAAACTCGAGAACAAGAAGTCATTGTATGAGTCTCAAAGGGGTAGACTGAAGTGCAACATAAGGAAATATTTGTGAACACATGGGGTGATAGACGCATAGAAGTGGAGGTGGAAGTTGCAAAGACAGTTAGAGACCTGAAGAAAGCTTGCAATGAGCACAAAGGATCTCTAGTTGTGGGTTAAGCAAGGGGAAAGTTGGCGATGAATAGTGTCTGCAGTAGGGATGTGCAGCTTGATCTTTTGGTTTTGAAATATTATGTGCATAAAAACACACACACTACATTGACTTGTAACCACCATATAACCACCAACATAATGAACTTAAAATTGATTTTTGCACATTCAAACATTTTTATATTCCTAAATCAAATGTTACTTGCATTCATTTCTGAAACAGAAGTCCAAAAAACAGCTAGAAAATCTGAAACTGATCCCAAAATGAGCCAAATATTTTTTTTTCTGTGCACGTACATTAGATTGCAATATTGAAAAAAGTAAAAGTGAGCAGACTAGATTGACTTTTCTGGCCATCAGATTGTTTCTATGAGATCATAGGTATTTATGAATTAATCTACTAGAAACAATTGTAGACTTATTTGATGTTTAGAGTAGTGGGTGAGAACCAGGGAAGCTAGGGTTCAAATCCCATTTTTACCCCTCAAAACATGAGGCTGTTACGTTTGGCTGGAATTCTCAACATTATGTAGCTGGTCCTTCTACAGGGAACGGGGGAAACATATCTAAATTTCAGCTGTGTGTTCTTTCAGCTAAAATTTCAGGAGCATATTATATAGCCCCTCAGTTTTTGTCCTGTATTGTTGCATTACATAAACCTGGGATGAAGATGGAGGTTCATCTGGATGTTAGGTAATGGACCTAACAATATAGTCCAAATTGGTGAAGTAGAATGATAATAAAATGCCTTGTATATATAAAAAAACAAGTAAAAACTGAAAAGTTGCGAGTGCATATCTATTCATCCCTTTTGCTATGAAACCACTAAATAAGATCTGGTCCAACCAATTAACCTCAGAAGTCATATAATAGTTGATTAGGGTCCACTTGTGTGCAATCATTGTCACATGATCTGTCACATGATGCCTGTATAAATATACCTATTCTGAAAGGCCCCTGACTCTGCAACATCAATAAGCAAGCAACATGAAGACCAAGGAGCAAACAGGTCAGAGACAAAGTTGTGAAGTATAACATAGAAACATGGCTGCTGCTATAAAGGTATCCACTGTGCCTGTCCCATGCCATTTTGAATTCTGTCACTGTATTTGCCCCCACCACTTCCATCAGGATGGAATTCCAAGCATCCATTGCCCTTTCAGTGAAAAAGTATTCCCTGAGATTGCCTTTCAATTTACCCCCTTGCAGCTTCATGTTATACCCTCTAGTTTTACAGCTTCCCCGTCTTTGAAAAAGGTTTATTTGTTCATTAATACTCATTAAGTATTTAAAGGTCAGTATCATATCTCCCGTTTCTCCTCTCCTCCAGAGTGTACATATTTAGGTCTTGGAGTCTCTTTTCATTCGTCTCCTGGCACAGGCTCCAAATCATTTTGGTCACCTTCCTCTGAACCATTTCCAGTCTTTTTATATTCTTTGTGAGATGGGTGGACGGGGAAGGCAAGAGGAAAATCACAATCCTTCCTATGGTTGAAGACAGAAGACTCTGGAACAGTAAATGGAGAAGAGTAGGGTGTTGGATCTTCTTGATGAGGTGGGGGTAGGCTGCCTGAAAGTCTTTATTATATCAGGTGGATGGGGGGGGGGGGTAATTATAGGCTTGGAGCACAGGGAGAGCACCTTCATTTTAGCTAGTCCTCTGTATAGTTATTAGTATTTAAATTAGATGCTTCATAGTCAGGACCTGCTTAAAAATTAGGCAAGACTAGGCAGTTACATGCGGCAGCACCAGTCAAATCAAAACAACAGTTCCTGGCACCCACAAAAACTCCAAGAACCATTAGAACAGTCTTTGACCAGCAGGGAGTACGTAAGCTGTCCAATTATTCATTTTTACAGATTTGGTGGGGGGGGGGGGGGGAGCAGGGCAGTGTTGGCATGGTCATGAACATTGAGTTTAATTATCAAAATCTTGGATTTGGGGTGGGGGTGTAATCCTGAAGGCTTGCCTAGGGTGTCCAGTACTCTTGTACCAGTCCTGTTCATAGTAAAAATCAATACGTGGCACCTTGGTTTTCTGTCCCAACCTCACTTTGCCTCTGCCTACCCATTTGTCAAGTGTCTAAATGTAGGCAGTCAGCAGAATGGAATTTTCACTAAGGGAGATCTAGGAACCAAATCGTATTTATTTGGGCATTGCTAATTGGTGACTCCAATAATAATTACCATGATAGTATACAAAACCTCCCCCTGAAAACATAGAATAATACACAGGAAGGACAATTTTTAAAAGCATTTTCATGGTGCCAAGCCATGCCACGTGCAAATGAATGAAAAGCAGCTCACTGCACGTCTTGCAATATCCAGGTAAGGTAGCCACACATCTGGATGAAAAGCAGTTCACTGCATGTCTTGCAATATCCAGGTAAGGTAGCCACACATCTGGATGAAAAGCAGCTCACTGCACGTCTTGCAATATCCAGGTAAGGTAGCCACACATCTGGATGAAAAGCAGCTCACTGCACGTCTTGCAATATCCAGGTAAGGTAGCCACACATCTGGATGAAAAGCAGCTCACTGCACGTC
The DNA here is from genome assembly GCA_033557465.1 of Ichthyophis bannanicus. Classification (NCBI taxonomy): domain Eukaryota; kingdom Metazoa; phylum Chordata; class Amphibia; order Gymnophiona; family Ichthyophiidae; genus Ichthyophis; species Ichthyophis bannanicus. Next base: position 10,569,071 of record CM066038.1, on the reverse strand, counting down.
TTGCAATATCCAGGTAAGGTAGCCACACATCTGGATGAAAAAGCAGCTCACTGCACGTCTTGCAATATCCAGGTAAGGTAGCCACACATCTGGATGAAAAGCAGCTCACTGCACGTCTTGCAATATCCAGGTAAGGTAGCCACACATCTGGATGAAAAGCAGCTCACTGCACGTCTTGCAATATCCAGGTAAGGTAGCCACACATCTGGATGAAAAGCAGCTCACTGCACGTCTTGCAATATCCAGGTAAGGTAGCCACATCTGGATGAAAAAGCAGCTCACTGCACGTCTTGCAATATCCAGGTAAGGTAGCCACACATCTGGATGAAAAGCAGCTCACTGCACGTCTTGCAATATCCAGGTAAGGTAGCCACACATCTGGATGAAAAGCAGCTCACTGCACGTCTTGCAATATCCAGGTAAGGTAGCCACACATCTGGATGAAAAGCAGCTCACTGCACGTCTTGCAATATCCAGGTAAGGTAGCCACACATCTGGATGAAAAGCAGCTCACTGCACGTCTTGCAATATCCAGGTAAGGTAGCCACACATCTGGATGAAAAGCAGTTCACTGCATGTCTTGCAATATCCAGGTAAGGTAGCCACACATCTGGATGAAAAGCAGCTCACTGCACGTCTTGCAATATCCAGGTAAGGTAGCCACACATCTGGATGAAAAGCAGCTCACTGCACGTCCGCAATATCCAAGTAAGGTAGCTGCACATCTGGATGAAAAGCAGCTAACTGCACGTCTTGCAATATCCAGGTAAGGTAGCCACACATCTGGATGAAAAGCAGCTCACTGCACGTCTTGCAATATCCAGGTAAGGTAGCTGCACTTTTGGGGGTATAACTAATAGTCTGCATAGAGTAACAACAGGCTAATGTGAGTGTGGATGCTCTCAGGATGCCTTTCTAGTCTGCTGTATTTAAAGTGCTATGCAGCACCACAGACACCCCCTTACCCAGACCATAAAGTCTTGCAAATTATAAAATAACGTAACCTGCTATTTCTCTCCCCACCTTGGCATAACTCTCTGTCCCTTAGCACATCCAGCACACTATGGATCAAAGCCCTAATCCCAACCAAGCTTCATCAAAAAAAGAGGTCTTGGCCCTTCAGGAGCAGGAATGACATCCAGTCGTTCCTGTGGTTTCTGCACCCCACTCCCCAACCCACCCTACCCCCCATTCTGAAATTCAAAATGCAGCTGGTTGACTAGAAAATTATCTTTGTCCTGAATTTAATTTAAAATTTCATTTCATTTCTATATTCTGTTAATCAAAACAGATTACAACTAATCTTTAAAATACCGATTATCAGTACAATTATAAAATAAACGTTCTGAACAAGATAAAACAATATTTTATTTTATTTTTTTAACCAGTTTTCTATACCGTCTTATCCTTTAATCAAAGCGGTTTACATTATGTAATCACTACAAACAGGTACTGGATACATTCCCTTGTCCCCAAAGGGCTCACAATCTACAGGGTGGCCCAAAAAAAGTGAGAACATCTCATAAATTAAAAGCTTAGTTTACCTATTTACCTTTTTTAGCTATATAATGTCTTTATTTCGACAATTTGCAGTTGCCATCTTTGTTTTTTTAATTTGTCAATCGTTTACATCTGTCTTTTTGAATTTTTAAATAACTTATATGCTACGAGATGTTCTCACTTTTTTTGGGGCCACCCTGTATGTGTACCTGAGGCAACGGAGGGTTAAGTGGCTTGCCCAAGGCCACAAGGACTGCCTATAGGACTAGAAACCCCAGTCCCTCCGGCCTGAGGTACCGTGTCCTAACCATTAGGCCACTCCTCCCTATGCATTACATTACAATACATTACATAAACAATTAACACCCTCATACATGCTCAGTCCCAACGACGAGCACATTATTGGGCATTCATCTATTGTATTTGATTTCCTTTAGCTCATCCTCAAGCAGCTGCCATCTTTGCATAGTGTCAGGCCTTAAGATGTTTATGAAACTTATAATTTCCCATTTCAAATTAAAGGCAAATTAATTCTCCATTTTGGGGAAACATATGGAAATGTGGATTGCCTCATCTTCTCCCAAAGCACACCTTTAGAAAATGTAGCCCCTTCTACACTGGATTTTAAATTTCATGCAACTATAAAAATGACAGATATCAGCTTCCTAATTATTTTACCTAAAGTTTATAGCAGCCTTTTATTCTTCCCTTGGTCTCCAAAACACAAACAGAGCAGTATTGTAGCACAGCGTGGCTACTAGCGCATAGTATCTGGGCAGATTGCTTTTAAATTATCTATAACAGGAACAAATCAGGAGTTTGGAAAGAGACAATATGATACATCATTTCCTTTATAAACGGCGACATCCAGTGTTGCTATTAGCCTTCCTCTAATATGTGGCTACGTTAAAGGTTATCATCTGCAGCAGATTTAATGGATTGTCTTAAAATTACAGCAAATGACCCCTGCAGCTCCTTTAAACTTGATCGATCGCAACATAATTGTCAAGACATGCTGGCAATTAATTTTCATTAGGCAAGGATCTCATTAATGCCTGCTATTAGAGAAAATGGCTATTCTGTCCAAGTGGAAGGAATGCAGTCATTATTTACAATAATGAAAGTTGGCTAAATTGACCGATTTTATAAGTGGAACGGGAATGCTGCATGGTCTTAGTCACTTGTTAATTGGGATTTTGCTATGATTGGTATTGCTGTCTTTGTGCTGAAGGATAGTTTTTACTCTAAGCATTTCAGAATGTTAACATGTAATATGGGACCATTCTGAACTCTACTTTTCCAGGGCTGGTCTTAGACCAACTGAACCTATTTGACCCCATGGGGATCCGTATGGGATTGGTGCTTTTCAACATATTTATACATGATATGGAATTTGGAACAACAAGAGTGGGGATCAAATTTACAAATGGCACCAAATTATTCGAAGTAGTTAAATTATATGTGAATTGTGAGAAACTGCAGGAGGACCTAATGAGAGTGGGAAACTGGGTATACAAAATAGCAGATTAAATGTAATGTGGACAAGTGCAAAGTGATGCACATAGACAAGAATAACCCAAACTATAAATGCACAATGTTAGTTTCCACATTAGGAGCTGCCACCCAGGAAAAGGAACCGGGTGTGATCATAATACATTGAAATCTTCTATTTGATGTGCGCAGTGACCAATGAGAATGTTAGGTAGTAAATCATTCCATAGGCTTGGTGCACAAAAGTAAAATGCTCAACATCTAGTTGAGTTATATCTAGCTCGAGTGGCAGGGGGAAAGTAAAGGCGGTTGGCATGAATAGAACAAGGAGTGTGAAGAGGAGCATGAGGAATGATTATGAGGACAGATAAGATGTGCCAGTGTGAAACATTTTATGAACAAGTCAGAATCTTATATTGTGTGGGATAATGAATAGACAGCCAATAATATTGCATCAACGGAGGATGGGGCAATATGGTGAAATTTAGAAGCATGTGCAAATAGTCTAATGGAATTGTTTTTGCAATAATCCAGATGAGATATGACTAAATTCCAAATCAGGGCAGTGAATATAGGAGGGCTAAAGAATGGGACGAATGAGCTTTTATTTATTTATTTTTTACTATAGAGCTAATGTGGTTCTGGAAGGAGTGACGAGAGTCTAGAGTAACACCAAGATATTTAAAGGAAGTGGTAAATGGAAGAGGGATAGCGTCTAATATGGGAGTAATACTGGGAGCTGTGGAGGAGACTGTAAGCCAAATGGCATCTGTCTTTTGGACGATAAGCTTGAGTACGTTTGCCTTTAGCCAGGAAGCTATCTGAGAGATGCAGTTATTGATAGGTAAGCAGGGCAATAAAGATATTGATCAACTACGTGGAGAGAACAGAACCCTAAGAAACGCCACAAGTGAAAGGATAAGAGCCTGAGGCGGAAGAGCTACGTGAGGCATTAGAGAATGATCAGTAAGAAAAGAATGGAGGCAATATCATAGAGGCGAGAGCAGAGGAAGGAGATCGACCAGGGTAAATGGACTCAATTACTGGGTTTTGGGTAGGGCAACCCTGCATTCTTCACACATCAGGAACTGGGACACACTTGCCTGATTTTTGTAGGGCTTCATTGACTATCACAGCATAAAGTGAGAGCCCTCAGGACAAAAATACAGGGTTGCGAGTTATTATAGCTGTGGTTAAAAGTAGGCGCCTTATTAACAAAGAGAAATCCTCCTGGGATTGACAGAGGGAGGACTTTTACGCTAAGGGGAATGTTTTCTAAATCAAGCTAATGGTTGGCACAATGTTTGCAGCACGATAAACCTGCCAAAGTAACATTACCACACAATAAAAATGCAGCCATAGTAAAAAATCCACTTAGCATGAGTTGGGGCAGAAAGGGGATGGGTCGGATGGTTGGCTAGTGGATGGGGGGGGGGGGGGGGGTCCTTTTTATATTTTCTCTATTGCTTGTTATTGAATTTGTTAATTTTCTGGGGCAAACCACGTTTCTTTACAAGTGTATGTTATTGGCTTGTTATCATGTAAAAATGTATAAAGATAAAATTAAATTAAATTAAATTAAATTAAATTTAAAAAAAGAAAGAGGATGGGTCGGGTGAACAGTGTGGCTAGTGTGGGTATCTCTAGCATGCACTCACCGCCAATGTCTGCATTTCAGTCGTTCATTGTATTTTCATGTTAAAATGCGGCATATAAAAAAAAAGTTAAATAAATAACTGTTGCAGTTAGCATGGGTGCACTTATTGCCACCTCAATGAGTGGCAGCAACTGCACCCAAAGTAATCACAACAAATGGCTTAGAGCATGAGGGTGGTGCTGGAGCTGCGCTAATTTGCCTTTGCATGGTCTACGCCATCCCGTGGTCAGTTACGGGGCTGAATATGTGATAAACAACTGCATTTTACCAGAGCCAGTGCTACCATTAGGCAAACTAGGTGGATCCCTAATAAACTAGCACTCCAGGGGCATCCATTGCCACCGCAGTTGCCCCTCACCAGGATCTACAGTGGTGGCAATGGACGTGAACAGCCCCACAACACTTACTTGCAAACCTCTATGCCATAGGGCTGTCTGCTTCTGCCCTGCCGATGGCCGACTTCCTGTTTGTATGGTGCATAAACAGGAAGTCGGCATGAGTAGGAACAGAAGTAGATAGTCCTGTGGTGACAAGGTTTACAGGTACGTGCCCCAGAGCTGTTTCCATCCATTGCTGCTGCTGTAGGTCTTGGCGAGGGGCAATAGCAATGGCAATAAGTGGCAGGCAACTGGCTGGGGGTGGGGGGGGACAAAATCAAGCAATGAGGTTTGCCTAGGGCTCCTCATCTCCTTGCACCGGGCCTGCATTTTAGTAAACATATCCCTGAAAGAGTTACTTAAAGAAGTAGTTCATTGCTTGCTGTTTATATTGTACTATGAGGTGTTGCATCTTCTTTTACCTTGCATGTTCTTTTACCCTGTCTTCTTATTTAGTTTCTCCAACCCACAAGGTCATCCAAAACTCTATTATAGTCATCAAGAAGGCAATACAACAGCAATTACAGGACCACATGGACAGAAACAACTTACTTGACCCACAGTAACATGGATTCCGGCTATCACATGGGGTCGAGACACTCATGGTCTCAATTAATAAATACGTTACAAACCAAACAAACCTAATACACCCTCATCTTTCTAGATAAATCAGCAGCGTTTGATACCATATCACACAGCATCCTCCTCCACAGACTACAAGAAACCGGCATACAGGACAAAGTGTGCCAAAGGACTGGAGAGAGGCTAAATGTGCTGTCTTTACACAAAAGCGGAAGTAAGGATGCGGTTGAAAACTACAGGCCAGTTAGTTTAACTTCAGTGGTGAGTAAATTATTGGAAACACTGCTGAAAGAGAAAATAGTGAGGTTTCTGGAGTCCAGCGGATTACAGGATCTGAGGCAGCATGAATTCACCAGAGGCAGGTCTTGTCAGACAAATCTGATTGATTTCTTTGATGGGTGACCAGGGAGTTGGACCGAGGGAGAGCCCTAGATGTGGTGTATTTAGATTTCAGTAAAGCCTTTGACACTGTTCCTCACAGGCGACTTATAAACAAACTGAGCACCCTAGGAATGGACCCTAAAGTTACTGCTTGGGTTAGAAACTGGTTGGGTGGAAGGCGACAAAGAGTACAGGTAAATGGAGCTCACTCTGAGGAAAAGGATGTTACCAGTGGTGTGCCCCAGGGATCTGTCCTTGGTCTGATTCTTTTTAACATCTCTGTTAGTGATATAGCGGAAGGGCTGTCGGGTAAGGTTTGCCTCTTTGTGGATGATTCCAAAATCTGCAATAGAGTGGACACCCAGGAAGGTGTAGATAACATGAGGAGGGATCTAGCTAAGCTTGAAGAATGGTCTAGAATTTGGCAGCTGGGATTTAATGTTAAAAAATGTAAGGTCATGCATTTGGGCTGCAACAATCCAAGGGAGCAATATAGTATAGGTAGCAAAGTACTTTTGTCCACTAAAGAAGAGTGGGACCTAGGCGTGATTGTGTCTGATGATCTTATTTATTTATTTACATTCTCTTATATACCACGCTATTCTGCATCAGTGTGGTTTACATTGAACAAACTGAAATTACATTGAACAGGGCAATATAACTTGGAGATAACTATTTTACAGGGAACATGGGCTATGGAGGGTTAAGTGGCTTGCCCAAGACCACAAGGAGCACCTGTGGGACTAGAAACCCCAGTCCTTCCGGCTCAAGGTTGCTGTCCTCTAATGGGATTTGAACGCCCGACCTTCCAGCCTGAAGTACCTTGCCACCACCACTAGGCCACTCCTCCACTCTTAAAGTTGCTAAACAGGTTGAAAAGGTGACGGCAAAAGCTAGAAGGATGCTTGGGTGCATACAGAGAGGAATGGCTAGCAGAAAAAAGGAGGTGATAGTGCCTCTGTATAAGTCTTTGGTGTGGCCTTATTTGGAGTATAGTGTGCAATTCTGGAGACCGCACCTTCAAAAGGATGTAAACAGGATGGAGTCAGTACAGAGGGTGGCTACTAAAATGGTTAGTGGTCTTCATTATAAAGCATTTGAGAACAGATCTAAGGATCTTAATATGTACACCTTAGAGGAAAGGTGGGATAGAGGTGATATGATTGAGATGTTTAAATACCTCCATGGCATAAATGTACAGGAGGAGAGCCTCGTTCAATTGAAAGCAAGTTCTGCTACGAGGGGACATGGGATGAGGGTGAAGTGGGATATGCAGAAATATTTATTTACGGAAAGAGTGTTAGATCCATGGAATAGTCTCCCAGTGGAGGTGGTAGAGATGAGGACAGTATCTGAATTCAAAAAAGCATGGGACAACACAGACAATCTCTAAAGGAAAAAAGGGGACTTTTGTAGTTGTTGATATGGAAGGACAGACTAGATAGGTCATGTGGTCTTTTTCTGTCGTCATATTTCTATGTTTCTAAAGTTCTTCAATGGTTCCAATCCTACCTAAGAGACAGGTATCAGCTAATTCGAACAAGCACTGGCACCTCCACCCCATACTGCCAGACTCAAGGAATACCACAAGGCTCTGTACTATTGGCACTGCTCTTTAACATCTGTTTACATCCACTCTGCTCCATAATAGTCACACGACATCAACTTTCACATGTATACAGACGACTTTATGCTAAATGGACCAATATCCACTGCATATCCAGTAAACCCACAGTTACTACACTGCTTCAATGATATCGCCAGATGGCTACAAGAAAATAATCTCACAATCAACCTCAAGAAGACAGAAGTATTATTTATTACAAAGGATCAAACCTTCACTCCACCAACACACCTCACCCTGAGAACAACCCAGATAAGAGTTCAAACACAAAGAGTTCAAACACAAATTGGGAGTGATTCTCGACCAATCCCTATCATTCAAGCAACAGATAGGAAAAACTGCAAGAACAATATTCTTTAAAACCAAGATGATACAGCACCTCAGACCTCTCCTAGACTCTCAGGACTTCAGATCTGTTCTACAAGCAATGACACTCCCCCACCTGGACTACTGTAATGCGATATATCAAGGACTCCCACGCTCCACTCTCAACCCGCTATGGACAACCCTTAATATAACAGCCAGGATCATTCAAAGGGCAAAGAAATATGACTACATCACCCCAGTATTGAAGCATCTCCACATCCTCCCATTGGAAGCTCGAATCAAGTACAACTCCTTAATACTATTCACAAAGCACTACACCAACCAAAGCACTACACCAACAACAAACATCACATCTTCTCACCCTACCACCACAACCAAACTCTGGAAGACCAACAAGGCAGACCACTAATAATATTCTGATTGTAGCACATGCAAGGACAAAGTACAATCTCCAAACATGTACCTGTGCATTTGACCTCTATGCCACATTCCTATGGAGCCCTCTCCCAACCAAAATCCAGAACAGGGACCTCTCCTCATTTCGAAAACAATTAAAGACCCACTTATTCAGAGAACACTTTGGCACAAACCGAGCACCACCCAATGAACACATGACCACATTGATTATCAGATAAGTTTGAGACCGAGAAATGAAGGAGCAGTGTAAATAAGTTAGCAAAGCTTGATACATATCCAATCAGGAATGTAGATAAGTTGAGCCCATGTTAAATGTTTAACCCCTGTAAATATGTTATGACTTGTTCGATGCATCTCTTGTTTATTGTAAACTGTTTTGACCTGGTGAAAAACGGTATAAAAGCATAGCTAAATAAATAAATATTATTTCTGGTTACTGCCTACCTCTCCCCTTCCTGAAAGAAACTGTTTGCTTTGCTAATGTTCCCTTTCACAGTGTGAGCCCATCACCCTTGCCTCTGAGGTGCCCATTCATGGTCATGTCTAAACATGCTATGGAAAAATAGTGTATTTTTGTGCCCTGCCCTGTGGGAGCATTGGTAGTGCCCTGTGCCCTGGCATGGCAGCAATGAAACAAGGGAGCCTGGGCTATCAACTCCACCTGAGCTGACACTTGGGTTATTGTAGAAAGTTTCAAATGCTTCAGAATGCAGCAGAGAGGATTCTTTTAGAAGGGCGTCAGGGAAGCACCCAACCAATCCTAGCACAACTGCGTTGGCTTCCTATCTGGGAGCGATATAAATTTAAACTGTTGGTATTGACATTTATAATGCTACAGAATCAGAAGCTAGAGTATTTGAGAGAAAAAATGCAAAGTCCATGCCAAGGAGGCGTTTACAGTCACTAACGCAATGCGTGCCTTCAAGTTAATACTGACTCCTGGCGACCCAGCTCCTTCTGGGTTTTCTTGGCAGTGTGACTGACAGTAGATTGTCAGGCCTTTCTTCTGAGGCACTTGCTCAAAACCACATGGAGTGCTAGTGGGACTTGGACTCTGGGTCTCTTGATTACCAAGGCAGTGCTCTAACCCATCAGGCTGCTCCTCTATTTACAGTCATAAGAACATCAGAACATAAGAAATACCATACTGGGTCAGACCAAGTCACTACAAGGCAATTTATTAGTAACTCCTGATGTGAATACAGTGCAGAGGGTGATGTGGCAAGCCAAGACTTTCCAGGGGAACGCACCAGAAAAATAAAATTCATCCCAGAGGAGTTACATGGGATATCAGATTTAATGACTTTTAGGAAGTGTTTAACAACATATTTTTACAAAATCAGAAATCTATAAAATATGATATTTCTAAATTAAAGTCATTCCAGTTTTATTATTCTCTACGCTGTTATCCAAAAAAGAGTTTAACAGGAAATCAGAATGAAGTATGTGGAATTAAAAACAATCGTAGTAAACAGAGAACATCCAGCTGTATTTTCTTCTTCTCCTAGCTCGAAAGATTTTAAACCATTTTACAGAACTAAGTCTGTTACAATAGTTTATTTATTTATTTATTTGTCTGTTTTTCTATACTGCTTTATCTGGGAGTCAAAGTGGTTTACATACAACAGTGTCATTCAACTGTGTTACATCAAACAGTGAAAACAACGAGACTATATGTGGGCAAGCCACTTAACCCTCCATTGCCTCAGGTACATTTAAATTGTGAGCCCTTCAGAGACAAGGGAATAAAAAGTACCTTTTAGTATACATGTAAACCACACTGATTCTAAAGAGCGTGGTATAAAAAAGAAATAAATAAAAAAAATAAATAAAAAAATAACTATATCTAATAAAGTTAACAAATAACTATCTTTAAACTTGGTTACATAGAGTTTTGAAATGGAGGAAATTATTCTAGCCTAAGATGCATGACAAGGCTGCATAATTTCCCCCTACCTCTTTAATTTATATGCAGAACAAATTATCAGAGAAGCTGTACTGTATGAAGACAACTGAGGTGTGAGGATTTGTGGGAGACTCATCAACAACCTTCGCTATGCTGATGATACCACATTACTGGCTGAAAGTGAAGACGATCTGAAACATTTGCATCTCAAGATCAAGGAATATAGTCTTAGAATGGGTCTGCACCTTATTGTTAAGAAGACAAAGATCCTGACAACTGACAAAATCAATAAGTTCATCATTGTTGGAGAAGAAATTGAAATTTACAGCTTTAACTTACTTGGATCAACAATCAATAAAGAAAGGACTAGCAGTCAAGAAATCTGACGTAGAATGGCTATGAAGGACCTAGACAAGATTTTTAAGAGCAGAGATGTCTCCCTCCACACAAACATTTGACTTGTCCAGGCCATGGTAGTTTCAATAACAACATTTAATCCATTACCCAGAACCCAACCACAGAAGACAACCACCCATCTTCACACCCTACCCCACCCCACCCACAATCCAACACCATAAAGAGAACGATTAGCTCTACCACTATGTCCCCTCTCCTGTCCACGGAGTTTAACGTTGGTATTGACCCCACATTTTACTGATTAAGCCTCTTATAAAATTGTTGAAAATCGACCTATGTTATGTAAATAAGCAGTTAAAGCAGTTAGTATAACTCCATGTACAAATTTATACTATACTCTGAATAGTTACTCTGTAGATAGTTACCCCAGTTACCTCCAAGTTATCTTGTCCTTGTTCAATGTAAACTCAACTGTCATGTGACATTGCATTATGTTTTGTTCAATTGTAAACCGCACTGATTTTAATAGCGCGGTATATAAGAAAAGTAAATAAATAAATAAATAAACAAACATATGGATGTGAAAGCTGGACAATGAAAAAGATAGGAAGAAAATTGATGCCTTTGAATTATGGTACTGGTGACAAATATTGTGTATATCATGGACTGCCCGAAGAATAAACCAGTCAGTTCTAGAGGAGATCAAACCTAAGCTTTCATTAGAAGCTCAGATGACAAGACTTTGCCTTTCATACTTTGGACATATCATGCGAAGAGAGAGATCATTGGAGAAAGACATAATGCTTGGCAAGGTAGGAGGTCACCGTAAAAGATGAAGGTCAGCAATGAGATGGATTGATACAATAACAGCAGCTATGGATACCACACTATCAACAACAAGCTGCTTGGCTGAAGACCAAACAAAGTTTAGGTCAACTATCCAGAAGATCGCCATGAGTTGACACCAACTCAAAGGCACTTAACCACAATTGTGAGGGAGGGAGGTATCAATATTAGTGAATTCCTGTAGGACAGTATTTTCTGTGGCAAAGTGTGGATTTTGGTTTTATGCCATATGGTTAGTCTTTGAAGTATTCTCCAGTTTACATCAAACAAAAATATTTTAAGAATCTTCCCTTCCCCTTACCAATGGGGAAAGTGTTTCTGATGTTATAGTAGGAGATCATCTTGTATCCAGTGACCACCAAATGGTGTGGTTCAGTATTACGACTAGGGATGATCAAATACATTCAAAAGGGAGGGTCTTAGACTTTAGGAAAACTAACTTAGCTAAGATGGGCCAATACCTCATGGAGTCATTAGCAAGATGGAAACAGCTGGAGACTGTAGAAAAACAGTGGGCACAACTGAATGGAGATATTTTCAGGGCAATAAACCTTTTTGTTAGAAAGGTAAAAAAAAAGGTAAAAGGTAAAAGGAAAAGGAGGCTGCTATGTTTCTCAAAACAAGTAGCTGAAAAGGTGAAGAAAAAGAGGGAGGCCTTCATGAAATACAAGAGATCACAGAGAAGAAGACAGGCATCTATATTTGGAAAAACTTAGAGAAGCTAGCAAAATAGTCAGGAAAGCAAAGATACAAAAAGAAGAAGAAATACCCAATGCAATAAAATGCGGGGATAAGACATTTTTCAGATATATTAGTGAGAGGAGGAAGGGCTAAAGTGGTATTGTCAGACTCAAGGGTGAAGAGGAGGAATTTGTAGAAGCTGATGAGGATAAAGAGGAATTGCTTAACAAGTATTTCTGTTCATAGTAACATAGTATATGACGGCAGATAAAGACCAGTATGGTCCATCTAGTCTGCCCAGCAAGGTGGCAAAAGTAGATGCACCTACCGCTTTGTGCAGATCACTCCTCCCCATGCCTTTGTTTAGGGGTGTACCCACCGCTCTGTGTAGGTCACCCCTATTGGTTCAGATATAAGAGATAGTTATGTTTATTTTGATTGTATCCTGTTGTTATAAAGGGATCCACTGTGTCTGTCCCATGCCATTTTGAATTCTGTGGCAGGCCATTGCAAGCATCCACCACCTTTTCAGCGAAAAAGTATTTTGTGACATTGCCTTTCAGTTTACCCCCTTGCAACTTCATGTTATGCCCTCTAGTTTTATAGCTTCCCAATATTTGAAAGAGGTTTGTTTGTTCATTAGTACTCTTAAGTATTTAAAAGGTCTGAATCATATCTCCCCTGTCCCTCCTCTCCTCCAGAGTGTACATCTTTAGGTCTTCAAGTCTCTTCTCATAAGTCTTCTAATGCAAGCTCCAAATAATTGTGGTCGCCTTCATCTGAACTGCTTCCAGACTTTTTATATCCTTTGCGAGATATGGTCTCCAAAACTGAAACACAATATTCCAAGTGAGGCCTCACCAGCGACTTGTACAGTAGCATTAGTACCTCTTCCTTTCTGCTGGTAATTCCTTTCTGTATGCAACCCCAGAATCCTTCCGACTTTTGCCACTGCCTTGTCACACTGTTTCACCACCTTGAGATCATCAGAAACAATCACTCTGAGGTCATTCTCCTGTTCCGTGCACACCAACCTCTCGCCCCCTATCACATACAATTCCCTTAGATTTCTGCTTCCCAAGTGCATAACACTGCACTTCTTCACATTAAATCTTAACTACCAACCATTAGACCATTCTTCTAGCTTTTGTAGATCTTTCCTCATGTTCCCCAGTCCCTCAGGGAGTCTACTCTGTTGCAAATTTTCACGTCAACTGCAAAAAGACAGACTTTTCTATTCAGTCTTTCAGCAATATCACTCACAAATATATTGAACAATACTGGTCCCCGGACTGAACCCTGGGGCACATCGTTAATCACCTTCCTTTCATCCGAGTGAGTTCCGTTTACCGTCACCTTCTGTCATCTGTCAGTCAACCAATTTCTGATCCAGTTCACCACCTTGGGACCCATCCCCAAGCTGTTGAGTTTATTGGTAAGCTTCCTATGAGGAACAGTATCAAAGGCTTTGCTGAAATCTAGGTAGATCACATTCATCGCATGCCCTTGACCTAGTTCTCTGGTCACCCTGTCAAAGAACTCAATCAAATCTGTTCTGTGTTCACAGATGAAAGGCCAGGAGCAGGACCACAGAAAAACCCACACATAGGAACAGAAGCAATGGGGATCTCAAACGATTTTCAGAAAACTATGTTCTTGAGGAACTATCCCATGTCTGGCATTCATTCCATCCACTCACTTCTCCCGAGCTCATTGCAATTGTCTCCTCCTCTAAGAAAACTTTCTGTGCTCTGGATCCCATCCCTTCCTCCTGGCCGCTTACCTCCTCTCTAGCCCTTATCCCTCCAGCTCTTTCCATGATCAATTCCAGTCTTTCCTCAGGTGTGTTCCCCCAGCCCTGGAAACACGCATTGGTCCGGCCTATCCTTAAAAAGCCCTCACTTGATCCTTTGATTCCCGCGCACTACCGCCCAGTCTCCAACCTCCCCTTCTTATCTAAAATTCTTGAAATGTCGTCTTTTCTCAACTTTCCTCCTATCTTGACTCCACCCACTTCCTTCATCCCCATCAGTCTGGCTTTCGCCCCGGCCATAGCATCAAAACTGTTCTTCTTGGTTTTCTAAATGAAATTCACACTGCCCACGACCGCGGTGATCTCTCGGTGGCGGTTTCCCTCGATCTTTCGGCTGCCTTTGACCTTGTTGACCACTCCCTTCTTCTAACCCGTCTATGGGAGGCAGGTCTCTGTAGCACAGTCCTTCATTGGTTCCACTCTTTTCTTTCTTCCAGGTCCTATTCTGTTCTCTCCACTTCTACTCCTCCGATTGCTTCTGAACCTACTCCCCTCCTCAGTCCTAGCTCCTCTTCTTTTTAACATCTTTCTCACACCTCTCTCTTTACTGGTCCAGCAACACGGGATTTCTGCCTTTTACTACGCTGACGACCTGGTCCTTCTGTATCACACCTCCCCCCTTTCCCTTGATCTCTCCCCTCTGAACACGTGTCTCACAGCCGTAGCCAACTGGCTCACCACTCACTGTTTACACCTTAATCTTACAAAAACCTTGGCCATCTGGTTCTCCCATGATAATGCTCCCCCTCTGGTCTCTCCCTCCTTCTCTGGTTCACCCATTCCCTTAGTCTCTTCCTTTCGCTATCTGGGGGTCCTCTTTGACCCCGGCCTGACCTTTTGGGATCACATCGCTTACGTTTCAAAGACTTCATTTTTCTTTCTACGTCAGATCCGTGCTATCAGGCCTTTTCTTTCTGCACAAGCTCTCTCTATCCTTCTTTTGTCCCTGGTCATATCTCGTGTCGATTTCTGTAACTCAATCCTAGCCGGTCTCCCCACCACACAACTGCACCATCTCCAACGCATCCAAAATACTGCTGCCCGACTCATTTTTCATTCTTGTACGCGCGATCACATCACTCCTCTTCTCATCCGTCTTCACTGGCTTCCCATTAAATTCCGCATTCACTTTAAAATCCTGGTGCTCCTCCACCGTCCTCTTCACACCCACTCCCCTCAGTATCTAGCAGACCTTGTCCATTTTCATATCCAAGCTCGCTCCTTGTGATCCCTCCATCTAAACCGCTTACATCTTCCCTCACCCACCTGCGCTCGCCTCCAATCCACCCGCTCCTCTGCGTTCTTCTTCCTTGCCCCCGGCCTATGGAACTCTCTGCCCTCTTCTATCCGGCTTGAGCAGGAACATACTACTTTTAAGAACAGCCTCAAAACCCATTTCTTTTCCCTTGCCTTCGACCTTCCTGATCCCTTCACATGACCTTGTCTTCTCCTTTCCCTTCTCTCTCTTTCCTCCCTACTGTCCTGTCGTACGAATCTGCTTGGTTTGCTTTCCTATCCACCACTGTAACTTCTTTTCCTTCTTCCTTTGCCTTATGGTATTTCTATGATTTGAATTATGTAAACCGCTATGATGTTTTTCGTTTAGCAGTATATTAAGTCAATAAACATAAACATAAACATAAACATAGCTAAACTAAAGTAGACAAAGCGATTGGACCGGATGAGATACATATGAGAATATGGAAAGAACTTGGGGGCTTTCTAGCAGCTCCACTGACTGACCTTTTCAATGCCTCTTTGGAGTCAAGAGTGGTGCCACAGGACTGGAAAGAGTCACATATGATCCTTTTACACAAAAGTGGAAGTAAGGATGTGGTTGAAAACTACAGGCCAGTTAGTATAACCTCTGTGGTGAATAAATTATTGGAAACACTGCTGAAAGAGAAAATAGTGAGGTTTCTGGAGTCCAATGGATTGCAGGATCGGCGGCAGCATGGAATAATCAGAGGCAGGTCTTATCAGACAAATTTGATTGATTTCTTTGACTGGATGACCAGGGAGTTCGACCGAGCGAAAGCCCTAGATGTGGTGTACTTGAATTTCCTTAAAGCCTTTGACACCATTCCGCACAGGAGACTTATAAACAAACTGAACACCCTAGGGATGGACATTAAAGTTACTGATTGGTTGAGTGAGAGGCGACAAAGAGTACAGGTAAATGCAGTTCACTCGGAGGAGAAGGAGGTTACTAGTGATGTGCCGCAGAGATCTGTCCTTGGTCCGATTCTTTTAAACATCTTTGTTAGTGATATTGCAGAAGGGCTGTCGGGTAAGGTTTGCCTCTTTGCAGATGATACCAAAATCTGCAATAGAGAAGACACCCAGGAAGGAGTAGATAACATGAGGAGGGATCTAGCTAAGCTTGAAGAATGATAGAGAATTTGGTAGCTGAGATTTAATGCTAAAAAATGCAGGGTCATGCATTTGGGCTGCAGCAATCCAAGGATGCTGTAAAGTGTAGGGGGTGAAGTACTTATGTCCACAAAAGAAGAGCGGAAACCTGGGCAATGATAGTGTCTGATGATCTTAAAGTAGCTAAACAGGTAGAAGCGGTGATGATGAAAGCTAGAGGTGATAATGCCTCTGTATAAGTGTTTGGTGGAGACCACACCTTCAAAAGGATATAAACAGGTTGGAGTCAGTGCAGAGGATGGCTACTAAAATGGATAGTGGTCTTCATTATAAAGCATATGAGGACAGACTTAAGGATCTTAATATGTACACCTTAGAGGAAAGGTGGGATAGAGGAGATATGATAGAGATGCTTAAATACCTCTATGGCATAAATGCACAGAAGGAGAGACTCTTTTGATTGAAAGTAAGCTCTGCTATGAGGGGACATAGGCTGAGGGTGAAAGGGGATAGACTCAGGAGCAATATGCGGAAATATTTCTTTACAGAAAGAGTTGTAGATGCATGCAATAGTCTCCAGTGGAGGTGGTAGAGATGATGACAGTATCTGAATTCTAAAAAGCATGGTACAAGCACAGAGTATCGCAAAGGAAAAAAGGAAGTAGTTGATATGGAAGGGCAGACTAGATAGGCCATGTGGTTTTTTTCTGTCGTCATGATTCTATGTTTCTATGTTTCCTAAAAATTGTAAAACATTACAATAAAAGACCCGGCATATTGGAGACTGGTTAGGGAATGCGGAGGTGTATACCCCGAGAGCGCTGGAGGAGGCCCTTGTGGCTCCGCTGTCCCTTTTGACAGTGCTGCACCAGGAAGGTAGGCTCTTGCCTAGTAGAGTGCTCAGTAGTGGACTTATTGGCCCGGCACGGTGGATGTGGCAACGTTTGAATAGGCTCTGGGGGGAATCATCAGGGGTTTCGAGCTGGCTACCAATACAGGGGAATGATCGGTTTACTCCAGGTTCAGAAACGCCGGCGTTTGCACAATGGAGGAGACAGGGCATAAGGAATATTGGACATGTTGTAGATCAAATGGGGCACTGCAAGTCTTGGGAGGTTTTGCGTAAGGAGTATGGGTTAAATAGTCGGCATTATTACGCTTACATTCAGCTTTCTCATTATGTGGCTTCCCTCCCACAGAATGCGATGCGAGTGGAAAGGTCGGCACAGATATTAGAGTTTTTTGCATTGGGTGAGGAGTTACTGCCCACAATCGCACAGCTGAAAAGACGGTTGGATGGCTATAGTAGATTGCCTGATTATGGAGTAGAGGAGGCTTTGTAGGCCCGAGAGTTGAACGTGGTGGTGCCTCCGGGTTCACTCCTTCGGACCTTGTGTAGGATTGCAGGTCTGGTGGGGGGAGCCCGTTGGCGGGAGATACAGTTTAAATGCCTCCTACGGGCACACTTTTCTCCGAGACGGGAGTTAAGATCCCATCTTACGGAGATGTGCAAATGCCCAAAATGCCCCTGTCCCTTGGCAGATTTAGGGCATATGTGGTGGGGATGTCCGGTAGTTTGCTTGTAGTGGAAGAGGATAGCTGATTTTATGAGTAGGGTTATACTGCAACAGATTTGTTGGACTGCAGCGCTTGTGGTGTTAGATCAGTTTGGACCACTCCACCCGAAAGGGAAATGGGAACGCCTTTTAGTCAGAAAGGCATGTCTGGTAGGTAAGGGACCGATACTTCATAGATGGAGGGAACCGACTGCTCCCACCTTTTGGGAATGGCGCAACAGCTTTCACCAGCTGATGCTCATGGAGAGGAGGGGGGCTAGATGAAGTACTCAATGACGGGCCGTATTCCTGCTGATATGGGAGCCATATATTCAGTTATTGAGGCCTCGTGTCTGGAATGAAGTGCTTCAATTGGGTTAGGATGGGGAAAGGGATAGGAGGAGTGGGATACTTTTGGAATAAGAAGGGTGTTGTAATCATTATGTATGTTCACTGAGGGGAGTCGGATGCCAAAGGGAGAGGCTGCAGGCAATGTTCCCTCTAATTTTCTGTAGGCTGTGTGCGCATAAAATATCAGCTGTGCAGCTTTTGAAGGAAGGTTAAAGTTTTGTGCACCACATAATGACACTCGGAGTTATATACTTTAAAATTTGACTACACGTCAGAATACAGTATGTACACCACATTGATTGCACTAGAAAATATTGTAGGACTTGTGAAAACCATAAATACACAACAACTTTTCAATTTTAAGAACATCTGTGTTTTTTATCAGAATCAGAACTGTAATTTTTGTGCGCTCTGTTGTAAAGTATGTGCGCTCACTCGGCGAGGTGTGTGTGCGCGCACACGCGCACAGCTTAGAGGGAACAGTGGCTGCGGGGGTTAGGGGATTGGTGGGGGGAGGAGGGGGGAAAATTGTGAATGCTGTATTTGTACAATTGATCTGCTGAGGATTCTGGATTGTATATTGTTTTGCATGATCTGTACTCTGTGGACTTTAATAAACAGAGTTTTCCAAAAAAAAAAAAAAAGACCCTTAACAACTTCACCCTATTTCCTATTACATTCCTATCAATCTACAGTGACATCATAGAACCAATGCTGAACCCAGTATTCAAAAGGGGTTAATCCAGTTAGCAGGGACTACTATATAAAAGAACAGACGTCCATTGCTTAACCACTTCACCCTGAAGAAAGCCAAAGCATGGTGGCTGAAAAGTCGGTTCCAGTTACTAAGACGCAGCATGACCCAGAAAAGTGCAATGATAAAGGCTTTCATTAATTGGTTCTATACATTTATAGTGTGCTGTTAAAAGTTAACGCACATTAATTACTGTGTTAATCGCACATTGCGCAATGGGGGTGATGACTGAGCAGGTTAGGGGTGGAGAGTGGGAGTAGATTGCACATTGCCGTTACCATGAGAGTAGATATCTCACACTA
Organism: Ichthyophis bannanicus; assembly: GCA_033557465.1. Classification (NCBI taxonomy): domain Eukaryota; kingdom Metazoa; phylum Chordata; class Amphibia; order Gymnophiona; family Ichthyophiidae; genus Ichthyophis; species Ichthyophis bannanicus. The sequence continues at coordinate 10,549,776 of CM066038.1, read as the reverse complement.
ATTATACATTTTCCAATTAGCATGTGTGTGCATTTAACATCACCCTAATAGGTGGCAATTAAGTTTACCCACACTCGTTACAAATGTTGCTGCCAGTGATTTGCCATAGGGATCTGCCCTTGGTCCAATTCCTTATAACATTTTTGTAAGTGATATTGCAGAAGGGCTGTCGGGTAAGCTTTGCCTCTTTGTGGATGATACCAAAATATGCAATAGGGTAGATACCCAGGAAGGTGTAGATAACATGAGGAAAGATCTAGTGAAGCTCGAGGAATGGTTGAGAATTTGGCAGCTGAGATTTAATGCTAAAAAATGCAGCGTCATGCATTTGGGCTGCAAAAATCCAAGGGAACAGTACAGTATAGGAGGTGAACTACTTTTTCCTCAAAAGGACCTGGTATGATTGTTTCTGATGATTTTAAGGTGGCTAAACAGGAAGAAAAGGTGACAGCGAAAGTCAGAAGGATGCTTGGGTGCATAGGGAGAGGAATGGCCAGCAGGAAAAAGGAAATTATAGTGCCTCTGTGTAAGTCTTTAGTGAAACTATATTTTGGAGTAATGTGTGCAATTCTGGAGACCACATCTTCAAAAGGATATAAAAAGGATGTAGTCGGTGCAGATGGTGGCTACCAAATTGGTCAGTGGGCTTCGTCATAAGGCATATGGAACAGACTTAAAGATCTCAATATGCATTCTTTGAAAAAAAGTCATGAAAGGGAAGATATAATAGAGATGTTTACATACCTATGTGGCATAAATTCTCAGGAGAGCCTCTTTCAATTCACAAAAACCTCTGCAACAAGGGGGCATATAATGAAGGTAAGAGAGTATACACTCAGGTGTAGTCTGAGGAAATATTTCCTAGCAGACAGAGTAGTAGATATACAGTGGAGAGTGAAAGGTTGAGGATATGAGTGATGGAGGGGACAATGGTGAGGGAGATGGAACGTAGGAGATGGGTGGGTTAGGGTCTAAAGAACAGGTGGTGGGTTTGGAGGAGGAAAGAGAGTGTGGTTTCTTTGTCAGAGATCGAAGGGAAGGAGGAGAGGGTGGCGGGGAGTATGGATGGGGGAGGAGAAATGGGGAGGAGGGGAGGTAGATGAGGGGTAGGGAATTGGAGGGTAATTTTGAGGATTTTGTCATGGAAGTAGTCGACTACGGTATGGGTAGAAAGGAAGGGCGGGATTGGAGGCGGGGGGACCTTCAGGAGAGAATTGAGGGTGTTAAAGAGACGGCGAGTATCAGAGGCAAGATGAATGTAGTAGTCTTGTTTGGCAGATGAATGTAGTAGTCAGATGAATGTAGTAGTCTTGTTTGGCAAGTGCTAAGGCTGACTGGAAGGAGCCAAGCATGAATTTGAAGTGTAGAAGTTTTTCTGGGGAGCGGGATTTGGACCAGGCTCATTCGGCAGAACGGGCGCAGATGCGTAAGTAACGTATTGTGGGTGAAAGCCAGGGTTGGGGAGTAGATCGTTTAACAGGATGTGGGGTGGGAGGGGCAAGAGTGTCAAGGGCTGAGGATAGTGTAGCATTGTATGAGGATAATGTCTCATCGACCGACTTGGATGATAAAATGGAGGAAAAGAGATGGAGAAATGGTGGAGGAGAGAGTCAGGGGATCAATATTATGCAGATTTTTAAATAGGTCGGACACCGACTTGATGGCACTTAACAACAACAACAACGACAAAGAGAAATTATGGCAGATAAAGACCATACAGCCTACCTCATCTGCCCTTCCATACCAGCTACTAAGCTTTACAATCCCTTTTTTTCCCTTAGAGATCCTCTGTGTTGTCCCATGCAACTGTCCTCGCTGACTTCAAACACGCTGTTGTCACACCCCTCCTCAAGAAACCCTCACTTGATCCCACATAGAAACATAGAAACATGATGACAGAAAAAGACCACATGGCCTATCTAGTCTGTCCTTCCATATCAACAACAGTCCACTTTTTACCTTTAGAGATCCTCTGTGTTGGTCCCATGCTTTTTTGAATTCAGTTACTGTCCTCATCTCTACCACCTCCACTGGGAGACTATTCCATGGATCCACTACTGTTTCCGTAAAGAAATATTTCCGCATATCACTCCTGAATCTATCTCCCTTCACCCTCATCCCATGTCCTCTCATAGCAGAACTTGCTTTCAATTGAAAGAGGCTCTCTCCCTGAACATTTATGCCACGGAGGTATTTAAGCATCTCAATCATATCACCTCTATCCCGCCTTTCCTCTAAGGTGTACATATTAAGATCCTTAAGTCTGTCCTCATATGCTTTATAATGAAGCCCACTAATCATTTTAATAGCCACCCTCTGCACCGATTCCATCCTGTTCACATCCTTTTGAAGGTGTGGTGTCCAGAATTGCACACTATACTCCAAATGAGGTCGCACCAAAGACTGATACAGAGGCATTATCACCTCCTTTTTTCTGCTAGCCATTCCTCTCCGTATGCACCCAAGCATCCTTCTAGCTTTTGCCGTCGCCTTTTCTACCTGTTTAGCTACTTTAAGATCATCAGACACAACCACGCCTAGGTCCCGCTCTTCTTTAGTGGACAAAAGTACTTCACCTCTTATAATGTATTGCTCCCTTGGATTGCTGCAGCCCAAATGCATGACCTTACATTTTTTAACATTAACATTGCAGTATTCTTGTTCGATGTACACCGCGCTGATTTTAATAGCGCGGTATAGAAGAAATGTTAAATAAATAAATAAATAAAATAAATAAATAAATAAATCCCAGCTGCCAAATTCTAGACCATTCTTCAAGCTTAGCTAGATCCCTCCTCATGTTATCTACACCTTCCTGGGTGTCTACTCTATTGCAGATTTTGGTATCATCTGCAAAGAGGCAAACCTTACCCGACAGCCCTTCCGCTATATCACTAACAAAGATGTTAAAAATAATCGGACCAAGGACAGATCCCTGGGGCACACCATTGGTAACATCCTTCTCCTCAGAGTGAGCTCCATTTATTTGTACTCTTTGTCGCCTCCCATCCAACCAATTTCTAACCCAAGCAGTAAGTTTAGGGTCCATCCCTAGGGTGCTCAGTTTGTTTATAAGTCGCCTTTGAGGAACAGTGTCAAAGGCTTTACTGAAATCTAAATACACCACATCTAGAGCTCTCCCTCGGTCCAACTCCCTGGTCACCCAGTCAAAGAAATCAATCAGATTTGTCTGACAAGACCTGCCTCTGGTGAATCCATGCTGCCTCGGATCCTGTAATCCGCTGAACTCCAGAAACCTCACTATTTGCTCTTTCAGCAGCATTTCCAATAATTTACTCACCACCGAAGTTAAACTAACCGGCCTTTAGTTTTCAACCACATCCTTACTTCCGGCTTTTGTTTAAAGGCACCACATGAGCCTCTCTCCAGTCCTTTGGCACTACTCCCGACTCCAACGAGGCATTGAAAATGTCAGTCAGTGGAGTTGCTAGAACGTCCCCAAATTCCCTCATTATTCTAGGGTGTATCCCATCCGGTCCCATCGCTTTGTCTACTTTAAGTTGAGCTAGTTTCTCACGAACACAGTTTTCTGAAAATTGTTCAAGATGTCCCTCACTACTGTTCCTATGGGTGTCCCTCACTTCTGTTCCTATGGGTGTTTTCTGAGGTCCTGCTCCTGGTTCTTCATCTGTGAACACAGAACAAAAATATTTGTTAAGGCCGCGCCAGTCGGGCGCGTGGTCTCCTCACCTCCTGCCACCATCCTCAGCTCTCCCCTGCCCGGGGATCGAGCCTCCGACGGCAGGAGGGCAGCGGCATCGCCCAATCGGGGCTCAGCAGCAGGCCTTAAAAGGCCGCGCCAGTCAGGCGCGTGGTCTCCTCACCTCCTGCCACCATCCTCAGCTCTCCCCTGCCCGGGGATCGAGCCTCCGACGGCAGGAGGGCAGCGGCATCGCCCAATCGGGGCTCAGCAGCAGGCCTTAAGAGGCCATGCCACTCGGGCGCTTGGTCTCCTCACCTCCTGCCACCATCCTCAGCTCTCCCCTGCCCGGGGATCGAGCCTCCGACGGCAGGAGGGCAGCGGCATCGCCCAATCGGGGCTCAGCAGCAGGCCTTAAAAGGCTGCGCCAGTCGGGCGCGCCCGCGCCTGCTGGGCCCGCGCCTGAGGGCCCTTTGGCGTGGCCCTTAGGTGCGGACCTTAGGAGCAACGCCGAACAGTTGTTCCCTAGTACAACATCAACATCCATTGCATGCAGCGACAACTCTCCATGGACTGTATACATAGTATCTCAGGTACTCTATGATATCCCTAATGATATGCCTTATCCCTCATAGCCTGCAAGTATTTTACACCTTATCAACAGTGCCTATCTGTACTATTGCCCCTAGCCAATAGAGAGGTGTGCACACGCCCTCTCCTACTATTATGCCTGCAGCAGTTAAACGTAATATCTGCACATGCACACCGTAATAATATGCTCTGTTTAACATTGTACCAGTAATCTCAAGTAGGCCAATAGAGTATAATATCATCTAGGGCACACTGCTATTGTCAGTATCACCCCATTCACATTATTGCTTCTGTTTAATTTGCTACTGTCTAGCCACTTGCTTAGCTACTGCTTAGCTATTTAACACTGTAACCTGATTTAATTTCAAGTAGTGTATACAGTCTAATGTCATGTAGGACACACTGCATTTGTCAGTAATACCTGATTCCTATCATTGCTACTGTCTAGTTTTACTGTTTCCTTGTTATTATTGCCACTGCTACTGTGTGTTTTACTGTATTGTATTCTTACCATTACCATTGCTAGTAGATCTCTACCATTGTTAGTAGATTTCTACCCCTGCTATAACCTGCAAATAAGAGAAGACACCTACCCTCTTTTCCTGTGTCACAGTAGAAGCGACCACCTGAGTAAAACATACTTAGCCAGTGGACACTCTAACTCACGCTCCTTACACAAACCTCTAGCTCCCCCATTCTGGCTCAGAAAGTCTCAAAATGGAGCGCATAATCTTCACCCTAATGAGTCTTTACCTTCTACTTACAATCTTGCCATCTAGCTCACTGGCACTACTTACAACACAAAATCACATCCCAACAGTCTCAACTGGTGGAAGAAAATGGCCCGATGACTCCTACAACCACTATCATGGAACCAGCTATCTACACCGCAACCATCTAATACATATCCCACTACAAAATTCTTCGAAAGCCAAGCAAAGTAAGCACCCAAACACTAGCAGCCTGAAGTGTGCACTCATTAACTCTCGCTCACTTCGCAATAAATGGTCGGCAATCACTGAAACAATAACGTATCATAAATTAGACATTATTATGATCACCGAGACCTGGCTCTCACCGGAAGATAACACCTTACTCAATCAACTACTACCACCTAACTTTGTAGCGTTCACCAGCCACAGGCAGAACAAAAGGGGAGGAGGAGTTGCCGTCTTCACCAGATCTGACCTCCAGTTCAAAATGGTAGAATCCAACAGCATCAATACCCTTAAAACAATGACTATCTCCAACAACACCTGCTCTATAAACCTGATTTACAGAGCGCCTTCTGCAGATCCAGACAACCTCTCCAACATCATAAACATAGTATCCAACACCCAAGGCTCAAATAAATCAAATTGGATCCTAGGTGACTTCAACCTGCCATCCCTACAGGACAATCAAGCTGCTACTTTCATAGAAGCCCTAGATATCCTGGGATATACCCAACTGGTGAAAGAACCAACACACACAAAAGGCAACATTCTCGACCTCATATTCGCCCCACAAACAGTGCTTCAACAAGTACAAAATATCACACTATCACTAACAGCAGTACCTTGGTCGGATCACAAGCTCATCACTTTCCAGATTCCGACCCCCATTAAGCCACAAAGACCCACTGTGGACACAAGTATGAACTCAAACTTAACTACCAGAAGCTTTTACCCATTTAACAAAGAACGTATCCTAGCCGAAATGAACACACTCCTTGAGAAGAATCCACAAAACCTAGAGGACCTAATCACCACATGGAACAGCAAACTCAGCGCAATCGCAGTCCGTCCCCCAACAACTAAAGCCCCGAACAAAAGACCATCTGCACCATGATTCACAGCTGACTTAAGGGCATCACTAACCCACCTACGGAAATTGGAAAAGCGCTGGAGGAACTCACGCACCACCAGTGACCAAGCAGCATACACCCAGCACTTACACACTCATCGCAGGGCTGTCACAGACAGGATGAAACAGCACCACACAGACACCCTGAAACAGTCATTAAACAAGACGCACGACCTCTTCAACCTGGTCAAATCTCTTGCCAAAGAACCCACCTCGGAGCACCCCGGAACCATATACCCGCAGGACTACGCCGTCTTTATGCAATCCAAACTGCGCAAGACCAACAAAGTGGTGTTACCGGACCCCTCCAATGAACAAGAGTTCTCAGCATCTCTATCTACCTTTGTCACACCATCAAAGAGAACTATTGAAGACACCATCGCAACCCTAAATACCTCCACTGCATACTCAGACCCCTGTCCAGCATTCTGGATAAAAGATCTGCGTTGTGACCTCGCCCCGATCTTAGCTAAAATGATAGACCTATCTTTCAGCACTGGGTCTTTCCCCTCCACACTCAAACAGACCTCCGTTAGACCGCTCCTGAAGAACACCAAATTAGACCCTCAAAAGGTGGAGTCATACAGACCTATTTCCAGCATCCCGATGCTTGCTAAAATCATTGAAAAGATAGTCTACAAACAGTTACAAGATCATATTGAAACCAACACCCCTCTAGATTCATCTCAACATGGATTCAGAGAGTCACACGGAGTCGAAACACTACTCACAACTCTTTTTGATACCATAATCTCAGGCATTGACAACCTACGTCAAGGTTTTGCACTCGTATTTTTGGATATAGCGGCAGCTTTCGACTCGGTCTGCCATGAAATTCTCCTAGGTCGGCTAAGAGAGAAAGGCATTGGTGGAAGAGCTCTCGAGTGGTGCAGAACCTACCTCTCTGGTAGATGGCAATACGTCCGAGCAAATGGGTCCACCTCCGAGCCTTTCTTACAAAGTCAAGGAGTTCCTCAAGGATCTTCCCTATCATCACTTATGTTTAACATCTATATCCAACCTATCTGTAATATCATCAGATCATTCAATGTGAGCTGTATGATATACGCAGATGATGTCTTACTGTACCTTCCAATATCCCTGGACTGCCCAGACCTGACCCCCTTGACGGAGTGTTTCAACGCCATATCCGAATGGCTCCTCTCTCAGAATCTGCGCATCCAACACAAGAAAACTGAGGTCCTGTTCATCTCCAGAAACCCTGAGTTTACACCACCTAGCTTCTTGGAAGTGGACAACGCCGAATTGCAAGTAAAATCAGCTATACGTTACCTCGGAGTCACATTGGATCAGAACCTCAACATGAAGCAACACATAGCCAACACCGTAAGAGCGATCTACTTCAAGATTAAATCCCTTAGACACCTACGCCCTTTACTCGAACCAGGCGACTTCCGCACCATTTATCAAGCCCTCATCATTCCTCATTTTGATTACGCAAACGCCATCCTACAGGGACTCCCTCAGGCCACCTTACATCCCCTGCAACTTGCCATGAACAGTGCAGCGCGGATTCTCCTCGGAACGCCAAGAAGAGAGCATATCACACCCCTCCTGAAACAGCTTCACTGGCTCCCCATTCAAGCCAGGTTAAGCTTCAAAACCCTAGTGATGACATTCAAGGCCATCAAGGGGCTCTCCTCCTCTTCACTATGTGACCTCATCCAACCACCCATACCCAACAGGCTAAGAAGAACCTCAGTAGCCAACATGCTAGTGATACCAAGAGACATGACAAAATGCTCCAAAGCAACATCGAACAGAGCCTTTAGACTATGTGCCCCAAGTCTCTGGAACTCCCTACCTCCACACATCAGAGCAATCCCCAACTTGAGCCAGTTCAGGAAGGTCTTAAAACACTTCCTCTTTATCAAATACCTCACTGACTGCCACGAACCCCAGCCACCAAGTATGATCAATACCTCTGACATGTATATAGTTACCTATTCAATGCTACGCATATGTATATAGTTTACCCTGTTCTCCAAGTTACTTGTTCCTGTTCTATGTAATGACCTGACTTTTGTTCATTGTCAGATACCTTTTGTTTTATGTAAACCGCGCTGATCGCAAATAGTGCGGTATATAAGAAATGTAAATAAAATAAAATAAATAAAATAAAATAAGCAATTCCGCTTTATCCTTATCAGCTTCTACATATTCCCCCCCTGCACCCTTGAGTCTGACAATACCACTTTTGCCCTTCCTTTTCTCACTAATATATCTGAAAAATGTCTTATCCCCCCATTTTATTGCATTGGCTATTTCCTCCTCCTTTTGAATCTTTGCCTTCTTAACTACTTTGCTAGCTTCTCTAAGTTTTTCCAAATACAGATGCCTGTCTTCCTCTCTCTGTGATCTCTTGTATTTCATGAAGGCCTCCCTCTTTTTTTTCACTTTTTCAGCTACTTCCTTCGAAAACCATAGCGGTCTCCTTTTCCTTTTCCCTTTATTTACCATTTTAACAAAAAGGTTGGTTGCCCTTAAAATACCCCCTTTCAGTTTTGCCCACTGTTTTTCTACATCCCCCAGCTGTTCCCATCCCACTAACGACTCCCTTAGGTATTTTATTTATTTATTTATTTTATTTAGTATACATTTTGTATACCGCTACTTCCAGCGATCAGCAGCGGTTTGATTACAGATTGGAAATTGTCAAATCATGACAGGAAATTTTTGAGGTATAAACACATTGATTAGACAGGAAAGCACAGCACACAGAGAACTATTTTACAGGGAACATGGGCTATGGAGGGTTAAGTGGCTTGCCCAAGACCACAAGGAGCACCTGTGGGACTAGAAACCCCAGTCCTTCCGGCCCAAGGTTGCTGTCCTTCAGTGGGATTTGAACCCCCGACCTTCCGGCCCGAAGTACCTTGCCCCAACCACTAGGCCACTCCTCCCACCATTGGCTCATCTTCGCAAAGTTAGTCTTCCTAAAGTCTAAGATCCTCACCTTGGAATGGATTCTAACAGCCCTAGTCCTAATACTGAACCACACCATCTGGTGATCACTGGATGCAAAATGATCTCCCACTACAACATCAGAAACACTTTCACCATTGGTAAGCACCAAGTCCAGTATGGCCCCTTCACGTGTGGGGTCTGTTACCAATTGCCTGAATAGTTCTCCCTGTAGAGAATCCAGGATCTCCTTACTTCTAGATTATACTGCAGCAGGAATGTGCCAATCAACATCTGGCATATTGAAATCTCCTATCAGTAGCACTTCCCCTTTCCTAGCAATGCTGCGTATGTCTTCAATTAACTCTCTGTCCACCTCTTCCTTTTGTGAGGGAAGTCTGTATATCACACCAATGCAAATAGATTTCTCTTTCCCTCTTTCTAGTTTAACCCACAATGCCTCCTCTCTCCCTTTTAAGCTTTATAATTCCAAAGCTTTAATAGTAGTTTTTACATATAGTGCCACTCCTCCTTCCCTTCTTCCTACCCTGTCCTTTCTGAATAAAGTATAGCCAGGTATAGTTACATCCCAGTCATGGTTTTCTGTGAACCATGTTTCTGTAACTGCCACTAAATCCAAGTCAGCCACTCCCACCAAAGCTTCAACATCAGGGATCTTATTTCACATGCTACGGCATTTATAAAACACTGCTTTCCATATGTTACCCCTGTTACCCATTTCCATAAAGGTATTTAATGTATCACCTACCTGGGGGCTTTCACTTACCTGGGGGCTTTCTTCACCTAACCCCAACGAATCTAGTTTAAAGCCCTCTTCAGTAGATTAGCCAGTCTACTACTGAAGATGCGTTGACCTTTCTTGGAAAGATAGATGCCATCTCTGCTCTGCAACCCTTGGAACAGCATCCCATGGTCTAGGAAACCAAAACGCTCTCGATGAAACCATGCCCTTCTAACTATCGACCCATCTCTCTCCTTCCCTTCATATCCAAACTATTACAACGAGCAGTCCACTGTCGCTGCCTTGACTTCCTCACCTCCCAGACCCTCCTAGACCCACTTCAATCCGGCTTACGTCCCTTACATTCCACTGAAATGGCACTCACTAAAGTCACAAACTACCTGTTCCTGGCTAAATCCAAGGACCTCTACTCTATCCTCATCCTTCTTGACTTTTCTGCTGCCTTTGACACCGTTGACCACGACCTTCTCCTCATCACCCTCTCCTCGCTTGGCTTCAAGGATTCCGTACTATCCTGGTTCTCCTCCTACCTCTCCCATAGCTCATTCAGTGTATGCTTTGGTGGCTCCTCCTCCTCTCCTACCCAACTCCATGTAGGAATACCCCAGGACTCTTTCTTGGGCCCCCTCCTCTTCTCTCTCTATACCCAAGGCCTTGGCGTACTCATCTCCTCCCATGGCTTTCAATACTATCTCTCTATGCCGATGACTCCCAAATCTACCTATCTACACCTGATACTTCCCCGGCAACCCAGTCAAAGATCTCTGCCTGTCTTTCGGACATCGCTGCCTGGATGTCTCATCGCCGATTAAAATTGAACATGGCCAAGACTGAACTCCTTGTCTTTCCACCTAACTCATCCCCTCCACTTTTCCTCTCTCAATCCATGTGGATGGATCTACTATCCGTCCTGTTCCCTCGACCCGCAATTTGGGGGTTGTCCTTGACACCTCTCTCCCCTTTTCTGCTCATATGCAGCTTGTAGCTAAGACCTGCCGCTTCTTTCTCTACAACATCAGCAAAATCCGCCCCTTCCTCTCTGAACACACTACCAAAATGCTTATCCACTCCTTAATTGCCTCTCGCCTTGATTACTGCAACCTACTCCTCGCTGGTCTTCCCGCTAGCCACCTCCTTCCCCTTCAGTCTATACCAAATCATGCCGCTCGACTAATCTTCTGCCAACCTCGCCATGCCCATGTTACTCCTCTTCTCAGGTCGCTTCACTGGCTCCCTGTCCAATCCCGCATCCAATTCAAGCTTCTTCTGCTAACCTATAAGTGCATACACTCTATGGCCCCTAACTACTTCTTATCTCTTATCTCTCCCTACATCCCCTCTCGAAATCTGTGCTCCGCTAACAAATTACTTCTAGCAATGCCTTTCACACGCACTGTAAACTCCCGACTGTGCTCCTTTCACCTTGCTGCACCTTATGCCTGGAACAGCCTACCTGTGTTTGTGCGCCTGGCATCCTCCTTGGCCCTCTTCAAATCCAGATTGAAGACCCACCTCTTCACTGTTGCATTCAGATCCTGACTCCTTCCTCATCTTACCCTAACCCCCGTCATCATTTATGACCATACTACTGACCAAACCGTACCTTGCACAGAACTTACTAATGCTCTACCTTGCGCAGAACTGACTGATGCTCTATACTGTTCTAACTTATGTTTTGTTCTAACTAGATTGTAAGCACCGATGAGCTTGACTCTGACAGGCAGGGACTGTCTCTTGTATGTTGGCTACCTCTTGTAGGTCAGCTGTGCAGAGCTGCCTGCGTGGTGCTTTACAAGTGCTGAATAGTAGTAGAATAGTAGTAGTGTCGACTAATGGCGACCCTCTGGATAGCTGTCCTAAACTGTGTTCAGTCTTCAGTCAGACGGCTCATTGTTGACAGACTGGCACCCGTAGCTGCTGTTATTGTACCAAGCCACCTCATTGCTGGCCTTCCTCTTTTGCGTTGACCTTCTACCTTGCCAAGCATGATGTCTTTCTCTAATGATCCCTCTCTTTGCATGATGTGTCCAAAGTATTAAAGTCGAAGTCTTGTCATCTGAGCTTCTAAAGAAAGCTTAGGTTTGATCTCCTCTAGTACTGATTGGTTTGTTCTTCGGACAGTCCATGGTATACACAGTATTTATCACCAGCATCATAATTCAAAGGCATCATAATTCTTCCTATCTTTTTCACTGTCCAACTTTTGCATCCATGTGATGTTATTGAAAATACCATGGCTTGAACAGGCCAAATCTTTGTATGGAGAAAGACATTTCTGCTCTTGAGAATCTTATCTAGATCCTTCTGCCAAGAGCAATGTGTCGTCAGATTGCTTGTTGCTTCTTTATTGATAGTCGATCCAAATAGGTTAAAGTTGTCCACTATATCAATTTCTTCTCCATCAACGATGAGCTTTTTCATTTTGCCAGTTGTCAGGATCTTTGTCTTCTTAGCGTTAAGGTGCAGACCCACTTTAAAACTATATTCCTTGATCTTGAGAAGCAAATGTTTCAAATTGGCTTCACTTTCAGCCATTAATGTGGTATCATCAGCATAGCGAAGTTTGTTGATGAATCGTCCACCAATCTTCACACCTCGGTTGTCTTCATACAGTCCTGCTTCTCTGATGATTTGTTCTGCATATAAATTAAAGAGGTAGGGTGAAAGTATGCAGCCTTGTCGTATACCTTTGCTGATTTTAAACCATTCTGTTTCTGCTAGTTTCATTCGAACTGTTGCTTCTTGATCAGTGCAAAGGTTGTGCAAGAGAACGATCAGGTGTTCTGAGATACCCATGCTTCTTAATGTGACCCAACGTTTCTCATGGTTTACACAGTCAGAAGCCTTGCTATAGTCAATAAAACACATATGGATATCCTTTTGGTATTCTTTTGTCTTTTCAAGGATCTATCTCACATCCACAATAATGGCTCTTGTTCCTCGTCATTTCCTGAACCCTGCTTGCAGTTCTTTTACCAGGTATTGTTGCGGTCTCTCCTGAATGATCTTGAGTAGAATCTTGCTGGCATGTGGGATCATTTCTCACCGTTTCTTAATATGGTAAAATTTTTGATTTGGTTTACAGTTATTTAGGATCGATTACCCATTCACTTTGTTTTTAGCTTCTGTATTAGTCATTTTGCTTGTTTCTATTAAAGCAGCTTTACACTCTTACAGTGGGGTTTTCCATCCATTTTCAATGAAACTTACTTAAAATGTGTTGGGAGTTATCTGCTAGTGAGTCAACAGCACTACAAAATACAAAGAGTGGTACAAGGGCCCATGCCACAAAAAGAAGGGCAAAGGGCGCTAACAGTGGAAGAAGACTCCAAGACACCAGTAGAGGTGCAAAAGAACACCATTGGCAGGAATACCCTGAAGCATAGGGATGTAAAAACCTGGCACCACATTGTTATAAAGACCCCATATCTTCTGGATAAGTGGCAGGGTTGGGTTAGAGTCAGGATTTTGTGGCAAAATGAGTCTTGTCTACAGAGATAGTTTAGTCAAAACAAACTGATATATTTGGACCAAGTTCTATTGGATTTTGTTAGAACAGTTGTTCTCAATCCTATCTTCAGTTACCTCCTAGCCAGTCTGTTTTCTGGATATTCACAATGAATACACATCAGTGAGATCTGCATAAGGTGGAGACGTGGAGGCCTATTCTATTGTGGACATCCTGGCTTCTGTGCGTCCAGTTGGAACTAGATGTGCAGAGATAGACGGGATTCTGATCCCACAGAGCACGTCTAGCCCCTGCGGGATCAGAATCCTATCTAAGCCTGTACATGTAGGCCTGGACAAGATTCCAGTCAGCCTGCACATAAGGCACCTGCCTGGCTAACTCAGTCAAGGCTCCTGAATGAAGCCGCGATCCCCGGCTGCTGATGACTTAATTCATTCCCAGCAGACCGGCTCCTGATCCGGCCTCCCAAGTCCAGGGTTGGGCTTGGGGGAATCTCCTGAGCCCCCTCCACCCTTTGATGTGTCCCGGGCCTGCTGTCTCCTCCCATCTAGGGGAATTTATTCCACCTCAGAGATGGCATAAGTTCCCCATCTACTCTGCCGGACTCAGATGTAACAGGGCCGACATCAGAATCGGCCCTGTACGCCCGGAGCAGCAGACTGCCCACAGCCTGCCCTGACTCCACCTCCACACCATCCATTTCCCACCCCCATCTAGCTTCCCCGTACAAATGTCCTGTTCATACAGGGAGGCTTGGCGGGGATGGGAAAGGCAGATGAATAGCGGGGATGGAAATCCCAACGGGACATTCATCCCCGCAATTCGTGGTTTGGAATAAATCCCATTGTATGCAAATCTATCTCATGTATATTCATTGTGGATCTTCTGAAAACCAGACTGGCTAGGGGGTAAATGAAGATGGGGTTGGAACCAGGGCTTTAGAGAGAACAAACTGAAATTAGCCTTGTTTGTCATATTCTACCTTTTTTCAATCAAATGTATATCCCCACTGCTTAAAATAACCACCTACATATTTTCAAATATTTTGGGTTAGTGGTTTACTTAGTGGGCGGAGAACCAGGGAAACCAGAGCTCAAATCCTACTTTTCCAGTGTCACTCCTGAGGCAATTCACTTCTCTCCATTGCCTTGAGTGCTGCTTAGATTGTGAGTCCTCTGGTTCCTGAATCTGTAACTTGCTTTGACCTTGAATTTGAAAAGACAACCAAACAAATCTAAAATCCAAATCCAGTTCAGTGTCTATGGGAAAATAGCTTAGTGAGTCAGGCTCCTTGTGATTCGTATCTTTAACATTCTTAGAGTAATTTTCCTACAACTCCTTGGGAGGCTGGCGGAACAAGGAAGTTATTTGTTTCCAAAACCTATGTATCAGGAGATCAATAAATTCTTTGAAGAGTAAGACTGGCTAAAACATGTACGAGTATGAAAACCCACTTTAGCTAAAAGGTATTACAATGTGTTTGATTACTGTATTACTCTGATACTATCTGCTTTGAGTTGAACTTTTGTTGAGGAAGGTAGTTTACAATACAAAATGAGAATGCTTAAGTTTAAACAATTGAAATGTCTGTTATTAACATTCAGCGTTCTCATAATACTTTAAAGGATCAGTTCTCACCATTGGTGCTCTTTACCGAGAGGCTTATCATTAGGCAACAATAATACTGTAATTTGAGGGACTGTAGTTCATGGAGATTAGCTCTTTTATACTATATTTCTTACTATTCAGTAATACTCAAGCCCCCTGTCTCCTGCAATACCACCGTTGCATTAATGGCCACAGAACTGGGCCCACACTACAGAATTGCTGAGTCTCCATAGAATTGTGGGAACTGAGAGCAGGCAGCAATTGGAAGAGTCATCATGCCTCCATGGGGCCTGCTCTGAACTCACACATTGCTGGTGATCTTCCTTTTCCCTGACTGACCCAAAGTTTGATCTGGAACTCTATGGAAAATGCTAACCAGATTTTTTGCCTGGTGTATCTCTTAACTCCTGCTGTAGAGATTTACTCCAAAGATTTTTATTTTGTCTTCTTCTTGTGATAGTGTATGTAGGCATGGTTTTATAGAATTTCTATCAGAGACATTTACTAAGCCTAGTGACCTCTGCCCTGTCAGTTGGTTGAAATCAATGAAAAATGAATTTGCACCAAGCATCTTAGAAATTGCCAACCTTTTATTATGCCATAGGTCAAATGCCATTGCTATTAAAACAAGCCATAATACATCTAATACTAAAAAAATCAATTGCAGATAAAACTCTCCCCAAATCATATAGGCCAATATCAAGCCTGCTGTTCTTAGCCAAGATAATAAAAAAAATTGTGCAAAATCAACTGCTAGACTTCGCTGAACTTAACGCTCCATTGGATGAGCAACAGCATGGGTTTAGAACACAACACAGTGTGGAGACCCTAATGCTAACATTTCCCAATAGTCTCATTTGCAGCTTGGATTCCAGTAAGAAAGTATTCATCTTAATTTTTCTGGATATTGCCTCTGCCTTTGATAGTGTTAATCATAAGTTACTTATCAAAAGGCTTATGCAAATTGGTCTGCAGGGAACGGTCATTCAATGGTTCAGGTTGTACTTAACGAACCGTATACAACCGGTCCAGATTGGTCAGCTTCCACTACTGTCGCGCCGGCGCCCCTACTGGCGTAGTAGAGTAAGGGCGTCTGCTGACATTTAATTTGTATCAGGGAGTATTTGAGCTGCAGGACCCAAAGGATTGTGGTCCTTGTAGTGTAGTGCTCCCTGAAATGAATAACTACGCCAAATGGAGGGTAAATAAGGTTTTATTTCCCTGCTTAATGCTCTAGGTTCAAATGAGACAACAACTTAAAGTGGAGGTAAGGCTTTCCTCAAATAATAACAAAGTTCCACCATGGACTAAACAGTTAAATATTGTCGGCTGTACAATTGACTGTTTAGCTGGGTTAAGGGATTTTCCAAACAATAGAAAAACAATTAGAACAGAATGGTTATCAGCTTCACCATTTGCAGACTCATTTCTTCAGTATACAATTATTATGGCAAGCAACTACCTCTTAAGCAAAGGTTACATTCCATAGGTTCGGTGTGAGGCATGGGAACACTGGAGCTGTAATCTAAGTCCATTGATTCTGGCTCACTACACTCTTCAATGTTTAGAGTATCCTCAGTGTTACTTAGTTCTTCACAGAAGTTCCTTGGCTTCTCATATAACTTCACTAGAACCCTTTTGGAAAGTGGTTTTAAATAGTTAACTTTGCTTCTTCTCTGATGCTGAGGTTTATCTACCTGCATAAGATTGTCTTTATTGAAAGTCCCTATTAGAATAAAAGGCTTTTCATACCTTATCTTCCGTGGAGTGCCACGCCTAGGATTCAGCTTACTCTGTAGCTTTTCCTGTTGATCCTCTGTCCTGTGCACTGCTCCACAATTAAGGCTGCTAGGAAAACCAGACGTGGATTTCCAGTCTTTACTTGGAGAACTTCTTTTAGGAGGCAGGCTACTTCTCTGTGCCTTATCCCAGGGCTGAGACTTGCCTCTGTCTGTATCTGTTCTTCTCCTTCCTTCTCCTGTTACTATACCTGGTACCCTCGCTGGTACCCTTCCGGTTGGTCTGTCGGCTACCCTCCTGGGTGCCTCTCTTTGCTGGACTCCTTGGTCCCTCTGCTGCACTCCTGTGCTGGTACCTGAGCTCTCTTCCCGGTCTCTGTGCTGGACTCTTTGCTGCAGTCCTTGCTGCACACCTGGGTCTCTTGAGCCCCCTTTCTGGTCTCTGTACCGGTCTCTGTACTGGATCCCTTGGTCTCCTTCCGGTTCCCCGTACCACTCTCCTGTGCTGGTACCGGAGGTCCCTTCCCGGTCTCCATACCACTCTCTCCCTCTGCTCATCTGATTTCCCTTATAAAGGGATTTCCAGCTTGCACGCTGTGAGTTTGAGGACAGGTGAAAACACTCATCATTAAGGTGCTCAGAGCTTGAGCACGTGGGTTCAGGCATTGTGTAACTTTTCATGCGCCCTCTGGCTGAGCTACACTGGAACTGCGCTCTCTGGCTTTTCTGAGATTTATGCAAATCAGGAGTTTTTTTTCAAGGCTGTTTCTTCCCTAGCTCCAGCCTCATGACACTACCTATAAACAAGAACAGGGCATCTCCCAAGGCTCATCCCTATCCGCCTTATTATTTAATCTCTATATTCAACCAATATGTAATGTCTTCAGAAAACAAAAGGTAAACTTTCATCTCTATGCCGATGATATAATGTCGTATAATCCAATAGATACCTAATAATAGGAGTGGAGGAGTGGCCTAGTGGTTGGGGCAAGGTACTTCAGGCCGGAAGGTCGGGGGTTCAAATCCCACTAGAGGACAGCAACCTTGGGCCAGAAGGACTGGGGTTTCTAGTCCCACAGGTGCTCCTTGTGGTCTTGGGCAAGCCACTTAACCCTCCATAGCCCATGTTCCCTGTAAAATAGTTATCTCCAAGTTATAATGCCCTGTTCAATGTAATTTCAGTTTGTTCAATGTAAACTGCACTAATGCAGAATAGTGCTGTATATAAGAGAATGTAAATAAATAAATAAAATACCTCTGACCCATCATGACCCCAGATACTATCTTGCCTAGATGGTAATGGAATGGCTCAAATCACACAACTTGAAGATCAACATCAATAAAACCGAGGTACTCTATGTCTCTAGAAATCCAAACTTTATCTTCCCCAATAAAATTCAGATCCAAGATATGGAAATTAATGTCAAAAAGGAGGTGAAATATCTCAGCATAATCTTAGATCAAATGCTAAATATGGTTGCCATATAAAATCACTCACTAGATGGTTTACTTTAAATTAAGAATGATTCAACATCTAAGACCCCTGTTGGAAGAACATGATTTCAGAACTGTCCTACAAGCCCTTATAATCCTTCACTTTGATTATTGTAACAGCATCCTTCAGGGCATTTCCAAGAAATACACTCATCAAATACAGCTAGCTCAAAATCTTGCTGCTCGCATTCTATGAAAAACCACATGATCCAACCATATTACACCAATACTTCATAGCCTACACTGGTTGCCAATTGTAGCAAGGATAAAATATAAATGCTTAATGATTGTTTTCAAACACCATAATAAAATTGCCACAACACCACTATCTTCGCTCCTATCGGCTCCCTCTTACTCCAGAATAAGAAGGCACTGCACCTAAAACACCTTAGCCATACCTCAACACTTCTGCACCATGAACCAACATACTAGCACAAGGACTCTCTGATATGTTGCCCCAGCATTATGGAATGCTCTACCCGATTATCTAAGAGCTATAAAAGATTTGCAACAGTTCTGAAAGATCTAAAAACCTGCCTTTTCATTGAGTATTATGGCAACACCCATGAGCAATCTCATCCAGTTTAGTTTCCCAAGTAAAGGTTTCTCTCTGGAGATCACACCTAGGCTAACATGATTATTCCTGCTGATATAATGTGCATAGTTGATATATTGTTCGCACAAGTTTAATGTACATAGTTTTCAAAATTCTGTTGATGTTCCCTGTAAACCACCCCTGATCTTGGGAAGGGGTGGTATATAAATTCATGTTAAATAAACAAATAAATAATCTAGATTCTCATCCAATTAATGAGGATCAAACAGGATCTGGATTATGTATGGTAGACATCTCTGATAGTATACTTAGATATGGTTTCACAGAATTTCTTGCACAAGAACATAGCAAAATATTTTTTTTTAGTAAATATCTATAGCAGGAGTTTTGCCTCATAGACAAAGGGTATATCAAAACAAGTTAAATAAATAGACTCACAAGGAAAAAAATCTAGTTAGTATTTTCCATAGAACTGCAGTGCAGACAAACTTTGGACCAATCAAGAAACAGGAGGGAAGATCACCAGCAGAGTTAAGAGCAGGCTGAATAGAACCAGCTCCCATGGAGACATGATGGCTCTTCTGCAAGTGGCCTGCCTTCCAACCACAAGGTTACCACTTTCAGGCCAGCCTGTGATGAAACTGGAGGGGAAAATGAATTCTGGATTTTTCAATGTCATTTATAGTTTAAAAACAATTTTGAACAAAATAGTAACTTTAGTTGATATTTCCCATGTCATTTCAAATGAATGCACATCCCTAGTTTTTAACAAATCTAAACCCCTCTTCTCTATACCATTTCATCAATGCATTGAGACTCTTGGGTTCTGTCTGCCTCTGGAATTCCTTGCTAGGAATGGGAAACATGACTGAGAATGGTACCCTGGAGGTTCTAGATTTCAGCTTTCTACCTATAAACCTAAATTTGGCTCTCAAATTCTCTCTACCATCTTTCTATGCCATTTGTAACTGCATATGCCACAATAGCAGCCCCCCCCCCCCCTAGAAGCCTATAAATGATCCAGGAGGCTCACCTCCTTTGCACTGGGAAGGCAAGTTACTAAGCAATCCTTATGCCCACTAGCCACCCAGCTGCCTATATTCTTAATGATCAAATCACAATTTACAAAGGCTGGTCCTAACCCTACCTTCCATATGCCCCTGGAGAGATGGAAACCAATTGTCAGATGTAACTACCTTTGCAGGTCCAGTTTCCATCGTACACATATTTTAAAAAAAATCCATTGTGCATAGCCAAGCTACAGGATACCACTGTATTTGCTCTGACCCACACGGCAGGAATAAAAACCTTAAAGCCCTAACAAAATCCTTCAAAGAAAAGGGCTATACCTCAATCATTTCCAAAAAGATTAGATCTTTACTCAAAATGTCCGGAGAAAACCTACTGCAATACAAGGAACGGAAAAACCTGAAACATGTACCACTTGTAGTAACATTTAATTCAGAACAAGAAGACCTAAGAACATAAGATATGCCATACTGGGTCAGACCAAGGTCCATCAAGCCCAGTATCCTGTTTCCAACAGTGGCCAATCCAGGTCACAAGTACCTAGCAGTTTCCCCAAAAGACACAGGTTCCACAATGCTTGTACTGGGTCAAGCATTGATATCCTGGGTCCCTTCTTAATAATGGTTTATGGACCTTTCCTCCAGGAACTTGTCCAAACCTTTTTTAAACCCAGCTACACCAACAGCCTTTACTACATCCTCCGGTAACAAATTCCAGAGTTTGATTACACGTTGAGTGAAAAAATATTTTCTTTTATTAGTCTTAAATAGTTTACCCTAATAAAGGTAAAGTATCAAACATCTTCATCCCATTTTTTTTTTAATTTTTTTAAAACTTTAATTATTGCAGGTCAATAAATAAATCTTTACAACATACTGCAGTAATAACAAAACATGAGACCCCCATCCCATCCATCCCTGAACCCCCTCAATGCTACCCCCTCCTATCTCAGCTCTGCTTATGTACTCACATCTTCAGAACTGACCACTGCCTTTCCATCTGAGCTAGTCTTCCTTTCAGCAAAGCAGACAATTTATGCATTGTATACAGTTCACTCACCCCTCTCTAACAAACCCATTTACACCAGGCAAGGACTCCTTATTCTAAAGCATGGCAATCTCAAGGCATTCTCCTCCTCCCCCTTATGCCTACCCCACACTCGTTTATGGATCTCCTCCATCAGTATGATTACTTCCCCCCAATATCTATTCACCTCAGACATTCCCACCACATGTGCAGGACCCCCTTTAGAACCACACTTACACCAGCAGTCCGGTGAATTAAGGATCCATGACTTATAAAGCCTTTCTGGCATGAGATACCACCTGAAAAGAAGCTCATAAGCCTTCTCCATTAGATTGGCAGCCACAGATAACCTCCTTATAGCCTGAAGGATTGTTTCTTACACGTCCTTACCCCAGGTAACACCCAGGTCTCGCACCTATTTATCCCAAGAGCTCCCACCCCTCTAAGGTGAGCCCTTAGAGATTACCCCCTTCTTCTCTAAGGCCCCCAGGTACAAAGCCTCAAACCACTTCCTATCCTTTTTAAGATTTTCCTGGACCTTTGTCTTTTCTAAGACCTGCTGCACCTGTAAGTATCCATAAAAATCCCTCCCCTCCAGCTGGTACATAGAAACAGAGAAAGATGAGAGCAGAAAAAGATCACATGTCCTAGCTAGTCTGTTCTTCAATATCAGCTACAATAGTCCCTTTTTCTTATTCTAAAGCAAGGCAATCTCACGGCATACCCCTTTTACCCTCATCCTATGCCCCCTCAAAGCAGAGCTTGCTTTTAATTGAAAGAGGCTCCCCTCCTGTGCATTTATGCCATGGAGGTATTTAAACATCTCTATTATATCTCCTCTATCCCACCTTTCCTCTAACATATACATATATATACATATTTTGTGTAATCACCACTTTGATTGAAGGAAAAAGTGGTATACAAATCTGGATAAATAAATAAATATTAGGATCTTTAAGTCTGTCATCATATGCTTTATAGCAAAGACTATTAAGCATTTCAGTAGCCACCCTCTGCACTGACTCCTTCCTATTTATGTCCTTTTGAAGGTGCGGTCTCCAGACTTGCACACAATACTCCAAATGAGGTCGCACCAGAAATTATACAGAGGCACTATCACCTCCTTTTTTCTGCTGGCCATTCCTCTCCCTATGCACCTGTAGTGCCCCCTTGGGTTTGCTTCTGGGTCTGCGACCGGCCTAGCTGAAGTCCCCTTGAGGGTGGGCTCAGTCAGTCCTTGTCCATTTTGCACCTGGGGCCTCCACCTGGGGAAGAAACGTGTTAGCGGGTAGGATTTCCCTCCTTTCACCTCAGGAACCCTCTCAAAAAACACTGCTGTGAACAAGGTGGGCTTAAATAGTATTTACAATTTATTTACAAATATATACACCGAGTATTGTGATGAAATAATGCAGTATATGATCTAATGCAAAAAAAAAAGGAGAGGAGTGTTACATCAGAGAAGTAAGCCAAAAACAGAGGACACGTCATCCTTTACAGACATACTAAATAATACATTTGAAGAAAATGCCTTATTATAGGTAAAAAACAATCAGAAGAAAAAACTCAGAAATGAAACTGTCTATAGCTGGCTGACATCTCTGCACTGTGCTGCTTCTCGTAGCTGTTCCCGGTTCCTGTTTTGGACATGAGAGCCATAAGGCTCCCTGAAGAAGCCGAGAATGGCGAAACACCCGGTGTCAGGGCTCTGATGGCCGTCGGGAGGTGTGGATGCAACATAACGTGATGCAAATTACCCCAGGGAGATTATTCTACAGCCTTCTGGATGTTTGTTCCCAGTTTATTTCAAAGCCACGTGATAGCATTTTTGTGTGACATTTGATTTTTGATGCATCACATATTAATAACTTGAAAACCTAATTATAATAACTTGAAAACTTGCTGACTTGGATAAGAGGTTTTTCAGACTGTTGATGTTTCGAGTTTCACCAGCTGTAATATATTCATAGACTGGTTTGCTTGCCTTCTATTTATATAGGTTACGTTTTGGGTCTTGAGGGATACCGAGGTCTTGTCTTCTTACATCAGTGTACTTATTGTATTTGGACTACGATGTTTTATTTGTGAGATTTTCTTCTGATTTTTTTCTGCCTATAAGGAGTTTTCTTCAAATGTATTATTTAGTATGTCTTTAAAGGATGACGTACCCTCTATTTTTGGCTTGTTCTCTGATGTAGCACTCCTCTCCCTTTTTTTTTTAGTAGTTTACTGGGCTCCTTGTGAGGATATATTTTTTGATATAGATCCTTTACAGACATACCATAAACTAAAAAAAAAAAAAAAAACAGAATGGTAGCTCCGTATGTGAGCACTTCTCAAAGGAAAATCACTCCCTTCTTGACCTTACAATAAAAGCACTGAAAGAAAATTTCAGGAATGCACCAGAATGGAAAACATTTGAATTAAATGATCAAACACTTCCATTTGACACCAAAGGCCTCAGAGACATTGGCTTTCTCAGCAGATAAAAAGACTTTGAAGTGTCCCGTCCTCCTCTCCCGCCCCTTTTAATTCAGCTGTAATGACATCTACAGATGCACAGGGCCTAGATGAGTTTGTACTATTTAATCCCTTGCATCCTCGTTGACCTGATGGAGAGGAGAACTCTTCAAAGCTTTTCAAAGATGCATTAAGATAGCCCAATGAAAAGCTATTTGCGCATATCTACTTCTGTGATTGTTAACCATGGGATATATATGCATTCATGGCTCATCTGCATCCCATGCCTATAATTTGCAAGGCATTTTCTACACATTGGTGTGACCAGGAGCTCTGCACATCACCATCAGCGCCACCATGTCAAAATTTACAAAAAAGAAAAAAAAGAGGAGACAGTTTGTATGACAGCAGCTGCTATTTAAACAAGTCCTTGTGGCCCCAATAAGAGGACTCCCTAGGGGTCTTCCATGCCCTAATGGACCAGTGGCCTCCACAACCCCCACTTTAATTCTGATGTTGGGCTAAAATTTAAAAAGAGACTAGCCCAAAGCACTTCCCTTTTATGCCATACCGCTTGCATACAAAATCTGAGGCTGGTCCCACTCTATCCGCCCCCCCCCCCCCATGGGACTAAACTCATCCAGAGGGTGGGGGTGTTTGGAGGATGTGGGGATAGGAATGATCCTGGCAGTTCTTTCTATCAAAAGAACTGTCACTGACCCCTAGTGGTAGCCCCACTCTACTACCACTAGGATCCAGGCTGACTAATTAAGGAGTGCCCTTATTAGTCAGCTTGACTCTAGGTCTTCTGTGCAGTATAAGGATATAGCTGGAACACTTTACTAGCATGAAACAGTTTAAAGCTGTACATGGGAATATTTGTCGCACAAAAGATTGAATCTGTCTTCTCGAATGTGTGGGGCTACATTTAATGATGTTTTTTTTCCTTAATAGCTGCTTTCTGACTATGATAATCCCTTGGGAGGTCTCATTGCCTATGATTTTCATAAGAAGAAAACACACCCAAATTTAGCTGAATACTCACCTCAGGTTTATTATGTTAAGAGCTAGAATAGAGGGTGAAAATGAAATGAAACATTTCAGCATGACATTCCTTTTTCTGTGCCAGAGCTCTCTCTCCCTTAATCCTTTAAGTATCACAGCTTTCTCAGTTCAGATTTAAATATAGTCATTTCATTTCTCGTTAATAGCAAGATGTTGAAGTTTAATACTCTAATGCATATATATATAAAACTGCCAAACTGAATGTTTAACGACATCTCTCTCACATCTTGTGGGAAGAGAAAGAGGGCTAGATGTTTAGAAGTAGCAGTAACTCAACATTTCACTTAGACTTGCAAATATTAATTTAGGAGTTAAAGAATTCAAAATGTATCCATAACTGTATTTTTCCACAGAGATAGAGCTGACTCCTGGTGATCCAGCTGCCTCTGGGTTTTCTTGGCAATGTATCACCAGAAGTAGATTGCCAGGCCTTTTCTTCAAAGGGTAAAGTGACTTGCCCAAGGAGTGCCAGTGGGAATCGAACCCTTGATCTTATGGGCAGTTGTTCTAACCACTGGACTACTCCTCCATTTCTGAATACATATTAATACTGCAAATTTGAAAGACAAAGGTTCTGCACCAGAACTCAGTGACACATTGGACTGAAACATAATTCAGTGGGAGTAGGGTTTCCAACTCATTCCAGGTCATAAGAACATAAAAATGTCCATATTGGATCAGACTTGATGGTCCAAAAAGCCCACTATCCTGTTCCCACTAGTGGCAAATCCAGGTCACAATTACCTGATAGGTTCCCCCAAAAAAGTGGGAAGATTCCACGCTGCCTACTCCTAGGGAAAAGCGGTGCCTTTCAAAGTCTACCTTAAGAAGAGCTTTGTTTCAATCTGTTTTATCGCATCTTCTGGCAACCCCTATATCATCTCCTATTTGTTTTAAATATACTAGTTTGTAACTTCATGGCATGACCCCCTAGTCTTTGTATTTTCAAAAGACTAAATCATTGATTCACATTTACCCGCTCCACTTCAGAGGATTTTATAGACCTCTATCAATTCTTCTCTCACCAGTCTCTCTTCCAAGCTGAAGAGCCCTAGCCTTTTAAGCCTTTCCTCACAGGAGTGTCTTTTCATTATCATCATTTTGGTTGCCTCTCTCTGTACCTTTCCTAATTCTGCTCTATCATTTTTGAGATGTGGAGAGCAGACTTGCACACAATACTCAAGGTGCAGTTTCACCAGGGAGCAATGCAGAGGCATTATGGGCGCAACCTGATTTGCGGGAGTTTTTTTGCCATACACACCCCTCATGGGTAATTAATGCTTTACATTCCAGCAAGAGTTATCCACATGGGAGAAAATGTCTAATTCCGTGTGAGATTTTGTACTACATTAGTATGTATGGGTGTCACGAGTTCCCCTTACTAGCTACATGAAAGCAGGAGGTCTCCAAATAGGAGACACAGGTAACTTTTCCTCTTTATGTGTCTATTTAAATAGGACTTCTAAATATGTTGTCAAACATGCATGGATATATTATCCAGTTAAGTTAGGACTGGCTTTATGTGGTGCTACTGAAAGGGATAAACTTAACCAAATAATGGCTAAAGATCATGTTCCCGGAATGGCCAGTGTGATCAGAAGTTAGGCCAGTGGCTACATAGAATTAGGTACATATATTCTTGGCTAATGTTTTCTCCACTTAGTCAGAATGAAACAGAGAATCCTCAATAACATTATTGTCTTAAGGATCCATGGTAAAGCCATTGATTGGATGAAAACAAGGCAGCCGTGAAAGGATAATTTTGACTAGGTAAAGAAAAAATATTTTCCATACACTTTTAATGGTAGAAATGATGTTTGAAGAGCAGTAATCAGCAAACGTCCTTCTGAAAGGTAAGAGGGGGAAACTACAAGAAGCGTCTTCCATTTAACCTGCTCATTCTATGGCCAAATTGCAGTTTGGACAGATGGAAATTTTTTGCCATTATTGAATGATGCCTACATTCTCCCATTTTTGCTTTTTTCTGTAAATTTATTTTATTCACATCTAATGAAAACTTCTATGCATCCTGTTTCTTATTAAGAGATTCACAAAATGTCCTGAGATGGTTCATCACAGATTGCAAGCCACATCCTGACCCATAAGGTGGGATCACAAAAACCAGGTCAGTTGTGGATCAATTTTCAGACCAGCCCTGCCTGTGCTGCCAGTAGTATTGGGTTCATTCACCCCAAATTGCTTTCCTTCTTTGCAAATAAAGCCAAAAAAATGAATATGAAATTGATATTAAAAAAAACCCCCAAAACTTCAGAAGTACTTGCTGAAACAAGAATTATTCATAAAGATGCTAAACAATATCCCAAGGAAGTCGAATGAGCCATTAACGCCCTCCACTCCATCCACAGACCTGCCCAAGAGAAAATAATTCGCTCCAGTGCAGATACCTCCAGCAGCCTTTAATGCAAATGTATTTTTGATAGGGGCTGGTGTAAATCAGCATTATTTATTTATTTATTTATTAGCTTTTATATACCACACTATTTACCATCAGAGTGGTATATAGGAAACATGAACAGTCAAGCAACTTTACATAGAACAGGCATACACGTCCAAACAAGCAACCTTAAAACAGGCATAAACCTCAAAACAGGCAACTTTACATAGAACAGGCATACACATCCAAACAAGCAACCTTAAAACAGGCAACTTTACATAGAACAGGCATACACGTCCAAACAAGCAACCTTAAAACAGGCAACTTTACATAGAACAGGCATACACATCCAAACAAGCAACCTTAAAACAGGCATAAACCTCAAAACAGGCAACTTTACATAGAACAGGCATACACATCCAAACAAGCAACCTTAAAACAGGCATAAACCTCAAAACAGGCAACTTTACATAGAACAGGCATACACGTCCAAACAAGCAACCTTAAAACAGGCAACTTTACATAGAACAGGCATACACGTCCAAACAAGCAACCTTAAAACAGGCAACTTTACATAGAACAGGCATACACATCCAAACAAGCAACCTTAAAACAGGCAACTTTACATAGAATAGGCATAAGCAGCAGATCTAGATAACATAAGGCAGGTAAGTAGTGGAAAGCAAAAGGGAAGGGAAAGGAGGGGGAGAGGGAAGGGGTGGGATCGAGACAGGGAGGAGGGGGACTGAGTAAAAGTTGTGCAGCCAGGTCTCAAGGTATAGTCTGAGTAAGTGGAGAGGCCAGCATCAAGAGTCCTTCATTATGTTATGTGGTCATAAGTCAACTGGAAAAGGTGAGTCTTTAGTGCCTTTCTGAACATAGATAGGTCCATGATGACTCAGATTGAAGCAGGAAGGGCATTCCAGAGAGTTGGAGCGTATAACAAAAAGGCGCGGCTCCTGACGGCCTTGGTGCAAGTCCTTATGATTGAAGGAGTGACCAGGATGTTTACCATGTTAGCTCTTCATGTTCTGATGTCTGGGGTAAGTTGAACCATTGCTGACAGGGAGGCTGCAAATGAATTGTGGATAATCTTAAATGTGAGAAGAGCTTTATAGGTCAGACGGCTAGATATGGGGAGCCAGTGTAGATGCATCAAGATGAGTGAGATATGCTCGTACCTAGAGACACTCTGGAGTGATTGGGCAGCTGTGTTCATGGCCAGTTGGAGAGGTTGGAGGATGTATTTTGGGGTGCCATGAAGAATAATATTTGTGTAGTCAAAGTGCAGGAGGATGAGAGCTTGGAAGACCGATGTTACAGACTGCCAAAAAATGAACAAGGATTCAGTATGGCAGGGATAGAGTCAAAGTCAAGCTAAGGCAGAAGAGGCCAGGATCCAGCCAAAGTTTCAGGTTGGGGGAAATTAGACTAGGTACAGGACCAGAGAAACAGGCTCCAGGAAATCCATTCTACCAGCGGAAAGTCAGAATTGCAAATCAGTTTATAGGTTACAACCAGTCAGGCAGCACCATACCAAGGGCTGTGTGAGTGGAGCGGCCGCATAGGGCACAAGCTCAGAAAGAGCATGGCTGGGCTTCCAAATTCATTAGTCACACAGGGCACATTTCTAGCTTGGTACAGTCCTGCAGTCAGGGATGGCCACTTCTAGACCATAGGCTGGGAGCCGTTCAGAGCTTGAACAAACAAAGCTCTTACGATCCTGCTCGAATATCCCTCTCCATATTTGGATTGTGGTTCAGCAAGCAGACTCAGAGCTTGGAGCAGTGCATGTCTACTTTCACATACATTTTGCAACTTGGGAAAATGTATTTATTTAAAACATTTATAGCCCACTGATCTAACATCCTCAGTGGATAATAAATCAACAACATAATATATCACAATGCACAATGACATACATGATAATCAACACTCAAAAATACAGATGTTACAAGCTATAATGAAACAGCATTAAAAGCCTGCCTAAAAAAAACATTGTTTTAAGTAATTTTCTAAAATCAAATGTGTCAGTCAATTGGCAACAAAATATTGATAAACAGGTACTGTAGAAGGAAACCCTTTTCAATTTATTTATTATAATAACCATCAAATTTTTAGCAACAAGTACAAGCTGAAATTGACAGAACACTCAAACAGGATATCCTGATAGTGATGGGTGACAGGAACACAAATGTAGGCAACAAAGGCAGCAGCAAAGTGGTCGGAAAATATGGACTTGGCAATAGAAATGAAGAAGGAGAAAGCTATTGTTAATGAAATTACCTTCCGAGCTTAGCTGGTTTTTAAGACTTGATTCTTATGACTAATTAAATAAATAAAAAGATAATAAGAGGAGTTTTTAGACTGCTGATGTATTGTGAGGAGTGGAGGAGTAGCCTAGTGGTTAGAACACTGGCTTGGTAACCAAGCAACCAGGGTTCAATTCCCACTAGCACTCCTTGTGACCTTGGGCAAGTCACTTAACCCTCCATTGCCTCAGAAGAAAGGGCTGGCAATCTACTTCCAGTGACACTGCCAAGAAAACCCAGGAGCTTCTGGGTCACCAGGAGTCAGGACTGACTCAAAGGCACATATTGCATTTTTGATGTATTGTGAAGCAGTTTCCCTTGGGCGAGTAATTGCCCCGTAGAGGGATGTCAGTTCCCATACTGAAGTCTTTTCTACTCTGTTTTAATTTATTGCTCTATTTTGTTTGTATCATGTAAATGAGTGGTTTTTTTTAGCTCCCTTGTCGGCACTGTTGTGGATTATGAGAATGCTGTAAATTGTTTTTCAGTGGTAAAGAATATGGTGATATGTTAGTTGTTCTATCAATGTGATCCTTGAGAATATACCACCAGAATTTAGAGATTGCCTGCAAAATTGATTTCCTGCTTTGCAGACAAATGACAGAGCACCAGAAGAGTTACAGGATGGCATCAAGAAAGTTTTGCTAAAAAAAACAAGAAGGGAGGAGTGGCCTAGTGGTTGTGGCAAGGTACTACAGGCCGGAAGGTTAGTGGTTCAAATCCCACTAGAGGACAGCAACCTTGGGCCTGAAGGACTGGGGTTTCTAGTCCCACAGGTGCTCCTTGTGGTCTTGGGCAAGCCACTTAACCCTCCATTGCCCATGTTCCCTGTAAGTATTAGTGTATGTGTCTCATATCCCCTCGTGCTAAATGTATCCCCCAACTGCTTTGACCCGGTGAAAAGTGGGATATAAATGCAGCTAAATAAATAAATAAGTCTCTATAAAAGGTGAAAAAGCAAAAAAAAAAAAAAAAGCCAAATGGATGACCAAAGAAATTCTGAAATTTCCCAGCAATACAGAGAAGCTAAAGCTAGAGGAGAAAGTGAGGTAATCACAGAACTCAACAGAGATTCCCAATGTGCAGCAAGACAAGACAAGAAGTACTACAATGATGCATGCAAGTAAAGAGATTCAGAAACTATTAGAGGAGGAACAAGATCAGCTTTTCTAAAGCTATAAAGTTACTGAACTTCATTTTTATTATTTCCTCATTACAACTTCCATTTAACACTTTTGTTTTACAATGTATGCCGCCCTTCATCACCAATAACCCCCTTTGTAACATTATAACATTCAGTTATTGTAACAGCTGTTCCTGTTGAACATTGCTTTCTTTCTGCTGTTCTATCCCCATAATCATCAACCCTAACTACATTAACATTGATTGCTGGAATACTTTCAGTGACCTAGACACAATTCTATATTCCATACTATAACATAATATCAGCTCATTTCCCTCCTCTGTATATCTACAAATAAGTATTAACCATTATCCTAGTATAACTACCTCTATATCCAGGAACCTCATTATCTACGTCACCTTGTTCCCAATCTCCTGGATCCTCCCTCCCTCCCCATTTCCCCCACCTTCCCATCATCCCCTCATCCCCTCAGCTAGCCTAACCCCCCCCCCACCACACTCCCCTCTATACTTCCCTCTACATTGTACTCCATTCCTCCCCCCTCTCTTCTTCATTTGCACCCTCCCCCATTCACTCACACACATTCCATTCTTTCATTTTCTCTGCTCCATACTACTGGCTGTACCTACTGGCGATAGCCATGATGCACATTTAATACTCTCATCTCTGGTGGTGGAGATTCTACTGCACCGCATGCCATATTTTACCAAACTCTTCCAATTCATTATCCACCAACATCTGGGCTGTTCTCTGCTCCATATCCTTTAGTTCTATCACCCCTTGTTGCCACTCCTTTACTCCTGGGAGTATGTCAGATATCCAATGTATTAAAATACATTGCTTCGCTATTAGAAAGCCCTTGTCATATAATTTCCTACAATGGCTTACCAATAGTCCTCCTTCTTCCCCGAGGGCACTGAACAAACACCACTCCAGCGAGAACTTGCTTCCAACTCCAGCGAGAACCTGCTTCCCACACCCGCAGTTGATCCTGCACTTCTTTCCAAAAGCATTGGATCTGCTCGTATAGCCAGAAACGATGTGCTAACATCCCCTTCTCTTTCCCACATAGCTGGCACACATCTGTCAAGAGCAACCCCATTCTAGCCACCCAGACGTTAGGTACGTAGGCCCTCCATAAAAACTTGTATCGAATTTCTTGCAATCGGACCGATTCGGAAACAACTTTTATCCGTTGGAAAGCATCTTGTAGCATACCCACCGTCACATCCGGCACCCTATCCTGGATCCATCTCTGGGTCAGTTTCTCGACAGCTTCCATCTCCCCCCCTGGATGCAACTCCTCACGCAGATACCTTACGGACATCTACATACATTCTTCCACCTGTTTAATTTATATGCAGAACAAGTCATCAGAGAAGCTGGAAGACAACCGAGGTGTGAAGATTGGTGGAAGACTCATCAACAACTTTCGCTGAAAGTGAAGGCGATCTGAAACATTTGCTTCTTAAGATGAAAGAACATAGTCTTAAAATGGGCCTGCACCTTAACATAAAGAAAACAAAGATCCTGACACTGGCAAAAATCAATAAGTCCATTTATGGAGAAGAAATTGAAATAGTGGAACATTTTAATCTGCTTGGATCAATGATCAATAAAGACAAGCAGTCAAGAAATCCATGACACATTGCTCTTGGCAGAATGGCTATGAAGGACCTAGACAAGATTCTCAAGAGCAGAGATCTCTCTCCATAGAAACATTTGACTTGTCCAAACTGTGGTATTTTCAAAAACATCTTATAGATGTGAAAGTTGGACAGTGAAAAAGATAGACAAGAAGAAAATTTGATGCTTTTGAATAATGGTGCTGGCGACGAATACTATCTATACCATAGACTGCCCGAAGAACAAACCAGTCAGTAGTAGAGGAGATCAAACCAAACCTTTCTTTAGAAGCGCAGATGAAAAGACTTTGACTTTCTTACTTTGGACACATCATGCCAAAAGAGAGATCATTAGAGAAAGACATCATGCTTGGCAAGGTTGAAGTCAACTCAAAAGAGGAAGACCAGCAATGAGATGGATCAATGCAATAACAGCTGCTATGGATGACACTCTATCAACAATGAGACCGAATACAGTTTAGAATAGCTATCTAGAGGGTTGCCATGAGTTGATACAGACTTGACAGCACTTAAGAACAACATACTTTTTTGTTTAAAACTGGACTTATGTTTATGGGCTAAGATGTTTTAGTTGGGTTAGTTGATAAGGTGGATTTTTCAAATTTGACAGGGTAGATGGTTCAAGTTTGGTGCTGAAGACAAAAATCAACTGTGGTTTTAATTACAAAATGAAGCAAATTGAGCAGATTGTTCTTATCCACCATCACGTGCCATATTTCTATATGGTTTGGTTCCTTGGTTCCAGGAAAGGTTGTATAAAAACAAAAAGAGCATACGATTTACCATACTGGGTCATACCAGACCAATGGTCCATCAAGCCCAATATCCTGTTTCCAATAGTAGCCAGGATCCCAAAAAGTAGAAAGACTCTATGCTGCTTACCCCAGGTATGGAGACCCCTTGGATTTTACCATTAGGAGCAGCAGCACCATCCTATGGCCCTACCAGAAATTATCACCTTTGTACAGAATTAAGGAATGGTACTTTACAAAATCCTTGAATATTCCCCCTTGCCATTCATTTTAAGATGGGAGGAGACTCCTTGGAGAAGGAAAAGCCTACTTCCTATAAAAACCTCACCCAAAGGCAGTTTTCTAACCAGCCAAAGAAACCAAAGAGGCTTAGAGCCAATACAAAAGAGCAGTGTTACTCAGTTGGAAGATAGATGTTCCTAAATAGACTTGTACAGAACACCAGCAAACAAAATGAAACATTAAGGTAGCTAAGTGAAGGGGGTGAGACTTTACAGTACCAGGGAACTGAAAGCTAACAACCCTGAGCTCAATGCAGGGAAGGGAGAACAAAAAGACTAATTCACAAATTATTTAAAGCTGTTGTACATCTTAACTAGAAGTTCAGATTGTGGAAGGAATGGAGTAAATTATACACCATAAATTACACAGGTACACTACCAAAAAACTGCCTCCAGTTTTGCAACTGATTCCTATAGATTTTGGGGTGCTGAATCCAGGAAAAATAGCCAAAATGTTCCATCACGTCACGTTTTCTTGAAAAATTAGATTTCTTACCCATATAAGGAATGTTCACATAATTTCTTTTTAGCCGACTGCAGTTTATTTTCTTGGCCCAAAATAGAGGTTGTAATGGTTAACTAACTAGAAACACTCCCTCATGATATTTTAGAGTGTTTTGTATTCATTTTATACATTAACAGGACAATTGGGAGGCGGGGGGCTAAATCCAGTACTCGCGCTGGCGCATGTTCTTTCCTGTTCGCCTCGCCTCGTTTGCTCGCTCAAACACGGTGGTTGCGACATGAACGTTCCTGTCAAATTTCAGTTTCTTGCAAGTTCATTATTACCTTTTGTTTGCTCAGTCGTAATCCAGCTTTATTCCGAAGTGGTTCACTACAGTTGTAGTTTGCAGTGCTGTGTATTTGTGGTGGCTCAAAGAGCCAGAGGTTGCGTCAACTCTCCGGACAGTTTTTGTTTTATTTGTGGGGAATATACCGTGAAAAAGCGGCAGAGGAACATTTCTGCATTTATTAAAAAAGTATATTTCGCCTATTTCGGTTTGAAGTTAGGCGATCAAGACAAACCGTGGGCTCCTCACAAAGTGTGCAAGACATGTGAGGAAGATCTATGCTTATGGATGAAAGGTAAAAAACAAGCATTTCGTTTCGGAATACCTATGATGTGGCGTGAACAAAGAGACCACAGCAGTGACTGCTATTTTTGCTCTTGCATTGTGAAGGGATACAACTTAAAAAATAAGAACGTAATAAGTTACCCCAACCTTCCCTCAGCAATTAGGCCTATGCCTCATAGCAACGAAGTACCTGTGCCTGAACCACCAAAATCTTTGGATCATATTTGTGTGGACGGTTCTGATCATGATGAGACTCATCAGATGGCTTTTCCCAATGAGTCCAGTACTTCCGAGTTTGAAACTGAACCAGATCCGAAACCTGAACTTTTCTCTCAAGCTGAATTGAATGATTTAGTCCGGGATTTAGGACTCCCAAAAGATGCTGCCCAACTGCTAGGTTCTCGGCTTAAACAGAAAAATCTATTGTCACCAGGAACAACTTTTTATTGGTACCGCAACCGCGAGACACAATTTTTGAAGTATTTCAGCAAAGAGGAAGATTTGGTATTTTGCAACGATATATACAGAGTGATGGAAAAGTTTAAACTCAAGTATGATCCTGCTGAATGGCGGCTGTTCATTGATTCGTCAAAAGACAGCATAAAAGGTGTTCTTCTTCATAATGGCAACACATTTGCTTCAGTTCCTATTGCTCACTCTGTTATTCTCCAAGAAAAATACGAGAATTTGGCCCTGATTCTTCAGAAGATTCGTTATGATGAGCATAAGTGGATGATTTGTGGAGACTTTAAAATTCTATCCATGCTATTAGGGCAGCAATCTGGTTTCACCAAATATCCCTGCTTCCTTTGCTTGTGGGATAGCCGGGCCCACGACCTACACTGGGGGAAAAAAGACTGGCCAATTCGGGAGTATTTGAGACCCGGTGAGAAAAAATGTTCTTCATGAGAGCTTGGTACCTCGTGATAAAATTCTATTACCACCTCTCCACATTAAGTTGGTTCTCATTAAACAATTCATCAAGTCCCTTCCAAAAGATGGTGAGTGCTTTCGGTACCTTTGCTCAAAGTTCCCCCGACTTTCTGAAGCAAAGCTAAAGGAAGGAGTGTTTGTTGGCCCTGATATAAGGAAACTCATTTCAGATGGAGCATTCACTGAAACGATGTCTGAGAAGGAAAAAGAAGCCTGGGATTCCTTCAAGGATGTTGTTCTCAAATTCTTGGGGAACAGGCGGGATGAGAACTATAAGGATATTGTTGCCAGGATGCTCAATGCCTTCAAAGAACAAGGCTGTAACATGAGCCTGAAAGTCCATTTCTTGCACTCCCATGTGAACTACTTTCCTGAAAACTTGGGGGCGTACAGTGAAGAACAAGGTGAAAGGTTTCACCAGGACATCAAGGACGCAGAGAGAAGGTACCAAGGAAGATGGAACACCACTATGATGGCTGATTTCTGCTGGTTGCTGCTGCAGGAAACCCCAGATGAAAAATACGCCAAGCAGCGCAGCAAGAGAAGCATTCGGGGGAAGAAGAAACGGGCCCACCAGGAGATTGATTGACCCAAGAATGACTTTAAAATCTAAACTGTGTTGACAAATATCGTGTTTTTACTAAACTTTGAAATAAAATTTGCTAGTTATTACCACAGTGTCGGATCTCATTTATTAGAATTTTATTTTCACACTATCGGGTGTTTGTCTTCATGTATTGCAATGGTGCGGTTTGCGTTTTCTATTCTTACATACATACCTGTACAACATTTTTTGCACATTTCTTTGCTTTGCTTTGTGTCTAACCTCGCTCTTATATGCTCAATGTTTGTGCACATGTATGTGGCTGTTTTAAGTGCAGACAATTTTGCTACCATCACAGTGTGTTTTGTTGACATTACTCTATTCTTATGTGCTGCCTTGTTACAATTTTCTTTATTCTTATTTGAATAACTACTAAACAATTAGTATAAAGAATTCATCCAAGAAACTTTTATCTCGATCGCACTCAATCTGAAATGTTCACCTCAAACTGCTAACCCAATGTAGCAAAAAATCTGTACGTGATGGAGCAAATTGGTTACCAGATTTGGATTCAGCGCACCAAAAAACGTAAAAATCAATCGAAACATTAGAGGCAGTTTAAAAAAAATTTTTTTAGTGTACCTGTGTTACCTAAGAAATATATCTAGTGTACTATAATTGTTCCATAAAACTGGAAGTTATTCAAAAGCTGAAATTGTTTCAGTGACCCTAAGTTGAAGTAAACCTTTGGTTCAGAACACAAACTTCTGGCCTGGATGCTAATTATTGAGATGGGTGAATGAGGTTGTATGTCAGTTAGCCAAAACCTTGAATAGTTACTGCTACATAGCCTTAAATCTCCTCTCAAGTCTGAACCCCAATACTTAACCTCCAAAGCGCTCATAGAAACTGGCTAATAGCTCTCTGGATTTGTGCACTCTCCCTTGTCTGCTTAACACTAACACAGCATCTGCCTGTTCAGACCACACAGAAGGGGGGGGGGGAGTGGGGTACCCAGCAATGAGCAGCGGATTCCCCTTGTTTATCTTAATAACAGGATCCTTTTAAAGATTAACCCAACAAAAATACATTTTATGCCAATGTAATGGCACAAACCCTACTAAACAATATTGGTCAGATTCAGTGGACCAAATGGCCTTCTGTGTGTTCTAAATTGCTCACTAACTGCTTAATGTATAGAAGGGCAGGGCCTGGGTGATTTAAGGGCGTGGAATGCAAAGTGCAGTTAGCGCATGTTAATTAACAAATGCTGTAAATGTTGCTAATTGTACAGGTATACGTAATGGCACCTCAAGAGAAGGCGTTCGATGCACCTGAGGGATATCCTATGCACGCCCCAACAGTTACTGCACAGATTTTATACTTATTGTGCAGTAGGTCTTACGTGCAAAAACGTACCATAGTTTTAATAAAGAACACTGCTACATTGGGACATTAAGAGACCATCAAAATTGTTTGATAATCATATTTTATTGGAAACCAAGTTAAAAACCACTTTTTTAAATTTCACTCCTAAAGACACAAGACAATAACATTAATGCTTTTGAAACTTCTTATCATTTTATCATTTGAAATCTGGGGCATTGCTCTACTGATCCTTATCAGAAATGTATGCATGATCACAGTGATCTATGCAAAGAATAATTTATTTAAGACTTAGGGGCCCTTTTGCTAAATGCCATTAATGGTTAATGTGCAATAACTGGCCGCAGTGAACATTAACAGGTGGGCATGCAAGCTACCAGCTGTCAAAGTGCACGTTAACTGGCAATTGTGCTAATGCGGAGGTGTGGAGAGTGGAATGTGTTAGGTATGGAGAGCACATCAGTGTGCGACCACCATCAGTGCGCCAGTTAGCATGGGTGCACCTAAAAATACCCCTGAGTATCGTTAGGTTATAATTCTGCCACACATTAACTGCCAGGATCATGCTGACTGTACATTAAAAATTCTTGTGGAGTGCAAAACCTTAGCAGGATTTAGTAAAAGGGCCTCTTAAGCTTTTCATCAGCTTTGTTTTAATGCCATCTCCTGCAATTCCCATCCACTTCCTTCATGTATTGTGATGAAGCAGAGGCCAGTGAACCTATGGAGATAGAAAAAAATCACTGATCCCTTTAAAGAAAGTGACAGACCTAAAGTGCAGTTACTGCAAAGCACAGCCAGAGGGAGCAAGCACGAAGAATCAGACACACCCAAGCTTGGATGATGCAATAACTAACTCAAGGGATAATCAGACACACCTGGTCAGGGTGAGAGAAATCTTAACTGAGAAGCAGCTTTATAAGCATGGCTTAGGCCAGGGGTCTGCAACCTTTAAGACATAAAGAGCCACTTGGACCCGTTTCCGAAGGGAAAAAAAAAACTGGGAGCCGCAAAACCATTGCGACATTTAAAACAAATCTAACACTGCATATATTGTTTCTTACCTTAATGCTATATACGACCCCCTACTTTTCCTGTTAAAATATAGGTGTTTGGCCTATACTCGCCGTATAAGACTACCCCTCTTCCTTTGCACACCAAAAAAAATACGCCAGAAAATATCACAACAACAAGTAACAATATTTGATTTCAAAATGATGATGATTTTGTAGTCAAATCACTAATATGAAATAAAATTATTTTTTCTACCTTTGTTGTCTGACCAATTTATTCTTTGATCATGCTGGTCCCGATCTGAGGCTTCTGCTTTCCTTTCTTCTCTTGGCTCTCTTTCTGTGGTCTATGGTCCATCTGCCATTTCTTATCTCTTCTTTCGTTTTCTTCACTTCTTTCCATCAGCCTATTTCCAGTCCCAGTAACCCTCCCCAATATCAGCCCCTTTCCAGTCCTCACTCCCAGTACCTTCCAATGTCAACTTGCATTCCCATGATTTCCACTGGTGTCCATTTCCTTCCAGTCCCCCTCCTTCCCCACTGACCAGTCCCTTCTAGTACAAATACCATGGCAGCCCCTCTCAGATCCAGTTCCATTCTCCCATCCCCTCATATCAGCCCATTTGTAGCCTTAGCCCCCAGTTATCTTCCAGGGCCAGCAGCTCTATCCTCCCCTCCCCACAATCAGCCCATGCCCAGTCAAAGCCCCCCAATCAGCTCGCTTCCAGTGCTAATCCCCCCTCAACCCCATTACCAGTGCTAGCCTCCCCTAATCAGCCCAATACCAGTCCTACCCCCATCAAATCATTACCAGTCCTAGCCTCCCCTAATCAGCTCATTTCCAGTGCTCGTCCCCTCAACCCCATTATCAGCGCTCCATCCCTCCATGTCAGCCCCCTCCCTCCCTCCCTCCCTCCCTCCATCCATATCAGCTCCCTCCCTCCATGTCAGCCCCCTCCATCCCTCCATGTCAGCCCCCCTCCCTCCATCCATATCAGCTCCCTCCCTCCATGTCAGCCCCCCTCCCTCCATCCATCCATATCAGCCCCCCTCCCTCCATGTCAGCCCTCCTCCCTCCATGTCAGCCCCCTCCATCCCTCCATGTCAGCCCCCCTCCCTCCATCCATATCAGCTCCCTCCCTCCATGTCAGCCCCCTCCCTCCATATCAGCTCCCTCCCTCCATGTCAGCCCCCTCCATCCCTCCATGTCAGCTCCCTCCCTCCCTCCATCTCAGCCCCCTCCAGCCCTCCCTGTCCGCCCCCCTCCCTCCATGTCAGCCCCCCTCCCTCCATCCATCCATATCTGCTCCCTCCCTCCATGTCAGCCCCCCTCCCTTCTTCTGCAGCCACGGCTCCCTGCCTCTTAGGGAACTGCGGCTGTGCTTTTAAAATCATCTCGGAGCCCTTCCTGTCTTGTCGGGCTCCGTGCAGCATTGTCCCGCCTCCAAAACTTCCTTTAGAGGTGGGACAATGCTGCACGGAGCCCGTCAAGACAGGAAGGGCTCCGAGATGATTTTAAAAGCACAGCCGCGGTTCCTTAAGAGGCGGGGAGCCGCGGCTGCAGAAGAATGGAGGGAGCCCATAACGCCACGTTTTAATACCGGGCGGGCAGTGTGCTCCGGAGCCGCAGCAAAGGTGAGAAAGAGCCGCATGCGGCTCCGGAGCCGCGGGTTGCCGACCCCTGGCTTAGGCAGAGCAGCAGCAGCAGCAGACGCAGAAGAGAGAAGAAGGAGACGGCTCCAAGGAGAGAAGGAGAGGCAGTTGGATTTGCGGTCCTTACAGAGAAGGAACCATTTCCAAGAGAAACTGTTCCATGGTGGAAAGCTCCAGGGAGAAGTCTTCAAGGAAGACAGAGAAAGGAGAGGGACCTGGAAAGTGCCTGGTAAAGAAAGTACCAGAGAAGCACAGCTCAGAGAGCAGAGGTACCTGCATACTTCCTTTCCTGACAGTGAGCTACAAGGAGTTCAGAGGTGGGTGCACAAGACTCAGCCCAGGAGTCTGAGAAACACAACCAGGAACTGTGGCCAAGCCCTAGAAAGGCATGGAAGCCAGAGAGCCGTAGGTGCAATAAACACAGCTGGAGAGAGGTTTGGGAACCTGTACAAAAAGTGCTAATTAAAAGTCCTGTTACCTGTTTTCCAGACCAGGTAGAGCCAGGCTGGAGAGTTTTAGAGAGAAACTCTGAAGTGAAGCCAGAATTACATGAGGAAAGCTCAGAGCCAGCAGATATATCGTCAGAACAGGAGGAGATGCAAATAGACCCTGCAGAACCCGATTCATTGCTACCTGTCTCATGGATTGTACACTTTGTCTAGCCGGGAGTTTGGAATCCTTGGCAGAAGTATAGCTCGCAGGGTATATGTTAAATACAGTTTTGATAAGCTAAAAGAAGCAGCTTGCTTTTGTTTGCATGAACTGGTTTGTTCTAACACCTGCATAGCTAATAAGACTGTAAAGCACGTCTAACTTTTGAATTCTGTAAATACCTTTTTGAAAATCCTGAATGAGGTGAGAATCCTGTTTTCCTTCGTTGAACCTTTGTTTGTGCATTATGGGAATAAACCTTATCCTTTACCTTACACGTGGCTTTCACAACTAATTATTTCAAGAAAGGGACTACTAGTACCAGCATGCATTTGGGCTAAGAAAAGTTTCACCCTTGGATGAAAACAATAATGTCCACCCTGACCCTTTAAGCACGTGGCTCGGGGGCTGGGGTTGCGACAGTATATTCCCTCAGACTCTACAAACAGCCATGGTTTAAACTGAGGTTGCATTCATCGGTGCTTATCTAATCTGGTAGTGCGCCTTAAAAGTCAGTGAATGCTAAATTGATTTAACACATAGTAATCATCTTAGTGTGCTTTAATTCATTAGTTAGAGCAAGTTAGTGGTCACTAAGATTTCCTATTAAAACAGATGTATAGAACTAACTGAAAAAAAGCTGAAAATCAAGAAACATTTAGGAATCAGGAAACAAAAAGTGAAAACTAACCAATTTTTTTTTACCTGTGCACAACTCTGTTTTTCAATATTACAGGAGAGTGGACTCCTCAGTGCCATAAGGGCAAACTATGATCCATGTTTACTAAATGATAATGCATGCTATCTGCCATGATGTCCATGGGAATAACATGGTCCTAAGAGAGAGATGTGCATTCATTTGAAATGACATGGAAAATGTCAGGAACAAAATTAAATTGTAAGTCTTCAGGTGTTAGGGAAATAATTAGCATACCCAAATGTAACTCACTGAGTTAAATCCAAAAATAAAATAACTCATAATAGACATCACGCTTGGCAAGGCTTAAGGTTAACACAAAAGAGAAAGGCCAACAATACATTGGATCAATACAATAACAGCAGTTATGGATACTGCTCAATCAACAATTAGCCACCTAACTGAAGACTGAACACATTTTAGGACAATTAGAGCCCCATTCTGGGAGGGGGATCTCTGGATGTCCTCAACAAAGACAGGGCTGTTGGGCCCAATTCTGGCTCCCATGTATTTGTATTTAAAGCTGATGCAGCAGAAGAATTGAAAAAAATATCGATAACCGGGAAGAGATATTACAACTATTTGATAAACTGAAAAGTAGCAAATCACCTAAACCAGATGGTATACATCCAAGAGTGTTGAAAAAACTGAAATATGAGATTACAGACTTAGGAGTATGTTTACTAAAACCCCATTAGGGTGCGCGCCGCGCTAGTGTGCGGATGCCATATAAGGAGTGGGCATTTCAGTCAGAAAAAAGCAAAACCGGGATTAATCATGCGCTAATGTGCGCTGCGCTCATGTGCGCCCTGCACATTAGCGCATGAGAAAGTTGCGCGCTGATGTGCAAGCACAGGAACAGAGCCACAGTACAATGGTTAAGACACTGACCAAAGGTGCAGGAATCATGGGTTCAATCCCCCACTGTGCCCAATGAAGAAGGCTGGCTGAGGCATTACCTATTATGGGGAAGATTGCTTTAGGAGGCATTTTATTTTTATTTTAATTATCTCTACTAGCAAACACACTCTCAAAGCGTGTTAACATAAGGCACCCCATAAGACACATTTTAAAGTGCACTGTCCGCCAAGGCACCCTAGAATGTTGCTTATAGGGCGCTTTATAGGGTGCTGTATGAGGTACCGCAAGGTCACAGCACTGTTTTTTATGGCAGCACTGTGCAGTTTAAGGAATGAAAATCATAAGTAGGTGCGCTGACATGCAAGAGGAGCAGCAGTGTAGCACAATGGTTAAGACACTGACCAATGATGCAGGAGTCATGGGTTCAATCCCCCACTGTGCCTAATGAAGAAGGCTGGCTGAGGCATTACCTGTTACAGGTAATATTGCTTTAGGAGGCATTTTATTTTTATTTTAAATAGTGCTGCCAGCAAACACACCCTCAAAGTATTGTAACATACGGTGCTGCATAAGGCGCCTCATAGGGTACCCCAGATGGCACATTTTAAAGTGCACTGTCCGTCACGGCACCCTACAATGTTGCTGAAATGGTGGACTATAGAGCACCATATAGGGTGCCCTATGAGGCACAGCAAGGTCATAGCACTGTGTTTGATGGCGGCACTGTGCATTTAAACGCATGGAAACCTGAAGTAGGTGCGCCGACATGCAAGGAGGAACAGAAGTGTAGCACAATGGTTAAGGCACTGACTGCTGATACAGGGGTCATGAGTTTGCTCCCCAGTGTGCCTAATACGTAAGGCTGGCTGAGGCATCAGCTTTGCAATGTATGTATTGTTTCCTGCAGCACTTTATTTGTATTTTATTAATTGCTGCCAGCAAACACGCCCTCAGGGGCCGTAATTGAAGGTGCCACATAAGGCACCCTATAAGGCACTCCATAGGGCACATTATAAAGTGCACTGTCCACCACGGCACCCTAAAATGTCCCCTATAGGGCACCCTATAAGTCGCTCCACAGGATAACATATAGTGCACCTCATATGGACGGTAACCATAAGGTGCCCTATAGGGCGCCCTATAAAGCGCCCTCAGAGGCACCTTATGGGTACAGTACGCTGAGAGTGTTTTTGCTGGCAGCAATAATGTACATGAAAAAGATAATGCTTTGGGCAGCCCTATCAAATAACCCCACTGGGGGTTTGAACCAACAACCTCTGGCCCCACAGGCAGTGAAGTAACCATTGGGCTACAGCTCTATAGCTGCTAGCAAGCTCCTGGCTGGCTGCAGAGGGAGTGCACGTCACCACACAGACAGTCTGCTGTGGTCACCAGGATAGGGTTAGCACACCCGTACCCATGATGCACTGCACATGCAAATCAGCTGTCCACAGATAAACACAAGATGGGGTATGCACCCCCACAGCACCTCGGCCTGGTAGGGGGAACTGATCATGTGCACCCCCACAGCACCTCGGCCTGGTAGGGTGTACTGACCGTGTCTGTTACTGGCACAGAGTAGCTACACACCGTCACATTGTGCAGGTACTGTGCTCACCCTGAGTGTGCGGTGGGGCGCCCAGCACCAGGTCCACAGCACCTTCCATGGCAGAAATAGGCCATGCTGCAGGTCCCCAGCAGTGCTAATGTGTGAGGTAGTTAATTTCTGCAGAAACACCTTGGATATATCTGTCTGTCTCAGAGCCCCCATGGACCCCTAGGAGGATTATGTACCACCACCCTCCTCCTCCAGGGTTGAGGGTGGTAAACAGGGTCTCCCATCAACATATCCACATTCTACTTCCCTGCAATGGTGGCAGTAGAGGGGATCATCAACCCCAGTCCTGCTGGGGAACAGACACCCTACAGGGCAGTCAATGCAGCTCTGTACACATCCATAACGTAATAGCAGACAGACATTAGGCCTGGATATGCTAAGCTGCACCCCACCACTATCTGATATTCTCCTGCAGCAAGCCTTTAGCCGCTGCAACATGCAAGGCGCTCCATCAAGACACATACCAGCTGCAAACAGTCTGCTAGCTAGTGCATAGTGCATGTTCCTGGTGGAAATGCGTGCACCCAGACCTGGGATGTCAGCATACACAACAAGCAGATAAGTCAGTGACTGGGCCCCAAAAGGAAACCCATAAATATCACATGAAAGAAATACTATATAGCACTATGGGGGTGCCTAGCCATGCTGTGGTCACTGCACAGTCAGGGTGAGAGTGATCTCCCAGCAGGACATGCTGAGGCCACCCTGTCTGTGTAGGTGGTGGCCGGGCACTAAAATGTCCCAGCCAGTGCCCTATGCCCTGTGCAGATGCATCCTGGCCAGGCCACCCTGTCCGGGCTATACCCATGGTACCTTGCTCCTCA
This sequence comes from Ichthyophis bannanicus, assembly GCA_033557465.1. NCBI lineage: Eukaryota > Metazoa > Chordata > Amphibia > Gymnophiona > Ichthyophiidae > Ichthyophis > Ichthyophis bannanicus. The sequence continues at coordinate 10,505,759 of CM066038.1, read as the reverse complement.
TTATGCACATTGGCAGGCCAATACTGGCAACAGTGAGGGCAGTGTGGGCTGTGGAGGGTGTTTGCAGCCACCACACACTGGATAAACAGACACACACACCCACACCTATGCCAGCATTGTGCTACTATAGAGGAATTTAGCAGCCCTGGCCACCACATCAGTCCTGGGCACAGTACAGGCATGGATATGGTACGCAATACTGTTGGGGGTCACTCCCCATGGTGGTAAACACTGTCAGAGACCAGACCTGAAGCACACACCACAGACATCAGAAAGGTTGTTATGATGGAGCTCAATCAGCAAACTGTGCTTAACGTAAGAATTGCTATCTGCCAGTAATCATAGCAAACGTTTGATAGCTGTGTAGCGTATACCCAGGTGTAGGGTGGCATTGCTAAGGTATGCAAGTGCTAGTAATGGGAGATTAACGCAGGGCCCAATGTCCTGCCTCTCCAGGAGGCATTGGCCAATGGGGCCTGTGGGTGTGGGTGTGGATGTGTCTGCCCCTGTTGGCTGCTGCTTTACGGCAGAGGTTCCCAACTCCAGTCCTGGTGTGCCAAACACTGTTCGGGTTTTCATGCTGTCCCTCATGAATATTCATGAGATACATCTGCATACCATGGGGGTGGTGCATAGATATGCAGCACAGGCATCTTTATTAGAGGCAGCATGGAACCTGAATGGTGTTTGGCCCTCCAGGACTGCATTTGGGAGACTCTGCTCTAGGTAATGCGCCTGTTTATGGTGTCTGTGCTTGGTGGGGTAAAATATAGGCGTATTAACCATGCGTATGTTCTCTGCAATAAAGGTTTGTCCTTACTATCACGGTTTAGTTGTGGGAAAAATATGTGGACTGGATTGGCAGTAGCCCCAGCTGGGCTTTGAACCTGTGACCTTCTGTTCTTGCACACACTGTCTGTGTGCACTGCACCACCGTGTTGCCACAGATATGCTGCATTCCCTGGGGAGTCCATGACTGTACATCCGACAGGGCCTGTTTTTTGCAGTGCACGTCACCCACCTGGACAGGGCTAGGCCATGGTCTGCTGTTGCCACCAGCTGCTGCCACCTCCACCACCAGTACCGCTCCATCCTTAGATTGGAGACAGCATAAACCCTGAAGGATTTGTGGCCCTCCAGGACTGCATTTGGGGGAATCTGCTCTAGGTAATGTGCACGTTTCTGGTGTCTGTGCTCTGTAGGGTAAAATAGAGGTGTTTGAGCCATACTTATGTTCTCTGCAATAAAGGTTCATCTTTACTATCACGATATAGTTGTGGGTAAAATATGGGGACTGGATTGGTAGGAGCCCAAGCTGGGGCTTGAACCTGTGACCTTTTGTCTCCAAACACACTGGTTGTGTGCACTGCACCACCGTGTTGCCACAGAGACAGTGCATTCCCTGATGATACCATGACTGTGTCCGGCAGGGCCTGTCTGTTGCAGTGCATTGCACCCACCTACACAGGGCTAGGCCATGGTCTGCTCTGGGCAGCTGCCACTGCCCCCCTCCACCTCCAGTACCCCTGTGCCACCATGCTGACATGCCCTTCTGCTGGTGGTGCTGGTGGTACGCAGTCTCAGGCCATCCTGTGTGCAGGTAGGCAGCTGCCTATGGTGCGAGTTCTGGGGTAGGGGTGCTTGCATATCTGTCCGCACGTCCCCCAATCACCGCCTGCCACTGTTCTGTGCCCTTGGAGGTACCTGCTGGGTACTATCCCCTGTGACACTGTGATAGAGATGCTCATGCCCATGTTGGGCCCTCATCAGTTGCTGTCTGGCTGCTGTACAGTTTCAGCATTCCTAGGTGCCACTTAGGCATCTGCCTAGTCCACACTGTGCCCCAGCTGCACCACAGCATGTGCCGCCTGCAGCCCTCTGTATCCCCTTTCCCAGCATCTGTCCAGTTGCCCATTCCGACATGCCCGCCCTGCTGCTGTGGAACATGGGCATGCCATAGGAAACCTGTCCAATGGAGGACGTAACCCTGATCAGTGCTATTTCACTGTGGGATCATTCACCTTGTATGGGGACGGAGCGTAGACCCTTCTAAAATTCATATTTATTTTTTGGGGCTTTCTTGGGAGTGTTTTTTGATGTTTCCCATTACTATCACTATTGCCCAGCTTGCTTATGATTTTTTTATATTTTGTTGGGGTCATTTTTAATGTTTATTTGCCCTTTTGTTCCATGCACATGTATCACACTGCTCACTTTTGTAGGTTTCCCTGGTTTTGCTGTACATTGCTGACAGAAATGGTTTCTCTTCCCTTTAAATCGGCTCTACCGCGAGGTTTTCACTCGCGGTATTTTTTTGCTTGAATTTCAGCCCCGCTCGTGTGCGGGGAGCCTCTCCCCTCCCACTCTCCACCCATTGACCCCGTCTCTCTGCCCCTGGGGAGCCTTCCTCCGCCCTCCGAGAGCCTTTCCACGCCTTTATCGCACATCAGCGCGCCGTGCACATGAGCGGGCACTTTAGTGCAGCGCGCACGTGTGCGGGGCACAAAAATGCATCATTAGCATGTGTAAGGTACCTTAGCGCGCGCTATTGTGCGCCACGCACTTGAGCGCAGTTTAGTAAACGTATCCCTTAGTATAACTGATCTGTGAACTATCATTAAAATCATCAGTAATACCTGAAGATTGGAGGGTGGCCAAAGCAATGCCAATTTTTAAAAAGAGTTCCAGGGGTGATCCGGGAAACTACAAACCAATGAGCCTGAACCTGTAGATAGGCATACTTTAATGGGAGACAGCCAACATGACTTTAGCTAGGGAAGGTTTTGTTTTAATAATCTGATATATTTTTTGAAGGTGTAAATAAACAAGTAGACAAAGGTTGGTCTGTCGATGTAGTGGATCTGGATTTTCAGAAAGCCTTTGACAAGCCTTTCACATAATTGGTGAAATTAAAAAGTCATGGCAAAAGAAGGCAGTGTACTATTGTGGATCAGGAACTGGTTAAAAGTTAGAAAGCAGAGGGTACGGCTAAATGGCCAATTTTCCCAATGGAGAAAGGTGACTAGTAGAGTGCCCCAGGGATCTGTGCTGGGTCCACTGATTTTTAACATATTTGTAAATGACCTTGAAATGGGAATAATGAGTGAGGTAATCAAATTTGCAGATGACACAAAATTATTCAAAGTTGTTAAAATCCAAGAGGATTGTGAAAAATTGCAAAAGGACCTTAATAAATTGGAAGACTGGATATTCAAAACATGAAATTTAATATGGACAAGTGCAAAGTTATGCACCTAGGGAACAACAACCTAAACTATAGTTACATGATGCAGGATTCTACATTATGAACCACCACCCAAGAAAAAGATGTAGGCGTCATTGTGGAAAACACGTTGAAATGCTCTGCCCAGTGTACAGTGGTAGCCAAGAAAGCAAGTTAAATGCTAGGAATCAAAAGGAAAGGAATGGAGAATAAAACAAAGGATGTTATAATGCTTCTGTATCATTCCGTGGCGTGACTGCACCTCGAATACTGTGTGCAGTTCTGTTTGCCGTAACTTAAAAAGGATATAGCGTTATTAGAAAAGGTACAGAGAAGAGCCACCAAAATGGTAACAAGGTTTATGATGGCAGATAAAACCCAGCATTGGCCATCTACTCTGCCCAGCAAGGTGGCAAGAGTAGGAGCACCTGCCACTCCGTGCAGGTCAACCTTCCCCTTTCCTTGGTTTAGGGGTGTACACACTGCTTCGTGCAGGTCACCTCTAGTTGCTATCAGAGCTATCAGAGACAGTTAAATTTATTTTGATTTTATCCTGTGTCTGTAAAGGGATCCTCTGTGTCTGTCCCATGCCATTTTGAATTCTATCACTGTATTTGCCCCCATAACTTCCATCAAGAGGGTATTTCCAGCATCTACCACCTCATCTGGGCAGCAGAATGGGATAGTGTTGATGGCGGAGGATCACATTTCTGTGATAACGGTAACACCACCAAACTTAAACTGCATGGAGGAAAGGCCCGGCAATCTACTTCTGTATCTTGCCATGAAAACCCAATGGATAGTTTCAGCAAAACAAATTGTGCTATAGTGCTGGAAGATGAGACCCCCAGGTCGGAAGGCACTCAACTAGCTACTGGGGAAGAGCTGAAGACTTTTCAGAGTAAAGCCAGCATTTATGATGTAGTTGGATCAAAGCCCTCGGGACGTCTGACTGCTGATGTAGCTGCGCATGAAATGAGAGTCAGAAGCTGTAAAGATGTCTTACACTTTGGAACATGGAACGTACGAAGCATGAATCAAGGGAAGTTGGTGGTGGTCAAGAATGAAATGGAACGTGTACAACTTGATCTGTTGGGTGTCAGCGAACTGAAATGGACTGGCATTGGGCACTTTGCATCAGATGATCACATGGTCTACTATGCTGGAAATGAAAGACAAAGAAGAAATGGTGTTGCATTTATAATAAAGAAGAAACTTGCAAGAACTGTAATGAAATACAATGCAGTCAGCGAATGCTTAATCTCTATTCATCTACGAGGAATGCCTATTAACACAACTATAATTTAAGTATATGCCCCAACAACAGCTGCAGAAGAGAATGAAATTGAAGAGTTCTATGAACAAGTACAAGCTGAAATTGACAGAACATGCAAACAGGATATCCCGATAGTCATGGGTGACTGGAACGCAAAAGTTGGCAACAAAGTTAAAATACCAATAGCTTATAATATGTCACACTCCTCAGGTATCTCAATGCCACACACATGTAAGTAGTTCTTTGATGATAGTTTAATGTCATTTGCTGTTATTATATCGGCACGTTTTTGCCATCTGTTTCATTATATATTGCCTTTAGTTAAACTACCTAAACTGTTCTTCGTAAAATAATAATAATAACATTCCTTATTATTATTGTTCGGTTATATGTAAACCGCCTCTGGTCTCTGGAAGAGGCAGTATAGAAAAATGTACAAATAAATAAATAAAGAAGAAGGCAAAGTAGTTGGAAAACATGGACTTGGCAACAGAAATGAAGCTGGAGAAAGACTGATAGAATTCTTCAAGACCAACAATCTATTCATCTCATACACCTTCTTCCAGCAACACAAGCGATGACTGTACACATAGACTTCACCCAATGGATTGTATAAAAATCAAATTGGCTATATCTGTGGAAGTCAACAATGGAAAAGCTCTGTAACATCAACAAAGACAAAACCTGGAGCTGACTGTGGTGCAGATCATCAACTACTAGTATGCAAACTCAAGCTAAAGTTGAAAAAGAGCAAACCACTCATGAATGCAGCAAAATATGACCTTGAGAATATACCACTAGAATTTAAAGACTGCCTGCAAAATCGATTTGCTGCTTTAGATACAAATGACAGAGCTCCAGAAGAGTTATGGAATGACATCAAAGAAGTTGTGTTGGAAGAAAGTGAGAAGTCTCTTCAAAAGGTGAAAAAACAAAAACGGCCAAAATGGATGACGGAAGAAACTCTGAAAATTACCCAGAAACACAGAGAAGCTAAAGCCAGAGGAGAAAGAAAATCGCAGAACTCAACAGAGATTTCCAATGTGCAGCAAGACAGGACAACGAAAAGTACTACAATGACGCATGCAAGGAAATAGAAGCAGATAGAGGAAGAACAAGATCGGCTTTCCTAAAGCTACAAGATTTAAAGAAAAAGTTCCAGCCTCGAATTGGAATGTTACAAGGTGCTCAAGGTTCTATGTTGAATGATGCTGAGAAGATCAAGAAAAGGTGGAAGGAATATGCAGAGTTTTTATATGATAAAGATGAAGTGGACCAACAGCCGTTTCAACCTGTATCTTATGATCGGGAACCATTGGTGATGAAAGAAGAAGTTGAAGCAGCATTGAAAGTCTTATCAAAGAACAAAGCACCAGGCATTGATGGCATTCCCATAGAAGTATTACAGCAATATGATGCAGCTGTTACCACGCTTACAAGACTCTGACAAGAAATTTGGAAGACAACATCATGGCCAACTGACTAGAAAAGATCTGTGTTTATACCAATACTAAAGAAAGGTGATCCAACTGACTGTGGAAATTATCGAACCATCGCTCTGATCCCACATGCCAGTAAGATTCTACTGAAGATTATACAAAAGATACTACAACCATACCTGGAACAAGAACTCCATGAAGTGCAAGCAGGGTTCAGGAAAGGGCGAGGAACGAGAGACATCATTGCGGATGTGAGATGGATCCTTGAAAAGACCAAAGAATACCAAAAGGATATCTATTTGTACTTTATAGAGGAGTAGCATAGTGGTTGGGGCAAGGTACTTCAGGCCAGAAGGTTGGGGGTTCAAATCCCACTAGAGGACAGCAACCTTGGGCCGGAAGGACTGGGGTTTCTAGTCCCACAGATGCTCCTTGTGGTCTTGGGCAAGCCACTTAACCCTCCATTGCCCATGTTCCCTGTAAGCATTAGTGTATGTGTCTCATATATCTGCATGTTAAATGTACCCCCCAATTGTGTTGTGACCGCTTTGATTGAAGGATAAGGCGGTATACAAAACTGTCTAAATAAAGTAAATAAATAAATATAGCAACGTTTTGACTGTGTAAACCATGAGAAACTCTCGGCCACATTAAGAAGCATGGGTATACCAGAACACCTGATCATTTTCTTGCACAATCTGTACATTGATCAAGAAGCAACAGTTTGAACGGAACAAGGAGAAACAGAATGGTCTAAAATAAGCAAAGGTGTAAGACAAGGCTGCATACTTTCCCCCTACCTGTTCAATTTATATACAGAACAAATCATCAGAGAAGCAGGACTGTATGAAGACAATAGAGGTGTGAAGCTTGGTGGAAGACTCATCAACAACCTTTGCTATGCTGATGATACCACATTACTGGCTGAAAGTGAAGATGATCTGAAACATTTGCTTCTCACAATCAAAGAACATAATCTCAAAGTGGGCCTGCACCTTAATTTAAACAAGACTACGATCATGACAACTGGCATAATCAACAGGTTCATCGTTGAAGGAGAAGAAATTGAAATCGTGAACAACTTTAACCTACTTGGATCAACTTTCAATAAAGAAGCAACAAGCAGTCAAGAAATCAGACGAAGCATTGCTCTTGGCAGAATGGCTATGAAAGACCTAGATAAGATTCTCAAGAGCAGAGATGTCTCTCTCCATACAAAGATTTGACTTGTTCAAGCCATGGTATTTTCAATAACATCATATGGATGTGAAAGCTGGACAGTGAAAAAGATGGACAGGAAGAAAATTGATGCCTTTGAATTATGGTGCTGGCGGCGAATACTGTGTATACCATGGACTGCCCGAAGAATAAACCAGTCGGTACTAGAGGAGATCAAACCTAAGCTTTCTTTAGAAGCTCAGATAACAAAACTTCGACTTCATACTTTGGGCACATCATGCGAAGACAGAGATCATTAGAGAAAGAAATCATGCTTGGCAAGATAGAAGGTCAATGCTAAAGAGGAAGGCCAGCAATGAGATGGATCGATACAATAACAGCAGCTACGGGTCCAGTCTGCCAACAATGAGCCGCCTGACTGAAGACCGAACACAATTTAGGATGGCTATCCAGAGGGTCACTATGAGTCGAATCCGACTCGACGGCAGTTAACAACAACCACCACCACCCTTTAGGTGAAAAAGTACTTACTGACATTGCCTTTCAGTTTACCCCCTTACAGCTTCATGTTATGTCCTCTAGTGTTATGGCTTCCCAGTCTTTGAAAAAGGTTTGTTTGTTCATTAATACTCCTTAAGTCTTTAAAGGTCTGTATCATATCTCCCTTGTCCTTCCTCTCCTCTAGAGTATACAAACTTAGGTCTTGGAGTTTCTTTTCATACGTCTTCTGGCGCAGGATCCAAATCATTTTGGTTGCCTTCCTTTGAACAGTTTCCAGTCCTTTTTTATCCTTTATGAGATACGGTCTCCAAAATTGAACACAATATTCCAAGTGAGGCTTCACCAGCGACATGTACAATGGCATTAGTACCTACTCCTTTCTGCTGGTAATTCCTCTCTGTATGCAACCCAGCATCCTTCTGGCTTTGTCCACTGCCTTGTCACACTGTTTCGCCACTTTGAGATCCTCAGAAACAATCACTCAGAGGTCCTCCTCCTGGTCCGTGCATACCAACCTATTGCCCCCTACCTCATACAATTCCTTTGGAATTCTGCATCCCAAGTCCATGGCATGCACTTCTTCTAATTATATCTTTACTGCCTAGCATTAGACCATTCTTCCAGCTTTTGCAGATCTTTACTCATGTTATCCACTCTCTGAGAGAGTCCACTCTGTTGCAAATTTTCATGTCATCTGCAAGACAACAAACTTTTCCGTTCAGTCCTTCAGCAATGTCACTCACAAAAACATTGAACAGTACCGGCCCAAGACTGATCCATGGGGCATACCACTAATCACCTTCCATTCATCCAAGTGAGTTTCATTTACCATCACCTTCTTTCATCAGTCAGTCAACCAATTTCTGATCCGGTTCACCACCTTGGGACCATTCCCCAGGCTGGTCAGTTTATTGATAAGCCTTCTATGATGAGCAGTATCAAAAGGCTTTGCTGTAATCTAGGTGGATAACATACATCACATGCCCTTCATCTAGTTCTCTGGTCACTCAGTCAAATAACTCAATCAGATTTGTTTGGCATGATCGTCCTTTGGTAAAACCATGTTGCCTTGTATCATGCAACCGATTGGTTTTGAGAAAGTCTACTATTCTCTCTTTCAGGGGATGGAAGGATACCCCTGTGAGGAGGCTAAAAGAGTTAGGGCTCTTCAACCTGGAAAAGAGATGGCTGAGGGGAGATATGATAGAGGTCTATAAATTAATGAATGGCGTGGAACGGGTAAACATAGATTGATTGTTTATGCCATCAAAATATAGAAAGACAAGGGGACATGCAATGAAGCTACAGTGTAACCCATATAAAACTAATAAGAGAAAATATTTTTTGTCTTAACATGTATTCAAACTCTGGAATTCATTACCGGAGGATATAGTAAAAGCTGTTAGTGTAGTTAGGTTTAAAAAAGGTTTGGACAAGTTTCTGGAGGAAAGGTCCATAAACCATTATTAAAGGGGACCTGGGAAATCCACTGGTTGTCAGAATACAAGCTTTATGGAATCTGTGTCTTCTGGGGAAACTGCTAAGTACTTGTGACCGAGATTGGCCACTGTTGGAAACAGGATATTGGGCTTGATGGACCTTGGTCTGACCCAGTATGGCATTTCTTATGTTCTTATCAGGGGCTAGGTGTCCTTGGTGATGGCTATACTATGAATTGAGGGAGTTCTTTTGGAGGGGTTTGGTTTGAGGACATAGTCATTGGTGATGTCAGGGAAGGGGACCTCCAAAACCATGAGTTCTATTGCAAGGCATGATCCCTTTAAATTTTCTGGCCTTTAGCACTGGGCTGTATGTTGACAGCCTGACGCTCGAGGGGGAAAAATAACAACATCACCTTTGAGCCCTCATGTACTTTATTAACTAGCTCCCCTCATGACATAATGATCAATTTGAACTGGCAACATTCCTTAATCAGAAGCCAGTGTAGCTTAAATAATGATGGTTCGGCACTCTTCTCTTTGCTCCTCTCAATAGGCTTTGACCTGTAGCTTCCTCCTCAGTTTTATAGATAGACGTATACAACATGTTGCAATAATTCAGTGAACTAATTGCCAATGAATGTACCATGGTCATTAATGCCTTTTCCTCTACAACTGACCAAACGTTGACATACAAACTATCATTTAACATATGTGCTCTTCATCGTTTGCACTGGTTATTACTGATCCTCTCTCATTCTAAAATCACTCCCAGTGATCTAATGGACTCCTCGGAAGGAATTAATAACTTACCATTGATGGTTTTGATTCCTAATCTCTCGTCTAGTTTCACTATATTCAAAACTAACCCATTCCTCTCTAGTCAATTTTTTACTTGAAGTAATCTCTGATTCAGGCAGTCTATAATTATATCTTGTCCCCCTCCAACAGCATCAACAACGGAATTTCATCTGCACATGCAAACAAATTCCCCCAAATGATCTTATAATCATTCCTAGTGACCTCAGGTAAATATTGAACAACAATTGTGACAGTTGGGATTCCTGCAGGACACCCCATGACCAAGTATGCCTACTAGACCACTCCTCTTTATATCTCTCTCTAAAACCCCTGTCTTCCAAAATCGAGCTTCACCACCGATTCCTGTTTACATCTCTCCTTCACAAAATTCAAATCTACTAAACCAATTTACCACTGACAAATCTAATGACATCAAGAGAATCGTCATGCCCCTACCCAAAATTATATATAGCCTTGATCCAGCATGGAGCTAGCAAGACCTCCATCCCACTTCCTACTCTGAACCCATAGCCCATAGCCTTCCAGAAATGTCTCCACCTGTCCCAGTACCTTCTTATCAATTTGTTTAGCAAAACATCCATAAACTAGATATAGGCCTAACATTTAAGCAGTTAGAATTATCTGTATGCCCCTTCTTCAGCACCAGTCACCATAGCTTCTTTCAGTACAGGTGGAAGCAGCCCCTGTTGCAAGGACGCATTAACATGCATTGTTGATCTCCAGGAATACCTTGAAAATTGCCCAGCCCTTACCCATGTAAGACAGCGACGTTACCCAGCTAGTAAATGACTTCTGAATCTACAGCCAATGAGACCAACATACGTTTATTCCTGCAGCTAATAAGGGTATTTGATTAATATGCTGTGTTCTTTCTAACATGTCTAGTCTAGCAAGCAGCAGGGTGGAAAGAATGTGTGTGAGCATGTGGGGTGTAGGGGTGTCTAGAGGAGTGCTAACACAAATAGAATATTCAATGCCATTCCTCCCCCCCCCCTTTTACTGCAAATGAAACTGCTTGCGGGCTATAACACAGTCCATATGGCCTTATATTTGAAGTGTGCTTAAGACTCCATTAGGTATTCCTGATTTGTGCCGCGTCTGATGTCGATAAGACAGGGGTAGACTTGTGTTTCCCTTAGAAGCCTGCCCTGGTGCAAACACATAATGGATTCATTCTGCAATAAATTATGTCTGCAGTAGAACTTTTTGGATGAGTTTGTCTTCTAATACAGTCCTATAAAACTGAACCTATGTTTTCACTTGAAAGTAATTTTAGCTGCATAATAAGTTGCTTGAAATGTGTTTGGAATTAAATTAGCTGATTATGCATTCTTTATCACACTGACTGTCTGCGTCTGGTATTTTAAAACCCTCTCAAATAACATTCTGATCTTGTGCGTTAAGTGATGCACTCAGAGAAGTGGATGGACTAGCAGAAGTCTGAAACGCGTGACAGACGCGCTTGAGCCTTACGACTGAGCACTCACTCACTCGTCCCTAAACATGCTCGCTTTTCTGCTGCACCCCATGCTTATAATGAACTAAAAGTGAATTCAAGGATAGATATTACAATATTACAGTACAAATGATTAATCTGTAAAGCTTTGACAGTTTAATAAAGTATTAATCCATAGTGCTTATGTTATATCAGCAAAAAATATGTATTAAGTAGCATCCAGATTACTGAAGCATGAATTCTATTAGCACAAGACCAGGCCTAAAATTTTATTATACATTCATTAAAAACATTACTGGAGATTGCATGGTAAATTTAATCAGAGTTTACTGCTCTTTCTTCTTAGTTCAATGATTTCTGTTCAAATATGTTTTTCAAGTCAATCTTCCTGCTGACGCGATTATTACTGTATGTTTCTCCGATCCTCAAATGCTTATCATGAAGAACATTCTAGTCTCTTAGGGGATAATTTTATAAAGTACTTTTGTTTTAGCCATAGAAAGCAGCTATTATAGAACGGTGAGTAGAGAAAGAGAGCACATCTGCATTCCCAGGGGCAGAGTTGCCGTGCTTATTGCACAATGCATGCGAGTACAGATGAAGCACACACATGATCTTGCACCTGAGCTTGGAGCAGAGCATCCGGGAACCTAGTTTATAAAGGCCCATAGGAGCTTCTCTTACGTTTACATAGTACGCACACATCCAAAGAAAAAGGTAGGAAGTAATACACACATCAAAACCTCAGCCTATCCAAATATCAAAAAAATAGAAAAAACTTAAAAGAAACCCTTCTTATTATATTGATATATACACAGTGACTTTTTGATCAGACCCACCAGATTCTTCAGAATTAGATCAAATACGTCAATGGTCCATTTTTATTTTAAAATAGAATATTTCAAATAAAAATTGACCTGGTCTAGGCATGGACGTCTGACCAACCAAGAGCACGTGTGCTTATGCCGTTCTGAAATTGTACCGCAATGTACATTTCTGTTGCTTCTCCGGTGTGCCTTCGTTCCACTTCTTCATCCTTGCACCGGCGACATCCATATGCCCCATTTCTAAAATGCATCTGGGTACGTCCTTAGGAGTTGGATGTCCGAGTGCCTGTTTCAGATGTCTAAAGCATGAATACAGCTTCTAAAATGACCCCCATAGAGTATCTATGTAAACGGGCACCATATTAAATTAATCTGACTGAACAGGTGTATCTCCAATTACACTTTGGAAAACGAGTATCATAGATAAACTTTTAAACCCTTCACTCAAGGCTAGCTGGTATTGAAACAGACTTGGTAACCTGGCACATTTCATTACCTGGCAAACAGACGTTTTACACATTACCACTAAAACATTTCTTGCATAGGTTTCTTTACCTTACCCCCTTCCTTTTCCCACCCAAGGAGCTCAGAGAGTTTTCAGCCAAGCTTATTCCTGACAGTCCACCCCCACCGCCACTCCCGTGCCCATGGTCCCAGCTGCCTTAAATGCTGATAGCTCCCATGTGTGGCTGTCGCTTGGACCAACGTCAGCAGCAATAGCACCAGCAGACTCACTCCCCACACCTCATCCCCTTGTGGGGCACTTTGGGAAGCAGCAGACTCCTAGCGTTAACATTTCCTAATCAGGTTCCATTTTTTCTTTGAGTCTATAAGGAGTAAAATGCCCACCTCTACTTTAAAGATAAATAATTATTCTGTAGTCCTTGAAGTTTTTGAAACATGCAGCGAGAAGGTTGCTAAGATACTGTGGATTCCAGAAGATGAAGAGGCTACATGTCAGATCCAAAATTAAGAAACAAATAACCCAAGGGAGCACTGTGTAGCCAGCAGCTGTAATGAGAGCATTTCAGCACCCTCCGGAAGACTGTTGGACATTATGAAGTGGTCTGAAGAAAGATTTTATTTGAAAGACGCCATTTAAACCAGAAAGGCAGGCGTGAGAGACTCTGAATGCCATTATCCCTGTGCATACTGTGAGGGTTCACTAACACACTCACACTGTGGCCACTACTTTGGGCAATGGAAAGTGTTTGTAGGGATTGCTTTATGCTATTCATGGCCTTCCAGAGGGTTCAGCCGCCTCAGCAATACTGTTTAATCTCTACATTTGACTACTGTGTGATGTATTAAGGTTGTTGAAAAGTGAATATCACATATATGTTCATATTATGTTGTTATTAGTGGTCCATAATGAGATCAATCTAGTTTTTCAAGAAATGGCAAACTGTATACAGATGGTGGCAACATGGTTACAGTCACAAGGCTTGTGTTTCAATTACTCTAAAACTGAATTATTCACCTTGCATCGTACGAAAGATTTACACCTATCAGCAGCAGTAGATATTGATGATCATAAAATTACGGTTGTTCAACATGTTCAAAAATATATTTTTAATCTCTACATTCTACTACTTCCATTAATCATTTATATAGTGCTACAAGGCCTATTTAGCGCTGTACAAGCACATCTAAAAGATGGTCCCTGCTCATCAGAGCTTACAATCTCATCACGACAACATAACAGTTGAGGACAAGGATACATCTAGGTGGAATGGTAAGGAAACAAATGGATCCCCCATTCCGGGAGGGAGATGTTTGGGCTGTCTGGATCTCCCCACTGAAGATGGGGCCATTAGGACCCGCTTCTGGTCCGTGGGAACAAACCATTCCCGTGGGAGCCAGAATCAGGCCTGAGGACAGTCCAGCCCAGCGTGCCCCCTCCACCTGTGGGGACATCTTCCCCACAGGTGGCCCCAGCATCCGCGGCTCCAGACCCCTAAATCCCCACCACCTGACCCATCGCTGTCCTCTCGCCTCCTGGATTGTGCAGCAGGGACCCCTCCACACCTGTATAAGCAGCACATCCCAGCAGGCTTGGCAGCATGTACAGGAACGTGACCTGAATCGGCCCTCTACGTGCTGCTGGGCAGCCTGCCCCCAACTCCCCCCCCGCTCCACCCCCTACCCCCCCTGCAGGATCTCCCCATCCTACAGCACAGGATGTATGAGAGAGCCGGTGGGGGAATAGGGTCTAGGCGGATTGTGGGGATGCACATCCCAGCGGGACATGCAGCCCCGTAACCCGCGTTTGAGAATGAAGACCATAGGAGATGAAGTAGATCAGGATCCAAAAGTGGTCTACTCTGAGTTTCATTAGGTGCTCAACTTTCTCTTGAGTTCCATATACAAAGCCAAACATGCTTTTTATACAATTGTGATAAACATTATTGGCACCCTTGCAGTTCAACCTCTTAATGTCCAATATTTCCTAAATAAAAGTGATCAGGTAACTGGATTATATATGCATATGTATTTGGCACAGAAAAGAATCAAATAAAGCAAGACAATTAAAAAAGGAAATAGTAGGAAATAGTATAAAAACTGGAATATTGATCTCTAATGGTAGAGCCCAGGTGAGGTCTCTCAAGGGTTCTGTGGAGTATGGGCAAGAGAAAGGGGAAGGCAGCTTCTAGACTTGCATAACTGTCACTGCTAGCACTCCTCTGCATTTGTCTGATCAGTCGACATTGGATTCATTTTTTGCTCGATTGAGCATGCAGCAAGGAAACTCCGGTGCAGGTCCGTCAGTCTCAACTCCAATGTTGGGTGACACAGTGTCGAGTGTGGGTGAAGAAGCATCTCTTTCCCTAGAATGGCAGATTCCTCCAGTGCTGCCAACTGCCATTACAATGGAGTGGCTGGGGTTTCCCACAACACTGGTGAGTTTTTTGGGGACACTTTTAGATGGCGGGCAGTCCTCTAACGAGGTCGCAGGAGTGCGAGCTGTACCACAAGAATGACAACTGACCGCTGAGTAAAGATTCAGAGTGGTGAAGCCATAGTAGTTGGCCCTGGAGTCTCTGGATGGATGCCTTTTGAGTTTAATTTGAAAGTTTCTGGTGCCACTTCAAGTTTGCTCACTGCTCCTTCTGGGTTTCCTTTGCTTAGACCTGTGAAGATGTCCTGACACTATATCGGATGCCATTTCCCAGCTCGGTGAGGCTTAAAATAAAATTGAAGCTATGGGGACATGTTCGGATAGTATTTCAAAGGACCTTACATCGATTCAATATAAATTAGAGCCTGGAAGTTACTATATTATTGAATTTGAGATTGGTAAATTTTCCCAATGTTCCCTTTGTTTCACCAAGGGACGTGTTCTCAGAAGTCCTAATGAATCTCATCCCCCGTTGACATGGGTCTCTACCTTCCTAGTGGTAGGAAGTCTTTGGGTGCTTCTGATGGGGCGCCTGCACAGCAGATGGATACATTGAATGTGTCCGCTCTTTTGGAGACTTCAGATCTATCTTCCTAGTGGTAGGAAGTCTTTGGGTGCTTTTGACGGGGTGCCTGCACAGCAGATGGATACATTGAATGTGTCCGCTATTTTGGAGACTTCAGATCTACCTTCCTAGTGGTAGGAAGTCTTTGGGTGCTTTTGACGGGGTGCCTGCTCAGCAGATGGATACATTGAATGTGTCCGCTCTTTTGGAGACTTCAGATCAAAGTTTAAGTTGTTCCCACCACATTACTAGTCACCTTTGTTTTGTCTACCAACCGGGAATGGACATTGAAAATATATTTTAAAAAGCGGAATGTTGTTTTTAAGGGGTTAAATGTACGTACGTTTTCAGATCTCTCCAGGGAGATGCAGAAGTGACATAGGGGATTCTTGGTGCTAAAACCTGCTATTATTTAGTTGGGAGGATTATTTTCTTGAAATTTCCATGTAAATGCTTGATTAAGCTGAGGTATGTGAGCTATGTTTTTTTATGAGCCGGCCCAACTGTTATCCTTTGTTAATTCTCATCATCTACCTGTCCACATCACAGGGTACTTAATCTGCCTTGTTATATATTTGCTGTACTTTGGGTTTCCCTTTGCTTGCGTATTTGATTGTTACTTTCCTTTTTGCATGCTTTCCCCCTCTGTTGGTTGTGGGCTTGTCAGGAAGGGTGTGTGATTAAATGTATTTCCTTACTTTTATGTGTGATATTTGGATACTGCAAGCACACACAGTTTTCTTTACAAGATGTTATGTTTATTTATGTTTGTAAATTGCATACATTTAAAAAAAAACCTGGGACATTGCCAGGACATGATTGGCACCCCTTATGAACAATTCAAATCCATTTGAACAGAAGAACCACATTTCCATTGCAGTAAAATTAGACACACCTGTGATCAATTGTCAGTACTCAATGAATGATGGTGCTAATGTTTAAAATGCCCAATGGTGAAGAGAAGGGAGCTGCCTGAGACAGTCAAAAAAGCCATTATCATCAGACATCAAACCTAAAAGGGGTACAAGGCCATCTCCAAAGACTTTGGGATTCCTGTGTCTACAGTTCTCAATGCTATTAAGTTTTCTGCTCATGGAACTGTCAAGAACCTCCCAGGACATGATGGGAAGAGGAAAATTAATCAAAGAAGTCATCAAAGGTTAATGCAAACTGTTGGAAAAACACCACGTACAACATTCAAAGAGCTTAAGGCTCACCTGGAACAATCTGGAGTGGTGGTTTCTACCGCACCATACACCCACATGCTAAACAAAGAAGGACTTCATGGGTGAAGGCCAAGGAGGACCAGACTGTTAAAAGACAGACAGACATAAAAAAGCATGCCTGATCTTTGCCCTAACCCATCTTGAGAAACCACAAATCAAATGAGCTCTTTGGCAATGCAGACCAGCAATACATTTACAGGTAAAGAAATGAAGTTTATAAGGTAAAAAACACCCTTCCTATAGTTAAATATGGTGGAGGTTCCATAATGTTGTGGGGCTGTTTTGCTGCCTCAGGAACTGGAGGCCTAGAACATATTAAAGGAATCATGAAGTCAGATGACAACCAAGGTATTTTGAAGTGAAATGTGCTAGCTAGCGTCAGAAAGTTAGGTCTAGATCAAAGTTTCAAAGGTCATGGGTCCTCCAGCAGGACAATGACCAAAAACATAAATCCAAAAGTAGAAAAGAATGGTTAAAAAGGAACAAATGGACTATTTTAAATTGGCCAGCAATGAGTCTTGATGTCAATCCAGTCGAGAACCTTTGAAAAAAACTAAAATAAATAAATAAATAAATAAATAAATAAAATCTGCCATTGGTAAACGGAATCCTGAGCTGGAACAAATTGCAGTTGAAGCGTGGGAGAAACTACCAGCAGACAGATGTAAGAAACCTATAGATGGCTACAAGAAACATTTGGAAGCTGTCATCACTGCCAAGGGTTGCGCAACCAAATATTAGTGAAAGGTGTCATTAATCCTGTCCAGGTCATATTTTGTTTTTTTTGTCTCAGTAATTACTACATCTAAGTTGCACAGACATTTTTTTCTGTTGCATACCTTTGAATATACTATTAAAGTACTATGATGACATATAGTTGAAGTATTTCCAATTATTTCTCAATATACTGGACACAGCATACCGAAAATGCAAGGGTGCCAATACTGTTGACCACAACTGTAAATTACTCGATTGAAAAGTTATTTAGACCCTTTTGATTTTTGTACAGTTCTTCAGTCCTTGGTAACTTTCTTTGGGCTGACAGATCATTCTTTATGACCACTGTCAAGGGTACAAAACGTGAAAGCATGTTTTCTAGCTAGTGTTAAACTATATGACTATATAATCATCATTTACAAGTTCTTTACTTTCTACCTTTTCAATTTGAGGTTCCGTTTAGAGTAATAATTTTAGTTAAGTACTGAAGCTGGCCTTGCTCTCCCTTTGACAATACCTTGGCAGGCATATGTCTCTACATGTCGTTGAGATCTCAGAGAGGAAGACAACTTTCTCGCCCCTGCTTTGTTCATATGCATAGAATTTGCACATTAAATTGTATTTTAAACATAGTATATAATACTAAGATTCTGGTACATTCCCTTTTTATCCCCCAACTTGATTATTGCAACCACCTCTTTGCTGGTCTCCCACAATCTCATCTTTTCCCACTTCAATCTATTCAAATCTCAACTGCGAGTCTAATCTTCCGCCAAGCTCATTACTGTCACATTACTCCTCTTTCAAAGTCCCTTCACTGGCTCCCTATCCGTTTCCATATTCAAACTACTTACCCTTACACATAAGCGTATTCACTCTGCTGCTCCTCTTTACCTCTCCTCTCTCCCTACACCCCCTCCCGTAATCTTCGTTCATCTTCTGCTTTTCTTCTCTTCATGCTGCATTCTACTTCTGCTAACTTGCAAATTCTCTCCTTTGACCTTTCTGCCCCTTTTGCTTGTAATAACCTCCCCCTTTCTCACACTCTTCAGGTCTAGGCTCAAGACGCACCTCTTTGAGACCGCCTTTGGCTCATAATCCCCATCCTTATGTTTCTGGTCCTTATTGTCCCTTTTGTCCTTCTCCTTTCGTACTACTATATACCCGTCCTTTTAGATTGTAAGCTCAATGAGCAGGGACTGTCTTTTCTGTGTCTGTACAGTACTATGTATGCCTGGAAGCACTTTATAAATGCTCATTAATAATAATATCTTCCTTGTCACTTGTTCGCCTCATTTTTTTTGTGCTATTAAGTCAATGCTGACTTCTGGAAACCCAGCAGCCCCTGGGTTTTCTTGACAAGGTATGACCTGAAGTAGATTGCCAGGCCTTTTCTTCTAAGGCAAGGGAGGATAAAGTAACTCGCCCAAGGTCACAAAGAATCAAAATCCAATCTCCTGGGTATTAGGCTGTTGCTCTAACCACTAGGCTACTCCTCCACTAGTGTATACGATAGTTAGGTCTTCAAGTCTCTTCTCATGTGCCTTCTGATGCAGGCTCCAAATCATTCCAGTCACCTTCCTCTGAACCATTTCAAGTCTTTTTATATTCTTTGAGAGATATGGTCTCCAAAACTGAACACAATACTCCAAATGAGGCCTCACCATTGACTTGTACAGGGGCATTATTACCTCCTCCTTTCTGCTGGTAATTCTTCTCTGTATGCAACCCAGCATCCTTCTGGTTTTGGTTACTGTCTTAGCACATTGTTTTGCCACTGTGAGATTTTCAGACACTGTCACCCCAATGTTTCCCTCCTGGTCCATGGACACCACCCTATTGCCCCCTATCGCATACAATGCCTTTGGATTTCTGCATCCCAAGTGCATGACTTATCACTTCCTTGCATTAAATCATACCTGCCAAGCATTAGTCTATTGTTCCAGTTTTTGTGGATCTTTCCTCATGTTGTCAACTCCCTCCGAGGAATCTACTCTGTTGCAAACTTTCATGTCATCTGCAAAAAGGCAACCTTTTCCCTTCAATCCTTCATCAATATTACTCACAAAGACATTGAATAGTACAGGTCACAAAGACATTGAATAGTGAGGCAATCTATTATTTATTATTTATTTTATTTATTTATTGTTACTTTTATACTGCTCCTTCCTGAGATCAAGGGCGGTGTACAATGAATAACATTATTACCAAGAACAAATTTTAACATTCTATATTTGTAACAGGCAGAACTATGTACAAAATATTCAAAAATATCCCAAATAATACCAAAGACAAAAGTATATTTCAAAATGCAAAGAAAGTCCCGGTAATGGCAGCAAACAAATATGTTTAGATCTTTTTGTCGGAGCATAAAACACAAAAGGAGGTGGGGAAAGAAATTACCATCAATTCTCTGTGCTTGTTCCTTTTACTTATTATATTAAAGTGTTGAAAATGAGAAAAAACTTAGCTTTAAATTTTATCCAAAAGTGTCAGTGTCCAAAGTGTCCAACGTGTCACGTTTCGGGTTGAAACATTTAAACCCTGCTTCAGGTATGGTATTCAGCTTAATGTATGATACTCAATAGTCCATTGAGAGAGGCAAACATGCGTTCTCCTCAACACAAGCTTGAACTATGTACAAGGCAGGGTGTGTGCTGTTAAGAGCATTCTAACAATCAGAACTATGTACAAGTGGTAGCAGGTGAGACTGTTTACAATCGGAACAGAGGTGAATGTCATTGTATGGGTTGAGTTTGGAGTGATTCGAGGGACAAACCATTACCTTCAATATTGCTAACCTTCCTTTCTTTGGAGTGAATTCTGTTTACCACCACCTACTGTTGTCTGTCAGTCAACCAATATCTGATCCAGTTCAGCACCTTGGGACCCATCCCCAGGCTGTTCAGTTTAATGATAAGCCTCCTATGAGGAACAGTATCAAAAGCTTTGCTGGAATCTAGGTAGAAAATTGAGGTAGACAATCAAATTTGCTTAGTATTATCATTCTTTGGTAAAAACATGTTGTCTCAGATCATGAAATCCATTAGTTTCTAGAAAAGTCTACTATTCTTTCTTTTAGTGATGCCACCATAATTATTTTTCCCACCACCAAGGTAAGGCTTACCAGCCTATAATTTGTCACCTCTTCCCTATTACTATTTTTGTGAAGAGGTATTACATTAGACCTTCTCCAATCCTGCAGAACCTTCCCCAACTCCAAGGATCTATTAAAAACATCCTTTAAAGGCTTGCCAGAACCTCTCAACTCTTTCAGTATCCTGGGATGTATCCCATCTGGTCCCATGGCCTTGTCCACTTTCAGTTTTGCAAGCTGTTCAAACAAATCATCTTCTGTGAATGGTGTAGAATCAACTCCATTCCCATTTGCATATTTGTCAATCATACCTGATCCTTCTCCAGGATTTTCTTTCATGAATACAGAACAGAAGTATTTATTATTTTCGCTTTTTTATGTCGCTTTCCATAAATCTGTCCTCAGCACTTTTGAGTCTTGCGATTCTACCTCTGGTCCTCTTCTTCTCCCTAATAAACCTGAAAAACGTTTTGTCTCCATGCTTCCCATTGTTAGCCATCTTTTCTTCTGCCTTTGTTTTTTTGCTATTCTTCTTTCTTTCTTTGTCTTTTTTAGCTTTATCCTGTATTCTTTGCTGTGTTCCTCTTTTTGTGATCTTCTGAATTTTCTGAAAGCTGTGGTTTTTGCCTTTATTCATGAAGATATTTCTTTGGAGAAACATATACGTTTCATTTTCCTCTTGTTTTTATTTACTTTCCTTACAAATAGATCTGTTGCTTCTTTTGTTGTCTCTTTCTGTTTAACCCACTGTCCTTCCACTTATCTCCTCCCATATGAAGGGCCACTAGCTTGGAACCGTTAGTTACTGGAAGATTGGTTGGAAATTTGATGGAGATTAAAAGGTCTCTATTTTAGGTTGCCTTTTGAAAGAAGGGGATTTATAGGGCAATGCTGGATTATTATATATTAGATGAAGAATTTGATCATTTTTGTGAATGTTTTAATTATCTGTATTGTTTATTTGGAGGGGAATTTTTGAAGATCTGCCCAAGTGCACTCTGTTTTGTCTAAGTTAGAGCACTTGAGAAAAATGCAGGCACGCTTAGGGGCAGATGTGAATTCACAAACCTGGACATGCCCCATATGGATGTCTTCAGGGGTATGTACATAGACATCCCCAGAATGGTGTTACAGAACCGGGATGTCTAGGATAGCCTAATGGTTAGAGTAATTGGCTAGGAACAGGGCAGCCAGGATGGAAATCCTTCTGCTATGGTTAACATTGTGCTGAGCACTAGGGACGATGGAGTGAATTATTCTCTACACTCTCTGGATGTTTCTCAACTAAAACAAGCAGCTCTAGGGTTAGACATGATACCTGGTGTGTGACATTTCTGTGATCTGGAGGCAACGTCTCTAGGCCTCTTATTTTTGGACGTCCAAAGCATGAATAAGACCTTCTGAAATTACCTTCTTATTGTTTCTTTTGTTTGATTGTACAGTGTGTTAATGTTTTTTATGTAAACGGTGAATAAGATCTATGGTATATAAGATATTTTAAAATGAATACAAACAACAAACATTCTCAGTGTTGACTCTAAATACACCAACAATGCTGAATAAAGCATAACAGCAGATTACTAGATGAATAAAATGACTATCTAGACATCTATGTACTGAAAGACAAATTTAAGATGAAGAAAAGAAGGGTCTTCACTGAAGAGAAATAGGAACTTGGAGAAAAATCTTCATGAAAATGTAAACAGAAAAGAGATCCATTTAAAAATGATTCAGATTTGCAGCAGGGGTAAGGTCTACGGAGCGTGTCTGCTAAAGGAAGTGAGCTGCTACCACAGGGATAATGCCGATTTATCATCCAGCGGTAGACGCTAACGCACCAGAAAAGCAGATATCACAGGCATCCTTCTGCAATATCTGGTTTTTGCGTGCTGCAGGGGTGAGGGGCATGAGCAAGACAGGGGAGCAGGTGGCACTATCTTTGGTGTCTTCCAAAAATGCCCCGATTGCAGCTGCAGATCCCACCACCTCAAGAGCCACGATCTGTCAGCCACAATCTGTCAGCCACGATCTGTCAGCCACGATTTTGCAGCCACGATCTGACAGCATGGCATCACAGCCTCCCATTAGCCTGATCGGGCCCCACCCTCCATGCAAAAATATTGTTGGTGTCTTGGATGTAAAGATCCGTGGCACTGAGAATATTTAAAATGTTGACTTACTGTTTCCTTCAGACCCCAACCCCCCGAATACCTTCAGATCCCCATCACGAACTGTCTGGGGGGGGGGAGGGGAGAATTGGTGACCCCCCTTGACCCCCCCCTTGCCCACCTTACAGCCCTGCTAGCCAGTCAGATGACAATCATTTAAAATATCCAGTTAGCCAGTCGGGGGTCCTGATGCCCCTCCTTCCCCTTAAAACAATGATTCCCAGCTAGTATCCTTTTAATTTCTGAAAATACATAGACAGCAAAGTTACACATTCATTGGCTGCTGGTGAATATTTGGCTGAACGTGTTGTTTGGGAAAGGGAGTAGTCTTCATGCTCTGTTACATGAATCTATTGGGAGATTAGCCAGGAATAATTCAGGCTCCAGGGTGTGGACGTTGTATCTAGGATCTGGGGAAGGGAGGGGCTTTTCCAAAGGGATGGGCTCCACCTTAACCAGGATGGAAGCAGGCTGCTGGCATTAGCCTTTAAAAAGGAGATAGAACGGCTTTAAAAATAGATAGTAGGGGAAAGCTGACAGTCACCCAGGAGCGCATGGTTTGGAAGGATGTATCCATAAAGGATACTAGCAAAACAGGGAAGTTAGGATATCCCAACAGAGACGTTACAACAAAGATAAAAGTAACCCAGAGAGAACATTTCTAGATGAAATAAATGACTGCTGCTTGGAGCAGCTGGTTCATGAACAGACAAGAGGGGAAGCTATTTTGGACCTAGACCTTAGTGGAACACGGGATTTGGTGGAAGAGATAAGGGTTTTGTGGCCACTTGCAATAGTGATCACAGCATGATAGCATTTGATTTAATAAATGGAGGGAGGACAGCAAGGAAATCCACAGTACTACCTTTTAACTTTCAAAAAGGTGACTATGATAAAAGGAGGAATATAGTTAAGAAAATCTAAAAGGAACAACTGCAAAGGTTAAAGATTTACATCAAGTTTGGGCGTTGTTTAAAAGTACTGTTTTGGGAGCCCAGACCAGCTGTATTCCATGCTTTAAGAAAAGTGGAAGGAAGTCAAAAAAACTGCCAGCATGGTTTAAAGGCGAGGTCAGAGAAGCCAAAAAAGCAGCCTTCAGGAAATGGATAAAAGGACCATATTGACGAACACCGGAAACAACACAAGTATTGACAAGTTAGATGCAAGGCATTGATAAGGTTGGCAAAGAAAATTTGAAAAGAAGCTTGCCATGGAAGCAAAAACACATAAAAACTTTTTCAAGTATATTCAAAGCAAATAACCCGAGAGTCATTTGGACCATTGGATGATAGAGGGGTAAAAGTGGTGCTAACAGAGGACAAGACCATAGCAAAGAGACATGGAGCCTGATCCAAGAAGGGGCACGTCCAGGCCGTCTGGACAGCCCCAACCAGGACAGACCTATTAGGACCTGATTTTGCACATGGGAGCAAGATGGCCCCGCAAGTGTAGGATTGGGTCCTGGGAGATTGCCCGGCATACACCTGCATGCTGCGAGGATGTCCTCCCTGCAGCACAATCTGCCAACTGCCTTAGAATGCCCCTTTTCCCTGCCACCCAATGCGGATGGGGACAGTGGGAGCCCAGATCAGGTGACGGGGACTCACCCTGCTTGCCGCCATTTCTGCTAGGGGGCTGGCCGGTCACTTTGGAGATGGAATAAGCTGGTCGTTCCTCTAGTGATCCCTGGACATGCAGGGCTGTGACTGGAATCGGCCCTATATGTCCGGCTGCCCCCACACCATGCACTCTCCAACCCAATGCTGCTCTCATCCCCTGCAGCATACAGTGACTCTGTGCATGCAAGAGGGCCAAGAGGCGGCATGCAGTAAAGGCGTATAGCGGGGCTGGACATCCTGCCGGAACATCTGGCCCCACTATTTGTCTTCCGAGTTCGGGCCCTGAATGAATTCTTTGCTTCAGTCTTTACTGAAGACAATGTCAGGAAGTTACCCATGCCTGAAATAGTATATAAATGTGATGTAACAGAAGAATTGAAATAAATATCGATAAACCAGGAGAATTCATTACAACTATTTGATAAACTGAAAGGTGGCAAATCACCTCGACCTGATGGTATACATCCAAGGGTGTTGAAAGAACTGACATATGAGATTGCAGACCTACTATTAGTAATCTGTGAACTATCATGAAAATCATCTCTAGTACTTGAGGAATGGAGAGTGGCCAATGTAACTTCAATATTTAAAAAAGGTTCCAGGGGTGAGCCGGGAATCTACAGACGGGTGAGCAGGATGTCAGTACCTAACAAAATGGTAGAAACCATTATTTATTTATTTGTGCTGATATACTGCTTTTCACTGGGTCAAAATGGTTTATTTTTATTCCCTTGTCCCCGAAGGGCTCAAAATCTAAGTGCACCTGAGGCAATGGAGGGTTAAGTGACTTGCCCAAGGCCTTCGGTTACTTGCACCTATGTGGGAATTGACCCCCTGAACCTCCAGACTGAGGTAACCTGTCCCAACCACTGAGCCACTCCTCCCCATTATAAAGAATAAAATTACTGAACATGTAGACAGTCATGGTTTAATGGGGGAAAGTCAACATGGATTTAGCCAAGGAAAGTCTTGCCTTAATAATGTTATATTTTTTTGAAGGTGTGAATAAATAGGTAGACATAGGTGAGTTGGTTGATATAGTATATCTGGATTTTCAGAAAGTCTTTGATAAGGTCCCTCATGAGAGACTCTTGGTGAAATTAAAACGTCATAGAATTGGAGGCAGTGTAGTATTGTGGATCAGGAACTGGTTAAAAGATAGAAAGCATAGAGTACGGCTTAATAGCCAATATTCTCAATGGAGAAATGTGAATAGTGGAGTACCTCAGGATCTATGCTGGGCCTGCTACATTTTAACATATTCATAAATGACCTGGAAATAGGAATGATGAGTGATGTAATCATATTTACAGATAACACATAATTATTCAACGTTGTTAAAACGCAAGAGGATTGTGAAAAATTGCAAGAGGACCTTGAAAAACTGGAAGACTGGACGTCAAAATTGCAGATGATATTTAATGTGGACAAGTGCAAAGTTATGCACCTAGTTAAAAACAACTCAAACTATGTTTGCATAACACAAGATACCACCTTAGAAACCACCACTCAGGAAGAAGATTTAGGTGTTATTATGGATAATATGTTTAAACCCTTCACCTAGTGTGCAGTGACTGCCAAAAAAGCAAATAGAATGTTAGGAATCATAAGAAAAGGAATGGAGACTAGAAACATAGAGATATGAAAACAGAAAAAGACCGCAGTCCCCTTTTTTCCCTTAGAGATCCTCTGTGTTTGTCCCATGCTTTTGTGAATTCAGATACTGTCCTCATCTCTACCACTTCCACTGGGAGACTATTCCATGGATCCACCATTCTTTCCGTAAAGAAATATTTCCACATATCACTCCTGAATCTATCACCTTTCACCCTCATCCCATGTCCCCTTGCAGCAGAGCTTGCTTTCATTCAAAAGAGGCTCTCCTCCTGTGCATTTATGCCATGGAGTTATTTAAACATCTCAATCATATCACCTCCTTCCCGCCTTTTCTCTAAAGTATGCATATTAAGATTCTTAAGTCTGTTCTCATATGCTTTATTTCGAAAACCACTAACCATTTTAGTAGTCACTCTCTGCACCGACTCCAACATGTTTATATCCTTTTGAAGGTGCGGTCTTCAGAATTGCACACCATACTCCAAATGAGGTCACACCAAAGACTTATACAGAGGCACTATCACCTCCTTTTTTCTGCTAGCCATTCCTCTCCCTATTCACCCAAGCATCCTTCTAACTTTCACCGGCACCTTTTCTACCTGTTTAGCTACTTTAAGATCATCACGTCTAGGTCTCGCTCTTCTTTTGTGGACAGAAGTACTTCACCTTCTATACTGTATCGCTCCCTTGGATTTCTTAACATTAAATCTCAGGTGCCAAATCCTAGACCATTCTTCAAGCCTAGCTAGATCCCTCATGATGTTATCTACACCTTCCTGGGTGTCTAATCTATTGCAGAGTTTGGTATCATCCGCAAAGAGACAAACCTTACCCAACAGCCCTTCCACAATATCACTAACAAAGATGTTAAAAAGGATATTATAATGCCTCTGTATCATTCCATAGTATGGGTCCAACAAAGGTAGCACTACACCACGTGCAAATAGACTGCCCAGTAAGATACGTGGATAGCAATGAAGGAACGTGTAAAAATGTAACCTTTATTAATGATTATTATTATTCCTCTTCAGCCACTGGCCCGACACAGGCCGTGTTTCATAAAAAGCCTTCTTCAGGGGCTTCAATGGCTAAAATATATCATATAAAACAATTTAAATCATACATATGAAATAAATAAAATGAAAACATAAAAGAACAGAGCAAAACATATAATAACTTAAACATCAAATAAAGTAAATATTCAAAAAGCATAAAATCCAGTATCACATATACGCTGATGATATTATGCTCTATACTCAACTTGACGCAAGTAACCCAAACTACTCACAGCTAGAAGAATGCATAAAAGAGATGCAAACATGGCTCCAGAGAAACAACATGGCCATAAACCACAAAAAAACCGAAGTCATGTACATCTCAAGAAAACCGAAATTCAACCCACCAGCTACAATCACCCTATGCAAAAACACCTATCACTCAAAAAACGAAATAAAGTACCTCGGAGTAACACTAGATAGCGAACTAAAGATGGCAAAACACCTCCGCTTAGTGAACAGGGCCATTTTTCACAAGCTCAGGGTTATACAACCTCTCAGGAACATCATAGAAGCCACCGACTTTAGGACCGTAGCCCAAGCCCTCATCATACCCCACTTCGATTACTGTAATGCAATTCTACAGGGCCTTCCAAAAAAAACCCTAAACATACTCCAGATGGCACAGAACGTCGCAGCCAGAATCATCACTAAAACAGGTGTGGCAGAACACATCACACCAGTGCTAGTTGAATTACACTGGCTCCCCATCATAGCCCGTATAAAATACAAAATCCTAGTAACGACTTTTAAAACCATCCACAATCTGGCACCAACCTTCCTCTCAAACCTAATCACCTTACAACCTGCGAACAGAAACAGGAGAACCGCCACCATAAACAACCTGCAGATACCAACAAGTATAAGATCAGTTAAAATAGCCACAAGCAACAGAGCATACTCATACACTGCCCCCTCACTTTGGAACCAACTCCCGCCTGAGTTGCGTGCAATCAATGACCTGATGTGTTTCAGAAAAAACCTAAAGACACACTTATTTCAAGAGGCCTACAACGTGACGTAAATCAACAATATACACACCAAACTATAAGCAAGTATTAAATGTATATATGTAAAAAGTATAAATGTATATATTGTAAAAAAGTACAAAAGCAAATTCCCCCCCCCCCTCACAATTGTGTGTTGTATACTATAATGAAACTGACTGGCTTTGTTTTGAAAATCTATCACATAACCTTGTAAATCACGCTGTAATTCCTTGAAATTTCTGTCATTGATCTGACATTTTCTGTTTACTTAATCAAACCGCTCCTGATCGCTGGAAGTAGCGGTATACAAATATATGCTAAATAAATAAATAAATAAAATAAAATAAATAAAGTAAATAAAAATAAAATATAACATGTACAAATGTACAGCTAAACATGGGAGCCAAATAAATGCCTGGTGTAACACAAATACTAATTAGTTACAATATAAACATAACATGTACAATATAAATATACCATGTACAAATGTACAGCTAAACATGGGAGCCAAATAAATGCCTGGTGTAACACAAACAAATACTAATTAGTTACAATATAAAAATTGATAAATGATTATGTAATGTAATATCAAGTAGAAATTGATAAAACAATAAATAAATAAATATATGTAAAACATATAAATAAACAAACATATCATAAATAGTAATACACTTAAAGCAAATAACAAAAACCAGTGAAGAACAGAGTCATATAACGGAAAAGGGAGACCCAACGAGGGATGAGGACGAAAACCAAAAGGATTGGTGATTACATGTGCCGATGGCCTACTTGTCATTACATGTATTATATGAAAAAAATACAGTCAAAAATTAAATATTGTCAAATGTTCATATCTAAAAACTTAAAAATCTCCGTGAACACAAATAATATGTGTCATGTAAAAATGACACATATTATTTGTGTTCACGGAGATTTTTAAGTTATTTGCTTTAGGTGTATTACTATTTATGATAATACAAGATACATTTCAATAATAAACAACATAACCAACAGGTATGTTTTTATAATTTATCACATCCGCTGAGAGCTCTCTTTATTCGTTACTGTTTTATTTCTTTTATTTAGTTACATATGTTCATTTAACAGTCTTTTAAATATATTTTTTATGTATATTTTTGATGTTACATTTTATTTGATATTTTATACACAAACCTTTTTACAAAAAATTGTTTGTTTATTTATATGTTTTACATATATTTATTTATTGTTTTATCAATTTCTAGTTGATATTACATTACGTAATCATTTATCAATTTTTATATTGTAACTAATTAGTATTTGTTTGTGTTACACCAGGCATTTATTTGGCTCCCATGTTTAGCTGTACATTTGTACATGTTATATTTTATTTTTATTTACTTTATTTGATGTTTAAGTTATTATATGTTTTGCTTTGTTCTTTTATGTTTTCGTTTTATTTATTTCATATGTATGATTTAAATTATTTTATATGATATATTTTAGCCATTCAAGCCCCTGAAGAAGGCTTTTTATGAAACACGGCCTGTGTCGGGCCGGTGGCTGAAGAGGAATAATAATAATCATTAATAAAGGTTACATTTTTACACGTTCCTTCATTCCATAGTATGACCACAACTTATGGTCACCATATCTTAAAAAGGATATAGCTGAATTGGAAAAGGTACAAAGAAGAGCGACAATAATGGTAAAGCGAATAGAAGGATACCCTTATGAGGAGGATCTTAAAAGGATGGGGTTCTTCAACTTGGAAAAGAGAGGCTGAGGGGGAATATGAATTAATGAATGGAGTGGAACAGATAAACGTAGATTGGTTGTTTACACCATCAAAAAGACTAGAGGACACACAATGAAGGCACAAGGCAACCCATTTAAGACTAATAAGAGAACATATTTTTTTTTACTCAACGCATAATCAAAGTCTGGCATTTGTTACCGGAGGATATAGTAAAGGCTGTTAGTGTAGCTGGGTTATAAAAAGGTTTGGACAAGTACTTGAAGGAAAGGTCTATAAACCATTATTAAAGAGGACCCGGGAAATCCATCGCTTACCCAGGGACAAGCATTGTGCGATCTGTGTGCCTTTTTGTGAACTTGCCAGGTACTTGTGTCTTGGATTGGTCACTGTTGGAAACAGGATACTGGGCTTAATGGACCTTGGTCTGACCCAGTAAGGTGTTTCTTATAGTCTTAATGTTCTTATATTCTTAGAAGTTCTGTGCCCTGTGACTTGTCATAGGAGTTTGTAGGATAAATCACACGAGTGTATAAGCCAAGGACAACACCATTGTGAAACTGGATATTGCTATAAGGAACCTCAACAGTTGGGAAGCTCTCCAAAGAATATCTTGAGAGGCTCTGGGAGTCCAAGGACATCCAGTACAGAGGAAATAAACATGGTGATTGTTTTGGTTCATATGGTTTATGGCACCACCTTTTACAAACACACATAGTGATTTACAATAAAAGAGCAATGACTGCAAAATGAAAGGGACTGTAGAGTGGAGAGGTAGCCTAGTGGTTAGAGCTAACATCTTGATAACCAGAAAGACCTGTGTTTGAATTACATTGGTACTCCTTGTGGCCTTGGACATGTCACTTAACCCTCCATTGCCTCGGGTACAATCTTAGATTATGAGTCCTCTGGGGACAGAGAAATACCTAAGTACCAATTGTAACTTGCCTTGAACCTCTACTGGAAAAGGTGTGAGCTAAATACTAATTTAAAACAATTACTTGTGTTATATAAAATGCTAAAGAGAGAGGGAAAAGGGGACAGATAAGGAGTAGAGGCAGTGGCCTCCTTTTTCTTTTGAGGAGAATATTTGGCTTTCAGTAAGAAAATTTAAACTTTTCTATTCCCAACTGGATAAATGATTTTACCAGTCTACTAGTGGGCAGCGTTGCAGGGGCAGGGGGCTGCAAAAGATTCTTAGTATTATGGTGTTTAATGTGTTATATTGCTTGTTTTAATATTGTAAGCCACATATTTAAAGGAACATAAAACATTTTTATATAAAGAAATATTATTAATTATCATTTTACAAGCATCTCAGTAATCTATGTAGTTGCGGGTTTTTCTGAACAATCCCAAATCTGTATGGTTCGTGTGTAAGGTAATGTGGGGTCCAGTGCCCAATGCCCCTCACTCTCTTGTCACCACTTACATATATCTTACCATTTATTTATTTATTTATTTATTTGAAACATTTTTCAGCTCAATAAGATTTATGAGAGGTTGGATGATCCTTAGTTTGAAGAATATGGTTCTGTTTAACTGTTTTAAGTGGGGT
Source organism: Ichthyophis bannanicus (assembly GCA_033557465.1). Lineage (NCBI taxonomy): Eukaryota > Metazoa > Chordata > Amphibia > Gymnophiona > Ichthyophiidae > Ichthyophis > Ichthyophis bannanicus. The sequence goes on along the minus strand of CM066038.1, from coordinate 10,474,352 downwards.
TCCATGCTAAAGGTTTTATCAAGGATAATGCCTAGGTATTTTACTTTCTGTTTTACCGGGAGTGGGGTGTTGCTTAGACAGATTGTTGGCGGAGGGGTGAAGTCAGGGTTCTTTGATGCAAACAAGATTTCTGTTTTCTTGAAGTTGATGCTCATGATATTTGCTTGAAGCCACCTTTCTGTTTCTTTTAGACAGGCTGCTAAGTTGTCATAGGTGGGGCTGATTATGTCCAGTGGGGAGTACAACATAATATTGTCTGCATATATGTGACATTTTATTTTATGTTTTTTAAATATGGTGCAGATCGGCTGTATATATAAGTTGAACAGAAGAGCAGAGAGTGCGGAGTCTTGGGTTATTCCCTGATTTTGGGGAAAGGTTGTGGAGGTTTTGTGTTCTATTTGCACGTATTGGGAGCGGTCGGTTATATATGATTTGAACCACTTGAGTGTGTGTCCTTTCATACCTATTGAGTCAAGTCTAGAGATGAGGGTGTTGTGATTCATGTTGTCGAAAGCAGAGGTGATGTCCAGATATAGGAGAATGAATTCATGTTTGGTGGTATCCATTCCCTTAATGATTGTGTCAAGTAGAACTAGTAGGAGCATTTCGACCCCATGGAATGGTCAAAATCCATACTGTTGTTCATCTAGTGCAGCATTTGAGTCTATGAAATCCTGGAGCTGACGCTGTACCACTTTTTCTATTACTTTTGCTACGAATGGACTGCTGGCAATTGGTCTGTAAGCGGCTGCATCATCTTTGTTAAGGTTCTCGTTCTTTAGGATGGGACGAATTGTGGAGCATTTGGCATTATTCCCTGCTGGAGGGACTGGTTTACAATGTTTAGTAGAAAGGAAGCAATTTCAGCTTTTGACGCTTTGATCCGTGCTACAGGACAAGGATCTAGTAGGGAGGTGGTTGTATTAATATTTGAGATTATATCTATGATTTGTCTATAATTTATGTTGTGGAATGTATGACCATCATTGGTATTAGTTGGTTGTATAATCAAGGAGGAGAGGACTGGGGAATCCTTGTGTTTTAGCTTGCTGGCGTAGAAATCTGCTAGGATTTGGGGTTGCATTGTAATTTTGTTTGAGCTGTCTTGTGGGGACTTAGTAATTGATTTTACAGTTTCAAAAAGTTATCTTGGGTGGTTGCTAGCTTTATTTAAAACTTTTGAGTGGTAGTTCTTTTTTGCGTTATTTATTGCTTCTTTATAAGTGTTAAGTGTTGTCATGTAGAGTGGCTTTTTTTGTTTTCTGTGGTTTTTCTACATCTCAATTTGCATTCCATTTTTCTAAGATCTTTTTTTATCTTGGCTAAATCGGGTATATACCTTTTTTGGAGTGTTCGCGCAGCAGTTTCATGGTTTAGATGAAGCGGCAGTTGATGTATTCCATTTTACTAGTAGTTCATCGAGGTCATTTGAGGAGGCATCGAGTTGTGTTATAGTAGACTTTATGAAAATATCCTTATCAAATGGTCTAAATCATGTGTTTTGATGGGGGTTAGTTGGTGATGCAGGAGCAAGGTGGGGTCTTGGTAAACTATAGGTGAAGTGGATCAGGTAGTGGTGTGACCAAGGGACCTGTGTTATATTTGGGGGGGGGGGGGGTTAAGGCTGAGTATTCTGTTGTAGATTTTGGAAGGAATACCAGGTTAAGGGAATTGCCTTTACTGTGTGTGGGACATTGTATTATCTGTTCCATTGAATCCAGAAAGGTGTTTGTCTGGGTATGCGGAAGGGACGATAAACTAAAATCACCTAGTATGATATGAGGCTTCCTTATGGGGGAGGCACAGACAGATTTGAGTATTGTAGCAATGCTTTCATAATTGGGAGTGGGGGTCTATATAGAAGGCTATATTGCTATATTTCTGTTTTCTATTTTGAGGAAATCCCTTCCCTCATAATTGTTGCAGATGCCGGGCGATACTTTTAATTCTTCCTTGGTAATTGGGAGGATTCCCCGACCTTTTTTTGGTCCCTTGGACAGTTAAAGAGGCTGTAACCTGGTCTCCAGTTTTGTGATGTTGTTTGTCCTGACATCTGTATGTTCAGTGCTGGCTGCACCTTGTAGCACTATAAAGTGATAAGTAGGCAGTAGTTAAAGGTCCTTCAGCAGTCGGAAGCAGAGTCAGATTAAGGCAAAGGCAAACTAGGCACTTGCCTAGGACCCAAATGCTTTCATGGGCCTGTGAAAGGTGATCGGGACCGCCAACTGTGCAGAAGATAGAAATATGGCTAGTGAGTCTGCACATTTCTCAAAGTGTTAATAAGAAGTTGAAGTATCTTGAGGTTTAAATCTGCCGGAATCATTTGTGCTCTTTGAAGTACTGTAAAGGGATTGAGTGCTGTAATTTGTGCCTGGTTTTAAGTGATTGGGTGTGTCTTTAAGAGAAGTCTATAGGGATTGCTTATGTTAGTGAGAAACGTTCTGCAGAAATTGACTGTTGGGGGCAGGGAGTATAGTTTACAGCTGTCTTGCAACAGTTTTCAACTTATTTAAGTTTCAGCTGAAAAGCACATCTCTAGGCCTGATAGCAGACATCACGGCGCTGAACCTGTGAAATAGTGCTATGTTCATCTTTTGCACAATTCTGACTTCTGTAGGAGGTTCGTAAATATTCTAAATCTATAACACAAAGCTCTGGGCTGGCAACAGCACTCAGAGGCCAAATAATGCAGAAAGACTGACATATGAGTAATCCAAATCAAAGGCATTGTTCCGAAATGACTGGCCTGTAGGGATCCTTGCTAATTGAGTGGTATTAGAAGGGGCCTCCGTTCAGCTGTTTATTTGCTGATGTGCTGTAGTGTGTCTTTAACAGGTGTCAAACCCCAGCATCTCGGACTTCATCAGTAGGATAACACTTCAATCCTTAAATGAAACATTTGGATGCTTGTAATCAGTAGATATGGAAAATAATGCCCTACATATGCATTTATACAGCGCACAGCAAAAAAAAAAAATGGTTTGTGCTCATTCAAAAAGAAGCTTTTGGAATTCTTGGGCATGTTTTCGTGTTTGTTTCACATGGTCATTCTTAAGGTGTGCATTATAAGCTCACTAGAACAAATCAGTTGTGTGCCTTTTAAGTCCTAGGTGTACATGCACAGAAGCAAACTACATGCAATTGAGCTGAGTGCACGGTCACATGGACACAACCCTACCGCAGAATTATCATCGATTAGCTGCTAATGCAGAAACATGGTGAAGAGCAGGACATTAGAACCAAGACCACCACTTTAGGACACATTTTATGAAGCTCTTTCCACATGTAAAACATGTTTTATAAGTGCTAACAGTCTCTTCCACATGTAAAAAGCAGGTGCATCATGTAAGCGCAGAGGCATTTTCAGGAGTGCAGTTTTGATATGCATGAGAATACGTGTTCACGTGCATAGAGGAGAGGCGCAATTTACAGCTTCTTCAGAACAGAAGTAAATTTGTGCATTACAGGGCGTCACTGGATGAGCTTATTTTCTAAGGGTTTAATGCATATTTTTCTCTGTGCAGTCTTTGCTGGATTTCAAAATGAAGTACACAAAAGTAAGTGGAAACCAGATAACACTCAGTCCACGTAGACTAACATGAATACAGGCTATGAGGGTCATTCTGGAAGTCCTATTCATGCTTTGGACATCTGAAAATGGGCATAGAGACAACGCCAGAGCCATTTTAGAAGCCGGGTCTGTGGATGTCCCCGGTGTGAGGACATCCAAGTCTGAACAATGGCAGGGTGGAGGCGTGGCTGGGGCACTCCCAGGAACCCGGATGTCCCCATTTGACCTCATGTCTAAGATCAGATGTGTTGCAGGTATGAAGAGGCATTGGGAAAGTGCTTGTTTTGGCTGAAAAACATCCGTAGGATGTAGAGAAGAATGTACTCCATCATCCCCAGTACTCAGCACAATCACAGTGATAGTAACAGTGGGATTTGAACCCTGAGCTTACCCTAACCATTAGACAATTCCAGGGATGTCTCTGTAGATGTCTCCACAGACATCCTTATTTGTGAAATCATGTCTGCAATTGAATGTGCTACGTTCCCCCCCCCCCCCCCGGATGTTCTGCCTTAGATTTCCCAGATTGCACTTGGACATCCTTTCTAAAATCCCCCTCCACATGGGTCTGATTTTATAACACAACACCTATGTGAGAAATCCAAAGGAGTAGGATGTATGTTTGGTTTGAAACTATTACTACTATTAAAAAAATATGAAACAAAGACAAAAAAAATAAAAAAAACCTTCCTGAAACAAAATGAAATGTTTTGCCCTACACAAACCTACTAAACCTACTAAACGGTACCTATTTTATAAGGCAATCTTTGCACTTAAGTGTTGTTCTAAACTAGGTCTCCAGAACCAGTCCCAGTACTGCATAAATGCTGATACACAGATTTAGATTCAATAGAATATAGATGTTACCCATCATAGAGAGGATCCATTAAAAACTAGCACAGCAAGGGTATTGGGAGTCGAGCTGTCTTGATCATGGTGTAGAGTTGGAGTGACAGGATAAGGAAAGACTCTTGGTGAAACTAAAAAGTCATGGGATAGGAGGCAGTGTACTATTGTGGATCAGGAAATGCTTAAAAGACAGAAAACAGAGAATAGGGCTAAATGGCCAATTTTGGGAATGGATAAAGATAAAGTACCCCAGGGATCTGTGCTGGGCCCGCTGCTTTTTAACATCTTCAGAAATTACCTGGAAATGGGAATAATGAGTGAGGTGATCAAATTAGTAGATGAGACAAAATTATTCAAAGTTGTTAAAACACAAGAGGACCTTGATAAATTGGAAGACTGGATGCCCAAATGGCAGATGAAATTTGATGTGGACAAGTGTAAAGTAATGCATCTAGGAAGGAATAACCCAAATTATGGATACACAATGCAAGGTTACACATTAAGAACCACTACCCAGGAAAAAGAGATTTAGGCGTTATCGTGGATAATACGTTGAAACCCTCTGTAGTGGCAGCTAAGAAAGCCAATAGAATGCTAGGAATCATAACGAAATGAATGGATAACAAAACCAATGATATTATAACGCCTCTGTATCCTTTCATAGTGTGACCACACCTTGAATATTGTGCAATTCTGGTCGCCATATCTTAAAAAGAATATAGCAGAATTAGAAAAGGTACAGAGAAGAGTCACCAAAATGATAAAGGGGATGGAAGGTTACCCCTATGAGGAAAGGCTTAAAAGGTTAGCGCTCTTAAATTTGGAAAAAAGACGGCTGAGGGGAGATACGATCGAGGTCCATAAATTAATGAATGGAACAGATAAACAAAGATTGGTTGTTTACACCATCAAAAAGTAGAAACCTAGGGGACATGCAATGAAGCTACAATGTAACCCATTTTAAGACTAATTTTCACTCAACACATAATCAAACTCTGGAATTCGTTACTGGAGGATGTAGTAAAAACTGTCAGTGTAGCTGGGTTTAAAAGAGATTTGGACAAGTTCCTGGAGGAAAGGTCTATAAACCATTATTAAAGATGACCCAGGAAATCCACTGCTTTCCCCAGGACAGCATTGTGGAACCTGTGCACCTTTTTTGGAACCTGCTAGGTACTTGTCACCTGAATTGGCCACTGCTGGAAACAGGATACTAGGCTTGATGGACCTTGGTCTGACCCATTATGGCATTTCTTACGTCCTTATGAGCATTCACCTATTGTGGGAAGAGGAAAGTAAGTCTGTTGTAAATTTGCAGTGCCTTGTAAAAAAAACCTACAACTACCTCATTGCTTTCATCATTGTAAAGCATATGAACAGATGTACTGTTCTATACTGTTGACCCCTTTGGGCCATTATTAAATTTGAGCAACATTAATCAACTGTGCATGGGGGGGGGCTTATTTATTCTCATTCCTTGGTGAGAAGGGAGGAAGACTGAGAAATTAGAGACCAGTTTATCTGCTAGGTGGAAGGACACACAGTAAAGGGCGGTATATCAAGTGCCTAAACCTATAAACCATATAGACCAAATTTCCATAGACTAATTCAAATAAAAACAAACACACATCAAACAACCAAGGGAATATGCACCAATAACTTAACATCTCTCTCATGCATCCTTATCAACGCACGGTCGATGAAAAACAAACTGCCCATATTTAATGACCTAATATCAGACTCAAAACCAGACATATTATGTGTCACGGAAACCTGGCTCTCCGACACTGATACCGTCTACATAAACCAACTTAATAATGAAGACTATGACACCTTCTATAAACATAGAACTAATAGAAAAGGAGGAGGTGTACTAATGATGACCAAAAAGGAACTAAATGCCAAAACAATCCAGTCAAACATCTCCAATAACATAGACACATTATTAATAAAGATTGGCCCCATGAAAATCTGCTTAGTATACAGACCCCCAAACCAAAACCCAGATAACCTTGACGCTCTTATTGAACTCCTCAGCTCTTCCACAGAACAACACCCTATAATTATGCTTGGAGACTTTAATCTTCCCTCACTGCCAACATTGGAATCTAAACTATTCTTCGATACAATATCAGACTTGGAATATCACCAGATAATAAACACACCTACACACATTAAAGGCGGAACCCTCGATCTTGTACTTCTCCCCAAGACATTCTTCAAACTAATCAATCCAAATTCAGTTGAATGCACACAGATACCCTGGTCCGATCACTACATTATCAAATTAAATCTCACATATCCCCTCACTAGCTTGAACAATCAATCCAGAAATGTCCCAAACACAAGATTCAAAAAATTCAACAACGAAGAATTTATTGACTTAATAATCCCCAACCTCTTTTCACCTGCAACTAATCTAGATAACACTGTCAAAAACTGGCATGAAACCATCAACAATGCAGCCAAAGCTAATCACACACACAAAAAGACTATGTACTCTCAAGTTAATACCAAACCATGGTTCAACAATACACTAAAACAAATGAAACGGATTCTTAGAAAACTAGAACATAACTGGCGAAAATCGAAATTAACAATACATAAAGAAATGTACAATAACCACCTAACTAAATATAAAGAAATCTTAGACAACACAAAAAAAGAATATTATACTAAAATTCTATCAAAATCGTACAATAGGCCAAGAGAGTTATTCACCATTGTAAGAAATCTAACCAACCCCCAAACATCTGACAGTGAAATTACTGACATCTCGGTTCAAACATTAGCCCACCATTACCAAAACAAAGCAAAAATGCCATCAATGCCGATAGACATCATCAACTCACCACACCAAACATCAGATATATGGTCAGAGTTTCAGCCTGTAACAAAAGAGACACTAAAAAATATCATTACCAACCTCAACACCACAACCTCATATCTAGATCCATGCCCAGTAACATGGATAAAGAATACACTACCAATTCTATTACCCTACATTCTCTCAATAGTGAACCTCTCACTGACCCAAGGATACCTACCCCCATCACTCAAACACGCACAAATACGACCAATCCTTAAGAATAGCAAACTTGATAAAACATTGCCTGCATCATATAGACCTATTTCAAGTATACCTTTCCTGGCAAAAATAATAGAAAAAGTAGTCCAATTACAGACTCAGGACTTTCTAGAATCATCTTACCCCCTCGATGAGCAACAGTATGGTTTTCGACCCCGCCATGGAGTTGAGACACTCCTCACAGTCTTAATAGATGCGCTCCTAAGAGAGATAGACGATCATAAACAGGCCTTCATTCTACTTTTTATTGACATCTCAGCTGCGTTTGATAGCGTACACCACACAATAATGCTTAATAACCTGAGGCAAATAGGCTTAAACTCCACAGTACATAATTGGTTCTCATCCTACCTAAACAATAGAACGCAAAATGTAAGAATTGGGAATCAAAACTCAACCACATATAAACAAGAGATTGGATTACCACAAGGTTCAGCGTTGTCAGCCCTACTTTTCAATATTTACATAAAACCAGTTTGCAACATATTCAAAAATTTTGGAGTAAAGTATCATTTATACGCAGACGATATTATGATGTATATACCATTCACGATACCCAACCTACCGCTACAACTCCTATCGGACTGCTATAATGAAATCACAACGTGGCTAAAAGCACAAAACCTCCACATAAACCACTCTAAAACCGAAGTTCTAATTGTGACCAAGAACAAAACCTACATCCCCCCAACACACATAAGAATTCAAAACCAAGAAATTAAAATAAAAGATGAAATAAGATATCTAGGCGTTATACTAGATACACACCTTACGATGGAAACACACATTGGCAATACTGTAAAGAAAATTCATTTCAAACTCAAAACACTCAAACAACTTCGTCCGCTAGTATTTACACAAGATTTTATCAACATAATCCAGGCAACAATAACACCACATTTTGATTTTGCCAATCTAATTCTAATAGGCATATCAAAGCAAAACATCAAACGATTGCAATTAGCGCAAAATGCAGCTGCAAGAATCATATTGAAAATTGACTCACTCCAACACATATCACCAGTACTAGCCTCCCTTCACTGGCTACCAATTCAAAGCAGAATAATCTACAAAGCAATAATAACAATATTCAAGGCCTTAAATGATATGGCCCCAACAATGCTTTGTAACTTAATACATAAAGAACCGCCCAAGCCAACACACAGAAAAGGTCAATTAAACAGACTAAAAATCCCGAAAGATTATACAAGAGCCCATAAAGCAACTAATAACAGAGCCTTCTCCCACATAGCCCCAATAATCTGGAATTCCCTCCCAGAGGAACTACGAACACTTACGGAAATCATGGAACTCCGTAAAAAATTGAAAACTTATCTGTTCACCAAAAACTATAACATAGATAACTCATCACCCACTTTAGACAAAGGTTAAACAGGAATATGTCTACATTAAGCAAAAGCCCTTACCATACACAGATAACACATACATACGATGACTTCACAGCCTATGCCCATTCACCTCCATGTATATATATATAAATCTGTATATAGTTAAATCTGTTCTATATTATCTCAAATTGTTAAGACTGTATACGCTATATATAATATGATGTTCCTTGTAAATATGTTCTGTTATAATATGACGTTCCCTGTAAAACAAACTTGCTTTGTTAATTGTTGTTCACTGTAAACCGCAACTGAACTTTGGAAGATGCGGTATATAAATGTATGTATAAATAAATAAAAATAAATAAATAAATATACCATAAACATTGGAGAGATTCCTTGTACCTGCACCCTCAAGACACATAATCATAACATTTATGTAACCCCAGAGACTGCTGCCAAACAGGGTCTGCCTGGGAACTTCTTACGTATGGCTCACAGAAGAAGATGGAGAATTTGGAAATGGTAATTCATGGAAACAATGCATGATTTCTTAGTTTTCCTTTTTGTAGACTTATCTCCGGTAATAAGAAACTTAAATCTTACTTTCTTGAGATCCTTCTTCTCAATTATGACTCCCTTCCCATAGAAGCCAGGTTGTGGGGAAGGGAGGGGGCGGCAGGAGGGAGATATGGATAATCCCATTCTGAGCAGGATGAATTTTCATCGAGATTCTAGAAACCTCTACTGGTGAAACTACTATTGTACCTTGTTTTTTTTTAAGTTTAAAGTTTGTTTCGTGATTTGTTTGTAAACTGCTTTGTGTAACCTGAAAAGGCAGTATAGCAAATGAACCAAACCATAAACTACAATACATGCTCAGCTACCCAGCAGGTAAGAAGAGAATTCCTTCAACTTTGTCCTGAATAAAATCACCTTAGGGATGTTTATTTCCTAAGAAATGTTTAATTAAATTCCAAGAAAAGAATTGCTTTCTTAGATCCTTCTCCGAGTAAAAAGTCACTTCTAGGAAGAGGTTTAGTTTGGGCCTGCTCTCATTGCTTTTGGGTGGGTTGGTGGGGCGGTTATTTGCACTGTGTTTCATGCAGTTACTATTGTGCACTGTGCCTCTGCAGTGTGTACTTGGCATGTGCTATGTTTTAGATTTTCCTTCTTTTAATGTTTTCTGGTTTGAATTCTCTATACCCTTCATTTTCATATTGAAAATGTAGTCTCTTTTATTTAAATTTATTTTTTATTTATTTATTTAGTGTTTTTCTATACCGCACTATTCGGCTTCAGCGCAGTTTACAAGGAACAGGTTTGTACAATGTGGAACAGCCAGACATTGAACTTACATAAAACAGGGGATTTAAACATGGATAACAGGTGAACTTTATACATTATGTACAAAAAAGGATTGCATCATAGCTGAGTTTATGATACAGGCCCTAAAGGGGATGGTTGAATGAAGTGGAAAGTTATCGTAGGAGATTGGTTAGGCGGCGTTGGATTGAGAGACTGTAGGGTCATGTGATACTGTCTAGGTGATGTTGTCGGAGTTACAGAAGTGTTGTAGAAATAGGTGGTGTTTGAGGGCTTTTCTGAACTGGGGGAGGTTGTTTATGGTACGGATTTCTGTTGGGAGTTCCAACATGAGGGGGCAAACAAGGCAAAGGCACGCTTTCTAGTGGATTTGTTGCATTTTGGGATGGCTTTTGGAAGGAGGATGGTATTGCAGGATGTGGCTCTTCTTGATCTGTTGTCTGGTGTAGGTTGAATCAGATCTGACAGGGTAGTGGCGGTGATACAGTTAACTACTTTAAACGTCATGGTTAGGATCTTAAATGTGATCCTATATTGGACGGGGAGCCAGTGAAGGCTCTTCAGAATAGGGGTGATATGGTCTCTACGAGACACTCCATAGAGGGTTCTAGCTGCGGTGTTCATCGCAAGCTGCAGGGGGTTTATCGAGTTCTTTGGGAGGCCAAGTAGGATGGAGTTGGCGTAATCGAAGTGGGGCATTATTATGGCCTGGAAGACTGTTCTGAAATCATTTGGTTCAAGAGTGTTCTTTATGAGGCGTAGTGTCCGTATTTTATAATAGATTGTCCTGATGGTATTGTCTATATGAGCATGCATGTCCAGGTGCTGATCAAGTGTTGCGCCTAAGTATTTGATCGTTGTCTTGGGGATGAGTTCTGCGTTGTTCACCTTGATTGATGAGGGGGGAGTGAATGACTGGTCTCTTCTGATGAATAAGACGTCTGTCTTTTTTAGATTTATTCTGAGCATTTGGTTGTGTAGCCAGTCTGTGACGGCGTTGAAGCAGGAGGAGAGCTGGTCAAGGAAACTTTTTGAATAAACAATAAGTTATAAAGAAAAATAACAAATGCTTTCCTCTTCACAATTTGCCCCATGGTATTGCCACCACTCAGGTTAGATAAACTTGTCATACATATAGTTCAGGTTTTATGAAAGGCTGTTTATGCAAATACAATATGGGGTCTATTCTGTCCTGTGAATAGCGGGGATGGATGCCCTGTTGGGACGTCCATATTCGCTAGGCATCCATCCCCGCTATTCGCCCTCCTTCTGTTCCCGGCAGAAGCTTCCCCCATACAAACAAGGAGCTTGTATGGGGAGACATAGTTGGGAGCAGGAGGGGGGGTTGCGGCAGCAGAGTGAGGGTGGGGCATGTGCAGTCTGCAACCCCAGACCTACAGGGCCAATTCTGAGATCGGCCCTCTACGTCCAGAGTGGCAAACTGGATGGGGGACGGCAGGCTCAAGCGGTGTCAAAAGAGTGAGGGGGTGAAGGGGGTTCCTACAGCCCAACCCTAGCAATGGAAGGCCAGATCAGGGGTTGGGCTGCAGGGAAAGAGGAATGTGGTTGGCTTTGGATCGTGGCTCCTGAATGGAACCAGGGTGCCATGGCAACAGGACACCATGGCGCTGCAGCTGCATTCAGGAGTGTGACTGAGCTAGCCGGGCAGAGGCCCGTACATGCAGGGCAATCGGAATCAGGTCTCAGCCTGTATGTACAGGCCCAGACCCAATTCTGATCCTGTGGGGCATGTCTAGTCCCTGCGGGATCAGAATCGGGTCTGCCTCTGTGCACTCCGTTCTGATCGGATGCACAGGGACCTGGACGCACTCTATGGAATGTGTCTCCATTTGTTTGGCCTTTCCAAATGATTCTCTTTAGAACTGCCCGCTTTAGTGAGTAATACTTGTACACTTTTCACTAGGCATACGTCATATTATGAAAAGCAAAAGTATGGCCATATCTCTAATTACGCTCCTTCTTTTATCCAGATAACTTTGTTGTGTGAATAAAGTTATCAAGACAAATAAAGGACATGCAACTAACAGCATAAATTGTCTCAATATTTACCTTGGAAGCTTTAATTTTGACACAAGGAGAGAGGAAGACAAGTCATGAGAAGAAAAACAGGGCACTCAATCTGCAAAACTACAAAAGATGCAGTCCAGTTTCCAAATTTATTTATTTATTTATATTTCTTATATACCGCGCTATTATAATCAGTGCGGTTTACATTTGAAACAGAACATATAAGAATGTAAGCAAGCTACATCAAGTTTTTTACATTGAACAGGGAATGTAAAACATGGAGTAAAAACGAGGGAGGAACTATGTACATATTGTAAACAAATATAATGCTCTTACGGTAAATAAAAATATGACCTTTGTCTAGAGGGTTGGCTAGATGGTCGAGGAGGTCAGTGGGAGAGATAGTGGTTAACCATTATCTACAGGAAAATGATCTGAGGGACGGATTAGGCAGGGAGGTGAGGTGGGGGCATTGTAAATGTCGGGAATGCTGTCAGGGTAATATTGTAGGAACAGGTGATGTTTGAGGGCTTTACAGAATAGTGCCAAATTTGGGATGGCCCGGATTTCTGCTGGGAGGGCGTTCTATGCCATAGGTGCAGCAATGGAGAAGGCTCTACTTGCTGTTGATTTCTTACATTTTACCAACACTTTTGGGACTTCAAGTTTATTCAACGAAGTAGATCTCCTAGTTCTATTATCTGGTGTGCTGTTGAGGAGATCGCTGATGGGTGTATGAGTAAGATTCTTACATGACTTGAACGTCATGACAAGAACCTTGAATTGGACTCTGGCCCGTAGCGGGAGCCAGTGTAGGTTCTTTAGAACTGGCGTTATGTGGTCAGACCTTGAAAGCCCGGACAGTGCCCTTGCAGCTGAGTTCATGGCAAGGCGTAACGGGTTAAGAGTCGATTGTGGGAGTCCCAGTAGGATAATGTTGGCGAAGCCAAGGTGTGGGATGACTAAGGCTTGGAAAATTGAGCGGTAGTCAGGGAAGTCAAGCAGTGGGCGGAGATGGCGTAGTGATCGGATCTTGTGATAGATTGCTTTAGCTGTGTTTGTAACATGTGCTGACATGTCAAGTCGCTGGTCGAGGGTGATGCCCAAGTAGCGAATTGTAGCTTTGGACTTTAGTTCAATGTTATTGACTAGAAGAGAGGGAGGTGGCGTGAACTTCTGGTTCCGTGAGATGAATAGTACATCTGTTTTGCTATGGTTAATGCGGAGATTTTGAGAGAGGAGCCAATCTGCTACAGCTTCAAAACATCTTATAATTGGATTGAAATCTGGTTGATCGATTTTAAATTGAAGGTACATTAAGATGTCGTCTGCATATGCAAGGCATTGGACATTGAAGGAGCGGATTAAGGCGCAAATGGGCTGCATGTATATATTAAACATTAATGCCGAGAGGGAGGAACCCTGGGGTACACCTTGCTTTAGTGAGAATGGTTCGGAGGTTTTGGAACCTGCTCTGACTTGTTGTGATCTGTTACATAAATAGGATTCGCACCATGCTAGCGCTGAGCCTTGCAGACCTTTATCTTTGAGGCGATCTAGAAGTGTTTCATGGTTCACTGAATCAAATGCAGCTGCTATGTCTAAAAAAATGAGGACGAATCCATGGTTGGTATTGTCAGTTCCTGTGATTAGGTTGTTGAAGAGGGTTGTGAGGATGGTGTCCACTCCGTGAGCTTCCCTGAAGCCGTGTTGGGATGGGTCCAGTGGTGCGACTGTATCAACATGGTGTTGGATTTGCCATTGGACTACCTTCTCCATGATTTTGGCAAGCAGTGGGATGCTCGAGATTGGCTGGAATGACTCAACTTTAGATGGATCAAGTTTACTATTCTTTAGCAGAGGGCGGATTGAAGTGTTTTTTAAGCTTTGAGGGAAGGATCCTGTTATGAATGATTGATTCAAAATTCTGCATATAAATGGACTGAGGTCATGGCGCAATTCTTTAATCCAACTAGCAGGACAGGGATCATTGGGGGCAGTGGTGAGGTTGATAGATGTGATGATATCTGCAATTTCTTTGTTGGATACCTTGGAGAATGATAGTAATGGGGTTGGTTGTGGAAGTCCGTGGGAGGTATGAAATATGGATGTCTTCGTGTTGTCCTTGGTTTGTATCATCTTAGATTGAAGGTGGGTAGAATAGTCTTGCGGCTGGGGCAAGGTTGTTTGGGCTAGTGCTGGATCGCCAGTTAGTGACTTCACTATGTTAAATAGGTCATGAGGTTTGTTAAGTGATCGCTTTAGTAGTTCTGAGTAATACAACTTTCTTTTTTCCATGGTTTTTCTTCGGTGGTCTTGCAGGTGTGTGGAGTATGCACCAAGTGCCTCAGGAGTCCGATTGTGGCGCCACTGTCTTTCTAGTTTACGTAGCTGGATGAGCGATGTTCGTAGATCCAGAGAGTACCATGGTGCGTGATCGCGTTTCGCTTGGTTTTTGTTAACAGATGATAGGCAGGAGGCAGCTCTGAGGGTGTCGTCCCAATTGGAAACCAATTCATCTGGATCAAGAGAATTGTTGGTGAGTAGAGGTAGGATCTTCTCGAGAGCTGTATCCTTAACAAGTGGTCGAAAGCGTGTTGTCACGGTTCTAGTGGGAGCGTGTGTTTTGGTGTTGGAAATGCCAAGATTGTTGGTGGGTATGTGAAATAGGAGTAAATGATGGTCGGACCAGGGTACCGGAGTTATGGAGAGTAACAAACTCTGGGAGGTGTTGATAGCGGTCTGTGGTATGAAGATCAAGTCAAGTATGCCACCTTTGTTATGAGTAGGGGAGTTGATAAGTTGCGTGTAGCCCAGTTCATTCATTGCGTCGAGGAATGCTGTCGAATGTGTATCATGTAGGGATGGCAGGTTGAAATCTCCCATCAGGACATTTAGGGTGCGTGGGTTAGCGGAGTTGCAAGCTAAGTCGATTATTGACGGGAGGTCATCTGGTGATGCAGTTGGTGCTCGGTATAAGAGATTTATTGAACAGTGTTCATTCGATATGGATATTATATCCAGGTAGGTTGAGCTGATAGAATTCTTTATAGTAAATTGAAGGTCGGATTTGGCAAAAATGAGTGTTCCACCTCCTCTCTGGTAGGACCTATGGCAGGCAAAGGTTGAATAACCAGGTGGTAACATCAGGTTGATTAGAGCATTATCATGATCGGATAACCAAGATTCTGTTATCATTAGAATATCGAGATCATGTAGAGTTATAAGGTCGTTGACAGCTGCCATTTTGAGCGTGTTGATCTGGAATTGATAAGTGCACATTTTAGTAGCTGTTGGTAATTACATTTCTCAGTTTGGATCCTTTTAAAATCTTGTAAGGGGATGTGTAGAAGGTGGGGATGAAGGGCACTGGCTTTTGTTGAATGTTGACGAGGATTCTCAGACCATCTTCTGCTATAGTTAAAGAGGATTGGGATATGCTTGATATCAGGATTGAGGGCCAGTAACAGGTTGGGGGCCCAAGCGGTGAGGAGGAAGAGGAATAAGGATAAGGAAGAGGGCATTTTGGATGTTCAAAGTGGGGCAGCTACTTTAGGTGTTGGATTGGAGCTTGATAGTAGGTACAATTTAAGGCAGTAGCAGCTAGAATATAACAAAGTGTAGCAAAGTAACAGTACATGTAACAGAACCGTGTCAGTGCTGTGGTAAACTAGGTTAGTTACAAGTTGGGGTGGTAGTAGCAGTTGGAAAGTAACAACGAGAGAGTAATGTATCCACTGTCAGTACTGTGGCACGATTATAATAGGTTAAGAGGTACAGGTATAAGAGCGAGGGCTAATCACAACAAGATATCTAAAAAATACATCTGCAGTATCAAGTAAGGCAGTTTAGCATTGGAAAGGGGTAAGATAAATGGTAAAATGTTCGGCTTTTTACAGTCCTTGTAGGTGTCAGCTATGGAATGAGGAATTTACCTCATCGACTGGTGGTGTCCTTCTTTACACGGTGAGGTGCACAGAGAGTCGGTGGACGATTACACTGGGAGAACGTGTTGGAGAGGAGAGCTGGTTCGCTGGAACAGTGCGGTGGGGGAATCAAGGGGGCCACTGCCTAAGGGCCACGCCAAAGGGCCCTCTGGCGAGGCCCTCAGGCGCGGGCCGCCTGGCGGCGCTTTCTTTTTTAAAGTTGCTGCTCCTCCTCCCACAGCCCCGATAGGGCTGGATTCGCTGAGCAGGCTTTTCTCAAACTAGCTCCATCGTTTTGTAGAAAATGGGAAATATATTCAAAAATGTCTTGCCTTTGAGAAAGGCTTTGTAAACATTGGGAGACACAATAGATTTTGCCATTTAAAAACGTACAGCCACACCGAAGGCAGCTGCATTGAAAGTATTCTGCAGAACTCTATCATACAAATAAAATACGTTAGCTACAAGGGGTAAGCTTTTTCTCCGCTCTTTGCTAATAGTTCTCGCCCATCTGCCAGAGTAATTAAAAGCCAGCAAGCACTGCCCACTAAAGGCTCCATTAGTGTATAAATACAGCGGGGGGTGTTTTAGAGATAAAAGTTACCGTACAGTAAAAACATGTTTGCCTCAAGTTGATTTCCTCTCCCTCTGTCTAGGATTTTAATAATCTGTCATATTCCAAGCAATTCATAAAATTAGTGTCAAATGCAGTTCTGCTTCCTGAAGGCACCACCTGTAAACTGCTGGTTTGGAATCCAAGCATTGTGCATCGGAACGAGGATAGCTCCGAACCCTAAGGGGGTAGGTAAGAGAAAAAAAAACTCACAAAGGCTCATTTTCTTTACATCCGCCTTTCAATGCCAAACAGCTTTCAGAAAGTAAAGACCTTAGAATCCAGAGGTAACATGGTATTAAGAACATTAAAGCAAACTACATTCAGATGGGTCCGCTTTTACGTACTGAGGTTGCTCCTTTTAATCATCATTTGCCAACACATTAGCACTGATATGAAATCCTGAGCTCTGATTGATTGATTTATTTATTTAGACAGACTTGTATACCACCTTATCCTTCAATCAAGGTGGTCACGTCACATCACAATTGGAGGGTTACAATTAACATTAGGGTACATGTAAACATTTAGACAGTACAGTTACATAACAGCATTTAGACAGTACAATTAAAGTTAACATTTAATATGTGGGTATTTAATAACGTGGTATGATAAACTTGTATGGATAGGATGGGTGCGTGTTTAGTTGGCGGGGTAGGTGGTATTTCAGTTTGGGTATGGGATGTTGCCTGGATGCTCATATGTTTCTATAAATAAATGTGTTTTGAGGTCTTTGCGGAAGTCTTTGAGGTCATCTAATGCCCTCAGGCTGGTTGGGAGGGAGTTCCATAGTGTGGATGCCAGTAGTGAGGGAGCTCTTTTTGAGGTTGTTTGTTTGGTTTTGTGATAGCCTGCAGGTGTGCCGATCATGTTGTCGTTATTGGTTTTTCTTGGTCTATTGCTGATATCCCTTGTTATGACGTTTTGGAGTACGTCTGCTGAGAGATGGTGAATGACTTTGAAGATGATCATAATGCCTGATACCACTACAGCAAACCTAGACACAACGCTTGAAGTTCTTGCACGTTACACATTTTCCCTATACTGCATATTTACAATGAGGTCTCCTATTTGTTTCACTTTCAAAGTATTTCATATAGTTTAGAGCCCTAATGAAATCAAAGAATATATTATGTTTTTGCAATGAATTTCTACCCTGGAAATATTTCAACTTGAACTACCAAAAGATGGAGCTACTTCATGTAACCAGAGATCCCTGTTTCTCACCTCTACCATAAAAGATGCACACTAAATCTAATGTAAGATACCTCGGGGTCACACTGGATCAGGGTCGTACTCTAACTCAGCACATAAACTCCACTATAAGCCTCTTCTACCAGAAAATCAGAAGAGTCAAAGTTCCCAACCCACTTCCAGACAGTTTTCCAAGCTTTAACTCTGCCTCGTCTTCATTTCTGTAACGTCCTGCTACAGGGATTACCAGCCTCATCACTGCAGATGGGCATGAACACCACCGCAAGAGTATTAACCGGCACCCCTAACGTGAGCACATTACCTCAATACTTAGTAACCTCCATCGGCTTCCAATAAGAGCCCATGTTAAATAGAAAGTATTGATCACTACCTTCAAACCGCTCCACTATCTATCACCAGATCATTTAGAAATCCTTATAGAATGACCACCAGACAACCTTCCCAGAAGAACCAGCACCCAAACTACTCTTGCTATCCCTACAGCAAACCGGAAATACAATGCTCGAACATCAAGTAGGGCTTTCTCCCTGTTCGCCCCGAGACTCTGGAATACACTACGAGATGACATTCATGCAGTACAAGATCTCAAAGATTTCCAAAAGAGAATTAAAAAAAACTTACCTGTTCGTTAAGCAGTTCTCCAAGGCACCAGACTAATCATGCCCTACCATGCCCCCCATAGCCTAATCTCCACCCGAGTCCCAAGCCTGTTCCTCTTCTCATGTTTATATTGTTGGCACATTCTACTGTATAGAGTTACCTATGTTTCATGTTGCCATGAAGGTTTGATATTACAACTATAGCCTAAAGTACAATATGTTCTCTACTGTTTGCTATATTCTTAATTGCTGGTTTTATGTATGCGCTCTCTGTTCAATGTAAACCGCCTCAACGTGTCAAAAGCAGTATATAAAACCGGTTTAATTAATTAATTACTTTCACTCAGAATGAAGATGCTGAATGCATCAGCTTAGATAAAAGAAACATTTCTAATGTGTTTAACATGGAATCAGTTGATTTATCCAAGAAGCAGTCTTTGTATTATTCCATTCTGAGTCTCCACAGGCTGTGAAACCTTTTGTTTGACCAGTATAAGAATTAATTTAAAGTTGTTTATATACTTGGACTTTCACAACCATATTATCTCTCTGCGTCTCTCATTTCCACAAGCCCTCACTCGAGGTTAAAGACATTTCTTGCTACATAAATACGATTTTATCTTATTGGATTAGGAAGGAGAGTCCGTAATAGCATGTGGATAGGATCCCAGGACACATCTAGAGGGATGAAATAATGGAAGGATGGACGGGTAGGACATGGGGGATGGCAAGGACTTCACATTGTGTCTCAGCATTCTGCGACTCTCACATATTTATATTATTCAGTGAGCCATTTATGGACAGATGTCTAGTACAGCCAGTTGTAGAACATTGTAGAAACATCTGCCAAATATTTTCTAGAAATATGCCATTATTGAAAACGAAAGTAGAAATACACAAAACTTTCTTTGCTTCATACTATATGTGTCATGGAATTAGAATTGCAGAAAGAGTATACCAACAAAAAATAATTTGTGAAAGATATTCCAGTATAGAAAAGAACAATTTGTTGCAGCAAACATATGATCCCCCTCCCCCAAAAGAAAGGAATTCCCGTCATCTTGCCATGTGTCTCTGGACTTGCCATTCACTTGGGTACTCTTCTAGTCAGCCAAATTATGGATACACTTGAAGCTGCCACAGCAGATGAATGCCCTGCATCCTGTCTGTCTCTACTGTTCACTCGGCACATGCATCCAAATTTAAATCCACTCTCCCGGGCAACCTCCTGTACCACTACCCATCTGTCCATTGCTTTCTCCTTGACCTCATCTTGGTCACTTCCCGATTATAAAATACCTCAACTTTCACTATGCATTTTCCCTTTCTACCTCCCCCTCCAACATTTCTACTCATTCAGCACTGGCAAAAACCACAAGGGCAGAAAGTCCAGATGATCTTACAGTTAATGATGTGTCATACATGAAGCATGAGGCATGGTGGTTATGTTATTTCCTGGGGTATGCAGAATAAAAATGAATTGCTTATCACTCTAAAAAGACAGCTGATAAATACTGTCCAGATGGAACAACTCTCTGTGCTCCTATTGCATTAATTGCAGAGTTACTGCTGCTTTGGCAGGGCAAAATGTTTGCTGTAGGTAGAGAGAGACACTGTTCAGCTAAAGCTTTTCCTGTTTCCTTTTGTAATAGCTGGAATTACAGTTAAGCTGATAGTTCATTAGGAAACAGCACACAGCAGTCCTATCATGACGAACGTGTAGAGATACTATCCAGGATGCAGGTGTCCTGGTCAAAGAAGGAAGTTTAAATTAGTTCCTCCCATTATAATTGATATTGTAGCATGAACCGTGTATGACAGGAAGTCTGGAACAAGCACATGTCGTCGGAGTGCAAATGATGAGGCTTTGTGTAATTATACCTGCAATGCCAGTCTTGGGAAGATTTCCTCCTGAAATACAGTATCCGCAGCTTGTGAGATGCACCGAGACATGTTTGAAGGTCAACAGCAAGCCAGGAATCACTCATGCTGTTTTCTTTAAAACTTTAAATTTGAAGTGACAATCATTCTGATAACCTGTCTCGATTGTCCCTTCGAGGGGAAAAGGGTGTGGGGAAAATGTAAAAGTCCTAGGTTTGCTTTAATTGAGAATCTTTAGCTGCAGTTTTCATTCTGTCAGAAGGACAGCCAGTATTGTAGCCTTATGGGGTCATTTTCCTCTCTCATTTCACTGAGGTGTAGATAAGATCAAATGACACATTTTGACAGGTGGGAATAACCCTTAAGACCCCTTGCCAGAGATACAGCTACCTCAAGGGTATAAGATGTGAGGGCATACTTTCACTGCAGGATATGAGGTTGGTCCTTTCTCTTCCTACAGAAAGAAAATACCCACTTTTAATAAGGTTTTTCTGTTCTTTGTTTTGCTACTGGTCACTGGGCATACGAGGTGTCTGGATTTTAGTCGAGCCCAACTTTAGTGGCACTTGGACAACACTTAGAGTGAATTCTCTTAAGGTGACACCAAGGGCGTCAGTGCAAATCCACCTGCAGAAGACCAAATAAGCAAGGTCCCTAACCCCACCCAGTGACAGTATAGGTTCCTTAATCAATATCATAGTACCACTGAGAAATCCAAAATGCTTCTGACTTTTTCTGGGTGAAGGATTTTTTTTTTTAATTCAATCCAAGAGGCTATCTTCTGTTTCAGATTTGGTAAATTTTGCTACTATGGTGGTGACCTTGGCCTTAATTTCCAACAAATACTGACTGCTTAGGATATATTTTAGGAAACAGGAGAAACTGTTCTTTAATTCTAAGTTCAGGATTTTTCTGGATATTTCTAAAGACACACACAAAGCATAGACAGTCTCTCTTATTGAAGCATGCGATGATACTGTTGGGTACCTTGCTTTTCTGAAAATTTCCATACAAGTGTATAATTCATTTTAGTCAAGTAAGTATGTTTTCTTTGAACCTTCACAATTATCTTTTTTCATTTCTGAAATTCACCTGTTGGACTGCCAATACCCTCCGAATAAGCTGAAAATTTGTTCTCCTTTGGATTACTACCTGTCATTTGTTTTCTTTAATTTTTCTTTTCCTTTGGAGTTTAAATTGGCAGCTCCCCAAATATGGTGGACTTGAGTTCAACTTGGAGAACTTTTTCTATCATTATTTATCCTCTTGTTTCCCATGTTACTTCAAAGACAATTTTTCTATACAAGTTATTACTTATATTTTAAATTTAAAATTTTACATAAATAAAACAAATATAAAAAAAAAACCACTGTGTATAGCCACTGAATGAAAGCAGTCATTTGATTACCATTGAAAGAGAGTATCTATGTGACCTAGTCTTTGAAAGGGAGTAGCCATGTGACTCAGCCAATCAAGGAGGGGTCAGAAAACAAGCAACCATATGATCCAGTATCTAAAAGGGAAAGGCCGTGTGACGCAGGCACTGAAAGAACACACAACCCACCGACTATAACATCAGAAACACTCACCCCATTCATAAGCACTATGTCCAGAATGGTCCCCTTCTCCATCGGTTCTATTACCAGTTGCAAGAACAATTCTCCCTGCGGAGAATCCAGAACCTCCCTACTGGGGATGTTCCAATGAGTAGCTGGTATATTGAAATCATCGACTGTATCAGTAGCACTTTCCTTTTCATTGCAATATTGTGAATATCTTGAATTAAATCTCTGGCTATATCCCACTCAGGGGTGATGGAATGGCCATATGATGGGGGGGGGGGGGGGAAAGGTCTAGCTCCGCCCCAACTCTTTCCCAAGCTCCACCCCTAGCCCTGGCCTTCCCCTCCCGCTCTGCCCTCAGGGATCTGATTCCCTCAAGCAGAATAGAAGGAGGATTGCGGCAAAGACTCCTTCTGTCTGCCTTGATCTCCGATGGGCAGCCTAAGGTAGAGCTTGTTATCTGCTGCTTGTGAAACTACAATCTCATGGCCAAGAATGTGCATCCTTAGATTCACAGGAGTCCAGAAAGTGGTCTGAGGAACCTACTTCATAGCATGCCACATTCATAGCATGATCCACATTCTTGTCTCAGCAGAAGATAGGAGAAAGTCAGCCGTGTCAGTTTCTCCTAACTTAAAACCACGCATGTTTTCTAAAGCAGTAAGCTATCAACTGCACGTCTCTTAAAGCTTTCTTTAACGTAAGAAAAATGTTAGAGCAATTGGAAGGCTTGGTTAGCAGTAAAATTCTCTGATAATGTGATATATCCTTAGGCTAGTCTTTCGAAGAAAAGGCATGCTATTCTTAAAGCCTTACATGCTATATTTCTATTGCTCTCCAAATGTAAACTAAATATAAAAGCCATGCTTGGTTAAGTGCCACTGAAATTCCAGTGTAATAGAGATGTAATGCACATGTCAGGTTTCTGAGACATCAGCTTAAAAGAGAAGGCCGGGTGTCATGTAGCAATTACCGCTATTCTCAGGCTTCAGCTTTTAGAGCTAATATTAGCATGGGTGTTAAGTATTCCTAGTGTGAAAGAGGAAAGGTCCACATGGTGCCTCTTCTCTGGAACTAAACACCTTTCTATGGCTCTGAGATGCCGCCCAGAACATCCTAGCTAGAGCCAGAGTCACACATTCCTAGCAGAAATGAGAAATAGAATTTATCGGCACCCTACCAAGTGATAGTTGTGCCCCGTGCAAATTGCAAATCCTCCCCCACCATATCAGACTTTAGTTGAATAATATGTCCAACTTCACATAGGCCTACTGGCTAATCAAACCATGTGAAAACACTGTTAAGAAGATGAACAAAATAATTTTTTCAGCTCTCTGCTGGTTATTGCGCCCTGCTTCCACAGTCCTGGGTACAATGCTGTACTTTATCCCCCACCTGGCTGCATTACTGGTAATGACTGTGCTATTTTTAATTGGAAATCATAAGCCAGAGTATTTTAAAAACTTGGAATACTTGTTTCTGTAGACTTGCTGCATGGAATAGCGTTGATTTGATAGCATACAACACACATGCAAACTACCACCATACATAGCTGAGGGGAATCCCTTCTACCCCCTACCCAAGAAAATAATCCTGTGCTCAGTCTTTTATGGACAATTTTCCAACAGCACATCTAGGCCCGATATCGGCGGGTTCTTTCTGGTTGTAAACCTTCCAGCTGATTTTCAAAGCTAAATTGTACAAGTCATTTATCTGAACATTGACCGAGGATACAAAGGGACCCCTGGCTTTACTCCTGATCTGTCTGTTAGCAGAGGCAATGCCTAGATTTGACAATCCAAACTAGCTATGTTGTTTTCTATCCCTCCCTAAAAACACCTCCGGAAATGCCCCCGATCCACACGTGGTATGGAACCTGCTGCATTGTGTGTGCGTGGGGGGTCTACAGAAATCAATTTACCTGAATAAAGGGCTTTAAATATTATTCTTTCTACCCTCGCTATATCTCTTAGATAAATCTCTCTCTCTCTTCAGAGAGCTTGACTTCCAACCCGCTCTGGTAATGCAGCACTGACTGAGGATCTGCTTAAGTGTTCCCCGGAGTGGGATTTCACACAGAGACACTTCTCTGAAAGTATAGTCTTCCACAATACTTGTTAGTGTCCCTCAACCTCTACACCAGGGTTATGTTTTAAAAACATTTAGCCAATACAGACCAGCTGTTAACAGCTAATGATCCCGACACAGAACTCGGCTATACAGAAAGTTTCGTTAAGAGATCTGCAAAGTGGGTGCGGTTTAGGGGCTTCTAGACAGCCGCTGAAAATCTCTCTTGCACCTTTACCTGCAATTCTACATTTTACTTTGTAAAAATATTTTTCATCTGTGTTCTGTCATTATGTCATTTATAAGCTGCTCTTTCCCAAAGCACTGCACATTTGAATCTAGCAGTTTCTGGAATTCCCATTTTGTAAATTCCTGGTTGCTGTTTTCTGAAAATAAATTGCTAGTCCTTCTTTCCTGCTCATGTCAGAGTCAATTTACCCAAATTCAGGACACAGAGATCTTTATTAATAAATGTTCTTTGTCAAATTTGACAACTGAAAATATCCATATCCTCCTCCGAGGCACTGCGTATCTTGGGAAAGTCCTGCAAACTCACTTCATGAAACCTTTTCACACAGACTCAGAATTGCCCACTGCATCTTTGCAATATGCTTGACCCTTGTGCTCCCAACATCTGGAACTAGCAGAGAAGGCACAAGGAGCAAGCTTCTGCATGATGGTGCAAACAAAGGCCAAAACATCTAAAATATTTTCTCACACTGTGGCTGCCACAGCTTCAGTAGCTCCAGGGCTGGTCCAACCACCAGGCAAGCTAGGCAGTCACCTAGAGTGGCACTTCTGAGAGGTGGAAAAGAACAGACCATTCAAAGCTAAACAATAGATTCTGACTGTCGGGGGAGGGGGCATGAGGCTTAAGGTTTGCCTAGGGCGCCAACACCTTGAACCATCTCTGGTGCAGACCCTGAGTATCTCCTACTACTTTCAGAGGAGTGTTATGCCCAACATTGACAAATTCTATACATAATATTCTAAAGTTCAGCAAAATTATTCACATTTGACTTGTCAGAGTAACACAACTGCTTTGCATGAGGCCTACATTATCCATATAAGTGCCAGCTAGAGAACACTGCTATTCGGATGCGGTTGGCCTATATTCCCGAAGAAGGTGGTGGGAGCAAACACAGTGACATAGTATAAAAGGGCAGGGGGCAGATCTGCCTCAGCAGCATGTACTGGGCAGATTACAATAGATGGACCATTCTGGTCTTCATCTGCCATTAGTTATTATGTTCCGGTAGCAATGGCATCGCCCCGTTCACCCATGAACAGGATAGTGCAGGAGAAATCCAGTGGCACTATCCAGATAAGACAATGAAATAGCACTGTCAGCGCCCTTATCCAGATAGCCTGCTGTTGGCAGTCTGGCGAAGGCTTCTGAATAATCAGTTCCTCCAAATTACAATCACCATTAACTACCATTTTTGGCATAGGCAAGGGTAGGTGCACCTGCCATTCCGTGTAGGTCACCCCTCCCCATGCCTTTCTTTAGGGGTGTACCTATTTCTCCGTGCAGGTCACCTCTATTTGTTGAGATATAAGAGATAGTTATGTTTATTTTGATTTTATCCTGCTGCTATAAAGGGATCCACTGTGTCTGTCCCATGCCATTTTGAATTCTGTCACTATATTTGCCCCACCACTTCCATCGGGAGGGCATTCCAAGCATCCACCACCCTTTCAGTGAAAAAGTATTTCCTGACATTGCCTCTCAGTTTACCCCCTTGCAGCTTCATGTTATGCCCTCTAGTTTTACAGCTTCCCCATCTTTGAAAGAGGTTTGTTTGTTCAATAGTACTCTAAGTATTTAAAGGTCTGAATCATATCTCCCCTGTCCCTCTTCTCCTCTAGAGTGTACACAGTTAGGTCTTCAAGTCTTTCCTCATAAGACATCTGACTCAGGTTCCAAATCATTTTGGTCACCTTCCTCTGAACAGTTTCTAGTCTTTTTATATCCTTTGCGAGATATGGTCTCCAAAACTGAACACAGTATTCCAAGTGAGGCCTCACCAGTGACTTGTACAGTGGCATTAGTACCGCTTCCTTTCTGCTGGTAATTCCTTTCTGTATGCTACCCAGCATCCTTCTGGCTTTTGCCACCGCCTCGTCACACTGTTTCACCACCTGGAGATCTTCAGAAACAATCATTCTGAGGTCCTTCTCCTGGTCCGTGCACACCAACCACTCGCCCCCTAACACATACAATGCCCTTGGGTTTCTGCTTCCCAAGCGCATGACACTGCACTTCTTCACATTAAATCTTAACTGCCAAGCATTAGACCATTCTTCCAGGTCTTTCCTCATGTTCTCCACTCCCTCAGAGGAGTCTACTCTGTTGCAAATTTTAATGTCATCTGCAAAAAGACAGACTTTTCTATTCAGTCCTTCAGCAATATCACTCACAAATACATTGAACAGTATTGGTCCCAGGACTGAACCCTGGGGCCCACCGCTAATCACCTTCCTTTCATCTGAGTGAGTTCCGTTTACCATCAACTTCTGTCGTCTCTCAGTCAACCATTTTCTGATCCAGTTCATCACCTTGGGACCCATCCCTAAGCTATTGAGTTTATTGATAAGCCTCCTATGAGGAACAGTATCAAAGGCTTTGCCGAAATCCAGGTAGATGACATCCATCGCATGCACCTGATCCAGTTCTCTGGTCACCCAGTCAAGGAACTCAATCAGATTTGTTTGGCAAGATCATCCTTTGGTAAAACCATGTTGCCTCGGATAATGCAACCTGTTGGTTTTGAGAAAGTCCACTATTTGCTCTTTCAGGAGCGCCTCCATTACTTTTTCTGCCGTAAGGCTTACTGATTTGTAGTTTGTCACTTCTTCCATGTTACCACTTTTGTGACGAGGTAGCACATCAGCCCTTCTCCAGTCCTGAGGAATTTCTGTCTCCAAGGATCTGTTAAAAACATCCTTTAATGGCCCTGCAAGAACCTCTCTGAGCTCCTTCAGTATCCTGGGATGTATCTCATCCGGTCCCATGGCCTTGTCCACTTTTAGTTTTGCAAGTTGTTCTAACACTTCATCTTCTGTGAATGATGTAGTCTGATTGAGTTCTTTGATTGGGTGACCAAGGAACTAGATCTGGGGCATGCAATGGATGTCATCTATCTGGATTTCAGCAAAGCCTTTGATACTGTTCTTCATAGGAGGCTTGTCAATAAACTCAGTAGCTTGGGGATGGGTCCCAAGATAGTAAACTGGATTAGAAATTGGTTGACTGACAGACAACAGAGGGTGATGGTACATGGAGCTCACTCGGATGAGAAGAAGGTGATTAGAGGGGTGCCTCAGGGTTCGGTCCTGTGCCCGGCACTGTTCAATATATTTGTGAGTGATATTGCTGAAGGACTGAATGGAAAAGTCTGTCTTTTTGCAGATGACACAAAAATTTGCAACAGAGTGGACTCCCCCGAGGGAGTGGATAACATGAGGAAAGATCTACAAAAGCTGGAAGACTGGTCTAATGCTTGGCAACTACGATTTAATGTGAAAAAGTGCAGCGTCATGCACTTGGGTAGCAGAAATCCAAGGGTAAAGTACACAATAGGGGGTGAGAGGTTGGTATGCACGGTTCAGGAGAAAGACCTTGGTGTGATTATCTCTGATGATCTCCAGGTGGCAAAACAGTGCGACAAGGCGGTGGCAAAAGCCAGGAGGATGTTGGGCTGCATACAAAGAGGGATTACCAGCAGAAAGGAAGAGGTACTAATGCCACTGTACAAGTCACTGGTAAGGCCTCTCTTGGAATACTGTGTTCAGTTTTGGAGGCCATATCTTGCAAAAGATGTAAAAAGACTGGAAACTGTTCAGAGAAAGGCGACCAAAATGATTTGGAGCCTGCGTCAGAAGCCTTATCAGAAGAGACTTGAAGACCTAAATATGTACACTTTGGAGGAGAGGAGGGACAGGGGAGATATGATTCAGACCTTTAAATACTTAAAGAGAAATAATGAACAAACAAACCTCTTCCAAAGACGGGGAAGCTGTAAAACTAGAGGGCATAACATGAAGCTGCAAGGTGGTAAATTGAAAGGCAATGTCAGGAAATATTTCTTCACTGAAAGGGTGGTGGATGCTTGGAATGCCCTCCCGATGGAAGTGGTGAGGGCAAACACGGTGATGGAATTCAAAACAGCATGGGACAAACACAGTGGATCCCTTTACAGCAACAGGATAAAAGCAAAATAAACGGTACCATCTAACTTCTGAACTATCTAGCATCTGAACAAATAAGGGTGTCCTACATGGAGTGGTGGGTTCACCCCTAAACAGAAACAAAAACATGGGGAGGGGAGGCCTGCACAGAGCGACAGGTGCACCTACTCTTGCCATCTTGCTGGGCAGACTAGATGGACCATGCTGGTCTTCATCTGCCGTCACTCACTATGTTACTATGATGTGGTATCTACTCCATTCCCATTTTTATAGTTGGGAGTCACAGGTGGTCCTTCTCCGGGATTTTCTTTAGTAAAAACAGGGCAGAAGTATTTGTTTGGCATTTTCACTTTTTCAATGTCACTTTACATGAGTCCATTCCCAGTAAGTCTGAGTTCTGCAATTCCACCTCTGATTTTCCTCCTCTCCCAAATATACCCGAAGAAAGTCTTGTTGCCACACTTCACATCTTTAGCCATCTTTTCTTCTGTGTTTGATTTTGCTATCCTTATTTCTTTTTTGTCTCTTTTAGTTTGATCCTGTATTCCTGTCTGTGTTCCTCTGTTCGCGAGCTTCTGAATTTTGTGAAAGCTGTGTTTTTTGCCATTACTTGAGCAGTCACTTCTTTGGAGAACCTAATAGGTTTCCTTTTCCTCTTGTTTTTATATACTTTCCTTACATATGTATCTGTTGCCCCTTTTATTGCCTCCTTTAGTTTAGCCCATTGCAATTCCACTTCCCTTATCCTCTCCCACCTTGCCAATTCCTCCTTCAGGTACTTGGCCATTTTACTGAAGTCAGTGTTTTTGAAGTCTAGAACTTTGAGCTTGCTGTGATTGGACTCCACCTTGACTTTTATCTCAAACCACACCATATGATGATCACTGCTGCTCACAGGGGCACCCACCCAGATATTCGACACACTATCTCCATTGGTGAGCACCAAATCCAGCATCGAGCTTTCCCTGGTTGGTTCCTTCACCATTTGTCTGAGCAATGCATCTTGGAAGACATCCACAATTTTTTTACTTCTTTCCAAATTTGCAGAAGGAATACTCCATTCCACATCGGGTAGATTAAAGTCAACCAATATGATCACTTCCCCTTTGTGGATATCTTTGCAATATCAATAATCAAGTCTCAATCTATTTATTCAATTTGAGCTGGAGGCCTATAGACTACACCATTGTGGATGACAGTGCCATCTCCTCTTTCCAACACAATCCATAGTGCTTCTTCTTTTCCCCACTTCCTCTGCATTTCAGCAGCTTTAATATTGCTTTTGACATATAGTGCTACTCCTCCTCCTTTTCTACCTTCTCTATCTCTTCTGAATAACTTATAGCCAGCTGTGGCTATATCCCATTTATGTGACTCATTAAGCCATGTTTCTGTAATGGCCACAATGTCCAAGCCCATTTCACCATTAGGGCTTCCAGGTCAGGAACTTTGTTGGCTAGGCTTCGAGCATTTGAGCTCATTGCTTTCCAGCATTTGTTAACTGGCTTGCCTGTATTTTGCATTGATTTCGTTCTACACACCTCTTCCCACTTGTCACTGATGTGTGGTTTAAAAGTGTGGCTGTTTCCAATGTTATTCTGCTTTTGCTGGGAGTGACATCATAAACTTGTCCTTACCCATCCATCACCCCCTTTCTCTAGTTTAAATGCCTGTCCACATACTGCCTGAATTTTCCACTTAGGATGCTTTTCCCTGTGACAGAGAGATGTAGTCCATCAGCACAGTATAGTCTTTTGTTGATCCATCTGTTTCCCCAGTTGCCTATAAATCTAAATCTTTCTTGTTTGCATCAGATCTTGAGCCATTGATTAAAGTTGCTTATGTGATGCAGCCTTTCTGCCTCCTTACCAAGAACAGGTAGAACTTCCGAGAATGCTATAGTGTTAACAATGGGCTTGCGTTTCTCTCCCAGAGTCTGGAAGTCCCTTTGAACTGCAGAGGCACTGTTTCTAGCCAGGTCATTTGTACCCAAGTGGATGACATCATCAATTTTGGAGTGCTCACTTTCTGCACTAACTACACCAACAATTTGGTTTGTATTCCTGCTGTCTGAAGAGCCTGGGAGGTATTTGACCATTTTCTCTCTTGAACTGTGTTCCCAAGTTGGTGCCTCTGATAGAATCTCCAAGTAGTAGTAGTTTTCTGTTTTGTGATTTTTTTTCTTCATATTTGGTGCATGATCAGTAGATTGGGCATTGACTCTCTCATTTAAGAGTCCTTCATTTTCCACAGATTGGACACTCTCATTATCCAAAGCAGAGAAGGCATTATGCAGGGATATCTCTTGATGTTTAGGGTGTCTCTGTGTTACAGTTCACAACTTACCAGAGCCCACTGTGATCCATTTGTTCCTGGGATGTTTGATTCTTTGTGGGAGCGATGGTGGATTTAGTTCTGTTTGTACCCTAGAAGAGGGTACAACTAATTGTTAGAGCAGGCTCTCAAACATCTTTAATGATATGCATGTGGAGTCCATGATTTCTAATTGTTCTGCCCCCACAGTTGGGCATGTCTTTCACTGTATTCCGTACTGATATGCCAGCAGCTTCCTGCTTGGTCTGTAATCCTTGCTCCTATAGATTATTAGGTACATAGGACTCATTCCCACCAGAATTCTTGAGGCCTACCTGGCTTCATGCCTCATCTCAAGATACAACCTTTGACCCACCCCCCTGGTCATTTGCAGTTCCCTCTGGCATTTGTATAATCTGCTGCACTCCTCCCTTCAGTGCAAAAATTTCTATCTTGGGGTCAGGAAGCAAAGCTCCGCTGCCTCTTCTTCTGCTTCTATGACTTCCAATTCTATCATCCTTTCACCACTTTTTCAGATGCAAATCAATCACTTACTCTTTCAAAAAAAGGGACAGGTCATTGAAGCCACCTATGGGTGGCGTTAAGTGCAGTCACTCTGCTTGCACCAAAGTTAATAATGAAGGGACAGCACGATACGCACGCTAGTAACATGGGGACATGCTAGGCCACCCACGCCAACTGTGCGCTAGCAGGAGAATGTTTAGCAAGCATGCTATTAATTATTGCTATAGATATTTCTATCAGTATGATCTATAAAAGAAAAGGCACCAAGCCCAGCGGAAAACAGCACACAATTCAAAGGAGCAGGATGATGAATCATTCCGTAGATGGATTGCAGTTACCATATTTTCACACATATGAAGTGTGCATTATGCACGTTTATGCAGAATCCCCCTGCGCGTTATATACGTGTGCATTTTATACATGTAATTATCAACACAACCTGAAAAGAAATTGTCATTTTTAACTTCTTAAAATTTTTTTTTTATTTCTGAAGTGGTGAATTTCAATTAGACTAAATGCAAGTAAATGAAACTAAATTAGACTAGGCCAATTCCAGTTCAATCAACGTCATCACTGAAATAACTAAGAGCCGACTGCAGACGCTCTTCTGTGGTTTCTGAAGTGATGTCGTCATCATGGCTATCGGCATCTACACTTTCATCATTGGTACCCGAATGTGTCTTATTCTGTTAGTAGACAATCCCAGCCTTTCTGAAGCTGTTGCGGATGGTTTGTGGCATTATTTTTACCCCAAGCAGAAGACACTCACTTGAAGACTTCCGCAAACTGTGCCTACTTCAGTCTTCCTGATGGTGTGAATTTGTGAATCCCAGACTGCATCCATTTGTCCCACTCTCTTCTCACAAACATCTTGAATGGGTGGTTAACTGTTATATTTATCGTCTGTAGCATGTAGGTAAGACCACCAGGTATTATAGCTATGTGGGCACCAGCGGAATTTGTATAATTTTGAACTTTGCTTTGTTTGTGGGCAACCATGGTGTCTAAAATTAGTAAGCACTTCTAGGAGAAGAATCCCCCCTGCCTGTTCCTATATTATTTATCAGCCCATACTTTCAAAAGGTCACTGTCTATCCATCCCTTCCTATTGCAATGGACAACCACACTGGTAGACTGCTTTTCACGGAGCATGATACTTCTCTTGAAAATTACCATCAGCTTTAATTTCACCCCACTCGCAGTGCATCCAAGGACTAGAGTGAAGCAGGCCTTCCCATGCCCAGTGATTGTAATGACTACAGTTTTCGTACCTGAAGCAGCTACAGTCCTGGTGGCAGAGATGTTGAAAGACATTGGAACCTCCTCCATATTTATAATGTCCACTGCAGAGATACCATGTTCAGAGATTTCTTTGGAGACAAATTCACGGAAGTCATTTATCTTTTGCTCCCAGTTGTCACTGAAAGTCCATTTATTTTCATGAATCTAGAAATCCAGGTGAAACCCACTTTGAAATCCGTGATTCCTCTTTCATTTGTCAAAAGCTTTGCTTTGATCTGAATTGCAGCAGTAGAGATAATTTGATTTTGTTCCCTCTGAGAAAGAATCTAATCTCTCAAGTCATTCTGCAGTTTAGGCCCATGATGTGCATGTTTTCGGGAGTTCATATTCTCAAGCTCCTTTTTCTCCTTTCTCCATTTGTGAATGGACATCTCTCCAACATTGAACTCTCTTGCTGCCACTTTGTTGCTTGTTTCTTCTGCTTTCACAGTGACTTTAATTTTGAAGTTGGTGGTGTAGGAGTTGCATTTTATTCCCTGCATGGTCAGCAGCAAAAAGGGCGTGTGCATGCATGTTATATGCATAGGAGTTTTATCCAAAATTTCTCGCAGAATGGCGTCATTTCCGTGTGTTATATGCATGTGTGTGTTATATATGTCGGCACGTTATTTGCATAAAAATATGATAATCTTTATTAAATCATCAAAAAGTCTCTCTCTACATGGGCCATGTTTCATCAGAGGTACTGGGACCTTATACAAACAAAAACATATGAACATATCAAATCAAATATATAAACCAAAGATTAAATAATTATGGACTAAACATAAATATTGTGAAGATACATTACTGGACCTTATAAAATCATACTAAATTGTCTAACATGTAAAGTTACAGTCATAATTGAAATTATAGCCAAAAATAATTTTTACAAAAGATCTAAATGCATGAGGAAAGAAGCATCGTAAAAGTAAGAGGGTAGAAATATAATGATAAAGGGATGGAGAATGATTACTCACTTGAGGCTATAATTTCAATTATGACTGTTTACATGTTAGACGATTTAGTATGGTTTTATATGAACCAGTAGTGGTTTCATATGAACCAGGAGTGGAGGAGTGGCCTAGTGGTTGGGGCAAGGTACTTCAGGCCGGAAGGTTGGGGGTTCAAATCCCACTAGAGGACAGCAACCTTGGGCCGGAAGGACTGGGGTTTCTAGTCCCACAGGTGCTCCTTGTGGTCTTGGGCAAGCTACTTAACCCTCCATAGCCCATGTTCCCTGTAAAATCGTTATCTCCAAGTTATAATGCCCTGTTCAATGTAATTTCAGTTTGTTCAATGTAAACCACACTGATGCAGAATAGTGCGGTATATAAGAGAATGTAAATAAATAAATAAATAAATAGTCCACAATTATTTAATCTTTGGTTTATATATTTGATTTTATATGTTCATATGTTTTTTTTTTTTTAAACATTTATTTTCATTTTGCAACAAACAAAAGAAACAACACACCAATAAAGACAAAACAAGTATACAATAAGGAAAAGTAAACCCATTACCCCCCACCCCAATGCTTCTTCTCTACCCGATTATATCAGGATGTGAACGCTTCCAATCAACAATGATTATACATCAAACGATCAAAAGAGTATCTACAATACAGCATGATCATGGAACAGAGATATATACAAAGTTAGACAGTCAGATGAGAGTATTTAGCAAAATGTACATAGTCATTAAGCATCATCCATTGAGACCAATGAGAAGGGGTCTGAATGGAGGAAGCGAAACAGTCGAGGTATTTATTCATATTTACTGTAAGGACAGACATGATTCCACCATTCATTGGGGCTCAAGTGGGAGCTAGTTTTCAGTACTACTTAATTAGGGAAATAGCAATGCCAAGCATAAAGTTCGAAAGGAAATAAGCCATTCTTGGGAGAGAGGGGATCCCCGCAACTAGGCGAAGTCCCACTATCCTCCAAGAAAGGGGGCTCCTTAGAGTGCAGGATAGACTAAATACGACCCCAGACCCGACGCCAGTAATACTGTAGTGCGGAATATTCATGCATAACATGAAGCAATGAACCAATGGCCGCAGGGCGTGTCCAGCAACCAATGCCCTGAGTAGTGTTCCATTTATCTAATCTGTGAGGAGTGTAAAAAGGAGTGAGTGAGGCGGATCGGGAACCCGTGTCCCTCTACTCCGGATAAGGCTCCATTGCACCGAGGTCAAAGTCACATGTAATTCTCTCTCCCACACTTTCTGCGCTATAGGGGTATCTCTAGGTATAGCATTACATAAGGTTTAATAAAATTGGAGGCTACACCCGGTAAACTATCAAGAGATCGGAAAGTCTCCAATCAACCTTAAGTAGGGAATGCCGATGGCGGGAGTATTCTAGTGCACCGAAGGCAATGCTGAAGTTGCACTGACCAGAGTCGGAAGTCTAAAAATTACATAAGAGTATAAAGGCACCTAAAGTATCTAAAAGCATTGGTGGATAGTGGGAGTCTAAGAGGAGAGTCATACCAGGGAGAAAGGTAAGAGGAATCGGTAGCAAAGGCCCGCCTCTATATCTAGCCACACAGGTCAACTCGGTACTGGAGCTTCCAGCCATCGAGCACCGTGTTTGAGAAGAACAGATTGAGGGAGCACTGAGTAGAATCGCCACCAAATATTAATGGAGCACTAGGAGAGGCCAAGGCCAACTGCGCAATACTTGCATAGTAAGCAGGATTGTCCACATTCGGGGCATAATGCAAATACACGTGAATTCACTATCTCCAACCTCCAGGTATACACAGGCCCAGCTACCCTCCCTGTCAGCGCTAATATCAGGTACTGTAGCGTGCAAATACTTCTTAACCAGAAGGTTATCCCGTACCATTTGTAAACGGTGGGAGAATAGACAGCTACCATATGAGGCTTAGCATTGGGTTGCAGTATTTCAGCAGAGTTTAAATGCGTTTCCTGAAGAAACACTAAATCAACAGACTCATGGCTAAGACAGCTAAGGATTTTCTTTCCTTTGAGTGGACCAGTAATGCCGTTGACGGTGAATGATAAGATTTTACATAAGGCCATGCAGAAAATTCAAAAATTCTGAGCAGGAAAGCACACATAATTTCACTATGTCCCTCAAACTGACTGTATCTGGCTGTACACATGACACAGAAAATAAACTAATATAATACAATGAAGCGCCCCACATTAACAAAGAAAACCGCAGTACGGTAGAGGAGAAGCAAAACCCCAAAATTACTGGCGACCATGTGTCTGCGGGGAGAAACCCCAGAGAAGGCCGAAATTGAAAAAAAAACACATAACTGTAGGACTGTGCATGCTCCGAATCCGACCGAGGCACACATCATGAAGGGATAGGAGACCAAAAGAACAAAAGTCATTTGGAGAAAGAAAGAAAGTCCAGGCTATTTCTGTGCTTGGCTATGATCACCACATCGGGCCCTTCAAAATGGCGGACAGAGCCGACAGATAAGAGTCCAGGACTCGGGATTAGCGCATCTGCTCTGCTTCTTTGGAGTCTAAAAATGTTGATAGTAGATCAGGATCTTCGAACGTCCTGGTTTGGTTGTGGAGAGTCACTCGGAGCTTTGCCGGATATAACAGGCCAAAGCGAGCCTGTAGCTGTTGAAGTCGAGGGCGAAAAGCAAGGAGTTTCTTTCGACGGTCAACGGTAGGCTTTGCCAAATCAGGAAAGAAGGAGATCTTACGACCTTCAAATTCCAAATGATGGTTCGCTCGGGCAACATGTAAAATTTGTTCCACTTGTTGATAGCGTAGCAAGCTAAAGATAATAGGCCGGGGGGTCGTACGGTTGGGCGCCATGTGGGCAGGAACACGGTGTGCTCGATCGATTTCCAGTTCTCTGTGAAAAGTAATCTTCAGCAAGGAGGGAAGAGTTTTGAGCAAGAATTCTCTTATATCTCCTGCTTCCACCCCCTCCGGTATTCCGAGGAGCCTCACATTGTTGCGACGGGCTCGATTATTACTATCTTCTAACTCCTTTTGAAGATTCTGTATCTGGCGCTCAGCCTTATCCAGTTTGCCCAAGCGCGCCTCGTGCGAGTCGAGGACCCCCGCCATGTTGTCCTGCCGTAATGAAAGACTTTCAAGTCGGTCCTGGAGCACTCCAAAGTCTTCTCGCATGGCTCGAAGCGCTTCTCCATTGGACTGCACCAATTCCTTCACGCCGTGTATTTCCTCCAAAATCTCCAGGTGCATTGCGGGGTTTTCACGAAATGGGACCATCTTTTGTGGAGAGGACACCTCTGTTTTGGAGCGTTTTCCGTGAGAAAAGGAAGGAGACCCGAAGTCCAAGCGCGCTGGTTTATGGGCCGCCATCCCCCCCGAGGTACCCCGGTCAGCTCGGAGCAAAATAGTAAATTTGTATAGGTATTAAATCAGGATTCTAAGTAGGCCTCTCCGGAGCTTCGACGCAAAGCGTCCTACCCGCTGGACATCAGGCTCCGCCCCCATGTTCATATGTTTTATGTTTTTGTTCCTATAAGGTCCCTGTTCCCCTAATGAAGGCTCCTACCTGCCGAAACATGGCCCATGTAGGCAGCGACTTTTTCACAATTTAATAAAGATTAATTGCGATCCACCTGTCAGTGTGGTACCACTTTTCTACCAGAAAAATCATTCTTAGAGGATTCAGCAATCATAACTCAGCCATTTCTTGCACTGTCATCAATCTTAGGACTGGCCCCATGGCTTACCCACAGCAAGCGTGATTGCCACTGACTCAGTACAGCAGGCAAACTGCACAAATCAAATCTTTTCTATCTGCCAACATTTTCCATGTTTCTGGACTACAGAGCGAAAAAATGGCCATCACAGCCGTATTGTTCCTGCCAAGCAATGAACACTGTAGGTGTTCCTCTGAAGTTCCCCTGGCAGGAGGTAGCGGAGCCGCCCAGGCGTCCTATCTCTGGAGAGGAGAAATTGACAGTAGAAGACATTAAGGCTATATATTTTAAATATCTAATCATATCATGCTTCTAATGAATTAAATCATTTTTCTGTATTTACAAATAAAATGCAGTTTTTCAAATACTTGAGCTAGATTAAAAAGAAAGATGCACTGTCCACAGAGTCAGCGCTACTCTACAACAGATGCAGTGCTAAATAAAATTAAAGCAATAAATCCTCTACTGGGAATCTTGAAAAATTAAAACACTGTTCTTTTTTTCTTGGATGGCACCATATTAGAAAACATAACTCACACCTCTATGACACGGTAGCCACCAGTTTTACATTAGCACGACTCTGTAGAAACACGGAGCATTCTTGTAAAATGTATATTTACATGCAATCGAATAGGTGTCAAACTTCGTAACTAGCTATGGGAGTTGTGACTATCTTAGTGAGTCAGCATTCCATTGTTACTCTGCAATTCCTTGCTTTTCAGAGATTGAATGAACTGCGTTAGATATTTCAGTCTGTGAATTAATGGCGCATGGCATCATTCAAACTTATTCTAAAGCATTCCTGGGAAGACTTCCCATGACATGTACCGGCATGCAGTGCTGAATCATACAAGGGGGCTTCTTTAGGAGCCTTACTCAGGATTTCCACAGGCATATAAACACGTAAATCTCACCTACGTGTAAATGACCATTTTAGAAAGGATTCAGCTTATTACCGGCTTAGCCGCCGGGCCCCCGGTCCCGCGGCTGCCAGGTAACCGGGTTCCCGGGGCCCGGCCACGTTGCAGGCCGCGTTGCGTTGGGGGGGGGCGCGGCGCAGCCTGATGCGCGCTCTGGCGGCCCCCCCCCCCGCACGTGCTCCTGGAGGGAGCCCGATGAGTGGCCAGTGGAGGGTTGGGGGCGGAGGCGGCGCGAGCAAGGAGGGAACGCCGGCTGGCGTGTTCTTCCCTTTCCCTCCTTGCTCGCGGCCGAGAAGGTTTGTTTACCTGGCTGCGGGGTGCTTTTCGGGGCGGCTGTAGGCCTCGGGAGCCTCGGGTGCTGGGTCGTTGGGGTTGCGGTGGCGGGTGCTAGTTTCGCCGCCAACCCGCGCGGCGCTGGGTTTTCCGTCGGTGCCCGCTTCTCCGGCATGCGCGCGTGCTCCGGCGCACGTGGGCCCCGGGTCTGCGTGCCTGCTCTGCCGCGGTCATTTAAAATACAGTGACCAGAATTGCATACAATTTTCAAGGTGCTAGCTTGGATTTCAACTGGCCAAATTGCCGCTTAGACGGCGACGGAGCCCTAGGGGGCCCAACGCATCGGTCCTAGGCCAGGGGGCAGGCTCTGCATTACCCTGTCGGGTGGCTTGCCGGCCTTACCGGCCAGCCCCTAGGCCAGTGCGGCCCCTTGGGCCACTTACTTGGAGCACACATGGCAAAACATGTTCTTGCACGCAGCGCTGCTAAGGGGCCGCGGGGCGGGGCTCGTGGGCACG
This sequence comes from Ichthyophis bannanicus, assembly GCA_033557465.1. NCBI lineage: Eukaryota > Metazoa > Chordata > Amphibia > Gymnophiona > Ichthyophiidae > Ichthyophis > Ichthyophis bannanicus. The sequence continues at coordinate 10,435,580 of CM066038.1, read as the reverse complement.
GTACGGCGCGGCGTGGGTCCGCTCCCACGGGCCGCGCTGGGGCGGTGCCCCCGGCTGCTCCCGCTACCGGGGCCCGGCGGGGCCGTGGGCGCCGCAACATTGGGGGGGCCCGGGGGGGTGGGGCCTCCGGTGGGCGCTTTTCGCCTGCGGACGAGGGGGCCTCGGCGGGTGATCCGGTTCCTCCTACGGGAATCGCGGGGGGGGGAGGGGGATTTGGGACTGCTCGAAGGGATCCTCGCGCCAGGCCACTCGGTCGCTGCCGGGACGGGGCCCCCGCAGGCTCCTGTGCTCAACTTGCCTCCCGGGTCGGGGAGCGGCTGGCTTACGGCTCCTTCCCCTTCCCATCTAGGGGAGGGGCCTGCTCCCCCTTCCTTGGGCGCCTCTTCTCCTCCTGGGTTTCTCGGTTCTCCGGCCCCTTGGGTGTATGGGGCGGTTCCGTGGGGGGGTGTGGGCCCATGGGGTGGTGGTTGGGGGGGGTGGTTTGGGCAGGGGCAAGGGGGGATTGGGGGGGTGGCGGCGTGGGAGGCTGGGGGTTTGGGGCCTTCGGCGCGCGCCTGGGGGGTTGGTCCCTCGGCGGTTCTCAGTACCCCTGGGCCCCTGCTGCTGCTTTTTCTTCTTTTTCTTCACAGGTTCCGAGGAGCGCGTCGACTGTCGCCGCCATGGCTGCTTCCGACAGGCTCGCGGGAGCGGGCCCTTCAGATGCCACGGTGTCAGCGGGTGTTCCGGCCCTAGCCTCGCCCACTGGGGGCGCCCTGGTCGCCCCCGTCGGGGGAGTGGTGAGTATACTGTTGGGGGGGGGGGTTCCCGACTCGGTTCCGGGCTCCGGGGGGGCGGGCAAGGGAAAAGCGAAGCGCAAGCGGGCTCGTCGCTGCCGGCGGGCGTCCTCGTCCTCTTCCTCCTCGACGTCCTCCGTGGCCTCGTCTTGCAGCTCCGTCCCAGGGGCGGCGGACGGTGGGGTTCCGGGTGGGACGCCCGTGGTACGGTGCGCCTATCTATGGGAGTCGGTTCCGCGGAAGTTGCGCCGGCGGATCAAGCGTCGTCGATATATTGACATTTTCCGCTTGCTCGACGGCCGGAAGCGCGCGGGAGAAAGTAGGAAAAAGCGCAGGGACGATGAGAAGGCGGGGCGCGTGCGCAAGGTGTCTCGCAACACGCTCAACTGGACCCGTGCCTTTTTGCGGTTGGCGAGTGTCTGGGGACGCTACTTCCCGGACCAGTTCGGGGCGTTACTGGCTTATGCCGACAATATCCTGGAGGCATCCCAGGCCCACGAGGGGTGGGCCTGGTTGAATTATGATGAGGCCTTCTGGGACCAGATGGAGGAGAATAGTCTCCTGCAGTGGGGGACCAAGGACATCAACCTGTGGTTGACACAGATGTCCGCGAGGGGCCGCGGCGTCGGTACTGGAGCGGCGGGGGCAAAGGCGGGCTCGTCTTCGCTCTCGCCTGGGGGCCGGTCCTTTCGTGCCCCCGGCCCCACGGTGCCATCGCAAAAGGCGGCGGGGGTCGGGGGGGACGTGTGTTGGCGCTTCAACAAGGCGTCTTGCCCCTTCCCGGACTGCAAGTTCAAACACGCTTGCTCCTTGTGCGGCGGCGCGCATGCGGCCGCAAAGTGTAGCAGGAAAGGGGTCGCTGGGGCTCCTGCTGGGGGGAAGTGAGGGGTCCCGCGGCTTAGCGGCTACCCCGGTGCGGGTCGCGGCGATGCAGCCGTGGCTGTTGGAGTATGGGCGTTCCCGCCGGGGTAGGGCGGCCGGCTTGATTCTGGGGGGGTTCACGCGGGGTTTTCGCATTCCTGTCCGGGGGTCCGCCGCTCCGTGTAGTTACCGCAATGCTGCCTCTGCGCGGCTCTACGGTGATTTTGTGCGCAGCAAGATCTCCGAGGAATGTGCGCTGGGCAGGGTGGCGGGTCCCTTCTTGGACCCCCCCTTTTCCCCATTCACGGTTTCGCCGTTGGGCGTGGTTCCGAAGAAGGAGCCGGGCAAGTTCCGATTGATACACAACCTCTCTAGCCCTCTGGGCGACTCCGTCAATGACCGTATCCCTCGCGAGCTCTGTTCGGTGCACTACGCTTCCTTCGACACCGCAGTGTCCTTGGTTCGTCAGTGCGGAGCGGGGGCCCTTTTGGCCAAGGTGGATATTGAATCGGCGTTCCGCCTGCTGCCGGTGCACCCTTCCGCTTTCCCATTGCTTGGCTTTCGTTTCGAGGCGAGGTACTACTTTGATATGTGTATGCCCATGGGCTGCGCAATCTCCTGTGCTTATTGCGAGGCCTTCAGTACCTTCTTGCATTGGGTTGTGGAACGGCAGTCGGGAGTCGCCAGCATTGTTCACTATCTGGACGATTTTCTGTTCGTCGGGCCCCGGGGTGCCTCGACCTGTTCCGCTCTTCTGAGCACCTTCCTTCGCGTGGCTGCCGCGTTCGGCATTCCCGTAGCGGATGGCAAAACGGTGGGACCGGTTACGTGTCTTACCTTCCTGGGCATTGAGATTGACACGGTGGCGATGGTGGTCCGCTTGCCGGCGGCGAAGGTCGATCGCCTTCGCGAGCTGGTGGCCTCCGTCTGTGCCGCTGCGAAGATTTCTCTTCGCGTCATGCAGTCACTGGTGGGGCATCTGAATTTCGCTTGCCGCGTTCTCCCCATGGGGAGGCCCTTTACGAGGCGCCTTTCTTTGGCAATGTCCGGGGTGCGGCTACCGCATCATCGGATTCGCGTGTCCGTGGGGATGCGGGAGGATTTGCGGGTTTGGGACGCGTTTCTGGCCGGGTTCAACGGGAGCTCCGTACTTCAGGGGCCGGAGTTGTCGAATCGCGATCTGCAGTTGTTTACTGACGCGGCGGGGGGCTTCGGTTTTGGGGCCTTCTGTCACGGTGCCTGGTGTGCGGAGCCTTGGCCGGTGGCTTGGGTGCGCTCCGGTTTGACGCGCAATATCACCTTCTTGGAGCTGTTCCCTATCGTGGTTTCCTTCTGGGTCTGGCCTGACCGGCTGCGTGACCGGCGGGTCGTCTTCTGGTGCGACAACGCGGCGGTCGTTGAGGTTCTGAACCGTCATGCTCCCCGATGCCCCAGGGTGGCGGCCTTGATGAGGGTGTTCGTGTTGGCTTGCTTGCGGCTGAATGTCACCGCGCGGGGCGCGGCACGTTCCCGGTTCTCAGAATTCGATCGCTGACGCTCTCTCACGTTTTCAGTGGGAGCAGTTCCGGCGACTGGCGCCCGGTGCGGACGAGCTGCCCTCGCGGGTCCCGGAGCATCTCTGGACGATTGGGACCCTGCCCTGATGGATCTCTTGGCGTCGTCGGTGGCCCGTAGCACCTGGACTAATTACCGTAGGGGCTATTCCCAGGTGAGTGCCTTTTTGCGGGCGCGTGGGTGGGCCGGGGGGGAGGTGCCTGATGACCTGGCGGGCCGCTTCGTGCTTTGGGCAAAGAAGGCGGGATGGGCCCGGTCGTCGGTCGCTGGGGCGCTCGCGGGCTTCTCCTTTTTCTGTAAGGCAGCTGGTTGGGGGAATCCGCGGGTCTCCTTTTTTGGTCGGGCGGTTGCTCGCCGGTTGGGCCCGTACGCGGCCGGCGCCACCCGATTGGCGGCGCCCGGTATCTCACGGGCTCTTGTTGCAGCTTTGTGAGGTTTTGCCACGGGTGGCCGCCTCGGGCTTTGAGGCGGTGCTGTTTCACGCTTTGTTCACTACTGCCTTCTTCGGCGCTTTTCGGGTGTCCGAGTTGGTTCCCCGGTCGGCGCGGCGTGAGGCTTTTGGGGGGTTGGCCGTGGGGCACGTCCGGGTGCATCCTGCGCGGGTTCGCATTTTTCTCGCACGTTCAAAGACGGACCAGGCTGGAAACGGGGGCTGGGTCCTGCTGAGCGCTATCCCTCCCCTGTTGTCCTGTCCTGTGCGGGCTCTTCAGGCGTACGTGTCGCTGCGCCCCGTAGCGCCTGGCCATTTTTTCGTTCATGCGGATAGCCGGCCGGTGACTCAGTTTCAGTTCACGGCGGTGTTACGCATGGCTCTGCGGGCCTTGGGTCTTGATGAGCGGGGTTACGCGTCGCACTCGTTCCGCATTGGGGCGGCTACCAGCGCGGCGGCGGCAGCTGGGCTGGACCCGCTGGTGATTCGGCGGATTGGCCGCTGGCGATCGGGTGCTTACGCCGGGTATGTTCGCCCGTCCCCAGGCGATGGGGCGGGGTAGCGTGGGGCGTCTGAAGTGGCGGTCTGCCTGCTGGTGGGGGGAGGGGCTGGGGTGGGGGGGCATTAACCCTTTTGTGTCCTATTGCAGATTGGCTGGCTGGTGGCAGTCCATTCTTTCTGCTTTCAGATGGTGCGGCATCCGGCGACTGGTGGATCATCGGGCACTCCTTTGTTTATTGGGCTGAGCGGCGCGCGCGGCGGTGCGGCCACTGGGAGTGCACTTGGGTCTCGCTGGAGCCGGAGTGCGGTTGTGCTGGATGGGCCGCCGCGGTATGCACTGGGACCAGCTTCTGGATTGTGTCCAAGCGGAACTTGGGCGGCGCCGGCAGCCGGTCGGGCTGCTGTTGCACCTGGGTGGCAATGACATAGCCGGTTGGGCTTGCCGGCAACTCATTGGGGCTGCTCAGAGAGACATTGCCATGTTGCGTGGGGTCCTCCCCGGGGTGGCCATTGTGTGGTCGGACATTGTGCCCCGCCCAGCTTGCTGGACTCAGCGGCGTTGGTCACGGGGTCTGTGCAAGGTTAACAGGCAGATCGGGCGCTGGGTCCAGCGGACGGGCGGGGTCCATGTTCGGCACCTTTTGGCGGATGTTACTTGCGCTGGTCTTTACCGGCTTGATGGGGTTCACCTTGCCCCGGTGGGGCAGGATCTTCTTTTGAACGACTGGCAGGAGGCGCTTGAGTCGTGGTGCAGGTCGCAGCTTTCCTTGGTGGGGGCGGCGCTAGGATAGCACGCTACCTAGCGCCGGTGGCGGGGTGGCGAGCTGGTGCTCGTTGACCCGGCGGCTCATTTCAGCTGGAGGCCGCTTTCCAGGTGAGCGGCACGACTATGTGGGTTGGGAGAGACGTCCCGGTTGGGGTCTCTCCCGGAATTAGGCAACCCCTTCAGCCGGCCTTTGCTAACATGGCGAGGCGGGCGGGAGGGGGTGACTGGTGGGGGTGGGTTGGATGGTGCTCCACTTTGCTATACGGCTGGTGGCAGGCATCATCCGGATGACGGGTGGGGGGGGGGAGGAGGAGGCTCTTCTTTGTTATGATTGAATTGCTGTGTTGGCCCATGTCGGGCCGGTGTTTTTTCCTTACTGTTAATAAAGCTGCGACCATGCTTTAATACCAACACTCGACGTCTGTTTGCTTTGTCAATGGAGGTGGGAGGGTGTTGGAGGGGTTGGGGGATCCAGGCCGAGTAGGGCATCCGGATACCTCGGTTACATATGAGTCTTTCTGAACTTACTTTAGATACAGCCAGATGTTTAACAGAACTTTTTCTAAAATACCGTTGGAACTGTGTAAGCACTGGCCTCGGTGTCTTAATTCCCATCTTTGCATATTATCTAAAAAGGGCCTCCACATATCTGAGGCCTAGGAAACCGAAACATGGGCATTACATACGAGTATAATGAGGGACTGTAGTAAACACTTTGCCCTGCTGTTGTTCTTACACTCATGCTTTATGTCAGTATTCATGCCTTGACATCTTTAGCCTGAACTCATTTAACAAAGGACTATGAGAGCAGTCACCTGAAGTTCCCCTTTTAATGGTTTCATCCCTTCTGGGGACAGCAGATAGATGAAGGTAAGATGATACCTTCACAAGTATTCTTGATCAATGCATACCTTTCTCCTTAAAGGCAGACAGCTGCTAATAAATGTTTTTTTTTAAATGTAACATAGACCATCAAATAAAATATTGCTCTTGAACTTTTAAAAAAAAATTATTTCAATATTCTTACATCACAAAAGTACAATAGGAAGCACTAAAAAGAAAATAATTTTTTAAAAAAGTGCTTCAAAATAACATCCCCTCTCTTCAACATTTAAATCACAAATAGAAAAGAGGGCAAATGACCCAAAGCTAAACAGTCATTAAGCCACGTGGCAGTGACTGGTGGGGACTAGGAGAGCGAGCGTGCAGTTTAGTTAGGATGGTATATTTGCATTTTCCTGACCTTGCAGGGATTTGATTTGTTTCTTCCATTTAATGTTTGATTGATGTCTTTTATGGAAACTTTATTGTATTGTTGAGGAGGAGTATGTATTTTCTCTCTGATGTGCCCTATTGCTCTCGCTAGCAAGGGAAGGTCAATATCAAGGGTTAATAAATATTATCTTCTATATTGTTTTCTGTTAAATGGTATAAAGTGCTTTTCCCCTCCAAAATACATACAGCAGCACACTATGAATTCCATACTGAAAAATAATATTAGAAAATAGACTGAAATTCTTTAAGTGTCACATCTCCCCACTACCAAGTAAATTAACTTCATTCAGAGACAGTTACTGGCAGCTCTGCTATGTAGACTGACTGGACAGACAAGCAATTCAATGTCTTGAGTCCCCCCAAAATATCTTTGTTCCTGCACACTGAACTGTGCACTGGGCAATCAGATTGTTTTCACTTCACTTGGAGAGTTTTTCCTAATGTTTGGGCTTTTTTCGGCTGTTTCATACATTTGCTTTAAAAGAAAATGTTTAATGTGTGTCAGAACTTTTTAATGTACACTGGTCAATTTACTGTGCATTAATTCTTAGATCAACATGTTAAACTGATTTAGTATGGCCCAAGAGCGTAATTTCATTAAGCTTTTCCCCATGTAAAATGCTAGATTACGTGCATAAAAGCCTTTTATAATTAGGTCCTACCTAAAAGCATGCACGGTGTAAGCTGGCCTATTCTTGTATGCACATAGGTGCCTCTGTGTGACTTTATAAAATAGACTACAAATACTAAAATGGGCTCCTTCCTCCCCTACTAACATAGGTGTCCTGTAATTAAATTACCCCCATAGAGCTCAATTCCATAAGGGGCATGTCCGGGCCATCTGGACGGCCAAGCACTGGATGGGGCAGACTGTACCTGATTCTCCACCACAGCAGCAAGAAGCTCACATAGTAGTAGGATCAGGCACTGAGATAGCCTGGCGGGCCCTGCAGCAGCCGCGGGAGAAGTCCAGGCAGTAAGACAGCCAGCTCTCACTCTCCATCCCTGGTGTGCTTGTGCCGTGGCAGCCCATCGCCATGGCACTAGGACACCCAGCAGGAGCGCTGACGGCCAGACACCCCAACAGACCAGTGTTCCCACTGCCCAACCCTTGGCAGGGTTTGCCAGGGCTGGGATTGGGTGGTGGGGACTCAGCTATTATGACTCCGTTGCTTCTGAGGGGGTGCCAGGCTGAAGTGCATGGGTGCCCCGTACTTATTCCACCTGCGAGGTGGAATAAGCTGGGCATCCTCCTGGTGATCCCTGGATGTACAGCACTGTGACCTGAATCAGTTCTGTATGTCCGGGTGCCTGGCTGCCCACGCTCTGTCCACTTTCCATCTGCTCTCCGCCCCATCCAACCGTCAACACAGAGGCTCTGTGCGTGTGGGGAGAGAGTTTCTCTGCATTCAGGCAAGACAGCTAGCAGGGCGTACAACCCCGCTATTCCCTTTACAGAATCAGGCCCTAAATGTTTTAAGGCACAATAAAATGCAGATGCAGCCTAGTGGTTAGAGTAGGAGGCTGAGAACTAGGGTGCAAATCCTACTTCTCTCACTGATTCTCCTTCTGACCTTGAGAAAGTCGCTTTACTGCCTGGAGGTATAATTTAGATTGAAGTTCCATGTGAAGAGGGAAACAACTTGTGCAGCTGCTTGTAACATGCCTTGAGCTCAAACAAGGAAAACACAAATAGAAAACTGCACCGGTACTGGAGAGCAGAGAAGAGGGCTAAACATAACTTTCATTTCATCTGTTTTAATCAATAAATGTCTAAGTTGCTATCCAAGTTGCATTACCTGTTCAACTGTAAACACAAACTACCATCGGAAATGTGTATTTTACTGTTCATTGTAAACCGCACTGATGCTGAATAGCGAGGTATAAGAGAGACTCTAATAAATAAATAAATAAATAAATAAGAATAGTCTGACTTTGCTTTTTCATGTTAGATAAATTGCTTTAGGACACAGTCTCAGCATCCAGGGCCAGCCCTGTCACTAGGCAGGCTAGACATCTACCTAAGGGAGCATAATGTTGTGGGCACCGCAGACACAAGAGAATAGAGGTACTAAAAGGCATGATCCTTTGAGCACATGCATGTAGAAACTACCAAACATATAGTCGTTGTTTAATGGAACATAGCCAACATGGATTTAGCAAAGGGAAGCCTTGCCTCACGAATCTGCTATATTTTTCAAACATGTGAATAAATGCGTAGCTAAAGGCGAGCCAATTGATTTTTAGAAACCTTTGACAAAGTCCCACGTGAGCGACTCCTGAGGAAACATTTTTAGAAAAGACAGGTCTTGTCAGACAAATCTGGCTAATTTCTTTGATTAGGTAACCAGAAAGTTGGACCGACGGAGAGCTCTAATGCGGTATACGAGTCTTAGAATTCTGTAAAGCCTTTGACACTGTTCTGCACAGACGACATAAATAAAGGACCCTAAAGTGACTGACTAGATTAGAAATTGGTTGAGAGGGAGGTGAATGGAGCTCAGTCTATCAAGAAGCCCCAGAGTGGAGTTAAATGGAGCTCACTCCGTGGAGTTACCTTTTTGTGAGCTGCCACGCTGCTGTACATCTCCATTTGCAAAATGGCAGGCAGGGACATACATGTGGTGGCAGATATATAGTACATACTCTCTTCCTCCTACTCCATGGTCCGTGACCTCTTCCTCTCCCTGCCTTCCCCTCCCCCTCCATGGTCCATTATCTCTCCCGCTCTATTCTTCTCCTACTCCCCTGGTCCATTACCTCTCCTCTCTCTTCTTCCTCTCCAACCAGTGAATCATCTCCCCTTTTCAGACTCCCCTCCCCCAGGGTCAATTCTCTCTGCTACTCTCTTCCTCCCCCCTCTAAATATTCCATTATCTCTCCCCAACCCCCATTGCTCTTGCATCTTCCCTCTCCTTCCTGCTACCAGACCTTGCTGGACCCATGGCAGCAATTAAATAAATACTACCTCATATGGTCAGGAGCTAGGCAGGGTTGGGCCTGCTTAGTACATGGATGGGAGACCACCTTGGAACACCAGGTACTGTAGACATATTGCATCAATGAAAGACCAAGTGATCTACTTCCAGTTGTACCTTGCCAAGAAAATGTAGGGAAAGTCCAACTATCCACAGCTTCACTAGGAGGCAGCATTAACCCAAAGGCACACAATAACATACCACCCTTCAAAACTACAGTACATTCACCAGAGTGTTTTACAATCTATTTTAACACAGTGGTGTCAAAAGGGAAGAGGGGAGGTGTAGGAAAAAGGGAGGGAGGAGGAAGGGGGGGAGGCTGGATATGGCTGCTGCAGAAGTAAGGGAGGGGGGTTAAATTTGAGCAACTCGGGGCCTTTGTGACATGAGGAACACTAAGTGGACAGAGGAAAATGAGGATGTCGTCTAGCTTTGGCCCATCAGCCATAGTTTAGGGATTCTTGGGTTAGAGCAACAGGCTTAAAAACCTCTGGTATCCAGGATTCACTTGCACAGATCTTCCTTGCGACCTTGGATAGGTCACTTAACCCTCCATTGCTTTAAGTACAAACTTGCCCCAGGGACAAGAAAATACTTTGTGCTACTACTGAAAATCTGTGAGCTAAATCTCATCTTCCTTCTCTTCCTTCCCCGATTCAATGACTAAGGAAGGGAATAGTAAAATTGCCTTGGAGGTACAGTCTACGGATATATCCTTACAAGCGTGAATAGCATTACCTGCACGTTTCATAGGCACTAGTTATTTTTCTGCTATCATCCAGCATATTGTAGATAACTAACAATAGATTTCAGGCTAACTAGGCAAATTTTCAGCTGTAAACTATCTGAAACATAAACATAGAAATATGATGGCAGATAAAGATCACACGGCCTATCCAATCTGCCCTTCCATACGAACCACTAAGCTCTGCAGTCCTTTTTCCTTTTAGAGACTCTCTGGATTGTCCCATGCTTTCTTAATTTATTTATTTAATCGGATTTGCTATCCCGCTTTTCTACCAGTCAAAGCGGTTTACAGCTAACAGAATACAAACGGGGAGCATGCCGGTTACATCATACTTGTACAGTACATAACATACATAAGAACATAAGATATGCCATACTGGGTCAGAACAAGGTCCATTAAGCCCAGTATTCTGTTTCCAACAGTGGCCAATCTAGGTCATTTGTACCTAGCAGTTTCCCCAAGAGACACAAGTTCCACAATGCTTGTACTGGGTCAAGCATTGATATCCTGGGTCCCTTCTTAATAATGGTTTATGGACCTTTCCTCCAGGAACTTGTCCAAACCTTTTTTAAACCCAGCTACACTAACAGCCTTTACTACATCCTCAGGTAACAAATTCCAGAGTTTGATTACACGTTGAGTGAAAAAATATTTTCTTTTATTAGTCTTAAATAGTTTACCCTGTAGCTTCATTGCATGTCCCCTAGTCTTTCTATATTCTGATAACGTAAACAATCGATCTACGTTTACCCGTTCCACTCCCTTCATTAATTTATAGACTTCTATCATATCTCCCCTCAGCCGTCTCTTTTCCAGGTTAAAAGAGCCCTTACCTTTTTAGCCTTTCTTCATAGGAGTATCCTTCCATTCCCTTTATCATTTTGGTGGCTCCTCTCTGAACCTTTTCTAAAATCGCTATATCCTTTTTAAGATACGGCGACCAGAATTGCACACAATATTCAAGGTGCGGTCTCACCATGGAACGATATAGAGGCATTATAATATCTTTTGTTTTATTTTCCATTCCTTTCCTTATGATACCTAGCATTCTATTTGCTCTCTTGGCCGCCGCTGCACACTGGGCCGAGGGTTTTAACATGGTATCCACAATGACGCCTAAATCTTTTTCCTGGGTGGTGGTTCCTAATGTGGAACCTTGCATCGTGTAACCATAGTTTGGGTTGTTCTTCCCTAGGTGCATAACCTTGCACTTGTCCACATTAAATTTCATCTGCCATTTTGATGCCCAGTCATCCAATTTACCAAGATCCTCTTGCAATTTTCCACAATCCTCTTGGGTTTTAACAACTTTAAATAGTTTTGTGTCATTTGCAAATTTGATAACCTCACTCGTTATTCCACTTTCCAGGTCATTTATGAATATGTCAAAAAGCAGCGGACCCAGCACAGATCCCTGGGGTACACCACTATTCACCTTTCTCCATTGAGAAAATTGGCCATTTAGCCCTACCCTCTGCTTTCTATCTTTTAACCAGTTCCTGATCCACAATAGTACACTGCCTCCTATCCCATGACTCTTTAGTTTTGCCAAAAGTCTCTGATGAGGGACCTTGTCAAAGGCTTTCTGAAAGTCCAGATACACAATATCAACCGACTCACCTTTGTCCACCTGTTTATTCACTCTTTCAAAAAAACATAACAGATTAGTAAGACAAGATCTTCCTTGTCTAAAGCCATGTTGGCTGTCTCCCATCAGGTTGTGACTATCTACATGCTGAGTAATTTTATTCTTTATGATGGTTTCTACCATTTTTCCTGGTACTGATGTCAGGCTCACCGGTCTGTAGTTTCCCGGATCACCCCTGGAACCCTTTTTAAAAATTGGTGTTACATTGGCGAACCTCCAATCTTCAGGTATTAGAGATGATTTTAATGATAGTTCACAGATTACTGATAGCAGGTCTGCAATCTCATATTTCAGTTCTTTCAACACCCTTGGATGTATACCATCCGGCCCAGGTGATTTGCTACTCTTCAGTTTATCTAATAGTTGTAAGACACTTTCCCGATGTATCGATATTTCCTTCAATTCTTCCGCACCTTTAAATACCACTTCAGTCATGGGTAACATCCCTACATCTTCCTCAGTAAAGACCGAAGCAAAGTACACTTAATCTACTAATCTAGAGTGCATACAGGATACTCCAGCTTGAACAGTCAATAGTTTACAGCTAACAGTATACATACAGGGGAAGAGGGGTTACATCAATCTAAAACAGTGCAGCTATGGGAGCTGAGGCTACATCAGTCTTAGCTTATAATGGAAGAGTAGATGCTCCATGGTGGTGGCGTATGGTGGAGGGGCGATGGGAATGTTCTGTGACGGAGGAGGAAACTCTTGGTGTGGGCTCATGCCATAGTGTTCTTCAAACAGGTAGGTCTTCAGGTTCCTCTTAAAGGCTTGATATGATTGAATGCCCCGTAGGGTAGGGGGTAAGGTGTTCCAGATGATGGGTGCATAAAGTAAAAAGGTTCTTAGATGAGCGAACTGAGTGCTCTTGCGGATCTGGGGTGGTAGTCAAAGTAGATTAAGTGTACTTTGTCAGCATGGCCTACTACTGATTTTGGGACTGCTGATCAGTGTCTAGAGGTGCTCAGAGGTGGTATTGCTACGGGTCTTATGAATCATGCTGAGGACTGTGTGCTTGATTCTCACATCAATGGGAAGCCAATGGAGGGACTTTAGGATGGGTGTGATGGGGTCTCAACAATAGTACAGGCTGTTGTAATGGTGTGATGGTGGTTTTGGGGAGTCCCTGATAGATGCAGTTGCAGTAATCAAGGAGAGGGGGGGGTGACGGAGGCTTGGAATACTGTACGGATGTTTTTTGGGGAGAGGAGGGGACGTAGGTAGCTCAGGGTTCTGAGTTTGTAATAGATAGACTTGGTTATGTTCCAGATGTGTGCCTGGAAGTTCAGCCTCTGGTCGATGGTGATGCCTAGGTATCTGACTTGGGACCTGACCTGTAGTTCAGTGTTCTCCATTTTGATGGAAGCAGGAAGCATAAAAGAAGGGTCCTTAGTAACATGGATAATTTCAGTCTTGCTGAAATTGACTGAAAGGTTGTGAAGCTGGAGCCAATTGATTATTTCTTTGAAACAAGCAGTTAAGATTTGAGTAGTTGGGAGAAGTGGTGATGAAAGGAGTAAATATCATGATGTCGTCTGCATATATTCGGTATCCGACATTTAAATTCTGGATAGTTATGCACAGGGGCTGAATGTAAATGTTAAAGAGTAGAGAGGAGTGAGAATCCTTGGGGTACTCCTTGTGGTAGTGAGTAGGGGGCTGAGGTATGAATCCATTTTAGTGGCTTGCCTTATACTCCGATGGTATTCAGTTGGTTAAGAAACAGCTTGTGGGAGACGATATCAAACGCTGCATAGATATCTAGGAAAAGCAGTACAAAGCCATTGGTGATCTTTTCAGTTCCTGTGATTAGCATTGATAACAAGGAGGTGAGCAGCGTTTCAGCACCATGAAATGGGAGAAACCCATATTGATGACTTCCATGGGTGCATGCTTGTCGATATGTTCCTGGAGTTGGGTTTGACCTGCTTTTTCTGTGATCTTAACTCATAAATATTATCGCTCAAAAAATATATATAAATGCCCTTCAATGCTTAATTGACTTTTCTCTGAAACTTGTTCATGTAATAGACGGCGAGGTCTCAGACTTCCCGACACTTAAGGCTAACTGCTAATAACTTTGGTTAGCAGGGCCGTGCCATCTAGCATCAATGACCTGCCGATAATCAGCAAATGAACAAGGTATATAAAAAACCAATACGTGCTGGATATCACCAAGAATAGATAAAATTCTATCAAAAACTTCTTGTCTTGTAAGGGTGTATCTTTGCACGATCCGATGGGTGAAGACTTATCTTAAATAGTTAAAAAAAATTTTTTCAATGCGTGTAAAATGTCACCAAAAAATGTATATTTATCTTCCAAAACTAATTACCATGTACAGGTGAATCAACACGCATTTACTAAGTAGAAAACTTATCTTGAGTGATTAAAGGATTGCCCGACGCTGTTCCGTATAGCGCTCCAACGCGTTTCTCCGTGATAGGATTCTTCAGGGGGTTTCCTTCATAAATATCACAACTCCAACATCCCCATGGGAATGAAATTAAACTTGAGAGAAAAGTTCCTATCTCCCATGGCACTCTAAAGTTAAAAAAATTGAAACAAATATATTTATATATATATCAAGCATACAAGGGAATCTACTCGTGACTTGTTGCCAATATGATAAACATGAACATCTAGAACAGCCAGCTTACCAGCAGATGTTGGTGGACTTGAAAAGATTCGAAATAATTCTCAATGCTGCTGCCCACGTTTCAATAATGATGTTACTTGCATCAAGAAAAAACGCCGCGCATGCGGGCAGCCGATGTGTCGACTCATTTAAATCACAAAACCCCAATCAGATTGAAGTATTGGTGAGGGCTGTCTAATTACGTCAAACAAGCACGCCATTCAATCATGTTATTCAAACCTGTAGGTTCCACGGCTCGCAAAACAAAAATCCATCGTTGTTCTGAAAACAGCAAAAACTGTTCCCGTGTCTGATTCCCTCTGCCTGCATGAGGGGGTCCGTAGCATGGAAAAATGTCTGGGGTTTTTCTTCAGAACGAGTGAAAGAACTATGTAAAGAAAAAACCCCATTTGCTTTAGATGGCACCGAAGTTCAGTTACAAAATCAACCGACTTGGGAATCATTGACAAAAATGAAAAAACGAGCACTTAAAATGGAGTTACATCGGCTATCACTTGTGGAATATATCAGCCGTCAGCATATCCCTAGGGGATTACGAGTATACAAAGAACCCAAGTTTTACAATTCTGATAGCATATTTTTGGAGAAATGGAATAACATATTAAATAAATGTTCTTTAGACCTCATGGTCTTGATTGTAGAGAATTCTGCGAAACAATTGATCGATTTAAATGTGGAAATATCAACCATCACTGACGGTTTGAAACGAGTAGAGATTGACAGTCAATTTCTTTTAAAGATGGAAGAAGTCACTAAACAACTAGCAGTGACTGATCAAGAAGTGAAAACAGTAAAAATGAAAAAATTAAGACGGGATTATAATGATTACACCTCTGGTTATGTATATCCCTGGATGGATGTCAACCGAAAAAATCGGAAAGGCAGAAGGCAAGTTCTTTTTGATACAACTTCAGATGAGACATCGGAGTCCGGGAGATCACTTAATGGGGAACGCAGTGAAGATGAGAAAAAACAAAAAAAGAAAGGGGGAGGGGGCAGAGGAAAATCCACGAATCGTGGGGGGCATCGTGGAAAATCTTCCTAAAGTCACTTATCAATCTTTATCTGCTCAATTAGTGGTTAACCTTTCGGGCATTGATCTAACGTCTGCACAATTGCAAGTATTAGAGAAGGGACTTTCCTTTGTCCCGGTGATCCGATATGATTCATTTCAAACACGTGTAGACTTTGAACAGTGTATTCGGAAATTGCATTTGAAACATCATTTTGCTACCACTACTATTGATAATAACAGCCCAATACTGTCAGATCAGTCAGGGCAATTGACCATTCAACCCTCTCCGCCATCAAAACTCCCCCTGCCGATTAAATCTACATGGGTCCCCCCCGGCCCATTGCCTCCAGCTATTTCCATTTTTAGAGATCTTGTCTTGACCGATTTGACTAGCTTAGAGGAACGTACCCCTTGGTATCAACAACAACGTAATGTTTTAACTACAGCAGAGAAACAGGCTCTTCGTTCTTTACAGACCAGCGATGAATTGGTGATACGTCGCGCTGATAAGGGAGGCGCAATCGTGATTCTTCATCGGCAACAATATCTACAGGAGGCGTCTCGTCAACTTTTAGACGCTACTGCATATGTTAAATTATCATCAGACCCCACGGCGGCTATCAGTGCTACAATTCATGACATCACCACACAAGCTTTGGAAGACAAATTCATTTCTAAAAAAGAATGGAAATATTTAAATCAAGCTTCTCCGAGTGTAGCCCGATTTTACCTTGTACCTAAAATACACAAGAGTATGATTAATCCACCAGGACGTCCAATTGTCTCGACCAGAGGATCGAATTTGGAACCTCTATCTGTTTTTTTGGACACTTTTTTACGTCCCCTAATGCCTACAATTTCTTCCTATGTACGGGACACGTCTCACTTTTTGAACATTCTGGAACAGCACCATCATCTAACTGTGGAACACAATATTTTATTGGTCACACTAGACATAGCAGCATTATATACTAGCATCCCTCAGGAAGCAGCATTGGAGACTGTGCACACTGCATTGGATACTAGAGGCGATCTTTCAGATGAATATATAGCATTTTTAATGCGGATAGCCCGTTTAACCATCCAGAAAAATTACTTTCAGTTTGAGGGAGATATTTTTCAACAAATATCTGGAGTTGCGATGGGGGCTACGTGCGCCCCATCAATTGCTAACCTGTTCATGGGGTCATATGAGACCAAGTGGCTAACAACTAGCCCTTTTCAATCTAATATCAGGCTTTGGAGCCGATACATTGATGATATTTTTGTAATTTGGCAGGGGCAAGAAACAGAATTAAAGGATTTTCTTGCTTGGCTGAATCATATTGATCCCCATATTCAGTTTACTAGTAACAGTCACACTGATGTTATTACATTTCTGGACGTACAAATCCATCGTCTTACTACGGGATGGAAAACCACGGTATATAGAAAACCATCTGACCGTAATACTTTGCTACATTATAGCAGTGCACACCCGAGTCGTTTGAAACAAGGGTTACCTTTTTCTCAATTCATCCGGTTCAGACGAAACTGTTCTCATGATGCTGATTTTGTCCTTCAATCCCAAGAGTTGAAGAATAATTTTCAGGATAGGGGCTATCCCCAGAAACTTACTGACCAAGCTTATCGTCGGGCCAAATACAATCATCGAGCTCTTCTTTTGTGTCCCCGACAAAAAAATCAGGAGGATAACACCACGGTGAATTTTATTACAAAATTCTCTCCTTTAAGCTATTCTATACAGAAGATTTTGCGTAAACATTCAAATGTGTTACAAAATACTCGGGGTCTACAGGGACGTCATATCAGATGTGTTTGGCAGCGGCATGTCAATTTGAAAGAATTAGTTAGTCCGACTCAGTTGCGTCCTCTTTCATCAGTCCCTACTCCTTTGAATGAACCACGGGGTCATTCTCCCTGTGGGACTTGTAATTTTTGCTTTATGAATTTACAGATTGATCATTTCATGTATCATGATACCACCTATGTCTTAAGGAGCATGACTTCATGTGAATCTGCTTTCGTAATTTATGCTTTACGATGTCCTTGCAACCTATTATATGTGGGCAAAACTACTAGACCTTTACGATTACGACTGGGGGAACACAAGAGTCGATTAAAATGTCGAGTGACAGAAGCTCCTATTGTCCAGCATAGTCTGTTGAAGGGACATGTGTTTACAGACTATAAGTGCTTTGTTATTGAACAGATACATGCAGGCAGAGGGAATCAGACACGGGAACAGTTTTTGCTGTTTTCAGAACAACGATGGATTTTTGTTTTGCGAGCCGTGGAACCTACAGGTTTGAATAACATGATTGAATGGCGTGCTTGTTTGACGTAATTAGACAGCCCTCACCAATACTTCAATCTGATTGGGGTTTTGTGATTTAAATGAGTCGACACATCGGCTGCCCGCATGCGCGGCGTTTTTTCTTGATGCAAGTAACATCATTATTGAAACGTGGGCAGCAGCATTGAGAATTATTTCGAATCTTTTCAAGTCCACCAACATCTGCTGGTAAGCTGGCTGTTCTAGATGTTCATGTTTATCATATTGGCAACAAGTCACGAGTAGATTCCCTTGTATGCTTGATATATATAAATATATTTGTTTCAATTTTTTTAACTTTAGAGTGCCATGGGAGATAGGAACTTTTCTCTCAAGTTTAATTTCATTCCCATGGGGATGTTGGAGTTGTGATATTTATGAAGGAAACCCCCTGAAGAATCCTATCACGGAGAAACGCGTTGGAGCGCTATACGGAACAGCGTCGGGCAATCCTTTAATCACTCAAGATAAGTTTTCTACTTAGTAAATGCGTGTTGATTCACCTGTACATGGTAATTAGTTTTGGAAGATAAATATACATTTTTTGGTGACATTTTACACGCATTGAAAAATTTTTTTTTAACTATTTAAGATAAGTCTTCACCCATCGGATCGTGCAAAGATACACCCTTACAAGACAAGAAGTTTTTGATAGAATTTTATCTATTCTTGGTGATATCCAGCACGTATTGGTTTTTTATATACCTTGTTCATTTGCTGATTATCGGCAGGTCATTGATGCTAGATGGCACGGCCCTGCTAACCAAAGTTATTAGCAGTTAGCCTTAAGTGTCGGGAAGTCTGAGACCTCGCCGTCTATTACATGAACAAGTTTCAGAGAAAAGTCAATTAAGCATTGAAGGGCATTTATATATATTTTTTGAGCGATAATATTTATGAGTTGACATACGCTCTGTAAATTTACCCAAATACTACGTTTTCTGTGATCTTGGCAAGGAAGGGTATGGTGGCTATGAGTCTATAGGAGGAGGGAGTATTTGGATCCAGGTTGGGTTTCTTCGATAGAGGTCTAACAGAGGCTTGCTTTAAGGAGGGTGGGAGGTAGGCTTGCAACAGAGAAATTTGAAGGATTCTTGAAATGAATGGTAGGAGTTGCATCTTTGTAGCTTTCACCCCGACGACTGGGCAGGGGTCCAGTGGGGAGGTGGTTGTGTTAATGTGTGAGATGATGTCAATGAGTTCTTCGGGGGGCACATTTCCAAATGTGGTCCATGGTTGCATGGTTGGGGCTGTTTCGTGTGACACAGGTACTAGGAGTGTGGTGGGTTTAATGAGGCTGTGTTTGACCTTCAGAAAGTCAACCATGTCCTGGGGGTCGAGGGTGTAGTTCTGCTGAGTCATGGTGGGATCCCTTGTGAAGGATCTTACAAGATCGAAAAGCTCCCTAGGTTTATTGAGGGCGTGAAGGAGAGTTGTTATAGTACTCTCGTTTGGCCTTGATGGTGTTGTTGCAGTATGCCTTGAGCTTGTCCAGGTAAATGGTCCGTGTGTCGGGGTCGTTTGATTTCCTCCATTTGCACTCGACCTGTCAAAGTACACGCTTCTGCTCTCTCTTGAATTCAGATACAGTTTTTGTCTCTATCACCTCTACTGGAATACCATTCCATATATCTACGACTCTTTCTGTAAAGAAGTATTTCTGCAAATTACTCCTGAATCTGAGTCTATCTCACCTTCATCCTATGCCCCCTCATTGCAGAGCTTTCTTTCAATCAAAAGAGATTCTCCTCCTCCTGTACATTTATGCAATGGAGGTATTTAAACATCTCTATTGTATCTCCCCTCTCCCATAGTACACAGCAAGATTGTGCTTCAAAATTTGATGAAAGTTAGCTAGCTATGAAAAGTTTCCTTGGCCACCGAGTGGCTTAATGAAAATCTACCTCTAAGAAAACAACTTGGAAATAAATGCAATAAATATAAAAGCAATCGGTGTTATGTAATATTAATATTTAACCTTGGAGAAATCTCTCTCAATTCTATCTATATGTGTATAATCATTATGCTGGGACTACCAGTTTGGTTAAAGTTTAATTAAAGCCCGTCAATAATTAATTTAGCAACCTTGCTGGCAGATTTAGCCGGGATAGCGCGGGATATGGATTACCCTACAGAGCTTCTTTCCAGAGTAGGGTTAAGGCTCTTTGAATTATAATTTCCTGACGTACACGTTGCTTTGGGGTGGGGCTGGGTGTAAAGCATTTCTGCAGCACTTGCAGTAATTTTGATATTGTTATTCATTATTATTTATTATGCTCGACGATCTGTTTGCATTTTGTGAATTTGTGGGCGCATTTCACTTCTGCGTAGTGCCTATTGTGAAGGGTCAAGCTGGCGAATCTTTTCCCGTCTATATGCACACAGAAAAATAACTCCTTCACTTCAGTGGCAATATTCAGGCGCTATACCAGGGGTGGCCAACTCTGGTCCTGGTGCACCACAATCCAGCCTGGTTTTCATGATGTCCCTAATGAATATTCATGGCTATATTTGCATGCAATGGGACGCAGTGGATGCATGTAACCGTGCGCTCTGGACAAGCTCTGCCCAAGCATGTTCACAGTGAAAGGACACACCCTCAGCTTAATGCACAATTGTCTAAAGTACATGTGTAAAGGCACATTAACACACATGAATCACTAAGAATCCGTGATTTTCACATGTAGAAGGTGAGGAACTTTCCCCAGTTCCTTATAAAATTACCCCCATAGTGCCACTGAAAATTCACGGATAAGGGACTTAGGCATTAATGGCTACTGCTACACATATCAGTCTGATTATTAATGAAATAGCAGCTTATAAATAGACAAATCGATATACTGGTAGGATGTAAAGTGCGGAACCCAAGGACCAGGCCTGGTCCTTGGGTTCCGCTTCTGGTTCTCCCACCCACGCCTGTGGATACCCCTTCTTCCCCAGGATGTAAAGTGCAGCACATTTCACAACGATCAATGGAAGAGCAATAAAGCTTTACTAGTGCTCGTCATGTGCTATATTTCCGTTTTAATAGCGCTGCCAGAATAAAGATGGTTTGCTATTCATCATATATAAAAGGAACTCTTCTGCTTTTCCTGCAGGAAAACTCCATTAAATGACGAGGCCCATGGGGAAGACTGTATCATTTGTGTTCCAGATTTTTCATGCACTGCAAATAAAAATGAACGAACTGCAAAGTGGCAGAAAAAGACATTGGGTGAACCACCAGAGCTGCATCTACTAACACATCACACAGCATAAAAGGTTTTGGAAGCCTTCATCACGACAAAGAGAAGAAAGGACAAAATTTGACTCTTATTCCTAAAACTTCAGAAGTTGGCATGAGTTAGGTGAGATCCAGATGGCATTTCCATTTAGGGTTGCCAACTTTTTCACCGAGAAAAACCCGACACCTGTGGCTCGCCATGCTCCACCCATTCTCCGCCCCTAGTCCCACCCCTGCCCCGCCCCCAGCCCCACCCACAAAAATTACCGAGGATACGTGTAGGATAACTTCCTTGGTCAGATAATAATTAAACTGGGAACCCCAAAATCCAAACATGAAATGTACAACACTGGAGAAATAAAACTATAAAGTAATTTCCTCTTGCACTAAACAAAAACGCAAATATGTTAGCAATACACACTTCCCAGACCAAACATATTCCAGCTAATAAATTCAAAATAAAAAGTATTTTTCTACCTTCTGTTTGGGCATTTCATTTTTCAGTTGCAATTGCTCCAGTCACTTTCTTCTGGTTTCTTCGTGTCTTCTGCGAGCTATCCATTTGGCCTTTCTTCTCTTTTAGATGTTTTCCATTCTCTCTCTATTTCTGCTTTAACATACTGATTGTTTCCCTTTTGCTCTTTCCCCCAATTCTTTCCTTATTCCTTTATCATCCATTTAAATTTCACCCTTCCATTCTCAAGCCTCTCTTACTCTCCCAATACCCGACCCATCATAGACTTCTTCCACACAAAATATATTTTCCCCTCTCCATTCTCATTCCCCATCCATTCTAGTCCTCCCCCAAAATCAGTTCCCTTATAGTTCTAGACCCACCCAGAATCCGCTTCCTTCTAGTCCCATTCTCCCATGCTCCACATCAGCCCATTTTCAGTCCTATTCCAGCTCTTCATAAGCCCATTTCCAGTGCTAGCCTTCACATCACAGCCCATTTCCAGTCCTAGCCCCCGCCCCCCAATCACAGCCCATTTACAGTCCAAGTCCTCCATCACAGCCTATTTCCAGTCCTAGCCCCCCTAATCACAGCCTATTTCCAGTCCAAGTTCCCCCTCCCTCCACCATAGCCCTTTTCCAGTCCAGGTCCCCCCCCCCATCACAACCCATTTCCAGTGCATGTCCTCCCCCCATAGCCCTTTTCCAGTACAGGTCCCCCCCCATCACAGCCCATTTGTAGTCGTCCCCCCCTCCCCCCACCGTGCAGCTGCTGCTCCTGCTTCTTACTGAGCAGCAGCTGCAATAAAGTTAATATAAAAGTAAGGAAACCTGTGAGAAACCCTCCGTTCCTATGAAACTCCTTCTGCAGGGTGCCTGGCTGAAAAGGAAGTGATATCAGAGGGGCGGGCACTGCAGAAGGAGTTTCATAGGGCCGGAAGGCCCCTCACAGGATTCTTTACTTTTAAATTAACTTTATTGCAGCCGCTGCTCTGTAAGAAGCAGCAGCAGCGGCTGCAAGGGGGGACTGGGACTGTGATCGCAATCGCAAAGACGGTTTTCTGCTCTGGCCGCTCCCGATCTCGCAGCCAGAGCAAAAAAACGGCTTTTCAATGGCCGGTTTCGGTTCTCTGCCGGCAGCGGGTCCGACCACAGGAAAACCGGCCAGGCTGGCTGAAAACCGTCTGGTTGGCAACCCTGTTTCCATTGGATTCTTGTAAGGTTTGGTTGCATGTAAGTTAAGATCCTCTTGTGCTAGGATGCAGTAGGGTTGCAATAGATCATTATCTGCATATTCTACTGGTCCTTTTTTTGCATGTACCTTGTGATGGAGGAGATGCCCAAGAGCCCCAGAAGCTGTTAGTTGAATCACTTTATGAAAACAAGGCATTCCAGACTGTGTAGAGAAAAACTCACAAGAGCCTCTTGATCAGAAAATGACAGCTGTAAAGGCCATCACGAATGACCTGCTCCGATTATCCGCCTTATCACCCAAAACAACAGCCTGACAAAGCATTTAGAGCAAAGCAGCACGTTTGTATTTCTTCACAAATAACACAATCCTTAGTCCAAAGGCACCAGGGGAGTTTGAGACATACAAAGACAAACTCTTGCTATGTCCTGCATTGTCCTTGCCAGAATATCACACTCCTGGACCTTGTTTCTCTGCTTTTGCTGTGCCTCTTATCGGCTTCAGGAAAGACTCTGTTCTCTCGAAGAAGTGCTTTACTTAGTCTTACCTTTCATTCCCCAGCTATTGGTGAATTCCTTTGTGATCAGATTCTTACTTCTGTTCTGCACCTCGAGACACAACTTCCAGTAACCTCCTGTTCTCTGTTCTTGCAGTTTTACCTCTGAAGTCCTCTTTAGGGTGCCCTCTAGATCTCTGGGCTGTTCCTGACCCATCTCATCATGGCAGCATATTGCTTGTGGGCCGTTGACTATCTTCACCCCACAGACCTCATCCTTCTAATCCCACATCATTCCAAGCACTTGATCACCATATTTTCAAACTTCCAGAACAGTCTCCTAAGCAGGCCTGTTTCTCTGCTTCACAGACTTTATCAAACAATTGACATTCAAGCTTTTAAATTCCCAGAACAGCATTTTTGTGAACCCTTTTACCTTCTTGTTTGATCTGTAGGTCATTGACTCCTCAGCTCAACTTCAGTTAGATCCTTTCTGGACTGAACAAAGCTTTTCCTAATCCAGCTACGTTCATCAGACTCCTGGTTCCTTTTCCCTCCTCCCATGTCCCTCAGATTGAAGCCCTGTCTCTAGGCATTCTGGGATCTGTAGTCTCTATTTTGAAAATTATTTTCCTTCTATTTCCACTTTGTAGTGTTGGAAGTTTCCATCCTTGTTTTTCCCTTCTGCCCCTTCCTTCTCCCTTTGATGGTGCATATTACAAGCTTCATTTGTATTAATAAAAGTATAATACTAAACACTGCTAGTAACTCTTTCTGAAGAACTATGGTCAAATGCAGACAAAACAAGCACAAGAACTGACTGAGGACTTATTGCTAGAACTTTCCATCCTATGCATTTTGCTTTTTATTCTTTATTTCTGGGTCCCTGTGGGAGACTCAATATTCATAGCAGAGCCTAAGTGTAAGAAGAGCACTGGGGTCATTGCCCGGTGAGGTTTTAAATGCAATGTGAGACTCAAAACAATTTTTTGCAGCAAGCTTCTAGGCCTGCTTTGTTTCTTGACCTGAGCTGTGTCCCCTTTGTAAAATTCTTTAATTTTCATTTCCTCTTTTGCACAAGCCTGTTCTTTCTTTTCTGCTCAGTGACCTGTATCTGCAACATTGTGTCTGAATTTAAAGAACGTCTTATCGCTGACTTAATTTGCAACGACTTTTCTACTAGCTGTAATAAAGGACCTGAAATTCAGAGAATGATTTACAATATTTGGCCTTGCTTAAATGTTGCCACAGAAAACACTCCCAGTATACCATTAACAGTGGGATAAAACAGCACTTCTTGTTTCCATTTTCACATGACTGCAGTATTCTTATCGAGAAAAGTATTATATAGCCATATCTATAGAAACCATATGTCTATTATGCTTATACATCATGAATTCTTGAAATTCTTCACAGTAGTACAGTAGATGATTGCAGATAAAGACCAAAGTCACACATCCAGTCTGTTCAGTAAACATTCTTCCACTTTCAAATGAATACATTCCCGTATTCAACTCAACACCAACTCTCCCACCATATTCCACACAGCTTGTCTTCTACCTGCCCTCAAACCTTTACCCACCACCACCACCCTCCATATCTGTCCCGAGTATGCCCAACTCTATGAAAAGTGACGGCCTCCACTCCCTCAACTTGTGGTCCCTTTAGGCATTGCCATATTTTGCTTTGATGCTCTCAAGTTGCAATATTTAATCCAGCTGGTTTCTCACGTTAGTACTTAAGGTCCTACGTCTACGGCCTGGGATGATTCTGGATTCTGTATTAAATTTTGATACACACATTTTTAGTGGCAAAACATACCTTTTAAAATCTTTATCACCTGAGGGAATTCTAGCCTTTTTAGTTGTTGCTAAATTTGTACTGGTAATAAATACTGGAGCGGAGGACTAGCCTAATGGTTAGAGCAGTAGCCTGCTAGACAAAAAAAAACAGGGTTGATTCCCACTAGCATTACTTGTGGACTTGGGCAAGTCACTTTACCCTCCATTCTGGTCATACTTTTCCAAGAACACCCAACAGCAAAAATTGTGTGTTTTTTTGCAATCAATACCATAAATATATCCGGCCTGGATTACTACGATTTTTTGAACTCTTAATAGTATTAGCCAATGTATCATGAGAACTGGGTGTTTTATTCATGTCTACTGGAGATTGCATGAAGCTTAACTGCTCCCACTGTGAAGCAGATCAGGTTAACAATAATTTCATTGTGTTTTGCCAAAACTATGGAATTCCCTCCCTACAGTGATTTCTGTATGCCAAAATCTATTTTAGACCATAGACAGATACATTCCATAGACCAGTTTTCAAAAGATCTAAGAACCTAACTTTAAGGAGGTCTTTTACTAACCGGCACTAGCACAAGCCCATGACAGCACCAGGTGATTCATACGCTAACTGTGAAACCCATGTTAGAGGCGTGAGTGGGTGGGTTAGAGGTGGAAAGTGGGCATGGTCAGCTCGGTGCAGTCAGCGCTGTGTTCACACCGTGTCCGTGGGTTCATCTAATGCCACCTCAGTACTAATGCAGCATGCGCTATGGGATCACGTTGACTGCTGGAGAAATGCTTTCCATGCCCCCAAGGAGTTAATCTGCGGGTGTTGCAAGTAACGCGCCCTGGTTTCAGCACTATTGGTGCATTACATGCAACAACTTAGAGCCTGTTAGTAAAAGACCCCAAGAATAAGGCGCCTAGACTTTTGATCGTAAAAATTTTCTAGCTCAGAATGCAGAGAAACAGAGAATCTGTCAGTAGAAAAGGACCATTTTGACCTACCCAATCTGCTGTTTTACACCTGCCTGCTGTTTTGCCATAGACCTTACTTGTTTTGTTGTCATTCTCCTCACTCTGCCACTAAGGTCTGTAGGGCAGATGGTTACATATATATCTCAAACATTCTGCCTTGAGGTCTGCACTGCAACTTTTGGTTCAGTGGACCACAGACAAGTTGTATACTATGGCCCCACAGGTCCTTATATGTCTATCTCATGTATGCTTGGACTCTGCTACTTTTTGAATCTTCCTGAAGTCTGCTCTAGGTTTCCACCACCTTCTCAGTGAAAAAGGATTTTCTTACATGTTTTTTGAGTTTCCACCCTTCAGTTTCATATTGGAGACATTTACCAGGCCTGCTACATTTCACTGCTTAGACAACCAGGATCTGGATTAGGTTTGGTAATGGTCTCTGATAGTATATTAGACATGGTTTCACAGAATTTCTGGCACAACAACATAGCAAAAGAAGCGTTTTTGAATAAAACCTCTAGAACTGGAAGCAATAGGTTCAAAAAGCAAAAATAAAACATAACGAGTTTTCCACAGAGATCAGGAATGATCAAGATGTTGGCCAATCAGAAAACAGGAATGAAGATCACCAGCAATATGAGACAATTATAAGCAGGCATGTTAGTAAAAGCTCCCTTAGATACTTCCTCTGTAAGAGCTCTGCCTTCCAAATCAAGGATCACTGCCCTTCTAATTATTGACCCATCTCTTTCTTCCCCTTTATTTCTAAAGCACTTGAACATATGGTTTACCACTGCTGTCTTGACTTTCTCTCCTCTCAGTCCCTTCTGGATCCAACGCAATCTGGTGTTCGCCCTCTACACTCTACTGAGACGGCTCTTGCCAAATTCTCTAATGGCTTGTTCCTCATCCAATCCAAGGGCCTTTACTTGATCCTCATCCTTCTTATTTATTTTTAGTTATTTATTTAATGCTTTTTTCTATACCACTTTTCTAGGAGTCAAAGATAAAGAATAAAGCCAAACAGCTAACATGCAATAGGGCAGTTTCACTTTACCCCCAAAACTATGGAACTCCATCCCTGAGAGTATAAGATCTATCACTAACCTGAAAGACTTCCGAAAAGCTAGAAAGATATTTATATATTCTCTGAACACTATGCCACGATTACCGGAACCATGACATCCACAACCTACGCCCTTATATTCTAACATACTTCAAATCCTACTTCTTCTCCGTATGTCTGATTATAATTTCCTTTATAATTGTTCACATATTACCACAATGTAACCATTATTTGTTCCTCATATTACCACAATGTAACCACTAATTGTTCCTACTTAAGAACTTAATTATTTACTGCTACTTAGGGGCTTGTTTACAAAGCCGCGGATCGGAAACCGCTACCGTGGCTTTGTAAACAAGCCCCTTAGTGTTACCTATATTGAACATGTTCGCCTCCAAACCTTACTCCCTCTCAATACGCCTTTTATAATGGTCCACACAGTACAAAATCCTATTTCTTCTTCATTACCGCAATGAACACGAAATGTTTCTTCTTAATTCCTTTGTAAACTGTTACCCAGTATTACCTATGTTTGAACCTATTTCCTGTTGAAACTTCCAAGTTAAATTTCCCTGTTCAATGTAAAGCCCTGATGTTACAATGTAAACCGCCTTGAATCTAAGATAAGGCGGTATAGAAAACCTATTAAATAAAATAAAATAAAAAATAAACTGGATAAAATTGATTAAGAACAGGGGGCCCGATATTCAAAGGCATTTACATGGTTTACAGAGCTGTAAATGCCCCTAAGCAGGATATTCAGCGGTATTAACACGGTTATCCCAGAGTAATGTCACTATGTGCCCGATGCTAAGCATCGAGGTGTGTCGGGAGCATTCCAAAGGCTGTACCCAGAGATAATCAGCAATATTCAGCAGCTGCCCAGTTATCCCTCAGCGGCAAAAGTTAGACACAGCAAAACTGTCCTAACTTTCTCTGCCAGAGCTGACCGGGCAGCAGCTAAATATCACCACTGCATGGTTAACTTCTCTGCTGTGTGCGGATGTGTGGCATCCCTGGATATTCCAGATATAGCCCATGATTGAATATCCGGTGTTAAAGGTTCAGCAGCGACGGCCATGCACCTTAGAGGCTAACGCAGACTTAGCAACATGTAAAACACTTTGAAGGAAAAGGTGGTACATAAAACTGGTTAAATAAATAAAATAACCGTTCCAAATGAATATCAGGCCCATGGTATCCGTGAACAGTTTTACAGATAACAATAGCATGAACAATTGCAATAGTTAAGCATGGGATTAGAACCAGCTAGTTGGCTATATTAACTTGTAAAGAATGACGTAGTTAATGACTCCTCTTCATTGTCTTATTGGACTCTTGAGTTTGGATTCCGTTTTGTGCAGGTATTTGTTTATTCTTTTGTGGGCGGTGGGGATGTTGCAGGAGGTACTATTGTTGTTGATTGTGAGTTGGATCAGGAGGGGAGGGTTTTAGTGTCCGGTGAACATTGTGGGCGGTAGGTACTTTGTTTTCGTCACGTGCGGCAGGGTTGATGTGTCTTTATTCTTGTTTGGGTCTTGGCCATAATATTCTATGAAAAGGTGGGTCATTAGTTTCTTTCGAAAATTGGTTAGTACTTCGATGGCTCCTAGTTTGGGTGGCAGGGAGTTCCAGCTGGTTGGGGCATAAAGCGCGAAGGCCTTTCTGCTGCTTTTGACACTGTTTTTCACCATCTTCTCCTTGATACCCTGTCCTCTCTTGGATTTAGGGGTTCTGTCCTTTCCTAGTTTCTTTCCTGTCTCTCCCACCACACCTTTAGTGTATGTTCTATGGATCCTCCTTTACTGCTATCTCACATTCAGTCGGTGTATCCCAGGACTCTGTCTTTGGACCTCTCCTTTTCTCTCTCTACATTTAAATCTCTTGGTACACTCATCTCCTCCCATAGTTTTCAGTACCATCAATATGCTGATAATTCCCAGATCTACCTCTCTGCATCTGAAATATCTCAGGGAAACCAGGCCCGGAATTCTGCTAGCTTATCTGACATTAGTGCCTGGATGTCTCACCGCCATCTGAAATGACGCATGGCCAAAACTGAACTCCTAATCTTTCCTCCTAAGCCCACCATTCCCCTTCCTCATTTCTGTATTTCTGAGGATAACATTCTACTCCTCCCCGTTTTCTCAGCTTGCAACCTTGGGGTTATCTTTGACTCCTCCCTCTCCTTCTCCACACACATCCAACAAATAGCTAAAACCTGCTGTTTCTTTCCCTATAGCATTGGCAAAATTCATCCTTCCTTTATGAACACATTATTAAGACTATTTATTGTCCATTCTCTTGTCACCTGCAGTTTAGACTATTGCAACTTCCTCTTTGCTGATCCCCTTCTGAATCACCTCTCCCCACTTCAATCTGTTCAAAACTCAGCCGCACAGTGTCGCTATGCTCATGTCACTCCTCTTCTCAAGTCACTCCATTGGCTCCCTATCCATTTCTGCATCCATTTCAGACTTCTCCTACTGACCTATAAGTGCCCTCATTCTGCTGCTCCTCACTACCTTTCCTCTTTTATCTCTCCGTACACCCCTTCTCGGGCTCTGCTCTTCTGGCAGATCCCTTCTATCTGTGTCCTTCTCTTCCACTGCCAACTCTAGACTTCGATCTTTCTACCTTGCTGCTCCTTATGCCTGGAACAAACTTCCTGAGTCAGTACATCAGGCTCCATCTATGGCCCTATTCAAATCCAGGCTAAAAACTCACCTTTTTGAGACTGCTTTTGGATCCAGATCCTCCTAGTCTCTTTTTTACATCCCATGTGTCTTTACCATGCCCCTATATATATCCTAGTCCTCTGTTGTTATGTTGTCTGTCTTGAATAAATGGTAAGCTCGTATGAGCAGGGACTGTCTCTTATATGTCTCTGTATAGTGCTGCGTATGCCTTCTAGTGCTAAAGTAGTAGTAGTAGTAGTAATAGTTTGAGGCCAGGCCAGACAAGGCTCTGACAACAAAGGGGGAAAACAGAATTTTATTTTCTTCATGTTTTTTCCAGATTTAAAATTATATGAAATGATAACATAAATATTGTTGGTATTTCCCATGTCATTTCAGTTAAGTGCACTGCCTTGTCCTCCAGTCTGCCCATCCATGAGAACTATTATGTTCTACAATCCCTTCCTTATACATTAGAAGCTAGCCGTGATGATCAACTTTTTTTTAAATACCAAAAACCATGACTAAATATTCAGCTCAAGTGGACAATGATCAGTTTTGAATATCT
The DNA here is from genome assembly GCA_033557465.1 of Ichthyophis bannanicus. NCBI lineage: Eukaryota > Metazoa > Chordata > Amphibia > Gymnophiona > Ichthyophiidae > Ichthyophis > Ichthyophis bannanicus. Next base: position 10,405,590 of record CM066038.1, on the reverse strand, counting down.
AGTGACTGCAGTCAGTACCGACACTATCCACATAGCGGTGATTCTCGTCACTGCTGTATGGATCACCTCTTGCTTGGTTTGTGGCTTGTCATGCTGCGAGGGCTTGTGAGCATCAGTAATGTTGAGAGCTATGCTATCATTAGATTAGATACTGGAAGGGCCCCCAAGATGGACAGGTCTCAGCTTAGGCACAAGACAAAGACAAACCACCCATCTGGTCAGTATGGCACAGTGTTGGAGGTAAACAACTGTGACAACTGCAGCAACACTGGCACTACCTTGCCATGAAAACCCAGTGGATAGTCACAACACAACAAATTATAATATGGTGTTGGAAGGCATTGAGCAGTCTACTGGAGATGAACTGAAGACTCTTTGGTGTAAAGTCAACATTAATAATGCTGTTGGAACTAAGCCTCAGAACATCTGACGGCTGATGTAGCTGTGCATGAATGAGACTCAAAATTGCAAAGACGTCTTATATATTGGGACATGGGACATATGAAATATGCAAAAATGGAAGCTGGAAGTGGTTAAAAGTGAAATGGAACGAGTACAACTTGATATGCTGGATGTCAGCGAGCTGATGATCATATAGTATTTGTTTATTTAACGTTTCTTATATGCCGTCTTTCAGTGGTATCAAGGCAATTTATAGCGAACATAATCAACAAAAGTTATATAGAACATGGTTACAGCTAACAATAAGTTACGTGCAATTTGAATCCTTATAAAGTTAACTATTTACAGTTGAACCCTTAGGCAGTTTACTATTTACTGTCTGATCTGTGGACTGTGAACTATTTACAGTTTGTATAGTATGGGGTCCAGTTTCTGGTGTATTTCAGTCATTGGGGTGTGAGGGAGATTAACAGTTTGTTCCGTAACATTCCTGGAAAATGTGTGTCTTAAGATTCCTCCTGAAGTCATTCAGGTCGTTGCTCTCAGATAACTCAGAAAGGAATTCCATAAGATAGGTCCATATATGGAGAAGGTGCTTTAACATATTTCTTGCGTGCTGGATGTTTTCTGCCTGGGGACTTTAAGAAGGTTCGTGGTTTGGTCTCTTCTTGGTCTGTTGTCTGTATGTGTGTGTATGAGAGATTGTAAGCAGCCAGCAGTTAGGTTGTACATACTCTTGAAGGTGTTCATGTTTGATTTGTATTGTAATCGTGCTTGGATGGGCAGCCAGTGTAGCTGTATCAAGTGAGCTGCAGAGTTTTGAGCTATCTGGAGTGGGAGAAGTGTACATTTTGGAAGTCCTTGGAGTATGGAGTTACAATAATCCCAGATAGGAGTAATGATTGCTTGGCAAACCGTGCGGAATAGATTTTGGTCCAGTAACAGGCGAATGTTATGTAGAGTACTTTTGTAGTATACTTATGTAGTGTCCTTATATAGTATACTATGTTGGAAATAAAGTATGCTTATGAAGTACAAAAGATATGCCATACTGGGTCAGACCAAGGTCCATCAGGCCCAGTATCCTGTTTCCAAAAGTGGCCAATCCAGGTCACAAGTACCTAGCAGTTTCCCTAAAAGATACAGTTCCACAATGCTTGTATGGGGGCAAGCAGTTGATATCCCAGGTCCCCTTTAATAATGGTTTATGGACCTTTCATCCAGGAACTTGTCCAAACCTTTTTTAAACCCGGCTGCACTAACAGTTTTTACTACATCCTCCAGTGACGAATTCCAGAGTTTAATTACACGTTGAGTGAAAAAAATATTTTCTCTTATTAGTCTTAAATAGGTTACCCTATAGCTTCATTGCATATCCCCTAGTCTTTCTATATTTTGATGGCACAAACAATCGATCTATGTTTACCCGTTCCACTCTATTCTTTAATTTATAGACCTCTATCATATCTCCCCTCTTTTCTAGGTTGAAGAGCCCTAACCTTTTTAGCCTTTCTTCATAGGGGTATCCTTCCATCCCCTTTACCATTTTGGTGGCTCTTCTCTATACCTTTTCTAATAACGCTATATCCTTTTTAAGATATGGCGACCAGAATTGCACACAATATTCAAGGTGCAGTCACACCATGGAACGATACAGAGGCATACTTATTTAGGGTCCTTATATAGTATACTATGCTGGAAATTAAAGATAAAGAAGAAATGGAATTGCATTTATAATCAAGAAGAAACTTGCAAGAACTGTAATGACATACAATGAATTAGTGAACACTTCATTTTTATTTGTCTATGTGGAATGCCCATCAACACAACTATTATTCAGGAATATGTGCTAACAACATCTTCAGAAGAGGAACAACTTCATTAGTTCTATAAACAAGTACAAGCTGAAATCGACAGAATATGCAAACATGATATATTGATAGTTATGGGTATCTGGAACACAAAAGTTGGCAAGAAAGAAGAATGCAAAGAAGTTGGAAAATATGGGCTTAGCAATAGAAATAAATCTGGAGAAAGACTGATAGAATTCTGCAAGACCAGCGATCTCTTCACCTCAAGCAGCTTCTTCCAGCAACACAAGCGGCGACTGTAGACATGGACTTCACCCAATGGATTATATGAAAGACTGATAGAATTCTGCAAGACCAGCGATCTCTTCATCTCAAGCAGCTTCTTCCAGCAACACAAGCGGCGACTGTAGACATGGACTTCACCCAATGGATTATATGAAAGACTGATAGAATTCTGCAAGACCAGCGATCTCTTCATCTCAAGCAGCTTCTTCCAGCAACACACGCGGCAACTGTACACATGGACTTCACCCAATAGACTGTTCAAAAATCAAATTGACTACATCTGGGGAAGTCAATGATGGAAATGCTCAATAACATCAACAAAGACAAAACCTGGAGCTGATTGTGGTACAGATCACCAGCTACTACTATGCAAATTCAATTTAAAGCTGAAAAAGAACAAGTCACTCATGAATGTAGGAAAATATGATTTTGATAATATACCGCCAAAAAGAATGTCTGCAAAATGGATTTGCTGCTTTGGATACAAATGAAGAGCACCAGAAAAGTTATGTGATGTCATCAAGAAAGTTGTGCTTGAAGAAAATGAAAAGTCTCTACAAAAGGTGAGAAAGCAAAGATGGTCAATGTGAATGACCGAAGAAACTCTGAAAATTGCCCAGAAATGCAGAAAAATTAAAGGTAGAGGAAAAAAAGAAGTAATTACAGAATATAAGACAAAGAGAAGTACTACAATGACGCATGCAAGGAAAACGAATCTGAAATTATTAGAGGAAGAAGAAGACTGGCTTTCCTAAAGCTATAAGAGAAAATGTCCAGCCTTGATTTGGAATGCTAAAGGATGTGCAAGGATCCGTGTTGATTAATGCTGAGAAGATCAAGGAAAGGTGGAAAGAATATACAAAATTATTATACCATAAAGATCAAGTGGATCAACAGCTGTTTCAACCTCACCTATCTTTTAGGTGCAGGAGCTAACCGGGCAGCACGCAATATCATTGCTGCCCGGTTATCTACTGTGGCTTCCAGCATGTGGCGATCCCTGGATATTCAATGCCCGGCCGCATCTGACCCCAGCATTGAATATCCGGGGTTAAGGGTCAGTGGACATGACTATGCACCATAGCGGTGCATAGCCTGCCCAAGTGAATATCAGGCCTACAGTGTTTTAGTTAGAACAGTGAGGGCATACTAAAACTAGATAGTTTTCATTTAAATTAAAGGCAGTTAGGGCTTACTTTTACAAGATAGCTTTCAGTTAATGTTTCTTTCCCTTCCACCCACCCTTGATTTAAAGCCTCCTAAACCAGTTAAGGGGAAGAGAGTGATCTTGCATACTTTCAGGCCTTGGGAGTATATAGAAACATAGAAACATAGAAATATGATGACAGAAAAAGACCACATGGCCTATCTAGTCTGTCCTTCCATATCAACAACTACAACAGTACCCTTTTTTCCTTTAGAGATCCTCTGTGTTTGTCTCATGCTTTTTTGAATTCAGTTACTGTCCTCATCTCTACCACCTCCACTGGGAGACTATTCCACGGATCCACTACTCTTTCCGTAAAGAAATATTTCCGCATATCACTCCTGAATCTATCTCCCTTCACCCTCATCCCATGTCCCCTCGTAGCAGAACTTGTTTCAATTGAAAGAGGCTCTCTCCCTGAACATTTATACCGTGGAGGTATTTAAACATCTCAATCATATCACCTCTATCCCACCTTTCCTCTAAGGTGTACATATTAAGATCCTTCAGTCTGTCCTCATATGCTTTATAATGAAGACCACTAATCATTTTAGTAGCCACCCTCTACACCGACTCCATCCTGTTCACATCCTTTTGAAGGTGCGGTCTCCAGAACTGCACACTATACTCCAAATGAGGTCGCACCAAAGACTTATACAGAGGCATTATCACCTCCTTTTTTCTGCTAGCCATTCCTCTCCGTATGCACCCAGGCTTCCTTCTACCTTTTGCCGTTGCCTTTTCTACCTGTTTAGCTACTTTAAGATCATCAGACACAACCACGCCTAGGTCCCGCTCTTCTTTAGTGGGCAAAAGTACTTCACCCCCTATACTATATTGCTTCCTTGGATTGCTGCAGCCCAAATGCATGACCTTACATTTTTTAACATTAAATCCCAGCTGCCAAATTCTAGACCATTCTTCAAGCTTTGCTAGATCCCTCCTCATGTTATCTACCAAAGTCTTGGAAAATGCTGCCAGAGCTGTGAATTTAAAGATTTTGAATTTTCCCAAGAAGAAAGGCAACACGGTCCTTGACATGTTTAAGAAATATCTACAGGAGGTGTTGAAAGTGCTGTTGGACTTAATTCCACCTTTGACAAAGGTTTATTATCTACCTCAGGGGAAAAAAGAACCAGCGGACTCAAGAGAACTTGCTAATTTAGATGTTTTAAATGTCTCTGATTTGTTCAAGGATTCTGATCCTGGGACGTGTGTTCCAGCTACATTGCTGGTGTCATGTGCGCTTGCCACTGATTAGGAATGGTTGCTGAAAATGTTCTTTAAAAAGAGGCTGGAGACTTTTTATGGTCTCTCTATTTCAATGTTTCCAGATATATGTAAAGAAACGCAGAAGAGGAGAAGGTTCTTTCTTCTTCATAAGCCTGGGGTTATGCAGATTGGGGGTTCTTTCTTTTTAAGATTTCCCTGTAAATATTTGGTGGTATATAAGTAGGTTAGATATATATTTTTCCATCCGGCTGATCTTGCTACATTAATTAATGCTAAGTTAAAGGATAAAGTCTTGTCTCAGGGGATGATATTAATATCTCTCTTATTATTTAGTCTGTGTACTCAGGGTTGGTCTTGTAATCTTCTTAACTTTGAATTTGTAAAGTTCTTATCCTTTGTGGTGCCAGAGGTGCTCTTACTTTGGTAACCATATGTTTTCTCCGTCCTCACGGATTGTGGAACCAGGGATCTTAGGTTTATTTTTTCCTATTTGTTTTTCTCCTGTTTAAATGTACCTTTATATCTCTGTTCATTCAAGAATGGTCTTGATGTTTATGTATAAATTCAATAAATATTAAATATATAAAAAAGATAGATAAATAGGACTGATTATCTCTTACACTTGGGTAAAGCAGATATTGAGTAATGGGAACTATATACCATTCTTTCTATTTCAAATGCACTAATCTGCAGCACCGCTACTATGCAGGCATGCAAGCTCTTATTTTAGTGCACAGCTACAAGAATCGTTAAGTGCAACTGCACAATAACACTGGTGAACCTGAACAGTTCCAAGCTGCCATTTCAAAGCACTAGTTAGTTTCCAAAACTTATTCTAACTGCCCCATACCCTTTGAACATTTGTGACTTACTTACTGTGACTTTTCAACCTTTACCTTTAATATATTTTACTTTGAGCATAGTCAATAGAAGTAGACTGCACACAGATGTCGGCACATTGGGACATCCTCAATGAGTTATGCAGATCCTCTTTAATAGCACCCCACTCAGATTTTGACAGCTTTTTTCCGTTGGTAAACATTTAGTCCCAGCAAGTAGCCAATGGGGGAGGGGTGCATGGGGGCGGAAATCTGCCCTGTTTTCAGAACTATGTGATGGATACTTTAACCCAGACATTGTACTCAGACAGCTAGCTCGTTGTTCCATAAATCACCCGAATCAGCCATTGCAGCGTGCCGGGGAGCAGGTCAGTAACTGAGAGCCACTGAAGGAGCCGTCAATGATGGCAAGCCCAACACAAACCAGTGGAAATGGTCATGAAAACACATTGTTTCCTTTCTTCTTTACAAATGGAATATGTGATATGCAGACTGTTTATAGGAACTATAATACCTGCGTGCATCAAAGGGAAATATTTTTGGCACTTTTATAGGGCAGATCAATTCTATTCTTTTCAGTACAGACAATAGAGAGGGGCTAAAAATGCATATGGACCTTTTGCTCATAATTTACTCAAAATAGTAAATTGAAATAGCTATTAGAAATCACATGCCATTATATCAAAGTTGAAGAAAATCTAATAATCAGTAAAGGCCAAAATTAATAACTAGTCTACATCATTGCGAGGAGGTCAAGCACACAGGACATAGAAAAGCAGTAGCAAAATCTTGTTACCCATTATGTTCTAAGGTTCCTGGTCAGCAACAAAATGTTCCAGATCAGCAAGTTGGCATGACCTTGCAGAAAATCACCACGGCCTGCTGATACCAGTAACCTCTCCACCTCCTCCTCCCTCTTCGCTAATAATACACTACTGCTACAGTTCACAGCAGATCTCAGCTCTCAGAAAGCGCTGCAAAACCAAACTTCTCTCTGCTGTCACAAAACTATGAGTCAGAGCTTAGACTGGCGTAAAAAGGTTCACCTGGAAAGTTTTAGGTATCCACTTGTTCTTTTTTTTTTGAAACTTTTATTTTCATTTTAGAACATCGAAACAAAAGGACATACAGAATAGAAGACATGAACAAATAATATTATACAATCACAGACAATAAACCCCCACCACCCCCCTCCCCCCCTGCTTCTTCTCTGGGATACGTAACAATCCAGTATCGGGTGTATATACGCATTATTATCTTTCGAGATGATATAATTATCTGCAACATGATGAGTGTAGCTATACGGCTATATTGGAGCATCTGGCAATCTGAACATAGTCATTAAGCATCTGCCACTTAGATAAGTGAGAGCAGTCCTGAACCTGGAATGCCATCCGACGAGGTATCTGCTCATATGTACTATATAAGCAGACAGAATTCCACCATTCGGTAAAAGTTAGGCGGGAGCCATTCTTCCAATTTTTCGTGACTAAGCATACAGCCAGACCCAACATAAAATCTAGGAGGAAGCGGCCTGTCCTGGGAAGAGAGGGGATCCCCGCCACAGAGCGGAGTCCCACAATCTTCCAGGAAAGGGGCTCCCGGAAGTGTAGGATACTTTGTATGCGGTCCCAAACCCGCCCCCAATATTGCTGTAGTGCTGGACATTCATAAATAACATGGCGAAGGTACCCACCGCTGTATGGCATGACCAACATCGATAGCTTGTATTGACATTCCATTTGGCCATCTTATCAGGAGTATAAAAGCATCTGTGGGCAAAATAGAAGAGCGTTTGAGTGACAGAGGCGGATCTGGAGACCCGCACCACTTTGCTCCAGACTATCTTCCATTGATGGGGAGTTAAAGTGATGTGCAATTCGCGCTCCCATGCCTGCTGGGCCCTAGGGTGTCCCTGCCTGGACTATGAGTGAGTATTTTATAAAAGTTAGATGCCACCCCTGGTAGACTCCCGATACAACGAATCACCTCGGACAGCCCTTCCTCGCTAGTATCAGAGCGCGGAATGACCCGAGCGCCTTTAAGGCAATGTTGGAGCTGCACCCATTGAAAGTAATATTTCGCTGGTAGACCATATTCCGTTTGTAAAGCATTAAAGGTTTTCCAGCGATCCCCAGCAAACAGCTGCTTAGGTGTCCAGATCCCCCTGGAGTACCAGGGTCTCCATGCTATCGTTTTTTTGTTAATTTGAAATCGAGAGTTATGCCATATCGGGAGATGGTCCAGGGGGCACGCCTGCGGACCCAGAGATTGAATGAGGGCGTTAAAGGCCACGAGAGTGTCTACAACCATTGGTGAATGGCGGGAGTCTGAATGATGGCACATTCCGGGGAAGTAGGCCAGCGGAACTGGTCCACTAAGCTCTTCTTCTATATCTAGCCACACCGGGCGGCCTGCCGCCGGGGTATCCAACCAGCGGGCACCTTGCTTTAAGAGGAAGGTGTCAGCATACATTTCATGCAGCTATGGACTCTGTTTAATTCAGTCTAAACTCTGACCCCTGGGTGACGTCAGTCTCTAGGACCTGGCTGCAGCCCCTCCTTGCTAAATCAAGATGGGTAGACCTTAAAGGGAGTGGCCAAAGACAATAGCAGACCTCAAGGGGAACTGCTGGAGAGGCACTATAAAGGACAGACACACTTCCTGTCTCTCTCTCTCTCCCTCCTTCATCGGACAGGTTTGGACACTACCATGAGGCTCTGATGATCAACTCCCTTCACCCCTCCCCCTCTCTCTCTCTCTACCCACATGTTCTGGCCTACCATGCGGCCCTGACCCACAGGTTCTGGCCTCTATCTCTCTCACACTTCACACATGCACACACACAGATTCAGTGATGCACACTGAAACAGCTCTGTAACAATCACTATATACCTCTGTTCAATACCTATGTATTAAGCCTATTTTTACATAAAAACCTTTCTCCAAGCCACACCTGTTTGCTTGTCTTATTACAATACCCTCCTGCGTCTGTGAAGTGAAATGAACCCAGGACCAAGCGGAGACTAGACCAGAGATTACATATTCAGAAGATTACATATTGGGGGCTCGTCTCTCGGAGTTCACAGCAGATCTCCAGTTGGGTAAGTAATAATTTTGTATAATACATTAAGTAGATTTCAGACAGAGTGAGACAGGAAAATCAATAGCCCTTGTGACCATTTACAATTTTGTTTTGTGGGTTAGACAAGGTGAGACTTTTAGTGTCAAAAGGCTCTGTAAGAATCTAGAATTTTAAGGACATGACACAGAGTGGCTTGCAATTGTCTTATTTTTATGTATAGGCTTGCTACAGATTTTATATAGTATTTGAGCTGCTAAGAAAATACAGAGTTACACAGTTAAATATTCCCTCATAGAGTACAATATACATCTTTCCTGGTAACACTAATGTACCCTCCTGTCTATTTGACTTTTATTTCTCTCTCTTGTCAGTATATATCTTGGTGTGAGCAGGAATATCTGACAATGTTAATCTTTCTCCCTTTTAACTTCTATTTCTCTGTCTCCTGTCAGTAACTATCTTACTGAGAGCAGGCTTGCAGCTGGCTGCAACTGATACAATTCTGTTAATCTACTCCACCCTGTTAAATAGGTGTGAAATACCTTTTAAGTTAGCATTCCTCCTTCTAAGGTTACACATTTTAGATAGTCCAACTACAGCCTTTCTGCAGTATCTAATATGGAAGCATTTGATTTTAAAGAACTTACAGAAATTCTAATTTCATATTGTAAGAGAAAAGGAGGTCCATATGAAGGGGAATTCCCTGACTCATGGTATAATATTCAAAAACGAATGTTAAGCCATGATCATGAATTCAAAAAGAAAACAAATAAAAGAAAATGCCTCTTCATCCAGGGCATGTACAGGGGACTAATTAGCATGAAAAAAGAAAACTCTGAACTGACTTCTCAGTGTAGCCAATTGATCAAAGAACTGGAGGAGGCACAAAGTTGTATTTCTATTCAGAGAACTCAAGTGATTCAAGCCACAGATTCTTTTATAACTGTTAGTGAACAATTAGAAGCACTTAAACTTGAATTGAGGCACGTTAAAGATCAAGTGGCCTCTGCAAGAAAGTCAACACCTACCCCTCCCTCAGCACCATATGCCTATGAGCCATGCATACCAGCTAGAGAGAAACAAAAGAACAAAGATACACCCATTCCCTATGCCTATGACACACCTGATCAGCAACAAAAGAATTCTAAAGTATGCATAGTTGAACTTAGGAATGGAAAGAATACAGCTGAATCAGAACAAAATTCTGATAGTTTATCTCAGCCAGAACCCAGCAATCTCTGTCAGGAGAATAATTCTGATGACTTAGACATGACACCCAGTAATGAACTTAAATTAATGTTCCAGGAAAATTTAAAAGATAGAGATATAGAAAAAATAGTTAAGAAAATTGGTACTATGCCTCTTAATGTAAATCAGTGGGTTAAATGGGCGATTGATATTCTGATTCACTGGGGTCTAGGGAAATACAGAAGAAAACAATCAGACTTTGATAGACTTATGCATCTGGCTCTAGGGCCTCACTATTACAGGGTTGGCTCTCTCACTCACCCATACCAGTTGGTTAAAAGGGGTACTGAGAAACTATTTCACTGTTCCCCAATGCAAGTATTTAAAATTATTTCACCTTTACCAGATGATACACTGGAACAGTTTGCATATAGAGCCTGGATTTTAAAAGCAGTTCTTAATGAGCAGGAGTCCTGGCCCAAAGCAGAAGATTATGGGGAGAGCATGCATAAGGAATTTTTATTAGAATTGCTATCCCCTGAAATTACAAAACACCTTCTGTTATTTTCTGAAGACCCTGAAGCAACCCCTTTTGATACTTTAATGCTCAGAATTGGGTCTGTTTGGAAGACCCAGCCCTCACAGGTCATTACAGTATCAGAAGCTCGGAAGTGGCAGGCCAATGAATCCTCTCAGTACATAAGAAACACAGACAGAGGACACACCCCTAAGTGGCAAGCTGAAGGATCCTCTCAGTACACAAGAAACACCGACAGAGGCCACGCCCCTTGGAGAGCACACGGCAGAGGTACTTTTAGAAACTCCTCAGGTTACATCCCCTTTCAAGAGCTCAAAGCACAGAGAGATGGGCTAGAAAAGGAAAAAACTAAATGGGAACAAGATAAACATACACTGCAGATAGAAATAGATAAATTAAAACAGGATTTACAAGCAGCTCAGGACAAACACAAGGCTAGGGCATAGGGATGTCCTGACCTCTTGAGTTCAGATATCAAAATGTCTCAAGCCTTCATAGCCCAGCCTGCCTCCTTTATCTCAGCAGAGGACTCAATTCCAGAGCCTCTGGGTGATGAAATGGATACAGGCCCAGGACACAATTTAAGGCTTGTAACACCCTTGATACTGGACTCTTGTGCACGCCCCAATGTTATCAGTAGAGTAGGGGGTCAGGATAAATTAGCTTTGATTGACACAGGGGCTGGAATTAGTTTTACAAACAGAGCTTCTCCCACTGCACATCAGAAAAATATGGAAATTTATGAAATTCAAGGAATTAATGACACAGCTTCCAAATGTGTGGCTATCCCAGTTAAATGGGGTATCCCTGTGCACAGTGAACAAAATAAGGAAATGTTAGAAACCACTGCCTCCACTATAGTGAACACACCAAAAGAAATAATTGGAACTGATGTTCCCAACCAGTTAACTTTGGTGGGGGATATGGCTAATCTTAAATTGTGGCAGTATTCAGGAACTTCAAGTGCTTCTAAAACTTTAGTGCATGAAGTCATCCCCATGCAGTTAGCAACTCAGTGCACTAAGGCAGCTCAGCAGTATGATCTGTGTGTAATTCCTTCAGAGGTGGCTGATATTCCAGTCTGGCCTCAAGACAAGTTAGATTGTGGGAAAATGCACACAGAAATACTGTTGGAAGGTGAGGATCATACACCACAGAAATACCCAGTACCTCATCAGGCTATAGAACCAGTGACTAAAATTGTGAAGATACTGGAGGAGAGAGGTCAGATTAGACCTATTTCTTCCACATGCATTTCACCAGCCAGGCCAAAACAGTGTGCATGGACTGTGCCTCCACAGGGATATAAGGATTCCCCATCAATATTTCATGAACACATGAAGGAAGCCCTGTCACTAGTGTCTTGCAGAGATGAGACCTAGACCAAACCTCCACTTTGTAACTGCACAGTGGGAGGGACCATACTTAGTTACTGATACCTTAGGCCCAAGCCTATCCTAATGCACGACAACCAGCAGTACTGGAAACACATCACCCAGTTAAAACCATATGGGTAATATGTGTTTTATCAGTCTTTGTTTTCAGCTACCACCTGAAGACAGCACGGACAGCTGCTTTATGAAGACAGCACGGACAGCTGCTTTCTGAACAAAAGTCGCTTGAGGACGGTAACTATTTACTCCTGCTGTATAGTTGACATGTGTTTAATAGTTATGTAAATAAGTAGTTAGTTAGAAATTAGTAAAAAAAATTTTTTGTTTTGGTGTTACATAGTATAAGTGGGGAGGATTAGTTTACTCCCTAGTAGAGTGAAACAAGTTTGCTTTTATTATGTCTCGGTTTCCTGTTGTTCTTGTATCTGCTCTCTTCCACTCAAGTCTCATTACAGGAACTATCATCTGAATATGCACGATTGGCTGGGCTAACTCCATAAGTGGGGTATATCGTTATCAAGAAATACCCCCACCGTTCCCGGAAGGAAAGGATCTGGTCATCCTGAGTTTCTGTTCGGTACAGGACAAGCCAGTGTTCTATTCATTAAACATCACTCAAGTACAGTGGGAGCCACCAGTTTCCACTTTTCTGGAAAGGACACAAAAATTGAGGCACGCCCAGAACGTTACTTTCTAGGTCCTCCTGCTTTGATTTTGTACAATATTTCCTGTCAGGACAGAGGTACCTGGAAAATAACTTATACATGGGTTTTGAGTGATCAACAGCACATCACTGAGACTTCATTCCTTTTGGATGTATCTTGTTTACCTACTACCCCTCATCCCACCCCTCCCACCACTTCTGCTCCTCCTGTACTCTACCTTTCTGATATCCACCTATTTCAGGAAGGACATCCATTTCAGATTAAATATGATGCACCACACGATGTTTTATATGATGTGGAATACCATTTTCTTACTTGGCATCTATTTCCCAAATTGTTTCTAGTTACTCACAAATATCCAAATTGCTCTCAGTTTGTTGCCAACCACATACAAATGCTCAATACTTGGTTTGATATGCAGTCAGTAACACCCAGAGCTAAGCAATTTCGACACAAGCGTGAATTAATTGATACCATTTTAGGTGGCACAGGGACTGCACTGGGTGCCCTTAATGTAATTGATATAGAGGTGCTCCGTAATAAAATGGGATCCACTGCTCAGCATGCTGCTGATGGTTTTACCTCACAACATATTATTAATGAAGCTTCCTCTAAACTGTCCAATGTAGTTGTAGATACCTTTGCTCTTATATCTCCCATTATAGAACAGAAAATTGTTACCTTAGCACATGCAGAATATAGATTGGGAAAGAATATTTCCTGGGCTCTTGCCTGTGATCAAGTACAGATCGAGCTTATTACTATACTAAAGGAAATTCTGATCACTGCTAAGTTAGGACACTGGCCACCATCTCTCATCCATATGGCTAGTACCAAAATACCAGAATTTGCTATAGCTCACCTTGATTGGTGGACAGTTAGTGTTCCCATTTGTTCACCACAAGGCTGCTCTATCTGTACTTTGATCCCATGGTCAGGACAACACACAGTTATTTATCCTGTTGTTAATATTGGGGTGCAGTTTGATAATATGCTTATGTATCCTGAGGACCATCTCACATGGGTGCAGCCACTGGACGACACCTGGACTTCATTCAAGCCGATGGACCCCAGTTTGTGTGAGCAGACTACATTTCAGTTCAAGTGTCAACCTCACCAGTTTAAAGAGGCTGACACCTCCTGCTGGAACAATTCTTCTTCTTGCTCCCTGACTGTTAAACTCTCATATTCCCTGACTACCTCACACAGTTTGTATTACCTTGGAGCTGGACACTTTTGTTTTCATCTGTTCTTTCCCCAGAATGTTTCTTTTTTGATTGCTCCCAGAATGCATGACATTCGCCTTCCCAAGAACACTTTGTTGTACAGTTCAAACTATTTACTAAACAATACCTGGTGCAGTCATACACCACTGGTCTCCCTCACCATTAATGGGACAACTTATTCCACACCGCTGGTTACCAATGACTCTATGGACATTCCAGACTTTATCTCATATGCTGTGCATCCATTACCACTTGGCATGGGAGAAGAGACACTACATAAACTGCTCAACTTTACGGAACTCCATGACTATATGGATCACCTTAAAACAACATCCACTGAAGTGAATCACACCATCGCTTATGAGAATGGACACATTCAACAAATTGTTGGACACTTGCTACAAGATGCTCATGTGTCTGTGTGGGAATTGTTATTTGGTTACTCACCTACTGCTGATCATGTCTTTAATGTTTTTATTCACCCTATTATTATTTTAACTGCTGTACAAATATTGCTATGTATTATCGTAATTTTCCTGTGCTGTAAGATGAAAAAAATGTACATTTCCTTGCAGCACATGTCATACAGAACAACAACATTTTAAGGTAGTTACACTGAACCTCTCCAGCATCCACCCCTACATCCAGGCTAACTTGGCCTGCTAATTTGGCTAATTCGGTATTTCCTATTACACTGAATACCAGAGTCAGCTGCAGTCTAGTATTGCTTCCTATCCTCACTCATAGCATCCTGGTACCGTTTGGTTTTAGCCTCCTTAAAAATTCCTGCAGACCTTATGCACTGTTCACTCTCTCTAAGACGGGTATGTAAGTGGCATATTGGGTTCCCCCCCCCCCCAGTAGTGGCTGCTCAACCTAAGACACGAGGTTTGGACTCATAAGGAGACTTGTTTATCTCTAGAACACTAGAGACAGTACTAGAGACAGTACTGTGCAGGACAGGGGGCCTGCTAGACATAGCAAGGTATTTAATACAGGAGGTATTCGATGAGCTGCCTACTATCAGGTAATGGCAGCTGGGACAGGTACCACAGGTTTGCTTCCACCAATTCCAGGCACAAATAATAAATAAAAATAAAAAAGGTGTGGGAGATGTCAGCATACATTTCATGCAGCTATGGACTCTGTTTAATTCAGTCTAAACTCTGACCCCTGGGTGACGTCAGTCTCTAGGACCTGGCTGCAGCCCCTCCTTGCTAAATCAAGATGGGTAGACCTTAAAGGGAGTGGCCAAAGACAATAGCAGACCTCAAGGGGAACTGCTGGAGAGGCACTATAAAGGACAGACACACTTCCTGTCTCTCTCTCTCTCCCTCCTTCATCGGACAGGTTTGGACACTACCATGAGGCTCTGATGATCAACTCCCTTCACCCCTCCCCCTCTCTCTCTCTCTACCCACATGTTCTGGCCTACCATGCGGCCTGACCCACAGGTTCTGGCCTCTATCTCTCTCACACTTCACACATGCACACACACAGATTCAGTGATGCACACTGAAACAGCTCTGTAACAATCACTATATACCTCTGTTCAATACCTATGTATTAAGCCTATTTTTACATAAAAACCTTTCTCCAAGCCACACCTGTTTGCTTGTCTTATTACAATACCCTCCTGCGTCTGTGAAGTGAAATGAACCCAGGACCAAGCGGAGACTAGATAAGAGATTACATATTCAGAGATTACATATGGCGTTATGATATTTGAGAAAATCTGGAAATCTAGCTCCTCCTCTCGCTTTATCAGATTGCAAGTGTTGTTTAGCTATCCTGGGTGTTTTACCCTGCCATAAATAACGGATAAGAAGGCCTTCTATATCTTTGTAGATGTGTCGGGGCAGTAAACATGGTAGCATTTCAAGAATGTAGTTCACTTTAGGAACTATCATCATTTTCACTGTTTCCAAGCGGCCCCACCATGTAAGGGTTAGTGGAGACCACCGATTGGTAAGTTCACGGACTTTGGAGATTATCGCCTTGGCGTTGAAACTAATAGTGTCCTCTAAAGGATAGCAATAATAGACCCCGAGATATTTCACCATACTATGCTGCCAGAGAAAGGGAAAGGCTTGCATGTCGGCCGCATGTACCCGGTGGTTAAGTGGGAAAGCAACCGACTTGGTCCAGTTAATCTTATAGCCCGAGAGCTGCGAATACCTGTCTAGTAATTCTAAGACTACTGGGACCGAGTCCAAAGTTATAAAAAGCATAAGATCATCTGCATAAGCGGAGAGTTTGATCTCTCTGTGTCTAAAGGGGGCACCTCGGATGTCTGCGGACTGCCTAAGTAACAGGGCTAGAGGTTCGAGCGCTAAGTCAAAGAGCAGAGGAGATAGGGGGCACCCTTGGCGTTTACCTCTTTGAAGGCTGAATGGCTGAGATTTGATAGCGTTCACACATATACTGGCTGTGGGTTCGGTATACATGACTTGAAGAAACCGGAGAAAGCCCTCCCCAAAGCCGTACCAACGGAGAACAGCAAATAAGAAGGGCCATTCGAGACGGTCGAAGGCTTTCTCGGCGTCTAGGGAAAGGCCAACTAGTGGTAGATCTAGGCTTGCAGCATTAGTCAAAACATGACATAAAGTCCTAGCGTTGTCGGCAGTGGATCTTCCGGGTATAAAACCACATTGATCAGGGTGGATTAGTGTAGACATTTGGTCGGATAGTCGAGAGGCTAAGATAGTCGCAAAAATTGTATAGTCTGCGTTAAGAAGGGAGATTGGGCGGTAGTTAGCTGTTAAAAGCGGATCCCTCCCTTCCTTTTCAAAAACTACCACATTCGCCGCCGAAAAGGATCCCAAGCAAGATGTGTCTTCAGCCAGAGCAGTGAAATAGAGTTTTAGGTGGGGGGCTAGATCAGCGCTGAACGTTTTATAAAATTCGGCCGGAAGACCGTCAGGGCCTGCGGCGCGTCCCGAGGCCACACGTTTAAGGGCAGAGTGAATTTCATTAGTAGAGAAGGGTTTATCCATCGCAACCCTATCCTCTTCAGAGAGGGTCGGCCGTTGGATTCCGGATAATAATCGCTCAAAAGCCTCTGACGTGAAGTCACATTCTGATTTATAAAGACGGGTATAAAAATCCCGGAAGAGCTCTACTATCTCTGTATTATTTGTCACTATGTCCCCTCCTACCGGGTTTCGGAGAGCCGCTACCCGCTTGGCTTCTTTTTGACCTTTCAAGGCATTAGCTAAGAGTCTACCAGCACGGTTGCTTTCCCGATAGTACATCCCTTGCTGCGATGCGATATTTTTAGAAGCTGCAGCAGACAGGATTGAGTTAAATTGAAAGCGTAGGCGTTGCAATCGCAACAACACACAAGGATCAGTGCGGGAAGTAAGAACCCGTTCCCCAGCTTTAATTTGTTGCTCTAATATTAATAACTGTTGCTTACGCTGTTTCCCCAAGCGAATTTGATAGCTAGTAATGGTTGCACGAATGGCAGCTTTAAAGCCCTCCCACCAAGCCCAGCCCATGGTATCATGTGGTAAGTTAAAATGGAAATAGTCCTGAATGGCGGCCCGAATGTCTAACTGAAACTCTTGTTGCTCTAGCAGGGTCCTATCAAAAAACCAATTTCCGGGATTCCCACGGGGCAGGTTAGCATGCAACTGGAAGGAAATGGCAGCATGGTCTGAGATATGTAATGGGTGAATCATCGCTGTGTCTACCTGAGATACCAGCACTTTAGATATTAGGAAAAAATCTATTCTGGATTGTGATAGATGGGGGGAAGAATAGAAAGTAAATTCCAGTTCAGCAGGATGCAACAATCTCCAAAGATCCACTAAAGCGAGATCTTTGATCAAGGAGGTGAGTGTGAGGGAGCTCTTGGGCAGGCCACTCGTTCTAGGCGGTTGCCTGTCTATCAGAGGATCGACGACTTGATTAAAGTCGCCACCTATTATCAGTGAGGTGCTAGCAGAGGCCTGCGCAACCTGAGCAATGGTAGCAAAAAAGGCAGGATTATCCACATTGGGGGCATATATACATATACATGTTAGTTCAAGGTGTCCGATTTTAAGATGGACGCGGGACCATCTGCCCTCCGTGTCAGAGCTAGTGGCAATAATGGTGACAGGCAAAGATTTCCTCACCAGAATAGCTACCCCACATTTCTTAGAAACAGCCGGAGAGTAGGCAGCTACCATGTAAGGTTTAATATTGAGTTTCAGAGTTTCGGTAGAATTTAAGTACGTTTCCTGCAGAAAAACCAGATCCGCCTTTTCATGACTCAAATAATTAAGGATTTTCTTTCTTTTAATCGGGTTGTTGATTCCCTTTACGTTCAATGAAAAAACCTTACATAGGGCCATAAGACATTGTCATACATTTGAAGTAAAAGCGCAGGCGAGTATGGAATATATACCACATCTGTACATCTATTTCATACACATCAAATAAGATACCAGATACACCCCATATAAGAAAACAAGCACCGAAGTGCCCCAGAGAAGAAGCATAACCCCAAATATAAATGGCGACCATATGTCTGCGGGAGGAGGCCCAAGAGAGTGCGATTGTAGTATTCGAACCCTTCTGTTATTATAGTCTCCGATCTCCACCGAAGTATCTATGGGCATGATAGAGCAGGGCCATCAAGGCTAGTGAAAGCCTAGGCTGTAGATTGCCAAGGCAGTCTCTAAGGTAGAGAGCGTCCGAAAACAATATGGCGGGTTTTACCAATGTGAGGTCAATTAGCTGAGAGTTCCTTGGATCAACGCATCTGATCTGCCTCTTTGGACTCCAAAAATTCCGCAAGTAATTCAGGATCATCAAATGTTCTGGTCTGGTTGTGCAGCGTTACCCTGAGTTTAGCCGGGTACATCAGGCCATAGCGAGCTTGCAGCTGTTGTAGCCTCGGTCGAAATTCCAGGAATCGTTTTCGACGATCAACCGTGGGCTTAGCTAGATCAGGAAAGAAGGATATCCGGTGGCCCTCAAACTCAATGGGGCCTTTTGCGCGAGCGGCATTCAGAATTTGCTCAACATGTTGGTATCTTAAGAGCCGAAAGATAATAGGCCGCGGGGTCTTCCGATTGAGCGCCATATTGGAAGGCACTCGATGAGCCCGGTCAATCTCCAGGTCTTTAGCAAATGTGATCCGCAGTAGGGAAGGAAGCGCCTTACAAAGAAACTCCTTCATGTCTCCAGACTCAGCTCCCTCCGGTATGCCCACGAGCCGTATATTATTGCGACGGGCCCGATTATTGCCATCTTCCACTTCTTTTTGAAGGGCCCGTATCTGGCGCTCTACTTTGTCAAGTTTCG
Source organism: Ichthyophis bannanicus (assembly GCA_033557465.1). NCBI lineage: Eukaryota > Metazoa > Chordata > Amphibia > Gymnophiona > Ichthyophiidae > Ichthyophis > Ichthyophis bannanicus. Next base: position 10,386,422 of record CM066038.1, on the reverse strand, counting down.
CCAACCGGACCGTGTGTGAGTCCAGTATGCCTTCCATTTTGTCGTGTCGTAGGGAAAGCCCTTCAAGTTTGCTTTGCAGTACGCCGAAATCTTCACGCAGCGCTCGGAGTGACTCCCCGTTGGATTGCACAAGGTCTTTTACCCCTCGTATTTCAGTGAGGATCTCCTGCTGCATCTCGGGACCTTCCCGAGGTGCAGGCTGCTTCTGCGGAGACGGGGGCTCGGTTTTGGAGCGTTTACCATGGGAATTCGTTGGGGTCCCGAAATCTAGACGTGCTGGTTTGGTCCCCGCCATCACCCCAAGGTACCCCGGTAGAGTCAAAGCAATATTCAGAATTAAAGCGGTTCAAAATTCAGGAGTCTTAGTAGGCCTCTCGGGAGCCTCAGCGCTATGCGACTATCCCGCTGGACATCAGGCTCCGCCCCCCGGTATCCACTTGTTCTTGATCATTCTGAAGAAACAAAAAAAAATCGGAGGAAATATGTATAACGTGGGAGTAGTTTCTGTGATAAAAATACAGAAAGACTGATAGATCTTGCAGACAGCATCTACTACTACTACTACTGAGCATTTATATAGCGCTACCAGTCATACGCAGCGCTGTACAGACATTTAAGAGACAGACCCTGCTCATCAGAACTTACAATCTAGTCAAGACAAAACACAAAACAAAGAAGGTATAAACAGTGACAAAACTAGGGGAAAGAGAGGAGAACAGGTGAGTCAAGATCCAAAAGCAGCAGCGAAGAGGTGAGCCTTCAGTTTGGATTTGAAGAGGGTTAGAGAAGGTGCCTGGTATACAGACACAGGTAGTTTGTGCCAGGCGTAAGGTGCAGCAAGGTGAAAGGAGCGAAGTCTGGAGTTAGCAGTAGAAGAGAAGGGCACAGATAGAAGTAGTTTGCTAGAAGAGTGGAGTTCCCGAGGGGAGTTGTAAAGGGAGATAAGAGAAGAAAGGTACTGAGGAGCTGCAGAGTGAATGCATTTATAGGTCAGGAGGAAAAGTTTGAATTGGATGTGGAAACGAATAGGGAGCCAATGAAATGACTTGAGAAGAGGAGTAATATGGGCATGACGAGGCTGGCGGAAGATTAATCACACAGCAGAGTGTTGAACAGATTGAAGGGGAAAGAGATGATTCAGAGGGAAACCAGCAAGGAGTAGGTTACAGTAGTCAAGACAGGAGTTGATCAGGGAGTGGATGAGTGTTTTAGTAGTGTGTTCAGAAAGGAAGGGGCAGATTTTGCTAATGTTATAAAGAAACGGCAAGTCTTAGCTATGAGATGGATATGTGTGGAGAAAGAGAGGAGTCAAAGACAACCCCCATTCAAGTAATTTAGAAATGAAGGGAAGGAGAGAGATGGGTCGATAGTTCGAAGGACAGGTGGGATAAAGTGAGGGTTTCTTAAGGAGAGGTGTGACCACAGCATGCTTGAAGTCTGCGGGGACTGTTGCAGTGGAGAGCGATAGGTTGAGCATATGAGAGATGGAAGGGACAATGGTGGAGGAGATGGGGCTTAGGAGACGGGTGGGGATAGGATCAGAAGAGCAGGTGGTGAGTTTGGAGGAAGAAAGAAGGTGTGCAGTTTCCTCTTCAGAGATCACAGGAAAGGAAGAGAGCGTAGCAGAGGAAGGGGGGGGGGGATTTGGGAGTGGAGAGGGGGAGGAGGGGAAGCAGTTGACTTTGTGGGGAATTGGAAGGTGATCTTGTGGATTTGTCATGGAAATAGTCAGCCAGGGTTTAGGCAGAAAGAGAGGGAGGAATCGGAGGCGGAGGCACTTTGAGGAGAGAGCTGAGAGTAGTAAAGAGACGGTGAAGATCAGAGGCTAGAGAGTTAGTCAGATGGACACAGTAGTCTTGTTTGGCAAGAGCTATGGCTGACTGGAAAGAGACAAGCATGAATTTGAAGTTTAGAAAGTCTTCAGGGGAGCGGGATTTGAGCCAAGCAAGCTCAGCAGAATGGGCACAGAAATGTAGATAGCAGGTGGTGGATGAAATCCAGGGCTGGGGTGCAGAACATCGCACAGGACGTGGGATGGGCGGAGCAAAAGCATCCACAGCCGAGGAGAGTGCAGCATTATAGGAAGTTACTGTGTCGTCAACAGACTTAGATGACATAATGGAAGAAAGAGATGAAGAAATGGTGGAAGAAAGAATAGCATGAAGATTTCTAAATAGGTTGGAGGAGACAAGATGAGGCTGAGGCAGCGGGTGATGAAGATTAAAGCTTAAAAGGTGGTGGTCAGATAAGGGAAGAACTGAGCTACAGAAGTTCGAGGGTAAGCAGGACAAGAAAAATATCAGGTCAATGCGGTGGCCAAGTTGGTGAGTGGGGGCAGTGGAACAAAGTTGGAGGTCAAACGAGAAGGTAAGGGAGAGGAGCTTTAAAGCATAAGGATCAGAAGGGTTACCGATATGAATGTTAAAGGCTCCAAGAATAAGAGTGGCGGAAGAGGAATCCAGAAAGAAGGAAAGCGAAGAGTCAAAGTCAGTGAGAAATGTAGAGGCAGACTTGTCAGGGGGTTGATAAATAACAGCTACTCAGAAAGGAAGTGGAGTGAAAAGGTGGATGGAGTGGACTGCAAAAGAGAGATAGGAGTGAGACTGAGGCAGCAGGAGGGGTTGGAATTGGCAAGAAGGAGAACGTAGAAGCCCCACACCACCACCACAACCAGTGGGACGAGGCGTGTGGAAGAACTGATAGCCCCCATGACAGAGAGCAGCCGCTGCCATCTTTCAGCTCCCCCGATTGGGGTCTAGCTCCTGAGCGGGCTGGCCAGCCTTCCTGCTCAGGCCTCCAGCCCAATCAGGGCTGTGGGAGGAGGAAAGCACACTTCAAAAGGAAGCCACCGCCGGCGGGAACCGCAACAAAGCCCGCAGCCATCTTTCAGCTCCCCCGATTGGGGTCGAGCTCCTGAGCGGGCCAGCCAGCCTTCCTGCTCAGGCCTCCAGCCCAATCGGGGCTGTAGGAGGAGGAAAGCACACTTCAAAAGGAAGCCGCCACCAGGCAGGCCCGCGCCTGAGGGCCTCGCCAGAGGGCCCTTTGGGGTGGCCCTTAGGCGCGGGCCTCTAGAATTGAACATATTATTTCTACTAAGTCTTTACACACCTCACCGTTCTCCCTGACAAGTGGGCTCCTGAGTCAGAGAAGGGAACAGACATTTTCACCGCCCGTGTCATTCAGAGCAGACTCCTGCTTTCAATGGAAGCCCCCGGCCACTGTGAATGACGCTCCACAGCTCTCACCCACTTCGGTCAACTAAACCACATCCACCCAAGCTCCACCTCTGCACAAAAAAGGAGTCCTTCTGGTTCCACATCGACGCCCAGCAAGTACAGTTCGTCAAGGTGTTCTATGACTAGCCAATAAACTGGTAACAGTATTATATTTGCCGAACTGGTAACATTATTACTCTTATTAGATTCTCCACTTCATAATGCTAGTAATCAGCTTTGTAGAATACCTTGTATATTCTAAATGACCCAGCACTCCAATTAACTAGCTAGCCTTCGGATGTACTTACTTTCTGTTCCTGACTCCTGCTCCTTTGTTTAGCCTGATAGTCAGATCTATGGTACCAAACTCATTTGACTTGCCTCATGAGTAGTGAGATACACTGTCTACAATCTTCCTGTCTATTCTGTTTACCTTTGCAAATAGATTTGCATGCCATTACTACTCCTTCAGACATGTACTTGATTGTAGGCTAGCTGTTCTATGCCATCGAACCTATCTATACCTAGATTAATACGATTTGTCTGTATGATCTTACAACGCGAATCAACCTACTAGGAGCATTCAGAGCTAGCGCTCTGTCTTTAATTACAGAGCCTAGGGATATCAAGATGGGGCCCCCTATCACCACCACAATTGGTTTCTACTTCCTGTTCTCTAGCTGGCTCCCAATCTCACGAGCCCTAACCCCGGAATACAATCAGATATCAATCCTAAAGAGCCATGGGAGAAGATGGGCAGGTATACCTAATCATAACTCTAAATGGGATGCTCGCTCTCATCACCCCCATCTATTACACATTACACTCCAACACTCTATGAAAACTAAACACAATAAAAGCCTCTACCCACAATACCTAAAATGTGCCCTCATCAATGCCCACTCAATTCGTAAGAAGTGGCCAGTGATTGCAGACACAATATCCTTCCATAACCTCGATATTCTCATGGTTACCGAAAAATGGCTATCTCATGAAGACAATGTCATACTCAACCAGCTCTTCCCCTTAAATTTTACAGTGTTTACTAGTCATAGACAGAACAAAAGAGGAGGTGGAGTGCTCATTCTCACTAGGTCAGACCTTCATTTCCAGCTGGATGACTCCACCAGCACCAACCACCTAGCGGCAGTCTCTGTCTCCAACAAGCTCTGTGCTATAAACCTGCTATACAGCGCTCCGACAGCCTCCCCGAATGACCTCCCAACTATAATAAACCTCACATCCAATATCCAGAATCCTAATACCCCAAGTTGGATCTTAGGTGATTTTAACCTGCCAGCACTTCAAGATAGCCAGTCATTGGCCTTCCTCGAAGCTCTGGAGACCCTTGGATACAAACAATTAGTGAATGAACCTACTCATGTGAAGGGAAATACTCTGGACCTGGTATTTGCCCCACAGACAGTTTGTAACCAATCACACAACACAGTGATGTCCATTTCTACTGTGCGGTGGTCAGATCACAAACTTATTGTCTTCCAGATTCCCACTCTCAACAGGCAATCAAAGATTAACATTGTAGCAAGCAATAACTCTAGACTACCTTCTAGAAGCTTCCTTCCATTCAATAGAGATTGTATCCTTGATGGAACGTGCTCGCTCCGTAATGAGACCTCCCTAAATCTGGAAGATCTGATCGCATGCTGGAACAGTAGTCTCAACGCGATAGCGCTTCGACCACCACCTAGCAGACCGCTAAGGAAAAGAGCTACAGCTCCACGGTACACAGAGGATCTGAGATTATCACTCTCCCGACTACGGAAGCTTGAGAAACGATGGCGTCGGTCTCGCTCCATGGAAGACCAGTCAGCTTACATCTATCAGCTATCCATCCACCGCAATGCTATCACAGCGAAAATGAAACAGTACCACTCAGACACCCTGAAGCGCTCATTAAACAAACCTTATGATTTGTTTAATTTAGTCAAGTCTCTTTCTAAAGAACCAGCTCCTGAACAGCAATGTGAAATCAATCCCCAGGAGTTTGCAGTTTACCTACAATCCAAGCTATCCCAGACAAATAAACCTTCAATAGAGGTTGCTTCCTCAGACCAAGAGTGCCCAACATCTCTATCTTCCTTCTCTACTCCTGCCAAGAAGCGCATCGAAGACTCGATCATATCCCTCAATACTACTACTGCTCAAACTGATCCTTGCCCAACTTTCTGGATAAAACAACTGCGCAGTGACTTCAGCACAATAATAACCAGAATAATGAACCTGTCCTTCACAACCGGTACTTTCCCTTCTGCCCTCAAGCATACATCTATCAGACCACTTCTAAAAAATAGCAAGTTAGATCCCCAAAAGGTAGAATCTTACAGACCCATTTCAAGTATACCTTTTCTCGCAAAGTTAATCGAAAAAGAGGTGTAACGACAGTTACAAGACCACATTGATGCTGCTGCTCCACTGGATCAGTGCCAACATGGATTCAGAGAGTCACATGGTGTGGAAACACTCCTTACCACCCTACTCAATAATATAATTTCTGGTGTCGATAACATCTGACAGGGAATTGCACTCGTTTTCCTAGACATTGCCGCAGCCTTCGACTCGGTAAGTCATGAGCTCCTCCTAGTTCAGCTCAAAGAGAAAGGCGTCTGTGGAACAGCACTTGAATGGTGCAGATCATACTTGTCCGGAAGATGGCAGCACGTCGGAACCATTTCATCAAGGTCAGGGGGTTCCACAGGGATCCTTACTCTCTGCCTTGATGTTCAACATATACATGCAACCCATTTGTAATATCATTCGGTCTTTCAATGTTAGTTGCATGGTATATGCTGACGACGTCTTGCTCTATATGCCGTTTGACATAGATAAATTGGACCTCTCCCCTCTGACCAATTGCTTCAATGCCATATCTGAATGGCTCCTATCACAAAACCTCAGAATTCAACATAAAAAGACTGAGGTGCTCTTCATATCGAGGAACCCGAATTTCAGCCCTCCGCAATACTTGAAGGTGAAGGAAGCTGATCTACAAACAAAACCCACAATGCGGTATTTGGGTGTTACCCTGGATCAAAACCTTGACAAGAAGGTTCATATAGCTAACACTGTAAGAGCTATATACTACAAGATCCGTTCACTCAGACACCTATGCTCTTTGCTAGAACCAGAGGATTTCCGTACTATCTACCAGGCTCTGATCATGCCTCATTTGGACTATGCCAATGTCATTTTACTAGGATTCCCTCAATCCACCTTGAACCCTTTACAGCTCGCAATGAATAGCACAGTGAGGGTTCTCCATGGGGCATCTAGGAGAGACCATGTGACGCCCCTTCTGAAGCAGTTACACTGGCTTCCTATACAGGCCAGGATCATCTTCAAGACAATGTTACTGACTTTCAAAGCATTAAATAGTCTCTCCTCCTCCTCACTAACCGACCTCATCAAATCCATAACCCCGAATAGATCAAGAAGATCCACAGCAATAAATATGCTGATGATTCCTCAAGAATTAACAAGATGCACCGCAACAACAGCAAATAGGGCTTTCAGTCTCTGTGCACCAAGAATCTGGAATGCCTTACCAAAAAACAGAGCAATCACTGACCTAGCCCAGTTTAGAAAGGCCCTCAAACACTACCTTTTCCTCAAATACTTCCCAGAGAACACTGAATCACATCCCCTCTCCAATAGTTACAGCAACACCAATACACCTAGTGAGTCAGAAGAACGCAATTAGTAAGGTGTCTTTGATCATTGGATTACACGTTTCATGTATTCTGTGACTCTATGATGTAAATAGTTATATTTTGTTATCCAAGTTGTACTGTCCTGTTATTTGTAAACCATTTCTTGTTATCCAAGTTTGTTGTCCGGTTAATTGTAAACTCAGACACATGTTTTCCTGTCTGATTTTCTGTTCTATGTAAACCGCGCTGATGCCGAATAGTGCAGTATATATGAAATTGTAAATAAATAAATAAAAAATAGATGCGGTATCATCATCTACCCGGAGGCCATGTTGACCCTCCAATTTTATCGTGTTTATTTTTAATATAAATCTATTTATATAACATGTCCCAAGATAAGAACAAAGTTATAGTATAGCTGCGCTCTTCAAGCTTTATGATGTTAGGCATCAGTCTGGGTGCAAAACCTCCCATCCAGAATGAGAAGGATCAAAAGAGCACTGGATGACTATCTAATACCTGTCTATCCAAACTCCAACTCTGGGGCACTTACTGAAAGAGACTTGGGCCTCCCACTGTTACTACTGCAGCTTTTCTCCCTTGTCCCCCAAGAAAAATGAAGAAAGTTGTTTCATCTTCACCTACAAAATTCAATTCAGTACCTTGTAGGAGACAAATGTCCCAAGACCAGGCTCCTATCCCTGATACATAGGGACATTCACCTTCCTGGATGCTATTCAGATTATTTTATTGTAGGTGCATGATATAAAGCTGAGAAGGAAAGAGCTATCACCTCTTAACTTATTTGTTCTCTCCAAATGCAAAGGTAGATCCTACTCGCTCTCCTGTGGAGCACCTAAGAGCACAACTCCGCTTGGTTGTTTCCTACTACTCCCTCTGGTTAACGACACCTTCAAGACTCACCAAGTTCCCTTTTATAATTCTATCCAATCCTGGGACATAGGTAACATTCTCTATCAAATGTCTAAAACCTGCTCCTAATTCTTCCAAACCTAGAAAGCTCCCTCGTTCAATATACTGGGTAGAGCACTAAGGACCCTATTTACTAACACGTTAGGTGTTTAACACAGGTTTTAACATGGGTTAACCAATAAAGAGTTGCTCAAAAAACTTTAAGAATTAGCACAGGCTAACTGCCAAATTAAAAACCTAAAGTGGAATTTCTTGTTAGGGATGAGGAAGTTAATGCAGGTACCATTAACGCTCATTAATGCTAATGTGGCAGGTAAAACAGAATACTTAACTATACCTTGAAAGGTGCAGTGGAGTTGCCAAGTTACCCAGTTCAGAAGTGAGATTTTAAGCCAGTCCTGGATTTCTGACCATCTCATTCTGATGCATTATTGGACCTGAAGTAGTGATTTCAATGGGCCCGATTTTGATCTGGACATTGCTATGTGCCGCGTCAGCACACAGCCCACCCCTCTCCCACCAAACCCAGATTTTCCATGCCGGGGTCATATGTGGTCCCAAGCAATGAAAATCTGGGTATTGCCGCGCATCTAGAAGGCCATAGGAGCTACCCGTGTAGTGCCGATTTTCTATGATAAACAGTTAGCCCGATGCCTTACAGATAGGCGAGGGTTTCCCTTGCCTATCTTTAAGGTGCAGAGCACTAACCATGTAGCATCGAGAATTGGTGAAACATGGGTAGCACCATGGCCCACTCTGCATCACCCTGGAAGGCCCTCGACACGCCCTGATGCTAACCGCATGGCATCAAGGAGCGTAAGGGACAAACCATGTAGGTGCCTTCGAAAATTCCCTGTTAAGGCACTTACACATGTAACTAAGGCATTTACCCATATAAATGCTTTTGAAAATTGGGTCCAATGTGTCAAATAGAAACATAGAAACATGACAACAGAAAAAGACCACATGGCCTATCTAGTCTGCCCTTCCATACCAACCTTTAAAATAGTTCCATTTTTAACTTTAGAGATCCTCTGTGCTTGTCCCATGCTTCTTTGAATTCAGATATTGTCTTCACCTCTACCACCTCCACTAGGAGACTATTACATGGATCCACCACTCTTTCCGTAAAGAAATATTTCCGCATATCACTCCTGAATCTATCCCTTTCACCCTCATCCCATGTCCCCTCGTATCAGAGCTTGCTTTCAATTGAAAGAGGCTCTCCTCCTGTGCATTTATGCCATGGAGGTATTTAAACATCTCAATCATATCACCTCTATCCCACCTTTCCTCTAAGGTATACATATTAAGATCCTTAAGTCTGTCCTCATATACTTTATAACGAAGACCACTAACCATTTTAGTAGCCACCTTCTGTACCGACTCCAACCTGTTTATATCCTTTTGAAGGTGACGTCTCCAGAATTGCACACACAAATGAAGTCGCACCAAAGACTTTGACTTTGACTGGATGACCAGGAAGTGGGACTGAGGGAGAACCCTAGATGTGGTGTAATTAGATTTCAGTAAATGAAAGACTTATATAGAGGCACTATCACCTCCTTTCTTCTGCTAGCCATTCCTCTCCTTATGTATCCAAGCATCCTTCTAGCTTTTGCTGTCGCTTTTTCTACTTGTTTATTTACTTTAATATCATCAGACACAACCACACCTAGGTCCCGCTCTTCTTTAGTGGGCAAAAGTACTTCACCCCCTATTATTATTATTATTATTATTATTATTATTAAATACTTATAAAGCGCCACAACATATGAAGCGCTGTACAAACATAGAAGAGAGACAGTCCCTGCTCATCAGAGCTCACAACCTAATAAGACAGAAAACAAAATAAGTTACATAATACAAATAACAAACATTTACAGGACAAAGTAAGCAAATGTTGATAGAGAGATCAAGATAGGGTAAGACAGGAATGGAAAGCAATAGTGAAGAGATGGGATTTTAGTCTGGACTTGAAAATGGCCAGGGAGGATGCCTGGCACACAGAGATAGGAAGATTATTCCAAGCAAAGGGTGCTGCTAGTTGGAAGGTGCGAAGTCTGGAATTGGCAGTACGAGTAAAGGATACAGATAAACAAAGACTATTAGAAGAGTGAAGCAACCAAGAGGGGGTATAAGGAGAGATGAGAGATGAAAGGTACTGGGGGGCATAAGAGTGAATATATTTATAGGTCAGGAGGAGAAGTTTAAATTGGATATGGGGACGGATGGGAAGCCAAAGAAGTGACATGAGGAGAGGAGTGATGTGGGAAAAACGAGACTGGCGGAAAATGAGTCGAGCAGCAGAATGTTGAATTGACTGAAGAGGAAAGAGGTGGCTTGCAGGGAGGCCGGCAAGGAGAACGTTACAATAATCAAGACGGGAGGTGATTAAGGAGTGGACAATCGATTTAGTGTTGTCAACAGAGAGGAAGGGACAAATTTTGGAAATATTGTATAGAAAGAAACAAGTTTTAGCAATGAGCTGGATATGTGAAGAGAAAGAGAGAGAGGAATCGAAGATAACACCAAGGTTACATGCTGAAGAAACAGGAAGGAGTACAGAGTTATCAACAGAGAGAGAGAAAGGGGAAAGAGGAGGGGAAGCATTTGGGGGAAAGATAAGAAGCTCAGTTTTGGCCATGTTCAGTTTTAAGCGGCGGTGGTACATCCAGGCAGCAATGTCAGAGAGGCAGAGTGAGATCTTAGATTGGATATCAGAAGAGATAACAGGTGCAGAAAGATAGATTTGAGAGTCGTTGGCATAGAGATGATAGTGAAAGCCATGGGAAGAGATAAGAGTGCCAAGGGATTGGGTATAGAGAGAGAAGAGGAGTGGACCTAAGAGGGAACCCTGAGGAACTCCTACAGGAAGTGGGGTTGAAGAGGAGGAGGAGTCCTCAAAGCACACACTAAAAGAGTGATGGGATAGATAGGAAGAGAACCAAGATAGTACAGAGTCTTTGAATCCAAGTGAGGATAGGGTGATAAGAAGGTGATTATGGTCAACAGTGTCGGAGGCAGCAGAGAGATCAAGAAGAATGAGGACAGAGTAAAAGCCTTTGGACTTTGCCAAGAACAAATCATTTGAGACCTTAGTAAGAGCAGTTTCAGGTGAGTGTAGGGGATGGAAGCCGGATTGTAAAGGATCCAAGAGGGTATGAGAGGAAAGGAAATCAAGACAATGGTGATAGACTGCACGCTCAAGTAGTTTAGAGACGAAAGGAAGGAGAGAGATGGGACGATAGTTAGAAGGACAAGTGGGATCAAGTGAAGATTTTTTGAGGAGGGGTGTAACCACAGCATGCTTGAAAACAGAAGGGAAGGTTGCAGTGGAGAGAGAGAGGTTAAGAATATGAGAAATAGAAGGAGGTGGGTGGGGAAGGGGTCAGAAGAGCAAGTAGTAGGTTTGGAGGAAGAGAGAACGAGCGACGTTTCCTCGTCAGAGACCATAGGGGAGGAAAGGGTGGCAGAAGTTTGGGGAGGGGAGAAATGGGAAATAGGGGGGGGGGGAGAGGGGGAGGAGGGGAACTGGAGGGTGATTGTGTGGATTTTGTCATGGAAGTAGTTAGCCAAGGTTTTGGTAGAAAGGGAGGGAGGAATCAGAGGTGGAGGCACACTGAGGAGAGAATTGAGTGTGCTAAAGAGACGACGAGGATTAGAGGAAAGAAAGTTAGTCAGATTGAGGAAGTAAATTTGTTTGAAAAGCGCAATGGCTGATTGGAAGGAGGAAAGCATGAATTTAAAGTGGAGAAAGTCAGGATAAGAGCGGGATTTGAGCCAGGCACGCTCACAAGAGCGCAGAAAGCAGGCAAAAGGGGAGAGCGAGGGCTGAGGAGACCGACGCCTAACATGATGGGGGTGAGGGGGGCAAAAGTATCAAGGGTGGAGGAGAGTGCAGTGTTATAAGAGGTCACAGCCTCATCAATAGAATTGGAAAGCAGAGTGGATGAAAGAGATAAGGAGAGAGAGGAGGAGAGAGCTAAAGGATCAATGGCAAGAAGGTTTCTAAATAGGTTAGTACAGACAGGACGAGGCTGGGGTGCGGGATAATGAATACTATACTATATTGCTTGGTGTGATTATCTCTGATGATCTCAAGGTGGCAAAACACTGTGTAAACGGATTTGGACATTGTGGCCATTACAGAAACATGGTTTAATGAATCACATGATTGGGATATAGCCATAACTTGCTATAATCTATTCAGAAGAGACAGAGAAAATGGAAAAGGAGGAGGAGTAGCCATGTATGTCAAAAGCAATATTAAAGAAATACAAGCTATTTGGTCTATTTCATTGAACGTATTGCTAAACTTGCTACTGGATCGTTCAACATGAAAAATGTGTTGTAAGCTAGAATGTTATTTCAGCACACTTCTAACGGGTCTTCAATCCATTTTCATTCCTATTTTCTTTCAACTTTCATTTCAAATCTTTTACTTTATTGAAAAATCTTCTTCTTTTAAAAAATCTCAGTGTCATCAACCCCAGTGCTTAAAACATCAATATATAAGAATCATAACTTTATTAGAGGACTTCCTTTTAAAATCTTCACCCCTATGTTCAATTTTATATAACAGATCTCGACGCTCTCATAGGGCGCCTTCACGGCGTTTCAAAAATTAGTCTTTCTTCAGGATATCTTTACCTTAAAAACATAAACAAATTATTTAAATCAAACCCCCTCTACCATTGTGTTCCCATCCTTATCCTAAAAAACTTAACTATAGTCATCTAAACTAACTTACTTTCGCAACGGATGCTGCCCACGTCCCAACAGTATTCATTCATTCATGCGCGGCGTCTTTTCTAAGAATGAATACTGTTGGGACGTGGGCAGCATCCGTTGCGAAAGTAAGTTAGTTTAGATGACTATAGTTAAGTTTTTTAGGATAAGGATGGGAACACAATGGTAGAGGGGGTTTGATTTAAATAATTTGTTTATGTTTTTAAGGTAAAGATCTCCTGAAGAAAGACTAATTTTTGAAACGCCGTGAAGGCGCCCTATGAGAGCGTCGAGATCTGTTATATAAAATTGAACATAGGGGTGAAGATTTTAAAAGGAAGTCCTCTAATAAAGTTATGATTCTTATATATTGATGTTTTAAGCACTGGGGTTGATGACACTGAGATTTTTTAAAAGAAGAAGATTTTTCAATAAAGTAAAAGATTTGAAATGAAAGTTGAAAGAAAATAGGAATGAAAATGGATTGAAGACCCGTTAGAAGTGTGCTGAAATAACATTCTAGCTTACAACACATTTTTCATGTTGAACGATCCAGTAGCAAGTTTAAAAAAAAAGCAATATTAAAGCTACTGAAATGCAGGGGACATGGGGAAAAGAAGAAGCACTCTGGATTGCGTTGGAAAGAGGAGATGGCACTGTCATCCATATTGCTGCAGTCTACAGACCTCCGACTCAAATTGAAGAGTGAGATAACAAATTGATTATTGATATTGCCAAGATAGCAACAAAGGGGGGAGCGATCATATTGGGTGACTTTAATCTACCTGATGTGGATTGGATTACTCCTTCTGCACATCTGGAAAGAAGCAAAAAAAATTGTGGATGCTCTCCAAGATGCATTACTTAGACAAATGATGATGGAACCAACCAGGGAAAGCTCAACGCTGGATGTAGTGCTCACCAACGGTGATAGCATGTCGAATGTCTGCATGAGTGCCCCTGTGAGCAACAGTGAACAGTGTGATTTGAGATAAAAGCCATGGTACAGGCCAACCATAGCAAGCTCAAAGTCCTAAACTTCAAAAACACTGACTTCAATAAAATGGCCAAGTACTTAAAGGAGGAGATGATGGGATGGAAGGAGATAAGGGAAGTGGAATTGCAATGGCCTAAACTAAAGGTGGCAATAGAAGGGGCAACAGATAAATATGTAAGAAAAGTAAATAAAAACAAGAGGAGAAGGAAACCTATTTGGTTTTCCAAAGAGGTGGCTGCTCAAATAAAGGCAAAAAACACAGCTTTCGCAAAATTCAAAAGCTTGCAAACAGAAGAACACAGAAATGAATACAGGATCAAGCTCAAAGAGTCTAAAAGAGAAATAAGGATAGCAAAATCAAAGGCAGAGGAAAAGATGGCTAAAGATGTTAAGGGTGGTGACAAAACTTTCTTCAGGTATATTCTGGAAAGGAAGAAGATCAGAGTTGGAATTGCAGGACTCAGAAGTGCTGGGAAAGGACTCGTGGAAAGTGACATTGAAAAAGCAAAATTGCTAAACAAATACTTCTGCTCTGTTTTTACTAAAGAAAATCCTGGAGATGGACCATCTGTGACTCCCAAATATACAAATGGGAATGAAGTAGATACCACACCATTCACAGAAGGTGAGGTGTTAGAACAACTTGCTAAACTGAAAGTGGACAAAGCCATGGGAACGGATATGATACATCCCAGGATACTGAAAGAGCTCAGAGAGTTTCTTGCAGGACCGTTAAAGGATGTCTTCAACAGATCCTTGGAAACAGAAGAGGTTCCTCAGGACTGGAGAATGGCTGATGTCATACCTCTACACAAAAGCGGTGACAAGGAAGAAGTGTCAAACTACAGGCCCGTGAGCTTTACCTCGGTGGTGGGAAAAGTAACGGAGGCACACTTGAAAGAGCGAATAGTGAACTTTCTCAAAACCAACAGGTTGCAAGATCCAAGGCAACATGGTTTTACAGAAGGACGGTCTTGCCAAACAAATCTTATTGAATTCTTTGACTGGGTGACCAAGGAACTAGATCAGGGGCATGCGATGGATGTCATCTACCTGGATTTCAGCAAATCCTTTGATACTGTTCCTCATAGGAGGCTTGTCAATAAACTCAGTAGCTTGGGGATGGTTCCCAAGATGGTAAACTAGATTAGAAATTGGTTGACTGACAGACAACAGAAGGTGATGGTACATGGAGCTCACTCGGATGAAATGAAGGCGATTAGCGGGGTGCCCCAGGGTTCGGTCCTGGGCCCGGCACTGTTCAATGTATTTGAGAGTGATATTGCTGAAGGACTGAATGGAAACGTCTGTCTTTTTGCAGATGACACAAAATTTTGCATCAGAGTGAACTCCCCCAAGGGAGTGGTTACCATGAGGAAAGATCTACAAAAGCTGGAAGAATGGTCTAATGATTGGCAACTATGATTTAATGTGCGAAAGTGCAGTGTCATGCACTTGGGTAGCAGAAATCCAAGGGAAATATATGCGATAGGGGGTGAGAGGTTGGTATGCACGGTTCAGGAGAAAGACCTTGGTGCGATTATCTCTGATGATCTCAAGGTGGCAAAACAGTGCGACAAGGCGGTGGCAAAAGCCAGGAGGATGTTGGACTGCATACAAAGAGGGATTACCAGCAGAAAGGAAGAGGTACTTATGCCACTGTACAAGTCACGGGTGAGGCCTCACTTGGAATACTGTGTTCAGTTTTGGAGACCATATCTTGCAAAAGATGTAAAAAGACTGGAAACTGTTCATAGGAAGGCGACCAAAATGATTTGGAGCCTGCATCAGAAGCCTTATGAGAAGAGACTTGAAGACCTAAATATGTACACATTGGAGGAGAGGAAGGACAGGGGAGATATGATTCAGACTTTTAAATACTTAAAGAGAAATGATGAACAAACAAACCTCTTCCAAAGATGGGGAAGCTATAAAACTAGAGGAAATAACATGAAGCTGCAAGGTGGTAAATTGAAAGGCAATGCCAGGAAATATTTTTTCACTGAAAGGGTGGAGGATGCTTGGAATGTCCTCCCGATGGAAGTGGTGGGGGCAAGCACGGTGACGGAATTCAAAACGGCATGGGACAAACACAGTGGATCCCTTTACAGCAACAGGATAAAAACAAAATAAATGGTACCATCAAACTTCTGAACCATCTAACGTCTCAGCAAATAGGGATGTCCTACATGGAGTGGTGGGTTCACCCCTAAACAAAGACATGGGGAGGGGTGGCCTGCACAGAGCGACAGGTGCACCTTCTCTTGCCATTTTGCGGGCAGACTAGATGGACCATGCTGGTCTTTATCTGCCGTCATTTACTATGTTACTATGCTTCCCTGGATTGCTGCAGCCCAAATGCATGACCTTGTATTTTTTAACATTAAATTCTAGATCATTCTTCAAGCTTAGCTAGATCCCTCTTTATGTTATATACACTTTCCTGGGTGTCTATTGCAGATATTGGTATCATCCACAAAGAGGCAAACCTTACCTGACAGCTCTTCCGCTATATCACTAACAAAGATGTTAAAAAGAATCGGACCAAGGACAGATCCCTGGGGCACACCACTGGCAACCTCCCTCTCCTCAGAATGAGCTCCATTTACCTGTACCCTTTGTCGACTCCCACTCAACCAATTTCTAACCCAAGCAGTAACTTTAGGGTCCATCCCTAGGGTGCTCAGTTTGTTTACAAGTCACCTGTGAGGAATGGTGTCAAAGGCTTTACTGAAATCTAAATACACCACATCTAGGGCTCTCCCTCCATCCAACTCTCTGGTCACCCATTCAAAGAAATCAATCAGATTTGTCTGACAAGAACTGACTCTGGTGAATCCATGCTGCCTCAGATCCTGTAATCCGCTGGACTCCAGAAACCTCACTATTTTCTCTTTCAGCAGCGTTTCCAATAATTTACTCACCACTGAAGTTAAACTAACCGTCCTGTAGTTTTCAACTACATCCTTACTTCTGCTTTTGTGTAAAAGCACCACATAAGCCTCTCTACAGTCCTTTGGCACCACTCCCAACTCCAACGAGGCATTGAAAAGGTCAGTCAGTGGAGCTGCTAGAATGTCCCCAAGTTCCCTCACTATTCTAGGGTGTATCCCATCCAGTCCCATCACTTTATCTACTTTACGTTGAGCTAGTTTCTTACGAACACAGTCTTCTGAAAATTGTTCAAGATGCCCCTTGCTTCTGTTCCTGTTTGTGGGTGTTTTCTGAGGTCCTGTTCCTGGTTCTTCATCTGTGAACACAGAACAGAAATATTTGTTAAGCAATTCCGCTTTATTCTCATCAGCTTCTACATATTCCTCCCCTTCACCCTTGAGTCTGACAATACCACTTTTGCCCTTCCTCTTCTCACGAACATATCTGAAAAATGCCTTATGCCCTCATTTTATTGCATTGGCTATTTTCTCCTGTTTTTGAATCTTTGCTTTCCTGACTGCTTTGCTAGCTTCTCAATGTTTTTTCCAAATATAGATGCCTGTCTTCCTCTCTCTATGATCTCTTGTATTTCATGAAGGCCTCCCACTTTTTCAGCTACTTCTTTCAAAACTATAGTGGTCTCCTTTTCCTTTTACCTTTATTTACTATTAAAAAAAAAGGTTTGTTGCCCTTAAAATATCCCCTTTTGGTTTTGCCCACTGTTTTTCTACATCCCTCAGCTGTTCCCATACCGCTAATGACTCCCTGAGGTATTGACCCATCCTGACAAAGTTAGTCTTCCTAAAGTCTAAGACACTCACCATTGAATGGATTCTAACAGCCCTAGTCCTAATACTAAACCAAACCATCTCGCAATCAGTAGGTGCAAAATGATCTCCCACTATAACATCAGAAATACTTTCACCATTGGTAAGCACCAAGTCTAGAATGGCCCCTTTGTGTGTGAATTTTGTTACCAGTTGCCTGAATAGTTCTCCCTGTAGAGAATCCAGGATCTCCTTACTTCTAGATGATACTGCAGCAGGAATGTGCCAATCAACATCTGGCATATTGAAATCCCCTATCAGTAGCACTTCTCCATTCCTAGCAATGCTGCGTATGTCTTCAATTAACTCTCTGTCCACCTCTTTCTCTTGTGAGGGAGGTCTGTATATCACACCAATGCAAATAGATTTCTCTTTCCCTCTTTCTAGTTTAACCCACAATGCCTCCTCTCTCCCTTTTAAGCTCTGTAGTTCCAAAGCTTTAATATTATTTTTTACATATAGTGCCACTTCTACTTCCCTTCTTCCTACCCTGTCCTTTCTGAATAAAGTATAGTCAGGTATAGTTACATCCCAGTCATGGTTTTCTGTGAATCATGTTTCTGTTAAATCCAAGTCATCCTCTCCCATTAAAACTTCAACATCTGGGACCTTATTTCCCATGCTACGGGCATTTATACATACCGCTTTCCATATGTTGCCCCTTTTACCCATTTCCATAAAGGTATTTAATGTTCCAAATCAAGGAATACAAATACCGTATGGTATTGAAATGGATATTTAAAATGAGAACAGGCAAAAAATCTCACTCCTGGACCTGGGTGACTTGGCAGTTCTAGGTGTAGGCAATTTTCATGTTAGCGCTATGCCTACTAACTAGCTAGTACTGCAGCATGTTAGCAGCAAGGCTGCCTTCCCCCAGCAATTACCACAAGGGGATGTGGCTACCAGTAATTAACGTTTTCAGTTAACATGGGCCAGTAACTAAGAGCCTAAATTATACTGAAGGAGCTCACATGATCGCTTCATAATTATTTTGGGTCACAATATTGATAAAAAGGATTGATTGACTACATAAGGGAAAATATATAAAAATTTGGAGACAGAGAAAATGGCGGCAGATAAAGACCATGTAGTCTATCCAGTCTGTGATACCAATTACTAAAGTGAAGCACCCCTTCCTCTCCTCTGTGCTTATCTTAACCTTTCAAATTCAGATACTGTCCTTCAAAGTATCTTCATCAGAATCATTTATATACATTTGCAGAATTTTATTCATATTTGAATTGAATCTGGACTAATTATAAGTGATGCCTGATTCACAAATTCTGCTGCTTGTGGGACAATGTAACAGAAATGCATGTTATGTACTGTTGGCAGCTTAGTATTTAGAGTTATCCTGTACTAAAAGATGCAGGGTCATGAATATGGGCTGCAAACACCCCAGGGAGTGGTAAAGTTTAGGGCATGAAGTACTTGTGTCCATGAAAGAAGAGCGGGAACTGGGCGCAATTGTTTCTGATGATCTTAAGGTGGCTAGACAGGTAGAAAAGGCAACGGCAAAAGCCAGGTCGATGCTTTGGTGCATAGGGACTGGATTGGCCAGCAGGAAGAAGAAGGTGATAGTGCCTCTGTATAAGTCTTTGGTGTAACCTCATTTAGAGTATAGTGTGCAATTCTGGAGGCCGCACCTTCAAAAGGATATAAACAGGATGGAGTCAGTGCAGAGGGTGGCTACCAAAATGATCAGTGGTCTTAATCATAAAGCATATGGGGATAGAATTAAAGATCTTAGGATGTATACTTTGGTAGGAAGGTAGGAGAGTGGAGATAAGTTTAATGGGGGGGGGGGAAATATTAAAAACAGTTTAGCTGGTTAGCAGGACCTGCAGCGATCTTGATTTTCAGCAGCTTTCTCCAGACAGTGCTGTTCAATATCACCACAGCCACTTAAAACCATGGTAGTCTGAGGGCAGGAGTAGTCCTGCTGCTACCCAGCCGCTAAGCAGATAGCTAAAGTGGATAAAGTTAGGACAGGTCAATGATGAAACCAGATATTCAGGGTCCGACGATGGATATGTCCCAGTGCTGAATATCCAGTTTAGTTAAAGTAGCGGCAGCCGAGCTTAGCCACCACTGCTGATATGTTTAAATACCTCAGGCATGAATGCATAGGAGGAAAGAAGCTCTGGAAAAAAGGGATAGAAGAAGTCTAAGCAAATATTTCTTTAGGAAAGATGTGGTGTGCATGCAGCAGTCTCCCAGGGAAGGCGGTGGAGAAGAGAATTGTATCCAAATTCAAGTAAGCATAGGACAAAATAGAGGGGAGAGGACTGTAGAGCTTAGTAAGTGGAATGGAAGGGCAGACTATATAGGCCGTATGCTGTTATCTGCCATCATTTTCTATGTTTCTATGTCTAAGAAGGACAAAGATTATCTTATAAACCCCATGTATGCAGCAAACAGGGGATAGAGAACCAGGTTCACAAAGATGCAGGTCCCATTGGCCAACCGTGGGCAAATTACTTAAAAGTCTATTACCTTAGGTACAAACCGCTGGTCTCATTAACCGACCTTTGAACCTGATTCAATACAGTGGTGTCAACTGAGCATACCTAATGTAATTTACTAAAGGAGGGCCTTAGATTAACATAGAAACATGACGACAGAAAAAGACCACATGGCCTATCTAGTTTGTCCTTCCATATCAACAAGATTATAATCTCTCACGGATGGACAAATGTCAGCTGACAGGGAAGCATTGCACAATTTCTTGTATGATAGTAGCACTTTGGAATTTGTTACCTGTAATGCTTATAACGTTTTTGTGGTTACTAATGACCTGTTTTTTAAAATCAGTCTTACTCCCCCCTCTAAGCCTTATCTGTAAAGGGGCTTTCAGGGGTGAGCTTGTGTGCTGAAAGGAATATTTGGAAGCAGAAGGAGAATTTTTGTAATTTCTTGTATTGAATGTTTCATGATATGTTGCTGGCTATTGTATCAGGCGTCAAACTCACATGAAAGAGGTTTATATGACTTTAGTAACTATTAGTCTACCTGAATGTAACTCACCTTGAGATTCAAATGAAAAGGTACAAACTCAATATTTATTTAACCTTTTAGTCAGCATTGCAAATATAATCATTGGCTAAAGCTTGAGGACAAGGGGAGAAGAATGCACAATTCAAAAATATGGCAGAAGCTTGTAGTACAAAGCACTGAACACAATGAAAAAGCAAAGACCTATTGCAGTGGATCCTTCAGGGTGAATTCACACACTCAGCACGACTGCAGTTTCTTTAGGATATTGACATGATTGAGATACTAATTCTTAACATACTAAATGTCAGTAGAAATTATTATTTCATGTATGTCCCTGATTCTCCCAATGTTTTATTTCTTCAGAGGGAAACTGAAAACTTTCTTTGTAACCCCATGCGTTGGTATAAAATTAGAGAACCCACTTGAGGCACTGAATAATTTGTTCAGACTTCATAATGTTTGCGCAGATTGGAACTTCCCTTTCTGGGAGAGGATATGAAAGAAATAGGCTACTTTAGTCTGCCTTTATTTGACAATAACCTATTAGAACTTGTTTGGTGTTCTGTCTACTAGATTCTCTCATAGATGAAGTGAAACATTAACGGTGAAACATTTCAGACTTTCTTCTCTATTACAAGTCTGTGCCCTGGATCATTGAGGGTCACTGGAAATTTCAAGGTCCTATATTTAATTAGTAAGGCTAGCAGTTAAAAGTGCAAATTTCTGTGCTGCTTGGATTTAAAAATGAGAAAAAAAGGAATCAGTGTATGGGAAGACCAAACTTTTAAAAGGCAAGTCTTATCTTTGCCCCATACCTCCTCCTCCTCCCTCCCCTCCCCCCGTGGAGTCTGACAACATCTTTTAATAAATATTTCTAAAGGTTGCTCTGGAGCAAACATGTGTTTAATGAATGCGAACATACAATCCAAAGGCATTCTCACATTTCATAGATTAAATGAAGTCTCTTAACTTGAGCCAAGTAATAATCTTCACCTGAAAATTATGACAACCAATATTTTTCCTTTAACCCAACAAAAAAAGGCTATTTAGGATGATAAAATACATGAGCAGATATAGAATATGAGTAGATAAAACATGTCAGCTTCCAACTTTTAAATTATCTAAGGTTTTAAAATAAAGGGATCAATATTTGATCAGGATAGCCACAAGAAATGATCCTTATAAATATATGCCTTTTTGCAGCAATCCTATCCATTTAAGTCAGGCCACTGGGAATACATGGATAAACATGGTTATTTATAGAAACCTATGAGCATTCAAGCAACATCCCTTACCCAAACAGCAACACTAACATCACCGCCAACTAAACACACACCCACCCCATTCACACGAACAAATTCATCACACCACGTTAGTAAATACCTTTATGTTAGATGTTACCTCAACTGCACTGTCTAAATACTGTCACATAACTGTACTGTCTAAATACTGTCACATAACTGTACTGTCTAAAGGTTTACAGTACCCTAATGTTAAATGTAACCCTCCAATTGTGTTGTGACGTGACCACCTTGATTGAAGGAAAAGGTGGCATACAAATCTGTCTAAATAAATAAATAAAATTAAATAAAATTAAATTAAATTAACTGTAAGCATATCTATCTAATGTAAAAAGTTAACCTTTGATCTCGATCTCCGATCACGGTAGTCAGTTCCACTGCCACAGTTGTACCTATTATCTGTTACATAGTTAATTGTTACTTGTTACCTAGTTATATTACTTATATTGTTTTCCTTGTTCCTTGTAAACAGTTGTAATATACTGCATTATATTGTTTTCATGTGAACCGTCTTGACTTGTAGAAAGACGGTATATAAAAACTGTTAAATAAATAAATAAATAAAGTTAAATGGCTGTGTTCATATCTATATCCCTGCTGTTTCTGTGGTTGGAGTTAAATGAGCAAGTTATCTGTATCGTGAATGAATATTCCAATGCACAAGCAGCAAGACTCTTGCAGGAACACAAGCCAATAAACAGGAACAAGGCATTGAAAAGAAAAGTCCAAATCTTTATTCAGGGGTAGAGTACAGCCATACCCATGGGACAAGGATGGGGGTTGTGTGGGGTGTACTGCACTATCAGGGATCTCAGGAACAGCAGTTAAAGTCTGCTGAAGCAAATACACCCCTATAATGCTTCCATTAAATATGGCAGTGTTCAGATGGGCAGTTTATGTATTTACCGGTGTATATGGTTTTGAAAATCGTCCCCTCCCCTTTTTGGCTACTGATCAGTATGAGCTTCCAAACAGAAAGAGGATAAAAAGGAGAAATATTCCTTCTCCTTTCTGTAACGGTGTAGTGAAACGGTTAAGCCCCTCAACGATGATTGTTGGATAAAGGCGGACCTTTGTGCACATTGGGATATTCCATTCTGGAATCCCGGTTGGAAGCTTCTCTTTGTTCTGGGCTAAACAGGGTTTGCAGAAACTCTGAAACATAGCTCATGCAAATCCTTGTTCAGTCAACAGAAACCCGATCTGTTGGAATCACTTGCTAAATGGATCATTTTTCAGAAAACTGTCTCTTTATCCAGCTAAATGCACTCAAAGTCTCTGTTACCTGAAATATAAATAGCTGCCACTTGCGTACAGATCTAGCCTCCATCTCCAAATGATTTTGCACAGTAAGACTAAAGATAACGCTATTTGTTCAGTATTAAAAATGAACGGGAAGATACGTGACTTCATTTTTGCATCATTTAAACAAAGCTAATTTCATTGCTCAGATTTAATGATTGACTTTAAATCCTAGCTGTGTCTCTTTAAAGTGCATAATTGTTTATAGAAGTTTTTTCTAGTGCCGAACCATGCAAGAACAGGTTACATACTTTCTTGCAAAGTGCTTTTATGGTCCAATGGGGAATAGAGCAGGAATTTTGCTTTTACAAATGTCAGAATAGCTTTGGCTCACAATACTCATCTGCAGTTGATTGTTAGCGAAGAGAGTTTGGCTAAGAGCTGGGAAATACAATTGTCTAAGCCAAGAGTGTAAGTACATTTTGACTTAGGAACATAAATTATCTGAAAACCTCACTCTCAGCGAGGATGAACATATCCTATTTTAGCCACTATTAGAGGAGGTGCCCCTAGGCAAGGGAGATATTTACTTAGACTGTATTTTCCAGTCTACATGAGTTACTTTCCGGACAGATTCTTGCCATGCAAAAAGCAGGTTCAAAACTCAACAAGTACTCTTCCAACAACACATTTCAAAGAGAAGGTGTGAAGTGCCTGTGAAGTTCATAGAGTGAAAAGTACCCCCGGGCTTAGAATGTGGAAAATGTCTCCTTAATGCTCAGTTCCATATTGTATACATAGCAGCATCTCTTGCTATCATGTGGATACTGTGCACAAAGTGATTGATGGTCACTCTGCTGTCCCACTGATGGAGTGAAATTGAGTCGACCATTGAAACACTGTTACTGTCTACTGATGAGAAGTTCTCAGTCCCAAGTCTCCCCATTGCTCCTGTCTGGTGTATCCCAGTCTCTGTCTTTTGTCCTTTTTCCGAGAATGCTTGAATTCTCTTACTATTTTTCCTAGCACTGTCCATGCTGCTGGGCAATTCAAGGCAAGGCAGAATTAAGGAAAAGGAAACAAGGCATATGACTAGTCAGTCCCATTATGTCAACCTCCAGCACTGCTGGTCATTGAGGTTTTCTGTCCATTTCCTCACTGCCCTACAGCTCCAGCGGTCAGAATCATGCTTTCCTGTAGTCTCTTCCTCTGCTGACTTTTGTCTGTAGTCTTGCAAGACACCTATCCATTTCCATATCCAGTTCAAACATCTCCTACTGACCTATAAGTGCCTCATTCTGCTGCTCCTCACGACCGTTCCTCTCTCATCTCTTCCTACACCCCTCCTCGGAAACTCTGCTCTTCTGGCAGATCCCTTGTCTGTGCCCTTGTCTTCTACTGCCAAATACAGACTTTGATCCTTCCACCTTGCTACTACTTTTGCCTGGAACAAACTACCTGAGTCTGTGTGTCAGGCTTCATCTCTCGCCCTTTTCAAATCCAGGCTGACAACTCACCTCTTCACTGCTGCTTTCAGATCTTGACTCACCTGATCTCCTTTGCGTTTCCTTACAATTCCTCCTAGATGTATCCCATGTCTATAGCTACTGTGTTGTCCATCTTGACTAGATTGTAAGCTCTGATGAGCAGGGACTGCCTTTTACATGTGTCTGTACAGCGCTGTGTGTCTTGTAGCACTATACAAATGATCAGTCGTAGTAGTAATTTGTTCTGTGTGGTTCCAACTGTGGCAGCTAGATGGGAAAGGATGGCTGGAGGTAATATTTCCAACGCGATCCCTTAGAAACCTAGAAACATGACAGCAGAAAAAAACCACACGGCCCACCTAGTCCGCCCTTCTTCTTAAGCCTCCTAATGGAAGATGCCACCTTCTTGGGAAATTTGTATCTATGTTAGATTTGGGACCCGCATTCTTTGCTGAAAGTTAAATAATGCTCAGTTAGTGACTAGTCAACGGTGATTTGACATTTGGTTAGAGGAAGCAGCTCAGCATTCAGAGTGATACAGTTTTGCATTATTGAGCTCTTAGTATCATACCATGGAGTGGAGGAGCAGCAGGTTAGACCCATTGAAGCCAGGGCTTGAATCTCACTGATGTTCCTTGTGGCCTTGGGCAAGTCACTTAACTCTCCATTGCCTCAGGTACAAACTTAGATTGTGAGCCCTCTGGGGACAGGACAATACCTAAATGTAACTGAATGTAACTCATCTTAACTACTGAGAAAAGGCGTGAGCCAAACCCCTTTCCCAACCTTGTAGTATATATTATATATGAATTCTTAGGCTAACTAGCCTGTTATAGAATTACCCCTTCAAAATTGAATAACAGGCTAGTTAACCTAACAATTCACATAGTTGTTATTATTTGTTGTTACATAGTTGTTATTATAGTTGTTACATAGTTGTTACATAGTTGTTATTATTATTATTACAAGTTCTTATATACCGCACTATTCGGCATCAGCGCGGTTTACATTATAACATAAAGACCATAACAACAAGCTGTTTGGTTTACATCGAACAGGAGTACAAACTTGGAGAACCGGGGTAAACTATATACATGAGATAATTACATAGAAAAGAATAGAGTCTTAATAATATCAATATTATATCTGTTTTATAAAGGCAGATTACCACAAAAATCTCCATATCCCCAGCTTTTGTCAGATTTACTATAAAATGAGGTGCACCAGAAAAGTTCTTCTGCACCTCTTACCAGTTATCCTTTTAGCTATCAAAACAAATACACCCCACAAAGTGTAGCCTAATGGTTAGAGCACTGACCTGAGAACCAAGCAACTAGGGTTTGATTCCCACTAGCTAGTCTTGGTCAAGTCACTTAATCCCCCATCACCTCTGAAGAATCCAAGTTATCAATGTCCCTGTTTAATGTACATTACCAAGTTTAAGTTAGAATGTAAACTATTTGACTGAAATGATAAAGCGGTATAAATAAAGTGTTAAATCTTAAAGAACTAATCTTACATATATTTTCTGTTTTAAAAAAACAGCTACCATAACTTGCATATTCCCAAAACAGCTCACCCATAGCCGAATTGCACATCATTTTATAAGCACTCCTATGTGACCAATCACCAACCGTCCCAACCAGGACATGGATTTAGGATATCCCCTTATTTCCATTAAGGTTTTCGGGTCTGATATCACAAATATAATAGATAAAATGGACTGTTGTGGTTGGTCAGTTAAAAGTAGTCTGACAAAAAATTACCTTTGTAAAATACTTATTGATTTATTTATTTGACATCTTTTATATACCGCGCTATTCGTCATCAGTGCGGTTTACATTAAACAAACCTATCTAGACAACATAGTCATAAGATAGTTTACAAATAACAGGGAACTTAACATGGAAGAACTGGGTAAACTATTTACATATAATCTGGTATCTACCGTAATGTACATAAATCGACATCACAAATATCTTGGTTCTCTAGGCATTTAACTTATAGGAGACATTTAGCTTTGATTGCAAGTGGGCAGAAGGCCATGTTACAGTAACTGGAAGTACTTAGTAAATAAATGGTACTTGATGGTTTTTCTGAATTGACTAATGTCTTGTATTGCTCTGATATTAGGGGGGAGACTGTTCCAACATCTAGGGGCAAAAGACATAAATGCCCTGTTAGCTAATTTGGACAAATTTGTGGATTCATGAGGAATGACTAGGGTGTTTTCAGTAAGTATCCTCCTGCATCTAATGTTTTAATCTAAGTGGCTATTTTCCAGGGCTCATCTTTTTGTTTGTTGGACTGTTAATCCCTTTTTTTTTTCATTTTTTATGCTAGTATGAATAGACACATATGCACATAAGTGCCAATCCTTACCCCACTCCAGCTACTCTGGGAATGCATACCCATAGATTCCATAAAAGTAGGCATTAAGAGGGAGATTTTATATGGGCTTCCATATGGGCACTTCCACGCATGCTTTGGCTAGGTGGAATTCTGTAAGCGTACTGCATGCTGATCCTAGGCTGATCCTAGGCATATGTGCGGCATCGAGGGACACGCATGCATTCTAGAATACTTGATCATGCGCATGCCTGTTCCGATCTAGGCACAGCCATATGGCATGTTGGTACGTGGCTATTTTTTAAAGTCAAGTGCACATGGGCCTCACTTTATAAAATAGTGTAGCTAGGAGGACACAGGGGCATCGACAATGTGAGAGGTTAGAAAATCCCCCTTCACTTCAGTAGTTTTAGAAATGATTTGTTGCACTTACATGCCATTTACATATTACTACTACTACTACTAAGCATTTATAAAGTGCTACCAGGCGCACACAGAGCTGTACAATGAAAACATACAAGAGACAATCTCTGCTCAAAAGAGCTTACAATCTAAAAAAGACAAAGCAAGAAAAGGAGCAGAATAAGAAAAGCAAAATCAAGAGCCAAAGGCACAGGTGAAAAGATGAGCTTTTAACTTAAGTTTGAAGAGGGACAAAGAAGATGCCTGGCGTAAAGACAAAGGAAGTTTATTCCAAGCGTAAGGAGCAGCAAGGTGAAAAGAGCGGAATCTGGAGTTGGCAATAGAGGAGAAGGGTATAGCAAGAAGCAACTGGGTAGAAGAACGGAGTACACGAGGGGGGAAGTAGGGAGAAATGAGAGAAGAAAGGTACTGAGGAGCCACAGAGTGAATGCACTTATAGGTCAGAAGGAGAAGCTTAAAGTGAATACGGAAACGGATAGGGAGCCAGTGAAGAGATCTGAGGAGAGGAGTGATGTGGGCAAAACGAGGCTGACGGAAAATCAAATGGGCAGCAGAGTGCTGAATAGACTGAAGGGGGAAGAGATGAGACTGAGGGAGACCAGCAAGAAGAAGGTTGCAATAATCAAGATGGGAGGTGATTAGGGAATGGATGAGGGTTTTAGTAGTGATCTCAGAGAGAAAGGGGCAGATTTTGCCAATGTTGAAGAGAAAGAAGTGACAGGTCTTAGCGATGAGTTGTATATGAGAGGAGAAAGAGAGCGAAGAGTCAAAAATAACACCCAGATTGCGAGCAGATGAAACAGGTTGGAGAACAGAGCCATCAACAGAGATTGCAAAAGAAGGAGAAAGGGAAATTTTAGGAAAAAAAACGAGAAGTTCAGTCTTGGCCATGTTCAATTTCTGTCGACGATGGAACATCCAAGCAGCAAAGGCAGAGAGACAGCAAGAGATCCAGGACTGCAAAGCAGGAGAAAGATCAGGAGTAGAGAGATAGATCTGGGAGCCATCAGCTTAGAGATGGTACTGAAAACCATGAGAGGCAATAAGCACACCAAGGGATTGGGTATAGAGAGAAAAAAGAAGGAGACCCAAGACAGAGCCTTGGGATAACAGAGGAGGAGGAACCACCAGAACATACACTAAAGGAGCAATGGGAAAGATATGAGGAGAACCAGGAAAGAACAGAGTCCCTAAAGCCAAGCGAGGACAAAGTGTCAAGGAGAAGATCATAGTCAACAGTATCAAGAGCAGCAGAAAGGGCAAGGAGGATAAGGACAGAGTAAAGGCCTTTAGATTTAGCCAGGAACAAGTCACTGGAGACTTTGACAAGAGCAGTTTCAGTAGACTGCAAGGGACAAAAACCGGATTGTAAGGGATCAAGAAGAGCATGGGAAGAGAGGAAGACAAGGCAAAGGCGGTAAACCACACATTCGAGCAGTTTAGAAATAAAAGGAAGGAGAGAAATGGGGCGATAATTAGAAGGACAAGAGGGATCAAGTGAGGGTTTCTTAAGGAGAGGCGTGACCACAGCATGTTTAAAGTCAGCTGGGACAGTAGTAGTGGAGAGCGAAAGGTTGAGAATATGAGAAATGGAGGGGACAACGGTAGAGGAGATAGAGGAGAGGAGATGGGAGGAGATAGGAGCAAGTGGTGAGCTTGGAGGAGGAGAGAAGTAGAGCAGTCTCATCAATATAATTCATAGGAAAGGAAGAGAGGGTAGGATGAGAAGGGGGGGATTGAGAACAGGAAGGGGAAATCGGGGATTTAGAGGGAAATTGGAGAGTGATTTTATGGATTTTATCATGGAAGTAATCAGCCAGGGTTTGGGCAGAAATGGAAGGAGGGATCAGAGGCGGAGGCACTTTGAGGAGAGAATTGAGAGCAATGAAGAGACGGCGAGGATCAGAGGCGTGAGAATTAGTCAGGCGAACAAAGTAGTCTTGTTTGGCAAGAGTTAAAGCAGATTTGAAAGAGAAGAGCATTAATTTGAAATGAAGGAAATCTTCACGGGAGCGTGATTTGAGCCAGACACGCTCAGCAGAGTGGGTACAGGAGCGAAGAAAGAGAATAGTGGGAGAGAGCCAGGGCCGAGGTAAGGAACGCCTCACAGGATGAGGGATAAGAGGAGCAAGAACATCCAGAGCTGAGAAAAGCGCAGCATTATAGGACATCACTGCCATATCAACAGACTTGGAGGACAAAACAGAGGAGAGAGAAGGAGAAATGGTAGAGGAGAGAACTAGGGGATCAATGGCAAGAAGGTTCCTAAAAAGAGTGGAGGAGACAGGACGAGGCAGGGGAGGAGGGAGGTGAAAGGAGAGAAGGTGATGATCAGTTAAAGGAAGAACAGTTTTATTAAAGTTAGAGGGAGAGGAGCAAGAAAAGAAAACCAGATCCAGACAATGGCCACAAAGGTGAGTGGGGGCAAAGGAACAAAGTTGAAGGCCAGATGAGGAGGTAAGAGAGAGAAGCTTTAGAGTAAGAGGATCAGAGGGGTTATCAACATGGATATTAAAATCACCAAGAATAAGAGTAGGGGAGGTAGGGATAAGAAAGAGGGAAAGCAAAGAGTCAAAGTCGGAGAGAAAAGAAGAAATAGCCTTGTCAGGAGGACAATAGACAACAGCAACCCGGAGAGGAAGAGGGGCAAAGAGGCAAATAGAGTGGACCTCAAAAGAGAGGAAGGAATGAGACTGAGGCAGGGGAAGAGGTTGGAAATGACAGGAGGGGGAGAGAAGAAGGCGAACCACACCACCATGTCCTGTGGGACGAGGAGTATGGGAGAACTGGAGACCACCAAAGCAGGGAAGCAACAGAGGCGGTATCGTCAGGGAGGAGCCAGGTCTCGGTTAAAATGACCCCTGCTTGCAAGTATGTGCCACGACACAGTGTCCGGTATAGGCATCACGATGCATGTGGATACTTTAGCTGAGTCATTTACACCAGTTCCTGATACATGTACACAGCCGTAATTCAGTCCCAAATGTGGCTGCTTTGTGCTAGCATGTTCCCAAGACACAGCTGCTTCTGAATCTTTAAAAAATAGGCCTTTATTAGGTACCTACTTGGCCTCCCAGCCAGATGAGGAGGTGCCTATTTTAAGCATGAAAGTAGGCACCTACTTAGGAACTTTTTCATAAAGGAAAGTAGATGCCTGCCCTCTTTATTTATTTATTTATTTATAGTCTCTTATATACCGCACTATTCAGCATCAGCGCGGTTTACATGTAACAAAAATGCTCAGTACAGTTGAACGCGTATGAGTTTTACAGGTAACAGGGCATAAAACTTGGATAACAGGGGAAAACTATTTACAAAATTTATTACATGGAGTCATAATGACAGTAGTTTCACGGAAACATAACCACCACTAAGTGTTTGAGTATCATACTTGGTGTGTTGTTGATATACTATAATTTGTATGGAAGTGGTATCGCCAGGAGACTTTGGGCTCTAGGGGTTGTCATTAGGCTCTATAAGGTATTTGTTGAAGAGGTGGCATTTGAGGGCTTTCCTAAACTGTGGTAGGTTCTTAATAGCCTGGATCTCAGGAGGTAATGCGTTCCAGCATCTTGGGGCACTGAGACTAAAGGCTCTGTTGGCTGTCGAATTGGTGCAAACAGTTACTGCCTTCGGGACTTTTAGGGAGTTTATAGCCGTGGATCTTCTTGCTCTATTTGGGGAAGTGATATGGATGAGTGAGGTTAAGGATGCAGGTGAGAGATTGTTAATAGCTTTAAATGTGATTATCAAGGTCTTGAAAACTATTCTGGCCTGGATGGGTAGCCAATGTAACTGTATCAGCAGAGGCGTTATGTGGTTGCCCCTGGAGGCTCCATGAAGGACTCTTGCTGCAGCGTTCATGGCTAGTTGCAGCGGGTTCAATGTAGATTGGGGAAGACCTTGTAGGATGGCATTGGCATAGTCAAAATGGGGTATGATCAATGCCTGGAAAATTGTCCGGAAATCAGTTGGTTCAAGCATGGAACGTAGATGCCTAAGTGTGCGGATCTTGTAGTATACTGATTTGACTATGTTTCCTATATGGGCCTTCAAATCCAAATGCTGATCTAAAGTGACTCCCAGGTAACGTATTGAGGATTTAGATTACAGCTCAGCTTCTTTTACCTTAAGATATTGTGGTGGGGTAAAGTTGGGGTTCCTCGTAATGAAGAATACTTTCGTTTTCTTATGTTGTATTCTGAGGTTTTGAGAAAGAAGCCATTCAGATATTGCGTTGAAACAGTTCATCAGTGGAGAGAGGTCCATATGCTCAGTAGAGAAGGGAATGTAAAGCAGGACGTCGTCTGCATATAACATGCAATCGACATTGAAGGACCGGATGATATTACAAATTGGTTGCATGTAAATATTGAACAAGAGCGCAGAAAGGGAAGAACCCTGTGGGACTCCCTGGCTTTGGTGGAATGGTTCGGAATTTTTCCCTCCGGAACAAACATGCTGCCATCTTTCGGTCAGGTAGGATCTGCACCATTCAAGCGCTCTTCCATTTATGCCTTTGTCAATCAGTCATCTTAATAGAAGCTCGTGGTTTACTGAATCAAACGCTGCAGCGATGTCTAAAAAGATGAGTGCAAATCCTTGACGAATGTCGTCAATGCTGGTGATTATCTTGCAGAAGAGAGTGGTAAGAAGGGTCTCCACTCCATGGAATTCCCTAAAGCCATGTTGGCAAGGATCTAATGGTGCGGCGGAGTCGATATGATCTATTATGGAATGCTAGCGGAAGTGGCAGAAAGGTGCAGGTGTTTATGTCATCGCTAGATCTGCTGGAAATGTCTGTGCTTCTATCTCCAAGTGTGCGTGTAAATTCTAGTATTTTATAATCTATGATTTTGCCTAAACTCCACTTGTGTGTACAACCACCACTAAAGTATCTGCCATCATGCCAAAGTGCATAGTTTTACGCTGGACACATTATTGATGAGGCCATTTAAGTACAGATGTGGCCCCGTATTTACATAAGAATTAAAGTAGCATCAAGTCGGGAAATCACTAAGGGCCCCATGAAATTGTGCCCTCTATTTGTGTATGTGCCTACTTTCTAGATGTGTATACCCCAATCAGTTTTATAAGAGCACACCCAAACATGTAAAACACTGGTTGATACCTTAAGTCCTTCATAAAATGACCCCCAAGAGGGCAGTTTTCAAAGTTCTCTGCCCAGATTAATTGATCTGACTGAACGCTGTTCTCATGCGTCCAGTTAAAACCAAGCTTGGATTTCCATAACCTCCCATAGTTTTAGCCAGATTGAGGGAAGGCATTCCCTGGTGGCAAAGGGAGACCTGTGGCGCTTTATGTCTGTAGGCAATTTTCTAGTAAACAACTAGGCCTCTGGGTGCAAAGCATTCATGGACCTTGCAGCTATGTGGATTGTCTGAATATTGCCCTGATGGGATAATTTTATAAGGCATTCTTCATATGTAAAATATATTTTGCATGTACAAAAGGGCTTTTTGAAAACTGGACCTGGGTATACATGAATAAAAATAGATGCACTGAAAGGCAGTGGGCACCTTTACGCAGACTGCACATAGGCCTTCCTGGGGACATAATTTAGCAAGAGCAGGGGTGAAGATACAGCGTTTGCATATATTTTATAAAATGTGCACATACACTCATAGGAAGGAGCAAGATTTGTGCAGGAGCATTTTTACGCTACTGGGGCTCATTCTAGTGCCTCTTTTATCAAGGCGACTATTTTGTCTTTATAAAACAGGCATACAATAGGGGCTTTTTTAGGCATTTTATAACATTGTCCACTAAGAGTCTTGCTTCAGCACCGTTTTGCAGCACATTGCAAGATCTGTAATTCTGCAACCCAGTTGACTCTTCTGATTATTCCTTAAGCTTCTCTAGAATACTGCTTGAGTGAGATCGTGAGTACCCTGTAATCCAGCAAGATCTGTTGTATATCACACGCATTGTACATCAGTCATACAATAACCTCTTCCTTTCAAGTCAACACTACATTGAGACCATGACATTCTCTTCAGACAAGCTTCGACAGTAGGAATTTGTTGTGTGTCTGTTTTATCCTCAAGAGAGCAAAGAATAAGTCTTTTGTCAATACATGCCAATGTGTTCACATTCCCTGCAGAAATTGTTTCTGTTGGTATTTTCTAACAAAGCTAAAAGGGAAGAAAAGAGTTTGGCTCATAACAGATGGCCAAAGCTGGTTAAGAACATAAGATGACTGCAGTGCGGTGCATACCAGACATGTGTTTAGAAAACCCTTCTTGTGTGGGGTATGCTGTGCTACATTCCTCCTACTTAATAATAGCTCCTGATTTTTGCTGTAGCTACCAAATGAAAAAAAAATCTTTTGCAAAACACAATCCTTTACAGAAATATGGTGATTTACATCTGTATAATGAAGCACATACCTGTGTAAATGGTCATTTTAGAAATGGCAAAATTTACATGGGAAACTTGCAAGGGGGCATGGGTGTCTAGGGAGTGGTTTGGGTGGGTTAAAATGTACATGTGTATTCCCTATTTCATGTAGGGACTACATGTGTATGAACAAAAATGTCCATGTTGGAATTTACATCTGCTTGCTGGCATGTTTATGTTGATAAAAAGTACTTGGTTCGGCCAACCCTTTACAGAAGGTATTATGAGGATTATCTTCCTTAATCCCCCATCCCCTTATTTATTTCACCCTCAAAAGTCATACTAGATAAAGATAGCTGCATCTGTTTATTGGCTTGCAGATTTGCCAGCATATGTTGGCCTTTACTTGTGCACCCTTGGCACTTATCCATCTACGTTGGCCATGTTCCCCCAGTGTTTTTTTCCCACGTGTACCATTGCAAAATGGCTCATCTGACTCCATGTATCAACACATACACAGGCATCCCCACACTTGGTAATCAGTATTGTAGAAAAGGCACTATGGATAGCAGAGCCTTGTCTAAAATACTGCTGAGAATATTTATGTCATTTCTGCAACATCTCAATTCAGATCTCCATGTAGTATCGAAAATGTGCCTTTGCGTAATATTTCTTTTTTTTTTTTGCACATTTTCAGTTTGTTTTGCGGTTATGTTTTACTATTTTGTCAGAAAATTGTTCCTTATTATTTAATTGGTGGAACTTGAAAAATAATGTATTGAAGCTAGAGCTCCTAATAGGCTTTTGATATCAGGGTAGCTGAGAAACTTCCTGTAGGAATAGAGAAAGAATGGCTCACCCAGGGTGAAATGGGCATTCTCTTTCAGACCAGAGATCTGCAACTGTTGCACCCTCTTTACGGAAACAGAAACTTAGAAAATGATGGCAGAAAAGACTATACTCTGCCCATTCATAAGAACAATTACGCTCTACAATCACATCTCCTTCCTCAGATATTCTCTGTACTTGTTCCATGATTCTTGAATTCAGATACAGTTCTTGTCTCCATCACCTGCACGGGGAGACTATTCTATGCATTCCTCCCCATTTCCATAAAGAAATATTTCCTTTGATTACTGTTGAGTCTTTCCCTTTCATCTTCATCATGTAACTCCTCATTTCAGAACTTCCTTTCAATTAAAAGACGGTCACCTCTTGTGCATTTATACCATGGAGGTATTTAAATGTCTCTATCATATCTCCCATCTTTCCTCAAAAATAAACATATGGAGATCTTTAAGCCTATCCCTATATGCTTTATGATGAAGACCACTGACTATTTCAGTAGCCTCCTTCTGAGCTCACTCCATCCTCTTCGTATCCTTTTCAAGGTGTGGTCTCTGGGATGATACACAGTACTGCAAATGAGGCGCCATCAAAGATTAGGCTCTATCACCTCCTTTTTCCTGCTGGTCATTCTTCATCCTTCTGGCTTTTGCCATCAACTTTTATACTTATTTGACCACTTTAAAGATCATCCAGTATGATCACCCGGGTCCCGCTCTACTTTTATGCACTGAAGTACTTCACCCTCTATACTGTACTGATCCCTTGGGGTTTTGCAACCCAAATGCATGGCTTTGCATTTTTTAGAATTAATTCTTAGCTGCCAAATTCTAGACTATTCTTCAAGCTTTGTTAGATTCATCCTGATTTTATCCACACCTTCCAGATTAATCAGATTTTGGTATCATCCATAAAGAGGCATACCTTTCCTGACACTTTTTACAATATTGCTTAGCAAGTACCGATCCCTGCGGCACTCCACTAGCAATGTTCCTATGGGATGTAATATTTCTGAGGTTAACTTAGGAGCACTGAAATGGAAAGAAATTGCTGAAGGGAAGAACAAGAGTAATAGACATTTACCATCTGGTATTCAGACAGGCTAATAGTTAAACACTGTGGTGGTCCGCCAAGGAATTTAAATATGAATTGAATTTACCAGTGGTATCTGAATAATGTCTTCTGCTGTATATCTGGTGTGTGCAGCCACTATCCAGATAAGTGCCAACCTTACTGTATCTACTTAGCGGCAATTTTCAGCCAACCTTATTTAGGTAGCTATTTAGCCCTGCTTTTATGCAGCATAAGCTATCTGGATAAGGTTGGCTGAAAATCATTGATTTATGGATAAGGTCGGCACTTATCCAAGTGGAGAAGAATTCCAGAATGTGCATGTCTGGCCTGCGGACACGTCTAAATAAAAAATGGGTCCCCTTTGAACCTAATTCCGCATCTGCGAGTCTGGATTTGCCCGCAGGTTTGGAATGGGGAAGAAAGATGTTTTCAGCGGGCACATGCAAGTTTTAGTCAGCGGGTCCCATGCCTTGGATGTAGGTAAACATTTTGAACATCCCTGTGCCCACTGTATTCTGAAATGTTACACATTTTGCATCCTGCCCATCCCCGCAATGTACCCGCGGACACCATGCCCCGTGGGAAAAACATGGATCTCCTAAGCTGCACATCGCAGATAGTAGTTTGCTGATGCATGCTAGACATAAATTCCAATAAGGAGTGACAGCTGCAGCAACCTAGACCTTATACCAGTCCCCCTCATACCCTGAAAAGTGCTAGGTAAGCCCAGTGCAACCCAATATGGTATATCAGAGTGTAAATACGAGCATCTCTACAAACGCCCATAAACTGCTAGGGATGGATCCTCACCAAGTGCAAAAAACCCCAAACTAACATTGCAGGTCCCCAAAGCATGCATAATATTGCTGAGCAACAAATGTATGTCTGTTTCATGCCTCTGACCTATAAGTACACTTATTCTGCTGCTCCTCACTACCATTCTGCTCTTATCTCTCCCTACACCTCTCCCCGTGAACTCTGCTCTTCTGTCAGATTGCTTCTATCTGTGCCCTTTCCAGACATTGCTGCTTTCAACTTGCTGCTCCTTATGGCTGGAACAAACTACCTGATTCTGTACCTCAGGCTTCATCTCTGTCCCCTCTCAAATCCAGGCTAAGCGCTCACCTCATCGTTGCTGCTGCTGGATCTGATCCTCCTAAGCTCCCTTGTGTTTCCAAACATTCCCCCTGGATGTAGCCTGTCCACAGCTGCTGTGTTGGCTGTCTCGACTAGATTGTAAGCTCTGCTGAGCAGGGACCATCTTTTGAGTGTGTCTGTGCAGTGCTGCGTATGCCTTGTACTGCTATGCAAATGATCAGTAGTAGTTGTAGTAGAGCCTTCTGGCTAAGGCGTTTGAGGCCCACCTATCTGGGTACTGGCATTTCTCAAAGCAGTTACACCTGTCTCATCATGGTGTATGTCAGTCTGTATATATCCGCTACCTGTGGGGCAACCCTGTCTGCCTTCCCACAGTCTGCTGTGTGGCACTGCTCCCCTGGTCAGGGCTGTGTGGGCGTGGGAGGGGGAATCCCTGTACCAATACACCAAGTAGCCAGACTCCATATTTATCACCACTCTCACAGTTCTTATTGATCCTGGCTTGGGTAGGGATATAGGCAGGGAATGTTGGTACTACATCAGTCATGTCTCTCAGTGCCTGGCACAGTGGATGTATGGCTGCCCTATCACACTGCCAACAATATCTGATCTTATTAGAATACCCTATGTAAAATGACCTAGAGGAGATCAACATAGGTTCCCTATGGCTAAATGTCCAAACATATCCCTGTCAAGAACAGGGACCTCAGAATAAGGGCATTCAGCAGTACAAAGAGCACTAATACAGGCTCAACAGCAATACTATTGGTTCCACAAAATGTGCATTATGGGCATGCATTAGTGCTGTTTTCACTGTTAAGTGCTCTTATTCCAAGGGTCCCTTAACATTGACAGTGATATGTTCTGACAGTTAGCTATGGTGAACCCTCTCTGAGTTTGACTGCCCAATCACAGTGGCACCTAGTGATGCCGCGGTCATCCAAATGGTCCAGGTACTGGCCAAGCTTTCATGTCCCCCTTGAATTACAGATGAGCACACCAGATCACCCCATGTACCCCTCAAACCACACACACACACCCTTCCTTTCTGTCATAAAAATATGATTCTGCCAAAAAGATGCCTTAGACCTATAGATAACAGCTATGACATATCATCATCACATGGGGTATTAGGACTACAGATATGATCTCGGTTTCTCACCCAAAAAGGAATCCTTTCCCTGCTCACGCACATATTATCCCTGCAGCTGTTGCCCCATTTTTCTGAACCACCTCCTCCTTCTCCCTTCCCCCATCTTATAATCATAAGGATTCTGCAATATAGTTCTAATGGTATACCTCCATTGCGTGTTGCCCTCTTTCATCTATGTTCCAAGTTTAAAGTTACCTGAACAAGATTTTTTAGCTGTTCCTTGTATATTAAAAATAGTGAAATAAATAAATAAGATCAGGACAAGCTTTAAAAGGGTGTTTGGCTAGGACCATGCAAGATCAGGCTATAGAGGCACTTAACAAGGAATGCCTGAAGACTGAGTCAAGCACCATATTTTCATGACACTGTTTTGAGAATTTTAGCCATTTAATATCAGAAAGTAGAATTTTAATAGTTAATAGATAGAGAAATGCACGTTCTAAAGACATCACTGGCAGCCTTGGAGACCAAGAAAATGTGGCAGAAAGATACATAAACGTCCCATTGTATTGGGAGTCACAGATCTGATTAAGAGGAATTTCCAATCAGACCTTGACAAGTTGCCTATAAATGTTATTTCTTATGTACTCCAGAAAGAAGGCGTTAGCATGATGCAAGTGGTACGGAAAGCATTAGCAGTAAATTTGAGATACTAAGATCTTACTCCACATACCCTGGCTTAGAAGTTTCATTGCTATCATAGTATGTGCAAAAGTAACCCATTTGGAGAAATTGTCGCTATGCCATAGGCCTGGTTAAAAGCAATTTCCAAGCACGCTTTGATAGGCTTCCTATACGCTTTACATCCTATAAACTCCAGAAGGAAGCTCTCTCCTTGGCGTGATGTAAATATTACAGCAAGCATTAGCAGTAAATTTGAGAGACTAGTTGCAGTTGGTTTTGCCCAAGACAAAGGGAGTCTTTTAGTAAAGGATTTAACTGGCAGTCTGTAAGTGCCCTGGGTAGTGCAGGGCCATGACTTTTAGAGCAGGGCGATTCCCAAGCTAATTATGCAACTCAGGGTGATGAGTGGGTGGGTTAGGGCAGAGTGTGCGTGGTGAGCTCAGCTCAGTTGGCAGCGTGTTCACACCACATGCTATGTCCCATGCAATTAGCACAGGTACACCTGTCAACTCAATAGCTGGTTACGTACACCTGTACTAATGCAGCATGCACTAGGGGAAAGTGCTACATGTTAACTGTTTGGGAAATGATTTCCACAGCCCTGGCAGGTAGAAAGACAGTTTCAAAACTCTTTAAATAAATAAAAGCATAAGTATAATACACAGCACAGAGTTTTCTTTCAGTCATGTAAAACTAAGATCTATATGATGGTTCAGGAACTCTTAAGAGGCCTCCTTGCAGCTTCACTCAAAGGTTCTCCTTAATTAATCCCATTTATAACCCACATAATTCAGTCCTTCCTGGTTATGCCTCACTGTGTAAGTCTCTGAACAAGAATGTAAACTCCAAGGAACAGGGACTATTTCCTATGGGCGTCATTCTGTGCCATGAATAGAAGGGATATACATCCCCGCTATTCAACCCCTTGCTGCTCCCGGTGCACTTCGGAGGTGGAATAAGTTCCCCTGGACATCAGGGGATGCCGGAGCTAGGGGGCGACGATGAGGCAAGGGGGCACAGGGGGATCCCCGCAGCCCAACCCTGGCTATGGGAGGCCGGATCAGGGGTAGGGCTGCGGGGAAAGGACGTTGGATCTTGCAGTCGGTAATTGTGGCTCTGTAATGAAGCCACGGTGCCATGGCAACAAGATGCCATAGTATGCAACTCCATTACGGAGCCTGGCTGAGTTAACCGGGGATCTGCTGGGTATTAAGAGTCTTGTCCAAGGCTACAAGGAGTGCCAGTGGGAATCAAACCCAGATATATTGGGTAGTAGACTGTTACTCTAACCATGAGGCTATTCCTCCACTCCACAATTCCCATACAAAATCAAATACATAGGATCATAAAACCAACATACATTTTAAAACATTTATACATAATCAAGAGTAGAGGAGTAGCTTAATGGTTAGTGCACTGGCTTGGTGACCAAGGTCAATTCCCACTCGCACTCCTTGTAGCCTTGGACAAGACTCTTAATCCTCCATTGCCTTGGAAGAAAGGCCTGTCAATCTACTTATTTTCACACTGCCAAGAATAATCTAGGAGTTGCTGAATCATCAGGAGTCAGCATTGACTCAAAGGCACACTTTGCATTGCATACATAATCAAATATATGTTGTTGTTAAGTGCCGTTGAGTCGGTGTTGACTCATGGCGACCCTTTGGATAGTTGTCCTAAACTGTGTTTGGTTTTCAGTCAGGTAGCTTATTGTTGATAGAGTGGCACCCATAGTTGCTGTTAGTGTAACAATCCATCTCATTGCTGGCTATCCTCTTTTGTATTGACCTTCTACCTAGCCAAGCATGATGTCTTTCTCTAATGATCTCTCTTCGCATGATGTGTCCAAAGCATGAAAGTCAAAGTCTTATCATCTGAGCTTCTAAAGACAGCTTACGTCTGATTTCCTCTAGTACCAACTGGTTTGTTCTTTGGGCAGTCCATAGTATACACAGTATTCTTCGCCAGCACAATAATTCAAAGACATCAATTTTCTTCCTATCTTTTCACTGTCCAACTTTTGCATCCATATGATGTTATTGAAAATACCATGGCTTGAATGTGTCAAATCTTTGTATGGAGAGAGACATCTCTGCTCTTGAGAATCTTGACTAGCTCTTTCATAGCCATTCTGTCAAGAGCAATGCATTGTT
Source organism: Ichthyophis bannanicus (assembly GCA_033557465.1). Classification (NCBI taxonomy): domain Eukaryota; kingdom Metazoa; phylum Chordata; class Amphibia; order Gymnophiona; family Ichthyophiidae; genus Ichthyophis; species Ichthyophis bannanicus. The sequence goes on along the minus strand of CM066038.1, from coordinate 10,346,007 downwards.
AGATTTCTTAACTCTTGTTGTTTCTTTATTGATAGTTGATCCAAGTAGGTTAAAGTTGTCCAACATTTTGATTTCTTCTCCATCAATGATGAACTTATTGATTTTGCCAGTTGTCAAGATCTTTGTCTTCTTTACATTAAGGTGCAGGCCAATTTTAAAATTATGTTCTTTGATCCTGAGAAACAAATGTTTCAGATCATCTTCACTTTCAGCCAGTAAAGTGGTATCATCAGCATAGCAAAGGTTGTTGATGAGTCTTCTACCAATCTTCACACCTTGATTGTCTTCATACAGTCCTGCTTTTCTGATGATTTGTTCTGCATATAAATTAAACAGGTAGGGGGAAAGTATGCAGCCTTGTCATAATTGAGTTAAAATCTAATTCTATATATCTTTTTTTTTTTTTTAAAAGTAGTTTTTATTCAGTTTTAACATGTAAAATAACAATACAAACATTCGTGATATAGCAGGATACAAGCAAATGTTATTGATCAGAAGAGCAAAAGAATATAATAATTGAACATGACAGTACAATAACGTTAACAAGAACTAGTATCAGTCCATGCCAGCACGCCACCCTCCCTCTCTCCGTTCAACGCAGGTACAGCAGAGACCCCTCCACAAGGCAGCCTCCAGCAATCACTTTCATCAAACATAATTTTGTAAAGCTGACCATTTCTTACTGAGTTTACCAGACCATGGATTTTTAGCTATATAGATCTCTTCGTAGGTCTTATGTAGGATTAAGAGACTCCACCAATGCTCGAAACAAGCTTTGTCGAGATTCTTCCAGTGTATTAGAACTATTTTAAGCGCTATCCCGAGCATTAAGTCCAGCAATTTACTATCCCATTTCATCAGAGTAGGTTCCAGAGCTATGGATTTATATATCACTATCCGATAAGTGATAGGAGTTTGTAAGTTGAGGATCTGTGATATGCGTTCCCAAACTCTGTTCCAGTATATGTCCAGGGATTTACAGTGGAACAACATGTGTGCCAGTGTCCCAATTTCCATGTTGCAGGACCAACATCGATTTCCCTCCTGCAGTGTCCATTTTATTTTCTTAGCCGGTGTAATATGCGCTCGATGTGCTATAAAGTACATAGATTGTGTGAGAGACGCTGCTCTCGTGGCACGTATTTGAGTTCCCCAAAAAGTGTCCCAATTGTCCGGAGGTAGATCTTGACCGGTTTCAGTAGCCCACACCGACTGTATCTTAGAACATGTCTTGTCACTGTTGGATCGGAGAATCGCTACGCATCTCGAAATAGCTTTGGCATCCGTTTGTAATTCTTGTAATTTCTGTCGCAGAGGCCATCCTGTACGCATCAAGACAGGTGACACACCCGCTTTGCTCATACAGTAGCGGAGCTGACACCATTGGAAGTAGCATGTATTAGGCAATCGGAATTCCGTTCTTAATCTGTCAAAGGTTTTAAATGCACTTCCATTGATCAGTTGTCCAATGGTGATAAGATCATGTTCCACCCATGTTTTCCATAAGATAGGCTTTCCTCCGATGATAAGGCGCGGGTTCAACCATATGGGCATATCTGTGGCGAAGTCATCCCCTCCATCGATACATGATGCCAATAGTCGACAGGCATGTTGTGTTTCTCGGATGATAGCATTAGGTGGTGTAGTCTGGTCTACGACTGTGCCTATCAGTAGCCATGTGGGTAGGGGGGAATGTAGGGCCCGCTCCACACTCAGCCATCTAGGTCCTTTATCCGTGTCGTCAGAGTCGATCCATTGAGCACCCTGCTTTAAAAGAGAGGCAGTGTGCAGCCAGCCGAGATCTGGGAAATGGACACCTCCTTGTGCATTAGGTAGTTTCAGTTTCCAGGCTGCGATTCGAGGTACTCGGTTATTCCATAGAAAGGCTATCAGTTGACTATTCATTTTCTTGTAGAAGGCTGGCGGGAAACGTAAGGGTATCATGCTTAAGATATAGCTGAGTTTTGGTACCAACATCATTTTTATCGTTTCTAGCCTGCCCCACCAGCTCAAATGAAGGGGGGTCCACTTGGAGATGTTATCATGTATAATTTCTTGACATATCTTAGTGTTGAGTGCGACAGTCTCTTCCAAGGTGGTACCATAGGTCACGCCCAGGTATCTAAAGGATGACTTCTCATATTGGAAAGGGTATCCACGCATCATTTCTTCGTTGACCTGTTCATTCAGGGGAATAATTGTTGTTTTATTCAGATTTACTTTGTATCCGGATATCGCTGAGTATGCATCTATGAGTTGCAGTGTTTCAGGAAGGTCTGAGGGTTGTAGGAAAATGAGCAGATCATCGGCATATGCTGACAATTTACAGGGACCATCAGCTAACTCAATTCCTTTTATGTTGTCCTTTTGTCGGAGCGCTATTAATAAGGGTTCCAGGGCTAAATTAAAAAGCATCGGTGACAGGGGGCAACCCTGTCTGGTCCCTCTTTGCAACTGAAAAGGGGCTGAAAGGTGTGAGTTGACCGCTATGCGAGCTGTGGGTTTGGTATACAACAATTCAACGCGTTTTAGGAACTTTTCTCCTATCCCAAACCACCGTAGGGAACGAAATAGAAAGGACCATTCCAGTCGATCGAAGGCTTTTTCGGCATCCAATGCTAGCCCTATCAGGGGCTCGGCTTTGGTCTTGGCAGAGGCCAGTACGTGTGCCAATAATCTTCCATTATCTGTAGTGGATCGGTTTTGTATAAATCCACATTGATCCTCATGTATCAAATCCTTTAAGATCCGTCCTAATCGGTTAGCAAGCACTTTAGCATAGATTTTATAATCAGAGTTTAGGAGAGAGATGGGTCTGTAATTCTCTATCTTTTGTGTATCCCTGCCCGGTTTCGGGTGAATTACCACCACAGCCTCTGCCAGGGCACCAATCTCTGGAGATTCATCTTGCAGGCCACTGTAGTAGATCTGTAGCATGGGAGCCAATGGAATGCAATATTTAGTATAGAATTCCAGAGGGATACCATCTGGACCGGCGGCTTTACCACGAGCCATCTGTTTAATCGCATCTTGTATTTCAGTTACTGAGATCTCTTGTTCCAGCGTTCGACTTTGATGACTGGTTAATGTGGGTCCTACTATCTTGGAGACAAAATCCTCAAAGGCTCTGTCACTACATTGGGTATCTGAGCGATATAGTTCCTCATAGAATTCTTTGCAGCGGTCTAGAATTTTGTCAGATCTCAGGAGAAGACCCCCGGAATTGTCTTGCAACGCCGCTATAGCCGTCCTGTTGGCTTTTGGTCTGAGCTGTCGAGCTAAAAGGGATCCAGAGCGGTTGCTTTCATAGTAGTATATACTACGTTGTAGCTGGATACTACTCAGCGCTTCCTTGTTGAGGAGAGCATTATATTGGTAGCGCAATTTTTGGAGTCTAATCAGTATCATTGAGTCAGCTCTTTTGGCTAGTAACCTTTCCCCAGCTTTTATTTGAAGTTCCAATTCATCTTTTTCTTTTTTCCTGGCTTTACACCGTCTAATGGTGTAGGCGGTAATATGAGCTCGCATGGTCGCTTTAAAACCTTCCCACCAGCTCCAGATGGAGGTATCAGTGGGTGTATTATATTTAAAATAGGTCTCAATTTCCCCTGACAGCAGCTGTACAAAGGAGTCATCTGCTAGTAGGGATTTATCAAATGTCCATCTTGGCGGAACATGCTGTGTAACGTTAGTATTCAACACTAGGGAGACAGCGGCGTGATCCGATACCGTTGTAGCATATATCTCTGCGGACATCACTTGGGGCATCAGCTCTGTGGACAGTAGGAAGAAATCGATCCTTGTTTGGGTATTATGTGGGATGGAATAAAATGTGTAGTCTCTTTCTTGGGGATGAAGTAGGCGCCATGGGTCTACCAAGTGTAGCTCTGTTATGATGCCTTTAAGAATCGCTTGCGATTTGATTTTGTCTACAGCCCGATAGGGAGTGCGATCTAACAGTGGATCCAAGATGACATTGAAATCGCCCCCTAGTATGATATTGGTGTGAGCTGCGGCTGTAACTTCTTTAGCTATCAGTTTGAAGAAGTTAGGGTCATCGAGGTTGGGCGCGTAGATATTGAAGAATGTGTAAAGCTGTTGATTTATTTTCATCGTCACTCTGGCCCATCGACCTAGTGGATCAATCTGTGTGTCGGTAATGGCGGATTGTAGGAATTTGCGCACTAATATTATTACCCCCCCTTTGCGTTGAGTGGCAGAGGCCGAGGCCGCCACCAGGAAATATTTAGAGGTTACTTTTTGCGATTCAGTATCTGATAAATGTGTCTCTTGTAAGAGGGCAATATCTGCTTTTTTTTGCTGGCAGTACGCTAAAATCTTCTTCCGCTTGACAGGGCCAGTAATACCTTTAACATTTAACGACAGCACTAAAAGATCACTAGACATCAGCGTTAGAATAAGCTGTCTTATAGGTGAAAGCTATCCTATGGATAGGCCTGCCGCGCACCTGCATTTTGCATGTGTGTGGAGGGTTTTGTACTGGACTGGACTGACACAAACAACTGCATAACTAGCAAACATGGTATCACTAAGGTGAACACAATCCACTGAAACAGTAACCAACCCCGACCTCCCGTTGCCACCCCTACATTCCAAGCAGAAATATCTGGTGAATTAAAATTATTTAGAACAACAGAAATACAATCAATGAGGCGTTTAACAAGGCCTAAGGCGTTCTAAAATTTGTGAGAACGCACGGCCGCACCCCCTGAGTATATGCTGAATTCTCTATACTGCATGAGAAATCAGTATACTAGCCTCAGGTTTCCATACCGCATTTTTCTTGTAGGAAAGTTTTCAGTTTTTCAGCTTCAACGAAATTCCTCGTTTCATTATGCAGCGTGACCCGCATGGTTCCTGGGTAGTATAGCCCGTATCTCGCCTGTGCACTTTGTAGCATGGGTCTACAGGCCAGCAGCGCTTTTCTCCGATCTACCGTTTGCTTGCTCAAATCCGGATAGAGTGCCACTTTGTGTCCCTGGATTTGCAGTGATCCGGCCTTCCGTGCTGCTTGAAAGATCTGTAGGACCTGTGGGTATCTCAGCACCTTCATTATGAGTGGGCGCGGGTAGCGTGTGTTGTCAGCTTTGTGTGTTGGGATTCGATGGGCCCGTTCTAGTTCAAAAGGCCTGGCAAAGACAAGCTGCAGCATCTCCGGTATGACTTTTTCCAGAAATCCAATCGGATCGGTACCCTCAGCGCCTTCAGGGACTCCAACAAGGCGGATATTATTTCTACGGGCATGGTTATTTTGATCTTCAATCAGATTTTCTATGTGCCGGACTCGTTTGACCAAAGGGCCCAGCTGTTCCAATGCAACGCCATGCTTCTGGGTTTGCAATTCAACTGCATTAAGTCGAGTGGTGATGGTGAGGAGTTTCTCTTTTACCTCTAGCAAGTCTTCTTGAATCATGTTCAGAGAACTAGAATTGGCTGCAATCATTTCTTTAACACATTTCAATTCCTGGAGCACTTCACGTAGGCCACCGGCAGTCACTCCCTCCTTCTCTCCCGCGGCCATTTTCTGCGGGGAGCCCACTTCGGGTTTAGATCGTTTCGCTGCTGAGCCGGAGCCCTGTGGAAATTCCAGTCGGGCAGGCTTCAGGGATGCCATCCAGCTGTATTGCGGTGTTATTGATGTAGGTAGGGGGTACAAACTTCAATATAATACCGGGATATATTCAGGATTCTTGGGCAGCAACGGGAGCAAAAATTCAAGCGTCCATTCTGTTCAGTGGCTAGCTCCGCCCCCTAATTCTATATATCTTAAAGATTTCAGCTGACATTTTACCTGTTGCTAGTTCTGTTAATGATGTTATAATGTAATAATGTTGCTCTTATTGTAAACTGCTCTGACGAGAGAGTGATATAAAAAACATATAAATAAAATAAATAAATACACCTTTGCTGATTTTAAACCATTCTGTTTCTCCTTGTTCCATTTGAACCCTTGCTTCTTGATCAAGGTAAAGGTTGTGCAAGAGAACTATCAGGTGTTCTGGTATACCCATGCTTCTTAATGTGGCCTAGAGTTTCTCATGGCTTACATAGTTAGAAGCCTTGCTGTAGTCATATAGATATCCTTTTGGTATTTAGTCTTTTCAAGGATCCATCTCACATCCGTGATGATGTTTCTCGTTCCTCACCCTTTCCTGAACCCTGCTTGCACTTCAGGCATTTCGTTCCAGGTATGATTGTAGTCTCTGCTGAATAACGTTGAGTAGAATCTTGCTGGCATGTAGGATGAGAGCAATTGTGCGATAATGTCCAGTCAGTTGGATCACCTTTTTTAGTATTGGTATAAACACGGATCTTTTCCAGTCAATTGACCATGATGTTGTCTTCCAAATTTTCTGGCAGAGCCTTGTAAGTATGGTAACAGCTGCATCAGATTGTTGTAATACTTCAATGGGAATGCCATCAATGCCAGGTGCTTCTTTCTTTGATAGGGCTTTCAATGCTGCTTCAACTTATTATTTCATCACCAATGGTTCCTGATCATAAGGTACAGGTTGAAACTGCTGTTGATCCATTTGATCTTTATCATATAATGACTGTATATTTTTCTACCTTTTTTTTTATTTTCTCAGCATTATTCAATATGTATCCTTGAGCATCTTGTGACAGTCCAATTCAAGACTGGATTTTTTTCTTTAACTCGCGTAGCTTTAGAAAAGCCAATTTTGTTCTTCATCTAATAGTTTCTGCTTCTATTTCCTTGCATGTGTCATTGTACTGTAGTACTTCTCCTTGTCTTGTCTTGCTGCACATTGGAAATCTCTGTTGAGTTCTGTGATTGCCTCTCTTTCTCCTCTGGTTTTAGCTTCTCTGCATTTCTGAGCAATTTTCAGAGTTTCTTTGGTCATCCATGTTGGCTGTTTTTGCTTTTTTATCTTTTGTAGGGACTTCTCAATTTCTTCTGACACAACCTTCTTGATGCATCCCATAACTCTGCTGGAGCTCTGTCATTTGTATCTAAAGCAGCAAACCGATTTTGCAGGCAGTCTTTAAATTCCTGTGGTATACTCTCAAGGTCATATTTTGCTACATTCATGAGTGGCTTGCTCTTTTTCAACTTTAGCCTGAGTTTGCATACTAGTAGTTGCAGATCTGTACCACAGTTAGCTCCAGGTTTTGTCTTTGTTGATGCTATAGAGCTATTCCATCGTTGACTTCCACAGAAGTAGTCAATTTAATTTTTGCATAATCCATTGGGTCAATTCCAGTGTACAGTCACCATTTGTGTTGCTGGAAGAAGGTGTTTGAGATGAATAGATTGTTGGTCTAGAATTCTATAAGTCTTTCTCTAGCTTCATTTCTGTTGCCAAGTCCATATTTTCCAACCACTTTACCTTCTTATTTGTTGCCAATTTTTGCATTCCAGTCATCCATGACTATCATGATATCCTGTTTGCATATTCTGTCAACTTCAGCTTGTACTTGTTCCTCTTCATCCTCTTCTGCAGCTGTTGTTGGGGCATATATTTGAATTATAGTTGTGTTGATGGGCATTCCTTGTAGACGAATAGAAATTAAGTGTTCACTGATTTCATTGTATTTCATTACAATCCTTACAAGTTTCTTCTTAATTATAAATGTAACACCATTTCTTCTTTGTCTTTCATTTCCAGCATAGTAGACCATGTGATCATCAGATGCAAAGTGCCCGATGCAAGTCCATTTCAGTTCACTGACACCCAACAGATCGAGTTGTACACGTTACATTACATTCTTGACCACCTCCAATTTCCCTTGATTCATGCTTCATACCTTACATGTTCCAATATGTAAGACATCTTTGCAGCTTCTGACTCTCATTTCAAGCACAGCTACATCAGCAGTCAGATGTCCTGAGGGCTTTGATCCAACCATATCATAAATGCTGTCTTTACTCTGAAAAGTCTTCATCTCCTTCCCAGTAGCCAGTTGAGTGTGTTCAGACTTGGGGGTCTCATCTTCCAGCACTACAGTGCAATTTGTTTTGTTGTAACTATCCATTGGTTTATCGTGGCAAGATATGGAAGTAGATTGCCAAGCCTTTCTTCCACGCAGTTTAATTCTAGTGTTGTTGCTGTTGTCACAGAAATGTGATCCTCTGCCACCAACACCATCCCGTTCTGCTGCTGCACAGATGGGTGGTTTGTCTTGGTCTGGCACCTCAGCTGAGATCTGCATCTTGGGAGACCCTGCCAGTAATTAAGCTACTGATAGCTTAGCCCTCAGCATCACTGATGCACACAAGCCCTCACAGCGCAACAATCTGCAAATCAAGTGAGGGACCAAATACACCTCTCACTTGGTTTGCAGCTTGTCATGCTGTGTGTGTGTGTGTATCAAATACATAGGATCATAAAAACCAACATAAATTTAAAACATTTATAAATTAAACATAACAATACAATACACAAATACAAACATATAAAACTGACCACCATGTACCAGCCTGCAACTACTGTTCATTGCCATAGTAATACTGATATAGATTTGTCTCCTGGTCTCTGTTAAATCTGCCTGTAATCAACAATTATACTGTATTCCCACTCTTGCTCTTCTTACTGAGCCTGTCTAAATCCATAACTTCTAACCTTCTCCTAATATGACGGTTTCTTCAATTCCCCTCAGTTCTAATGCTAAAGAGTTCCAAGCAGCTGGCCCCACTACAAAAAAAGCCCACAAGCGAGTTTCATCCATAGGCACTAGGTAGAATGAGGACATGTCAAATAACAAAGCCCCTCAGATCCCAACATCCAAGGATGATGATATGATTTCAGAGATGCAACAATACAGACAGGTACATCATTGTTCAATGCTTTGTATAGAAGTGTAATAATATTTTAAATGTAATTCTCCATAGAACTTGCAACCAGTGCAAAGATAACAATATGGGAATAATGTGTATAAACTGATTCACGCCTACCACAATTTGTGTGGCAACATTTTGCAATTCTTGACGTGCCCATACAGCGACATTGCAAAACCAACATATAAACTGTTAAACAATCCAAAGGCAAGATTACCAAAGTATGTACTATAGAATGAACATTTTCCTTATTTAAAAAAGTCTTGAGGTGGCAAAAACATATGCATTTTGAAAAATGACTTCTTCGCTACATCTTTGAACTTCAAAATTGATCACTCATTACTCCGAAGTTGCTCAATTGTGCAACAACTGTAATCATCCAATTATCGACTAAGAGGAGGACTCTAAACAGATCCTCTTCTGAGCTTCATAATACCTGTTTTATCAACATTCCGGGGCATGTTTATTAAGGCATGTGCCAGTAACGTGCATGGAGGCCATTTACCTAGCACAGGAGGGTCAGCACAAACTTCAGGGGATGTGTGCTTGCGCCCCCCTGCAGGTAGCACAGGCCTAAAATGCGGCACTGTGTAAGCTGGCATGTGAGCGCACTTAACACCACATCTAGGGCTCTCCCTTGGTCCAACTCTCTGGTCACCTAACAAAATGAATTAGATTTGTTGATAAGATCTGCATCTAGTAAACACATGATACCTCAAATCCTACAATCCACTGGACTCCAATAAAAGAGGATAGCGAGGTTTCTGAAGTCCAATGGATTGCAGGATCCGAGGCAGCATGGGTTTCCTAGAGGTTGGTATTGTCAGACAAATCTAATTCATTTCTTTAACTAGGTGACCAGAGACCTGGATTGAGGGAGAGCCATAGATGGGGTGTGCCTTTGACACCATTCCACATAGGCAACTTATAAATAAATTGAGCACCATAGGAATGGACCCTAAATGTGCAGGGGGAGAGCCTCTTTCAATTGAAAGCAAGTTCTGCTACAAGGGGACATGGGATGAGGGTGGAGGGGGATAGATTCAGGAGTGATATGCGGAAATATTTCTTTATGGAAAGAGTAGTGGATCCGTGGAATAGTCTCCCAGTGGAAGTGGTAGAGATGAGGACAGTATCTGAATTCAAAAAAGCATGGGACAAACACAGAGGATCTCTAAAGGAAAAAAAAGGAGACAGTTGTAGTTGTTGATATGGAAGGGCAGACTAGATAGGCCATGTGGTCTTTTTCTGTCTTCATATGTCTATGTTTCTAAATTGACCGACTGGGTTGGAAATTGGTTGAATGGGAGGCGGCAAAGGGTACAGGTAAATGGAGCTCAGGCTGAGGAAAAGGGAGTTACCAGTGGTGTCCCCCAGGGATCTGTCCTTGGTCCAATTCTTTTTAACATTTTTGTAAGTGATATTGCAGAAGGACTATTGCCTACTCTAGCTGCGATACCTGTATTCATTCCATGCCCTGTTTTGCCCTGCTCCAACCCACACTGCTAGGGTAGCTCAGGACTTTGCTGCTAGGGCCTGTGCTGCTTTTTAGTGCCACACCCAAACCCAGGGCTGGCCCGTCCATTGAACAAGAATGTTTTTTGCACAGGGCCCCGCATTTCAGGGGGCCCCGCGCAAAGAACATTCTGCTTGCAAAGTAAATTTTAAAATAAAATAAAAAAAGCTGTCTGCTGCCGGCAGAATCGCATATCCCGCGTGCCCCCCCCCCCCCGACAGAGCCTGCCCTCCCTGCATCAGCTCCGTCGGCTTTCAGAGCTCGAAGAGAGACTAGTTTCCCTTCCGTGGCTCTGTTAAACCCGCAGGGGCTGATGGGACTTAACAGAGCCACGAGGGAGAAACTCTCCTTTCGCGCTCTGAAAGCCGACGGAGCTGATGCAGGGAGGGCAGGCTCTGTTGGGGGGGGCCCCCGGGGGATATGCGATTCTGCCGTTGCCGCCGCAGCGGCAGTAGCTTTTTTTTTTTATTTTAAATTTTCCCTGGGCTGTTGGGGTGGGAGTTAGGACTGGAAATGGGCTAATGGGGTTAGGACTGGAAGAGGGCTGATAGGGAGTTAGGACTGGGGCTATGGGGAGCTAAGTCTGGAAATGGGGTGATGGGGGTTAGGACTGGAAGTGAGCTGATGGGATTAGGACTGAGAGTGGGCTGATGGGGATTTAGGAATAGTAATGGGCTATGGGGGGCTTAAACTGAAAATTGGGTGATGGGGGGTTAGGACTGGAAATGGGCTGATGGGATTAGGACTGAGAGTGGGCTGATGGGGACTTAGGACTGGTAATAGGCTATGGGGGGCTAGGACTGGTAATGGGTTGGGGGGGTTCCTAGGACTGGAAATGGACTGAGGGGAAGGGGGGGCTTGAACTGCAAATAGCTGATAGGGAGGGGGGCTTGGAATGGAAATGGGTTGTGAGGGGAGGGAGCTAGGACAGGAAATGGGCTGATGAAGGGGGCTAGGATAGGACTGGGAAATGGGTGTTGGGGGAGCTAAGATTGGAAATGGGCTGTGGTGGGGGCTTGGATTGAAATAGACTTATGGAGGGGCTAGAACTGGAAGTAGGCTCATGGGGGGCTTGGATTGGAAATGGGCCGAGTGGAGGGGAGCTAGGATTTGACATGGGCTGATGGTGGGGCTAGGAAAGGACTACAAATGGGCTGATGGGAGGCTGGTATTGGAAATGAGCTGATGGAGGGACTTGGATAGGACTGGAAATGGATGGGGGAGCTAGGACTGGAAATGGGCTGATGGGGGGGGGCTAGGACTGGAAATGGGCTGATGCGGGGACTAGAAGGGAGTGGATACTAGGTGGGGCTGGAACTAGAAGGGAGCTGATGTTGGGGGAGATTAGAATGGGATGGAGCTGGGAGAGTGAAATGGAGAGGGGAAAAAATATTTTGTGTGGGACGGAAAAAAAATCTACAATTGGCTGGGCATTGGGAGAGTAAGTGGGGATTGAGGATGGAGGGGTAAAATTTGAGTGGATGAAATAGGAATGAGGAAAGAGCAAAAGGAGAAAGATTAGTATGTTAAAGCAGATGTAGAGAGAGAATGGAAAAAAAATAGAAGAGAGAAGAAAGGACAAATGGACAGCAGACGATGGAGAGTTAGCAGAAGACACAAAGAAACCAGAAGAAAGTGGCTGGAGCAATTGCAACTGAAAAAAAATGCACAAAAGGTAGAAAGATATCTCTTTATTTTGAATTTATTAACTGGAATATGTCAGCTCTGGGAAATGTGCATCATTAACATCTGTGCTTTGTTTAGTACAAGAGGAAATTAATTTATAGTTTTATTTCTACAGTGTTGTTGTACATTCCAAGTTTGGCTTTTGGGGTTCCCAGTTTAATTGTCTTCCTGTTTCTAAATTGTGATTCCTTGTTTGGTGATAGTCTGTGTTCTGCATGTGTAACTGAGCTGAGGTATTCTGTTTATGTAATTCCTATTTGACATTGCCACTTGTTCCCTTTCCCCAGTAGGTCATGTATTGTTATTCTCTGAAATGTATTGGTTTAATATTTGCAGTGTTGCCTTTTGATAGGTTGGGTATGGTGCTTTGTGAGTCCTGGTAGTGCTGTTAGGATATGGCGGGTTTGCTATGGGTTCTAAATGGGCAGTGTTTGTAGTAGTTCCTAATGTGCCTGGCGGTTGGCACTGGATTATAGTAATGTAGAAATCTTTTAGTCTTTCTTTATCCATACACTCATTAAGAGGCATGTTTACTAAAAGTTAGTGTATGGTAACATTATACAAATATTTATGCAAATGAGGCCCCTTATGCAAATAAGGCCCGCACCGAGTCTCCGCACATGGCCCCGCACCCCCCTTGGGCCGCCCCTGCCAAAACCACACGCTAAATCCCACGCTACCGGGCTGCGAGATGTAGAGCCTGATTCAGGAAAGAGGACGTTCAGGCCGTCCGGAAAAGTTCCTTCTGTAACCAGAATCTGGCCCGAGGAGAGCTCAGCGTGCCCCCTCCACCTGTGGGGATGTACTCCCTGCATGCACCCCTGACATCCATAGCTCTGGCCCCCTGTTTCCCCGCCACCTGACCCATGACTGGCCTTCCATGACCTGGATCTGGCAATGGAGATACCCCCCGCACCCGGCCCCAATCGCCGCAAAAGTGCTGCTTTATAGCATCTTTGAGGTGGTATAAGCAGCACATTCCCATGGGCCTGGCAGGATGTACAGGGCCGTGACCTGAATCAGCCCTGTATATGCTGCCGGGCTGGCCCTTCCCCCGCTCCGCCCAGACCCTGTCCCCTCCTGTCCCCCCGCCGGCTCTCCCTGTCTTACAGCACAAGATGTGCGGGGAGGGCAGGAGGGGAAATAGGGTCCAAGCGGCTTGTGGGGCTGCACATCATGGCAGGGCATACAGCCCCGCAACCCACATTCGTGAATGACCTCCTTAGTAAACATGCCCCTTAGACATAGCTTATTTACAGACATCCAAGACATCACCATTCTAATACATAATCAGTGGCTTCTGAAATTATGTTTCGGAACCAAAAATTGTAGGTCATCAGTAGAGAGGCAGTAAGTAACACCTAAACAGTTAAACAACCTACAGGTAAGGAGAATCAGGACCGGGCAAACATTAGACAAACAGTGGCAGCTTCTGGGGGGAAGCAAAGAGCAGGACATTCAAAAGCAAACAATAGATTCTGACAGCTAAGGGGGGGGGGGAGGGCAAAAGGCTTAAGGTTCCCCTGGGGTGCCAACACCTTGCATGACCACTGTGGCCGGCACTGGGAAGAATATAGCTGTTAAACAAAGCTGCAGACAGGGCACAACCCTGAGGTGTACACCAAGATGATTGTTTATCACCTATTCTAACTTGCTGTAAGGGTAATACTAATCCTAGTTAATAGTGAAAAGCAGTTGTGTGCTTGTAAAGGGACCAGGATAACAAAGTGAGACCAGGAGAACTGTGGAAATGGATGAGGTGTGTCATAGGCCTCACTGTTACTCTGTTTACATGTGAGCTTTACCTCTTTCCTGTATGGTGCTGCTTTTTGTTTATGACACTAGTTTGTGGTTCACCAAAAATGACACATTTAGCTTTCTTTCTCCATTTCTGTGGACTTGGATGGCATGTATGGTTTTTAACTATATTTAAATAAAACATTGTGGAAATTAGAGTGTGGGCAAGTATTTTTGAATTATTGGTGACATCATAGCATGAGCATGCTCAGTGCGGTTCTTCTATCCTATTCCAGATGTTGGCGACATCATAAATCTGGTTTCTCAGATCAGGAAGAATCAATGAAAGTAAACATTATTGCAAAGAAGCTGAAAATGTTTTACAGAATTCACAATAAGAATTATTATAAAATCATACAAAAAGGGCACGTAAGGACTCGAGTAACATCTTATTTTATATTTTTTAATTCAATGTGTTATTCTTTTGCACTTGATGATGATGTAAAATGAGTTTTTCCCACTATTTTTCTAAGCTGTGAAACTGAATGGAAGGAGCCCTCGGTGTTAATTTGGAAGAAAGTGATGCCTTCACAGTACCATTAGCACATTTTCTAGTCTGTCATTAATCTTCTATATCTTCACTCAACCTCTATAAACTAAATCCAATAAGAAAACTGCACAGTTAACAGTAATCCATCGAATAGATCTTACCCGACGAGGCATCTCAATAATGGCTTATTGGCTAAGTCCATAATTAAATGCTGACCATCAAGAAATTGTCCTTTTATTTTCATGCTTCAGGCAACTCGAAACAAGATGCTGAGAAGGTGGAACCTATAAATCTTGTGATCTAATCTTGCTGAGGTAATATTATTGTCTGCTAATCTTCAGACTTAGAAAACAAAATGCCTATTTTCTTTTTCATTTTCAGGTCTTTGATGAACGAGTAACGGGATTCCAGTAAAGAAAAGAAGCCTGGTAATATTATTTCTATATCACTTTCCTTCCAGGTTATATGGAACCCATGTAGGCTTCATAATCACATTTTTAATCCATCAAGTGAATGCAATATATCAGGGATGGCCTCCCATTGTATGCAACTATAACTCTTGAATATGCATTAAGGATATCCTGAAAACCAGGTGGGATTTTTGCTCTCCAGGACTGGAGTTGGCCATCCCTGCAATATATCATGTTACTTAAAAAGCGTAGTTAGTCACTTGTAACAGGTGATCTCCGGGAACAGCAGGAATTTAGTCTTCACATATGGATATTGTCGGTACTGACGGAATCTGCGCGGGAATGCTCCCCAGCATCCAAAAGGAACGCTTTTGGGAGCATCCCTTAGCACATGCGCGCTGCCTTCCCGCCTTTCCAACTGTCCCTCTTCAGTTAAGTTTGTAGCTGAGTGAAAGGATAGAGGGAGAGAGGAAAGAGACAGAGAGAAAGAGAGACAACTCCTAGGGGAGGTGTGTGGGTTGTGAAGACTAAATTCCTGCTGTTCCCGGAGATCACCTGTTACAGGTAAGTAACTACGCTATCTCCAGGAACAAGCAGGAATGTAGTCTTCACATATGGGGACTCTCTAGCTGAAGATTTATTTATTTATTTATTTATTTAAAGTTTCTTATATACCGCGCTCTTTAGCATCAGCATGGTTTACATGGAACAAAACATTCTCAGTACATTTGAAAACACGTATGAGTTACATATAACAGGGCAATAAACTTGGGAAAACAAGGGTAACTATCTACAATAACGATTGAACTATTTACATAAATTCAACTAGCAGAGAGATGTTAGTGAGCAGCGGAATTACAACAAAATTTTAGTTCTAGAAGGTATGTCTTATGGAGTAGTTATGCATATGAATTTGTCTTATGACATCTTATATTAGGATTACGGTGGCTGGAAGTACTCAGTGAATAGATAATGCTTGATAGCCTTCCTGAACTGCTTCATGACTCGTATTGCTCTGATATCTGGAGGAAGTTTATTCCAGCATCTAGGCGCATAAGATTTAAATGCTCTGTTGATTGTTGATTGGGACCAATTTGTGGATTCACTGGGAATGACTAGGGTATTTTCAGCGAGTGGTCTCCTGGTTCTTGTCTCGGGAGATAGACTGATGAGGTCTGAAGTCGTTGCTGGTGATAGATTATTTAAGGCCTTGAATGTGATGAGAAGAGCTTTGTACCTAATTCTACATTCTATAGGGAGCCAGTGAAGGTCCCTAAGGATTGGCGTGATATGGTCTCTCTTAGATGCTCCAACTAGGATACGGGCCGCAGCATTCATTGCTAGTTGCAGGGGGTTAATGGTGTTCTTCGGAAGACCATGTAGTACAATATTCGCATAGTCAAAGTGTGGAGTGACTATTGCTTGGAATATTGAGCGGAAGTCACTGTATTCTAGCATGGGTCTTAGGTGGCGTAATGTTTTTATCTTGAAGTAAATAGTTTTTACCGTGCTTTTTATGTGAGAGGTAAAATCAAGTCGTTGATCAAGGATCACACCTAGGTAACGGATTGAATTCTTGATTGGGAGCTCGGCGTCCCGTACCTGGAGGAATGCAGGGGGGAGAATAGCTTGTTTCTTGTGACAATTAAAACTTCAGTCTTTTTGAAGTTGATTCGCATGTTTTGATCTAAAAGCCAATCTGCTATTGCATTGAAATTGCTATTGCATTCCAGGGAGATAGCCCCAGGAAGCTGCCACCCAAGTAAGGTGGGCCATGCTTCCTCCCAAGGATCTCTGGCATCCCACCAGGGTTGGTGGGTAGGAGTTGAATTAGGTCTGGAAGATATTTTGAAGAACAGCTTGGCCAAAGAAGGCTTCCCGATGGGAGGCTTTATCTAGGCAGTAGTGGGCTGTAAAGGTGTGTACCAAAGCCCAGGTGGCTGCTCAACAAATGTCATCAATAGACACAGAGTGAAGGTTAGCCATAGAGGCTTCCATGGCTCTCACATTATGAGCTGTGATATGGCCTTGAAGAGGACGACTCTTGCTCGCATAAGCAAAGGATATGCATTGTGCAATCCATTTGGACAGAGTTCTCTTGGAGACTGGAAGTCCCAAATGACTAGAATCAAAAGCAATAAAAAGTTGAGAAGACTTTCTATGTTGCTGTGTTATTTATAGATCAAAAGCCAAGGCTCTTTTACAATCCAAAGTATGAAGGTTCCTTTCTGCATTAGAGGCATGAGGCCTTAGAAAGAATACAGTAAGATAAATTGATTGATTTAAATGAAAAGGCGAAACCACCTTTGGCATAAAGTGTGGATGAGTTCTAAGAACAACCTTATCCTGGTGAAACCTAGTATAAGGAGGATCAGACACTAAAACTTGCAATTCACTAATGCCACTTAACCCTCCATAGCCCATGTTCCCTGTAAAATAGTTATCTCCAAGTTGTAATGCCCTGTTCACTGTAATTTCAGTTTGTTCAATGTAAACCGCACTGATGCAGAATAGCGCAGTATATAAGAGAATGTAAATAAATAAATAAATAAATAAATGCGACGTGCAGAGGTGATTGCAATTAGGTAGATGACCTTCCAGGACAAAAGCTTTAGGGTTGTAGTGGCTAAAGGTTCAAAGGGCAGTTTCATGAGCTGCCCAAGAACTAGGTTTAAATCCCATGCTACCGGTGGTGGCCTGATGGGAGGCTTTGTTAATAGAAAACCTCTCATAAATCTTGTTATGAGTGGATGAGAGGAAATTGGTTGTCCATGTAGAGGCTTATAGGAAGCTGCAATTGCACTAAGATGGACTCTTACTGAATTGGTCTTTAGACCAGAATTTGATAAATGATGTAGATACTCTAGTATCGATTCCAAAGGTTTCATAGGGGGGTTTAACCCCTTATGTGAACACCATATAGTAAAACGTTTCCACTTGAAGGTGTAAGAGCATCTTGTGGAAGGTTTTCTAGAAGCTTGAAGGATATCGTTTACCTGTTGGGAACGGTTAAGATCCTGAAGTTCTAAGCTTTCAGCAACCAGGCCCTGAGATGCAGGGACTGGGATTCGGGTGCCATAGCATCCCGTTCTTTTGGGAGAGGAGATCTGGAGCATAGCTTAACTCCAGAGGTGCAGCTTGAGAGAGATGTAGAAGCAGGGGATACCAAGTTTGGCGTGGCCACCATGGTGCTATGAGGATCATACGACCTCTGTCTCTCTGAAGCTTGAAGAGTGTTTTGGGGATGAGGGGAATGGGTGGGAAGGCATAGAGGAAGTCGTGACCCCAGTGAAGAAGGAAGGCGTCCCTTGCCAGGCAATTATGAGCCGGAATCCTGGAACAGAACCAGGGGAGTTTGGCATTCAATGGACTTGCAAATAGTCTATGTCTGGGGTTCCCCAGATTTGAAATATCTTGGCCACCTGGTCTAGGTGGAGAGACCATTCGTGAAGCAGCAGTACTCCGCTAAGTTTGTCTGCCCAAGGGCTTGGAATGCCTGGAAGATATACCATGAGAAGGTGAATTTGATGCTCTCTGGCGAGGGCCCATAGTCGTAAAGTTTCATTGCATAACGACAGAGAGCCTGTTCCGCCCTGCTTGTTCACATAGAACATGGCTACTTGATTGTCCGTTTGGACTAGGACTGTCTTGTAGCTGAGCTGGGCATGGAATACTCGAAGAGCTAGATAGATTGCTCTGAATTCTAGGAGATTTATGTGAAGAGAAGCCTCCTGTGGAGTCCAGGTACCCTGGGTAGAGACATGATACAGGTGTGCTCCCCATCCTGCCTGTGATGCATCTGTTGTTAGGGTGGCCTGGAATAGGGGTTGCTGGAAAGGAGACCCCACTAGAAGATTTTCCAGTGATTTCCACCATTGTAGAGACAAGATAAGTTGTTGTGAATTTGATATCTTGTCCGACAGACGTCCTGTGGCCTGTGTCCACTGTGTGGATAGGGTCCACTGGGCTGCTCGCATATGAAGGCGAGCGTAGGGAACCACATGAACCGTGGATACCATATGTCCCAATAGTTGTAGTAGTTCTCAAGCAGTTAGGGAGGAGTTCACCGCTGCTTGAGAAGCTAGCTGTATTATACGAAGACAGCGGGGTTGTGGGAGAAAAGCCCTTGACTGTCTGGTATCTAGACGAGCTCCTATGAACTCTAGGGACTGAGACGGAGCTAGTTGGGATTTTGGGAGGTTTATGACCAATCCCAAGTATTGAAGGATTCGCATTGTGCGAGACAGTGCAGATCTGGCTTCTGGAACTGTGGGGGCTCGAATGAGCCAGTCATCCAAGTAAGGGAAGACGAATATCCCCAGGGTTCGCAGAAATGCAGCTACTACTGCCATGCATTTCGTGAATACTCTTGGTGCCGAAGCCAGACCAAAGGGAAGAACCCTGTATTGGAAATGTTTTCCCTTGAAAAGGAATTGTAAGAATTTCCTGTGATCTGGATGGATCAGAATGTGAGTATATGCATCTTTTAGATCTAGAGAACAAAGCCAATCCTGACTTTGAAGGTAAGGCAGAAGAGTTCCCAGAGAAATAATTTTGAACTTTTCTCGGAACAGATATTTGTTCAGTCCTCTGAGGTCTAGAATGGGTCTGTGTCCTCCTGTTTTCTTTGGAATAAGAAAATAGGGGGAGTAGAACCCTGCACCCTGCTGAAGAATGGGCACCTCCTCTATTGCTCCTTGAGCAAGGAGTGTTGAGACCTCTTGATACAGTAGATTGCCTGTAGAGGTTTGGGAATTGAATTGTCTTACGATTGTAGGAGGGGGCATACTGTTAAAATGAAGCTTGTACCCCTCTCCCACAATGGACAGAGTCCAGTTTTCTGTTGTTATTTGGTGCCATCTGTTGGCAAAATGACACAACCTGCCTGGAATGTTTACGGGTTCTGGCCCCTTCAGAAGCAGGAAGGCTAAGTTCTCTATGAAGGAGTCAAAGCCCTTGAGGGGGCTGGGCCTGTGGAGCTGGTTGAGATCTAAGGCCTTTTGGCTTCTTTTGTCTGGATTGTTGTTGTTGACCCTTCTGGGCAACTTGACCCTGAGCTTGCCCTTGCTGGGTATAGGATGGATAAAACTTCCTCTTTTGGCTGAAAAAGGGTTTTTATAGGGTTTCTTTTTGGCTGGAGTGGCTGTAGATTTTGACAATCTATCTGAAGTGAGATTCTCAGTATCTATCTCATTAGCCTTCTCCTGCCAATTCTTGCCAAAGAGGTTTTCTCCTGTGCAAGGGATGTTTCCCAGTTTATCCTGTACCCGAATCTCCAAGTCTGATGCCTGAAGCCAGGCAATCTGACGTGCCCCAATGGCAATAACAGAGGTCCTGCTGATGCATTCAAAGCAGTCAAAGGCTGCACGGTTTACAAACTTGGAGACATCTTGAGCATGCTTGACCAGAGTGAGAAAGTCCTGTCATTTGTCCTCAGGGATAAGGGGGCTGATAAGCTCCAAATCTCCTGTGACCTCTTTGAGGAACATTCCCATATATAAAATATATGAGCTGATCCTAGCTGAAAGCATGGAAGCCTGAAAGGTTTGACGCCCAAAAGCGTCAAGAGTCCTGCATTTACGACCTGAAGGATTCGATGCATGCCTCTTTGCACTTTTCATCCTACGCATGGCTGACTCCACTACCATTGAATGCTGTGGTAGCTGAGTCTTTTGAAAACCAGGACATGGTGGAACTCGATACGTGGTATCGCGTCTCCTAGAATGAAGAGATGTGGTCAAAGGTGTCTCCCACATTCTGAGCATCAAATCATGAAGAATTTCATGAATGGGCAGAGTAGCTTCTTCCTTGGGAGCCTTAGGGTATTGGAGAATTTCCAATTCCTTTGCTCTAGGTTCTTTTTCAGGAGCTACCATGATTGAAAGGCCACATCACGAATAAAATCCTGAAAAGACATGTCTTCTGAAGGAGACATTCTGCGTTGGGGAGAAGAGGAGTCTTCCGGAAGAAACACTCTGGTACCAGCAGAATTATCAGAGTCATCGGAATCGGAGGATTTGAAGTATCTCTGATCCCGATGTTCATGCAAAGCACGGTCTCGGTATCAATCGAAGTCGGTACTGAATTGGTCCGGTACTGATCTGTCAATGCCAGAAAAAGTCTGCATGGGAAGGATTCCCACCGGGGCCGGTACCGTCAGTGCTGGTACCAGTATCGGTACCGGTGTTGGTACCAGCATCGGTACCGTGTTGGTATTGGTGCCCGTTGAACCACTGGTGTCAACGGTACCGCAGCTGTAAGGAGAGCTGCAAGGCTGTGTTTGTTAGCGAGGAATCTCTGGTCTATTGATGCTGCCGATGTCTGGGTATCAGTACCGGTAAAAGCGGCTGGAACCCCTGAGCATGGCACCAGTAGTTCTGTCGAGGTTGAAGCCTCGAGAACATCCTGGAACCCCGTTGATGCTTTGGAGGCCGATGCCTCCCGCTGGGGCTGTTTTGCCGGTGTAGTTTCCTCAAGGGCAATGCCAATGGCCTCTTGATGCTTTGAAGGAGAGCTACCCTTTGAGGATCGGCTCTTATGTTTAGCTACCTGAGATGCATGGGAGGAAGATGAGGCTCTCGAAGACGTTGATACAATGGACCTGGTATCCGAAGAAAAGAGGGTACCGAGCTGTTCTGTCTTCCTCTTTTAGTCATCCCCACACAGGAGGAACACTCAGATGGAGAATGGTCAGGGCCTAAACATTTTAGACACCAGTCATGGTTGTTGGTGGCAGAGATGGTACCGCCACATTTAGTACATTTTTTAAAACCACTAGCTGGTTTTTCCATCTTCTGGGAAAAATGGGGCCTAATGCCCAAAATGGCACCTAGCACCAAAAGAAAAGGTTTCTGAAGAGAAACAGTTAAAAACTATATATATATATCTATATATATTTATTTTTTTTTGTAAAAAGAAAGAAATAACCGGCGGTACCGGTAGGTGTCGTGCGGAGGCAGGCGCGACTACAAGAAAACAAGTTTAAAGAAGAAATTTTCTGCGGTAACAGGGTATGTGTCCTGTCGGCTCCGCGGAAAACAAAGAACTGAAGAGGGACAGTTGGAAAGGCAGGAAGGCAGTGCGCATGTGCTAAGGGATGCTCCCAAAAGCGTTCCTATTGGATGCTGGGGAGCGTTCCCGCGCAGGCTATGTCGGTACCGACGATACCCATATGTGAAGACTACATTCCTGCTTGTTCCTGGAGATAGCTCTTTATATCAGTGCAATATCTTTACTAAATGCAAATAATGCATCTAATTTCAAATAGCATCCAATAAACTTGTACTGATCTTGTTCTAGGGCACTCATTATATCCATTTATCAAAATCTCACCTATATTTTATTTATTTACAAAATGATAAAATATTCTTACAATGGTACCTAAAGATGAGGCTGTTCTGGGACAATTGTAATGCCAATGTCTTCCTGAGAGCTGCTACAGTGCCTTGCGAAAGGATTCATCCCCTTGGTTTTTGTTCTGTTTTGTTGCTTTATGTACAACCTGAAATGAAAATGGAGGTTCATTTGGATATTAGGTAATGGACCTAATAATACAGTCCAAAGTGGTGAAGTGGAATGACAATAAAATACATTGTATATTATATTTAAAAAATGAGGAAAAACTGAAAAGTTGTAAGTGTATATGTATTCATCCCTTTTGCAATGAAACCCCTAAATAAGATCTGGTCCAACCAATTAACCTCAGAAGTCACATAATTAGTTGATTAGGATCCACCTGTGTTACATGATACCTGTATAAATATACCTGTTCTGAAAGGCCCCTGACTCTGCAACACCACTAAGCAAGCAACATGAAGACCAAGAAGCACGCCAAACAAGTCAGAGACAAAGTTGTGGAGAAGTATAGATCATGGTTGTGTTATTAAAAAATATCTCAAATTCTTTTTTTTCTTGATCCAAGATGGCTGCCTTACCTGCCAGCTGGGTGGATTGCTTTCCACGATATCTAAGAAGAAGGGGAAACTATGGGGGAATCCTCCACAGCCGCTGCAGACTCCTTCTTCTATTACCTCTATGAATGGTCCGATGGACTCCTTTGTGCGGTTCCATGAAGGGCACCAGGGAGAAACCGGAGAAAACCTGGCTGTATCGATGCCGGGACCCGCATCTTCCTCAGGATGCAATCTCACTCCGGATCTGCAGTGCCCTCCTGTTTTGCCCACAGACTTTCTAAACTTGAGCTCACTCAGGGAGGCATGATCCGAAGTAAGGCATCTCCAATGGGAGGAAGTGCGCCTGAGTTTTCTCAGGCAGGAGATAGGCTGCCTGGGTCAATGCTGCCACAGGAGAGGTTCAGGGAGCATGGTCGGGCGACTCCCGAATCATTCCCTCTATATCGGGGGAGCCTGGAGGCTCAGCAGGATCTGTCGAGACCCGGGCTGAGCTGTGTGCTATGGCCCCTTTCTCTCTCGAGCGTCTGGATAATATCATTTTGGATTCCATTTGGATGACCTTAACGAGACTGGGTGAGTGTTTGGTCTCCCAAAGAAATACAACTTTGCAGCTTATTCGTAACAATGATTTATCTGTTTGGAAGTTCCAGGAGAATATGGCAGTTATGTGGATAGTTCTGATAAAAAGGTTTTGCAAATGGAAGTGTAACTTACTACTGTCATTAAAGATTTGTCTGGACATAAATTTAAAATCGAGCTGTTGGAGAACCAGCTCAGGGCTACCAACTTGTGATTATTGAATTTTCCTAGGTTCTCTATGATCTCTGCGTGGGGCATGTTCAAGACTTATCCTTTTGGAATTCTTCGGAGTTCCGCTTGAGCCCCATCCCCTGCTCTCTAAGATTTATTATATACCAACAGAGAAGAAACAATGGGATTGGGTGCAAAATCTCCTGAAAGGATTGGTGCTATGGATATTTTGAATGTATCTGAGTTGTTCGATACTTCTGTTTCTGATACAATTGTTCCTTCAACTTTGTTAATATCATTGGCATGGGTTTCCGATTGTGAATGGCTGCTTAGAATTTATTTTAAGAGAGCTGTCTTGTTTAAAGGCATGTCTTTTCGTTTGTTTCCTGATTTAGCATGAGACACTCAGAGAAGGAGTGGGGTGATCCAGTTGGGGGGGGGGGGTCTGTTTTTCTTTAAATTTCCATGCAAATGCATGGTGAAATTGCAAGCTGTTTCCTATATTTTTTTACAACCCCTCCAATTTGGCCTCCTTTATGAGGTCTCGCCTGTCTATTGTCTCCTGGTAGGGGGATGGTATAATGATGTTCTTTTTAGTGGATTTAGTTAGGGTTGGTGCTAGGCAGTATCAGTTTATCCTCACATGATGAAACCTTAATTTTCTTTCGTTTGTCTTGGATTCTCTCTAGTGTGAGGGCTAGTGAGGCAATGGGCTGTGAATTTGTTTCCTTGTTGTTTTCTTTTCCTGTATATAATTGTTTGATTTTTCTGCTCATACCTTTGTTTCCTTTTCAAGTGTTATTGCTTGAATATGTTATTGATGAATTGCATAAATGAAAAGTTTTTAAAAAATCCCAAATGCTGACTATCCCACGGAGCACCATTAAATCCATTGTAACAAAATAGAAAGAATATGGCACCACTGCAAACCTGACAAGAGAAGGCTGCCCACCAAAACTCACAGACCGAGCAAGGAGGGCATTAATCAGAGATGTCACAAAGGCACCAAGGATAACACTGAAGGAGCTGCAAAGATCCACAGCGGAGATGGAAGTATCTGTCCATAGGACCACTTTAAGTCATACACTTCACAGAGCAGGGCTTTATGGAAGAGTGGCCAGAAAACAAGCCATTGCTTTAAGAAAGAATTAAGAAAACATGTTTGGAGTTTGCACAAGAGCATGTGGCGCCCCCCCCCCCCCCCAAAAAAAAAAAAAGACATGGAAGAAGGTTTTCTGGTCAGATGAGATAAAAATTGAACTTTTTGGCCATAATGGGAAACACCATGTGTGACACAAACCCAACACTTCCCATCGCCCTGAGAACACCATTCCCACGGTGAAACATGGTGGTGGCAGCATCATGCTGTGGGAGGTTTTTCTTCTGCAGGGACAGGAAACTGGTCAGGATTGAAGGAACGATGGATGGCACTAAATACAGGGCAATTCTTGAGGAAAACCTGTTTCAGTCTGCCAGAGATTTGAGACTGGGACGAAGGTTCACCTTCCAGCAAGACAATGACCCTAAACATACTGCTAAAGCTGATTAAAGGGAAACATTTAAATGTCTTGAAACGCCTAGTCAAAGTCCAGAACTCAATCCAATTGAGAATCCGTGGCATTACTTGAAGATTGCTGTACACCAATGCAATCCATCTAACTTGAAAGACTTGGAACAGTTTTGCGTTAAGGAATGGGTGAAATTTCCAGTGGCTAGATGTACTAAGCTAATGGCGACATACCACAAGACACTTGCAGCTGTAATTGCAGCAAAAAATGGCTCCATCGTTGGGGGGTGAATGCATACGCACACTCCTGCTTTTCAGGGTTTTTTTTGTTAGTTTTAATTATTGTTTGTGTCGCAATAAAGGATATTTTGCACCTTCAAAGTCATAGGCATGTTATGTACATCACATGGTGCCAACTCCCAAAACTCCATTTTAATTCCAGATTGTAATGCAACAAAACAGGAAAAACACAGAGGGATGAATACTTTCACAATTCGCTGTATGGTCACATGTTAGTCAATGGAATGTCTTCGATTACAATCATGAGATCTACCTGCGGACGGCTTCAATGCATAAAGGAGGTTATCCTATAAGCAGCCACTAGACTCAAGTGCTATTGGCATCTATGCTATAAAGTCAAATCAACTTTCTAAATTACTTATGTAAGTGGCCGTGAATTTGTTTCTTTCTTTAACAAGTGTTCTATACCACCTTATCATAAATTCAAAGCAGTTTACATTAAACAAACTGGAAACTTACACTGAACAGGAAAGATGAACTTGGAAGCTTGAACAGGGAACATTAGTGTGATATAGATACTTCAGTATAACAGTGTTAAAAGCAAGAGATGTAGTATAAAGCAGAGGATTACATTGTACTGGAAATGGAGGGCAGGGGAATGAAGGGGGGGTATAGTGTGGGAGGAATATAATTGGTCAGAATGGTCGGGGCATTGGGTGGTGAAACATTAGGGGCATATCGAGGTGAAGTGATCCATGGGCTTGGGCCATAGTATTCAGAGAAGAGGAATGTGTTTCTGTTTTTCCTGCAATCCCACAGGTCTTCAATGGCTCTTATATTCTTGGGGAGAGCATTCCAACGTGTAGGAGCATATAATGGAAAAGCCCTGTTGCATGTTATTTCTTTGGCTTTTGTTTTGGCTTTTGGGATTAGTAGTACATTTTTGTTGGAGGTTCGTCAAGCTCTCCTTTCTAGGTCTTTATTGATCAGTGGTTGAAGAGTGATAGGGGATAGTTGGTGGATGATTTTAAAAATTGTGGGCAATTCTTTGATTTTGGAATGGGAAAGTATAGTTAACCAGTGCAGTTGCTTTAGAGTAGGAGTTATGTGATTGTTTCTTGTAGTTCTTGAAATTATCCATGCAGCTGTGTTCTGAACCAATTATAGCAGATAGATGATGTGTTTCGGGAGGCCTTGGTATATTGCATTATATTAGTCCAATATGGACATAATTATAGCTTGGCAAACATAAATGAAGCCACAGTCACACCAGCTCCAGAACAGTCATTATCTTACACATGCGGGTCATATTCTATAAAGTACATGTGTAAACCCACCCACACCACCCAAACTCCTCCCCCCATGCACGCCCACAGTGAAAGTATGCGCCATTGGTACATGGTGCTTACTATCACAGTAGCAACTGACTACAGTATGGGCATAAGCAGTCATTATGTATATAAACCACTAAAATATGAGTCTCCAACTCTGCTCCTAGAGAGCACTAAACCAATCAGGTTTTTGGGATCTCCCTAATGAATATGCATGAGATACATTTGAATGGAATGGGGCAGTGCATGCAAATATATCTCATGCATATTCGTTAGGGATATCCAGAAAACCTGACAGGTTTGGTGTCTTCCAGGACTGGAGTTTGAGACCCCTTTACAAAAACATAATGATTTATGCTTGTAAATACACAGAAACTAGCAGCGCCTTACTGAATTACCCTACATGTTTCCTTTCATAAGACCAGCTAAAAGCCTTATTTGTGATTTCCACATGTAAAATATGGCATTTATACCTAACAATGGTATATACACATGTAAATGCTGATTTTAGAAAAAGCAAATTTATACATGAATGCCCTTACAACATGGAAATCTCAAGAAGGGGGGGGGGGGTGTGTGGGGGTGTGGTTGGAACATGTTCTGGGTGGGTCAAAAATGTACTAACGTGTTCCCCATTCTCTATAGGGAATGCACATGTGTATAAAGGGGTGTGTCAGGATCTACAGCGGCTCACTGGCATGTATATATATTTAGAAAAGGCTTGGTTTGGTCATCCATTTAAGAGGAGGGGGCTAAGAGGGTTATCCTTCTTAATCTCCATTGTTTATTTCCCTCCCCAAATTCTAATTAAAGAAAGACAGCAGCCTCTGTAGTTAACTGGCATCGTGTAAGTTTGTAAAGTGACCACATGCAGTGCACACGTTAAGTTCATGTCTTTCCTCTGCCAATTGTTTTGTAAAATGGCTGCTTCGACTCCATTTACACATCTGCACCTCCTCACTCATGTTTTAGAAAGAGGTTCCATGTTTGGCAGAGCCTCTTCTAAACTACCGCTGGAATTTTGGACATTGTGACTTCAGTTTAGATCTCTAATGTATAGATCAGTGGTTCTCTACACAGTCCTCTGGGACCCCCCGGCCAGTCAGGTTTTCAGGATATCCTCAATGAACATGCCTGACATAGGTCTGCATACAATGGAAGCAGTGCCTGCAGATCTGAAAACCTGACTGATCTGGGGGTCCCAGAGGACTGGGTTAAGAACCATTGGTATAAATGCCGACAGCGGAGTTCCACGAGATTGCTTGATTGAATGTAGCCCAAAAAATATGTTTTGTTCAATGCAGATTACAAGTTAGTAAAATGATGGGTCAGTGGTATCAAGAGTGCCGTGGGGTTGCAAGTGTTTAAAGGCAACCTTGCTAAGTAGCACCACGACGGTGGTTTCTGAATCAAACAAGTCTCCCTTTCACGCCACGCAGAGACTAGAAGGTGATGGCTGTTCTCTACCAGACGGCTGCGCATGTGTGATTTTCAGCGCTCAGTCCTACTGTTTATGTGTTACCAGGATATTATAGAGGGTTGTGCACTCGTGGATGATAATGGCATCCCTTTGCTTTTGAATGAAATTCTCAGAGAAATATTCAAAAGGACTTACCCGCTTAGCAGTTAAAGGATCTGTTAGCCCGATAAGTCCCAATAAGAGAAATATTCAGCCCACAGCTGTCAGTCTTGTTTTACATTCTGGCCACTGCAGATAAAGAAATCTGGATTTTCAGTGTTCTCCAGATAGGTGCCAGTTCCAGCTCAGCTCTGATAGTATCCAGAAGGTGCCAGGCAGTCTGAGGAAATATTTATGGCATATCTGGATAGCACCACTGAATCTCCCTCTTATTGGGACTTATCAGGTCCTTCAACTGCTAAGTGGATAAATCCTTTTGAATCCTGAGCCCTCTGTTTATATGCCAAAAGAGGAACTCTGAAGACTGCTAGTCTAGTGTCCATCAGGTCACAAGGTGGTTTTGAGCAAATGTTCAGCCTTCTGATATGCTGCTTTGGCTAAGTAAAGCATAATGCCAATGTTCTGCCTCCGTGTTTCTATCAGAGGATCTCTAAAGGTAAAAAGGGGACTATTGTAGTTGATACGGAAGGGAAGACTAGATAGGCCATGTGGTCTTTTTCTGCCGTCATGTTTCTATGTGCTATGACTTCTGCTAAAACTCTGAATTCCTGAAGGTGGTACAGATAAAAGACCATTCTGAGATCAGCAGATCAGCATAGGACACACGGTGAGTAAACAATGAGAGCTTAAAATGATCCATAAAAGAGAGATGCAGTGTTCTGCAGGTCCCAGAAAGAATCCTAATGGCTCTACTTTGGATTAATTGCAGACACTTAGTAGTGCTAGTTGTAAGGCCAGAGTAAAGCAATTTGAAATAATCGATTTGACTTGTCACAGTTGCATAACTCACTAATTCCAGTTCCTTCGGTGGAGCCACATCTGGGCTTATGGGTCAGCAAAAGTGACAAGTACGTCACCAGCAGACAGATATGTGAGTGAATAAGCCAAGCTAGAGGAGATTAAAGATATCAAAAACGTCATCAGATTGAGAAGGACATGAAAGTTATGATCACTCAAGATAAGAAAGGGATACTTTAGAACGGCCACATTTAGGCCCAAGACTAGCAAGGCATAATATTGAGAGAGAGAGCAATCAATAAGATAAAACACAGCACTTAAGTAAAAAAACATCAATACCAATCTTCTTGGCTTCCAGCTGAAGCTGGATCTCATTCTTAGGGACAGTAAGACAGATTTAATGCTGGGATGGATGCAGAAGCCTCATTGTCTTGAATGGAATTCATGAGTCTTGTCTAAATAATTTTGGCTGGACATTTTTCTAAGTTATAAATCTGGATATACCAATCTTGGTAAAAATTGTTAAATGAATAATAATATGGCAACGTGCAGGCTCATGTTGCAGTGTGAAATAACTCATTATTTGGTTTTGTCCGAATCTGCCTTACAAGCAGTAACGTCATTGCTGCAACCTGTGGAAGTGCAGTGAGGTCAGCTGCTTCCCATTGCGTTTCACTGGCACCTCTATACCTTGGGCTATTTCTGTTTTCAGATTAAGACAGCAGCACAGGGCACACATTAACAAACGTGTTACTAGCTTGTCAGAGATCCTGCTGAAGAATATAGAGCGCATTCACGAGAAGCCATTTGATCGCAACTCCAGGCCCTCTGTTTAATCTGTAGCAAGTGGGCTTCGCCATCTTGCACCACCAATGAACTTCAGATGTGAGGTTTTCAGGAGGAAAGGGTGATTCATTAACCGTGTTTAATTTGACATGAAATCCATTCAAGAACAATGTCTAACTGTGCTAAATTGTTGCACATGTGTGTGGGGGGGGGGAGGGGCATTTGCAAAGCTATTTACTCAGATAGTAATTTACCTAGGTAAAGTGGTTTGGCTGAAAATTAAACTCCTTTGACTGACTAAAAGTAACTCACTTTCTATAGAAGACATAGGTCCCTATTTACTAAACCATATTAAAATGGTGCGTTAATGTGCCATTTTAACAACAGAAAATGTACCATGTGATTCACTAACCCACACCTTTTCTGTGTTGCTGCAGCTGAGAACTAGAGGGCACTACCTTTTACTAATGGGCACTACCTGGCAACATGCACTGAAGGCAAGCTGGGACCCATGGTGCCAGATAGTGTGGACCCATTAGCGCAGGGTGATTCTGCGCTAACTGCAGAACCTGCATGAAGGTCATGAGTAGGCATGGTAGGGCAGAGAGTGGGTGTGATGAGCTCAGTGCAATTAGCACTAACTGTAATAGTAGGGTTCACCTAACGCTATCTCAATGGGTGGCGTTAGGTGCAGCACAGGCTATGGGGCAGGGCTCCAGGTTAACTGCCAGGGAAATGCTCTTTATGCCCCTGACAGTTAACACAGAGGCATTGCGCATAACACACCATGGTTTCAGCAATGTTACATGCAAGACCTTGGTGTCTATTACTAAAAGACCCCCATAGAGTGTTCCTGGCCTCAACAACTCAAAGAAAGATGTCCCGAGCTCAAAATGGTAGAAACCGTTCTAAAAAACTAAATTACTGAACATGTAGATAGTCCTAGTTTAATGGTGGACAGCCAATATGGATTTAGCCAAGGAAAGTCTTTTCTCACTAGTCTCATATAATTTTTTGAAGGTGGGAATAAACAGATAGATAAAAGTGAGCCAGTTGATACAGTATATCTCTATTTTCAGAAAGTCTTTGACAAAGTTCCTCATAAGACATTCTTGGGGAAATTAAAAAGCCATGGGCTAAGAGGCAAGGTACTATTGAGGAAAAGGAGCTGGTTGAAAGATAGAAAACAGAGTAGGGCTAATGGGCAATTTTCTCAAGGAAGAAAGGTCAATAGTGGGGTACCCCAGGCATCTGTGCTGGCCCGCTACTTTTTAGCATATCTATAAATTACCTCCAAAAGGGAATAATGAGAGGTGATCAGATTTTCAGATGATTCCAAATTATTTAAAGTTCTTAAAACACAAGAGGATTGTAAAAATTGCAAGAACACCTTAATAGATTGGGAGACTGGATGTCCAAATGGTAGATGACATTTAATGTGGACAAGTGCATAAGTGTGCACTTAGGGAAAACCAACCTAAACTACTGTTAGATGATGCAAGGTTCCACATTAGGAACTACCACCTAGGAAACGGATTTAGGCGTCTTCGTGGAAATATGGTTCCATTCCTACCTTTCCAACCGCTTACAACAAATTAAAATAGAATCAACCACATCTCCCCCCCCCCTTTCTCCCTCATACAAGGTGTATCACAGAGATCAGAACGTTCCTCTATCCTCTTCAATATCTACTTACAACCAATTTGTGATGTGATCAAGAGCTTTGACATGCAGTGCCTAGTTTAAGCAAATGACATCATGCTGTTCACCCCATTCACCACAAGTGCCCCTAACTACGTAAAACCCAACAACTGCTTCGTAGCAATGTCTAAATGGCTCAAGGCACATAATCTCAACATAAACCATAACAAAACGGAACTACTACACATCACAAGAGACCAGAACTTCACACCACCACCACCAATCACATTGGACACCATTCAAATCAGTGCCAAAAATGAGATTAAATACCTCGGCGTAACACTGGACCAATAGCTCACTCTGCTTCCACACATAAACCATACATCTGTAATATATTACAAGCTACGTATGTATAATAAAGAACCTATGCCCACTCCTCTCACCAGCTGACTTCCGATGCGTATGTCAAGCAGTAGTAACACCGTTGCTCGACCACGGCAACACAGTATATCAAGGCATTGCAAAGAGCTCACTATACCCACTGCAGTTAGCACAGAACACCGCTGCAAGGATTATCTTGGGAAAAACTCACGTCACGTCACTCCTTAAGCAACTCCACTAGCTGTCCGTATGACAAAGAATCAAATATAAGGTCCTGATCAACACACAGAAAATCATGCACAATGCCTCAGCTCTCAACCTGCTTGTCTTAATATCCACCCGCAGCTGCAATAGACCCATAAGACAGGACATGTCTAACATGCTGGATATCCCAGCAGAAAAAACAAAACGCAGCCAAAGGATCAATAACAAGGCCTTCTCGCTATATGCCCTTGTGCTATGGAACACACTTCCACCACAAATAAGAGACATTCAACTCCTACAAGACTTCAGAAAATCCCTGAAAACCCAACTATGGCCCAGCAACAAACAACACTCGAACAGCACAGTACCTCCACCCACAGAACATTCACCTTGAACTCTAAGCAATTTACTTTGTTGCATCACAACATGTACACAGCTCGGCTACTTGTTTGAGAGTTTGTTAATATCATTTGTTACAACGGATTCATTATGTTCAATGTACCATACACCACTATTTGAATTGTTTCACGTTACTACATTGAGTTACTTGTAAACCATTTTGACTTGTAGAAAGATGGTATAAAAAAAAATTGTGATAAATAAATAAATAAACCCTCCACCCAGTGTGCAGAGGCAGCCAAGAAGGCAGATAGAATGCTGGGAATCATAAGGAAAGGAATAAAACAAAGGTTATAATGCCTCTGTATTGCTCCATGGTGCAATCACTCCTTGAATATGGTGTGCAATTCTGGTCACTATATCTTAAAGTGGATATAGCAGAATTAGAAAAGAGAAGAGTGACAAAAATAGTAAAGGGGATGGAAGGATATCCCTACAAGGAAAGGCTTAAAAGGTTAGGGCTCTTCATCTTGGAAGAGAGACAGATGAGGGGAGGTATGATAGAAGTCTATAAAATAATGAATGGAGGTAAACGTAGATTGGTTATTAACTCCTTCAAAAGTAGAGGGGGCACACAATGAAGCTACAACATAGCACATTTAAGACAAATCAGAGAAAATATTTTTTCACTCAATGGATAATCAAACACTTGAATTCTTTACCAGAGGATGTAGTAAAAGCTGTAAGTGTAGCTGGATTTAAAAGAGGTTTTGACAAGTTCCTGGAGAAGAAGTCCATAAACCATTATTAAAGAGGACCAGGGAAATCCATGAGACAAGCAGCATGGAACCCATCTACCTTCTGGGAATCTGCCAGGTACTTGTGACCTGGATTGGCCACTGTTGGAAGCAGGACACTGGGCTTGATGGAGCCTTGGTCTGATCCAGTCTGGCATATCTTATGCTCCTATGAGTGGAAATCAGGCACCTTGGCGCCATTTTAAAAGCATTGCCACCTCTGCATGTCCCAAAATGGGGTGGCAGTATGAACGGGGGTGGGGCGCTTGGAATAAGATTTCCCTAGTGTGGATTCTTTCATTTGCTGTCTGTCTAGTAAACTGAAAAGGCTGAAGAGAGAAAATAAGTCTGTGTCCTGTTTTAGGGAGATGCTTACTCTTCGATGGTGCATTTTTCTGAAGAAAGGAGGACCAAGGGGCAGTTTTAACAAGCAATGAAAAAGATGCTGGTACTCAGTAGCATTGAGCACCCCCTCCCCCCCCCAAAAAAAAAACAACAACCTTGCTGTACAATAATGAGTATAAGAGAGATCAGATCATCCTATATTTAGCATGTTAAAAGTAACGATTAGATATGTAAGCGCCTTGATTTATTAGGTGTGAAAATATAAACCTTGGGGGCTATATGCTTTAAAGAAAACAGACCTCAAATGGTCAGTGCAGACTTCCTGTTAAGGACACAGACTGTTAAAATCATTAAGAAATCTAACAAAGCAAAACAGTGCCAGAGCCAAGTCTTCAGATCCCAGGGCTGTGAAGTGGAAGAGAAGGGGAAGGCGTTGCGGGACGGGTGATTGGTTAACCATTTGTGATTCCTCCAAGTGCTCAAGGTGACATACTCTGGAAGGATAACCCAAAGATCAAACCAGCTACTTGCCCCCATGCTGACTTTCCCAGCCACTGCTAATTATGCTGTTTGTCTTGGTAAACTGTAAATGACTTTCCCACTTGTGTTCCTGATTTGATGAGGCATAAAGTTAAATGCCTCTTGCTGTCCTTCCCCCTTTACATTCACTGACCTGTTTCAAGGTTCAGAAAGCCGTGGAGAGCTCTCCTCTGAGATAAAAAACAATAAAATTGAACTGAAACAAAGCAAAATCATTAAAAAACACATCAAATTGACAAACTTTTATATTTTCCTGCAGCACACTCGCTGTCCTTCTCTCTTGCCCATATTTAAGTATTTAGCAAATGCAGAGCTATAAAGACTAACAATAGCCTCCTCATTAAGTGAGTTCAGTGCTAGTAACCCGCCTCTAAGTTGTAGGGGGAAAACTGCTACAGTGTGTGATATTGTTTGTGTCTATCCATAAGTGCACAATGGGTTGATTCTGAAGTCCAAGCAGTGAAGGCGGGCTGCTGAGTGGCCTTTGTCAGTCCTCAACCTGTTTAGTAGGGATCATTCTCATCTTGTTAATTGGAAGCCAAAAGGTTGATCAGTGGAAATGACATCCCATGAATGTGCCATGTTAACACCAGTGTCTACAGTATTTCAAATGTGGACTAAACAAAGAGGTCTTCTGTTATACTGTATACCTTTTACAACTAGCTTCTTCAAAGTTATTACTTATGCCAAATGCCCCCATACAATCATTCTGACAAAAATATTTCTCAATTTCCTCTTAAAAATAGGAATTAACACCATACCTGTGACTGCCCATGAGGAGATGAGGTAGCTAGTAGGTGTAACTTGGAGATCTTTGTACTGGTGTTAACAGGTTTATTGGAGAGACTAGGCAACCTTCTGCAGGGGCAGAGGAAGAATGGACCTCATCTGGATTGCCTTAATGGTCATACTCAGAGGGCCAGACAAAGTGTTGACAAAGCAAAATGATACTTTATTAGGTCTCAGATCAGCAATTATGGACAGAAGATGACCATATAACACCTTCTGCACTGCCCATTTCTAGAGAATAGTTGCAGTACAACACAGGATCTATCTGAGGAGAAGTCATGAGTGCTAAACATGTTGATGGACGTGAAAAGAAGAATGATGCGTGCGTTCTCAAAAGATGGGTGTGTGATCACATACATCATACACCACCTGCATTCCTGGCAAAATGCCACATGATATTGGAAACTGTGATTTGTTCCATTCCAGGAAAGGGTGACTTATCCTGGACAATTTCTCCAAACAGTGGTAATTTGTTAATATAACTTGGTACTTACGTAACATGGTTCATCAACCCTTCCCTGCATTTTCATAACGGTATTCATTCATATGGAAATGTACGTCATTTACAACACTGCTCTCTGATATTAGGTGTGTCATTTCATCATACAAAGTACAACTGTCCCATGGACTTTCCATTCAGCTTAATAGGGAAGATACAAATGATTATAGCATGAGCAGTCATTGAAAGCTCCCATAGCTACCTTGGAGTAACGCTGGACCAAAACCTTGACATGAAGAACCACATAGCCAATACAGTCAAGGCAATCTACTTTAAAATCAGATCCCTCAGACACCTACGCATGCTACTTGAACCGGATGACTTCCGAACCATTTATCAAGCCCTTATACTCCCCCATTTCGACTTCTCAAACTCCATACTACAAGGACTCCCCCGGTCCACCCTGAGCCCCCTGCAACTAGCCATGAATAGTGCAGCAAGGGTACTCCTCGGGGCATCCAGGAGAGATCACGTAACACCCCTTCTAATACAGCTACACTGGCTCCCCATTCAAGCAAGGATCAGCTTCAAGACCTTACTGCTAACATTCAAAGCGGCTAAGGGGCTCACCTCTTCCTCTCTCTCCAACCTCATACAACCACTCGCACCAAACAGGCCACGAAGAACAGCAGAATTAAACACACTAGTTATCCCAAATGATACCACAAGATGCACTAGATCAACAGCCAACAGAGCCTTCCAATTCTGTGCCCCAACTCTATGGAACACCTTACCAGCACAAATCAGAGCAATACCTAATCTGAGTCAGTTCAGAAAGGCACTGAAACATTTCCTCTTCCTTAAATATCTCATTGACAGCTCCGAACATAACCCCCAGGCAAATAGCAGAAGTGGTCAAACAGATAGACCCCCGCAACAGGCCAACTTCACAATGTAAATAGCAAGTTGTTCCATGTACTATTGTACCACCATTGTATATAGTTAACCAGGATATCCTTTATCAGATAACCCTCATTGTATTTAGTTTCCCCTATTTCGCCAAGTTATACTTCCTGTTAAATGTAATGACCAGACATATGTAAATTGTCGGATGTTTTTTGTTCAATGTAAACCGCGCTGATGTCTAATAGTGCGGTATATAAGAATTGTTAATAAATAAATAAATAGCTACCATGTTTTTGTTTTCATTTCCCAACTATTCTTCTTAACCATAGGTCTGCCATTTCTGTTTGGGGGGAGGGTTTCTTTTATGTACATTCAGACTTCTCTTACTGACTTATAAGTGCCCTCATTCTGCAGCTCCTTACCACCTTTCCTTTCTTATCTCGCCCTACACCCCTCCTCGGGAACTCCACTCTTCTGGTGATTTGCTTCCATCTGCACCTTTCTCTTCTACTGCCAGCTCCAGACTTCGATCCTTCCACCTTCCTGCTCCTTATGGCTGGAACAAACTACCTGAGTCTATACGTCAGATACCTTCTCTGATCCTTTCCAAATCCAGGCAGAAAACTCACTATTTCAAGGCTGCTTTTGGATCCTGATCTGCATAGTCTCCTGTTCTCCAATTATGTGTTGTATAGCAGTGCAGCACTATACAAATGATGAGTAGAAACATCGACACATGACCACAGAAAAAGACCACATGGCCTATCTAGTCTGTCCTTCCATATCAACAGCTACAACAGTCCCCTTTTTACCTTTAGAGATCCTCTGTGTTGGTCCCATGCTTTTTTGAATTCAGTTACTGTCCTCATCTCTACCACCTCCACTGGGAGACTATTCCATGGATCCACTACTCTTTCCGTAAGAAATATTTCCGCATATCACTCCTGAATCTCTCTCCCTTCACCCTCATCCCATGTCCCCTCGTAGCAGAACTTGCTTTCAATTGAAAGAGGCTCTCTCCCTGAACATTTATGCCACGGAGGTATTTAAACATCTCAATCATATCACCTCTATCCCGCCTTTCCTCTAAGGTGTACATATTAAGATCCTTAAGTCTGTCCTCATATGCTTTATAATGAAGCCCACTAATCATTTTAGTAGCAACCCTCTGTACCGACTCCAGCCTGTAGTAGGAGTAGTAGCTGTAGTAGGATTGGGTTAAAATTGTGGTGATGGTCTGCTGCCTCAGTCAGTTTAAGAACATACAAACATAAGATATGCCATACTGGGTGAGAAAAAGGTCCATCAAGTCCTGTATCCTGTTTCCAGCAGTGGCCAATCCAGGTCAC
Organism: Ichthyophis bannanicus; assembly: GCA_033557465.1. Classification (NCBI taxonomy): domain Eukaryota; kingdom Metazoa; phylum Chordata; class Amphibia; order Gymnophiona; family Ichthyophiidae; genus Ichthyophis; species Ichthyophis bannanicus. The sequence goes on along the minus strand of CM066038.1, from coordinate 10,308,653 downwards.
AAGTACCTGACAGGTTCCCGAAAAGGTACATAAGTTCCACAATGTTTGTCCCAGGGTAAGCAGTGGATTTCCCTGGTTATCTTTAATAATGGTTTATGGACTTTTCCTTCAGGAACTTGTGCAAACCTTTTTTAAATCCAACTACACTAACAGCTTTTACTATATCTTCCGGTAATGAATTCCAAAGTTTGAATACGCGTTGAGTGAAAATATATTTCTCTTATTAGTTTAAATGGGTTAAATTGTGGCTTCATTGTATATCCCTTAGTCTTTCTACTTTTTGATGGAATAAACAACCTCTGTATGTTTACCTGTTCTACTCAATTGATCACTTTAAAGATCTCTATTATATCTCCCCTCAGTCATTTATTTTCCAAGTGGAAGAGCTCTAACCTTTTAAGGCTTTCCTTATAGGGGTATCCTTCTGTCCCCTTTACCATTTTGGAGGATCTTCTCTGTACCTTTTCTAATTCTGCTATATCCTGTTTAAGATATGGTGACCAGAATTGCACACAATATTCAAGGTACGGACCCACCATGGAATGATGCAGAGGTATTATAATATCCTTGGTTTTATTCTTCATTCCTTTCCTTATTATTCCTAGCATTCTATTTGCTTTCTTGGCCACTACTGCACACTGGACATATTATCCATGATGACACCTAAATCTTTTTCTTACATGGTGGTTCCTAATGTGGAACTTTCCATTGTGTAACCGTAGTTTGGTTTGTTCTTTCCTAGGTGCATAACTTTGCACTTGCCCACATTTAATTTCATCTGCTAATTGGACATCTAGTCTTCCAATTTATCAAGGTCCTCTTGCAATGTTTTACAATCCACTTATGTTTTAACAACTTTGAATAATTTTGTGTCATCTGCAAATTTGATCTCCTCACTCATTATTCCCATTTCCAGATCCTTTATGAATATGTTAAAAAGCAGCAGGCCCAGCACAGATCCCTGGGGTACTCCACTATTCACCTTTCTCCATTGAGAATATTGGCCATTTAGCCCTACTGTCTGCTGTCTTTTAACCACTTCCTGATCCACAATAGTACTCTATGTCCTATCCCATGACTTTTTATTTTCGCCAAGAGTCTCTCATGAGATACACTGTTAAAGGCTTTCTGAAAATACAGATACACTATATTGACTTGTTCACCTTTGTCTATTTTGGGGCTGGGGTTGGGTTGAGGAGGAGCAGTTGCTGAGAGCGGGTTTGGGTATTTGGAGTTTAGGGCCCCTGTGGGGGAGGGGCAGGCATGGGAATGTTGGGGTAGGGATGGGGTAGGGATGGAGCCACAGAAGGGTATGGCGAGTGGTGTGCTAGATGCCTGTTGGTAAAACAAAAGTGGGGCAAAACAATGTACAGGGACTAACATTAGGTTGACCGTGCGCTGTGGGGATCATGCTTCTGGACCATCATGGTAGCTAGTATATGGGAATCTGGGGGCTTGTAATTCCCCTTCTAATACAACAACATTGGCTTCCAGTTCTCTCCTTACAACACGTCAAGATTCTGCCGCTGACTCAGAAAGCATTGTATAGCAGTACACCATCGTTCTTATCCACACTTATCACCTCCTATACCCCAGCTCAGGCATCATGTTCCACTCACTAGACCGACTGCATATTCCCTCTCCTTCCTGAGCCAGACTAGAATCCACTAGGCAATCTGTTTTTTAATTTATCTTCCATTCTGTGGAACAATTTATCTTTCTCAACTGTGTCTAAAATGTTAAGCTAAAACATTTAGAGCTGGCTTAAAAACTCATCCTGGTGAACTGGCATTTGGGGTTGGGGGGCAGCTGCCTATTCTTTCCTATCTTAAGTCCTGGAGTTCCTCTCCTATCCTTATGGCAATGGATTGTAAATCATGTTTCTTTTAAATGAAAAATGGTATAAGAAATGACAATATTCTAATGCAGTGATCCAATCCTTTCTATCAAACAATATCAGTACAGTGCAGGACAGAGAAGGAATTTGGACAATAGGCTAAAATCTAAGGAAACCGGGGTTCACATGCTGCTTCTCCCACTGACGTTCCTTGTGACATCGAACAAGTCACTTTTCCCTCCATTGTAAGCCCTCTGGGGCAGGGACTTACACACTCTCCTTGAGCTCAGGTTTGGAAAGGTGGATAATAAAATCTAAATGCAGTGCCATGGAGATATGCAGAATGGAAAGAGTCTATGACTTTATTTTTATTTATTTACGTAATCTTATATACCACTTTATCTGAAATCAAAGCGATTTGCATAGAACCACAAGAACTTGCATGTAACAGTAAGCAGATGCAACAAGTAACTATATATATAGATATAACTCTAGTCTTATGAACTACTTACAGGTATCAATGAGCATGTGCAACTGATTGTTTTTTTTTTTACAAGGAAGGCTTGATGATGGTTAAGGGAGCTGTGTAATTTGATTATCTGCACTATGAACTTTTGTTATATACAGTAGATTGGGACACTGAGGTTGTTCTTTAAGGGATGAGGTTAGGGATAGTTTTATTGTAAGGGTGGCTTAGTTAATATCAAGTTATGTCTATGTAACTAGGTTGATGTAGGGTTGGTCAAAGTTTTAATCAAGCTACTGACTCTTTAAAGTGTCTTTGAATAAGAATGTCTTGAGAAGCTTGTGGAACAGCTGTGGGTCAGCAGTGGTTCTTTTGTTTTCTGGGAGATAGTTCCAGACCCAGGTGCAGAAAGTGAGTAGGCTCTTTTGTGGGTGGAGGACAGGTATTGCACGTTGTATATTCACTAGGAATTGATGGAGTGTTCTTTGAGAAGTTCCTCCTTGCTCTTGTTTCTGATGTGGTCTTTAAGAGAGATCTTAAGAAAGCAGCAGATTGATTTTGAATTATTTTGAAAGTATTAGCTTACATTGCAAACATCCAGATCCCTCATCTGCGTGCATTCAGTTTCAGCTATGCCATTTTCCAATGAATGCCGGCTGCCATAGACAGTATAGCGTTTCCTTTATCATTCTCTTGCCTTGCCGTTCAGCATTTCTGAAAGATGGAAAATACTATAGGTGGAGAAGTGATAGAGAGCAACTTTCCCACAAAGCTGCCGTAAAAATACCAGTGAGGAGAGGTGCTGCAGTATTACCAGGAGCAGACACTGCAACTCAAAGCACAATATTTCAGCACCTCCCCCCACCAGTATGGCTAGAGGACTCCATGCACATTCACGGGAATGTTAGTAAAGAACTATTAAAAAAACTTTTACTTCACCAACTATTATTGTTGTTATACTGGATTCTTCATTGGAAGACACAGTCTAGAACTAGTTTTAATCCTGTGATTTGGGCTCAAACCAAGAACATAGGAATCATGCAGGTATTGCTACAAGATACAAGCTGTTCCAGGCAAGGTAGTCTTTTGTAGGATTGGTACAGTCAAGTCCAGTAGGTCCAACATTTGTAAAAAACTTTAGGAAGTCCCATCTCATCCACATCAGACACCCCTCCCAACATACTCCCCTACTGTCTTAGTAGATGTGCTATACACACCACTGTCCTATATACTATAAACCCAGATCTATCCACCCCCACACAACCTAGGCCCGATACCCCATTCAATCCTAGTTATGTCATTTCTTCTTTTCAGGGGCCTATAATCAATAGCACGCACTATTATAACATGGGAGAAGCCCCAAAGTTTGAGGGTTTTTCCTGTCATTTTGGTTTAAAAACATCATGAATCCACATGGAAAATTGCAAGAGGATCTTGATAAATTGGAAGACTGGGCATCCAAAAGGCAGATTAAATTTAATGTGGACAAGTGCAACATTATGCACCTAGGGAAGAACAACCCAAACTATGGTTAAACGATGCAAGGTTCCACATTGGGAACCACCACCCAGGAAAAAGATTTATGCATCATCGTGGATAACATGTTAAACCTCTCTGCCCAGCCTGCAGAGGCGGCCAAGAGAGCAAATATAATGCTAGGTATCATAAGGAAAGGAATGGAAAATAAAACAAGGGACATTATAATGCCTCTGTATCGTTCCTTGGTATGACCACACCTTGAATACTGTGTGCTTTTCTGGTTGCCGTATCTTAAAGAGGATATAGCATTATTAGAAGAGGTACAGAGAAGAGTCACCAAAATGGTAAAGGGGATGGAAGGATACCCCTATGAAGAGAGACTAAAAAGGTTAGGGCTCTTCACCCTGGGAAAGAGACGGCTGAGGGGAGATATGATTGAGGTTTATTTATTTAGCTGTGCTTATATACCATTTTTCACCTGGTCAAAGCGGTTTACAGATATATGCTAACAGGCACTATTTATTCCCTTGTCCCTGAAGGGCTCACAATCTAAGTGTACCTGAGGCAATGGAGGGTTAAGTAGCATGCCCAAGGCCAAAGGGAGTGGCCATGGGACTAGAGACCCCAGTCCCTCCAGCCTGAGGTAACCTGTCCCAACCACTGAGCCACTCCATTAATGAATGGAGTGGAACGGGTAAACGTAGATCAATTGTTTATGCCATCAAAATATAGAAAGACTAGGGGACATGCAATGAAGTTACAGGATAACCCATTTAAGACTAATAAGAGAAAATATTTTTTCACTCAACATGGAATCAAATTCTGGAATTTGCTAACGGACGATGTAGTAAAAGCTGTCAGTGTAGCTGGGTTTAAAAAATGTTTGGACAAGTTCCTGGAGGAAAGGTTCATAAACCATTATTAAAAGGGACCCAGAATATGCACTGCTTGCTCCAATACAAGCATTGAGGAACCTGTGTCTTTTGGGGAAACTGCTAGGTACGTATGACCTAGATTGGCCACTGTTGGAAACAGGATACTGGGCTTGATGGACCTTGGTCTGACCCAGTATGGCATTTCTTATGTTCTTAAATGTAATTAATATTTCCAACGTTTTTCAATTAAATGCACATTTTTATCTGCCATCATTAAAGCTGACCCATATTCAACGTTGGCACTTATCCTACATCAGACTGGGCTTCACTGGGACTATCTTTCCCTCAGATTTCACTGGGACAATTACAGAGCGTCTCATAAAAAGAAGAAAATGGAATATGCTATAAATGCACAGTCTATAAACTATAAAACCCCCGTGAAATGAACACAATTTGAACTATATCCTAAAGATCATTCACTATCCCCTAAAAAATCATCCTCCTTTGTGTCTAACCGGAAACGTTGACAGAAACTCTAATTTTTGTCGGATCGCCTGGTACGAGGGTGTACAAACACTCTCTTTAAACAGGCCCTCCTTTTATTTAACTTAGTTTTAAAAGGTCAGTATAACCTGAGGTCCACACAACCTGAATATGCTCTGGGCTACAACTAGCCCAAAAGGACCAGCCCATGCATAGTGAAGATGCTGTACTCGCATCAAAAAAATTTTTTTTTCAAAACAGAACAAATCTGTCATCAACTAACTGAATATATGTGGAAGTAAAAACACTTAGCTGAGTGGTGAAGTGAAATGGAGCATTCCAAGCTCCAAGCTCTCTGTCCGTCGGGTCTGGAAAAAAGCGGTCCAAAAGCAATAGACCTGCATGAGAATTCCAAACACAGGGGCTGGGTTTGCTTGATAAAGAGCCAGAGCTACGACGGGCTTGAAACACAACGGTTTGTGTCGCATCAATACCCAACCATAGCCCGACTGTGATGGAAGTTTTTTTGGCTGATGTATGGTGGAGTTCTGGGTTATCATCTGAAGATTGAACTGTGTTTGGAATTCTCATGCAGGTCTATTGCTTTTGGACCGCTTTTTTCCAGACCCGACGGACAGAGAGCTTGGAGCTTGGAATGCTCCATTTCACTTCACCACTCAGCTAAGTGTTTTTACTTCCACATATATTCAGTTAGTTGATGACAGATTTGTTCTGTTTTGAAAAATTTTTTTGATGCGAGTACAGCATCTTCACTATGCTTTTGCTGGTCCTTTTGGGCTAGTTGTAGCCCAGAGCATATTCAGGTTGTGTGGACCTCAGGTTATACTGACCTTTTAAAACTAAGTTAAATAAAAGGAGGGCCTGTTTAAAGAGAGTGTTTGTACACCCTCGTACCAGGCGATCCGACAAAAATTAGAGTTTCTGTCAACGTTTCCGGTTAGACACAAAGGAGGATGATTTTTTAGGGGATAGTGAATGATCTTTAGGATAAATGCACAGTCAACAAACAAAAGATCATACAAGAGTCAGAACTGAATTCTACAGATGCCAAGACTCATGAGATTAGCCCGTTCACAAATGCTGTATGAGGGACAGGGTGGGCAGCACTTTACTTGCCCCTTGTTCCTCCTATCATTCTCTTTAACCCACAATAACCAATCAAATCATTGCAAACAAAGTGGCTGAAGGACAAGTGCTAGAGGCTGCCGGCGCCCGGGTGCGACATTGCAGCCAGATCCCCTGCTCTAGGATGCTGGACCTTTGGTTCCACAGTGCTTTTCTGTTCAATGGAAAACAGGAAGCTCTCTAGATCCTCTGCTTCACTGATAATGCATTATTAATATTCAGAAAGTATAATTATGCCTTACAGACTGCAATAAAAATTGCTTCCCTCTTCATATTTCCTACAGATGGTCTGGGCAAAGGTCTGCAGACGTGTTGCAATTGTGGCTTTAAAAGGAAAGTGTTCGGAATATTTTCAGTAAGAGCCCTGTCCGTATAGTACAGCACAAGTATAAAGCTTCTGCCCTCTGTCTGCAATTAATGAGGAAGCCTTCATTGATTGTGATCTTGTCCCAACCATTTTATCAAGCTGTTTAGCGTAAAAAGCCTATAGACTGTGAAATGATTCTATGGAAAAAGGTCAGTTTGTCATCTAGACAGAAATAAATCAATATGTCTGCATTGCAGCCTCAGTTTGAAACAGCTCACTAGAACCAATGTATGTTTCAAAATACAAATGTGTGCTTTTTCATTAACTGAACCCCATAAACAACATGGTTTTACCAGGGGAAGATCATGCCAAACAAATTTGATTGAGCTCTTTGACTGGGTGACCAGGAAGCTATATCAAGGGCATGCAATGCATATGATATTTCTAGATTTCAGCAAAGCCTTTGATAGCGTTCCTCATAGCAGGCTTATCAATAAACTGGGGATAGGTCCCAAGGTGGTGAACTGGATCAGAAATTGGTTGACTGACAGATAACAGAAGGTGATGGTAAATGGAATTCACTCAGAAGAAAGGACGATGGCTCCTGGGGTGCCTCAAGGATCGGTCCTGGGACCAATATTGTTCAATGTATTTGTGAGTGACATTGCAGAAGGACTGAATGGAAAAGTCTGCCTTTTTGCAGGTAACACAAAAATTTGCAACAGAGTGTACACTTCTGAGAGAGTGGACAACATGAGGAAAGATCTAAAAACACTGGAAGAATGGTCTAAAGCTTGGCAGTTAAGATTTAATGTGAAGACGTGCAGAGTCATGCACTTGGGATGCAGAAATCCAAAGGATATGTATGCAGTAGGAGGAGAGAGGTTGGTGTGCACGGATCTGGAGAGGGACCTTGGAGTACTAGTGTCTGAGCATCTCGCGGTGGCAAAATAATGCAACAAAGCAATAGCCAAAGCCATAATGATGTTGGGCTGTATACAGAGGGGAATAAATAGTAGAAAGGAGAAGGTATTAATGTCCATGTACAAGTCATTGGTGAGGCCTCACTTGGAGTATTGTGTTCAGTTTTGCAGACCATATCTCACAAAGGACATAAAAAGACTTGAAACAGTTCAAAGGAAGGCGACCAAAATGGTTTGGCGCCTTTGCCAGAAGACATATGAGAAGAGACTTGAAGACCTAAAGATGTGAGAAGAGGGACAGGGGAGATATGATACAGACTTAAATACTTAAAGGGTATCAATGAACAAGCAAACCTTTTTCAAAGAAGGGGAAGCTGTAAGACTTGAAGGTATATGATGAAGCTGCAAGGCGGTAAGCTTAAAAGCAACATCACTGAAAGGGTGGTGGATGCATGAAATGCCCTCCTGATGGAGGTGGTGGGGGCAAATATAGTGAGGGAATTCAAAATGACATGTCACAAGCACAGTGGAGCCCTTTATAGCAAGAGGATGAAATTAAAGCAAACTTAAATATTGATGTAGTAGTGTCCATCTGAATCAGGGTGGCCAAAGAACCGAGAAAGAGACTGAAGGGAGGTGAGGAGAGGATAGTACCTTGGGGCACTCAGGGATGTGGAAGGGTGCGAAAGTACAGAAAGACATAAGCTACATTTATTCTTCCATGTGAACTTTTCAGAGGGTCAGTTTCCCAAAAATGTGTTTGGATAGGTGGAGAGTGATTTTATAACGGGGCGCCTGGGTGAAGGCAGTCAGAGCAGGCCTATTTTAGGTTTATTTTACGAAGATAAGTAAGTGCCTGGTTGTCTTTATGAAATACTAATAGATGTAGCAAAGCATCAGGTGCAATCACTCACTCCTGGTCTATAAGTGAATTTGCAAGCAGCATGTAGATTAAGGTATTGCATAAGAAGCAATGACTGCCTGTGTGTGGCCATACTCCCATAAAAATGACATCATAAAATGACCCCCATAAAGTCTGCCAATGCTCTTTCCCTGTGAACTGTAGACAGCGGCGTTCCCAGCCCCCCGTCGCCTGGGGCAGGCACCTCCACACACGGCACTGCATGCTGTAATGCACCCCCCAGCTGGGATCATGTAGGCAATGTGACAAACTTACTATTAAACTGGTTTGCTGCAGTGTCGCATGCTCCAGAGGCCAAAGTCTCACAATCCATGAAACGTCAGCCAGGAGAGAAGAGTCCCTAGCCCCTGCAGCATGAGGCACTAGGGCAAACTGGCTTAAGCGGAAGTTTGCGGTGCTGTTTTCATGGGCCCGGCTAGCACCCACTGCCCCACCTTTCACATTCCACTAACTGTACATCAGTGTTTCAAAGGAGGGAAAATTTCCCTTTGATTTTTTTTTTTTTTTTAGTGCCATCATGTCAGTGTTGACTCATAGCGACCCAACTACCGCTGGGTTTTCTTGGCAATGTATCACCAGAAGTAGATTGCCAGCCTTTTCTTCTGAGGCACTGGAGGGTAAAGTGACATGCCCAATGTCACAAGGAGTGCCAGTGGGAATCGAACCCTTGATCTTCTGGGTACTAGGCAGTTACTCTAACCACTAGGCTACTCCTCCAAAAAGTTATGTGACAAGATTTGCAATGCGTGGCTACTTTTTCCTTGAAAATGGGCTGTGAGGCTGCAAGTCATTCTGGCCCAATTCTCCCTCCAGCTCACCCCACAGCAGGACAGGGAGAGCCAGTGAGGGGTTTTATTATTACATTAAGCAGAGACATTATAACTTGGATTTTTCTGAGAAAATTAATTTAAGTGACTTGCCCAAGGCATGCTAGTGGGAAACAAACTCTGGTCTCTTGGCATTCCAAGCCTGCGTTCTAACCATTAGGCTACTCCTCCACTCCAGGTGTGTGCACAAATGATTTGAAAATACTAAAACTTTTAAGGTGCCCAAACAAACTGTTCACGAATGCACTCCTCTGCTCCCCAATATGACATACATATACTGTATGTATATATTGGCTACATGCTCAAACATGAATGCATGCATGTGTTGGGCAATTTTCAGAAGACCCATTTCTATACCCATAGCTCTGTTTATTTCATTTCCTTAGTAGCGACATTCAATCTTTTTCCCTGGACCACATCAAGGACTCATCTGTAGGGAAGTCCGTGCAAAAAGGCTTTATATAAGCAGAAGCCATTGCTTATAATTTATGATGTTACTCTGCTTTGGAAAAGCTCCTCTCTGGCTGCTAGATATGTATACATCTAAACAATTTCTGACAACATAGGAGTGAATAATGCACCTAAAGAAAACCTTAAGGGGCTCCTACTTTTCTTTAGAAAATACTAGCATAAGTATTGATTTAAGATGAGATCACCTCCTCCCGCCCTAGGACTGGCGCCTCACTTCTAAAGAATGTGTGTAAATAGTAGTATTTTATAATTTAGGTGTGTACTTGTACATCTACCCACAGTTCACCCTAAATTCCACCCATGCACACACCCACAGTGAAAGCATGCACCAGCAGGGAGGAGTGGCCTAGTGGTTGGGGCAAGTTACGGAGGGCCAGGTGTTCAAATCCCACTAGAGGACAGCAAGGGGGTTCTAAATTATGCTCATGATTAGAGATTCAAGACTGGCTAAAGTGTAAACCAGGCAGCTCCTCATAAAGACAGCCCTTAATTGTTTGTCCAGGTCAGCTAAATGAACCAAAGGAAGAGTGAAAAATCGGCATTTATTTATTTACTTTATTTTATTAATTGCTGAGCATTCAGAGAATTGTGATAAGTGTATAAAATAATGATATGAAGTTAAACTACCATTTTCTTAGTATTTGACTTTCTGAGGTCAACTTTCAAATTGTTCCTTACTGCATAATCCGTGTGCACCATTTAATCATTTTCGCCTAAGGAGCAAACATCCAGTCTTTCTTCTTCTTTCTCTGTGGATACATTTCTGACTAGAGTTACTAACATGCTCCATCCCTGTTTGCATGTGCTATTAATAACTGGGTCCCATGCATACAGTATAAAGAAACCAGTGGTAAAATAACACGTCAATAGCATTAGTGTACACTAGCAAGGTCTATAAGATAACGGAGTGGAATGGGTTGTTTACGCCTTCAAAAAGTAGAAAGACTAGGGGACACAGAATGAAGCTGCAACAATTGGAGAAAATATCAAAATCTGGAATCCATTACCAGAGGATATGGTAAAAGCTGTTAGTGTAGCTGGGTTTAAAAGAAGTCTGGACAAGTTCCTGGAGGAAAAGTCCATAAACCATTATTAAAGAGGACGCGGTAATTCCACTATTTACCCCTGGGACAAGCAGAATGGAATCTGTCTGCCTTTTGGGAACCCGGCAGGTAATTGTGACCTAGACTGGTCGCTGTTGGAAACAGGATACTGGGCTTGATGGATCTTTGGTCTGGCCCAGTATGGCAAATCTTAAGTTCTTAGTAACTCTAGTTGACAGATTTCAGAATGCAAAATTATGAGCACTGTAGCACCCTGCCCCAACCTGGCCCTTGGAAATGAGCGCACCTTTCAGAGGCATTGTCAAGCATTCTTGTTCTTGCACACAGTGGAAGCGCTTTTCAAATAGTCATATTCCGTGCTTAAATAGTTATTTACCTTCTGAAAGCCGTCTTCATTGTGGTTAGATTATTCATTCACTTCTTTCTTTCTTTTCTGTTGCAGTAGCTGAAGTGTTCATACATTTGCAGATTTTCTCTGAATGTTGTTGAGATGCTAAATTCTTCCATTCCTTTGCTCTTCCTTCACCCGCGTGCTGTTAAATTGAAAGGAAAAAACTATTTCTTTTGAGCTCCCCTTTATACCTTGTAGCAGCTGCTGACTGTCTGATTGGAATAACTATTCTTTTATTAGTTAATTGCACTTAGGGGACTATATTAGAGGAGGTTGGTTTCTACTAGGAAGTGACAAAATTGTGGATGTTAGGTTTAAGTAGGTAGATAGTTGGCACTGCAGCTTCACAGATGTCTTACATTATGGGGAACTGAGAGATCCCTTGTTACCAGGCCAGGTGAAAGACACCAATAATTCATCAGTCGTAAGAAAGGAAAAACAGCTGCCTGCATCCAACATTCTTACTGAATCCCCGGCCTTCGGAGAGAAGCTATGGACAAGCCTGTCTGCTATTAATTGAATTTTACCTAATATTTCTTCAAATGTCGTGACTCATATAGTGGGCGGCTAGTGTTTCACACATTCATTGACCTTCCCAATATAAGCAACATACGTAACGTGCAATGCATAAGAATCACACTTAACTGTACAGTACGATGATAATTACAGAGGCGTGGAACACTTAATGGAGATGATGAAAACGTACCTGAGGGAACTGGCGATGCTGGAGAAATGAGCACTGCACCAGCTGTATAGCTCAGACAAACTCTCTCAGAAATGTGTGTGTGCGGGTGTAGTGAAAGATCTATATAAATAGTTAATGCATCCTCTTCTTGTTTTTTCTACTTTTGATTTTATGACTAAAAAATGAATAATGGAAAAATAAACTAAGTAGGCCATAAAGCTATGAGCTGTGTGTGTGTTTCTGTGTCCTGATCCGGGGTTCTTGTCACCCATCTTCTCCTGGTTATTGCACTAAGACAACTCACTGGGCTTTCACTCCCTTCTGCCAACTTGTCTGATTTGCTACAAATTCGGGCCCTGTTGGTCCCTTTCATCTCCTGCTCTTTGTCCCATACTCAAACCCACAGCCGTGCTTAAAAATGTGGCGAAAGATATGGGCTGTGTACCTTCCCCTCCCTCAGTCGTTGAGGTACAATTCTTTTATGAAATCTGAGTGAAGGTGAGTTGCAATCATTTCTCATCTGCCGATGCTGCTAGATTGATTATTGATTCTTTTAGACCGCAATGACATCTGCACATGCTTTCAATATTGTTTTTGTGTGGTTTTCCTGGACTTCAGTTTCTCAAGCAGTTCTTATCAGACATAAAGCTAGAGAAGTTCAGTCACATATTTATTTTTGAGTGTCTACATTTTGAAGCATTCTTTTAACTTCAATTTAAAGTCCTACAAAGTTTCTGCACAATGCCCCTAGTTAAAATTTAGTTGTTGCTACCAGACATTAAAATGCAAAATGTTACTTAAAGAATATTTCAACAGAGTGATGTGTTTTTGTAACTAATTACCACTGGGAATTTTGTGGTTGAGATTATAAATTGTTTTCTTTTAAAGATCTTTCCAGAAGTAAGAGAGAGTAAAAAATCTCCAGAGTCCCAGATGCAACTCTGGCACTCAGTAAAGCCTTTGACACCATTCCAAACATGCGACTTATAAGCAAACTGAGCACCTAAGAGATGGACCCTAAAGTTACCGATTGGATTTGAAATGGATTGAGTGGGAGGCGACAAAGGGTACAGGTAAATGGAGCTCACTCTGAGGAGAAATGAGGTTACCAGTGGTGTGCCCGATTCTTTTTAAAATCTTTGTTAGTGATATTGTGGAAGGGCTGTCGGGTAAGGTTTGCTTGTTTGCGGATGATACCAAAATCTGCAGTAGAGTAGACACCCAGGAAGGAGTAGATAACATGAGGAGGGATCTAGCTAAGCTTGAAGAATGATCTAGAATTTGGCAGCTGAAATTTAATGCTAAAAAAATGCATTTGAGCTGCAGCAATCCAAAGGAGCGATACAGTATAGGGGGTGAGGAACCTCTGTCCAAAAAAGAGGAGTGAGACATGGGCGTAATTGTGTCTGACGATCTTAAAGTAGCCAACAGGTAGAAAAGGTGGCTGTAAAAGCCAGAAGGATTCTTGGATGTATAGAGAGAGGAATGGCCAGCAGAAGAAAGGAGGCGATAGTGCCTCTGAATAAGTCTCTGGTGCGACCTCATTTGGAGTATTGTGTGCAATTCTGGAGATCACACCTTCAAAAGGATATAAACAGGTTGGAGTCAGTGCAGAGGATAGCTACTAAAATGGTTTATGTTCTTCATTATGAAGCATATGAGGACAGATTTAAAGATCTTAATATGTATGCTTTAGAGGAAAGGTGGGATAGAGGTGATATGATAGAGATGTTTAAATACCTCCATGGCATAAATGCACAGGAGGAGATTCTCTTTCAGGTGAAGGCAAGCTCTGCTATGAGGAAGCATAGGATGAGAGTGAAAGAAGATAGACTCAGGAGTAGTATGCAGAAATATTTCCTTATGGAAAGAGTGGTAGATGCATGGAATAGTCTCTCAGTGGAGGTGGTAGAGACGAGGGCAGTATCTGAATTCAAGAAAGAATGGGACAGACGGAGAGGATCTCTAAAGGTAAAAAGAGACTATTGTAGTTGATATGAAAGGACAGATTAGATAGGTCATGTGGTCTTTCTCTGCTGTCATGTTTCAATGTTTCGGCACCTACTACCTCACTGAGTGGGTTACTTATGAATGGGCGCAAAATGAACACTACACATTTTTTACCAAATAATGTGCAATAAATGCCAAAATCCTGCATTATTTGCCTTTAGCACATGATTTGATAGTGTAAGTAGCAGTGTTATGTGCATAAGCAGCTCATAATTATGCAGAATGAATAACACAGCTTGTGTTTGATTTTGAAAGTTGTGTTATTCATCTTTGCGTTGCTGCTTCTGGGAATGCACAGTGTTCTCCCAGCTGCGGCAGCACAACATGAAATTTACTGCACGAGTCAGTGAGGTGCGGCACTGGGGTACTGCAAGTTAGTGACTCTCTCGGTAAATTGAGTAGTGCTAAGATTGTGACTTTTACCATGGCTTAGTTCCTACCCCTCTGAATGTGCACAGTACTTGTAAAAAAAACCCCATTGTACTGCATTAATGATACATTGCTCCATCTAAAAAAAAAACAAGGCAAAATCCGATGAACATATTCCTGATCCTGTAAGCAAGGAGCTTCCTGTGAACAGGCCCAGGTCTAGAATTTCATGGTTTCTCTGTAGAGATTAAGGGACGATGTTTACTGAAGCTAAGCATGTGTGAAATGCATTAGTGCGCATTAGCTGCTGCAATGGCAGATTATATTCTTGCATTAGTAAACATGGCCTCAAAGCCCTTATTCCAAAAGGAAGTTTCCCCATTTGGTACGCATGGAGAAAACCTTGTTTGAATAAGGCCCTAAAGTTTGTCACAAAGGGACCACGAACAAAGTAAATTATTACCATGTAGAATTAAGTCCTGAAGTAATCCTATCAGTGCAGAACTGATAAAGAGATTTTCTGTCTTGTTAAGAGGCTGCAGAATACTCGCACTGTAGTAAAGGAAAAAGGGGGTCGTTTGGCAAAAGAGTAAAAGGAAAAGTAACTTCCTGCTGCCAGACTAAATTCCAGATAGATGGACGAAGAGCCAAAGATCTTCCCTGGACTAACAGCACAAAAGAACACGTTAAGAAGTATTTTTAAAAAGATCAAACCCCTGGCCATGACGTACCAATATGATCTGAGATAATTTGGTAAATTTTAAGCCCTACTACTGATCATTTGTAAAGCACTACAAGACATACGTAGTGCTGCACAGACACATGTAAAGGACGGTCCCTGCTCATCATTGACCTTCTCTGGCTGCCTTTTCACATTTGGGTTTCTGAGCCACAGTTTCTATGTAATAGTGTAATCGCTGCATTTCTCCACTTGAATCCATGGAAATAATGATCAAGAAAGCCAAAATATAACTCCTTTTTATTGGATTATTTATTTATTTTATTTATTTAAAAGGATTTATATCCCGCCTTCTCCTGTACACAACAACCAATCAAATTATATTGACATTTGTGTGATCATGCAGTGTTATACAGCGAATGAGTGTGTGTGTAAGTTGGCGTTGATTCGTGGTGGGCTATTTACAGCGTGCGCTACTTTACAACTTAATTAGCTTTGGGGAGTTACATTCCTTTGATCTAATGAAGGAGACGTAACACCCAAAAGTTCTTACTTACTCCGCAGCAATATGCCTTCAAAATGCAGATAAGTACGTGTGTGCATCTAACTGCCAACTTCTGCATTAATAGCTAATGTGGGGCCAGAGAATGGGCAGGGACTGTGCTTTATAGCTAGCAGGGAGTTAGTTCCTGCGCATTACCTGAATGCAGCAGATGACATAGCACAGTTAAGGGCTAGCTACTAAGGTGTACTATCATTTACGCCTATTATCACTGAAACATGCATTATTCCATCAGACCTAGCTACTAATAGCGCAATAGTGTGTCAAAGTAACTAGCTTCTTAATGACATTTAAATAGATGTAGCTCACTGATTGCATTATCTGAAATGCAGTTAACATGCAGTGAGGAAATTGTTTGCATTAAGGGGGTGCATACTGTTAGGTTCTTTTAGTCATTAACCGGGTAAGGCGGACCCGACGCCTCGATGCCCCCCTCCCCCCCCCACGGAGCGAGCCCTCACCAGCCATGTGAGTAGCAAAGTGACGCTGCTTCCGCTTCCGCCGAGACCGAGTCCGGCTACAATTTCTTATCCCTCCCTCATTCCGGCTTCGCCATATTATTAGCAAAAACCTGAGGGATTGTCCAGGTCGGGGGTACCCCACCCGCGCCCTCCTGCTTGCATCTGGCTCCGGACCCCGGAAACCTCCGGGATCCCGCCACCCCCCCACCCCAGCTGCAACACCCCCAACCCCCATCTCCGCCCCCTCCCCCCCTCCATCTGAAGGGAGGGTGGGCGGGACGACATCTCCACCCGGCTCCGTCCTCAAAAGGGCAGAAGCCTCACGGCGCCGCGGCTCCCTAGCCTGGACCGAGCCCCCTTACCTCCTCCCATTGGCTTCCGCGCACCAAACAACCCGTGGGAGCCAATGAAATTGACGGCCACCACCGGCCCCGCCCCCACAACGCCACGCTGAATGCCTCGGGGGAGCACGAGGCCAGCCGCCCCCCCGGTTACCAGCGGCCGCGCACACATGGCGCCGCGGCCTTACTTTAACCGGGTAAGGCGGACCCGATGCCTCGATGCCCCCCTCCCCATTCTCCAACCAGCTCCCTACCCTTTACAAAGGCACAGCACAACATGTCTGGATTAAAACTGGTCGCAGCTTTATTAACCTTTAACAACACCAAACATCATTTAAACACAATTCAACTTACCCCCCTCCCCCCCCCCCCGCGGAGCGAGCCCTCACCAGCCATGTGAGTAGCAAAGTGACGCTGCTTCCGCTTCTGCCGAGACCGAGTCCAGCTTCAATTTCTTATCCCTCCCTCATTCCGGCTTCGCCATATTATTAGCAAAAACCTGAGGGATTGTCCGGGTCGGGAGTACCCCACCCCCGCCCTCCTGCTTGCATCTGGCTCCGGACCCCGGAAACCTCCGGGATCCCGCCACCGGCTCGGGCCTTACCACCCAGAGCCACCCCCCCAAGGCAAAGCTGCGACCAGCCCTCCTCCCTGACAAGATACCCTCCAAGGCCTCCTGCCAATCGTTTAAGAGCAAATCCATGCCTATGGGCGATAGATGTACTCCATCTGGAGGAGTGGCCTAGTGGTTGGGGCAAGGTACTTCAGGCTGGAAGGTCGGGGGTTCAAATCCCACTAGAGGACAGCAACCTTGGGCCGGAAGGACTGGGGTTTCTAGTCCCACAGGTGTTCCTTGTGATCTTGGGCAAGCCACGTAACCCTCCATAGCCCATGTTCCCTGTAAAATAGTTATCTCCAAGTTATAATGCCCTGTTCAATGTAATTTCAGTTTGTTCAATGTAAACCGCACTGATGCAGAATAGCGCGGTATATAAGAGAATGTAAATAAATAAATAAAATCTGATCTGTACAACCCCCCCCATTCCACATCCACCCAAGGGTGCAACACTTGGCACCCGCCCTGCTCCCCCACCCATATGCCGATTTGGCGATTAATCTTCATCAGACCCCTCGACCTCCGCCTCTGAGCTTTGCAGGCTGGCCTTGGAATGATATCCGACCAAACTATAACAGCTCCTGGACACAACACCCCCACCACCCCCAAATCCTTCTGCACAGCTCGAATTAGCTGTCTGCAAGTCCAAGTCCCTAGGTCGTTGCCTCCAAGGTGCACGACCAATACATCCGGTGCTTCGCAGAACCGCATGTGGTGCCGAAGCAAAGGCAGCAACTGGAACCATTGAAGTCCACGTTCGCCCAGCCATGAGACGGACACCCCAAAGGCCTGCAGTCCAAGATTGGGCCCCAAAGGTCGAGTTGCCGCTCGCCGACCAGCCCAGAAGACATAGGAGTGGCCAAGCATCCAACATCGACACACTCCAGCAACCCCTTCTGCAAAACAAAAGACAGCATCGTTAGCACCCCCCAGCCCCTAGAGACGAACGTAGCGTTGGAAAGCCCTCGACTTCCATCTCCCAATCCTCTGTATATCCTGCTCCTGCAGACCGACTGCCGCTGCACTAGTGGCCGCCCCGATCCGAAAGGAATGCGGCGCATACACAGACGAATCCACCCCCAATTTTATTAATGCCAGCCGCAACACCGCCGCAAACTGGAAGCGCGTTAGCGCCCGTCCGTCCATGTGTACAAACAAACTGCCCTCCCCCATAGGCCGCACCTGCTGGTACTGTCGTAACAACGCCACCGGGCACCACCTGGCCCACCCACCTCTCGTAACTCCACCCACATCCCCTTCCCGCGTTGATCCGTCTTAGACCGTGCCAAATACAACCGAACTCCCCCCTCAAACCACCTCACATGGTGTACCTGCAATTCTTTATACCCGGGGACCCGATTCGACTCCGCCACCAACTCCCCAACCCGAAACGCCCCAAAAAACGTTACCGAAAATACTGCCCGAAACAGCACACCCTCGTACACGGGAGAGACCACCTGCGGCAACACCCCACACAACCGCCCCAATAATTTGTGAGTTATAGGCTGTCGCCTGTCGCCTCGTGACGGAGAAGACCGCTCCCAACCCAGCATTAACCTGCGTGCCAGGAAACCGCCCCCCGGAGCGCCCCATCCCACCGCTTTCGCAAAAATGAAAACCCCGTCAAGTGACTGCATACCGTAGCCCGCGACACCCCTGCAGCCTTCGCCGCCAGAATATACTGACCAATCAACTGATCTGGCACAGGGCCCTGCCACCAACCCTGCCCCTCCAGGAAGGCTGACACGCTGCTGCAGCCACGCTGATAAGCCTCCCAAGTCGACGCTGACACCGACCTCTGCAACAGTTCCGTCAACTCCCGAGGCCAATCCTCCATAAGTGCTCGGGGACCGACGCCCCCTCCTCTTCCGCCTCTGGCGCCAAGGTCCGAAACAGCTTCCACTTAAAACGGGAAAGAGCATCAGCAATGTTGTTAGTATACCCCGGAATGTGCCGAGCCCAAACTACCACATTCAAATGCAAACATTCCAACACCACTTTCCGCATCAGCTCGGCTACCGGCTTACAACGCGGAGCATAATTGTTTATCACGCTGACCACCGCTTCATTATCGCACCACCATACCACCTTCCGGTCTCGCAATCTGGCA
The DNA here is from genome assembly GCA_033557465.1 of Ichthyophis bannanicus. NCBI lineage: Eukaryota > Metazoa > Chordata > Amphibia > Gymnophiona > Ichthyophiidae > Ichthyophis > Ichthyophis bannanicus. Next base: position 10,289,629 of record CM066038.1, on the reverse strand, counting down.
GGCCAGACCGCTAATACTACTAGGATTGGGAACAACTCCAAAAATGTTATATTGCTGGTCAGGCCAGCCTCCCTCCAAGCCTGAGGCCACGCCGCCGCACACCAGGATCCCACAAAGTAGACCCCCAACCCAACTCCCCTGGCTGCATCCATATACAACTGCAGCACACAACTGGACACCTCCTCTTCCTGCAGCACTGACGCAAGAACTCCTCCCAGACCTGCAAATCCGCCCGGATGGACTTCGACACCCTGATACGGTGATGAGGCCTAGTAGCCCCCTCCGTCGCAGCCGAAAGCCGCCGCAAGAATACCCGTCCCATGGGAATCACCCTACATGCAAAATTCAACGACCCGATCAGCGCTTGCATCTCGCGCAAGGTCATCTTTTTAGAGACCAATACATTAGCCAGGAGGACTCTGAGTTTCTCCACCTTATCATCAGGCAACCTCGCCACCACTGCCATCGAATCAAGCTCCACCCCCAAAAACGTAACTCTCGTCGCTGGGCCCTCCGTCTTACCGGCCGCCAACGGCACCCCCCACTCCTGAGTCAACCGCTCAAATGCCGTGAGTAAAACACTACACTTCCCCGACCGCGCCTCCCCCAGAAAAAAGAAATCGTCTAAGTAATGTACGACATTGCCACAGCCCGCCTGCTAAACAAAGGCCCAATGCAGGAAGGAACTAAATTGTTCGAAATACGCACAGGAGATAGAACATCCCATTGGCAAGCACCTATCAAAATAACTGTTACCTTCAAAACAAAAACCTAACAAAGGAAACGCGGACGGATGCACTGGAAGCAGACGAAACGCTGACTCCACGTCTGCCTTCGCCATCAAGCAACCAGGTCTGCATCTCCGCACAAGACCCACCGCTTCATCAAACGAGGCATACCGCACCGAGCACAATTCCTTCGGAATGTGGTCATTAACCGAAGAACCCACCGGGAAGGATAGATTATGTATCAACCGGTACTTCCCCGGCTCCTTCTTCGGGATTATGCCTAACGGTGAAACCACAAATCTCTGGAAAGGCTGTTCCACAAAAGGACCTGCAATCCTTATTTATTGAATATTTATTCTATGTATATAGTTCTCCCATGTTATCCAAGTTTATACTCCTGTTATATGTAATACCGAACAGCCTGTTGTTCTAGTCTTTGTGTTCATCTGTAAACCGCGCTGATTATAAATAGTGCGGTATATAAAAAACTGAAATAAATAAATAAATAAATAAAATAAATCCTTCCCAAACGAATCTCACTCGCTAATTTCTCCCGAACCAATGACGCAAACTTTTTCACTGAAGGCGCATTCCTGGCCTTAGCTACAACCACCTTCCCCACTACCGGAATGGTAAATCCATATTGAAAGCCCTCCTCTAAAACCAAACTCGCCTTCCGTCTAGGGTACCTGCGCAACCACGGTCGCAAAGCTGCCAGTCAGATCGGGGTCGGCGCAATGCCCTAGTCTGCACTACTGCTTGGATGTAGGCGTGGAGACCACTCCTTTTTTGACACATCTGATGGCAGAGTGGGGTCCGTTGCAAATCGAACAGGCATGTCGGAACTTGCAATCCGGGAAGGGACAGGAAGACTTGTTGTATCGCCAACAGACATCGCCCATACCTCCTGCACTCGCCACCTTCGGCCCCGCTTGGGGCCCGCCCGCCCGAAAGGGCCGCCCCGCCCCTGAGGAACCCACCATCCCCATCTTGAGGGCACTTCCCCCGCATCACCCGGTCTGACCGCCATCTGCATCAGCCATAAATTTATATCTTGCGTTCCCCAGGATAATGAATGGTTCTCCTCCATTTTGTCCCGGAATTTCTCATCGTAGTTGAGCCAAGCCCAACCACCATGAGCCTTCGATGCCTCAAGAATGGAGTCAGCATATGCTAGCAACATACCATATTGCTCAGGACGCTCCTGACCCCATACACTAGCAAGACGCAAAAAAGCTCGCGTCCAATTCACTACGTTCCGCGCCACTCGCCGAACTCTCCCCGCTTTCTCGTCCTCCTTCCTCTTCCGTCGACTGTCCCCCGTCCGTTTCCGACCCTCCAGCAACCGGAAGATATCAAGATACCGCCTCTTCAGGATTTTCCATCACAACCTCTTAGGCACGCCTTCCCATAGTTCTGAAAATGCCACTACCGTAGGCGTAACAACAGCCGCACCCGACCCCGCAACGAGCCCCCTGCCCGAAAACCTGTTGCCCGTCGGTGAGGATGAACGCGATGTGGAAGTCGAAGATGATGAGGACGAGGACCCTGATCTACGCCTCCTGCGATACGAATGCCTCCGCTTCTTCCTTGCCTTTCTGCCAACTTTCTCACCCCCCGTCGCTTCACCCCCTACACTCACCATATTATTTATTTATTTATTTAGCTGTATTTATATCCCGCTTTTCACCGGGTCAAAGTGGTCAATTGGGAGATACATTTAACATGAGGGGATATGACACACATACGCTAATGCTTACAGGGAACATGGGCAATGGAGGGTGAAGTGGCTTGCCCAAGACCACAAGGAGTGCCTATAGGACTAGAAATCCCAGTCCCTCCGGCCTGAGATTGCTGTCCCCAGGTGGGACTTGAACCCCCGGCCCTCCGGCCTGAAGTACCTTGTCCTAACCACTAGGCCACCCCTCCCTGCCGCATCACTCGTCCCCGCTGTAGGTGCGCCGCTTCTGTCTTGAGCTACCACCTCCGATCTGTTCTGCGCGCTGCCATCGGCGGGACTTCCTGAGCCAGTCCCCGCCGCACGCTGTAGCTGCGCCATCCCCGCCGACCACGGACTCACCGAGGGATGCCATCCAGGAGGGGCCTGTGGAGAGAAAAAAGCAAAAGGCGACACAGCACCTGCCATTGCCCACGGCGGCTGACATGCCCCTACCCAATTCGCCTGCCACCCACCTTGCCAATGCTCCCATGCCGGTGAATACCCACCCCCGCAAACTCCGGGCCCACTCCCCACTCCCCAAGCCCCTTGCCTCCACCCCTTCGCCTCCCCCGCACTGCACCTGCCCCTCCCCCTCCCTAGGAACCGGCCCCTCCCCCACATAGTTCCCCCCTCCCCTCCCCTCCCCTCACCATCCCCCCCAAACGATCGCCGCCCCCCGCCCCCCGCCCCCCTGCTTCTTCCTCCCTACCCCCCTCACAGCCCCTTCACCAGGCCCCGCACTTAACAGAGCGTTCCTGACCACTTCTCACCCCCCTCCCCGGCTAGTACCTGGTTCCGCCAGATTAATCCTTCCAGCAACCCCCCTCCCGCTCCCCCCAGTGCCTTTTGAGCTCTGTGCAGACACTCTGCTCCCCCGATTGCGCCTTTGCGCACCACCCTTGCCACCCCGACTACCACCACACGCGGCCGCTGTCTGCCCTCTCAGACCGGTCTCCTGGTCAAGCCCTTTTCCCCTACCTGCTCGTTTTCCAGGGCCCCCCCTCCCTTTCGAAGCAGCCATACCGCAGGTCTCCTGCAACCCCCTTTAGGCACTCTGACCACTTAGTGCTGAGTTCTACCGGATTGCAACGCTGCTCACCTAAGCCCTGCTCCACACTAATTGAGTCATATATATATATTTTTTTTAATCTATTCGGCAGCGCTAGCAGGGCCCAACGGCCCGGCTCCTCTCACCCTCTTGCCGCGCGCAATTGTCCACCCCCCACTTCTTCGGGGTTTTTTTTTTTTTAAATCGCTTGCTCCGTACTCTCCCCTCCCGTGCACTTGGCACCACCGCCGCTCACTTCAAGGACGCCCGCCCAGGCCTGCTCTCCCGGTAAGTCGCCGCCACTCACCGCACGACCTCTCCACCCGGCTCCGTCCTCGAAAGGGCAGAAGCCTCGCGGCGCCGCGGCTCCCTAGCCTGGACCGAGCCCCCTTACCTCCTCCCATTGGCTCCCTTGCATCAAACAACCTTCGGGAGCCAATGAGATTGATGGCCGCCACCGGCCCCACCCCCACAATGCCACGCTGAACGCCTCTGGGGAGCACGAGGCCGGCTGCCCCCCCCCGGTTACGAGCGGCCGCGCGCACATGGCGCCGCGGCCTTACTTGTATGCACGTATGTTGCCACTTACATGCATTAATGTCTTCTTATAAAATTACGACCAGCATACAAGTGCACACGTTGCTTGATGACGAGTACTTCATGGGTGAGTAAGCACATGGGCAGAGTCTAGATTATAAAATACCATGTACATTCTTTAAAATGTAGATGTGGGCATGTATACCAGCTCTAGGGCTGGTTTAAATGTCTGTACCTTGAAGTAATCTTCTCTGGTCCTATACAGATCCACCTCTTTGAGGCTGCTTTTGGATCCTGACCCCCTGATCCTGTTTAACATTAACATGTGTTTTAATCATTTCTCTTAAGAATAGCCCTAGTCCCCTGTCTGTTTTGCTTGTCTGTCTCCAATCTCTTATGGGTATATCTACAGCAGTGCATATGCCTAGTGGTGCTATACAAATGATAAGTAGTAGTTTTAGTAGTAGTGTCTGAGGATCTCAAGGTGGCGAAACAAAGCAACGAGGCGGTAGTCAAAGCCAGAAGGATGCTGGGCTCCATAGAGAGAGGAATAATCAGCAGAAAGGAAGAGGTATTAATGCCTCTGTAACAAGTCAGTCATTGGTGAGGCATTGGTGTTCAGTTTTGGAAACCATATCTCACAAAGGATATAACAAGACTTGGATTGGTTCAGAGGAAAGCGACCAAAATGATTTGGAGCCTGCACCAGAAGATATATGAGGGTATGTTCAAGTCTAGGGTATATGACTTGAACATACAATACATAACCTAGAAGAGAGGAGGGACAGGGCAGATTTAATACTTGAAAAGCATAAATGAACAAACCTTTTTTTTCCATTTATAGTTTTTATTATGCAAAAAGATCACAATACAGCAGAAATACCCACCAACAATAACTATCATCAACCCCGGTTCACCCTGCAAATCCCCCGTCCCTCTTCCACCCACTTCCCCTTCCCTACCTCTAGTACACCCACATGATCAAAAGGATAATCTGTACAGAGCGGTAGGTATGGAGAGGATAACCTGCACGGAGGGACAGGTAGAGCTCTGGCAACCATACTAGGCAGACTACATGGACCATGCTGGTCGTTATCTGCCATCATTTACTATGTTACTGTGCACACAATCTAATGTGTGATTTCTGTCACACTTGTATTTTATAAACACAATAGGCACCTACTAGTTTTTATAAAATAGTTCTAACTTTGGCACCTTAAAAGTGCTTTAATTAGGCACTTGCATATTAAATTATCCGCATAGAGAGTGGTTTTATAAGAGAAAATGTGCTTATGATGATGTTGGATTGTTTTCCGAGCTTAATAGTTTGATTGCAGATGCTTCATCGCCATTTGAGGGGACATCATTAGTGTGGGGTTCCAGATGCTGCCATGTTGAGTGATAACATTTTAAAACTAAGGCTCCAAAGTGAGCTGCTTCCCTGGCTTAGAGATCAAGCGATAATGATGGGCAAATGTCGACAAAGACGACCAGGTTGCTGCCCAGCAGTTATGCAACGGTGACACTCTGCCGTGTTCTGTCCATGATGCTGCCTGTGCTCAAGTGGAATGAGCCTGAAGTCCCTCTGCAACAGACTTTCCATGCCCAATATAGGCCGATTCAATGGTCTGCTTGATCCAGTGAGCAACTGTAGATTTTGATGTGGCCCCCACGCCCCACCCTTACTGGCTCCCAATTTCAACAAATAAGTGATCAGAAAGATGAAAAGGGTTAGTCATCTTAAAATATCAACAGAATGCTCTGCTGACATTAAAAGTCAAAGGTCAGAATTACTATCGGCAGACTTCTCCTCTGAAAATGATGGTAGCACTACTGCCTGGTTCACATGAAACTCCGTCAGGAGCGGAGGAAAGTCGTCCACCATCTGCTGGAGACGGAGAAATACAGTTCCCATCACTGCATACCATGAGTTCCTCTTAGAAGGGATTTCTAGGAAAAATCTGGAATGTCCAAAAATTGGGTAATGGCAGCAGTACCTTCTGAAATCTCTCATTCACCCCAAAAAATGAATGTCCTTATAACCGGTTATGGAGGTAGGCCCTGTTCAAGTTGCAAGGCCCTGTTCAAGTTGCACATGAGTGAAGATCAGAAATATGGACATCCCCAATGGGCACAGCCCCAGAACCGGGCACTTGGATGTACCAGCAGGGGCTATCCCAGAAGTGGAGTGTCTATGTTATGAGAATTGCACGTCCCAGCTGCCATTTCAGATACTCAGACATGTGGTGGTGAGCCAGTAAAATGTTTGGATTATGCTGTTAGGCTCAGGTTTCTTCAGGCAGGTGACATAAGCACATTTTGCACTTCCCCTGGAAGAGTTACATCCATGAAACGAGCACTTTTTTCCAACGTATTCATGGTCTGGAGCAGGTGTAGCATTGGACGACTCACGAACCATGGCCAGATGTGTTTATGCCATTTGAAACACACCGTAATGTGATCTCCCATATTCCATCCAGGCCAGGCCTCCACAACACTCCTGTGCTGCATGGATGTTCTCAGGCTGGGACATCTATATACCTGGCTTCTAAAATGGCCCTTGGGACATCTCCATGTCCATTTTTAGATGTCCAGCTCATGAATACCTCACTTAGGCACCAAGTACGCATTCAAAAGAGGCTATTTTAGTCATATATGTGCATATGTTGCCAGATATATATGTAAATGGTCTCGTATAAAATAGAGCCTAGAGTAAAAGTGCGCACATTGATTTCATTTTATGTTTATGTTTATTAATCATTTGATATACCGCTTAGGCCAGAAGGCATTAAAGCGGTTTACAATAATATCATTTGAGGAAATAGGAAAAGAACGCCATTATAAGATAGGACAGAATAGAAGACAGAAACAGGTAAACAGATAAGAGGAGGAGAATAATAGAGACAGCAAGTTACCACGAATGCAGGCATCACAATCCAGTCCAAGATATCAATATGAATTGCCACGGTCCAACGCCTAAGGGCCACGCAAAAGGGCCCTCAGGCGCAGGCCCGCAAGGTGCGGGCACGCCTGCTGCAGCGGCGGTCTTACAGCCGTTGGAACAGGCTGATTGGTTGGGCTGAGGAGGAAGGAAGGGGGAGCCCCCGCTCTCACCCCCTTCGGGATCGCTGACTCTCCTTCGCGGTTTGTCTGTGGGCGTCAATATGAGTGGAATTTGGACAGAGCACCCACGTATGCGCATAGATTATAAAATAGTATAATTTATGTGCATACTTGAAAAATATAGGTGCGGACATTTCCACTAGCTCTAAGGTTAAGGTAAATGTCTGCATCTTAACCTAAGGTGTGATCTCTGCTACTTATGCTAGTATTTTATAAAGAAAAGCAGGCAATTACACTCGAACAGTTAGCACAGAGGCTTGACAAGTACTATGCAGTAGCTTCAGATCCTTACCACACTTTAGTACATAGGCCTCTGGGTGAGATAAATGAAAAATAGCAATTAGCTATTAGTTGAAGGGCAGGAATTCACAGATAAAGGGCCGGGTTTTATCTGGGAGTCTCTGCACCTGTAGAAGGGGTTCCACTTTAGGGGGCAGGGTCCCTGTCACATGTTCTTCTCCCAAATTATGCTTCTGCCTGAGTCGTAAGGGCAGATTAAAGAAACAACATGCTCCTGTTTATGTGATTTTCAGGGGCCCTTTAACTACAGGTGTGGACTTACCATGCAATTAGTTGCAATATCAATATGCAGTAAGCGCACCCATCATGCGCTGTCAGCAGTTAGATTAACCTATAGAGGTATCGTTGCGCCCTGCTAGCAGCAACGTGCTCTCTATGGGCTGACTCTGCCCTTAGCCCTCGATCTCTGCCCTAGCACATGAGAGATGATTACAGTGCATTTAGGTGGTGGTTAGTTACCACACACATGTATTAGTGTTCACCGCTGCCGGTTGCTACCTGCTAAAATACACATAAAGTGGTTAATGGCATTTAGTAAAAAGGCCTAAAATCATGCTTACAAATAAGTGCTTTGTCCATGTAAAACTGTGTTATTTTGCAAGGATTCCATGGAAGTGGAATTGCAAGTGGCTAAACTAAAGGAGGCAATAAAAAGGGCAACAGATACATATGTAAGGAAAGTAAATAAAAACAAGAGAAAAAGGAAACCTATTTGGTTCTCCAAAGAAATAGCTGCACAAATAAAGACAAAAAAACACAGCTTTCACAACATTTTGAAGTTTGCAAATAGAGGAACACAAAACAGAATACAGGATAATGCTAAAAGAGATAAAAAGAGAAATAAGGTTAGCAAAACCAAAGGCAGAAGAAAAGATGGCTAAAGACCTGAAGCATGGAGACAAAACTTTTTTTCAGGTATATTCAGGAGAAGAGGAAGATCAGAGCTGGAATTGCAAGACTCAAAAGTGCCGAGAACAGATCCATGGAAAAAGATATTGGAAAAACGAAAATGCTAAACAAATACTTCTGTTCTATTTTTACTAAAGAAAATCCTGGAAAAGGACCATCTGTGACTCAAAAATATACAAATGGGAATGAAGTAGATACCACACCATTCACAGAAGATGACATGCTTGAACAGCTTGCAAAACTGAAAGTGGACAAGGCCATGGGACTGAATGGGATACAACCCAGGATATTGAAAGAGCTCAGAGAGGTTCTGGCAGGGCCTTTAAAGGATGTTTTTAATAGATCCTTGGAGACAGGAGAAGTTCCGCAGGACTGGAGAACGGCCAACATGGTATCTCTTCACAAAATGGCAACAGTGAAGAAGTGACAAACTACAGGCCTTACCTTGGTAGTGGGAAAAGTAATGGAAGCTCTCCTGAAGGAACAAATAGTGGACTTTCTCGAAACCAATAGGTTGCATGATCCAAGGCAACATTGTTTTATCAAAGGATGATCATCCAAACAAATCTGATTGAGTTCTTTGAATAGGTAACTAGAGAACTAGATCAAAGGCATGCGATAGATGTGATTTACCCAGATTTCAGTAAAGCCTTTGATACTGTTCTCCATAAGAGGCTTATCAATAAACTGAACAGCCTGGGGAGAGGTTCCAAGGTGGTGAACTGGATCAGGAATTGGTTGACTGACAGACAACAGAAGGTGTTGATAAACAGAACTCACTCAGATGAAAGGAAGGTGATTAGTGGTGTGCCCCAGAGTTCGATCCTGGAACCGTTACTGTTCAATGTATTTGTGAGTGATATTGCTGAAGGACTGAATGGAAAAGTCTACCTTTTTGCATATGACACAAAAATTTGTAACAGAGTGGACATTTCTGAAGGACTGGACAACATGAAGAAAGATTTAAAAACACTGGAAGAATGGTCCAGTTAGCTTGGCAGTTAAGATTTAATGTGAAGTGGTGAAGTGTCATGGTTGGGATGCAGAAATCCAAGGCAATTGTATGCGGTAGGCGGCGAGAGGTTGGTGTGCACAGACCAGGAGAAGGACTTTGGAGTGATTGTTTCTGAGGATCTCAAGGTGGAGAAACAGTGTGACAAGGTGGTGGCCAAAATCAGAAGTATTCTGGGTTGCATACAGAGAGGAATTACCAGCAGGAAGGAGAAGGTAATAATACCACTGTACAAGTTACTGGTGAGGTCTCACTTGGAATATTGAGTTTGGTTTTGGAGACCATATCTCGCAAAGGATATAAAAATACTGGAAATGGTTCAGAGGAAGTTGACCAAAATGATTTGGAGCCTGTGGCAAAAGATGTATGAGAAGAGACTTGAAGACCTAAATATGTATATGCTAGAGGAGAGGAGCGATAGGGGAGACATGATTCAGACCTTTAAATACTTAGTATTAATGAACAAACAAACCTTTTTAGAAGACAGGGACGCTATAAAACTAGAGGGCATAACAGGAAGCTGCGAGGGGGTAAACTGAAAGGGAACGTCAGGAAATACTTTTTCACTGAAAGAGTGGTGGATGCTTGGAATGCCCTCCCGATGGAAGTGGTGGGGGTAAATGCAGTGACGGAAGGGGCAACAGGATATTTTCTAAGTCCTGGCCTTATTCCATGTTTCAGCAGGAATAACGGGGATATCCGTGGGCAGAACAAAGATGGGCCTTTCCGGAATACGCTATGCACGTCTCTGCGGCTGACCATGTCACCATTCTGTCCCTTCTGGGCACGTTCTGAGATCCCCATGCTAGCACCGTGAACATGCACGACAGCAGTGTTTCAGAATGCGGTCCAGGATATTTTTGGCGCATAAACATCCCCATCGTATGTACAAACCCCTTATTCGTGTTCTGGAATGACCTCCTTAGTATCTGAAAACTGCTGCTGACCAGATTGCGACTTGGTCTGCCCCCCATCTGTCCAGAGACTGCCCTTGATCTTGCCACAGACCTCCCTCATTTTAACCTGGTGTCTTTTGTCTGGTCTGTGGTGATACTGAGCGTCACTGAACATTGGGATTGCCGTGTTTTTGCCAGTTAGTAGCTCTGCTAACCAGCTAAAACACTTTGAATATGCCCCCTGTGCTTATTTTACCAAGCTGCCATAAACATTTTTTTAAAGAAATTTGCAGAGAGACATTTGCAATTCTATTTCTGGAGAGTAATTTTATAAAGTCTGCACAGTTTAAACACATTGGCATGCACCGATTCAGGGCCTAATTTATAAGCGAAGTAGGTATGCACTTTATTTTAGAAAACAGGGGCATAAAGAGGAGCCCCACTAAGTGCCCACATCTAGATTAGTCTGAAATACACGTAAGTTTTAACATTTTGTAGCACACATGCATCTATTTATATTCTGCCTATGGCTTGCCCAAGCCCCCCTCCTGTGCATGTCCACACTGAAAGTCTGCACGATTGATTTTCATGCTTACAAAATAGCAGCTGTCTAAAGCACATTCATATGTAAGTATACAGTTATGTGCGTAAACCCTTTAAAATAGGGACTTAAGTGCATAAATAACATGTAACTTTCCGCATATCCTTTATAAAATTGGACCGGACATGTAGTAAATAACTTTTTTGTGTGGACATGCAGGATACACGCCCAATGATTAGTGCACAGTGTGCATTAAGTTTTGCAGTTAGAGCGTGAAAGGACTCCTTTGTTAGCAACTTTGGTGTATGAAAAACCGACGTTTCTGCATGAGGGCAAACAAGCAGATTTAAGGCAGCTGGATCTGTTGCCTACATTTGACTTATTAGATCATGAGATATTACTGCTCAAATTGAAGGAGTTGGGTAGTTTTTAATTGTTTTGGAGCATTTTTAAGAAAGAGAACCAGTAGAATACAGATTGGGCATAAAGGGCCCGAAATTCAGTTGGGCAGGCTTTGTACCGTGTCGGTGCATAGCCCTGTCCGCTGACCTCTAAACCCAGATATTCAATACTGCGGTAATGGCATTTAATATCAGGGTTAGGCGCCGAGGGGATTCTCCCGCAGAGCCTAACCGAGTAGTGGTGATATTGGACTGTTACCCGGTTAGCTATCCGTGACTAGAATTTTGGCCATGGATGGCTAACCGGATAATGGTCCAATATTGCCGCTACCCAGTTACTGGGACTCCCAACCTTTGCTCCACCCTGGAATGCCCCCAACACACACCATTGCTAACTAGATAGCATCGGGGCACATAGGGGATATAGACGGGAATATTCAGTGGCACTAACCATGTAGATGCCGTTGAATATTCCCGTCTAAGGCATTTACACAGTGTACAGTGCTGTAAACCATGTAAATGCCTTTTGAATATTGGGCTCAAATTGTCTAAATTTTGGAAAACTGGATGTGGAGTGCCTCAAGGCTTCCTCTGTCCCTGATTTTGTATAATGTGTTCCTTAGTTTGTTTGGAGGGGGCTTGACCGAATCGGGAATTTCATTTTCTTTGTATACAGACAATATTTTCTTACTTGTTCCATTCTAAGATACGTTGGGACAAACATACACTCTTCAATAAAGGTGTTTTGTTAGTTGAATCATTGATGCAGTTTCACTGTCCAAAATGAAATGGGCATAAAAGCAATCTGTTATGGTTGGGTAACCCAACAGTGAAGGTGCCTAAGGATAAGCCCTTTAATTAAACAGCCCTGTGGCATGAACTGGATGTTGTCCCAATCTCCTCTCTTAGGGGACCTCAACTCCATGGTTATCCAGTGGGTTGGAGGTTCCCCTTCCCAAACCCAACATGGGACTAAAACATTTTTAAACCTTACCCCTCCCTGAAGTCACACCTTTTAACAAACACAAAGGACCGACTGCCAACAACCTCCTTCTGACACCCCATTTCACCCTGACTCATTCCAAGGGGTCCAGGGAATGATAGAAGCAGAGGTGATCCCCATAGACTGCTGGCTGCAAAATGGTACTGGCTGACCCCAAGAGGTAGTTTTGTGGTAATATCGCTAGAACTCAAATTGATGAACAACCACTGTGTAATTCATTGAACAGCCTGTTTCCAACTGTTTGCTTTTTCTGCTGGAAGCTTAGCTTCAATGCGGTCAGGGCCTGTGCAAGGATACGAGGTGCCCTAGGTGAACCTCGCTATCGCCCTCTCCAGGGCTTGCTGCAGCGATGGCAATGACACAGCGCTTACCCGGAGGCGACAACACTGCCTTCTGTTCGTGGCATGCTTTAACCAGATGCTTCTGTGTCCTCTGGTACAGACTTCCTGTTTTTATGGGGGTGGAAGCAGCTAGTCAAAATGCCGCACCAATAGCATGCAGCTTTGGAGGCTTTCGGTAAGTGCTGCAAATGCTATTGCTAACACTGCAGATCTTGGAGAACAGCGGCAATGATGGCAATGGGCTACTCTTGAAAGGTTGGTGCTCTAGGCGACTGCCTAGTTCTCCAGATGGGTAGCACCAGCCCTGAGTGCGCTGTACATACATTAAATGTAAAGTTCCACAAAGACCACGCTATCTACATTCCTGCATGCTCTTTCCGCACATATCCTGACCTTCACTGATACACATTGCCAATAGAGTTTCAGGTGATGGCAGCGCTTTTAGTATGGAAGTTAATTCACTCATTTTTCTTTACCATTTGCAAAAGAAACACTCCCAAACTGAGACTAACTCTTTAAATAGTCAAAGGCTTCAAAGACATATTTGAAATACGACATGCATTCTACTCTTCCAGTTCTGTTAAACTGAAACTCCATTAAATTGTCAGAAAGAATTTTTAGAAGCAATAATGTTTAGTTGGTGCCACAAAATCCTTTTGTGAAATTCAGAAGTATTTGCAACCCATATTCTAGAGATCTTTTATGATCTTTATATTTATATTCGGATACTGGATCTTTGAATCACCTGATACACAGTAGCTGTATTTCTGTTATCGGTGTACCTCATGCCCAGCTGCAGTTAACCTCTACACACGTTTTCGCATCTTCTGGCTTGTTCCATTGTCTAGTTTTTACCACACTTTTAGGGTAGTTTGTAAGTTATTCCTCTGGGACTTTTTAAATTCTGCAATAAGATAATTAAAGCACATTGTAAGAGCACTGGTTATTTTTCTGTCAAAAACTGGTAGCATTTTTTCACCTGTGGACACAATCTGCTCAGGAAATTGAACACAACGAAGGATGTTTGAGCCGGAGCTTAGTGCAAAAACAGAGAAAAATTCTAATTTCCAAGGTAAGCCTGAAAGTCTGGTTTAGCTATATAAAGCTCTAGTTAATCCCCTGTCAACACCTACCTATGACAGTTTGAAGGACTCATTTCATCTTAGATTGAAAATCTTTTTAAAGATGGATCTTTCACCAGTTCCCAAGAACAGGAAGGCACATGTACCTGTTGCAGACAGTTAGGGCTATTGGATACTGTACTGCTCTGAAATCAAATCCTAGAGGGGAGAAAATGGTTTCACATGGTGATCATTTTAAAATGTTCCCACATCTCCAGAACATCCTATGAACTTCTAACAAAGTTGCCCAAATAATTTAGACTAATTGCAGGAACATTACTCTGACTGGCAAGAGTTCATCTATCATACATTGTAATATGAATAAATGAAGACATTCATCATAAGGCATGCAAAAAGAATGTGTTCCTATTGATGGAATTAAAGGCGCGTAAAGGGCTCTTTAATAGCTTCCAGACACTTTCTTTAATGCCAGAAATCAGTGGCTTCACTTGCAAAGTGCTCAACACCCATACAATCATGTGGTCCTAGTCAGGGCTATGGTGAACTCTCTCCAACATCGAAACATTGATCCCTGCTGCTGTAATAATAAACATCTTCAATTTTTAGAATGTAACTTCATTTAGGACTTTTCATTTATGAACACATGCAGTGTGGTCTGTTCCAGTTATATGCTCATTGTACCCACAGATAAGTTTGTTCTGTTTGACACCTCAAGAAGCCTCAGTGAGAGTTATAAACTTTAATGTGTGCCGATAAAGTATGGGAAATGCCAAAGAACGCAGAATAATATTTTTCAGTGCTGCACTATTGTATAAGAGATGCAGCACTGCTCTGTCTTGAATAGAAGGAACCTTTGCACAGTCCCTTTGGGGCCTGTTTACTAAGCCCTGTGCTGGTAATGCGGGTACGGGTCATGTTGGCAGCATGGGGCTTTGTGCAACATGGGAGCACTGAGGTGGCATTAGTTGCACCCATGGTACTTGCTCTGAGCACAGGTAGCGCGGGCTACAAACATGCATGCTAACAGTACCACGGAAGGGATGCCTCCTTCCCACCCATTCTCTGCCCCGGGCACACTACCCAGGCAGCATGGGTTTTTAGCAAAGAGCCGATACCACGCACTACCTCACAGCACCTCGGTAGTGCACATTAGCAAACATTCCCCTCAGTTCATATCAGCTAATAATGACATGACAATCAGAAGCGGGATGTATTGATTTTATGGTGATTTCACACCATAAATAAACATTTGGTCCATCACTAGATCAGTTCTTTCAGCAAATTTTTAAATTGCATATAGAAAGTGTGCTATCTTACGGGAAAATTTTATAAGGCATGCCTACATTTCAGCTCATCTTTGCACATCTAAATTGTGGTATTTTAGTGTTTCATGCATGCAAATGGAAACCTGTTTGCAGTTGCTATTCAGAAATGATTCACCTTGGACTGACAGCGTATGCTTTCATTGTGGGCGTGCACAAGGTCGGAGTCTGAGCAGAGCACAATACGCACAGAGATGATAAAATACCTCATACTATGATGTACAGACATTCTTGCAACATCTAGGCTTGGGCGTTTACACTAGCTTGTGTCTAGATTAATGTATGTTTTTGACCACTGTACGAAATACACATCTTAAAACATGCATTAAGTCAAGTGTGCCTTATGAAATAATCCTCTCAGTGCCAGATTTACTAAAAGGTCCTACTTCAATATTGCACATAAAAGCATTAAGGGGCTTGTTTACAAAGCTGCGGTAGCGGTTTGCGATCGTTATCGGAGCCGCGACCCCATTGATTTCAATGGGGCCGCGGCTCCGATAACGACCGCAAACCGCTACCGCGGCTTTGTAAACAAGCCCCTAAGGCATGTTATTTACCGCAATGGGACCAATTTACTACCAACACAATTTAGTAAATGTAACCTTTGCATTGCTGCATGTTTTCACACTGTACCTGACCCAGCCCTAATGTTTTCTAATCTGCTTCCGGGTAATACCTCTTACTGATGGTTTTTGCCATACAAGCAGACTGCATCTAAGAAAAAAAGCACAGTTTCAACAAGATTTAAAAAGAGCGGCCATTTAAACTCACCACTCTCTGATTGGCACAAAGCAACTTCTCTCGCCCTTTCAAATCCAAGATGAAAACTCACATCTTTGCTACTGCTTTCGGATCTTGACTCCCTTGATCTTCTTTGTGTTTCCTTACTATTCCCCCTAGATGTATCCCGTGTCTACAGCTACTGTGTTGTCTGTCTTGACTAGATTGTAAGCTCTGATGAGCAGGGACTGTCTCCACTGATGCTTAACTGTAGGCTGGACCAGTCTGTCTTGCAATTCATGATGGGTTTTAGATTGGGGTTATCTAGCGTGAGCAGTAAAGCTGGCATACTACAGAGCATTGCAGTGGCGTACCGAATGCAGAGGGGGGGGGCAGTCTTCCTCGGGGGTAGACAATAAGGAGGTGCATATGACAATATACTGGGAAGAAGCATAGACCCACAGCGATCTCGATGCCGATTTGCACCAGCCACTTCCTACATCTACCTCTTCTCTTTGCCTTTTCACGTAGTGCCACTCCCTGCTTGGTCCCAGGCCACGGCATAACCTTGGGGTGTTCGGAAGCCTGTATCAGAGGGAAACTCCTGAGTGACGTGCACACCTGGGAGCATGCTGTAGCTACTCCTGGATCACTCTCGAGCAGATAAAAGAGCCACTGGGAGGGGCTGAAATGGCTGCAGGATAGCAAGAGCCAGAGCTTGAGCTTGCCTCATAAGGAGGTGCTGCTAGGCATGCCACTGGGGAATTGTACACTTTGGTTAGATTATGAGTTTCAAAGCAATGAAGAACAGACCGTCTATGTGATGTCCCATAGTAACCAAACAGGATTTCTAACTAATTGTAGCCATAAACACGAGCATTTGCTCCCTTACATGTGGTTTTCACAGAACATCCTTTAGTAGCTTACAATTGTGAACTGAATAATAAAAACAAGGTTGTGAAATGATGAGGTGCACCTGATGATCCATAGTCTTTGCAGCGGATATACATTTGTATCCGCTTTGATTCAAGGATAAAGCGGGGTATAAATACTTTTCAATAAAATAAATAAATAACTATTTGAATATTTAGAATCATAGAAACATAGAAATGTGGCTGCAGCAAAAGAGCACACGGCCCATCCAGTCTCCCTTCCTTATCAGTCACTGCAACAGCCTCGGTGTTCGTCCCGTGCTTTTGTGACTTCAGATACTGTCCTCATCTCTACCACCTCCACTGGGAGACTATTCCACGGATCCACCACTCTTTCTGTAAAGAAATATCTCCGCATATTACTCCTGAGTCTATCTCCTTTCACCCTCATCCTATGTCTCCTCGTAGCAGAACTTGCTTTCAATAGAAAGAGGCTCTTCTCCTGTGCATTTATGTCACGGAGGTATTTAATTTTCTCTATCCCGCCTTTCCTCTAAGGTGTACATATTAAGATCCTTAAGTCGGTCCTCACATGCTTTATAATTGAAAACCACTAACCATTTTAGTAGCCACATTCTGAACCAACTCCAACCTGTTTATATCCTTTTGAAGGTGCAGTCTCCAGAATTGTACACAATACTCCAAATTAGGTCACACTCAAGAGACTTATACAGAGGCACTATCACATCCTTTCTTCTGTTGGCCATTCCTCTCCTTATGCACACAAGCATCCTTCTAGCTTTCACCGTCGCCTTTTCTACCTGTTTAGCTACTTTAAGATCAGACACAATCACGCCTAGGTCCTGCTTTTCTTTTGTGGACAGAAGAACTTCACCCCCTATACTATATTGCTCCCTTGGATTGCTGCAGCCCAAATGCATGACCCTGCATTTTGAATTTTTTTAGCTTTAAATCTCAGCCACCAAATTCTAGACCATTCTTCAAGCTTAGCTAGATCCTTTCTCATGTTATCTACACCTTCTTGGGTGTCTACGCTATTGCAGATTTTGGTACCATCCGCAAATGGCAAACCTTATCCTGCAACTCTTCCACAATATCACTAAGAAAGATGTTAAAAAGAATAGGACAGACCCCTGTAGCACCCCACTGGTAACCTCCTTCTCCTCAGAGTGAGCTCCATTTTTATTTACATTCTCTTATATAACATGCTATTCTGCATCAGTGTAGTTTACATTGAACAAACTGAAATTACATTGAACAAGGCATTATAACTTGGAGATAACTATTTTACAGGGAACATGTGCTATGGAGGGTTAAGTGGTTTGCCCAAGACCACAAGGAGCACCTGTGGGACTAGAAACCCCAGTCCTTCTGGCCCAAGGTTGCTGTCCTCTAGTGGGATTTGAACCCCTGACCTTCTGGCCTGAAGTACCTTGCCCCAACCACTAGGCCACTCCTCCACTCCATTTGCCTGTATCCTTTGTCATCACCCACTTAACCAATTTCTAACCCAATAAGTAACTTTAGGGTCCATCCCTAGGGTGCTCAGTTTGTTTATAAGTCACCTGTGTGGAACAGTGTCAAAAACGGCCACATCTAGGACTCTCCCTCAGTCCAATTCACTGGCAATTTATTTATTTAACTATTTTTATATACTGCTATATCTAAAATTCACAGTGGTTTACAGATTGAAAAACAATGAGCTCAAAGTGCTTTTACATCAAATACAACTGCAACTAGATAACACATAGCTCTAACTTTTAAGATAACATAGGGCGAGGATAGGGAGGCAAAGTTGTGAAAGGTCGTAATGGGGTGCGGCAGAGTCATGTGAATATGAATGGGCACATCCACTAGATGGTCGCATTTTTCAAATACACAGTGTAAATAATTGTGATTCAATATGTTATTTCTTCAGTAACCTTCCCTTGTCCTTTAACATATGTAGAGACGGCTCGGATGTTACTGTGAGAGCAGCAATACCATCCAGTGTCCCTGTTAAATATTGCAAGGAAGGTTAGAAAAATGCCTGACATTTTCCAGAACATGTGACTTCATGCTGGGAGGAGACTCTTCTGGAAAGGAAAATCCCACTTCATATATAAACCGCTCCCCGAAGACAGAACTTTGTCTTTGTCACCCAGGAGGGACCAAGACATCTGCCCTTTGAGCAGGTATCTTTTGCATCTAGCCATGCATACCATTTAGAATATGCAACAGTCTTGGAGCAGTAGCCAAAGAGGAGAAAGCAGAGGGTTGATGTCTGTGCAAATCCTGCCAGCAACCTACTATCTCAGAAGGAGAGTAGCTTAGCTTATGAAAGAGGTTCCAAAAACTGTACCAGAAACCAAGTTTTCCAGTTCATCAGAGCCACGAGTCCTCCAGGAACTGCTCTGCTTCATTCTATGATTTGCTTTCATTTTCATTGTCAGCGGACTTGTGGCTATATTTGTGGCTCCCTCCTTGCCTGTTTGTTGGGCTGACATACTGCTTCACTCTCTCAGGAAGCCATCAGTGGCAAAACACCTGGTGTCGGGGTTACGACAGCCGGCAGGGGCAACAGCTGAGCAGAAGCTCTTTGATGATTTTCCTGTACAATATACAGCCCATAAACTTTCCATTGCCAAGAAAACCCAGAAGTAGCTGGGTCACTATGAGTCAACACTGACTCGATGGCACACAAAAATAAACAAAAAACAAAACCCTTTCCATGTTATATTTTGATCGGCACATTATTGCAGCTCAGAAGAGGTTTTTCAGACCATTGGTTTTTATGAATGGATGACACTCCTTCTGTTTTGAGTCTGGTTTTGGCTCCGAGGGATACTGAGGTCTTTTGCTCTTGTTTTAGTATATTTCCATGGATGCTTGAATAATAGTGAATAAACTTTGTGTGGCTACTAGCCTAAGTAAGGAGTTTTCAGACATTCAGAGTTTGAATGTCTGCCATCTTTAAATTTGGTGGATGATGTGCTTTCTTTGGTGGCAGTCGGATTGTAAGGCAGAAACTGACTGGAGAAGTTCATCCCTTGACACACAGGATCACGGCTGCAGTGCTGATACACTCAACAGTCTAAGAAATCCAGTGGTGGACCAAATGATTATCTATGGTCTATAGCAAATATTGAAATTACCATGAAGTCAATACACTATGGTGATCATTCTGCTCCAGGAATAGTCAGGTTGGACGTCCAAGCCATGCACAGCCCCTGCTTGCGATTCCATTTCCTCTGCTCCCTGCATGTACACCCCATTTGTATGGGGGCGCTAGACAGGTGTGGAAGGTGGCAGCACTGGGGCAGAGTGAGGGTGAGGGGCAGGGGTGTGGCTAGGCACTGGGACGTACAGAGGCCATTCAGGCCAGGCCTCTGCACGTCACCTGGAAGTGACTTGGACGCCTGGTTATTGCATCCCAAAGATAGAATAAGTGCCAGTGTCATGCTGATTGCGGTGTGCAGCTCCCCTTACCCAACACGCCACCCTGGGGGGAGTATCTGCAGCCCTATCCTGTCATTGGGGGTCGGACGGTGAGGTGAGTGGTCAGTTCGATGGTTGCTCTGGTTGGACGTGCCGTGCCATGGCAACAAGACACCATTTCAGGGCACACCAGCCGGAGCATGGGGAGGGCTGGCCAAGCACATCACTGGATGTCTCCCTCGTCGGAATTGGGGGCACACTGGGCCATCTAAGTGCCCTGATTCCACAACCGTGGGAACATATAGCTCCTGCAGTTGTGGAATCGGGTACAAATTGGCCACGGATATTTTTTGGGCATCCGGACATCCCAGACATGTTCATTTCAGAATCAGCGTCTACGAGCCTCATTTTAAAAAATGTAGTTGTGATTTAGCAGTTTGAAGATGTTTCGGTAGCCATTCCACAAATGATGTTTGCAGATGTCTCCAGTGCAGGGATGTCCAAGTAGGCATGTCCACATGTCTGAAATCATGACTTAACTTGCTCGCGCTGCTTTTTTTTCAGACGTTCTGGCTTTGACGTCCCAGATTGCACTCGGACATCCCATTGTGAAATGTGCCTCTATGCTTCTGATGGTTACAGTAAGAGAATATAAAACGATTGGGAATACGTTTGCAAGGGTTTAGTCTATTTTGAATTAATTTTACCTTTTTGCCCTTAATTGTGGATTACTATATTTTGTGATCCTGCTATATCTTTTGTGGAGGAGTGGCCTGGTAACCCAAAAGACCAGGGTTTGATTTCCACTGGCACTTGTGGTGGCCTTGGGCAAGTTACTTTGCCCTCCATTGCCTTGGAAGAAAGGCCTTGCAATCTACTTCTGGTCATATCTTTGCAAGAAAACCCAGGAGCTGCTAAGTTGTCAAGAATCAGCATTGACTCAATGGCATACAGTGCATTTTGTTTTATTGATATATCTTTAGCATGCCATTGTGGTGTTTCGTTCACTTGTTTGAAATACGTAATGTAGCATTAATAATACAGGATGAAGACATTATCCCTGATGGTGATTGATGAAAAGGGTTAAAATTATTTCCGAGTTAAACCCCACTGGCCTCTACCTTGTCCCATTCAATAGCAAGAGTTACCTGCTGCTTCGGGTAGTATAACTGCTATGTCCATTCTGGTGTTTCAAAAGATTTATTTAACTGTTAACAATGTAATTGTAGTAAGATGCCTGTTAACACATTCTGAACCAGCTCACCATGCCAGCTTTCTTGATGATCAAAGCTCTAATGATTACCTAGTACTTTCCAAGGGGTAAGTTGAGAGGCATTTAAAAGTGAATTTCTTACAGAAGATAAACCTAAAAGCTCTATCAAGGTGTTGTTGGCCTACCATCTGAAAGGATATCATTGTACACAATAAGGAACAACAAGAAATATTGGTATTTAAAAAAGGCTCTGCCAAACATGGAACCTGTTCTAATGCATAAGGAACTGCAGGAGCACAGGTGGATAGGCCTCCATGAATAATGAAGAAACCTTTTACAAACCTACATGTGAGGAAAAATCAACGGAGGAAACTCCACAAACACATATGTGAAACATTCACTCGCGCACGTTTCTATTTTCACTTTACAAGTATAAATTGCATGCGTAGTTGTTGATATGGAAGGACAGACAAGATAGGCCATGTGGTCTTTTTCTGTTGTCATGTTTCTATGTTTCTAAGTTGGTATTTTGCAAACCTATCTGCTTTCTTTATCTGTTTTCGATTTGGAGGGGAAAATAAACAAGAGGAGATTAAGAAGGATAAATCCCTTAATCCTCCCTTTAAAGAGCTGAACAAAACACGTACTTTAAAAAAAACTAGATGAGCTGGGATGTAGGTATAATTCTGGATGAGGAGAATTTTGGGCTTAGATGTGTATTCCTTATATGAAATGAGGACACCTGTAGATTGTTATTCCAGCCAGACCATGCCACCAACACAGCCCCTTGAAGCTTCCATGTACCAAAGACACCCATGGGTAAATTGGTCCCTTTCTAAAAATGTGGATGTGATCTATACACATATGTGCCTGATGACATACATGTAAATGCAAAATATGGCTTTTAGAATAACCCCCATAATGTTAAAGTGTTTATGTTCAAATTTATATGAAGAGAAATGAGTTAACAAGGCACTCATTTAGAAGATTATCACACACACAGAATAGATGGAGACACAGCCCTTACTACAAAAGATGATTTGTCTATTTGTCAGTGGTCATCTTCCATGTCACACCTGTAAGAACATAAGATTTACACTATGCTTAAGGTCTATTGTCAGAGGGTGGTTACTACCAAATCATAAGACAATACCCTCCACAATTATTCAGAATAGTTCTGATGATGGTTTATCGACTAACTTTAAATATAGTGCCCTCTGTATATGAAGATTTCCAGTGAATAAGGTCTCAGACTCACAACGGCAACGCTCAGATTATTTTCCCAAGCAATGTGCCTAATCGCATCAACGACCATGCATATTCACTGATATTTTCATTGATGAATTACTACTTTCATATTATGGGCATTTGTCTTAATCCATACATCAAACTTTTCTGAAATTCGTAAACATTTTTCTGTGAGGTATGTTTTAAATATTCAAGATTGTGCTTAGCTTATCTCATTCGCAATGGTAAATGTCCCCCCATTGCGAATGAGATAAGTTTAGCACAATCTTGAATATTTAAAACATACCTCACAGAAAAATGTTTACGAATTTCAGAAAAGTTTGATGTATGGATTAAGACAAATGCCCATAATATGAAAGTAGTAATTCATCAATGAAAATATCAGTGAATATGCATGGTCGTTGATGCGATTAGGCACATTGCTTGGGAAAATAATCTGAGCGTTGCCGTTGTGAGTCTGAGACCTTATTCACTGGAAATCTTCATATACAGAGGGCACTATATTTAAAGTTAGTCGATAAACCATCATCAGAACTATTCTGAATACTTGTGGAGAACATAAGATTTGCCATACTGGATAAGACTAAAGATCCATCAAGCCCAATATCTTGTTTCCAGCAGTGGCCAATCCAGGTCACAAGTACCTGGAAGAATCCCAGAAGGTACGCAGCTTCCATGGTGCTTATCCCATGGATAAATAGTGAATTTTCTCCATTTACTTTAATAATGGGTTATGGACTTTTCCTCCAGGAACATCTCCAAACTTTTTTTAAACCCAGTTACACTAAAAGCTTTTGCTACATCCTCCAGTAATGAATTTCAGAACTTAATTACATGCTGAATGAAAAACATATTTTCTATGATTAGTCTTAAATGTGCTACTTAGTTTTCTTCATTGCATGTCCCCTAGTCTTTGTGCTTTAAAAAGGAGCCCTAGCCTCTGCCTCTCAGTACTTCCGTGATCCTCTTGATTTAGTCCTGGCGGGTCCAAAGCATTCACTGCAAAATGATCATAATATCGGTATTCCACCCAACAAGGATTCCTTCTTTCTTTGTGTGCAGTTTTCACATCAAAATTATTTGTAAAGGCTTATATTGTTGTCCTATGCAATTGTCTATCCTTATTTTTACTTCCTAATATATCGTTCACTTGTAAAGATTTATTCCCTTTGTATAAGGAACTCATACACAAACACCTTAAAAAGAGATTCTTGATGTTAATGTGCTTAGGAAGGAAGTGAAGACATTTATTTAAACAGACCTTTAGCTAGCTACATAAGGGGTGGAATATTAGCGAGTAATGTGATCATTACATCAATCATGTTAGAGGAAAGTAGTTGTTTTATATATTTGCTAGAAGGATAATGATGTAATAGGAGGGTTTATGATTGTTAGGTAAGGTGGATTATGTTGTTGTTGTTAAGTGCCATTGAGTTGATATCGACTCATGGCAACCTTCTGGATAACTGACCTAAACTGTGTTTAGTCTTCAGTCAGGGGGCTCATTGTTGAGAGAGTAGCACCCATAGTTGCTGTTATTGTATCGATCCATCTCATTGCTGGCCTTCCTCTTTTGCATTGACTTTCTACCTTGCCAAGCATGATGTCTTTCTCTAATGATCTCTCTCTTTGCATAGTGTGTCCAAAGTATGAAAGTTGAAGTCTTGTCATCTGAGCTTCTAAAGAAAGTTTAGGTTTAACCTTCTCTACTATTCACTGGTTTGTTCCTCGGGCATTCAATGGTATACATAGTATGCATCGCCAGCACCATAATTCAAAGGCATCAATTTTCTTCCTGTTTATCTTTTTCATTGTCCAACTTTCACATCCATATGACATTACTGGAAATACCATGGCTTAAACAAGTCAAATGTTTGTATGGAGAGAGAGACATCTCTGCTCTTGAGAATCTTGTCTAGCCATTCTGCAAAGATCAATACCTCGTCGGATTTCTTGACTGCTTGTCCTTTCTTTATTGATAGTTGATGCAAGTAGGTTAAAGTTCCCCACTATTTCAATTTCTTCTCCATCAACAATGAACTTATTGATTTTGCCAGTTCTCAGGATTTCTGTCTTCTTTACATTAAGGTGCAGGCCCATTTAAGACTATGATCCTTCATCTTGAGAAGCAAATGTTTTAGATCATTTTCACTTTCAGCCAGTAATGTGGTATCATCAGCATAGCGAAGGTTGTTGATGACTCTGCTACCAATCTTCACACCTCGGTAGTCTTCATACAGTCCTGCTTCTCCAATTATTTGTTCTGCATCTAAATTAAACAGGTAATGGGAAAGTATGCAGCCTTGTCGTACACCTTTGCTGATCTTAAACCATTCTGTTTCTCCTTGTTCCATTCAAACTGTTGCTTCTTGATCAATGTAAAGGTCAACAAAAAACACATTGGTATTTGGTATTCTTTTATATTTTCAAAGATACATCTCACAGCAGCAATTATGTCTCTTTTTCCCCACCCTTTCCTGAACCCTGCTTGCACTTCAGGAAGTTCTCATTCCAGGTATGGTTGTAGTCTCTGCTGGATGATCTTGAGTAGAATCTTGCTGGCATGTGGGATCAGAGAAATTGTGCAATAATTTCCACAGTCAGTTGGATTACCTTTCTTTAGTATTGGTATAAACACAGATCTTTTACACTCGGCCATGATGTTGACTTACAAATTTTCTGGCAGATCCTTGTAAGCATGGTAACAGCTGCATCTTATTGCTATAATATTTCAATGGGAATGCCAACAATCCCCAGTGCTTTGTTCTTTGATAAGGCTTTCAATGCTGCTTTGATGACTTCTTGCATTACCAATGGTTCCTGATCATAAGGTACAGGTTGAAACGGCTGTTGGTCCACTTGATGTTTTTGGTATAATAACTCTGTATATTCTTTCCACCTTTTCTTGATCTCAGCATCATTCCACATGGATTCTTGAGCATCTCATTCCAATTTGAGGCTGATTTTTATTTATTTATTTATTTTTTAAATCTCATAGCTTTAGGAAAGCTGATCTTGTTCTTCTTCTAATTGTATCTGATTATGTTTCCTTGCATGAGTCATTGTAGTTCTTCTCCTTGTCTTGTCTTGCTGCACTTCAAAATCTCTGTTGAGTTCTGTGATTGCCTCTCTTTCTCCTCTGGCTTTAGCTTTTCTGCATAATTTTCAGAGTTTCTTCAGTCATCCATTTTGGCTGTTTTTGCTTTTTCACCTTTTGTAGAGACTTCCCACTTTCTTCCAATACAACCTTCATGGTGTCATCCCATAAATCTTCTGGAGCTTTGTCATTTATATTTTATTTATTTATTTAAATTCTCTTATATACCGTGCTATTCTGCATCAGTGCAGTTTACATTAAACAAACTGAAATTACATTGAACAAGGCATTATAACTTGGAGATAACTATTTTACAGGGAACATGGGCTGTTGAGGGTTAAGTGGCTTGCCCAAGACCACAAGGAGCACCTGTGGGACTAGAAACCCCAGTCCTTCCGGCCCAATATTGCTGTCCTCTAGTGGGATTTGAACCCCTGACCTTCCGGCCTAAAGTACCTTGCCCCAACCACTAGGCCACTCCTCCACTCCTTCACTCATATCTAAAGCTCTCATCATCACATGTAATAAATCCTTTATCTCACCTCAATCTATCAACCTGCATAACCTGACCATTCCAACTGAAGATGAAGTTAAATACCTGGGAGTTACTCTGGGCAAGAACTTGAACTTCCATTCAAACATAAGCAAGGCCACAAGAAACACATTTCAAAAAATGGCCATAACAAGAAGACTCAAGCCCCTTCTCAACCAAGCCATCATATCACCTATACTGGACTACTCTAGCTCCATATACGTTGGACTACCCAGACAATATGACCACTGCAGATGCCACAGAACACATTAGCCCGCATCATCACAGACTCATCAAGGCTCGACCATATCACCCCAACACTCAAACAACTGAAGAGGCTTCCAATCACATTCTGCATCTGATTCAAGACTACCCTGAACATTTTCAAAATCAGGCACAACATGTATGCCAGCAGCCTGATGGGACTGAGCAGCCCTGACACAAGCACCAGGCCAAGACGACAAAGCAGAATGGACACCATTCAAATGCCAGGTTCCTACCCCAGGACCACACAGGCCGCATCATCCAGAACACTGTCCTTCATAGCACCATCCCTATGGAACACGCTCCCTGCCAACCTGAGAGCCACAACCAACATCAAAGACTTCCAAAAGAAACAAAAAACCTTGCTATTCATCAACCACTTTGGGCCTACCACATCTGACACAGCACCCAACTACATAGTCCCCTGAAAAGAGCCACCCAGCAGTTCAATATTTATATATCCGATTTTGTAAATAAGTCATCTCCCAAGCCCCCTACAACCAAAAGTACTATACCTTTCTTCGGTACTATAAAGAAATCCTTGTAAATAGAAAATCCAATATGACCTCCTTGGATGCTTCCCCTACCCCCAACCCCCCACCCCCTCCTCCCGGTTTCTGTGTACTTTGATTGTTAAACTATGGAAACCATTTTGACTGTAGGATAAGCCAGGATAAAAAAAACCCCTGTTAAATAAATAAAAATTGAAAATCGATTTTGCAGGCAATCTTTAAATTCCAATGGTATATTCATTTCTTATGATTCCAAACATTCTGTTTGCTTTCTTGGCTTCCACTGCACACTGGATCGAGGATTTCAATGGTATTATCTACTATGACAACTACAATAGAGTCTTTTCCAGAGTGGTGATTCCTAATGTGAAGCCTTGCATCGTATAGCTATAGTTTCAGTTGTTCTTCCCTAAGTGGGTCATTCCAAAATGCAAATAGGCCACATGGACATGTGAGATAGTTGTTTTCCTCACAAAAATGTCTAGACCCGTATTCCTAAACCACGCGGCCCTGCACGTACATGGCGCTAGCAGGGGGATCTCAGAACATGGGCGGAAGGGGGTAGAACAGGGGCGTGGCAAGCCGCAGAGATATAGAAAGTGTATTCAGGAAAGGCAGGTGTACTTTATTTATTTTATTTATTTATTGTTTCTTATATACCGCACTCTTAGAAATCAGCGCGGTTCACATAATAACAAGGTTGTGCCAGCGGCACTTACATTGAACAGGAATCTTAACTTGGATCTCAACTGGGTTTAACTATGTACAACAACAATCAAATGAAACATTATATACAGGATTACTTAATTAGCAATGTACATGTATTCTTAGGGGGTGTCAGTTGGTTGGCTGTGAGTAGTGTGAGAGAAAGAGGTAGTGTTTAAGCGCTTTTCTGAATTGTGCTAGGTCCGTTATGGTTCTGATAGTTGCTGGTAGGGTATTCCAGCAACTTGGGGCATAGAATTGAAAGGCTCTATTCCTTGTTTGCTCTGTACATTTAGTTATTTCCTTGGGGATCAGTAGTGTGTTGGTGGTGTGCGATCTCCTTTCTCTATTGGCTGCAACAGGGTGAATCATGTCCTTTAATGCTGGAGTGGCTAACTTATTGATGATCTTGAAAGTGATGATGGTTACCTTGTAGGTTAAGTGGCAGTATATTGGTAACCAGTGTAGGTTCTTGAGGATCGGAGTGATGTGATCATCTCTGGCTGCTCCACTCAGTACACGTGCGGCAGCATTCATCGCTAGCTGTAATGGGTTTAAAGTGTTTTTAGGGAGGCCTTGTAGGATTACATTTGCGTAATCAAAGTGGGGGGTCACCAAGGCCTGAAAAACTGTTCTGAAGTCCTCGGGTTGCAGCAATGGACGTAGATGACGTAAAGTTCTTATCTTGTGGTAGATTTGTTTGATGGACTTGCTGATGTGAGCTTTGAAATTGAGGTGTTGGTCCAGTGTCACCCCTAGGTAGCGGACGCTGGGTCTGCTTTGGAGTTCTGCGTTCCTTGTTTTTATTGTTGCTGGAGGAGCAAACTTCTGGCTTCTTGTCACAAATAGTACTTCAGTCTTTTTGAAGTTAATCTTGAGACATTGGGATAAGAGCCAGTCAGCTACGGCATCGAAGCAGTTTATCAACTGTGTAAAATCTGGATCCTCAGTCGAAAATGGGTTATATAGCAACACATCATCCACATAGAGCAGGCAGGAGATGTTAAATGAGTGAATTAATTCACAGAGGGGTTGCATATATATATTAAACAGGAGGGCAGATAGGGATGAGCCTTGGGGTACACCCTGTGTTTGTTGGAATGGTTGCGATGTCAAGTTTCCTATCCGCACCTGCTGCCATCTATCGGATAGGTAGGATTTGCACCAAAGCAAGGCCGAATCATTTATTCCCTTGTCTTGTAATCGCACCAGAAGTTGAAGGTGGTTTACAGAGTCGAACGTGGCCGCGATGTCAAGGAAAATTAGTGCAAACCCTTTTTTGATGGTGTCAATTCCAGTGATGAGAGTGTTGATGAGTGTGGTAAGGAGAGATTCAACCCCATGTGATTCTCTGAACCCATGCTGGCATGGGTCAAGGGGGTCGTTTGAGTCAATATGATCCTGTATCTGTCGCTGTACCGTCTTCTCAATTATCTTTGCCAACAGCGGGATGCTGGATATGGGTCAATAGGAATCAACCTTCAGGGTATCCAGTTTGGCGTTCTTCAAAAGTGGTCAAATGGACGTCTGCTTGAGTCCTGCAGGGAATTGACCGGTGGAGAAGGAGCAGCTCATGATTTGGGCTATTATTGGACTGACCTCATAGCGTAGAGACCTTATCCAGAAGGCTGGACCGGGGTCATTCGGGGCGGTAGTGGCATTGGTATTTGCTATAGTGTGCTCAATGCTTTCTTCTGACGGAACTGAAAAGGTGGTGAGTTGCTTAGGTAGGCTCTTAGCAGGACTGGATAGTGTTCCTTTATTAACCTTATTGGATTTGGCTTTAATGTAGTCCGCATAATCCTGGGGAAGTATTGCTGTAGCTTGAGATGGTGATGCCTTCTTCGTTAGGGACTTCACAATGTTGAATAAATTGTGTGGCTTGTTCAGGGAGCGGCTTAACAACACTGAGTGATATTCCTTAATTTTGGAGGAAATTAGACCTCGATGGGCTTGCAGGTGTGAGCTATAAAGTGTCAGGTCTGTTTGAGTCCGGGTGCGTCGCCATTTCCTTTCTAGTTTTCTCAATATTTGCAGAGAAGTCTTGAGTTCCGTCGTATACCAGCATGCAGGCGACCTCCTATTTGGTTGACTCTTCATGATATGTGATTTACTTTGGGTAGGCCCCTGTGCACTGGCTTTCAGGTTGCTATTCCAGGATTCCAGCACCTTGTCAATGTTCGGTCATGCAGTATTAATATTGGGGAGGACGTTCTTAATAATTTCTTCACTGTCAAAGGCTCTGAAACGTCTGGAGTGTGCTCTTCCTGTATCAATTAGATTTGCAGCCTGTGCTCTCTCTTGTTGGAGGGGAAGCTGGAATGTGATTAAATTGTGGTCTGACCAAGGTATGGGGGAAATGCTTAAATTGAATTTATGGTCTGTCTTGGTCACCAGCCGGGGGCAAACAATAAGGTCTAGCGTATTTTCTTTTTGATGTGTAGGGGCATTGATTATCTGATCATACTGTAGGTTATGGAGTGCTTCGAGGAAGGCTATGGAATGGGTGGTCTGGAGGGCTGGTAAATTAAAATCGCCCAGTATCCAGTTGGGTTTACGTGGGTTTGATGGGTTAGATGCTAGCTCGATTATGGTTGCAAGATCATCAGTGGATGAGGATGGGGATCTGTATACAAGGTTGATTGTATTGTAATTGTTGGCTATAGTGATAGTGTCTAGGTGGGTTGAACTGTTGGAGCTAAGTGTTAGATAGTATAGTTCTGATTTAGCAAAAATGAATGTATCACCCCCCCTGCGAGTGGTTCTGTGGCATGAGTGAGTGTTTCCCATGGATGCCTACATTATAACAGTGGCAACATGAAATAAGGTCAGGACTTAGAAACATTTCTGCTCTGATCTTCAACGCGTCCCATATAGATGAATGGCTGTGATAGGTCTGTATTGAACTGATGTGTCTGCTGTCTGGGAGGACACAAGATGCAGTTGTAAATAATAGAATGCACAGGTGAGGGACATTTGTAAGGTTAGAGAACAATAAAAAACATCCCTAAAGAAATATAAAGTCTTTATTCTGGCTATGCTGACATTTCCTGTTTGTGCTAAAGGGGCTATTTTCGACTTCCCTACTAATTCCAGTGTTTGGACAAATTTGAATGTAGATGTAGGGATGGTATGTGAGGTACTATAGAGCAGAATCGTGTTTGGCTGAGAAATGCAGGTCAGATGTGGTGTCTTAAGACGTCATACCATTATGTCTTACCAGCAGTTGTTTATAGGTGCAGGGCATGGTTTTAGCAGTGGTATGTTCTTTGTGACTGCAAGTGAGTGTGAGCGTGAGTGTGAGTGTGAGTGAGTGTGTGTGTGTGCAGGGGAGGCCCTGGTGTGCTGATCCACAACCCTGGAGGAAATGTATACCTGGGCCAGCATCTGGACCATGGCGCTGGCCACAGCACCACCAGGAGCCAGTGTGAATGGCCAGTATATTCTGAAAAGCTGCTCTGCATCAACATAGCAGGACATGTCCCTGTCAATGGTGGGGTGGGGGGACCCTCAGAGTGGGGGCATGCTGCAGTGAAGACAGCACTGATACATATCTGACCGCACTATCAGAGGTCTCTAACATTGTGCACATTTGTAAAGACAGATGCTGCTGCTTTGGGCATGTATTTCTGATGTTTGCACTGTTGCATGTTCACATCCTGATGGTTCCTTATTATTGACAGGACCATGTTTTGACATATAGCTGTAGGGACACATTTAGGTGTTTTCTGGCCCATACGTAGCATTGCATAAACTGTTTTCAGCGATGACCACTGCAAGACTTACTTAGGTTTTTGTCAAATGCCATGCTTGTTTTGCTGCAGGGTCTGTCTGGACAAACGTCTCACTTTCTACAGGCTTATACAATAGCTTTAGCGCACGTACATAACCCTGTAGTGTTATGGGCATGCAATAGACTAGTATACAGTATATAGTGGTTTATATGACCATATCTGTTTCATCAGTATTCATGTGTTGTTTGCATGAGCACAGCACTATCAGTGTGAGCATCCGCTTAGGTGATGTACGTTTTGCCAGCGGGGACGTGGTTGTACAGAGACAGAAAGCATCTGAGACGTCTATCGTTTCAGAATACGGTGAACATGGGGCATATGCCATGCCGGGGATGTATATATCCTTGATTCCGGAACCGCAAGTGCATCAATACCCGCGGTTTTAAAATCGGGTTTATTACGTGCCCGTTTTCAGGTTAGATGTTTCTACAGGCCAGACGTGGCTGTTATAGAATCACGTTCCACGTGCTTAACTTTGCACCAATAATGGTGTTTCTGGGCAGTACTATTTCTACTGTCAAACACTCTCATTCTGAGGGTCCCTTATCAGTAACAGGGATATGTTTTGACATGTTGCTATAGAGAACCTGTTCTGATTTATTCTGCCCGATCACATTAGCACCTGGTGTTATAAGGAAGCTTATCATAGCTCAGGAAGGAGCTATAGAAAAGATGATGTGACTCTGAACAAGCAACCTGTCAGTTCTGGTAGAAATAAGAAAACAGAATTTTCTTACAAAAGACTACCAGTCCCAGAATGCACCAGGTATCCAGCAGCCATTAGAGGAGCTGAAGTGGGGAAACGTGTGTTCAATCAGGAGGGCTATGAGGTAATCCCTAAGCACTCATCTCAAAGGGCAGGGCCTGATTCAGCACAGCTGCACTGTATTAGGGAGGAGCACTCATCAAGGCAGAATAAGAATAGAGTTTGTTCTACAGATGACAAGCATCAGCTCCATGACCATCTTCATGATCACCTTGGATATGCAGAGAAGGATCATCAGTTTCATCTGAAGAATCATCAGAAGCAGAAGCCAAACTGGACGGATAGAGAAGGAAAGAAACCCTCTGGAAGGAAGAGGAGAAAAGCCTTTGAGAGGTCTAGAAGAGTCCAAGGCAGTACGTATACTGGGAGGTATTCCAAGGGCCAGCATAGACCATTGGACTGGGGAAAGCCAGAGGAATGGTGCTGCAGAACAAGGAATCACCAGAGGCTACCTGTGAGGGAGACGGCTGCACGTGGAAGGGACTCTAAGACCTATGCCAGAAGGTATGTGAAGAGAGATCCAGTGTCCAGGGATCAGGACTGGAAGGCTGGACATAAGAACTGGACTACATACTGGCCAGGCTATATAGAGAGGAACTATAGCAACAATGGAAGCTCAGGTATGAACACTGATCTATGCCCTAGCTATAACCTTGAAAGACAGCAGGGAAATAAGTGTTCTCCTGAAAGTGCTGCATTGAAAGATTCATCTGTGCCAATTCATGATAGTGACCCTATGCTTGTTGATGAAGGGGAAATAATAGCAGATCAAGATATTGTTTATATGGACTGCTCTCTATCCAAACTCCGTTGGTGACTTTCTGTGATAAAGCACAGCAGCCATCACAAAAAAAATATAAATTTGTTCTTTATTCCACTAAGAAAAGCTCCTGAAGCAGGATTTGACTCACACAGTAGAAAGCCAGCCTGCTAAAGGGTTTCAGCTGGATAACTGATAGCAATTGAGCTGCACCTAATTGCTTGTGAGCTAGGAGAGAATTACTTCTGGATCTGTGTGGAAAATAATCAGAAGTTAACCTTACAAGAACAGTTTATTTCTTTCTTTGTGGCTTTTCGTTTGTTAGAGATATGCTAAGAAAACATTAGCTAATTGCCTGACAAGTTTGAAGGTTGTTTTCCTGATTTTGATTTTTGACTTTGTTTTACCAAGTTAAACACTGCAAGCAAGTAACCTAATTTATGTGCTACCAAGCATATCTGTGCTGGGAGAAATAACCCCATAAATAAAGAAGTATCTTATTGTCTTTAACACGTGTGCACAACTAAATTATTGTCAGCAGCTGTGTCTGGTGTGAATGAACTACATTACCCACAATACCTTGCAAAAATCATATAAATATATGCATTGTCAAGACTATGAAGATTCTCACCCAGGCAGCCGTCTGACAAATGGCGTAGTTTTTCGGATTGCTTTTGCACAAAAGGGGATTTACTTGCTGAGGATTACAACTACAGTTCAAGTTTAAAGCTGGAAAAAAAGATTTTCCCTAAACTGCACTTTGGAGGAGAGGAAGCTGTCCCAGGAGGAAAAGACCCTGTGCAGAGCTGGATTCATCACTGAGACAAGGTAATAAGTACCTGGGCATGTCTAGTGGTGGATGGGAGTAAGCACAGGGTAATTGAAAAAAAAAAAGTGTAGAAAAAAACACCTGTTTGGAAGGTGGTGCACTGTGTTTTTTTTCTTTGTATTTTCTTAAAGGGTTCAAGATGGATTCAAAGGAACTAGCTCAGTGGATGGCAGCCCAGTTCAGCAGGCAGCAGGAGCTAGCACAGCAGGCTCAGGACACTGCTATGAGAGCCTTAATGGACCAGCAGAAGCCAGTGCTTGATCTGGTGCAAGCCCTAGTTGAGCTGAAGAACCAAAGTGGAACAGATGCAAGACCAGCAGTGAATACTGGTACACCACATGTGGACAGTGTGGGACTCAATCAAGGGATTGGGGCATTTAGTTTTGGGAAATTAACTCCAGATGATAATGTTGATGATTTTCTAGAGTCTTTTGAAAGAGTGGCACAGGCTTTAGCATGGCCAGAGACCCAGTGGGCAGTAAGGCTGGCAGCCTCATTAACTGGAGAGGCGCTTGCAGCTTATAGAGCAATGCCAGCAGCCCAGGCTTTGAATTATAAGGATGTAAAGGCTGCTATTAGAGATCGCCTAGGGTTGTCTATTTCAGAGTATAGGCGAATGTTTAGAGCTACTACATTGAGAGAGGGTGAAACACCCAGGGCTCTGAGTCAGAGAATCAGAGGATTAGCTGTAAAATGGTTGGAGCCTGAGCAAAAGACGGTAGAAATATTATTAGATATTATAATGCTTGAACAATTTATGTCTGGGGTGTCTAAAGATTTGCACACTTTCCTTATACAGCAAAATTGCCAAAATCTTGGAGAGGCAACCATGCTAGCAGAGAGATTCTTGGAAGCCATGCAGGCTTGCCATAGAATGGGTGGCCCTCTGAAGATTGGTGCTGAGGCTAGATGTGCTGTATCAGAAAAGAAAATAATTAAAAATGTTTCTGAAAATGAATGTACTGTATCAAACCAGATGACACAGGGGAATAGAAAGAAATGTTTCAAGTGTGGAAAATGGGGACATTTAAAAAAAGGATGTCAGACACACACTAGCTTAGTGGGTGTGGATTCAAAACAGCCCAAAGAAGGATTTCTTTTGATGGTTGATGTGCAAGGAATTACCACAAATGCTTTGTTAGACTCTGGGGCAGACCAGAGTATGATGTCAAAAAGGCTTTGGAAGAGGATAGAGGCCCAAGAAGGATTTGTGCCTAGAACCCCTGAAAGCCAAGTTCACATCAGATGCATTCATGGTGCTGCAACATCATATCCCACCTATAGGCTAAAGGTTAAGTGCCTGGGGGGACAAGAGGAAGTCCTGTTAGCAGTGGTGCCTAGGCTACCCTTTGATTTGGTTCTAGGAAGAGACTGGCCAAGATTTAAGCAGGGTCTAGTGGAAGGACTAGGAAAGAAGGAGGGAGAAGGTTTAATGGTAATAGCTCCCGGGCCTTTATTTGGGAGTCCTCAGACCCCAGCTAAAAAGATGGTTAAGCGTCCAGAAGACCAAGCTACCCCAAAGCAGACATTCGTCCTAAAGTACCATAGGGTCACAGAGAAGGCCCAAGCTCCTAAGCGGGCAACCCCTCAAGCTGCTGGGTTTGACCTGTGCAGCATAGAAAATGTGACTGTACCTAGCCAAGGGAGAGCCCTGGTGGACAC
Organism: Ichthyophis bannanicus; assembly: GCA_033557465.1. Classification (NCBI taxonomy): domain Eukaryota; kingdom Metazoa; phylum Chordata; class Amphibia; order Gymnophiona; family Ichthyophiidae; genus Ichthyophis; species Ichthyophis bannanicus. The sequence continues at coordinate 10,254,254 of CM066038.1, read as the reverse complement.
TGGTCTCCAAGTGGAAATACCTATTGGATGTTATGGGAGAGTAGCCCCAAGGTCCGGATTAGCCCTTAAATATTTCATCGATGTGGGTGCGGGAGTAATTGATCCCGATTACAGGGGCAATATTAAAGTTCTGTTGTTTAATTTTGGACAGAATGATTATCACGTGAAGACAGGAGACAGAATTGCCCAATTGATCTGTGAGAGGCTGGGTTTTCCACCTGTGGAGGAGGTCACATCCCTGGAGAATTCTGAACGTGGAACCAAAGGCTTTGGTTCTACTGATGTCAAAGGGGTTAAAAGCCTAGCTGCCACCTGTGCCCGAGAGAGGGAGGTGAATGAAGAGGAAGATTTGGGACCCCAGGTATCTGATTGTAAAGAAAAATCAGAGCCCCAAATAGGTGAGCACCTGACAGTGGTACAACAGGAAGAAATTAGGAAATTGCTCAAAGAGTTTCCAGTTGTGTTGACACCCATACCTGGGGAGACACATTTGGTTGCCCATGAAATAGTAACTCCACCTGGGAAATTAGTTCGTCAAAGGCCATACCGCTTGCCTGAAGCCAAAAGACAGGAAGTAGTGGCACAAGTCCAGTAATAGAGGAGTCAAAGAGTCCCTGGAATAGCCCCATAGTCCTGGTGCCGAAGCCTGATGGATCTTTAAGATTTTGTATTGACTTCCGGCAGGTAAACGCCATATCAGTTTTTGATGCATATTCAATGCCAAGAATTGAAGAGCTGTTGGACCAGCTGGGACAGGCTCAATACTTAACCACCCTTGATATGACAAAAGGATATTGGCAAATCCCTCTCACCAGGGAGTCGAAGCCGAAGACTGCGTTCAGCACCCCCGTTGGCCTTTTCCAGTTCAAGAGGATGCCTTTCGGACTGCATGGAGCAGCGGCTACCTGCCAAAGGTTAGTGGATCAGGTACTTCGACCCCACCAAAATTATGCTTTTGCATATATGGATGATGTCATAATCCATAGTAACACCTGGGCGGAGCATCTAAAGAGGATCAGGGCAATCTTGTGCTCCATGAAGCAAGCGGGAATCACTTTAAACCCGAAGAAGTGTGCCTTTGCAAATAGGGAGGTAAAATACCTAGGCCACCTAGTGGGAAGAGGAAAAATTAAACCTCTAATAAGTAAAATAGATAGCATCAGGAATTTTCCTCCTCCAACAACAAAGAAACAACTAAGAAGTTTCTTAGGACTTAATGGATACTACCGCAGGTTTATACCGCAATTTGCAGAGAAAAGTGCCATTTTCACGGATATGCTGCGGAAGAATTGTCCAAACCAGCTAAAGTGGACACCTGAAGCTGAAAAAGCGTTTTCAGTCTTAAAAGAAAACTTGTGTACAGGACCGGTACTGAAAGGGGTGGACTTCAAGAAACCCTTTCTGGTTCAAACGGATGCATCGGATGTAGGGCTAGGAGCGGTCCTATCCCAGTGCCCTGATGGGGAGGAGCATCCTGTGATGTACCTGAGCAGGAAGTTGTCACCGGCTGAACAAAAGTATTCCACAATAGAAAAAGAATGTTTAGCTATCAAGTGGTCAGTGGAGGCGTTAAGGTTTTACCTTACAGGGAGAAAGTTCCAGTTTGTCACGGACCATGCCCCACTTAAGTGGTTGCAGCAAATGAAGAACCACAATGCCAGGTTGACACGCTGGTACATGGCCTTACAGGCGTTTGATTTTCAAGTTGAACATCGTGCTGGGAAGTTACACAAGAATGCGGATGCACTTTCCCGTATTACGGACTGTAGAGAAGAGGTTTCACCAGAAAAACCAGTCCGTAATAACTTAAGCAGGGGGGTATGTGATAAGGAAGCTTATCATAGCTCAGGAAGGAGCTATAGAAAAGATGATGTGACTCTGAACAAGCAACCTGTCAGTTCTGGTAGAAATAAGAAAACAGAATTTTCTTACAAAAGACTACCAGTCCCAGAATGCACCAGGTTTCCAGCAGCCATTAGAGGAGCTGAAGTGGGGAAACGTGTGTTCAATCAGGAGGGCTATGAGGTAATCCCTAAGCACTCATCTCAAAGGGCAAGGCCTGATTTAGCACAGCTGCGCTGTATTAGGGAGGAGCACTCATCAAGGCAGAATAAGAATAGAGTTTGTTCTACAGATGACAAGCATCAGCTCCATGACCATCTTCATGATCACCTTGGATATGCAGAGAAGGATCATCAGTTTCATCTGAAGAATCAGCAGAAGCAGAAGCCAAACCGGATGGATAGAGAAGGAAAGAAACCCTCTGGAAGGAAGAGGAGAAAAGCCTTTGAGAGGTCTAGAAGAGTCCAAGGCAGTACGTATACTGGGAGGTATTCCAAGGGCCAGCATAGACCATTGGACTGGGGAAAGCCAGAGGAATGGTGCTGCAGAACAAGAAATCACCAGAGGCTACCTGTGAGGGAGACGGCTGCACGTGGAAGGGACTCTAAGACCTATGCCAGAAGGTATGTGAAGAGAGATCCAGTGTCCAGGGATCAGGACTGGAAGGCTGGACATAAGAACTGGACTACATACTGGCCAGACTATATAGAGAGGAACTATAGCAACAATGGAAGCTCAGGTATGAACACTGATCTATGCCCTAGCTATAACCTTGAAAGACAGCAGGGAAATAAGTGTTCTCCTGAAAGTGCTCCATTGAAAGATTCATCTGTGCCAATTCATGATAGTGACCCTATGCTTGTTGATGAAGGGGAAATAATAGCAGATCAAGATATTGTTTATATGGACTGCTCTCTATCCAAACTCTGTTGGTAACTTTCTGTGATAAAGCACAGCAGCCATCACAAAGAAAATATAAATTTGTTCTTTATTCCACTAAGAAAAGCTCCTGAAGCAGGATTTGACTCACACAGTAGAAAGCCAGCCTGCTAAAGGGTTTCAGCTGGATAACTGATAGCAATTGAGCTGCATCTAATTGCTTGTGAGCTAGGAGAGAATTACTTCTGGATCTGTGTGGAAAATAATCAGAAGTTAACCTTACAAGAACAGTTTATTTCTTTCTTTGTGGCTTTTCGTTTGTTAGAGATATGCTAAGAAAACATTAGCTAATTGCCTGACAAGTTTGAAGGTTGTTTTCCTGATTTTGATTTTTGACTTTGTTTTACCAAGTTAAACACTGCAAGCAAGTAACCTAATTTATGTGCTACCAAGCATATCTGTGCTGGGAGAAATAACCCCATAAATAAAGAAGTATCTTATTGTCTTTAACACTTGTGCACAACTAAATTATTGTCAGCAGCTGTGTCTGGTGTGAATGAACTACATTACCCACAATACCTCCCACCATCATCAACAGCTCTCCCCAGCCGGGGATAGAGCCTCCGACGGTAGGAGGAGCAGCCGCACGATCCAGGCCCAATCCGGGCTCCAACGGGGACTTTAAAAGTTCGCGCCGAGCAGCGCGTGGTCCTCTCTACCTCCCACCATCATCAACAGCTCTCCCCAGCCGGGGATAGAGCCTCCGACGGGAGGAGGAGCAGCGCACGATCCAGGCCCAATCCGGGCTCCAACGGGGACTTTAAAAGTTCGCGCCGAGCAGCGCGTGGTCCTCTCTACCTCCCACCATCATCAACAGCTCTCCCCAGCCGGGGATAGAGCCTCCGACGGTAGGAGGAGCAGCCGCACGATCCAGGCCCAATCCGGGCTCCAACGGGGACTTTAAAAGTTCGCGCCGAGCAGCGCGTGGTCCTCTCTACCTCCCACCATCATCAACAGCTCTTCCCAGCCGGGGATAGAGCCTCCGACGGTAGGAGGAGCAGCCGCACGATCCAGGCCCAATCCGGGCTCCAACGGGGACTTTAAAAGTTCGCGCCGAGCAGCGCGTGGTCCTCTCTACCTCCCACCATCATCAACAGCTCTTCCCAGCCGGGGATAGAGCCTCCGACGGTAGGAGGAGCAGCCGCACGATCCAGGCCCAATCCGGGCTCCAACGGGGACTTTAAAAGTTCGCGCCGAGAAGCGCGCCCGCGCCTTGCGGGCCCACGCCTGAGGGCCGCGCAAGAGGGCCCTTTGGCACGGCCCTTAGGCAAAGACACATCAAGGAATCTCGAGTCTCCAAAGAACAGAAGCAGCTTCGCCTCGCCAAGACCAACAAACCTCCCCAACGTGTCACTGAGCTCCCTTAGGGTTGAGCTCGCGTAGAAGCAAGGAACCAAGCACAACACAAATCACAGCAAGTATACCGTACCAGAATAACGTTACTTTCTTACCTGACTCATTTTGAACAGCCGACATTGCCGGACTAAACTAACTACTACTACTACTATAACTTGAAGGCTACACTGATGTTAGTCATATACACGCTGTCCCCAACATATCTTTGAATATTACTGTTGTCAGTATTTTACCCTAGTTGCCTGTTATTTAAATCCTCTCAAATTCTCTATTACCATTAATGCATTACAGAATCACTACTGCTACCAAATAACTAACCCACCCTGAATTACTGTTGTCAGTATCTTACCCTATAGTTTACTGTTATCAGTATCTTGACCTGTAATTACTGTTGTCAGTATTTGTGCCCTGTAATTACTGTTGTCAGTATTTGTGCCCTGTAATTTACTGTTATCAGTATCTTACCCTGTAATCACTCTTGTCAGTATTTTACCGTGTATGTACTATGGTAACCAGTCTCTAGCAACCTCTACATCATTAGCAACTGTCGTCAGTATATAGCAACTACTGCACTATAATTACAGTCAGTAGACATAACTATATTACGCTGCTAACAGTAACTCCATCATTAATCATTGTATGATCCTTTACTATTATTCAACACAACACATCTCAAACAAACATGGATCTCACAAAGTTTCAATCATACCTTATCATCACCATACTAACCATCCACCTAACTCAAAACATCTACGCTCTTAAACCAAATCCCACAGTTTACAACACCATCCCCATCATTCATAACCCTTACAAAACTACACTACAACCATACCCACACACACTTAACCAGACACACCGCCCCAACACTCCTAGACATTCAAGACTAATTCAAATAAACCTCGTACAAATCGAACCCATAAACAGATCCCCCGAAACAAACACCATCATAAAATTCATCCTCATAAATGCAAGATCCATACGAAATAAAATACCAATAATTAATGACATAATCACCGATGAAAAACCTGATATCCTTCTCATCACAGAGACCTGGCTCGCACCCACAGACACAATCCTCCTAAACCAACTCAACACACATCAATATGATCTTTTCAACTGCCATCGAGAAGCAAAAAGGGGAGGCGGGGCCCTAATCATCACCAAAAAAGAGCTCAAATACTCACTAAAAAATGTGAATAACATAGATGGTATGGACATCATAAATATAGAAAACAAAACCCTTGCACGGTCCCTCATCTACAGACCCCCCACAGCAGACCACAAAAATCTCACCCCCATTCTAGAACTTGCATGTACAGCTACACAGAGAAAACCACTTGTTATATTAGGTGATCTAAACCTACCATCACTCAACCCACAACACACAATCAACTTTATGGAATCCATGAAAGAAATGGGTTACAACCAAATTATACAAACATCTACACATACAAAAGGTAACGCTCTAGACCTTGTATTCATTCCCACCCCATTTAATAAACACCAACTACAATCCCCACCTCTTATTACAGAAGTACCATGGTCAGATCATCATCTAATAACCTTCAATTTACTCACACTATCATACAACAACACCGAAACTACTCCAACACCTTATAATTCTCGCTTTACTCATTTCAACAAAGACACCTTCCTAGACAATGTATTACCTAACCTCACAAATAACACAACAGAAATCAATACTATAATAAACCAATGGAACACAACAATAAAAGAAGCAGCAACCCCAACTCAAGGTCCCCAAAAGCAATTTACAAAAAGAAAGTCAGAAAAATGGTTCAACAAAGACCTCTATAATATGAAAAAGCAGCTAAGAAAACAAGAAAAACAGTGGAGGAAATCTAAAACCAACGATAATACACAACATTACTTAAATCTTCTCAACAAATACAAAGACACTATTAACAGATCGAAAAGAGAATACCACACAAAAGTCATAAATATGGCACTCAATAGACCGAGAGAATTATTTGCAATCATAAAAACACTAACAAAAACCCAAACATCAGAGCCTGAACAGTCAACAATAAGCGCACAAACTCTTGCAAATCATTTTGCTAACAAATTAAAAAACAAATCATCTAATACAATCATAACTATATCCACAGACTTAAAACCAACAATTAAATGGACAACCTTTCATGACATTGAAAAAAAACACCTCCTCAATATCATATCAATGATCAACACCACCACCTCCCCCCTAGATCCATGCCCAGTATCATGGATAAAAATCACCAAAACAGAATTAGCTAACCATATACAAAATATAGTGAACCAATCACTATCCCAGGGCATCATGCCAGATGCCCTGAAACTCACATCCTTACGCCCAATAATAAAAAATAATAAACTCAATCCTACAGACCCAAACTCCTACAGGCCCATAGCCAGCATACCGTTTATCGCCAAAGTAATAGAAAAAATCATACAGCTCCAACTACAAGATTTTATTGACTCACATGCACCACTAGACTCACACCAATTCGGCTTCCGCCCATCCCACGGGGTCGAAACTTTGCTTATAACACTCATGGATGACCTCATAAAAGGCACTGACACATGCAACCAAGGCTACATCCTCATATTCATTGATATAGCTGGTGCCTTTGACAATGTCCACCACAACACCCTCATTAACAGACTCCTAAGTCTAGGAATAGGAGGAACAATTCTACAATGGTTTATATCATACATCACAAATCGATCAATACGCGTTAAATTAGGACAAGACACCTCTGAACCATTTGTACAAGGACAAGGTATTCCACAGGGTTCGGCCCTATCGGCCCTTCTTTTCAACCTGTATCTGCAACCCATCACAAATATATTTAAAAAACATAAAGTCAACCACTACATATACGCAGATGACATCATGCTCACTCAACCAATAAGCACAAATAATCCCACCTATCAGAACTTACTGGACTGCATCAACGAAGCAAATAACTGGTTAGAAAATAATAACCTCAGCATCAACCTAAAAAAAACTGAAGCAATGTTCGTAACAAGAAAACCAGATACTACTCTCCCTGAAACAATAACAATTAACAACACAACAATCCCAATCAAAAAGGAAGTAAAATACCTAGGCATCATAATAGACCACACACTTAGTATGCTCCCCCACATAAAGCAAACTGTAAAAACCATATTCTATAAACTTAAGACCATTCAACACCTACGACCAATACTAGACACACATGACTTCAGATCTGTTATCAGCACACTCATCACTCCACACTTTGACTATTGTAACAGCCTACTTATCGGCCTCCCCCTCACAAGCACCAACTTACTCCAAAGAGCTCAAAACATCTGTGCTCGAGTAACAGCAAAAGCACGCCTTACTGACCACATAACTCCCATCCTCGCTGAACTACATTGGCTTCCCATAAATAGCAGAATATCATACAAAATACTATTAACTACATTTAAACTTATCAATGACATATCACCCTCACATCTAACCACTCTACTACATACTCCAAAAGAACATAGAACCCGCAGACAAAACGCAACTCACTCACTAGACATAAAAAAATCAATTCGAAAAACAAAAAAAACCACAAGCTCAAGAGCATTCTCATATGCAGCCCCCACCATATGGAATAAACTCCCTCTAAGCCTCCGCAAAATAAAAGACCTACAGACATTCCGGAAAGAACTAAAAACATATCTGTTTAAAGAATACTTTATAAATCTTAATGAACCCCCTCCAGCACCCTCACCACACCTCCAAAAAAATCCTCCATAACCTCAGATCAAAAAGCCACAAACCACATCGCATTTAGAAAAATCAACCTAGAATCCTCAGTGTATTAAAATCCCTAGAAATCCCTAGTATATTAAAAACCACGATTAACAATTGAATAATGTAAATATTTAACTAATGTAAATAGTTACAACATCTGCATAATTATATATTCCATGTTACTTGTTGTTGTTTACGAAAAGTTAATTGTACGTAGTTTGAAAAAAACAAGATGTTCCATGTAAAACCATGTTCATTATGTTAATTGTAAACTGTTCATTGTGTTACTTGTAAACCGCCTTTGATCTTGGGAAAAAGCGGTATAGAAGAAAAGCATAAATAAATAAATAAATAAAAATAAATACCTTGCAAAAATCATATAAATATATGCATTGTCAAGACTGTGAAGATTCTCACCCAGGCAGCCGTCTGACACTGGTCATCCCTACAGTCCAGGTACTGGCCAGAGATTCATGTCCCCCATATTTGCGGATGAGCACACGAGATCCTCCTGTGCAACACTCAAACCACGTACATACTGCGGCGACCCTGCCCGGCTTAAGGGGTTAAAGGCAGGAGCAGCCGTTGGTGCTTCATGAGGGAAGAGTAAAACCTTTACCCCAGGAATGCTGGGAGTTGTAGTTTCAGTTCTTCTCACTCCAAAATTAAAGAAACTGTAGTTGTGGGGTTTCTTGATAATAAGTATTTTATTAAAGCAAAGGATAAATGTTCCATCACATGGCAAAAACAAAGGTGCTTCAAAAAGGCTAACAGAAAACTCAGAATAAATGCAACTCAAAGGTATACTGCTGCTTTTCACTTTTCAGCCAAATTACTCTCTTTTGCCTCCAGAGGCCAGTTGGGCTTACTGCAGCCTCTTACAGCCACTGTTGCTCTCACAGTGCTGGGGAAACATGTGCACGTAATTAGAGCTTCTGGCAGCAGTGCAAACAACAGCTTTGTAACTCTCAGATCACAGACGGTAAAAGCATTTCCTTCAGCTTGACTTATCTATACAACAAATCGTACAGTCCATTTGTTCACAGCCTGGTAAGTCTGTATTACTCTCTGTTACTCCTTCAAGCTGTAAGGCATTACTAGCTTCTTATGAAATTAGCTGTTGTCTAGCTTGCAACTCTAAGAATTGTTTAAAGCTTTGAAGAAGCAATTCAGCCTGTTCCTTGTGAGATAGGGTACTATCATCTGTTATAGAACTTCCCTTCTGCTCAAGGCTGTTTGTCTTCTCTTCTTGTAAGTTAAAGGCATCAGAATAATTGCTAGTCTCTTTGGCAATTGTTTCATAGATAGGAGAATTATCTTTACATTCAGCTTGGCAAGCGTGTGGCCAATTACTCACTTTTTGCAGAGCCCTACTGTCTTCAGACGGCTCCAAGGTTCTCCAGCTGTTCTGTTTGTTGCTTTCTGGTACAAACGACACTTCAGAGAATGATGACTCTCTCGCCTGTGTTTGCCTTGAAGGCTTTCTTCTTATGCCAGGTTCCCAAGTATCATTAGACTCTCCTCTGGCTTTCCAACCATCCTCTAGTTTCTTCCTCCTGTATTCCTTCCTGGGCTGCTTCTTCTTAAACTTCTTCCCATACTCGTACTGAGTCTCAGCCTCCTTCGGAATCTCGTACTCCTTCTCTTTCTCCTTTTGCTTCCCCTCTCTCCCCTGCCCAGAGCCATGCTCTGGTTTAAAAGTACGTTCTCTCTTAGGCACGCCCCTTCTCAGGGCTGGGTGTGCCCAATCGGAACTGCAGGACTCCTCCCCTGGGCTGGTCTCCATGCTCAGCTCTGTGTAATAGAGTCTCTCTTTTTTCCTTGCCCTGTCATTTTGGTGTAAATCCTGCTGAACCTCAGGATTTTCCTCTGTCTCCATAGGCTCATGAGTGCGCTGCTCACCACAATACACATACACACACATACACACACTCTCACTTGCAGTCACAAATCACATACTTCTGCCAAAACCATGCCCTGTACCTATAAATAACTGCTGTGAAGACAGAATGATGAGGCGTCTCAGGACACCACATCTGATCTGTATTTCTCAGCCAAACATGATTCTGCTCTATATTACCACACATACCATCCCTACATCTACATTCCTATTTTTCCGAACTCTGGAATTGTTAGGAAAAACGAGAATAGCCCCTTTAGCACAAACAGCAAATGTCAGCATAGCCACAATAAAGACTACTGCAGTGCTTTATATTTCTGTAGGGGTGTTTTTTATTGTTCCCTAACCTTTATCTTTCTTTATCTTTATCTTTATTCTGTTGCTTGATTGACCGCCCATGCAAAAACAGCATCAGGGCGGTTTACAATAAATGGCTGCAACACAAAAGTGAGACATGAACACCAATGTAGTGCAGGAAAGCCAAGAGGATAGAGCACACAGAAAGAGCAAAAGACACCTTACAAATGCCCCTCATCTGAGCATCTTGTGTCCTCCCAGACAGCAGGCACACTAGTTCGATACAGACGTGTCACAGCCATTCATCTATATGGAACGCATTGAAGATCAGAGCAAAACATTTTCTAAGTCCTCGCCTTATTCCACGTTGTCGTTGATATAACATAGGCATTCGTGGGAAACACTCAGGACATACATTGGCCTTACATTTTATATGTCTCCATGGCTTCTCATGCTCCCATTCCACCCTCCTGCCCATGTTCCGAGATCCCTGTGCTAGTGCTGTGCAGGGCCGTGTGGTTTCAGAATACGGTTCTGGATGTTTTCGCAAGAAAAATGTCTCTCTCTCACGTCTTACTGGCTTATTCATGTTTTGGAATGACCTCCTATATAAATTGGCTAACCTTTATCTATATGTTTATTTGCACCTTCAAAAAACTGTGGCAAATTGGTGAGAGAAGACTGCCCTTGGCTAAATCCATATTGGCTTTGCTCCATTAATCCATGACTATTTATATGTTTGGTAATTTTGTTCTTTACAATGCTTTACACCATTTTGTCCAGCACTGACATCAGGGTCACTGGTCCTTGGTTTTCCAGATTACCCCATGGAACCCTTTTTAAAAATTGGAGTTATGTTGGCTACCCTTCAATCTTCAGGTACTATGTTGTTGTTAAGTGGTGTCGACTCATGGCGACCTAAACTGTGTTCGGTCTTCAGTCAGGCGGCTCATTGTTGATAGGTCACGTGACAGGAGAGCATCACCCTGGTATGGCAGGAAGTGATCCTGTAACTAGGACCTGTCCTCCAGGTGATGTAAAACCCTCTCACACTGAGGACGTTTCTCCAGGGGCTTGCTGCCCATGAGGGAAGGGTTAGGACAGCCGTCATAGTTGGTGATTCGATCATTAGGCATGTAGATAGCTGGGTGGCTGGTGGACGTGAGGATTGCCTGGTAACATGCCTGCCTGGTGCGAAGGTAGCGGACCTCACTCGCCACCTAGATAAGGTCTTAGATAGTGCTGGGGAGGAGTCTGCTGTCTTGGTACATGTCGGTACCAATGACATAGGAAAATGTGGTAGGGAGGTTCTGGAGGCTAAAGTACTTTGCTGTTACTAGGCCCTGAGTGACTATTAAATTTAAACTACAAGCTCTCTGCTGGGTATGAAATGTAACCAGAAAGTTCTCCTCTGTGTTTTAAAACTAAAAGTACTTTTCTGATGCTAGGTCCTCAGTGACTATTAAATGTAAACTACAAGCTCTCTGCTGGGTTCCAAATGTAACCAGAAAGCTCTCTTCTGTGTTTTAAATTTAAGCTGAAAGTACTTTGCTGATGCTAGGCCCTGAGTGACTATTCAATTTAGACTACAAGCTCTCTGCTTGGTTCCAAATGTAACCAGAAAGCTCTCTTCTGTGTTTTAAATTTAAACTAAAAGTACTTTGCTGTTACTAGGCCCTGAGTGACTATTCAATTTAAACTACAAGCTCTCTGCTGGGTATGAAATGTAACCAGAAAGTTCTCCTCTGTGTTTTAAATTTAAACTTAAACTGCTGCTACTAGGCCCTGACTGATTTAACAAAAAATAGTGGGTTCACAGATTAATTAGCTTTAATACAAAGAATTCCTTTTAGAAAATTACCAGAAGTATATACTCACAGTTGCAGATCCCTCTCCAGAAGTAACAGTCCCTTTTTCTAGTCCTTCTCTCTATACACAGTCACTTGGTGAACTCATCTCTTCCCATGGCTTTCAGTACCATCTTTATGCTGATGATTCCAAGATCTACCTCTACACCTAAAATCTCTCTGGCAGTCCAGGCCAGGATCTCTACCTGCCTTTCTGACATTGCTGCTTGGATGTCTCACTGCTGATTAAAATTAATCATGGCCAAAACTGACCTTCTTATTTTCCTCCTAAACCCTCCTCTCCCCTTCTTCCTTTCTCAGTCTCTGTGGATAGCTCTCTACTCCTCCCTATCTCCTCAGCTCGCAACCTTGGGGTCATCTTTGACTCATCTCTCTCCTTCTCCACACACGTTTAACTGATAGCTAAATCCTGCTGTTTCTTTCTCTACAACATCAACAAAATTCACCCATTTCTTTCTGAACACGCTACTAAGACACGTATCCACTCCTCAGTCACCTCTCATCTAGACTATTGTAACCTATTCCTTGCTGGTCTCCCTCTGAATCATCTCTCTCCCCTTCAATCTGTTCAACACTGCTGCATGGTGTGGTGAGGAATGCCCTCCAGAAGAAATGGAGATAGGGGAAAATCCTGGTAGAAGTAATGAAACAGCACTAGCACATAGGATTTCCAATGCAGAGTTGAAAAAAACACAGCTCTCTGCTGAGCACAGGACACGCCCCAGCTCAGGGGAGGAGACAGGCTTCTGCACTGATTGGGCACGCTCAGGGGAAGGTCAGGGTGTGCCGGGAAATGAAGCCCTTTTAAATCCCCTAGCAGAGAGGGAAGAGGAGAGGAGGAAAAGAGAAAAGGAGGAAAGAGAAAAAGAGGGAAAAGGAAGGAGGAAAATGCTAGAATCCTGGAGCAAGGCAGAACCTTGGAGCAGTAAACCTTGGAGCCAAGCACACTCTAAGAAGGAACCTTACTACAAGGTAGAGCCTGGGCATGGGAACACTAGCAAATATAGCACCTGGAACGAAGGTATCTGGTCTGGTAGCAAACAAGGCTACAGAAGCAAGGAAGTGAAGCAGGAAGAAAGCTTTTCAAAGAGAAATTCACAGAGCAGAGGAAGTAGCAGTAAGGCTGCTGAGGTTTTGAACCAGAGAGACTTCTGGAGGAAAGGTGCCAGTTCTTATTCAAACCCTGCTAAAGGTAAAGCTGACTTTTCTACTTTTAATGCTTTACTAGAGAAACCTTTTATTTGTGCTAACCTTCACAAGGTAAACCCAGCTGCAGAAACTGATAGCAAGTGGGGGAAGGGTGTTACCCTTACCAAAGACTTTCACACAGATAAAGAGCACTTACAGGCTGAATTGATTTTAAAACAGTTTCAAGAGTTTCTGGAACTGAGGTCAGGGAAGCTTTGCAGGCCTATCAGAGACAGCGATAGCCTTAGCTCTGATGAATGCATGCAAGTGGATAATTACCTGCCTACCTTAGAAGGGGACCCTTCTCCAATGGATTGCTCAATCTGCCTCAAAGAGGACAGCAATGTAAGAAACCCTTGAACACTGTATGAAAAGAATACAGGGAGTTTGCTGTACTTGCTGCCAAGCTAAAAGGTTTACAAATTGTTTTTCATTTGTTGTTTTGAGAAGCCATGCTGTGGAAGGAACAGCTGTTTGTTTGGTGCTGCAATAATTCTGAAAGACCACATGAGGCACTGCTGAGTTAAAGCGGCTGTGACTGTGAAGAGCCAAGTAGAAGCTAACTTAATTTCAGTTGTACTTCCTATGTTCCTGGTTTCAGCTGTTTGGGTTGAAGTTGCACCTTTTGCGTTATGTACCATTGAATTTTGATGCGCTGGGAAAATATCCCCACAACAATAAATTTCTTGCAGCCTTACCATTCGTGTCATGACTACAATTTAATCCTGAAGGAAATACAAGTACACTACGAGTCCCAGAATTCCCAGGGACCAGTACAAGCTTTATTCCTCAGGGACATTACAAGGCCACTCCTGCCTGTAAGCTCTCGGGCCCAGGCAGGAGCGTCGCAAGTGGCGTAGTCTTGAGGATACCGCGCAGGCACTAAAAGCGACAACGCCAGAGGATCTGCATGAGACAACTTCCCAAGAGGAGCCCAGCTGTGGAGCGTCCAAGAAGGGGGAAGAAAGGCAGTACCAGGAGACTACAGCCCTCATCATTGCTGACAAACATGAAGCGTCACCTGAGCCAGGTAAAGGGTATCCACCTGGGAGAATTTAGGATACCAGGGCAAGGGTGAAGGCTAGGCCCTGATTTAAAAAAAAAAAAAAAAAAAGTTTTTTGTTTTTTTTTTGTTGTGTGTTTGTGGTATCGCACTTTGGTCTTTGTTTTTGTGTGCTTGCAGAAATACCAAAGATGTCTCTTGAATCGCAAGAGGTCTTCAAATGGATTGCAGCACAATTCGAAAGACAAAGAGACTTGGCTTTAGAAACCCAAGAGAGGAACGCGGCGAGCATCCGAGCTCAACAGAAGCCTTTGTTGGAAATGCTGGGGACATGGTTATCCGAGTAAAAGAAGTGGACTGAGCCACCAGTTACACCACCAGGTTTCTCCGCGCCAGCTTCTCTGAGTTTGCAAACTGGGACCATGTTTAACTTTGGTCAGCTCACTGACACTGATGATATCGATGATTTCATCGAGGCTTTTGAGCGAGTGGCTTACCTTAGTGCTTGGCCAAAAGAACACTGGGCCATGCGCTTTGCAGCATCCCTTACTGGGGAAGCTTTGGTCGCTTATAGAGCCATGCCACCCACACTCGCAGGAAATTATGATGAGCTTAAGAAAGTGGTCAGAAAAAGACTAGGGCTCACACCGCTAGTCTATCATAATCTTCTGAGAGCTGTGAGGCTAAAGACAAATGAGACCGCAAAAGCCTTGTGTCATAGGATACGCACTCTAGTGAATAAGTGGCTAAATCCAGAAGAAAGGTCCAAAGAAGCTATCATAGATAGTCTCGTATTGGAGCAGTATATGAATGCTTTGCCTACGGAGATCCGTATCTTCTTGATTTTACAGAGCTGTAAAACCCCGCAAGAGGCTATTACACTTTCTGAACGCTTCAAGGAAGCAAAATTAGTGGCCCGTGAAGGTGGTAGTGCTCCCAAGGGTGCAGCAGTAAGTGGATCAGAAAGGAGCTGGAGGTTAAATGAGGAATCAGTAAAGATGTGTATGCCAACAGTGAAAGGTCCTGTAACCCAGAAAAAATGTTTTAAATGTGGTAAAGAGGGCCACGTGCAGAGGAATTGTTACATGAAAACAGCATTGGTAGCAGAAAATTCTCAGAATGGTAGAGAGGGTTTTCTACTCACAGTTGAGGTGCAGGGAATTGCTACCACAGCGCTATTGGACTCAGGAGCTGAGCAAACCATGTTGTCAAAAGCGCTCTGGCAGCAGATAGAAGCCACAGGAGTAGCAATTCAGCCTGTATGCACCGTTAAAATTCGGTGCATTCATGGAGGCATTTCACTCTACCCGGTTTATAACCTCCAAGTAAAAGGGTTGGGGGCAAACAGAAAGATTCCCATAGCGGTAGTACCTAGGCTACCCCACAATATAATTTGGGGAGAGACTGGCCATACTTTCATAAAGGTATGGAGCAGGGCCTATGTTCCAAGGAAGCTATGGTGTCTATAAGAGCCCAGAGTAAGACCCTAGAAAAGGACGAAGAGCTGCCAGAAGAGTCCCTGGAAAGTCTTCCCTCACATGAGGACCTGATAGCTACCCCCGGAGATACAGTTAAAAAAAGTAAATGGGAGAAGCATAGGGCGATTTACTTCAAGATTAAATCTCTTAGACACTTACGCCCCCTACTTGAACCAAGTGACTTCCGCACCATTTATCAAGCCCTCATCATCCCCCATTTGGACTACTCAAACGCCATCCTGCAAGGACTCCCTCAGGCCACCTTACAGCCCCTGCAACTTGCCATGAACAGTGCAGCGCGGATTCTCCTCGGCACACCAAGAAGAGAGCATATCACACCCCTCCTGAGACAGCTTCACTGGCTCCCCATTCAAGCCAGGCTAAGTTTCAAAACCCTAGTGATGACATTCAAGGCCATCAAGGGACTCTCCTCCTCCTCACTATGTGACCTCATCCAACCACCCATACCCAACAGGCTAAGAAGAACCTCAGTAGCTAACATGCTAGTGATACCGAGAGACACTACAAAATGCTCCAAAGCAACATCGAACAGAGCCTTTAGACTATACGCCCCAAGTCTCTGGATCTCCCTACCACCACACATCAGAGCAATCCCTAACCTGAGCCAGTTCAGAAAGGCCTTAAAACATTTCCTCTTTATCAAGCATCTCACTTACTGCCCGAACCCCAGCCACTAAGCATGTCCAATACCCAATAACTCCCTCTGACATGTATATAGTTACCCATTCATGGTTATGCATATGTATATAGTTTACCCTGTTTTCCAAGTTACCTGTTCCTGTTCAATGTAATGACCTGACTTTTGTTCATTGTCGGTTACCTTCTTGTTTTATGTAAACCGCGCTGATCGCAAATAGTGCGGTATATAAGAAATGAAAATAAATAAAATAAATAAATAAATAGGGAGAGACAGACACGCTCGCAGCATAGGGCGGAAGCATATGCTGGGCAAGAGTTGCCGTGGGTACCAGAGGAATTAGTTGGGAAATTCCTTACATTCCCCAGCGAGCAACAAGCTGATCCCGCTCTAAGTCAGGCATTTAAGTGGGCCCAGAGTGAAAAAGATACCCTACCAAAATTTCTTATGGATATTGGGATACGTTATAGGGAAAGTAAAGATCCCTATACTGGGGATACCCGTAAACAGTTGGTGGTGCCAGCAACTTTTAAAAATATAGTTTTGAGGTTGGCACACAACCATCCAGTTGGGGGACACAAGGGCACCCAAGGAACCCTAGACCAGATCTTGGCAAGGTTCTATTGGCCAGGCGTCTTTAAAGAGACTGCCAAGTTCTGTGAAGCCTGTCTGGCATGCCAGCGGGTTTCTGCGGTCCATCCTAGGGAGGTGCCCATGATATCATCTCCTGTAATCACTGAACCGATCCATAGAATAGCTATGGACATTGTAGGTCCTTTAACTAAAACTCCCCATGGATTCCAGTATATTTTAGTGGTTGTTGACCAAGCAACAAGGTTCCCTTGGGCCATGCCGCTGCGCACCATATCAGCGAAGGTGGTGGCGGGAGAGCTCATAAAGTTAGTTTGCGAAGTTGGCTTCCCTCGCGAAGTCCTCACGGACAGAGGAAGCAACTTTATGTCAAAGTATTTAGCGCAGGTATGGGATGCCTTTGGCATCCACCACATAAAAATCTCGGCTTACCATCCCCAAACAAATGGCCTCGTAGAGAGGCAAAATCAGACCCTCAAAAGAATGTTGCGCCGCAGTTTGGAAGGAGATATGGCTAACTGCGACACAATGCTCCCCTTTGTCCTATACGTATGCAGGGAGAGGAAACAGTCATCCCTAGTGACAGCGCCATACGAGTTGCTGTACGGCCGCTCCCCTCGGGGTGTGTTAGACATTCTGAGAGAGCAGTGGGTAGAACCGGATATAAAGGAGGTGGGAGTGCCTGAGTTCTTAAAACACTTGAAAGGCCGGTTACACCGCACCTCACAGGTTGCGGAAGTTAATTTAAGGGACAGCCAAGCGAAGCAAAAGTCCTATTATGACCGAGGCACAAAACCTCGCCAATTGGCCGTGGGTGAAAAAGTCCTGGTGATGGTAGCGGGGCCAGATCCAAAGTACGAGAGCCAGTGGAAAGGGCCTTATAGGGTAGTGCGGCCCGTGGGCCCCATTTCCTATCTCGTCGAAAACAGAAAAGGACGCCAACAGGTCTACCACATCAACGTTTTGAAGCCCTGGCATGATAGGGTAGCTTTAGCCCATCTGGCCACCATAGTCCCAAGAGTAGAAAAGGTAGAAGAGACACAACACTTTACAGAGCCCTTGAGCCTTATCACGTGCTGTGCCAATGATTTTAGGCCAGCCCGTGATATCTTAAGGGGGGGGGGGGGAATCTGTGTTGAGGAATGCCCTCCAGAAGAAATGGAGATAGGGGAAAATCCTGGTAGAAGTAATGAAACAGCACTAGCACACAGGATTTCCAATGCAGAGTTGAAAAAAACGCAGCTCAGGGGAGGAGACAGGCTTCTGCACTGATTGGGCACGCTCAGGGGAAGGTCAGGGTGTGTCGGGAAATGAAGCCCTTTTAAATCCCCAAGCAGAGAGGGAAGAGGAGAGGAGGAAAAGAGAAAAGGAGGAAAGAGAAAAAGAGGGAAAAGGAAGGAGGAAAACGCTAGAACCCTGGAGAAAGGCAGAACCTTGGAGCAGTAAACCTTGGAGCTAAGCACACTCTAAGAAGGAACCTTACTACAAGGTAGAGCCTGGGCGTGGGAACACTAGCAAATTCAGCACATGGAACGAAGGTATCTGGTCTGGTAGCAAACAAGGCTACAGAAGCAAGGAAGTGAAGCAGGAAGAAAGCTTTTCAAAGAGAAATTCACAGAGCAGAGGAAATAGCAGTAAGGCTGCTGAGTTTTTGAGCCAGAGAGACTTCTGGAGGAAAGGTGCCAGTTCTTATTCAAACCTTGCTAAAGGTAAAGCTGACTTTTCTACTTTTAATGCTTTACTAGAGAAACCTTTTATTTGTGCTAACCTTCACAAGGTAAACCCAGCTGCAGAAGCTGATAGCAAGTGGGGGAAGGGTATTACCCTTACCAAAGACTTTCACACGGATAAAGAGCACTTACAGGCTGAATTGCTTTTAAAACAGTTTCAAGAGTTTCTGGAACTGAGGTCAGGGAAGCTTTGCAGGCCTGTCAGAGACAGCGATAGCCTTAGCTCTGATGAATGCATGCAAGTGGATAATTACCTGCCTGCCTTAGAAGGAGACCCTTCTCCAATGGATTGCTCAATCTGCCTCAAAGAGGACAGCAATGTAAGAAACCCTTGAACACGGTATGAAAAGAATACAGGGAGTTTGCTGTACTTGCTGCCAAGCTAAAAGGTTTACAAATTGTTTTTCATTTGTTGTTTTGAGAAGCCACGCTGTGGAAGGAACAGCTGTTTGTTTGGTGCTGCAATAATTCTGAAAGACCACATGAGGCACTGCTGAGTTAAAGCTGCTGTGATTGTGAATAGCCAAGTATAAGCTAACTTAATTTCAGTTGTACTTCTTATGTTCCTGGTTTCAGCTGTTTGGGTTGAAGTTGCACTTTTTGCGTTATGTACCATTGAATTTTGATGCGCTGGAAAATATCCCCACAACAATAAATTTCTTGCAGCCTTACCATTCGTGTCACGACTACAATTTATTCCTGAAGGAAATACAAGTACACTATGAGTCCCAGAATTCCCAGGGGCCAGTACAAGCTTCATTCCTCAGGGACATTACAAGGCCACTCCTGCCTGTAAGCTCTCGGGCCCGGGCAGGAGCGTCGCAATGGCTAATCTTCTGCCAGCCTTGTCATGCTCATATTACCCCATTATCAAGTCATTGGCTCCCCATCCATTTCTGCATCCAGTTCATACTTCTCCTGCTGACCTATAAATGCATTCACTCTGCACCTCCTCACTACCTTTCCTTTCTTATATCTCCTCTTATCTTTCCTTACACTCCTGCTCGGGAACTCCACTCTTCTGGCAAATCGCTTCTAAATGTACCCTTCTTTTCTATTGCTAACTCCAAACTTTTCTCCTTTCACCTTGCTGCTCATTATGCCTGGAACAAACTACCTGAGTCTGTATGTCAGGCCCCTTCTCTGACCATTTTCAAATCCAGGCTGAAAACTCACCTCTTCACTGATGTTTTCAGATCTTGACTCACCTGATCTCCTTTGTGTTTCCCTACCATTCCCCTAGATGTATCCCATGTCTACAGCTACTGTGTTGTCTGTCTTGACTAGACTGTAAGCTCTGATTAGCAGGAACCGTCTTTTACATATGTCTATGTAGTGCTGTGTACGTCTTATAGCATTATAGAAATGTTCAGTAGTAGTAAAAATCCATGGGCTGGCCCAGTTCTTTAGTTTGTCATATTCCCCTAGTACATCTTCCAGGTTCACCAAAGTTTGTTTGAAATTCTCTGATTCATCATCTTTAAATATCATATCTGGTATGGGCATTTCCGTACTTCTCCAGTAAAGGCTAAAGCAAATAATTCATTTTGAGGGTCATTTTAGAAGTCTTATTCATGGTTTCATGTCTGAAAATGCCCATTCAGATGTCAAAATCACTTGGATATCCTCAGAATCAATTTAGAAAGCCCCTGCATGTGTCTGGTGCAATCACATTCAAGTTGCATGGACATGCTGGGGCCGTATTTGGGGAAGACCAAGAAGGATGCATGTATTTGTCTGATTTTAGACTGTTGCTGCACGTATCAAGTTGCAGTTTGAGATGTCCACAGTTATACTTGCTCCAGGCATGAATAGTACTCAGAAAAGTGTGTGTTTGGGCAATTCAGCAACTATCCAGTAAGAAGAAGAGAGGAAAACCCCCTTCACTTGTTTCTCTCCTTCAAAAATCATGGCAGTAAATAAAAAAAGCATTTGTCCTAGATGCAGCACCACTGCATGCCCTCCCTTTCAAGATGGCAGGCTGAGATGTGGATGTGTTGAGAGATACATAGGCATGTTCTGAAATAGGACTGCATGCAAGTCTATGTTCCTTGAATGACAGACACCCATATCTGATATGTGCATGTTTCTAAACTCAGTACACACCATCACTCTGCATGTCCCCACTTCCTTTTTATCTCGTGGACACATGTGTCTTTCAGGGTAGAGAATAGTCAATTCTACAAGGCTCTTACATGCACCCACCTTCACTGCTCCTCTCTCAATTCTTTCCAGAAGTTTTGACTTGGACGTCCCAGATTTCACCTACACGTCCTGTCTAAAATGTGTCTTCATGTCTCTCCAGTATGATTTTGTCCTCCTTAGTGTCCCTTTTACCCCTCTATCATCTAATAGTCCCATTGACTCCCTTGCAGACTTTGTGCTTCAAAGTCCCTCATGATTGACTCTTAGGGAAATTATAATGTCATGGGATAAGGAGCAGTGTACTATTGTGGATCAGGAACTGGTTAGAAGATAGAAAGCAGAGGGTAGGGCTAAATGCACAATTTTATCAATGGAGAAAGGTGAATAGTGGAGTGCCCCAGGGGTCTGTGCTAAGCTCACTGCTTTTTAACATATTTATAAATGCCTTGGAAATGGGAACAACAAGTGAGATGATCAAATTTGCAGATGACACAAAATTAGTCAGAGTTGTTACATCAAAAGAGGATTGTGAAAAATTGCAAGAGGACCTTGATAAATTGGAAGACAGGATGTCCAAATGGCAGATGAAATTTAATGTGAACAAGTGCAAAGTTATGTACTTAGGGAAGAACAATCTAAAGTTCAACTATAGCTATACAATGCAAGGCTCCACACTAGGAATCAACACCCAGGAAAAGGATCTAGGTATTGTGTATAATACGTTGAAATCCTCAATCCTTTGGGCAGCGGAAGTCAGGAAAGCAAATAGAATGCTAGGAATCATGAGTAAAAGAATAGAGAATAAAATCAAGGATATTATAATGCCTTTGTTTTGTTCCATGGTGCGACTGTCCCTCGGACATTGTTATCAGTTCTGGTCACTATTTCTTAAAAAGGATAAAGCAGAATTAGAAAAGGAACAAAGAGAGACACAAATGGTAAAGAGGATGGAAGGATATCCCTATGAGGAAAGGCTTAAAAGATTAGGGCTCTTCAACTTGGAAAAGAAAAGGCTGAAGAGAGATATGATAGAAGTCTATAAATTAATGAATGGAGAAGAATGGGTAAATGTACATCAATTGTATAGTCTTTCAAAAAAAAAAAGAAAGATGAGGGGACACACAATAAAGCTACAATGTAGCACATTTAAGACTGATCGGAGAAAATATTTTTTCACTCAATGTGTAATCAAACTTTGCAATTCATTCTCCCTATCGTCAACCTATCCCTCCACCAGGGGTACCTCCCTCCTTCACTAAAACACGCTCAAATTCGACCAATACTCAAAAACAACACACTAGATAAAACATCGCCTAACTCCTACAGACCTATTTCAAGTATACCATTCATGGCAAAAGTTATAGAAAAAGTCATTCAAATTCAAACACAGGAATTTATTGATACCTCTTCCCCACTTGACGAACAACAATATGGCTTTCGCCCCCACCACGGAGTGGAAACGCTCCTAACCGGATTACTTGATACCATAATAAGAGGGATTGATAATCCCAAACAAGCATTCATCTTACTTTTCATTGACATCTCCGCCGCGTTTGATAGTGTTCACCACACTATCATGCTCAATAATCTTAGACAGGAATAAAGTCTACAGTTCACAAATGGTTTACCTCATATTTAAATAACAGAACCCAAAATGTTAGAATAGGCAACCAAATATCTAACACATACAAACAGGAGATCGGTCTACCACAAGGTTCAGCATTATCAGCCCTCCTTTTCAACATTTGCATAAAGCCAGTCTCTAACATTTTCAAGAAATTCAAGGTCCATTATCATTTATATGCAGATGACATAATGTTGTACATTCCTTTCACGATTCCTACCCTACCAATGCAACTTCTATCAGATTGCTTTAACGAAATAACATCATGGCTAAAAAATCATAATCTCCACATCAACCATTCAAAAACAGAGGTACTAATTGTAACAAGAAATCAATCTTATAAACCCGCAACTCATATTACATTACAAAACCAGGAGATCAAAATAAAAAATGAAGTGCGCTACCTAGGTGTCATACTCGACTCTCATCTTAGCATGAACACACACATCAGAAATACTACAAAGAAAATCTATTTTAAGCTTAAAATTCTTAAGCAACTATGCCCACTGGTATACATACAAGATTTCATCAGTATAATGCAGGCCATCATAACTCCTCATTTCGATTTTGCTAACCTCACCCTACTAGGTACAACAAGACAAAATATTAAACAAATTCAACTAGCATAAAATGCAGCTGCCAGAATCATAATGAAAGCACACCCATTCCAACATATAACACCCGGATACTTGCATATCTACACTGGTTACCAATTCATAGTAGAATAATCCACAAAACTATAATAACTACCTTTAAAGCACTAAATGATATGGCCCCATCTACACTCAACAAAATTATCAAAAAAGAACCTCCTAAACCCACCCACAGAAAAGGCCACTCAAACAAGCTAACAACCCCAAATGACTTTACAAAGGCCAAAAAGTTAACCAATAATAGAGCCTTCTCGCACGCAGCCCCCACACTCTGGAACTTCCTCCCAGATGAACTAAGATCATTAAATGACATTAAAGAGATCCGAAAAAAACTGAAAACACACCTATTCACCACACACTATGGCCCTATAGACAATTCTTCCCACCTACTAGATAATGGCTAATAATGTAACCCTGTTCACACAATCAACAGGTTTATACCAGGACATTACAAATATGAAAATATAACCCTCTCTTAATCCCTAACACCTATGAAACCTCAAATGTACATAGTTATTATTGTATATTGTATATACAGTAGTTAACATATTGTTGTTGTTATTGTTATTGTTATCGTTACTATTATACTGTTATCATGTCAACACTTATATTGTTCCTTGTTGGAAACAGGATACTGGGCTTTGATGGACCCTTAGTCTGACCCAGTAAGGCATATCTTATGCTCCTATATACCTGAAAAAGTTTTTATTATGAGTTTTTTCTTCCAAAGCATCCCTCATTTCAGATACTCTTTTTTTTCTCTATTATCAGTGCTTTATATCTAACTTGCCAGAGCTGATACCATTTCCTGTTTTCTTCATTTGCATCCTCTTCAATTTTGGGAAAGAGGTTTTTTTTTTTTTTTTTTTTTTTGGTTATGACATCTTCTCTCATCTCACCTTTAAACCATGCTGTTAGTCACTTGGCCTTCCTTCTGTCTTCCTTAAAGCATGATATATATCTGGTCTGGACTTGCAAGATGGTATTTAAAAAAAATGTCCAATCCTGATGTAAACTTAGGATGCTAGCGTTTTATTTAATGGTGCTGCGACTCCGATACTGCACGGAAGCCACTAGCACCGCTTAGTAAATCTTTGTGGCTGCGACTTTTAGTTTTTCCACACCATTTTTCTCATTCTTTCATAGTAGCACTTTTTGAAAGTTAATTACTAGCACAGTAGATTTTTTTTGCTGTCCTCTCTCCATGTATTAAATCAAATTTCATCATGTGATGATCATTGTTGAGCAGTGCCCCAACAACATCACCTTTTGCACTTGATCCTGTGTACCACTAAAGAATAGATCTAAAATATCTCCATCTTGTGTCAGTTCCTGAATCATCTGCTTCTTGAAGTAGTCAGTTATTTCATCTAGAAACGTTATGTCCCTAGCCTGTCCTGATGTGAAATTGACCCAGTTGATACTGTGGTAATTCAAATCACCCATTATTACTGTGTTGTTGGTTTTGTTAGCTTCCCTAATTTCTGCTAACATTTCATCAGCTCTCTGTTTATTTTGGCCAGGCAGATGGTGCTATACCCCTATTGCTATTCCCTTCCCCTTCTCACATGGGATTCCTGTCTATGAAGATTCTAAAGTGCATTTTGTTTCCTGCAAAACATTTATTCCGTTTGACTTGAAACTCGTTCTAAAATATAGTGCTGCCTTCCACCAATGTGATCTACCCTATCACTGTGATATAATTTGTACCCTGTTGTCACACTGGTGCCATTGATTACCCTCTTTTTACCAGGTCTCTGAGATGTCAGTTATATCTGCCTCATCCTTCAGTGCTACAATATATATTCTAACTCTTCCATCTGATTTTTTAGACTTCTAGCTTTTGCATATAGGCATTTCAAAGTATATTTTAGTTCATATTGGCAACTTGCCTGTCAGTTGACAGGGGCAATTTGGAATCTTTCAGCTTTGTCTGATGTTTATGTAAAGGCATCTGGACTACTTTTACTTTTACTGTGACCTCTCTATCGGGACGCCCTTTGGAGTATTCTGAATCATGTACTTTTTCCAGCATTATCCAGTTTAAAAGCTGCCCTAGCTCCTTTTTAAATTTTAGTTCCAGCAGCTTGGTTCCATCCTGGTTAAGGTAGAACCCATCCTTCTGGGAAAGACCCCTCTTCTCAAAAAAGTTGCCCAGTACCTTACAAATTCAAAACCTTCTTCCCTGCATCATAGTCTCATCCATACATTGAGATTCCAGAGCTCGGCCTTTTTCTTGGGCCCTGAGTGTGGAACAGGGAGCATTTCTGAAAATGCTATCCTAGAGGTCCTAGATTTCAACTTTCTATCTAAATTCTAAATTTTGCTATCAGAACCTCCCTCTCCTCTTTCCTATTTCATTGATACCCACATGTTCCAAGACAGTAGGCTCCTCCCCAGGACTGTCTATAATCCCATCTAGGTAATGTGTGAGGTCTACCATCAGACAGACAAGTGACCAAGTGATTGATCCTCATGCCCATTCGTCACCCAGGCATCTACATGCCTAATGATCAAATCACAGTCTATAACGGCCATCTTAACCCTTCCTTCCTGGGTAGAAGCTCCTGGAGACACATATTCAGTTTTACAGGATATCGCATCCCCTGAAGGACTTGTCCTGACTGCAGGATCATTTCCTGACACACCAAGGTGATGCTCTCCCCCCAGATGATCTCTAAATAAAAATATGAACAGTTTCTTTTTAATTTAATGTAATTTCATTTCATTTAATTGCAACATTTATAATTTGCCTTTACCATCCAAGAATGTACAAAGCAGAGTACAGAATCATATTAAACATACATGTATGTTAAAACACATCCAACCATTTCTAAAAAATGTTTCTTCCATAGCCAGATATTTAAAGATTTTTGAAATTGGAAATAATCCAGTAGATCCCTAATCTGAGTTGGTAAACCATTCCATAATTTTGGAACTGCACCTGAAAAAAATCATCTATTTAAAATCCTCCCCTGATGAGGCAACCGATAGCAAAACTAATTAATGTACAATGAGTCGATGATCATAAAGATATCCCTGATGAACAAGTCATCAACTTATTTGACAAATAAACTGGATCAATCTTGTGAATAGCTTTAAAAGCCAAACATAACCTCTTAAACAAGACCCACATTTCTACTCTTTCTCTATGACTACTATGCATAATTATTCTTGCTGCCGTATTTTGAATACATTGCAGCTTAAACAGCTTAAACAGCTAAAAACCACAGAAACAGAAATATCATCCACCATCTCCTGCCTTAACACCACCACTTCCCCACTATACCCCTGCCCCACTGACTGGATAAAGAAATCCAAGGAAGACCTGAGCGCACCATTATCCCACATCGTCAACGAATCCTTCACTCAAGGACGCATGCCGGACATCCTCAAAACCACAATCATTCGACCAACCCTAAAAAAGCCTAACCTAGATCCCCTAGACCCCACCTCCTACAGGCCGATAGCAAGCCTCCCATTCACCACCAAAATCATTGAAGATAGTCCAACGCCAGCTTCAAGAACATTTAGATATCAACAACATACTGGACCCACAGCAACACGGTTTCCACCCACTACATGGAGTCGAGACCCTCATGACCATACTGATGAACACCCTCATCATGGGAACTCAAGAAAAACACTCCGGATACACCATGATCTTCCTAGATATATCAGCAGCCTTCGACACCATCTCCCACAACATCCTCATACACAGACTCCAATCAATAGGGATCAAAGATACTGTACTTCGATGGTTCCAGTCCTACCTAACCAACCAACAGCAATTGATCCACACCAGCACCTCAACCTCACCCCCCTTCCAGCAACATCAAGGAGTACCTCAAGGATCCACATTATCAGCCATGCTCTTCAACATTTACCTCCGACCACTCTGCTCAGTCATACGTACCCACAACATCAACTTCCACATATATGCGGACGACATAATGCTCTACGCCCCAATTACAACCACAAACCCAACGAATGAGCAACTATCAGCCTGCTTCGCTGATGTATCTAAATGGCTGCAAGAGAACAACCTCTCTATTAACATAAAGAAAACTGAAGCTTTTATAGTGACCAAAGACCCAGACTTCAAACCACCTACACACCTCAACATGGGAACTACACAAATTCAAATACAGCCACAAATAAGATATCTGGGCATTATCATTGACCAGGCTCTAACCCTCAAGCAACAAATCAATAAGACCACCGGAACTATATTCCACAAGGCTAAAACAGTACTACGTCTCCGACCTCTCCTCGAACCTCAAGACTTCAGGACAGTAATGCAAGCTATGACACTCCCACATCTGGACTACTGCAATATAATCTACCATGGACTACCCGCCACACAAACCAACCCCCTCCGAACGGCCTTGAACACCACAGTGAGAATTATTCAGAATGCGAGGAAACGAGACCACATCACCCCAATTCTAAGGGACCTACACATACTTCCCCTCGAAGCAAGAATTAAATACAAAGCTATTCTACTCACCCACAAAACCATCAAGCAAACACAGAGCACCCAGCTCCACACCCTACTGACCTGTCCAGCCCACAGCAAAATGACCAGACAGACCTGCAGCAACTTCCTCACCATCCCTCACAAAAGAACCAAATGCACACAACGGACCTGCAACAGAGCCTTTGAACTTTATGCCCCATCCCTCTGGAATTCTCTACCGAGCCACCTCAGGAACAACAATGATCTCCTGTCATTCAAAAAACAGCTAAAAACCATCCTATTCCAAGAATATCTCAAAACAGAAACACCCTCCCACAAATAACTACACCAACCCCTCTAGGCCACCCTCAGGAACCCATGATCAAAAACTATGTTACCTTGTCCATGTCTATGTCTATCCTCTGTCAAAATCATCAATGTTGCCCTCCTGGTGATTTATTTATTTATTTATTTATTTATTTAGACAGTTTTTGTATACCGCTTTATCCTTCAATCAAAGCGGTCACAACACAATTGGGGGATACATTTAACACGCGGGGATATGAGACACATACACTAATACTTACAGGGAACATGGGCTATGGAGGGTTAAGTGGCTTGCCCAAGACCACAAGGAGTATCTGTGGGACTAGAAACCCCGGTCCTTCCGGCCCAAGGTTGCTATCCTCTAGTGGGATTTGAACCCCTGACCTTCCGGCCTGAAGTACCTTGCCCCAACCACTAGGCTACTCCTGGCCCTATCCCTATGACCGATTAACCCCCCCCCCCCCTTTGTTACGCCGCTTTGACCCGGTGAAAAGCGGGATATAAATACAGTTAAATAAATAATAAATAAATTATATACTAAAGGGGTCATTCCGAGGCATGAATAGCAGGGATGGACATCCATCCCCGCTATTTGGGCTTCTTCCTGACCCTGACTGATTTCCCCACTTGTTGTATGGGGAAGTTAGACAGAGGCGGGAAAGAGGTAGATCGGGGGCAGTGATAGGGCAGGCAGTGGGCAGTCGCCGGCCCTGTATGTACAGGGTTGATTCCAGTGTCAGCCCTGTACATCCGGGGCTGGCGGCTTAAATGGGGAACCTATTCCACCATGGAGGTGGAATAAGTTCCTGTAGCTGGCGGGAGAAGGTGGGCTGGCGGAAGAAGGCGGGCCCGGGGCTCAGAAGGGACAGGAGGAGGCAGAGGACATTCCTCATGGCCTGACCCTGGCCTTGGGGGGACCAGATCTGTTTTCGGGCTGTGGGGAAGGCACTTTCTGAGCCGGCGGCAGGTGATTGCGGCTTTTCAATGGATCCATGGTGTCATGGCAAGATTTCATGAGTTACCACCCATGAAAAGGATTGTGAATGATAAATTGAAATCCTCTTCTCAGGGTGCAGCAGTGGCCAAGAAAGCTAATAGGGTGCCATGACTTTTAAGGAAAGGAGTGGAAAATAAAGCAAAGGACATCTTAATGCCTCTGTATCGCTTTATGGTGTGACCACATCTTGAGTAGTATATATAGTTCTGGTCAGTCCATCTAAAAAAAGGTACAGTGGAATTAGAGAAGGGCAACCAAAGTGATAAAGAGGAGGGAGAAAAGGCTTAAAAGGTTAGGGCTCTTCAACTTGGAGAAGAGATTGCTGAGGGAAGACATGATAATTGTCTAAAAATAATGAGTGGAGTGGAACAAGTAAGTGTGAATCGGTTGTTTACTCCTTCAAAAAGTACAAAAACTAGTGGACATGCAATGAAGCTGCAAAGTAATATATTGAAGACTAATTGTAGAAGATATTTTTCATTCAGTGTCTAAGATCTGGAATTCATTGCCTAAGGATGTAGTAAAAGTGTAGTTGGTTAAAGAAGGTTTGGACAAGTTCCTGGAGAAAAGGGTCTTAATACCATTATTAAAGTGGACTGGGAGACAACCAGTATTTATCCCTGAGACAATCAGGATGGAATCTGTCTGCTTCTAGGGATCCTGACAGGTACTTGTGACTTGCATAGGCCACTGCTGGAAAAAGGATACCGGGCTTTTATAGACCTTCTGTCGACCCATTATGGCAAATCTCATGTTCTTTAAAGCAAGCTAGTATTTGCCTGCTTTCTCTTGTCTACGATAAATCTAGCTCCTCATCTCATATCAGAAAACTCTCTCTGCTTTAAGATGATTGTCCTGTTATCTCTTGTTGTTTGCTTGATATCTCTGTATTTTTCTGGAAGAATGAAACCTATCACTGATGAAGCCTTATCCTGCAGAATACTCATTTCATGTTTATCAAAACCAGCCATCTCCATATAGCTGAACACCAAAATAATTCTTTGCCTCAAATAGGTTGGCTTTCCGAAGTGCACAGGCTAGCAAAATTGTGAAGAAAGCCTGCACAGCTGGGAGTGATATTCTACAAAGGAGGTGTCCCACCTTTGATTAGATAATTACAGTAGCTAGCACTCAAAGACTTCAAGGATTAGTTAGAACTTAGAAACCCTACTTGGTTACCATCTGTATTCATAAAAAAAAACATTTGCTGGAATGTCTTGTGCTCAGAGAGGCACTGATAGGAGTGTCAAAGGTCTGTGGAGTAGAATGCGGAGCATTCGGAAGCCGCAACTGAAGGAAAAAATAGAGAGTATAATTTATGATGCAATTTTTAGACAAATGATGATATTCCATCTCAGTATTAATTAAGCTTCTAGTTTAATAATGCTACTGTTAAACATTCCCTTATGACCAAAGTCTGCCCTTTGCTAGAGTATATTTGATGGTAATTGGAGACTCTCAGAGTAATTTGATAATAATACAGGTAACAGTGACCTTCTGTATTCACAGGCGCCTAGCAAAGCAAGCGTTTACCCTGTTTTTCTTAGTGTAGAATGCATAGTTAAACCTTAGATTGTTACATCGTGCCTGCAGAACCATTTTTTCCACTGTATTTAAGCCATATGACAAGTGCAGCCAAGTTTTCAAAGGATATTTTTCTGAGTGATTTTGTACAAGGTGTTAAGGGTGCGACTTTCCCGAGAGCTAACAGAAGTTGTGCTTTGCATTGCAAAGTATACAGAGCCAGCAAGAAGGAGAGCTGCAATGTTCTGAATATGATAGAGTTATTACTACTGACACATGCAACCACATTGTGGGTACCAACCAACTTTATCTGTGAGACAAGCACAGCAAGAATAATCGGAAAAGTGAAAGTATATACTGAGCAGAAAGGTTCCAGAACGCTGCAAATTTCTTAAAGAGATACAGTCTATAGATGTAGCTTCATGTGAGATAATGAATGGTAAATAAATGTGCAGAGCTGATTTAAACACATGAGACCACTAAACAGCCTAGATTGACAAGGGATTTAAGAACCAGAAAAAGATAAATCAGCTAACTCAGGGAGGCAACAAAGGGTAGTGGTAAGAGGCATTCATTCTGAGGATAAGGATATTACCAGTGATGCACCACAAAGATCAATCCTTGGTCCTGTTCTTTATAAAAATATTAATACTTAAACCTTACCTGACAGTAGAAGGGCTTTTGTTTGCCTCTTTCCAGTGAAATTAAAATCTGCAGTAGCATAGATTCCCTGAAAGGTGTGGATAACATGAAAAGGATTCTAGCAAAGCTGGATGAATGATCTAGAATCTGTCAGCTAAGATTTAATGCTATAAAAACAGGCCATGCATTTTGACTGCAAAAACCCAAAGGCATGGTACAGTTAGGGGGAGAAGTACTTCTATGCATTAAAGAAGAGTGGGAGCTGGGGGTGATTGTATCTGATGATCTTAAGATGGCAAAAGCCAGAAGGATGCTTGGATGTATAGGGAGAGAAACGGCCAGCAGAAAAAAAGGAGGTGATAGTGCCTCTGTATGTCTCTGGTGCGACCTCATTTGGAACATTGTGCGCAGTTCTAGAGCCCGCACCTTCAA
The DNA here is from genome assembly GCA_033557465.1 of Ichthyophis bannanicus. Classification (NCBI taxonomy): domain Eukaryota; kingdom Metazoa; phylum Chordata; class Amphibia; order Gymnophiona; family Ichthyophiidae; genus Ichthyophis; species Ichthyophis bannanicus. The sequence goes on along the minus strand of CM066038.1, from coordinate 10,222,826 downwards.
AAAGATACAAACAGGATGAAGTCGGAGCAGAGGGCAAATACTAAAACAGTCAGTGGTCTTTGTCAAAAACAGATATGGACAGTGTTAAAGATCTAAATATTTATTTATTTAGCTAGTTTTATATACCGCCTTATCAAAGTGTCAAGGCAGTTAACAGGTTAAACAAAAGTTGATGTTTACATGGAACATAAGAGTATGTTGACATAAGCACAAGCTTAGAAAATAACATGAAAATACATATTGTAGGAAAACAGTGTGGGTGAGCAGTATACATGGTACAGGGAAGATACATTTGTAGGGGGGACTAAGAAGCAGAGCAAGGCAATTAACTACTTATGCATAGTGTTAAGAACAGGGTCTTGTGTCCTTTGTGGAATGTAGAGTATTAGTCTTCTCTACCAACTTGAGTTAAGATAGTTGGCCTTCAATACCGAATTGTTCGATAAACAGATGAGTTTTCAACTTGTTGTGGAACTCGACAAGGTTTTGTGTGACCCATAGGTTATTAGGGAGCACATTCCATATACTTGGGGCATAGAATGAGAATTATGAACCCGAGGCAAGGCCATGTATGGACCGTAGGTTATCAGGGAGTACATTCCATATACTTGGAGCATAAGTGAGAATGCTTGATTTGAGGCAAGGTCATATGTGGCCCGTAGGTTATTGGGGAGCCCATTCCATATATTTGGGGCATAGAGTGAGAATGCTCAATTCGAGGCAAGGTCATGTGTGGCCCATAGGATATCAGGGAGTACATTCCATATACTTGGAGCATAGAGTGAGAATGCTTGATTCGAGACGGTTAGGCTGCTATTCATCTTTGATGTAGGAATGGTGAGAGTATTTTGTGCATTGGTTCTCCTCGATCTGTTGTCTGTCATCTTATTAGATAGATAGAGATTGAAGGTAATTCGAGGAGAGGTTGTGGGATATTTCAAAAATAGTCAGGAAAGTCTTGTATTTTGTGCAGGAAGCTAGTGTAATTATCTGAGGAATGGGGTCATGTATACTTTGGAAGAAAGGTAACAATGCAATGTGTGCCTTTGAGTCAGTCCTGATGCCTGGTGACCCAGAAGCTCCTGGGTTTTCTTGGCAGTGTCACTGAAAGTAGATTGCCAGGCCTTTCTTCCGAGGCAATGGAGGGTTAAGTGACTTGCCCAAGGCCACAAGGAGTGCTAGTGGGAAACGAACGCTGGTTGCTTGGTTACCAAGCCAGTGTTCTAACCATTAGGCTACTCCTCCACTCTGGAAGAAAGGTGGGAGAGGAGAAATAGGATAGAGAATTTAAATATCTATGTGGCATAGGAAGAAAGCATCTTTCAATTGAAAGAAAGTTCTGCAACGAACGGACATAGGATGAAGGTGAAAGGTTTTGGACTCCGGAATAATCTGTAGAAATATTTCTTTGCAGAAAGGATTATGGATGTGTGGTATGGCCTCCCACCATTAGTGACAAAGATAAGGGCTATATTTGAATCCAAGAAAGAATGATACAAGAACAGAGGATCTCTAAGGGACTTCTGTGGACAGGCAGGCGATAGACCATATATTTATCTGTCCTCCTTTTCTATCGTTCTATGACATTTTCTGGTAAATGAATCCTTCACCTCCTTGAATGAACCATATCTCAGAAACTAAGCAGGGATTGGCCTGGCTAGTACTTGGATGGGTGACCACCTTGGAATACCAGGTGCTATAGACTTATTGAGTGGAAGAAAGGTCTGACATACTTCAGGTCGCATTTGCCAAGAAAACCCAGGGGCTGGATTGCCAGGAGTCAACATTGACTCGATAGCATACACACATGAAGGGATTGAGTGCCTATTTACCAAGCTGGGATCGTGTCCAAAATGTTTTTTAATTTTTTATATATTAAATATAATACTTTCAATGAAACTCATTTATAGTTAGCATTCTCCACTAAATGGAAAGAAGCCTGCCTCGTTACTGCTGAATGGTGACGTTATGCATTGAGAGGTTGACTTTCCTTTTAATACTGGGTCAGTCATGAAGCTGCAGGAAGCAGGCAACCGAATGCCCTGTGGCTTGGCAGTGAAGGTTATCGAGTGTGGTAACAAGTCAGCAGATGCTAGGGCGAGGGATGAGAGGTGTGTAAAGTAGTTTTTCAAAGATGCCATTTTAATAATGGTCACCATCATTTAAGGGAAGATTTAAGATCTGCCAATTTTTTCCATCTTTACTTACCTATATACGTAATTATAGGTAGACCAACACTCTAAATATATTTTGGCAGATATGTCACAATAATTAGTCTTTTTCTGTGGTTCTTCTTTCAATCCTGAGACTATGATTACTATTACTTATCATTTATATAACGTTACTAGGCATACACAGCTCTGTATACACACATACACACACACACACACACATACATATGTAAGAGACAGTCCCTGCTCCTCAGAGACAAACAGAACAAACTGGGGACTGAGGAATTCTTAAGGGAAATGATTAAAATACACATGGGTGTAGACAGGAAAATTAGGGGGCCAGGATCCAAAATCAGCTTCAAAGAAGTACAAAGTGTCTCTGTGTGTGTTGCTGTTTTTTAGGGCTGGTCCTGAGTATGATCTATAAGGAGACACTGGGTGAATCTGAGTGAAGCTGTTCAAGTTGCATCTTTCTTCAAGAAAACTGGCACCACTTCTGGAGCAGCTTCTTTCTCATCCATCAGAAAACTAGACTTTTCACTACGCAGGTTTAGGTTTAACAATTCTCAACTTCTCACTCCTATGTGGCAGATGGAGATCAAACTAGAAATAAAATATAATTATAGTGAAATATCTGGGAAATCTGGTACAATAGTTTGCAAATACTCATCTATATTTCACCTACCATAAGAAGTAGCATTCCCTTTCCACAACAGAACGTAAACAGCAGAGATCTTCCAATAGAAAATCTCATGCACTCCGTTGTCTTTGGCTTTTAGGTTTATTGTACATGTTTCCAAAGGTAACTTAATGGGGGTTACATTCAGGTACATGAGTTATTTACCTGCCCAAAATGGTTTACAGTCTATCTGTACCCAAAGCAGGTAAGGGTGAAGCGATTTGTTCAAGATTGCAAAGAGTATTAGTGGGACTGTTTTACTGGGTCACAACATGTTTCTTTAACTACTAAGCTCCACCTCCCATGCAAAGATAATTGTACATCCCAGTTTACGATTCCATTTTTCAAAAAGCTTAATTTAAATATTTTTGTTTTAAACATCTATGTTAGCTATTTTGTTTCAGTAAATATTGAGTTGTTTGCAAAGGGCATAAATACTAAATAGAGAAATAGTACCTAAGTATTGTGCAGTGTTTGAACTTCGGATTTACAACTAAATGGGCATGCTCTAATTTATTTTTCTCACCGATTTCATTATTTATATTTATATTTATTTTTTGCCTATCACAGTATTACTAAGGGGAATGTTTACTAAAGGTTAGCACACATTAAGTAAAGTTAATACTCGTTAATTACTGCAATGACCTATAGAAATGAATGGGCAGTGGCAGCACTTAACGCACATTAACTTTACTTAACGCATGTTAACCTTTAGTAAACATATCCGAAAGTGAATTATACCATAACATACATAGTCAAAAACACATAAACATGAATAATAATAACCACAAACCTCTTATATATTAAAACATAACCTTTAAAAATAAAACTAATTATCCTAAAAGCAAATATGCTTTCAGTAGTTTCCAAAATCATAGGTAACCATTCTATTGTTGAATAGTTAAACAACGGGGACAACAACTAACAAAGCTTGTGGAAGGAACTTCTAGAAGATCTTGTTGGCCAGATCGAAGTGTCCGGGGCTGGTATATATGATTTTAGCAAGAGGTACATTCTGTACTGTACGTCCCGGCCTCTGTGTATCCAGTCGGAACTGGACGCACAGAGGGAGAAATGATTCAGATCCCACGGGGCACGTCTAGCCCCTGCGGGATTAGAATCGTGTCTAGGGTCAATACGCGCAGGCCGGTCCCTATTCCAATCAGCCTGCATGTATTGAACCAAGACCGACTAACTCTATCAGGCTCCTGAATGCAGCTGTGGTGCCAATTATGAGATGCTTCTTGCAGCAACCAAGCTCTCCAGCAGAGGAGAAGATGGGTGCCAACAGAATGTCGATGGTTGGACACAAGTCACCAGGGCCTGCAAAATCACCAATCCAACTTCTCCAGCCCTTGAACTGAAGAACCATTATGCAGCCCTGGAAGTGGAGGAGGTGAAAGCATCCCTGGAAAGGGAAGAACCAGAGCTCAAGTACCCCAAAGTTGCAGAATCAGTGACCACAAGGAAACGAAGGGTAGTGGTGGTTGGAGACTCTCTTCTGAGGGGTACTGAGGCGTCCATCTGCCGACCAGACTTGATGTCCAGAGAGGTATGCTATCTGTCTGGTACCAAAATCCAAGATGTTACGGAGAGTTTACCGAGACTCATCAAGCCCATTGACTATTACTCAATGTTGCTAATCCATGTTGGAACAAATGATACTGCCAGGTATACCTCGGAACGTATCAAAAGTGACTTCATGGCTCTGGTACAGAGGGTGAAGCAGTTAGGTGCACAGGTGGTGTTCTCTTCAATCCTCCCTGTTGAGGGTAAAGGCCAAGGCAGAGAGGCTCGCATCCTGGAGATGAATGCATGGCTGCGGGGATGGTGTCATCGAGAGCGTTTTGGTTTCCTAGACCATGGGATGCTGTTCCAAGGGTTGCAGAGCAGAGATGGCATCCATCTGTCCAAGAAAGGTCAATGCGTCTTCAGTAGTAGACTGGCTAATCTACTGAAGAGGGCTTTAAACTAGATTCGTTGGGGATGGGTGAAGAAAGCCCCCAGGTAGGTGATACATTAAATAACTTTATGGAAATGGGTAACAGGGGTAACATATGGAAAACAATGTGTATAAATGCCCGTAGCATGGGAAATAAGATCCCTGATGTTGAAGCTTTGTTGGGAGTGGCTGACTTGGATTTAGTAGCTACAAATGTGGTCAGCTCTACTTCTAACCTTTATGCAGTTATGACTGATGATGCCTGTAGCACCTCTCTACTAAACTCCACTGAATGCAATTGATATTTCCTTAGCGACCGGGTCTCAGACTTATCATGGCTGCTCACTGGACCTTCTTGTATGGTGCAGTGGAAAATGCCGTTAGTACATCAATGACCCGTTATTATCGCTAAACGTATTTTTCATTTTATGCCTTGTCGGCTTAATACCATATCAAGTTGCTATAAGCATTCAAATTTTTATCGTAAAGATTACTTATCTTAATTACTGATTGCACCGCAAACAATACTTTCTCTTGTCCACTAGACTAAACTTGGTGGCGGGACTTCATTTTGTATCTCAAACAGTGCTTATATCTTCTTGTTACAAAACTGTAAACGGTACTCCCAACGCACAATCTTGGCGCCGTAGCGTTTCACAAGTGTTTCTTCAGGGGAATGCCTTGATGAAACAAAAGCATCTGTCAAATATCTCAATGTGTTAGAGTGAGAGAAACTTAATATAATCCATAGTTCAGTCATAATACTAACACCCTTGAATGGAGGTTACTTACGGCTTTCTTCGTTAGGTTTTCAACTCTAAAAACGCCACGCATGTGGACTAGAGCCCTGTAAGGGGATTTAAATCGCTGCTGCAAAGATCATGTGAAGTAATGCTCTCCATTCATTGGTGGGACTTTAGTAACAGGCACCCCATTCGATAGATGTATTTAAGCCTTTGGGGCTTACGGTGTCTAACTGGAAAATCCATTTTTGTTCTTGATATAGCAATATTTGGTCTTTGGATTTACCTTTTTCTCCTTGGATAACTTGATCTATACAAAAACATCGTAATGTTGTAAAGGAATGACTTTGTTCAATACAATGTTGTACTATCGGGGCTTGTAATACTGCGGATGGTTTTACCTATGTACAGCAACGAACACGGGCACACTATACAATATACCACATGGGTAGAGACGCATAACGTTCGGTGCCTAAACTGATAAGTTTTCCCTTGGTGTGTTAATTCTTGCAGTTCTAAAGTTATGTCGCATATGGTGCATGCACCGCATTTGTAATGACCAGCCACATCTGCCGTGGTCCCAAGTGGGTATGATCGTAATGCTGCAGGGCTCAGGATTTCTTTTAAATTTGTGTGTCTTTGCCATACACACTGAATACGCTGATTCTCCAGTCCTGGGGTGCTTCGCAGGACATTACTATGTTTTTTCAAAATCTTCTGAATTTGATTGCTATAGGGAGAATATTTGGTTATTAAATGTACTTTATCCTCAGAATTCTTATGTTTTGGTGCAGGAGACAATGGATTAGGACTTGGATTTAGTGGCAGTTACAGAAACATGGTTCACAGAAAACCATGATTGGGATGTAACTATACCTGGCTATACTTTATTCAGAAAGGACAGGGTAGGAAGAAGGGGAGGAGGAGTGGCACTATATGTAAAAACTACTATTAAAGCTTTGGAATTACAGAGCTTAAAAGGGAGAGGGGAGGCATTGTGGGTTAAACTAGAAAGAGAGAAAGAGAAATCTATTTGCATTGGTGTGATATACAGACCTCCCTCACAAGAGGAAGAGGTGGACAGAGAGTTAATTGAAGACATACACAGCATTGCTAGGAAAGGGGAAGTGCTACTTATAGGAGATTTCAATATGCCAGATGTTGACTGGCACATTCCTGCTGCAGTATCATCTAGAAGTAAGGAGATCCTGGATTCTCTACAGGGAGAACTATTCAGGCAATTGGTAACAGACCCCACACGTGAAGGTGCCATACTGGACTTGGTGCTTACCAATGGTGAAAGTGTTTCTGATGTTGTAGTGGGAGATCATTTTGCATCCAGTGATCACCAGATGGTGTGGTTCAGTATTAGGACTAGGGCTGTTAGAATCCATTCAAAGGCTAGGATCTTAGGAAGACAAACTTTGCGAAGATGGGCCAATACCTCAGGGAGTCATTAGTTGGATGGGAACAGCTGAGGGATGTAGAAAAACAGTGGGAAAAACTGAAAGGGGATATTTTAAGGGCAACCAACCTTTTTGTTAAAATGGTAAATAAAGGTAAAAGGAATAGGAGACCACTATGTTTTTCGAAAGAAGTAGCTGAAAAAGTGAAGAAAAAGAGGGAGGCCTTCATGAAATACAAGAGATCACAGAGAGAGGAAGACAGGCATCTGTATTTGGAAAAACTTACAGAAGCTAGCAAAGTAGTCAAGAAGGCAAAGATTCAAAAGGAGGAGGAAATAGCCAATGCAATAAAATGGGGGGATAAGACATTTTTCAGATATATTAGTGAGAAGAGGAAGGGCAAGAATGGTATTGTCAGACTCAAGGGTGCAGGGGAGGAATATGTAGAAGCTGATGAGGATAAAGCGGAATTGCTTAACAAATATTTTTGTTCTGTGTTCACAGATGAAGAACCAGGAGCAGGACCTCAGAAAACACCCACAAATAGGAACAGAAGCAAAGGACATCTTGAACAATTTTCAAAAGACTGTGTTCGTGAGAAACTATCTCAACTTAAAGTAGACAAAGCGATGCGACCGGATGGGATACACCCGAGAATACGGAGGGAACTTGGGGATGTTCTAGCAGCTCCACTGACTGACCTTTTCAAAGCCTCGTTGGAGTCGGGAGTGGTGCCAAAGGACTGGAGAGAGGCTCATGTGGTGCCTTTACAAAAAAGCGGAAGTAAGGATGTGGTTGAAAACTACAAGCCAGTTAGTTTAACTTCGGTGGTGAGTAAATTATTGGAAACGCTGCTGAAAGAGAAAATAGTGAGGTTTCTGGAGTCCAGCGGATTACAGGATCCAAGGCAGCATGGATTCACCAGAGGCAGGTCTTGTCAGACAAATCTGATTGATTTCTTTGACGGGGTGACCAGGGAGTTGGACCGAGGGAGAGCCCTAGATGTGGTGTATTTAGATTTCAGGTGACTTATAAACAAACTGAGCACCCTAGGTATGGACCCTAAAGTTACTGCTTGGGTTAGAAATTGGTTGGGTGGGAGGCGACAAAGAGTACAAGTAAATGGAGCTCACTCTGAGGAGAAGGATGTTATCTTATTTATTATTGGTACTGATCACACATCTTATTGATTAAACCTCTTATAAATATGTTGAAACCAAGCTATACTATATGTATAATTTCTCACCATACTATATGTATAATTTCTCACCATACTCCATGAATAATTACTCTGTAATTAGTTACCCCTGTTACCTCCAGGTTATCTCGTCCATGTTCAATGTAAAAACTCAATTGTCGTGTGACATTGCAGTATGTTTTTTGTTCAATTGTAAACCGCACTGATTTTAATAGCACGGTATATAAGAGAAGTAAATAAATAAATAAATAAATAAATAAATCAGTGGTGTGCCCCAGGGATCTGTCCTTGGTCCGATTCTTTTTAACATCTTTGTTAGTGATATAGCGGAAGGGGTTTCAGGTAAGGTTTGCTTCTTTGCGGATGATACCAAAATCTGCAATAGAGTAGACACCCAGGAAGGGGTAGATAACATGAGGAGGGATCTAGCTAAGCTTGAAGAATGGTCTAGAATTTGGCAACTGGGATTTAATGTTAAAAAAACGTAAGGTCATGCATTTGGGCTGCAGCAATCCAAGGGAGCATTATAGTATAGGGGGTGAAGTACTTTTGTCCACTAAAGAAGAGCGGGACCTAGGCATGGTTGTGTCTGATCTTAAAAGTAGCTAAACAGGTAGAAAAGGCGACGGCAAAAGCTAGAAGGATGCTTGGGTGCATACGGAGAGGAATGGCTAGCAGAAAAAAGGAGGTGATAATGCCTCTGTATAAGTCTTTGGTGCGACCGCATTTGGAGTATAGTGTGCAATTCTGGAGACTGCACCTTCAAAAGGATGTGAACAGGATGGAGTCGGTGCAGAGGGTGGCTACTAAAATGATTAGTGGTCTTCATTATAAAGCATATGAGGACAGACTGAAGGATCTTAATATGTACACCTTATAGGAAAGGCGGGATAGAGGTGATATGATTGAGATGTTTAAATACCTCCGTGGCATAAATGTTCAGGGAGAGAGCCTCTTTCAATTGAAAGCAAGTTCTGCTACGAGGGGACATGGGATGAGGGTGAAGGGAGATAGATTCAGGAGTGATATGCGGAAATATTTCTTTATGGAACGAGTAGTGGATCTGTGGAATAGTCTCCCAGTGGAGGTGGTAGAGATGAGGACAGTAACTGAATTCAAAAAAGCATGGGACAAACACAGAGGATCTCTAAAGGTAAAAAGGGGACTGTTGTAGTTGTTATCGAAGGACAGACTAGATAGGCCATGTGGTCTTTTTCTGTCATCATATTTCTATGTTTCTATGTTTCATTCAGGAGCTGAGATCCTCTGCCTCTGATGACTTTCTTTTCCCCACAGTCCGACTCCTGTTCTGGCCTTCCATGGCCAGGGTCGGGCTGCAGGGAATCTCCTGCATCCCCTCACCATCCTGATCCCAGTCGGTCTCCCGTTCTCTGATGTCTAGTCTGCTGGCCCCAGACATACAGGGCCAACTTCAGCATTGGCCCTGTACGTCCAGGGCTGCAGACCACCCACTGCCTGCCCTAACTCTGCCTCCACACCACCCCTTCCTACCCCTGTCTAAGCCTCCCCATGCAAACTCCTTGTTCATACAGGGAGGCTTCATCGGGGGCGGCAAGGGGGGCAAATAGCAGGGATGGATGTCCCAACAGGATGTCCATTCCTGCTATTCGTGGGACAGAATAGACCCTAAAGTGGATAGTTCTGTGGGTGTGATCTGCATGCAGTGTCTGGAGAATAATACATAGACATTTGAACAGTATAAGCTGTTTATGAGTGAAGGAGTAGCCTGATGGTTAGAGCACTAGCTTGGTAACCAAAAAACAAGAGTTCAGTTCCAACTAGCACTCCTTTTGGCCTTAGGCAAGTCATTTAACCCTCCATTGCCTCAGAAGAAAGGACTGGCAATCTACTTCAGGTCACACTGCCAAGAAAACCCAGGAGCTGCTGGGTTGCCAGGAGCCAGCATTGACTTGAAGGCTCACGTCATATTTCATTTGCACGTTGTTTGACCTACAACAAGTGTAACTCTGCAAAATAACATGAAACAGGATCCATCAAGTAAAAATGAAAATAACACAAGCAGTGGTGTTCTGTATCAACTGTAGAGACTGAAGCAGTCAATTAGGAAATTGTAGATAGAGAGCATTGCGACAGTAGAGAGATGGTGTTAACAACAGTCAAATCACCATGCTAAAATCATCAGGTAATAGATATCATTTTAAATCCCTAATCATCCTTCATTTATAAAAAGCAGAATGAACTATATTTGTGGATAAGGTAAGGTAGAGTCTAACACAACACCAAGATACTAAACTACTTTTTGGAAAGGAATATTGTAGCCATCAAGAGTAACAGTTGGGAGTGGTGTCAGAGGACTGGAGAGAAGCACATGTGGTCCTTTTACACAAAAGCAGACGTAAGGATGACATTGAAAACTACAGGCTGATTAGTCTAACCTCTGTGGTTGGTAAATTATTGAAAAGGTTATTAAAAGAGAGAATAGTGAGGTTTCTGGAGTCCAGCGGATTACAGGATCCGAGGCAGCATGGATTCACCAGAAGAAGGTCTTGTCAGACAAATCTGATTGATTTCTTTGACTGGGTGACCAGTGAGTTGGACTGAGGGAGAGCCTTAGATCTGGTGTATTTAGATTTCATAAAAGCCTTTGATGCCGTTCCACACAGGTGACTTATAAACAAACTGAGCACCTTAGGGATGGACTCTAAAGTTACTGATTGGGTTAGAAATTGGTTGTGTGGGAGGCAACAAAGGGTACAATGTAAATGGAGCTCACTCTGAGGAGAAGGAGGTTACCAGAGGTGTGCCATAGGGATCTATCTTTAACATCTTTGTTACTGATATTGTGGAAGGGCTGTCAGGTAAGATTTGCTTGTTTGCAGATGATACCAAAATCTGCAGTAGAGTAGACACCCAGGAAGGAGTAGATAACATGAAGAGGGATCTAGCTAAGCTTAAAGAATGGTCTAGAATTTGGCAGCTGAAATTTAATGCTAAAAATGCAGGGTAATGTTTTTGGGCTGCAAAAATCCAAAGGAGCGGTACAGTGTAGGGGGCGAGATACTTCTGTCCACGAAAGAAGAGCTAGACCTGGGTGCAATTTTGTCCGATGATCTTAAAGTAGCTAAACAGGTAGAAAAGGCGATGGTGAAAGCTAGAAGGATGCTTGGGTATATAGGGAGAGAAATGGCCAGCAGAATAAAAGGAAGTGATAGTGCCTCTGTATAAGTCTCTAGTGCGACCTCATTTGGAGTATTGTGTGCAGTTCTGGAGACCGCACCTTCAAAAGGATATAAGCAGGTTGGAGTCGATGCAGGGGGTAGCTACTAAAATGGTTAGTGGCCTTCATTATGAAGCATATGAGGACAGACTTAAAGATCTTAATATGTATACGTTAGAGGAAAGGCGGGATAGAGGTGATATGATTGAGACATTTAAATACCTCTGTGGAATAAATGCACAGGAGAAGAGTCTCTTCCGATTGAAAGCAAGCTCTGCTACGAGGGGACATGGGATGAGGGTGAAAGGGGATAGACTCAGGAGTAATATGCTGACATATTTCTTTATGGAAAGAGTGGTAGATGAATGGAATAATATCCCAGTGGAGGTGGTAGAGACGAGGACAGTATCTGAATTTAAAAAAAGCATGGGACAAACGGAGGATCTCTAAAGGAAAAAAGGGTACTATTGTAGTTTTTGGAAGGACAGACTAGATAGGCCATGTGATCTTTTTCTGCAGTCTTGTTTTGATATTTCTAGTTAAGATGCTTGTCTTGAAAATGGGATTAGTGACCACCATTGTCTCAATTTTTTTTTATAAGTATCCTATACCCATTCTGTATCAGCCAAGATGAGAGAGTACCACATATTTTACTGCAGTCCCAGAAACAGTTGGCCTTTTTGGGGATTCCATTGTGTTGATCGATCGCCATGTAAACATAGTTAAGGGAACTAGTGATGGTTGGCATTCTTTTGTTCACAGTAGAGGAACGTGATGTGTCCAAGGATAGAACAGAATGATTGTGTTGAAAAGAGACTTTTATTTACAATACCAATGGCCTTTTTGGGGATTCCATTGTGTTGATCGATCGCCATGTAAACATAGTTAAGGGAACTAGTGATGGTCGGCATTCTTTTGTTGACATTTCTATCGATACAGTCATTCGTATAACGAGTCTCCTTTAAACTGAATTCCTACATATGGAATAAAGGTGAACCATAATAGAGTTGTTAATTTTGTCTAAGATATTGTTTGCCCTTCTTTGATAGTTATTTGCCGGAACAATTAAAACAAGCAGTAGTGTATCCAGAGCTGAAGAGAGAAGATATGAAACCTGCTAATATTAGCAGCTATCACCCAAAATCTAATTTAACTTTCTACATAAAAGTGATAGAACAAGTTGTTAGCGCTCATTTGGACATATGAGTTCAGGCATGGTCATTGCTCTGAACTCCTGTTGGCTTCTCTTTTGCATCAGCTGTTGCGTGGATTGTAGTGCAGCTTTTCTACTGATCTTTACCGATAGCTGCCGCAGCTTTTGATTCAGTGCTATGCCATTTTATTGCAGAGATTAGCTGCTTTGAGGTTGGGTGGAATTGTGCTGTCTTGGTTTCAGTCATTTTTCTTACATACAGTAGATCGCAGAGGATGCAGGTGGCCAATGTCCTCTCTAACTCATAGACGATAGGGAAGAGAGTCCCATAGGGATCTGCCCTGTCTGCCACTTTGTTTAATGTTTATTTGATTCCATTATGCCAGGTCATGCCAGGCTGCCAATCTGGAACGTGTCAAACTTGCTTCCTGTTTCTCTGTGCAGCTGGTGTGGAAGGGGAAGGCAGGGCTGGCCCATTCATTAGGCGAAAGTAGGCAGTGGCCCAGGATGACAGCGTTTGAGGAGCAGCAAACAGTGCAGCCAGGCAAACTCCGAGTGCCATCGGCACATTCTTTTCCCTGCAGGGAGCGTGCACACATTTAGACTTACAAACCAAAGTTCAATCTTTAAAAGTATAGGTCCTCGTATTCACAGCGATTAATCAAGCATCGGGGTGATCCGTGGACATTCTGTCGCTGTCTGGTTATCCCTTGGCACCTTAAAGACTGTCCTAACTTTTGTCACTAAAGTTAATTGGGCAGCGGCAATATTTAAACTCTGCCCAACTAGCTTCTCTGCTATCTGGCCAACTCATATATTCAATGCCAGTGGCCAGATATTCGCCCCAACATTGAATATCTGGGTCTAAAGTTCAGCAGTGACGGGGCCCTTGATGTCTAACTCAGCATTAATACAAGACTGTTGTGGGAGGGGGTAGTGTTGTGGTGATCTTGGGGGGACGGGGAGGGCATAAAGCCTGAAGGTTTGCTTAGGGAATCTAATAACCTTGGACCAGACCTGCATGAAGGCTGTTACTGGACCTGATCCAGGACTTTTTTTATCTTGCAAACTGTCACTGTCTCCAAAAGATGATGGATCTTTTCCAGACGTGATCATGACAACAGGAATATAAGCTCCGACTATCCTCCATCCAGCCTGCAAAGGAACGCCATTTCCCTAAAGGCCACGGGTTTGAGTCTTGGCGGAAGTTACTAAGGTGCACTAACATTAACGTGCATTAATTCACCATTAGTGCACCTGCGGGCTGATGCAGAAAAGCTTAGTGGGGCATTTTCTAGCACTTTTCCCACGCTCGGCTGGTTGTCTGATGCAGAAAGTAAGCTAGCACCAGAAAAATGCCCAAAAAACAACTGTGTTAAACTGCAGCGCACTTGGCATGCAAATCGCTGCCTAAGTAATTCTGCCTGATGTAAAAAACTGCTGAAACTTAGCGCTGTTTTTTAATGCTGGATCTTCACGCCATCTTCAGGCAGGCATAAAGATCCAGCCAGGAGCAAAAGTAGCATCTGAGGTGAAGTTTGACATTTCGCCTCAGATGATCCAGGCATTGGAGAAAGCCCCGATACCATCAGCATACTGTCAAGAGGCCAGTGTCCCCAACACTGACACCCCCCCAACAGAAATCAAATCCCCAGTGGGTCCAATCCTCACCTGCCCACCCAATAAAAAATTCCCTTTAGACTCAAAGGCTCCCCCCACCCACCCACTAAAAAAACATCCTTGGTGGCCTAGAGGCCCTGATCCTCCACCCAATAAATATAAATCCTGGTGGCCCCCTCCTGGTACCTTTAATCTGGAGTGGGAGCATTGCCCATGCATTCCCGACCCTGCGCTGCCATGTTGAAAACGGCAGCGCCTGGCCCCATGCAGCGCATCCTGTGACGCACCAGGCAGTCTGCACATGTTCACTGTTCCTTGTAAACCGTTAATTGTTCCATGTAAACCGTTTTGATTTTGGATAAAGCAGTATAAAAGAACACATAAGTAAATTTAAAAAAATAAATAAATAGTATGAGTGTGGATGGGTGGGGGGGAACAGGGCCACTGGGACATCAGGGAATTCTTTTATCAGGCAGGTGGGGGATCGCGGCCGCTAGATCACCAGGAACTTTGCTTCTGTCGGGAGGTCGTCTTGTGTTTTTTCTTGCTCTCCCAGTTCAATGCTGGCTTTTTGTGCACTGGGTAATTTGAATATTGCAATCCAGTGCAAAGAATCAGCATTAGAGTTGCACTATGAAACCCTGCGCTACAGCTTTAAGCACTGGCGCTAGCACACGGTTTCTGCGTTGTCCCACTTGTTAGTAACTAGGTGCCATTGGATAACATGGGCTCATCGCAAAAATAACATGCATTAACAGTGAAATAACATGCATTAACATTAGCAATACAGTAACTAGGCCCCTTAGAACTCTGCTTTTTTGTTAGCTCATGCATGTTAGGTTTTCTCCATTGATGCAGACCATTGAAGTTGGTTCTTATTTATTTGTTTGTTTTTATATACCGCTTTATCTAGGTAATCAGAGCGGTTTACAGAGAACATTCTAACTACTGCACGAGGCAGTTTACAGGGAACAATTACAGAGAACAGTTACAATTAACAATAACATTGATTGTGCAATGATTATTTATATAAGATATAATCATACATGATCTGGGGTGATATGGTAGAGTTATGTGAGATTCTTGAAAGGTTCCTTTTAAAATGACTGCTATAAAGCACCATATGGAAGGCTGTGGCTGAAGAACCATAAAATGTTGCAGCAGACAACTCTGAGATGTAGCCTGACACTTTTATGAGGTTTGGTACCTTTTATTCTCACTCTGCTGAATCTTGGATACTCTGCAGCAATTCAAATAGCAGCTGATATGAAAACTATCAAATCCAGTCTCTCAGAGCATCCTGTAAACCGCATGCACAAATGAAAATATCCTGTTTTTCCCAACGTGAAGCCTCTTCTTTCCAACACCCTGTCATCGGGCGACATATCAAATTCAGTATGAAAGCTCTGCATATTAAACTGGGAGAGGTGTCAGAAAAAGATCAAGGTTGCTATCTCTTGAACTGATGTTGTTTTACTTGACATAAATCATGTTTAATTTGAAAAAGCGCTCTAGATCTTGACTACAGTGATGCCCGATGTTGAGTTGTGGTATTCAAGTAAAAACAAGAATAAAATATGAGACACAGCTGTAGAAAGGTGAACCCTAAAAAAGATTTTCTAACAACATTTAGCGGGTTATTCTGAACCACAAGTTACTACTACTACTACTATTCAGCCCTTATAAAGCGCCACGCATGCAGCGCTTCACAGCTAACCTACAAGAGGTAGCCAACATACAAGAGACAGTCCCTGCTCGTCAGTCATGCTCATCATAGCTTACAATCTAGATAGAACAGTACATTAGTTAGAACAGTACAGAGCATTAGTCAGTTCTGGGCAAGGTACGGTGTGGTACAATTTGGTCTGTAGTTTGGTCGTAAACATTGATGGGGGTTAGGGAAAGATGAGGATGGAAATCAGGATCTGAATGCAACGGTGAAGAGGTGGGTCTTCAACCTGGATTTGAAGAGGGCCAGGGAGGATGCCTGGCACACAGACGCAGGTAGGCTGTTCCAGGCGTAAGGTGCAGCAAGGTGAAAGGAGCGCAGTCGGGAGTTTGCGGTGCGGGTGAAAGGCATTGATAGAAGTAGTTTGTTAGCAGAGCACAAATTTCAAGAGGGGACATAGGGAGAGATAAGAGATAAGAGGTATTGAGAGACCATAGAGTGAATGCATTTATAGGTCAGCAGGAGAAGCTTGAATTGGATGCGGAGCTGGACAGGGAGCCAGTGAAGCGACTTGAGAAGAGGAGTAATGTGGGCATGGCGAGGCTGGCAAAAGATTAGTCGAGCAGCATGATTTTGTATAGATTGGAGGGGAAGGAGGTGGCTCACGGGAAGACCAGCGAGGAGTAGGTTGCAGTAATCAAGGTGAGAGGAGATTAAGGAGTGGATAAGCATTTTGGTAGTGTGTTCAGAGAGGAAGGGGCAAATTTTGCTGATATCGAAAAGAAAGAAGCGGCAGGTCTTAGCTACAAGCTGGATATGAGCGGAGAAGGAGAAAGAGGTGTCAAAGATAACCCCTAGATTGCGGGCTGAGGGAACATGAAGGATAGTAGATCCATCCACATGGATTGAGAGAGGGGGAACTGGGGGGAAGGAGTTAAGTTGAAAGGCAAGGAGTTCAGTCTTGGTCATGTTCAATTTCAATCGGCGAAGAGACATCCAGGCAGCGATGTCCGAAAGACAGGCAGAGATCTTGTACTGGGTTGCCGGAAAAATATTAGGTGTAGAGAGGTAGATTTGGGAGTCATCGGCATAAAGATGTTACTGAAAGCCGTGGGAGGAGATAAGCACGCCAAGGCCTTTGGTATAGAGAGAGAAGCGGAGGGGACCCAAGAGAGAGGTGTCGAAGATAACCCCTAGATTGCGGGCCGAGGGAACAGGAAGGATAGTAGATCCATCCACATGAACTGAGAGAGGGGAAAGTGGGGGGGGGGGGAGGAGTTGGGTGGAAAGACAAGGAGTTCAGTCTTGGATCTTGGACTGGGTTGCCAGAGAAATATTAGGTGTAGAGAGGTAGATTTTGGAGTCATCGGCATAGAGATGGTACTGAAAGTAATGGGAGGAGATAAGCATGCCAAGGCCTTGGGTATAGAGAGAGAAAAGGAGAGGGCCCAAGACAGATCCCTGGGGTACACCTACATGGAGTGGGGTAGGGGAGGAGGAGGAGCCACCAGAGCATACACTGAATGAGCGATGGGAGTGATAGGAGGAGAACCAGGATAGTCCTTGAAGCCAAGCAAGGAGAGGGTGATGAGGAGAAGGTCATGGTCAATGGTGTCAAAGGCAGCAGAAAGGTCAAGAAGGATGAGGATAGAGTAGAGGCCCTTGGATTTAGCCAGGAACAGGTTGTTTGTGACATTTGTGAGCACCATTTCAGTGGAGTGTAGGGGACGAAAGCCAGATTGAATTGGGTCTGGGAGGTGAGGAAGTTGAGGCAGCGACGGTGGACTGCTCATTCTAATAGTTTGGATATGAACAGAAAGAGGAAGATGGGTCAATATTTAGAAGGGCATGTGGGATCTAGTGAGGGTTTATTATGGAGGGGTGTGACAACAGCATGTTTGAAGTCAACGGGGACAGTTGCAGTGAAGAGTGAAAGGTTGAGGATATGAGTGATGGAGGGGACAATGGTGAGGGGGATGGAATGTAGGAGATGGATGGGGATAGGGTCTGATGAACAGGTGGTGGGTTTGGAGGAGGACAGAAGGAGTGTGGTTTCTTCCTCAGAGATCGGAGGGAAGGAGGAGGAGGTGGCGGAGGGAGTATGGATGGAGGAGGAGAATTGGGGGGAGGGGAGGTAGAAGGGGGGATAGGGAATTGGAGGGTAATCTTGTGGAATTTGTCGTGGAAGTAGTCGGCTAGGGTTTGGGCAGAAAGGGAGGGAGGGATCAGGGGCAGGGGGACTTTGAGGAGAGAATTGAGGGTATTAAAGAGACGGCGAGGATCAGAGGCATGGGAGTTGGTCAGATGGTTGTAGTAATCTTGTTTGGCAAGTGCTAAGGCTGACTGAAAGGAGCCAAGCATGAATTTGAAGTGTAGAAGGTCTTCCAGGGAGCGAGATTTGGACCAAGCTCGTTCGGCAGAACGGACGCAAATGTGTAGGTGGCAGATTGTGGGTGAAAGCCAGGGTTGGGGAGTAGATCGTTTGATAGGACGTGGGGGTGGGAGGGGCAAGAGTGTCAAGGGCTGAAAATAATGTAGCATTGTATGAAGATAATGCTTTGTCGACGGACTTGGAGGATAAAATGAAGGAAAGAGATGGAGAGATGGTGGAGGAGAGAGTCAGGGGATCAATATTATTAAGGTTTCTAAATAGATCGGAGAAGACAGGTCGAGGTTGGGACGGTGGAAGCTGAAGAGTAAATGTTAAGAGGTGATGGTCAGATGAGAGAAGGATTGATTTGCGGTGAAAAGCGGGATATAAATGCAGTTAAATAAATAAATAAATAAATAAATGAAGGAGAGGAGTTGGAGAAGAGTATTAGGTCAAGGCAGTGGCTGTGTAGATGTGTGGGGGAAGTGGAGCAAAGTTGGAGGTCAAACGAGGAGGTAAGAGCAAGGAACTTTGAGGTAAGGGGGTCAGAGGGGTTGTCTATGTGAATGCTGAAATCGCCAAGAATAATAGTGGGGGAGGAGGGATCCATAAAGGACAGAAAGCTAGGAGTCAAAGTCGGAGAGGAAGGTTGATTTGGATTTGTCCGGTGGCCGATAAATAACAGCTATTCGGAGGGGAAGTGGTGAGAGGAGGCGAATGGAGTGGACTTCAAAGGAGAAGGGGAGTGTGATTGGGGTGGTGGGAGGGGTTGGAATTGGCAGGAGGGAGAGAGTAGGAGGCCAACGCCACCACTACGACTAGTAGATCGAGGTGTATGGGAGAACTGGTAGCCCCCATAGCAGAGAGAGGCAATGGATGCGGTGTCATCTGGGGGGAGCTAGGTCTCGGTCAAGGCAAGAAGGTGTAGGACATTGGAGATAAAAAGGTCATGAATGAAAATGTTTTTTTTATTGAATGAGCATGCGTTCCATAGGGCGCATGAAAACGGGAGAATGTAGGGGGGGAGGAGAGGGATATGGATAAGGTTGGATAAGTTACGTGTAGACTTCTTATCAGAGTGGCACGGGGGTCTATTTCTAGGATAAATGCCGAGATTTAGGTTTAGAGGGAGCAGAGTGTGGGTGGGTGTGACTGGGTGTGTGTGCTCTCCAAAAGGGACATGAGGGAGGGGAAATGAGGGGAACATCGATGGTATCGGGTAGGTTATATGAGGGAATATTTTGGGGGGTAGGTTTGGAGTTGATATCTATGGATGAGTGATTGTGGGATGAATGAGGGAGGGCGGAAGGAGGGAGGAGCGGGATGTGGATGAGATTAGATGGGGTACATGAGGAACTTTCTTTAGTGTGAGAAAGAAAACGGGGGAAGGGGGCAGGGTTGGGGTTGATATTACCTGATGAGAGAAGGAGCAGGAGTATTAGAGAGCGAGGTAGCGTGGAGATAGTACGGTGGAAGCGAGGGTGGGGTTGCCTTAAAGAGAGGGGGGTTGGTTGAATGTGGGGGATGGTGTGAAGAAGCTCAAGAGCAGGTGCTAGGCTAGGGGGCAGAATAGAGGGAGAAGTGAGGAAGGTAGAGAGGGGGGCTGGTTGAATGCGGGGATGGGGTGAGGAAGCTCAACAGCAGGTGCTAGGCTAGGGGGCAGAGTGGAGGGAGAAGTGAGGAACGTAGGGGGAGGGTAGGGGGAAGAGGAGGGAAGGTGTTGGTAGGAGGGGAGGCAGTTGGGGAGGATAATGAAGAGGAGGACAATGAGATGTGGAGCCATGGTAGTGGGCAGCAAGATCTGAGCAAGCAATGGGTAGCAAGTTCTAAGCAAAACAACGGGTAGTAAGTGATAGGCAAACAAGCAGGCAGTGGGTAGCAGTTCAATGCAAGCAATGGGTAGCAGGCAGAGGATAAGCAGTGGATAACAGTTCTATGCAACAATGGGGCAACAAATAAGCTGCCTGTACATGCAAGACAGATGTTTATCTCTCAAAAACATCCAGAACCGTATTCTGAACCTCCGTGGCCCTGCACATACATGTGGATTGAAGAACATGGGCGGGAAGGGGTGAAATGGGGGCATGGTCAGCCACGGAGATGTATAAAGCGTATGCCAGTCACACCTGTGTACGTCTGCAGTCGGCCCCACAGACGTCCAGGTTATACCTGCAAAATCGTGGAATAAAGACGGGACTTAGAAATATTACTGCTCCTCATGCCAATGCAGCCGATAATGGTGACTGGATGTCTAACCTACACTGTGCACTGGTGTGACTGCAGTTTGGAAAACTGCAACATGCAGTGTTACAGATAGAAAGCAGAGGAGAGGCAGGATATAAGTCAAAGCAGCAGAAATAAACACTCCCACAGGTGCTGAATCCAGCTATGCTGGTATTTGCTGTGCGAGCTAAAGGGGCACAGCAAGGGCTCCCTAACAATGCCCACGTCCTGGCAATGCTACTGCTGATGGAGTCCTAGCACCCCCTGTGAACATGTAAGCCCAGCCATACATATATGGCACATATCTCATGCACAGGTTACTGTTGCGGTTGTTTACATATGTTGGGCCTATGATGTGCAAAGCGCATACGGGGTTTGGCCCTTGAGGCTGATATACTAGAAGGGCTGTTAGGGACTACTGCAACTCCATATCTTTTAGAGGTCCACTGTGGTAGTTATAATGTATGTATGTAGCCAAATAGAAATGCAGTGAGCTGGTATGATGCTGGGTTGGAAGTACTGATTGCTATGGTTCCCTATGCATCAGCTAAGACATTCGGTGCAGGGCAGTCTTTTGGCAGACAGATGTTTCTGTCGGAAAGCAAGTGAGGGTACCTGTGTGTGTGTGGTTGGAGGGCTGGACAGGGGAGTCTTGATTGCTCATCCACATATCCAGGGGACAGGTATGCCTGGAAGGTACCTGGACCATAGGGCTGTCTGCAGCATCACCAGGTACCAGTGCAAACAGGCAAGAGTGAGCAAGACAGTACCGCAATTACTTCCCTGTCCAGATACTTCCATGTCACTACTCAGGGGATCTCAATGCAGCCAATAGTGCAAAGTGCAGTACGCCCTTCCCAGGTGCACCGGAATTGGTCTCTACAAATGGTGCAGTTGTAAGGAGCAACGATGGTGTCTCTGGTATGTCTGTGTGGTGCACTGCTGACTGCTGTCATTCCAATAACCCTTTACATGTTTGGGTAGTTCTCTATAGGGGGCCTGCTCTGCAGGGATCATGTCCTTACTTAGCATTGTACAGTCATGTTTCTGAGATGTTCACAACGTGCATACATCCAGAGGTCGTCTACTGCCATGTATACAGTGCTGCACTGCATTTTATGCCTGTAGGTTCATTCTCTACCTGTTTTCCTGCTACATTACTGTGCACTGCAATTGCTTTGTAGTGGTCTGGGCATGCCACAGACTAGTTTTTATTGTCTAACTTGCATTCACCTGTAAATATCGCCAACTTTCATTGTCGTAAATCCTCATAACAGCATAACAGCACTGTCCGTGCCCACAGCAGTACCATACCAACACATTTTAAAGGGGGGGGGGGGCGTTCGCAGGTATATCACACAGCACCATCTTTCCTCTCCAACCTAATCAACACACAACCTCTCAACAGAAGCAGAAGAACCACCAATTTAAATACCCTTTGCGTACCAAAAAGTATAAGAGCATACTCCTACAGAGCGCCCGCACTCTGGAACCAACTCCCACCTGAGCTATGCTCTAACAACGACCTGATGGACTTTAGGATAGTAGACCATGATATAGTGTATCTGGACTTTCAGAAAGCCTTTGACAAGGTCCCTCATCGGAGACTTTTGGCAAAACTAAAGAGTCATGGGATAGGAGGCAGTGTACTACTGTGGATCAAGAACTGGTTAAAAGATAGAAAACAGAGGGTAGGGCTAAATGGCCAATTTTCCCAATGGAGAAAAGTGAATAGTGGTGTACCCCAGGGATCTGTGCTGGGTCCGCTGCTTTTTGACATATTCATAAATGACCTGGAAAGTGGAATAACGAGTGAGGTTATCAAATTTGCAGATGACACAAAACTATTTAAAGTTGTTAAAACCCAAGAGGATTGTGGAAAATTGCAAGAGGATCTTGATAAATTGGAAGACTGGGCATCAAAATGGTAGATGAAATTTAATGTGGACAAGTGCAAAGTTATGCACCTAGGGAAGAACAACCCAAACTATGGTTACACGATGCAAGGTTCGACATTAGGAACCACCACCCAGGAAAAAGATGTAGGTGTCATTGTGGATAGCATGTTAAAACCCTCATCCCAGTGTGCAGCGGCAGCCAAGAGAGCAAATAGAATGCTAGGTATGATAAGGAAAGGAATGGAAAATAAAACACAAGATATTATAATGCCTCTATATCGTTCCATGGTGAGACCGCACCTTGAATATTGTGTGCAATTCTGGTCACCGTATCTTAAAAAGGATATAGCGTTATTAGAAAAGGTTCAGAGAAGAGCCACCAAAATGATAAAGGGGATGGAAGGATACTCCTATGAAGAAAGGCTAAAAGGTTTAGGGCTCTTTAACCTGGAAAAGAGACGGCTGAGGGGAGATATGATAGAGGTCTATAAATTAATGAATGGAGTGGAACGGGTAAATGTAGATCGATTGTTTACGTTATCAGAATATAGAAAGACTAGTGGACATGCAATGAAGCTACAGGGTAAACTATTTAAAACTAATAAAAGAAAATATTTCTTCACTCAATGTGTAATCAAACTCTGGAATTTGTTACCGGAGTATGTAGTAAAGGCTGTTAGTGTAGCTGGGTTTAAAAAAGGTTTGGACAAGTTCCTGGAGGAAAGGTCCATAAACCATTATTAAGAAGGAACCCAGGATATCAATGCTTGACCCAGTACTAGCATTGCAGAACCTGTGTCTTTTGGGGAAACTGCTAGGTACGTATGACCTAGATTGGCCACTGTTGGAAGCAGGATACTGGGCTTGATGGACCTTGGTCTGACCCAGTATGGCATATCCTATGTTCTTATGTTCATGTGATCATTAGATGCAAAGTGTGCAAAGCCCGTCCATTTCAGTTCACTGACACCCAACAGATCATGTTGTACACATTCCATTTCATTCTTAACCACCTCCAACTTCCCTTGGTTCATGCTTTGCATGTTCCATGTCCCAATATGTAAGACATATTTGCAACTTCTGACTCTCTTTTCATGTGCAGCTACATCAGCAGATCCAACCAAATCATAAATGCTGGCTTTACTTCGAGAAGTCTTCAGCTCACCCCCAGTAGTTTTTTGAGTGCCATCCAGCCTGGGGCTCTCATCTTCCAGCACTATAGTGCAATTTGTTTTGTGACTATGCATTGGGTTTTTATGGCAAGATACAGAAGTACATTTGCCAAGCCTTTCTTCCGCATAGTTAATTCCAGTGTTGTTGCATTTGTCACAGAAATATGATCCTCCACTTACAACCATGGCCGGCCCGTCCATTGAGCAAGAATGTTTTTTGCACAGGGCCCCGCGTTTCAGGGGGCCCCGCGCAAAAAACATTCTGATCTAAAAGTAAAATTTAAAAAAAAAAGCTGTCTGCTGCCGCTGCCGGGGCCGCCGCGGCAGAATCGAGTGTGCCGCGGGGCCCCCCCTGCCCAGCAGAGTCTGCCCTCCCCTTCCCAGCAGAGCCTGCCCTCCCCTGTATCACCTCTCTCTTTACAGCTGCAGTCACACGCGCTGGCTTTCAGAGCGCGAGGGGAGAGTTTCTCCCTCGCTGCTCTGTTAAACCCGCGGGGGCTGATGGGAAGTTCCCATCAGCCCCCGCGGGCTTAACAGAGCCGCGAAAGGGAAACTAGTTCCTTCGCACTCTGAAAGCCGGCGTGTGTGACTGCAGCTGCACAGAGAGAGGCGATACAGGGGAGGGCAGGCTCTGCTGGGCAGGGGGGGGGGGGGGCCCTGTGGCACACTCGATTCTGCCGCGGCGGCCCCGGCAGCGGCAGCAGACAGCTTTTTTTAAAAATAAAATTCCCTAGGCTAGGCTGGGCTGGGGGGGAGGGGTTAGGAGTAGTGATGGGCTATGGGGGGCTGGGGGGGTTAGGTGTGGTGATGGGCTATGGGGGGGCTGGGGGGGTTAGGAGTGGAGATGGGCTATGGGGGAGCTGTCTGTATATGGGCTGATGGGATAAGGACTGGAAGTGGGTTGATGGGGGGTTAGGACTGGTAATGGGTTATGGGGGGGCTTAAACTAAAAAATGGGTGATGGGGGATTAGGACTGGAAATGGGCTGGTGGGATTAGGACTGGGAGTGGGCTATGGGGGGCTAGGACTGGTAATGGGTTGGGGGGTTGCTAGGACTGGAAATGGGCTGGGGGGATTAAGACTGGAGGTGGGCTGATGGGGTTAGGACTGGTAATGGGCTGAGGGCTGTTGGGGGGTTATGACTGGTAATGGGCTATGGGGGGCTAGTACAGGAAATGGGCTGATGGGGAGGGGTTAGAACTTGAGGTGGGCTGTTGGGTGGGGTAAGGACTGGTAATGGGCTATGGGGGGCTAGGACTGGAAATGGGCTGATGGGGGGGTTAAGACTGGAGGTGGGCTGATGGGGTTAGGACTGGTAATGGGCTGTGGGCTGTTGGGGGGGGTTAGGACTGGTAATGGGCTATGGGGGGGCTAGGACTGGAAATGGGCTGATGGGGGGGTTTAACACTGGAGGTGGGCTGATGGGGGGTTAGGACTGGTAATGGGCTATGGGGGGTTAGGACTGATAATGGGCTATGGGGGGCTAGGACAGGAAATGGGCTGATGGGGAGGGGTTAGGACTTGAGGTGGGCTGATGTGGTTAGGACTGGTAATGGGCTGTGGGCTGTTGGGGGGGTTAGAACTGGTAGGGCTATGGGGGGTTAAGACTGGTAATGGGCTGTTGGCTGATGGGGGCTGTCTGGTAATGGGCTATGGGGGGTTAGGACTGATAATGGGCTATGGGGGGCTAGGACAGGAAATGGGCTGATGGGGAGGGGTTAGGACTTGAGGTGGGCTGATGGGGTTAGGACTGGTAATGGGCTGTGGGCTGATGGGGGGTTTAGGACTGGCAATGGGCTATGGGGGGCTGACTGGAAATGGGTTGATGGGGGTTAGGACTGGTAGTGGGCTGATGGGGGGGTTAGGACTGGTAATGGGTTATAGGGGGGGCTTAAACTGAAAATGGGGTGATGGGGGGTTAGGACTGGAAGTGGGTTGATGGGGGGGGTTAGGACTGGAAGTGGGTTGGGGTTGCTAGGACTGGAAATGGGCTGATGGGGGGCTAGGACTGGAAATGGGCTGATGCAGGGACTAGAAGGGAATGGATGCTGGGTGAGGCTGGAACTAGAAGGGAGCTGATGTTGGGGGAGGATTAGAATGGGATGGGGCTGGGAGAGTAAAATGGAGAGGGGAAAAATATTTTGTGTGGGAGGGATAAAAAATCTACAATTGGCCGGGTATTGGGAGAGTAAGTGGGGATTGAGGATGGAGGGGTAAAATTTGAGTGGATGAAATAGGAATGAGGAAAGAGCAAAAGGAGAAAGATTAGTATGTTAAAGCAGATGTAGAGAGAGAATGGAAAAAAACTAGAAGAGAGAAGAAAGGACAAATGGACAGCAGACGATGGAGAGTTAGCAGAAGACACGAAGAAACCAGAAGAAAGTGGCTGGAACAATTGCAGCTGAAAAAAAATGCACAAAAGGTAGAAAAAGATCTCTTTATTTTGAATTTATTAATTGGAATATGTCAGCTCTGGTAAATGTGCATCATTAACGTCTGCGCTTTGTTTAGTACAAGAGCAAATTAATGTATAGTTTTATTTCTACAGTGTTGTACATTCCAAGTTTGGCTTTTGGGATTCCCAGTTTAATTATTGTCTTCCTGTTTCTAAATTGTGATTCCTTGTTTGGTGATGGTCTATGTTCTGCATGTGTAACTGAGCTGAGGTATTCTGTTTATGTAATTCCTATTTGACATTGCCACTTGTTCTCTTTCCCCAGTAGGTCATGTATTGTTGTTCTCTGAAATGTATTGGTTTAATATTTGCATGTTTCCTTTTGATAGATAGGGTATGGTGCTTTGTGAGTCCTGGTAGTGCTGTTAGGATACGGCGGGTTTGCTATGGGTTCTAAATGGGCAGTGTTTGTAGTAGTTCCTAATGTGTCTGGTGGTTGGCACTGGATTATAGTAATGTAGAAATCTTTTAGTCTTTCTTTATCCATACACTCATTAAGATGCATGTTTACTAAAAGTTAGTATATGGTGGGGGGGCGGAGCTAGCCGCGGTGCAGAATGGACGCGTGAGTCTGAATCTCCCGTTGTTGCTATTGAATCCTGAGCTTTTCTGTGTGATAATTTGAATCCTGATTATCCCCTCTTGGAGTGCTAACGAACGGGTAGTGACTGAGGATGTCTACCTTAAAACCGGTGCGCCTTGAATTCCAGTCGGGCGCTGGGACGGCGGCGAAGCGCTCAAAATCAGAGACTGGATCCCCACAGAAAATGGCCGCTGGGGAGAGGGAGAACTCAGGAGAAGGCCTGCGGGAAGTCCTGGCCGAGCTGAAGTGCGTCAAGGAAATGATAGCTACCAACGCAGTGGCGCTGACTACAATTCAAGAAGATTTGTGTGAGGTGAAGGGAAAAATGACTGAGATGAGTTCACGTTTGCACGTGGCTGAAGAGAAAATTCAGCGACATGAAAATCTGCTTGGCCAACTGGGCCCCCTGACTAGGCGGGTCAAACGAATGGAGGACCTGATGGAGGACCAGAATAATCGCGCCAGACGTAATAACATCAGGTTAGTGGGTGTTCCGGAGGGAGCGGAAGGTTCAGACCCGGTGGCCTTTTTAGAGAAAATTGTCCCGGAGATGTTACAACTTACTTTTGTGAGACCATTTGAGATAGAACGCGCTCATCGCGTTCCCACGCACAGAACAGAGAATGCAAAATACCCTCGGCCTATCGTCTTAAAAGTGCTCCGCTACCCACAGGTGTTACAGATATTGCAGGCGGCCAAAAAGAGTGCATCGTTATTGCTGCAGGGCCAAAAAATTGCCTTTTATCCAGATCTCAGTAAGCAAACTATGGATCGTTGGAGAGAGTTGCTAGCCTGCAGGCCCATGTTACAGAGCGTGCAAGCCAGATATGGACTCTATTACCCGGGAACCATGCGCGTGACATTGAACAATACCACAAGGAACTTTGTAGAACCCGACAAGCTGCGAGCCTTCCTACAGGAACATACTAGCATGGATTCCTAAGAACTGTGTTCTCCTTTCTCTCTAGGACTGCCTTCTGTGAGTAATAGGAACATACTGCTGAGATTAACTCATAGGGCTCTTATGGTTTCTGTCAGCAGGGATTCCAGCTCGTGGGTTTGGCTGCAGAGTCACTGTTCCAAATTCCCTGTTTCTTATGCTCTGTGCGGCTCCCTCAGCTCTGTAGGGCGCTTCGACAATGTTTGAGAAAAGCTGGGGCTTTCTCCTTTTGTCCCTTCCTCTTCTTTCCCCTTTTGCTTTCTATCCTGTTCTCTGCGTTTTGTTTTGCACAGCTGTAACTTTCATTTTACATGGTAAGAGCAACAACGGGGGTGGTGGTCACTGTTCCCTCTAAGCTGTGCGCGTGTGCGCGCGCACACACCTCGCCGAGCGAGCGCACATACTTTTACAAGAGAGCGCACAAAAATTACGGTTCTGATTCTGATAGAAAACAACACAGACATCTTAAAATTTAAAAGTTATGTATTTATAGTTTTCACAAATTCTACAATGTTTTCTAGTGCAATCAATGTGGTGTACATACTGTATTCTGATGTGTAGTCAAATTTTAAAGTATATAACTCCGAATGTCGTTATGTGGCGCACAAAAATGTAACCTTCCTTCAAAAGCTGCACAGCTGATATTTTGTGCGCACACAGGCTACAGAAAATTAGAGGGAACATTGGTGGTGGTGAAAATTGGGTTTTCTGGCACAGGGTGTGGTTTTCACCTTGAAATGTTCTTGTATAAAGTTTAATTGTTTGTTAAGACCATTCCGACCCTGGGGCACGCTAACGCTGCCAGCGGCAATAGCTCAGAACTCAGTCGACCTCCGATATGATGATACACCGCCCTACTGGTGATGGCAACTGAGCTAGTTGTACTCACTCTGAACGTAAAGGGGATTACAGACCCAATAAAACGCAAGAAAATACTATCTTATTGTCAACGAAAAAGAGCAGATGTTGTGTACCTACAGGAGACACATTTATCAGAGAAGGAATCGTGGAAGGTCACATCTAAAGTATACAGGGTGATAGTGGTTGCCCCTGCTACAGGACGGAAAGGAGGAGTGTTAATATTAGTTCGAGGGACGCTCTACCCTGCGCTCAAGGACGTGAAAGCAGATCCTGGGGGTAGATGGGCTAAGGCTACCATGCAAATAGAGCAGACTCCTTTTACTTTCTTGAACATCTATGCACCCACTGTCGAAGATCCTGCCTTCTTTAAAAGTATTGCCATGGAGTTAACAGAGGCGGCCAATACAAATATAGTGCTGGGCGGTGATTTTAATATAATTCTAGATCCACTGCTAGATAGAACACTGTATAAAGCAATCGCCAAAGCAAAAGTACATGCAGTATTGTTGGGAATGATCGAGGAGCTGTCACTGGTAGAACCCTGGCGACTCCTTCACCCACAGACAGGGAATATACATTCTATTCAGCGCCACATAATACTCAAACCAGAATTGATTATTTTTTGCTTTCGGCGGGTCTCCTTAAACAAGTGACTGCAGTGTCCGATCACGCTGCGGTTTCCCTGACTTTAGAATTGGGGCACTCGCAGAAGATACCCCCTAGGTGGACCTTTGATAAAACGCTGCTGCTGGAAGAGGCTTTCGAGGCTTATATCAATCAAGCAATCGAGACATACCTACATTGTAATGATCCTGCTGATACCTCTATATGGGGCTGGTGGGAGGGGTTTAAAGCGATGCTCCGTGCTCATATTACTTCTGATGCTATCCGAAGAAATAAGTGCAAAAAACTAGAACGGGAAGCGTTGGAACCGCAAATAAAAGCTGGAGAGCGGCTACTGGCGAAGAAAACCGACCCGATGGTACTGATCAGACTGCAAAGACTACGGTACAAGTATAATACCCTGCTCTATAAGGAAGCTCACCATGCAGTTCGCACCCAACAAAGTACATATTATCATGAGAGTAATCGTGCTGGTTCATTGTTAGCTAATTTGCTTAAAGCACGGCGGAATATGACACGTATAGCTGGGCTACAGGACCGTAGGGGAGATCTTCTGGTCCAAGAGGAGCAAATACTGGGGCGCTGCAAGGAATTTTATGAAGACTTATATCGTTCAGAAGTGAGCTGCAGCGATAAAGCTTTTTCGGCTTTTGTTTCTAACATAACTGGACCCAAACTTCAGGCAGGTCAGATCCAAGAGCTAGAGCAGGAAGTGTCCACCGCGGAGATACGCAAAGCAATTTGACAGATGGCTCGGGGGAAAGCTTCTGGGCCCGATGGTTTGCCATTGGAATTCTATCATAAGTGTCAGCGGCTACTGGTACCAATGCTGCAGACCTATTATAACGGCCTATACGAATTCATCCAAAGCCGGGAAGAGATCCGCTGAAAATAGAAAATTACAGACCCATATCACTCTTAAATGTGGATTACAAGATATATGCTAAGGTACTGGCTAATCGCCTGAATCTGGTCCTGACTGACCTGATCCATACTGATCAGTGTGGCTTTGTACAAGGCAGGTCTACTACCGATAACGGAAGATTGCTGGCTCATGTTTTGCTCAAAGCCCAAGAGCTGTCAGAACCTCTCATAGGATTATCACTAGACGCCGAAAAGGCCTTTGACAGGCTGGAATGGTCATACCTATTCAGATCCCTGCGGTGGTTTGGGATTGGAGAGAAATGTCTTAAAAGAATAGCGCTATTGTACGCTAAACCTGTGGCACGCATCGCAGCTAATTCTGATCTCTTGGCTCCCTTTGACTTACAGAGAGGAACTCGCCAAGGCTGCCCCCTATCGCCTCTACTCTTCAATCTGGCATTAGAGGTGCTTGCAATTGCGATTCGACAGCACAGCAGTATAGCAGGTGTGGAGCTTCCCGATGTCCAATGTAAGTTATCTGCGTATGCCGATGATCTTCTGCTTTTTCTGAAGCCGGACTCTCTGCCGGCAGTCCTGCAACTTATTGATAACTATTCCGCTCTATCAGGATATAAAGTAAACTTAACAAAGACTACCTTAATCCCACTGAATACTCACG
Source organism: Ichthyophis bannanicus (assembly GCA_033557465.1). Lineage (NCBI taxonomy): Eukaryota > Metazoa > Chordata > Amphibia > Gymnophiona > Ichthyophiidae > Ichthyophis > Ichthyophis bannanicus. The sequence goes on along the minus strand of CM066038.1, from coordinate 10,192,376 downwards.
TCCGTAGAACGGAACTCCAAGACTACCCTTTTCAATATGCACAGTCATCATTTAAGTATCTGGGGGTTGAATACGGTTTTACCATCCAGGATACCATTACTATCAATATGCGAACATGCAAAACCACGATCAATGATTGTATCCATAAGTGGACCCCGTTGCATTTAACCTGGTGGGGCAGGTTGGAAACCATAAAAATGATGTTGGTTCCCAAACTCAGCTATATCCTCAGTATATTCCCTGTGTTATTCGCTTTGAGTTTTTACAAGCAAATTAACCGTCTGATAGTGTCTTTTCTCTGGGGTAATCGAGTCCCACGGATAGCGGCATGGAAGTTAAGACTACCAAAGGATAAAGGCGGTGTACATCTGCCGGATGTGGAGTGGTTGCATTTGGCCTCCTTACTACGACAAGGCTCGCAATGGACCACCGAAGGGAATTTAGATGGTTCAGCTCGGTGGCTCGTGGTCGAACAAGCTCTCCACACCCCCTTGCAGACGAGGCTGCTGATTGGGATGACACACGACCCGCAAAAGTCATCAAACCTGGTAGTAGGAGCGACACAACAAACATGTCGCTGGCTCGCACAATGCCTTGAAGATGGTGAAGATTTTGCAATGGACATGCCCATATGGATGAACACCCGTCTCCGGATAGGGGGGAAACCTGTGAGATGGAAGTTATGGATAGAGCATGGCATTGAGACGCTAGGGCAACTGATATCGGGGTCGGAATTTAAGACTTTTGGACTGTTACAAGCGGAGTTCGGATTGCCATCTACCTGTTATTTTCAATGGTGTCAGCTTCGACACTGTATGAGTAGGGCGGGGGTATCACCGATGTTACTGCGACCGGGATGGCCATTGGGACAAAAACTTCAAGAGATAAAAGCAGGTCCACGGGCCGTCTCGAAGCTTCTCATGATACTACGCTCGCGGGGGGAGAAGGAGTGTGTGAAAGTACAGTCGACATGGCTCGATGACACCGGAGATTGTTTGCCAATGGAGCAATGGAGTACCTTTTGGGGGCCCCAAATACGGGTCACCAGGTCAGCATCCCTCACTCAATCTTTGTATTTTCTGGCACATCGGGCCTACCTCACCCCATCTAAGAAGATGAAATGGGCAGCACAGGAGGGGAATCGGTGTTGGTCCTGTAATACAGCTATAGGTACACTGGCACATATGCTCTTCTATTGTGAACATTTACGGATCTTCTGGCTCTCTGTTTGGCAGTGGATATCGAGTATACTAAGTCTTCAAACTCCGATTACTTATCCGGTAATCGTTTTCAGATCCCTGATGATTTGGCCAAAGCTGCCCAAGCAAGATAGTCGTCTATTGGATCTCATGATAAGTTTGGCCATAAAGGTCATACTGCTTCATTGGAAGAATTTGGAGAAAGTGCATTTTGAACTGTGGTGGAACTTGCTGTGTCTGCATAGGAGCTACGCAGAACTATATGCAGAACGACATCCCCAGGCTGGCCGATGGTCTGAGAAGGGGGACGCACTGAGCAGATATATTCAAAGACACCAACAATACATTGCCTAGCTGCTGTTGCTGGTGGTGGGGCGGGTCACGGGGTTGGAATGGTCATGGTTCAATTTTATTTTAAGTTTCAATCTACATTTGTGTTGATATTTTATTTTGTTCTCTGAAGAAGTTATTGATGGTTAGCATGCTGAATACTGTATTAAGATATGACTGTACAGTTTTCACTGGATGTACTTACATTCTGAAATGTGAATAAAGAAGTATTAAAAAAAAAAAAGTTAGTATATGGTAACATTATGTAAATATTTATGCAAATGAGGCCCCGCACTGAGTCTCCGCACATGGCCACGCACCCCGCTTGGGCCACCCCTGCTTACAACACAGTCCCATTCTGCTGCTGCCCAGATGGGTGGTTTGTCTTAGTCTGGCACCTCAGCTGAGACTGTCTATCTTGGGAGACCCTGCCAGTAGCTAAGCTACTGATAGCTTAGCTGTCAGTATCACTGATGCACACAAGCCCTCATAACACGACAAGCTGCAAACCAAGTGAAGGCCTGTAGTGCAGGAGATTAAAAAGCAGGAAGCAGAAACATCACAGTTAATCATTGAGCTGCTGTATATGCTAGTGCTTTGGTGCTTGCAGTGGGCCAGATATCAAGCCTTAGCACTAGGAGCAGATGAGTTCCTTACTCCAATGCTGAGAAGTTTATGGGCGATTGCTCTGCACCACTTGAATGATTACTGTGATCTTCATTACCAGACAGTACCTGGAGAGCCTAAAAGACAGACTGGTGCCATTTTTTGGGCACCAGCCTGGGCTGGGGTGATATACAGGAAGACTGAACTTGGGAAAAGGGTATATAGTATTGTGGTAGGTGAACATAAGGCAGCTACAAAAGTATTAGCTATGTGGCAATATTCCCTTGTACCCCAACATGATGATGCTGAGGACCAAGTGTAATGTATGATTTAATTCTCACCCTTTCTCACTTGCGGGTGAGAATAATCAAAGGGGGGAATGTGGTAGGCTATGGCCTAGAATAGCCTGTAAACGTATGTAAATGTATGAGAGGCCTGTAAGCTAGGCCTGAGTCCCAGCCCCCACCTAAGAATAAGAATGCTGAGAAAGACCAAAGTCAGTATAAGTTAGAGAAACTGCTTTAAACCGCTTTTTGATAAGGTTGTGTAGATCCTTTGTTGAATATTCTATGCTGATGACAGACATGTACCAGTGCTCTGTATTCACACATTTTCTAAGCTAAGCAACGACCTTGTAGGAGAAAAGTATCAAAGTTTAGAACTGTGCCTTTGTTAGAGAATTCTGAGCAGGGGGAACAGAGTACTGGGCCCACAGGGAGATCTTAATTGGATGGATGCAAGGGACAGTGGAACCAATAGAAAGTTTGCCTGTATTAAACTGAAGAAGAAAGGTATAAAAGGTGTTGTTTACTGGACTCCATTGCTCAGACCATTTTGATTGTGACATTTGCCTGAGACTGTGCACAATAAATTGGCTTGGATCTTCAAACTGACTCCTGGTTTTATTCATTGCGTGCACTTCGCTGCAACAGTATGTTACTATCTAATCTTGTAGAAGCCTTCTCATGTGGTCAAATTTCTATTACTGTTGTTTACTGGAAGTTGTAAAGCTGTGGCCAAACTGTTGTCACTACCCTGGTCAGTTGAGTGGTAAATTTAGATAAGTAAAGGTAACCTGACAATCTTTTCTAAGTTCAAATATGGGACTCAATCAAGCTGGGGGTCAGGGGCAGAGGGGGAGTCAAAGTTAAGGAAAATAAAACATATGTTTATAATTACAATTTTAATTTTAACCCAACATTTTAATCAGTATGCTAGATTTATAACTTTACTTACAAATGTGCCAATTAGGCTACTTGTATTTCTCTACAGAGTGAATTTTCTTCAAAATAGCAACATTTCCACTAAGATAATTAAAATATTCTGGGCAACTCGACTCAAAATAGTACTTTACGATCATTCGACATTTGAGAGTCTCTACATGCAGATGTTTCTTTTTTCTGTAGACCACATTTTGTTCATGATTGAAAAGCACCTTTCAGTTGGAGCATTGGAACCTGGCAAACATAAAAAAAATCTGTATCCTAGCAGCCTCTGCTCCCACCTCCCCTGCTCCCTATTGGCTGGCTGTGTCTGCTGCAGTCTATTGGCTGACTTTGTCTGACTGATGGTTATCTAGGCCAAGAGGAGGAAGCAGAACCAGATTTGTCAGATGTGCTGAGGATTCAGGAGTTTAGGATTACCAACTATCTAAATTAGTTTAGGATTCTACAACTTTGCAAAGTCTTAGAATGATGTCTAAATTGTCTGAATATTTTTTAGAGTTTAGCTCTACAGCTCTCCAGTGCTCCCTCCTCTCTGTGCAGAGTAAGTGGAAGGTTCCAGCCAATGGAAAGGCTGCACTAGTCACAAGAAGGGTGGGTTGATTTTCTGCACAGGGTCTGGGAGAAAGTCAGTGGAATAAGTGGGTTTCTAGATAAGGGTGAGTGGGGTTGCTGAGAAAGGGTAGAGATTTAAGAGTAATAGGGTAAAGTGTGAGGAAGCTATTTCAAGCTGAGAAAAAGAACTGGTAGCAAAAGCAAGAACTGGAAGCAATGAAGTAGAGGAGTGCAGAAGCAGCACAGCACCAGTAGACAGTCAGAGACAGAATCTGTCTGTCTGAAAAGTGCTGCTGTGCATGTGTGTACCTGATTTGGGGGGTGGGGGGTGGATGAATACATATGCATGTGTGTGTGACTGAAGTACAACAGAGTGCATGCATGTGTATATTTTTGTGTCTCTGATGGAAACAGTCACATATACATAGAGTTTCCCTTTGAAAATTTCAGCTAGAGTGGAGAAGTCTGCTGGTATAGATGTGGAGGAGTGTAGGAGTGGGAAACATGTTTTAAAATAAGGGGCATTTAGGCACTCCATACAATTCCAGGAACAAATCCTTAACATACAGGACTGTCCCGTATAATATGGGGTAGTTGGTCATTTAGTGTAGGGGCGGAAGCAGTTGGATGGTGGTTATGTTACTGTTTTTATCTGGAAGCTAGCATAACAGAGGAAATTCACTTCCGTCTGTGGGTATTTCCATCTGTAAGATTCTGCTCTTCCATGTTCAGTCATTTGTGCATATGTTGTTTTACTCCCTGTACATAAACATGTCTACAGGGAAACCTCTTTTCAATAATGCTAAAAGCTACAGAAGCTATATGCAATTTTAGCTGCTTTTGAGGAATTTGAGTTCTGTCTGGCCATTTTATTAGTATTTATTGAAGTTTTCAATAAACATGGAGGTTCAAGGATAATATATCATGATAGAAATGTGGAGGAAGAAAAGTTCTGAGAAATGTAAGAAAATATTTCTTTACTGAGAAGGTGGTAGTTATGTGGAATAACCTAACAAAATAGGCAGTAAGAAAGGCCACGATAACAGAAATCCTGAGCAAAACAGGGAACAAGGTACGAACAGGGTTAGGAGGATGCAATGGTCTAATCCTTTCATTCATTCAGTCAATAGAGAAGATGTTGGAGGGCTGATGAAAAGAAAGTAAGAGGCGGAAATGGGAATTTTGATCATGATACTGCAGGTTACAAGCAGGTTGCAACTGTCCAGAATCCAATCTGATCACTGCCACTAGGCTGGTGGGAGCTGGATATTGTAAAGCATTATTATAATAAGAAGAAGCATGACCTAGTGATACAACATTGGGTAGTCAGGTTGGTACCAACAGACTAAAATGTCTGGGAACCAAAGATAATAGGGTAGCCTAAAGGACATAATTTAGAATTCAGATAGGTGTCAAACACTTTAATGGAGGAGAGTGCATTTGCCAATAAAGTAAGACAAATCCCCATAGAATCAAGTACATCACAATAAGAATAATAGTAATAAAATTTAAAAAAAATGTAAACCCCTTCATGACCATGCACCAGCAAGATGCCTACATCAGAGGTAAAAAGCAAAATTAGTTTACCTCTCTTCTGAGTTATAATTTCCCTATATCGCTCTTGCTTTTGGTTCTACATATTCATATGATGGTTATTTCCTCTTTCTCATACTTTAGAACTCCTCGGAAATGAGCCAAGTCAAGTGGCAGGTGTTGGTGTTGGCCAGGTACCACCCAGGAGAGCCTAGGCAATTAGGTGTGATGTTACAGCCACTAGGAGGGAGATGTACCAGCCAATGGGATTTCCAATGAGTTATTAGCCTCATTTGCTACTCTTGAAAATGAACTAGGTGGCAAAGTTTCCTGAGAAATTGTGTTCCCTGGTTAATTGAAAAAACGTTAGAGATCTTGAAATGTAGTTCAGCTTTTTATGCGAAAATCAGAATGTGCAGAAATGTTCATGTGTCAGCCTTTAACAAATTCATAAATAATGTGCCACTTTGCATGCTTTTCCATTACAATGGTTCATTTATAAATCTGCATAAATGTTCATGTAGTTATAGCGGATTACACATATATTAATGTGGAGCCTGATTCTGCACTGAGCATGTCCGGGCCATCCGGACAACCAAAATTTGTACAGGCCACTTTGTACCTGATTCTGCAGACGTGGGAGGTATATATTCCCCCAGTTGCAGAATCATGGCACTTGGCAGTCCAGACGTGTCCTCTGTTCTGATGCTGGTGACGTCCCATGCATTGCTTGGCCAGTCCTCTCAGCACTCCTGCTGGTGTGCTGGCACCATGGCAACCCGTCGCTATGGCCGCCACAGTTTCCCCACTATCTGTCCCTCAGAGGCTGCTCCAATGGCTGGGATCGGGTGGCAGGTGGCCTGCCGCTGTGGCGCGATTGGGTGGGGGTGGGGTTGCATCCTGTAATTGGAGGGACGCCCGGCACTTATTCCACCTTCAAGATGGAATAATCCGAGCATCCAAGTAGATGGTGGACATACAGGGCCCTGACCTGAATAGGCCCTATACATCGAGCCACCTTGCCACACCCCTGCTCCATCTCTGTCCTGCCCCCATCCAGCGCTCCCCGCACAACGGTTCTGTAGGTGTGGGGAGCCAAAGGAGCAAAATATGGTCCCTGCGAATAGCGGGGGTTGGACATCCAAGTCTGCTATTTGTGGATCAGAATCAAACCCTTAGTGTTTGCTATACTACTTTTGCAACTACAGTATAGCAAACATGGATAAGTAACAAGACAATAGTATAAAGTAGACATAGTACAATAACATACATGTCCTCAGTCAGCCCACACAACCAAAAGCTAACTCATAATAGCTCAATTTTAATCCAGATAATTTTTTTATAGGATGTCTCAAGCCTTAAAACAATGGGTAGCATATTCCATAGTGAGGAGTCTAGGAAAAACAATGATGCTCGTTTAATGATATCAAGTTGGGCATGTGGTACGGTTGGTATAGAAAGCAGGTTTTCCTGCAGAGAATGCAATAAATGCAATGATCTACATGGAGTTAGCACAGAAGAAAGGGGGAGTGGCGATCCTATGTAAAATGCCCTGTCCACTAGGAATAATATTTTAAATATCACTCTGAATTCCACTGATATGCTTGACGGCCAGTAGTGGAGTTTTTCTGGTTGAACTTCTCTGCATGGCCGAGAAGTCTTACCATGGTGGTCTGCAGGTATTGAAGTTTCTAATTCAGAGGTCTTGAAAATCAAGTCTTCTAAGTACTGTTGCATGGATTAGAGCAGGGGTTCTCAACCCAGTCCTCAGGACATGCCTAGTCAGTCAGGTTTTCAGGATATCCTCAATGACTATGCATGTGAGAGATTTGCATGTAATGGAGGCAGGGCATGCAAATCTCTCTCATGCATATTCATTGTGGTTATCCTGAAAACCTGACTGGCTAAGTGTGTCCCGAGTCTGGGTTGAGAACCATTGGATTAGAGTATGTGAAGCTGATCAATTCAGCAGATCTCTGGTGGAATAAATAAGGCAAAGGACAAAAAATAACTATCACTGAAGAAACTTGGTCCAGTTTAGTCACTGGTAACGCCCAAAACTTTGAGTATCAACTAATGTAATTGGGGAGTGGGAGCAGTTGGTCACAGGAATCTATCATTAACCCAAACTGCAGCAATTTTAGCTAAATTTAATTTAATTAACAGTTAGCCCTTTGAAACAATCATTGAGGGTATTTAAATCAAACTCTAAAGAATCCAAGACTTCAAGGAGCTGCATTCATCAGCTTACATGTATGCCCTAAAGCCAAGGTTTGGATAAGCTGTGCTACAGCCCTCAGGAAAAGATTAAAGAGTACAGTGGCACACATATTTCCCTGTGGAAGTCTGTGATGTAATTGTTGAAGAGCAGAGGTGTTTGGATCAAACAATACATTAACAGATCGATTAAGAAGGAATGAGATGAATCAACTAAATATTTGGCCACTAATGCCTAAATCACAGAGTCAATATATAAGAGGAAGTGGTCGACCAGATTAAAGCCACTTTAAAGTCTAGAGAGAATAAAATAGCTGTTCATAGTATATCTAATATGAAAATTGAAGGGCCCAAAGTTTGTAATTTTTCACAGAAACCTTCATAGAAAAATGCACAAAATGCTAAAATTGTAGTATTTTCATTTCCAGGTGTTTTGCACATTTTTTCATGTGAACACACCTTATGTAAAATAAAATATAATATATCACCCACTAATTTTGACAGCTGTTTAGATTACTGCAATGCTTGATGGTAAGGCCAATGATCATTGAATGTTGAATTAAGTGTGAGAACTCAGAATGGTAGAAAACCAAACAAAAAGTGATCCAAAGAAGGATCAACATCCTACAAGTGGTCAAACGTCTATGACTGGCAACTGGGATATATCCTTAGCTATGTAGACCAGAATAGCTGGGAAGACTGGCCTTTACATAAGAACATTGGTCCACCGAGCCAGCATCCTGTCTCCAGTAGTGATCAGTCCATATGATAAGTACCTGACAGGATCCCAAAGAGTTGCTCCTTTTGTGGGATAACGGATGGATTTCTCAAATCTGCATGTCTAATACTGGTTTATAAACTTTTCTTCCAAGAAATTGTTTTACCCCTTTTTTAATACAGCTGTGCCAACCTCCTTGACCACATCCTACAACAAATTTGAGATTAAATGTATGAGTGCAACAATATTTTCTATAATTTGTTTTAACTGTACTACATACCTGTTAGTTTCATAGAGTACTCCCTTGTCTTAGGGTTGTTTGACAAGGTAAGCAACCATTTCTATTACCTGTTTCAACCAACTCATGATTTTGTAGACCTCTATCCCATATACCCTTAGACGTCTCTTCTCCAAGCTGAGCCCTAACCTGTTTAGCCTTTCTTCATAAGGAAGTAATTCCTTCCTCTATATTATCTTAGTTTTCTACTCTTCTTTGTACCATTTCTTCATCCACAAGGTATGGTTTCACCATGAATCAATACAGAGGTATTATAATTTGACTTTTTAACCACTAGCAGACATCGTGGTAAGGATTTCAACATATTGTCAACAATGATTCCACGATTCTTTCCTTGGGCAGAATCTCCTACTATGGAACCAAGTATTGTTAAATTGTTCTAAAAATGTTCACTGAAAAAAATAATAATAGTTTCATTATTATTTTCATTACGTTACCTGTAAACCGCATCTCATCTCTGGAAGAAGCGGTATAAAAGAATGTACAAATAAATAAATTGTGTACCTGTAGTTAGAATTAGATTTCTTTATAATATCACTTCCCTAACTTGGTTTGCAGTTTGTCATGCTATGAGGGCTTGTGTGCATCAGTGATGCTGAGAGTTAAGCTATTGGTAGCTTAACTACTGGCAGGGTCTCACAAGATGGACATATCTCAGCTGAGGTGCCAGACCAAGACAACCATCCATCTGGGCAGCAGCAGAATGGGTGGGTGTTGGTGGTGGAGGATCACATTTCTGTGATAACAGCATCAACACTAGAATTAAACTGAACAGAAGAAAGGCCTGGCAATCTACTTCCATATCTTGCCATTAAATACCCAAATGGATAGTCACAACAAAACAAATTACACTATAGTACTGGTAGATGAGACCCCCAGGTTGGAAGGCACTCAACTGGCTACTGGGGAGGAGCTGAAGACCTTTCAGAGCAAAGCCAGCATTTACGATGTGGTTGGATCAAAACCCTCAGGATGTCTGACTGCTGATTTAGCTGCACATGAAATGAGAGTCAGAAGCTGCAAAGATGTCTTACATATTGGGACATGGAACATATGAAGCATGAACCAAGGGAAGTTGGAGGTGGTCAAGAATGAAATGGAATGTCTACAACTCGATCTATTAGGTGTCAGCGAACCAAAATGGACTAGCATTGGGCACTTTGCATCTCATGATTACATGGTCACAAGATAAAGAAAAAATGGTGTTGCATTTATAATTAAGAAACTTTCAAGAACTGTAATGAAATACAGTGCAATCAGTGAATGCTTAATTTCTATTCATCTATGAGGAATGCCCATCAGCACGACTATAATTCATTTGTTCAAGGATTATTTCGGGGAGTCGTTTATTTAATCAGTCTTTATTTATGCCAATTTTCATGATTCTGTAATTATGATATTTTCTATACAAAAATGTTGTGTTTATGTTTTTTATGCACTTTATCCTGTTCAATGTAACTTCTGCTTTTGTTTTTTGAGTTTATTGTAAACCAGTTTGATTCCTGAAAAGCGGTATAAAAGCATGCATAAATAAATAAATAAGTATATGCCCCAGCAACAGCTGCAGAAGAGGATGAAGTTGATGAGTTCTATGAAAGCTGGAATTGACAGAACATGCAAACAGGATATCCTGATAGTCATGGGTGACTGGAGCACAAAAGTTGGCAACAAAGAAGGCAAAGTGGTTGGAAAATATGGATTTGGCAACAGAAATAAAGCTGGAGAAAGACTGATAGAATTCTGCAAGACCAACGATCTAGTCATCTCAAATACCTTCTTCCAGCAACACAAACGGTGACTGTACACATGGTTTTCACCAAATGGATTGTACAAAAATCGAATTGACTACATCTGTGGACGTCAACGATGGAAAAGCTCTATAACATCAACAAAGACAAAACCTGGAGCATTGGAATAACGTGAAAGGTAAATTAAAGTGACCCAATAATTCTTGTATTTGACCTAACATTAGCTTCAGGTGTGCTGCTGCCTGCTGTATCAATTGCACTAACGTCTGGATTCTGTCTCCCGACAATCAGGATTCCAGCCTCCCAGAATCCAATTCTCGAAAGGTCAGTAATATGCATGGTCTCTCTGCCTCCTCCTTAGCCAGCGGGAGCCCAAAAATTGCAGCCATCTTTTGGAAAATGGACACTACTCTTGCACATTCTCCCATACCAGCCAGTGCCATGCAAAGGGAATCATCTACTCCAGCCAGTAGCTTCCTGTTCTGTCTAATGAATAAATGTGGCAAATGTTTCAAAACAGCATATGCCACTCAGCAGCCCACTCGCATATATTTGTCCAGAAAACACTCTGCTGAAAATGAAATCCTAGCAAATGAAAGGAACTTGGGTAGATTGGGAGTAAGTGGAACACCGACTCTGCACAAGCTTGGATCATAAGTGCCCCCTGTCTGATGCATCAACGCAGTTAACAGCTGAGTCAAAGTACATAAGATATTTATTTATTTAATCAGCTGTGTATACCCCCTTATCCTTCAATCAAAGTGGTTAACAGGACAACAAAAGGGTTTACATTGGGGCATGGAGGACAGAGAGACAAGACATTGAAATAAATTACAGTACATCATATTAATTTACAATAAATTACAGTACATTGTAATAGTATATAAAGATAAACTATAATATTATACTATAACATAACAAAATTGAGTAGAAACAGTTAGTAAGGTATCTTGAACTTTTATGTGATAGGTTGTTTGCCATAAGCCTCGATGAATAGATATTTATTTATTTATTTATTTTATTTATTTACATTTCTTATATACCGCACTCTTTGACTTCAGCGCGGTTTACATCGAACAAAAATTCAGCACCATAAGCAAGCGTCTGAGTTACAATAAACAGGGGCATAAAACTTGGATATCAGGGCAAAATCAGTAACTGGGGTCATAAAACCTGGATAGCAATGTGCTTAAGAATAACAGAATATAACAGTGAACTATTAACATCTTAAATGATAGCGCAGATGAGATTTAAGACAGGCCCGTAGAACCTTATACCAAAGGTCTGTGGAACCTTTCTATGTGGGGAATTCTGGTTCAATAGGTGAATCGGTGTGTCCATGATTCACAGAGAGGGGTCGTGCCTCTGCACTCACTGAGAAGTATTTAAGGAATAAGTAGTGTTTGAGGGCTTTTCTAAATTGCAGTAGGCTGTTGATTGCTCTGATATCTGGCGGTAGTGCATTCCAGAGTTTAGGGGCACGAAGGCTGAAAGCCCGGTTTGCTGTTGCTGAGGTGCTTCTAGTAAGTTCGCGGGGAACCATTAGCGAATTTACTGCAGTAGATCTCCTCGATCTATTCGGGGCTATGGGTTTGATGAGTTCAGTTAATGATGTGGGGAGAGACTATTTACTGCTTTGAATGTAAGTAGTAATGTTTTGAATATGATCCTGGCATGTATAGGAAGCCAGTGTAACTGCATTAGCAGGGGTGATACATGCTCACATCTAGATGCCCCATAGAGAATCCTCGCAGCGCTATTCATTGCGAGCTGTAGGGGGTTCAGGGTGGATTGAGGGAGGCCTAGCAAAATGACATTAGCATAGTCAAAGTGAGGCATGATCAGAGCCTGGTAGATGGTGCGAAAATCCTCAGGTTCAAGCAGGGGGCGAAGATGTCTTAGTGACCGGATTTTGTAGTATATGATTCTTACAGTATTGGCTATATGTGCTTTCATGTCAAGGTTCTGGTCGAGTGTAACGCCCAGATAATGTCTTAAGGGACTTGTCTTAAGGGACTTGCGGAAGATATGTCTTAAGGGACTTGCGGAAGTCTTTCATGTCGGTCTGAAATCTTAATTCCTCAGGAATAGAGTTCCATAGTTTTGATGCCATAAATGAAAAAGCCCTTTTAGAAGTCATTTGTTTAGATTTATTAAAATTAAGATGGGTATTAAGTCTGTTGGCAGCTTGGGAATGTCTGGGTCTTGAGCTTATGTCTTTAGAAATAATAGATTTTAGAATATCTGCTGACGGTCCGTGAAGAATTTTAAAATGATCATCAGACTTTTTGTACTTTGATCTTGCAGTGATTGGAAGCCAATGAAGTTCTTCAAGCAAGGGAGTTACATGTTCATATTTTGTGGATCCCATTATAATTCTTGCAGTGGTGTTTTGAACCATTTGAAGGGGGTGGATGGTATTTTTGGGAAGACCTTGATAAAGGATGTTTCCAAAGTCAAATAAAGGTGTAATAACTGCTTGGCATACTGTTCGGAAATGATTTGTATGCAAAATTGGTTTAAGTCATCTAATGATTTTTAAACGATGCTAAGCTTTATTTGTAATTTTATTTACATGTGATTTTAAATTTAGATGTTTATCTAGGGTTATGCCAAGGTACTTTACTTCTTCACTAAGTTTTATGGATTTGTTTAGGATATTAATTTCTATAGGAGCCTTTAGGTTTTGACATTTAGAGATTAATAGTGCTTCAGTTTTGTCTGAATTTATTTTAAAATTATTATTTCCAAGCCAGTTGTTCATGTCAATCAAACATTTATCAATACTGTGTCTAAAGAATTTTGGTAGATTGTAGTATAAATCATAATGTCCAGCGTAGAGATGGTAATTTATTCCATGCTGTTTAATAATTTGACATAAGGGTTGAATATAGATATTAAAAAGAATGGATGATAAAGCTGATCCTTGTGGTATACCTTGTGTGACGGAGATTTGAGAGGATTTGAGGTATGCCACACTGGGTCAGATCAAGTGTCCATCAAACCCAGGATCCTGTTCCAACAGCGGCCAGTCCAAGTCACAGGTACCTGCCAGATTTCCACAAAGGTGCACAGATTCCATGCTGCTTACCCCAATGGTAAGCAGAGAATTTAGCTAATTTATGGACTTTTCCTCTAGGAACCTATCCAAACCTCTTTTAAATCCAGCTACGCTAACTGCTTTAACTACATCCTCTGGTGAGGAATTCTAGAGTGTGATTATGCATTGAGTGAAAAAATATTTTCCCCGATTAGTCTTATATGTCACACATTGTAGCTTCATTGCATGTCCCCCAGTCTTATTACTTTTTGATGGTGTAAACAACCGAGCTACATTTACCCATTCCACTGCATTCATTATTTTATAGATCTCTTAGGAATATCTGTCAATCCCCTATACCATTTTGGTCACTCTTCTCTGAACCTTTTCTAATTATGCAATATTGCAGAGCCTTTAAAGGATGTTTTTAATAGATCCTTGGAGACAGGAGAAGATCCACAAGACTGGAGAAGGACTGATATGGTACCTCTCCACAAAAGTGGTAATAGGGAAGAAGTGACAAACTACAGGCCAGTAAACCTTACCTTGGTGGCGGGAAAAGTAATGGAGGCTCTCCTGAAAGAGCGAATAGTGGACTTCCTTGAAACCAACAGGTTGCATGATCTGAGGCAATATGGTTTTACCAAAGGACGATCTTGCCAAACAAATCTGATTGAGTTCTTTGAATGGGTGACCAGAGAACTAGATCAAGGGCATGCGATGAATGTGATCTACCTAGATTTCAGCAAAGCCTTTGATACTGTTCCTCATAGGAGGCTTATCAATAAACTCAACAGCTTGGGGATGAGTTCCAAGGTGGTGAACTGGATCAGAAATTGGTTGACTGACAGACAACAGAATCTGATGGTAAACGGAACTCACTCAGATGAAAGGAAAGTTATTAGCAGTGTGCCCCAGGGTTCAGTCTTGGAACCGGTACTGTTCAATATATTCGTGAGTGGTATTGCCGAAGGGCTGAATGAAAAAGGCTGTCTTTTTGCAGATGACACCAAAATTTGCAACAGAGCGGTCTCCCCTCAGGGAATGGGGAACATGAGGAAAGATCTACAAAAGCTGGAAGAATGGTCTAATGCTTGGCAGCTAAGATTTAATGTGAAGAAATGCAGTATAATGCAATTGGGAAGCAGAAATCCAAGGGAACTGTATGCAATAGGTGGCGAGAGATTGGTGTGCATGGACCAGGAGAAAGAGCTCGGTGTGATTGTTTCTGATGATCTCAAGGTGGTGAAATGGTGTGACAAGACAGTGGCAAAAGCCAAAAGGATGCTGGGTTGCATACAGAGAGAAATTACCAGCAGAAAGGAAGAAGTACTAATGCCACTGTACAAGTCGCTGGTGAGGCCTCACTTGGAATATTGTGTTTAGTTTTGGAGACCATATCTCGCAAAGGATATAAAAAGACTGGAAGCAGTTCAGAGGAAGGCGACCAAAATGATTTGGAGCTTGTGTCAGAAGACTTATGAGAAGAGACTTGAAGACCTAAATATGTACACTCTGGAGGAGAGGAGGGACAGGGGAGATATGATTCAGACCTTTAAATACTTAAAGAGTATTAATGGACAAACAATCCTCTTCCAAAGATGGAGAAGCTGTAAAACTAGAGGGCATAACACGAAACTGCAAGAGGGTAAACTGAAAGGCAATGTCAGGAAATATTTTTTTTCACTGAATGGGTTGTGAATGCTTGGAATGCCCTTCCGATGGAAGTGGTGGGAGCAAACATAGTGACATAATTCAAAATGGCATGGGACAGACATAGCGGATCCCTTTATAGCAACAGGATAAAATCAAAATAAGCATAACTATCTCTTATATCTGAACAAATAGGGGTGACCTACACGGAGAAGTGGGTACAACCCTAAACAAAGAAATGGGGAGAGGTGACCTGCATGGAGCGGCAAGTGCACCTACGCTTGCCGCCTTGCTGGGCAGACTAGATGGACCATACTGGTTTTTATCTACCGTCATATCCTATGTTACTATATACATGACCTAGATTGGCCACTGTTGGAAACAGGATACTGGGCTTGATGGACCTTGGTCTGACCCAGTATGGCATATCTTATGTTCTTATGTTCTTACTTTTTAAGATATGGTGACTAGAATTGCACACAGTATTCAATGTTCAGACACACCACTGAGTGATGCAGAACATTATAATATCTTTGGTTTTATTCTCATTCCTTTTCTTATGATTTGTAGCATTCTATTTGCTTTCTTGGCTTCTGGGCAGAGGGTTTCAATGTATTATCCATAATGACGCCTAGATCCATTTCCTGGATGGTGGTTGCTAATATGGAACCTTGTGTTATTTAACTGTAGTTTGGGTTCTTCTAGCCTAAGTATGTTATTCCATAATGTGCACTTCTGGCTCACGGACACATCTAAATGAAAAACAGGCCCTGTTTGACCCTAATTCCATATGCGTGGGTCTAGACATGTCCGTCAGTCCAGGATCAGGGACGTAAATGTGTTTGGCATAGCACGCATAAACCCTGGGACAAAGGTTTATAGCAAGTGGCCTGGACCTCCCTGCTCTCCGCGAATTCCTTTAAGATTTATGGCTCCACTGCTGCCCATCTCCGTGCAGCCATGCCTTCTCAGTTAAAACGTGCATCCCCGAAGCTGCTCCTCACACCGACAGTGTGGTGCCCATGCCAACTACCCAAGAAAACAGATGACACAGATGTGCTGATGCAAAACAGACTATATAAGCTAGTCCTTTGCATGACCAGGACACTGCAAAGTGACCTCTGTGCACTCAGAGATGTTATAACAGCAAGTAGAAAGAGATACGATTGTCCCGACATACCTTGCGGCACAACATACATGGCAGTAGGTGAACAGTTTAGCTGTGTTTTCATTGGTCATCTCTGACAACAGTCTGTACAATGCTATGTATCAACCAGAAGAAATCAGAAATGGTCCTCTACAGCTAAATGTCAGCATATCCGTGACATTAAATAGGGACCCTCGAACTGAGTACATGCACCAGCGCAAACAGCACCACTAAATGCCTAAGAGCACCAGCATCTGTGTATGCACATTTGGGAGACTGCTGATGGTGCTATGTGCTCTGTAGCATGCCCTCATTCTGAGGATACCTTATCGCAGACAGGGATATGCTTTGACAGTTAGCCATAGAGACCCCATTCTACTTTATCCTGGCCAATCACACTGGCACTTGGTCACACTGCGGTCAGCCCTATGGACCAGGAACTGGCCAGGCATTGATGTCCCCTCAAAACTGCAGTTGCACACACCAGGTCCCCCCCATGCATATCTCTAACCACACACACACACACACAGTCACACGAAACATACATCTGTAGCACAGATGCCCTGCACCTCTAGAAAACAGCTAGTATAACATGGTGACATGGGGGTCCCAGGACTACTATTCTTATCTGCGGTTCCCACCCACACATGAATCCATCCTATATTTACCCACATACAATCTCTACATCAAAAGTTTCACTTCTCGGAAGACAGGAATTGTTAGGGTGCCCTAGATTATCTCCTCTAGCTCACACACAAAAATTGTCAGCATAGCTGGAATAATCACCATTGCATCTCTGGTTATTTCAGTAGGGGTGTTTAGTAATGTGTCTTTACCATACAACCTTCCCCCACCTCTGCATTCTGATCTTTACAACTGCATCTTGTGGTCTTCCAAATTGAAGACACAATGGTTCAAAACATCGTTGTCACAGTCAATCATCTCTAAGGGATGCATTGCAGAGCAGACTTGACTATTGTAACCTAGTCCTTGCTGGTCTCCTGCTGAATCATCTTTCTCCCCTTCAGAATGTGCATGGGTCTTTTCTGAATATTTCCACTACTGACCATGAACCCATTCTGCCCCCTCCCGCCCATGTTCTGAGATCCCCATGCTAGCGCCATATATTTATAGGGATACAGGTGTTTCAGAATACAGTCATAGACATTTTTGCTAGAAAAATATCTATGCCACATGTCCAAAGGGCTTATTCCTGCTCTAGAATGACCCCCTAAGTGCATAACTTTGCACTCGTCCACATTAAATGTCATCTCCCATTTGGACGCCCATTCTCCCAATTTATGAAGGCCCTATTGTAATTTTTCACAATCCACTTATGTTTTAACAACTTTGAATAATTTTGTGTCATTTGCAAATTTATTCACCTCACTTGTTATTTCCATTTCAAGGTTATTTATAAATAAAAAGGCAGTGGGCCCAGCACAGATCCCTGGGTTACTCCATTATTCACTTTTCTCCATTGAGAAAATTGTCCATTTAGCCCTACTCTCTGTTTTCTATCTTTTAACCAGTTCCTAATCCACAATAGTACACTGCCTCCTAACCCATGACTTTTTAAATTTCCCCAACAGTCTCTCAAGAAGGGATCTTATCAAAGGCTTTCTGACAATCTAGATGCACTATATCAACTGGCTCACCTTTAGCTGCCTGTTTAGTCACACCTTCAAAAAATATAACAGATTAGTGAGACAAGACTTTCCTTGGCTAAATCCATGTTGGATTTCTCCCATTAAACCATGACTATCTACATATTTAGCAATTTTATTCTTTATACTGATTTCTACCATTTTGCCAGGTACCAATGTTAGACTCACTGGTCTGTAGTTTCCAGAATCATCCCGTAACCTTTATAAAAATTGTCGTTTTATTAACCATTATCTGATCTTCAGGTACTACAGATGATTTTAATAATAATTCACAGATTACTAATAGTAGGTCTGTAATCTCATATTTCAGATCTTTTAGCGCCCTGGGATGTATACCATCCAGTCCAGGTCATTTGCTACTCTTTAGTTTATCAAAACATGGTAACATGGTATATGATGGCAGATAAAAACCAGCACGGTCCATCTAGTCTGCTCAGCAAGGTGGCAAGAGTAGGTGCACCTGCCGTTTTGTGCAGGTCACCCCTGCCCATGCCTTTGTTTGGGGGTGTACCCACCGCTGCATGAGGTCACTCCTATTTACATAGTAACATAGTATATGATGGTAGATAAAGACTAGCATGGTCCATCTAATCTGCCCAGCAAGATGGTAAGAGTAGGTGCATCTGCCGCTCCATGAAGGTCATCCCTCCCCATGCCTTTGTTTAGGTTTGTACCCACCACTCCGTTTAGGTCACCCATATTGGTTGAGATATAAAAGAGTTATGTTTATTTTGATTTTATCCTGTTGCTATAAAGGTATCCTCTGTGTCTGTCCCATGCCATTTTTAATTCTGTTACTGTATTTGCCCCTACCACTTCCATTGGGAGGGCATTCCAAGCATCCACAACACTTTCAGTGAAAAAGTATTTCCTGACGTTGCCTTTCAGTTTACCCCCTTGCAGCTTTATGTTATGCCTTCTAGTTTTACAGCTTTGGAAGAGGTTTGTTTGAGTATTTAAAGGTCTGAATCATATCTCCCCTGTCCCTCCTCTTCTCCAGAGTACACATATTTAGGTCTTCAAGTATCTTATATGTCTTCTGACGCAGGCTCCAAATCATTTTGGTTGCCTTCCTCTGAACCGTTTCCAGTCTTTTTATAGCCTTTGCGAGATGTGGTCTTGAAAACTGAACACAATATTCCAAGTGAGGCCTCACCGGTACCTTGTACAGTGGCATTCGTACCTCTTCCTTTCTGCTGGTAATTCCTCTCTGTATGCAACCCAGCATCTTTATGGCTTTTGCCACCACCTTGTCACACTGTTTCGCCACCTTGAGATCCTCAGAAACAATCACTCCAAGGTCCTTCTCCTGGTCTGGGCACACCAATCTCTTGCCCTCTGCCACCTACAGTACCCTTGGATTTCTGCTTCTGAAGTGCATGATACTTCACTTCTTCACATTAAATCTTAACTGCCAAGTATTAGACCATTCTTCCAGCTTTTGTAGATCTTTCCTCATGTTATCCACTTCCTCATGGGAGTCCACTCTGTTGCGAATTTTCGTGTCATCTGCAAAAAGACAGACTTTTCCATTCAGTCCTTCAGCAATATCACTCACAAATACATTGAACAGTACTGTTCCCAGGACCAAACCATGGGGCACACTGCTAAACGCCTTCCTTTCATTCGTGTGAGTTCCGTTTACCATCACCTTCTTTCGTCTGTCAGTCATTCAATTTCTGATGCGGTTCACCACCTTATTTTGCTTTTATCTTGTTGCTATAAAGGGATCCACTGTGTCGGTCCCATGCCATTTTGAATTATGTCAATGTATTTGTCCCCACCACCTATTTCGAGAGGGAATTCCAGGCATCCATTACCCTTTCATTGAAAAAGTATTTCCTGATGTTGCTTTAAAATTTACCTTCTTGCAACTTCATTTCATATGCTCTAGTTTTACAGCTTTCCCACCTTCGAAAAAGGTTTGTTTGTTTATTAATACCCTTTAAGTATTTAAACGTTTGTATCATATCTCTCCTGTCCCTCCTCTCCTACAGGGTATAAAGTACATATTTAGGTCTTCATTTTTTTTCTCATATGCATTTTGGTGCAGGCCTGATATCATTTTGTTTGCCTTCTTCTGAACTGTTTCAAGTCTTTTTATATCCTCTGCAAGGTACGGTCTCCAAAACAGAACACAATACTCCAAGTGAGACCTCACCAATGACCTGGACAGGGGCACTAATACCTCCTTCCTGCTGGTTATTCCTTTCTGTATGCAGCCTAAAATCCTTCTGGCTTTGGCCACCACTTTGCCACAATGACAGTTAACACGTGATATGTACCTCCCATGCTAACCGCAATGTGTTCTCCATGCCTACTCTCTGCTCTTAACCAACTCATTTCCACTCATGTGGCGGGAATTATTGCTTTGTGACGTCATGCGTGCATGGCAACTGTTAGCATGGGCCCCTGTGCCAATTCCCATGATAAATGCTTAGCACAGCTTAGTAAAAGGGCCCCATGAACAAATACACACCCCTATCAGCAAAGATGAAATAAGCAGACAGAAGACCTGGACAGGAGAAGTCAGTGTAGAGAACGGAGGCTTGTGAAGACTGAAAGTTAGTCAGAAGGGACACGACATGAAATGAGGGATTGGTAGAGCATAAATGCATTTAAAAGTAAGCAGAATAGTTTTGAACTGGAAATAGTGGCAATGGACAACCTGAACTAGCAGCGTGGAATGGGAAAAATGTGAAGGGCGATGGAGATTACTGACATTGTGCTGGATGGAAGGTTGCCAGATGCCACATTATTTCAAGTGTCTAATAGTCTTGCTTTTGTCTTTCCTAAGAACTTCCTGTCTTCCTGTAGGATTTAGAGTAAAGAAGAGAACATAACAACATAACAATTTCCATACCAGGTCAGGCCAAAGGTCCATCCAGCTCAGTATCCTGTTTCCAGCAGTGGCCGATCCAGCTCATGTGTACCTGGCATAGCCCAGGCTTCCCTCTCTCAGGTCATTTCCAGCCAGCGACTATTCACACAGTTCAAAGAAAAAAGACCTGCTAGGACTTACTTTGAAAATAACTAACAACTAAATCAATATGTTGATGTCTTTTTATTATTTTATTTAACTATATGCATGGAGGGAAGGGATTTTGGATTGAGCTCAGGTCTTTTACAGGAGTAGCTGAAGCAGGACACATTCAGGCAGGAACATGCCTAGTTAGAAATGCGCCCTGTGCGGCCAAGGAATCGGGTGTCCCCACCCACATGCTGCAACACATTTTGGAGTTATTTGAAAGCCCAGTGATGATAACGCTGCCCCTTCTGTATTTGCGCCCTGGGCAACCGCAGCCTGCATTTGTGTACAGCAGGTATTACGTTTAGAGAGCAAGGTCATCAATGGATTGCTGCAGTATATCACAGTTGTAAGAGGATCTTGGGATAAGAGCGAGAGAAAAGACTGAGTTAAGAGGATAAACATCTTTGAAGGCATTCTTGTTTTACATCATTTATTTTAGAAAACGAGTTGGACAGACAAGGCTTTCTGATTAATTGAATGTCTAGGTCGTGGATGTAAAACTTTACCAGTATCAGTCTGAGGAAGCCAAAAGCAATTAAAATAAAACATAAAACAAATGGAAATATCTGCCCTCCCAGCGCGTTCTGTCGCATTTTAACTTGCAATCCTGTACTGCTCAGCCTATCCGTTGCACCACTCTCCCTACCACAAACTGTTTCTAAGGAGATACTTAATGAATATGCACGATATATTGACTTTTGGTTGCTACAGTATTAAATTGCCTTTGATATGTTTTTGAAGCTGTTGATTCTGATGCTGTAAGCAGTTTCAATGTCTTTTAATGGAAAGAAGCGGAATATAAGAGCTCAGGGTAAGTAATATGTGTTTTATCAAGCACACACACACTCGTTATGGATCCTCTGAAATCCAGAGCAGCTGAAATGCTCAAAGAACTGGTTGAGAACTCCACTACATTACTCCCAGGCTGGATATACCTCTCCCTTTGGAGGGCATGTATAACCCAAGGACAGCAAACACAAAACATGGAGTGGAAGGGAAGGAGGCAAAAGAGGTGCAGGTAGTATAGAGCTTTTCATCTTTTTGATATCTGCTCAACTTGGCATCTCACGTGGGTGCCAAACCTTTAGTGACATCCTGAATCTAACTTCCTATACACTATACAGCCGCTTTGACCTGGTGAAAAGCGGGATATAAATAGTTAAATAAATAAATAAACTTGACCCATGAAAATGGTTTAATATTTGTGTCTATCAGGGACAATTTCTCCAAATGGATTAGTTTTGTAAATCGCAAACAGCAAAACTCCTAGTAAAACAATTATACATATTGCTTATTCTACTATTGCTACTGAACCTTGTCGAAAAAACGGCTCAATGATTTTACTCATGAATCTTACATGGAAAGTTCTCACAAAAGCTCAGAAGGAGAAAAGACCTCAGTATTCATTAAATCTCCCTCTATATAGCAGTAATCTGCCCAAAGGGGAAAAGCTTTATTCACGCCATCATGGGCCAAAAAACTCCTCAAATTACCATCATTTCTAGATTTTATACATTTTACTCATTGACCCTTTAAAAAGTCAATTGGCATTACCCAATCATGTTCTTAATTTTCAATTTTTATTATTTTATTATTCATTCATTAATAATACCAGGCTTCAGGTCAGCGCCAGGGAAAGGATCAAAGACGACAACCTTAAGCCACTCTGGTGCCGCTGCTCCTGAAATCAAACCAAGCAAAGAATATTTACTGGAGGAAAACATACTGGCGCACAAGTGCCTAAATGTACTTATCTTTACAGCTGCCAACCCTCCACTAAGATAGAGACGCCCTACGAAGGTCTTTGTGTCACCGATCTCGGCTTCATCAGGGGTGTATTTCAAACACTAGTCGGGCAATTCACTCCAGTAGTGGCATCTGACATCACTATTCAGATCTTTAAACTACTCTGAGCCAATCAAGAAGAAGAAGGGGGATTCTATCATCCAATTGCATTACAGACAGACCCCCCAATCAATCTTATTATTAAGACCCACAGGTTCCATTGTATTCAGGATGTAAATCCATTTCTGTTCTTGTTGTAGGAGAATCTTCCCCCAGTCGCTGCCATGCAATGAAGGGAGGACATGATCTATGGTCATACAGTGTAGATCACCAGAGCTATGATGAAACTATTGGCAGCTATCTACAAATGGAGCTTCCTTCGTCTATTTTGGCAAGCTGTACTTATGTTCCGACAGCTGTACCTTTAATTGTCGGGTAGTTTTCCCAATATAGATCTTAGCGCAGGGGCATTTAATCAAATAAACTACATGTTGTAATACGCATGATGTAGCCAACTTCAAAAAGAAAGTTTTGTCAAACAAAACTAGTTTGTCTCCTTCTTTCCTAATGATGCAGTAGTGGCAATGCCCACATTGGGTGTGGCCCCCCATGATGGTCTACAGCCATTCCCCTGGGTACTGCAGGACAGAGAAGGTCTCATAGATTTCTGCCCCTGCTGTAGGCAATACGAGGTTTAACATTTACAAACACAGAATGCACTGAGAGTACTGACCATCGTTTTTAACAGATGCAGCAATCTTCGATGCTAAGGATGAATACTGTACCACACAAGTGAATGTTTCCCGTTCATCACTTGAAGAGGGAAAATTAGAAGGATCAAGTAACTATTCTCAGCTTGCCTATACACTCTATTCACAACTGCTGCTTTTGGATCCGGACTCACCTGATCTCCTTTTTCTGTCCCCCTTGTTTATCCCTGCCTACACCTTCTGTGTTGTCTGTCTTGACTAGATTGTAAGCTCTGATGAGCTGGAACTGTCTCTTACATGCCTGTGCAGCGCTGCGTACGACTTGTAGCGCTATACAAATGCTCAGTAGTAGTAGTAAATTTATTCAACATTACTGATGCTTTTACCCAACACTCCTTATTTGAGGAGTGGATCTGTCTACATCACAATAATTGTCCAATGGTTGGTAACAATGGACATAGCAGTGCTTTATACCTCTATTCCGCAGGATGAAACTCTGTAAGTATTGTAGAAAGTTTGGGACGGTAGGCCCTGTCCCCATATGCTACCTACATATTGTGATATATCTTCATTGATTATAGTCAGTTCTTGGTATTGTGGATAAGGAACAGCATATTGAGATCTTAAAATTAAAATCCTTTTTAGAAGCAGTGGCAAAGTGCATACTATTATATGACCTATGAGCAGACATGTTCACAGGCATATTTTAGGAGAAGACTGGGTAAGTCATGAAATATGTGTATAGCTTATAAAATATTGCTCTAGTTACTTTTATCATAGTCCCCTGAAATAGTCAGTATTATCGATGAAACTTAAGTTGAGACTGAAAACTGAGATTGTACAACTGAATATGGTCTTCAAAAGTGGTTTACCAAGGGGGCCAAGCTTTTGAGTGTATGGAATCATAGCAGTGAAGAGCTGGTTTGAAATGCCCACGCAAATAAGTGCGTTCGTGCTTGATACCAAGAAGCATTCTTTGTTTCCTTTTTTGAAAAGTTCACAACTTACAAAGGTGCAATAATCAAGGAAATTACAAGAAATAACCCATAGCATAACAATCAAATAATAATAATAATAAAAGTACATGTTTTTAACCCACATCGAGGAGAGAGAGAGCACTAACCCATCTGGATGGAATACTTACTTAATCCCTAATTAAATACTACCCCAACTCAGGATAAAGTAAAAGCAAAAAGAAAGTCAACACCTAGAGCAAAACAGGCCTAGCATCACTTGTCCTTCAAAAAAAACCTTTCCATTTGAGTGGGACAGAAAATACATATCTGACCCCCTGGTACACTATTAAACATTTACAGGGAACGTGTAAGAAGAAAGAGACCCCAAAAACCAAAATTGAAGGCTCCAGCTGAAGGAAACTCTTTCTTCTCAATTGTGTGGCTCTTGCAAAACTAAAAATCCTTCTTTTGAGAAATAAGCCTTCATGGTTCTGGATTTATCTGCATCTAAAGAAAGAGTAACAATTAAAGTAGCTCTCAAAGAAATATCATCAGTGGATGTTTCCAGAAACCCTGTCAAATCCAAAGGAGGTGATGCTGCAGCCACTGAGACATCCACTTCCTCACCCCAAATCAATGGTCTAGCTGGTAAATAATACATATTAGAAGCTAATACCGACTGTGCTTCAGCAAACAATAATACTTTCTGTAAATATTTCTGAAACAAAACAGAAAGAGACAGTAAATGAATCTTAGGGAAATTTAACAAATGGAGATTTCTAACCCGCATAGAATTCCCCAGCGCCTCAAGCTGCGACGTCACGCCACAGGTCTGCGACTAAAAAGCTGTTTGATTATTTTCATCTAATTTCCATGTATTTTGGTGTGCTGAAAACAAATAAAATATTGAAAAAACTCCTAGACGTCATGATTTGCCATAACATGCAAAATTGTCTTCAAATTTATCAATTTTTTTCAAATTACTATTAATTAATTCAAATTACTATTAATTAATTCACATAAGTGCATTTAAGATATAAAATGCCAAAAAAAACTTAAAGGGTCTGTCCGAGTTATGTAAAAAAAAATATAGCACTGTAAATCTGATGGTCAGCAATATATACATAAGCTAAGCAAGTTTTAAGTCTGTGCTTCTAATGGTGGAAGGGGTTAATCTTTCCTGAAGAATCCAGTGGGAGGGAGACACAGGGCAGATAGCAGCAGCTCCGGTCAGTGCAGGGGGGTGTGGCCAGCACTGTGACGTCTCGTGCACAGACACAGAGCTGCTCTCTCCTTCATGCCACACTTGTGCACGAATCATCATCAGGTTCTTGGTTCTAGGCTGTTCACACTTTTTCATCGCAATTTGTGTTAGCTCGTCATTCTTCAACCGTTATGTTATGGCTCCGCGAAAGTGTATTAATTCGCCAGACAGTTTCTGTTTCATCTGTGGTGAATATACAGTGTTAAAGCAACAGCAGAATATTACAGACTTTGTGAAAAAAGTATACTTTGCATACTTTGGACTAAAAATTGGAGATCAAGATAAAGTCTGGGCGCCTCATACAGTGTGCAAACGATATGTTGAGTACCTCCGAAACTGGTTCAAGGGTAAGAAAAAATCTTTCCATTATGGGATTCCTATGGTATGGTGAGAGCAAAAGAACCATAGTGACGACTGTTACTTTTGTTCATGCGATGTGAAAGGGTTTAATTCCAAATGGAAGCATTCCATTTCATACCCCAGTTTTCACTCGGCAATTCGTCCCATCCCCCTTGGCACAGATATACCAGTACCCAAGCCCCCTGCTACCTTGGAAGAGATACCTAGCTCCGATGAAGGTGAAGTCATACCTGAACCAGATGACGAATCAAGTTCTGACTTTGAAGATGATACAAGACCAAAATTGTTTTCTCAGGAGGAGATGAATGATTTGGTAAGAGACTTGAATCTTCCCAAAGATGCCGCTGAGTTACTCGGATCAAGGCTGAAAAGCAGGAATTTATTGTTGCCAGGAGTGTCATCTTCATGGTTCAGACATGTGAAAAGGAGTTCGTTCCTTACTTCGCCCAGGAAGACAAGTTGGTTTATTGCATCAATGTCGAAGGTCTGATGGGTCAATTTAAAATCCAATATGATTCAGAGCAATGGCGTCTTTTTATAGATTCTTCAAAAAGAAGTCTCAAAGCAGTTTTACTCCACAATGGTTTTTACGCTTCCATACCTGTATGTCATTCCGTACACTTGAAGGAAACCTACGAGAACTTGGAATTGGTTCTTCGTAAACTTAAATATGAAGACCATGGTTGGCAAGTGTGTGGGGACTTGAAGGTCTTGTGCATGCTGCTCGGGCAACAAGCTGGGTATACCAAATATCCTTGTTTTCTGTGTTTATGGAACAGTCGAGACCAACAAAATCACTGGACCAAGAAGAGTTGGCAGCCGAGGGTGCTAACAGTCGGTGAAAAAAATGTCCTCCGAGAAACTTTGGTACCTTCCCATAAAGTTCTTCTACCACCTCTCCACATAAAATTGGGATTGATGAAGCAATTCGTAAAATTTATTTATTTATTTATTTATTTATACTTTTCTTCTATACCGCTTTTTCCCAAGATCAAAGGCGGTTTACAAATAACATAATGAACAGTTTACAATTAACATAATGAACATTGTTTTACATAGAACATAGTGTTTTCTTTAAATTATGTACAATTAACTTTTTTATGAACAATAACATTAACTTTTCATGAACAATAACATGGCGCATATAATTATACATATGCTGAACTATTTACATCAGTCAAATATTTACATTAGTCAATTATTAATCATGGTTTCGAAGGGTTGTTTTTCTTATGTGTGTTGAGGTTTGAGGCTTTTTTGACCCTTTGAATCACTTCCAAGAGATGGAGAAAGCTTCAAATACTTGGTCACCAAGTTTCCAGGCCTGTCGGAGGTAAAATTGAAGGCGAGTGTGTTCGTCGGACCAGACATTAGAAGGCTTATAGTTGATCAAGAGTTTGTCAATATCATGACGGATCCTCAAAAAGAAGGGTGGATTGCATTTAAAGAAGTCGTACAGAAATTTTTAGGCAATAACAAAGATCCTCACTACAAAAAGATCGTCAGACGAATGCTGAAAAGCATTTCAAGCTTTAGTCTGCCTGATGAGTTTGAAAGTGCATTTCCTCCAGTCCCACTTTGACTACTTTCCTCAAAATTTGGGAGCTGTGAGTGAGGAACAAGGTGAACGATTCCACCAAGACATTAAAGAGATGGAAAGGAGATACCAGGGAAAATGGAGCATTACAATGATGGCAGACTACTGTTGGATGCTTCAGAGAGACATTCCAAATGCTACTCACAAGCGTAAATGCACCAAGAGGAGCCTCACAAGGAAGAAGAATCGAGTTTAGTGTGTGTAGGCGAGCTCATTTCAGTTCAAAAAAGGATTTTCATGAAAATATTGTACTAAAACTTTAATTTTATAAGTCTCTTTCCATTTATTGTGAGGTATTGCCTTATTTAACATAGTTACCTTAATTGTCAGGAAATGTGATGTCCTATGATAAAATGGAGGTCATTTTTGGATTCAGCACACCAAAAAACATAAAGATTATGTGGAATAACCAAAACAGCTCTCGAAAAAAATTTTTTTGCAGACCTTTATCTTTAATATTGGATGTCCCTATGGCTAAGTGGAAATTCTATCTACTTTCTGAAGAGCAGAAGCAGTCTTAGAATGAGACGCATTCCGAAATGCATCATAGAAGTAACCGAGGCAGCCTGTACCATGGGTACCTCAACCAGATGCCTAACCCCCCCTCTCCCTATTCCATACAATCAAAACACCCCACACATCCTTTGGCTCAAACACTGGTTGCAGCTTTAATGACATTAACAAATCAACAACTATTATACAATTGACAAAACATTGTCATAACATTGGCACCGGATCAGGTTTCACCAGCCTTATTACTTGCAAGGCAATTCCGTCACCCTTGCCTTCCCGCTCAATGTTGCATTCCCAGGCAGCCAGTAATCACCCAAACTACTGCTGGCCTTGCCAAATGGGAAGCAAACTGTATCTACTTGTATATTTATCGCTCTAAAAAACCTCTATGAAATAGAGGTTTTTTAGAGCGATAAATATACAAGTAGATACAGTAGTATACGCTCTGTTAATACGCCTAAGCACAACGTCTATTGACGAAAATGGGAAGCAAAGGCTAGCACCTTTTGGTAAAGCACCCCCCCCCCCCCCAAACTCCAGGAATTCACCTGCCTTTCACTTCATGCTCCAGATTGGAATCACTCAATCTCAGCCCCTGCCCACGGCCCATGGCTGCAGCTCATAAGCCTGCCTGAGCGGTTTGAGTAGCCACCACCCCACCCAACTGTGACAACAACCCGCTATCCCCCTATAGACCCATGCCTCCACTAGGGTGGGCTGAATGGGAAGAAGCATGTTGCTACCTGCTGCCACTGCCCTGAAGGAGGAGAGGGAGAGTGGCCCCCAGGTAAAATACCCTGCACCGGCCCCTCTTCCCCTTTCCCTCCTGGGTGCAGCCCCAGCCAGTCGTTCTCTCCTGAACAGATAGGGAGGGATTTCAAATTTGAAATCTCCCCCTGCTTGGTGCTTGCTGACCCCCCCACTCACCCTCCAACAGCCGCTGCCTGACCATGGCCCAGCAATGTCAGACCCGATCCTGCCCTGGGGCGATGGATCCCATGCAGTGGATGCCTGGTTACAGGCGGGCTGCCAGGGACCCTGGTCCTGTGACCTGATCATTTATTGAATATGTGCATGAGAATGAATTCTTAAATGCATGAAAAAGGTATTGCAGATCTCACAATGGGACCAGTGACTGAATATTATTGTCTTGAAAATTTCCACTTTACTGAGGTCCCTTTTTCACTACATTGTAGTGTTCAAAGTGTTTAAGATGTGAAGTGTGATTTCGAGTTGGATATTCTATATTTTCTCACACTGCATAGTACTGGAGGTTTTCATTAGTCATAGTTTACACAATATGCACCTGCTTGTACGTACATTTCCACCTGCTCCTAAGCAGTCTGCTGGTGTGCTTTAACTATGATTGTGCAGGTTTCACAAGGTTATTTTATAAAGACACCTTCTAAAATGACCTTAATAAGGGCACCTTCTTGCACTTCCATCCTAGGTGATCAGTTGTAAAATCACCTTCCAAAGGAAGTAAAGACTCATACTCCACATGCAGAATCCCAGCAGAAGAAAACAAAGCAAAATCTTGCAAGACACCATGATGCAAACTTTGCCAGCACATATCACAGGAGCCTACAGCTTCCTCAATAGGAAAGGCATTCAGAGCTCAAGGGTCACGCTTATGCTGCTCTATGAATGTAGTGATCCAATGCAAAAAATGTGAAAAGGGTGAAATATTGGAGAAACACGCCAAATATTAAAGAAACCCTCCAAAATGGCAGCTTAGTACGTGAACATTCTGAAAGGGAGGCCACATGAATAGAACAAGATACATGAAGGAGGAGTAGCCTAGTGGTTGGGGCAAGGTACTTCAGGCCAGAAGGTTGGGGGTTCAAATCCCACTAGAGGACAGCAACCTTGGGCTGGAAGGACTGGGGTTTCTAGTCCCACAGGTGTTCCTTGTGGTCTTGGGCAAGCCACTTAACCCTGCATAGCCCATGTTCCCTGTAAGTATTAGTGTGTGTGTCTCATATCCCCACGTGTTAAATGTATCCCCCAATTGTGTTGTGACCGCTTTGATTGAAGGATAAGGCGGTATACAAAACTATCTAAATAAATAAATGAAAGGTTAATTGAAATCTAGGGATGAAAGATTGATGGACAAGATGATTCACAGCAAGCACAGAAAAAAAAAAGATAAAACAGACATATGTAGATTCTGTAAAAAAGAACTGAAAATGGTTACTCATCTCGTAGCTGGCTACAAAGTTCTGAGGGGTCAAAATTTCTACACTGAATAACTTAATAAAGCAGCACCTCTTGAAGGCTGGCCCAAGGATATTTGATACCCTAGGCAAAACATGGGGCATTTATTCATTTATTTGTATATACCACGTAATCTTGAATCAAAGTGGTTTACATTTAACAATAACCAATTTACATATAATATTGAACTCAAAATAACATAAGATGAATAAAACAAGTCTTTATCAGTTTCTCAAATCTTTTGTAGGATACATTGGATGATATATAACATTATTTGCTCTGGAAGTGGTTATTATCTACTGTTTCTTAAAAAGAAATCTCAGTTTTAACTGTAATTTGTGGTTTGAGACTTTGATTAGGTCTATTTATTTTAGGCTCATTTCCAAAATATTCCCTTTAGTTCTTTACGGGATGTTGGGAGGGCTGAGATTGCTCTTATATTTCCAGGAAATGCATTCCAAAGTCCTGGTACATATACGGGCTGACGCAGGAAACTAGCATGGCCTTTACGTGCAGATAATGTGCTTTTTAGGCACAACTAGTGCCACAGCTAAATGCAGAATTCAGACGGGCATATGCGTAAATAGCAAAGGAAAAGCTAGTGCACATGTAATGCCGAGTATTTAAATTATAAGCAAATGAACTGTGCCTATTAAAATGGCATGCTATTACCATCTGGGCCTGATGCAGAGAAACTCGTAGAGGATTTCATAACACGCTTTAGCGCTAATATCTCTATTCCTGGTCTTGAGGTGGTTTAAACATCTAGCGCGGGCCCCTGACAGTATTTTGATAGCATCAAGGGATTTCTCCAATACCTGGATCACATTGAGGGGAAATGTCAAACAGGCATTGGGGAAAGCCGCCAATGCCGTCAAAATACTGCCGGGGGCCGGTGCCCCTGACAGAAAGCAAATTCCTGGTGGCCCAGATGTCCTGACCCCCCCCCCACCCACCCAACTAAAACTAACCCTGGTGGTCCAGCAGCCGGTACCTTTATAAAAGAGCAGGAGCACGGCTCACATGCTCCCACTCCTGCGTTGCCATCTTGAAAAATGGTGACACTTGGCCCCGTGTTGTGCGTCCTGGGCTGCACTTGATGGGGTCAGACTGTCTTATCAGGCATTTTCTACCTTATTTGGCAATCTGACCCTGCCCAATGCATCCCAGGATGAACCGCATGGGGCCAGGTGCCACCATTTTTAACTTGGTGGTACAGGAGCGGGAACACACGGGCAGAACTCCCGCTCCTTTTTAAATGTACTGGGAGGGGGTTCGGGGCCACTGGGCCACCAGGGTTCTGTTGAATATCACTGTCAGCAGCCTTAACCAGCCAACTTTCCATTGGCCGACCAGCAACTGTCAGTGCATATGAATTCCTTTATCAAAGTAATGCAGTCAAAATCCTCACACAAGCACCTTTTTGGGGGTAAAGGCAGAGATAAAAAATACAAAAGTTCCCAAAAGTAAAACATGTATCAAAATGGAAGAGTATGCACTGTTTCTGCTGAGAACACTGGACTAGAGCTGGAATATCGCTCCTCCATGCTGTACTCATTCCCTAAAAGGCCCATGGTGCTACAGTTTGTGGCCGTTAGGTGTGTGGCCGTGAGTATGCCCTAAGGAGAGTGCTCAAATGGGCATGCCCTGTCCCTGGGGAACTCTTTAGAGTGCTGTGGAGTATCACATAGGTCTTTGGCTTTAATGGATGCCGCTCGGTTGTGTAATGCCCTCTCGGGGTAAGAGAAAGTCTAAGAATAAGAAGCCTGGTGTACCTGTTACCATTAAGGGGCAAAAGGATAAACACTTGCTGCCTAAAAATGTTCCATCTTCATTCACTTTGGCGTCCTCCACCTCCTGTGCTATCCCAAAAGAACATAAGAACATAAGATATGCCATACTGGGTCAGAGCAAGGTCCATCAAGCCCAGTATCCTGTTTCCAACAGTGGCCAATCTAGGTCATATGTACCTAGCAGTTTCCCCAAGAGACACAAGTTCCACAATGCTTGTACTGGGTCAAGTATTGATATCCTGGGTCCCTTCTTAATAATGGTTTATGGACCTTTCCTCCAGGAATTTGTCCAAACCTTTTTTAAACCCAGCTACACTAACAGCCTTTACTACATCCTCCGGTAACAAATTCCAGAGTTTGATTACACGTTGAGTGAAAAAATATTTTCTTTTATTAGTCTTAAATAGTTTACCCTGTAGCTTCATTGCATGTCCCCTAGTCCCAATCTTCTTGTTCACTCATTGATACTTCCACTCCAGGTTCAGGTTGGAAGAAACTTGCTCTTTCAGTGGGTTTGCATAAACCTGTTAAATTTGTTGTTGAACCTTTTCCAGCTCAGGTTTTGTCATCTGATATTTGGAAAGTGGAGTCAAGAACAGAGAAGACTCTTGTGTCTGTGGTTTCCGGAAATCATTAAAATCATGTTCTGTTTCACTAGGTTTGTGATGTCTACAAATGTGTGATTTCCTTTTAGAATAAACAAGATGTTTTTTGGATCCTGCTCATTTGGAAAAATATGTATTAGATAGAGAAGTTAAGTCTGGGTAATTCCACAGGACCCAGCTCTGCTGGTATTGGGTTTGATCCTTATTTAGATTTCCTTGTATCAAGAACATTCTCCTGAGACATGGACATACAAACTTTGCATAAGTATATACGGTTCTGTTTCCATTTTCTTGATTTTCTTTTGATTGTATCATATGTTTTTCCTTTTTATGTCTTTCTTATTTATGTAATCTGTGAAAATTCTCAATAAAAATAAAAATGTATCAAAATATCTCAGTTTCCCTTACTGCCTAGTCAGGATGCACCATGGTCCAGTCCCTCACACTTCATTTCAGAAAAAGATGCACCTTCTTGGTCCTCCAAAGCCCCTCAGGTATTCCAAACCTCACATGCAAATCTCTGTCTTACAGTAGACCCTGGCTGATCTCCTCTAGACACCCACTCTACTAGAAATTCACCGCTCTCCTCCAGTCCATTTTTGGTCTGATCTCAGCTCCAGTCTCCTTGCCACCATCAGGCCAAGCCAGCCTAGGGCTCCTCCCTAAAGGCTAGAGGCAGCTTTTCTTAGAATGCCCCTGAGACCAGAGGCCCTTGGCCACAACAAGCAGTATCTGTGCCCAGACCTGGCAGATAATCCCCCCAGTCCCTATCGAAGAAAGGCCTTTTATATTTCTAAAACTGCAGCAGGATGTACTGCACCCCACCCCCTAACAGCCCAACCTCCATTGCTTCACACTTTTGCCCAGCATATGGGCTTAGGAGCAGGGGTTCTGGGTTTTTAACTCGTTTTGGACATAGAGGCAAGATTCTGGTGTCCTGCCCACACCTGCATAGGACCTTCCTCCTGCCCCATGCCCCCTTTCTCAGAGATTTGCTACGAATTATTACAAGTACACAGTGCCCTTGTTCAAAGACTGGTGCCAAAAGCTTTCCTCTAGCACATGCATCTTTCAGAGCTTGCAGACCTAAGGCATGTGCTGTCCTCCCAGCCAAGATTTTTTAGCATAAAATATACTTGTATTTCTGAGTATCTTCTAATAAAAATAAATCAGGATGGTTACCTCATTCTCTTCTGTCTTTCTTACTTAGTAACCTCACATTATTGCAAAATGCAGAATGCTCTCTCCCTTAAACCTCAAAACACACGCAGAATCTTTATAACTACCTATAAAGTGATGCAGATTTGGCACAGTAAATTTGTTTAAATGCACTTTGAATTTCTTAATAGAACAGTAGATACCGGGGTCTATTTTAAATACATCAAGCTGATCCCATATCAATCATGTCTTAATTTTAATTAAGCATATTGTTGTAGTATGTGCAATATTCATGACAGGAAATGCAGCTTAAGTGCGACTCTGCCCACAGACCTAGTTTAGTGGGAACAGCTACAGCATTGCAGTGATGTCATTGTCTTGCTTTGGGATTTTAATTCTGCCTCATCTCCAGTCTTGTAAAAGAAAGACCTGCTAGTTCATCATCTCTCTCTCTCTCTCTCTCTCTCTGTCTCTCTGTTATTTGCGCCCTGGTACAGCCCATCTGCCTTGGATCTAGTGTTCCACTGGGACCGCGCACATCTGCCAAGCAGATTCCCATCTCACACGATTGCTCACTCAGTACACCATACGGTTCTTTAATAGGAAACAAGTGTGAGCAGAGTGAGACTCCTTTCCCTTTAAACCATAGAATCAAGACTTTTTAATAAAGATAAAGCTTGCTAGATGCACCCAGGTATATATGGAATGGCCCCGCCCTTAGAGAATGGGCCCCGCCCTTATTCTGGGCTCCAGTGGTTTATACAGCAGTGAAGAGAGATGCTTTTTGTGGCCTTGAAAAACGTGACTGTTTCATTCAGTCTTCCTTTTATGATTTATTTAGCACTTGGATATAAAAGAAGCCTCCTGTTTCACACCTCGTACTTGAGGACAAACAAGAATTCATAGTAAGTGGAAAATTTGCTTTTACCTCCTGCGTTTTACTTGGGAGTTAATTACATGTGTTTACTTTGAGGGAAGCCTCTAAAGACTGCATAGAGGCGAGCCGGCAGCAACGGCACAGCAAGCCATCCCCTACATTTCCCTGTTTTGTTTCATTCCTCTCATCCAATTACTACGGCAGTTGCACATCCTGTGGAGGGGCCCTTTAAACCGAGCATGCAGTAGGAAAGCTCGGTTTATGTTACAAAACTTACCAAAGTATTTCTTGGAGTCCTCACGTTTTGCTTTTGACAAATGTTATTACACAAGCGTGAGGTGTGGGGGAGGTTCTTTAGACTTTTTTTTTGTCTTACTGTACACTAATAGTGTTACAAATGACTCTCCCAGCTCACACAGTATTAGCTATGGTTGATTTTATGAGACTTAGAAAGGTGGAAACCCTCACATATCACTTCATCCCTTCAAAACTGTAAAAGCTGAAATACCTGAAAATCTTGTATTAATTATATTTCAGTGTGATTGGTAATGAATTTAAAAAGCACAAGAAGGGTCATTTGTCTCAGAAGTAAGCACTGAAATATCAAAACCAGATGTACAGAGACCAGGCTTTGACTCTCTTTCATGTTCGGTTTTAACCAGCTTTAACATTACATTTACAACTTTGGACTCCCCATTAAACTGTGCTTCAACTTGGGGTGAAGGTCATATGTGAGCAGACCTGCATCCTCCGAGTTCCTCAAGTATCTCTGTTCTACCGAGACAAGGAGAACCTTTTTTACCACTGTGCATCCCGAAGTTCATTGCCTGGCCCCTTGCATTGGGCTTCCACATAGAATGATAGACAATAAATAAATGTTTTGCAACAGAGGATGGTTTGTATCAAAAGTAACCTTACGTTTTCCGTGAAGGGTCTGCCATAGTCTTCAAAAGGTAACACTGCTGCTAGGACAGTGGCGGTGGTTAAAAAGGACTAGACAGGGGATGTATTCAAATATGTTTACTGTTGCTTTTTATTTTAATCTTCATTATTTAGAAATATTTCTCTGCTGGGTACTCTCATCACCTAAACTGTGAATAAGTGAAACCGCGAGTCTACAATTGTAGCATGAATGCTGTTTATTGTTCTGTATAATTCCTGTTATTCTCTATACTCACCTGATACAGTAAAGCAGGCGTTTAAGACGGCTCATTGGCCTGCCAAAAAGACATACGTTATTAAAGGTAGCGTGAACGGGTGCTCTGGGTTCAGAACACAAACCACAAGCTAGGTCCGTCTTCAAAGGGAAACAGGTTTAGTACTACACATAAGCAGACGCAGCAGAATTACTTCACTGTGTTGGGACTTTATTGTTTGTAGCAATCACTCTGGGTTCTTTCATCAGACATGGAAATATCAGCTCCATCTGCATGTCAGTATGTTCTATGTCATGAAACGCTGCTGACGGTGTACCCGAGGTGCACATCCAAAGGAACACGCTAAGAGTCCTTGCTTCATAAGACCTTTATTTTTATTTTATATTTTTGTTTCTTTTGGGCCTTTATACTATTGCGAAAATAATATTTTTAATGTTTGTCTGGGCTTTGAGTTGACAGGCTCGATGGTGAGCGCAGGTCACCATTCTTACGATTTGGTCCTTTTCATCGGTTCACATTAATAATACAGAAGTAATTAGGGGAAGGGGTTTCTATGGAGGGAGTTTGGGTTGATCTAGGAATATTAGAAATAATATGTTAAAAAATCTCACTGTGCCTATTACAGCAAATGTGGACCTTGTCTTAGGAACAAGGGCTTACGGTACCTCTGTGGCTCATAGGAGGAGGATAGGATTCGTTAGAGATTGACTTAGGCAGGTCAATGGTGGTCAGCGGTCACTGGTGTCTGAATAGTAGCTGGAACTGTATATCTGGATACTGTGACCAGTGCTGATGCTATGGGGTCATTCTGTGCCGCAAATAGCGGTGATTTACGAGGGGTGTCTGATATTAAAGGTACAGGTGGTAATCATACCGTCTCCGCATGCGCAATAGTGCCATCATATGCAGGACTACCTGTACTCATAGTAAGAGAGTCTGTAGCATTGTTTTTTGTTAACACTCAAATTACGAGTAGTTTTCGGGAAGCAAACAAACATGGCGTGTGTAATCGCAGAGTATTCAAAGTTTCATGTGCGTGGAGTTATCATATTTTTGCAAGTCAAAGGGAGTTAAACAGAGCGAAATTCATTGCAGATTAGAGGACGTGTATGGCCCGAACATTTTAAGCCTAAAAGAAGTCAGTGTCTGGTGTAACAAGTTTAAAGATGGCCGAACAGAGTTGAATGATCATCTGGAAAAGAAAAGAGGCAGACCAAGGACCTCACACACGGATGACAACTGCATAATTGTCGAACGTCTGATTAGGGAGGATCGTCGCATTAAAGTTTGTGCAATTGCTGAAATGATTGGCATTCCTAAGAGTTCTGTTCATAAAACCATATGTGATCTCAACTTCTGCAAGATCAGGAGGAATTGCAAGACACTGTTATGGACTACTTCAAGCAACTTGACACGCAACTGTACCATGAAGGAATGTTCCAACTAGTGTCACGCTGTGATAAATGTCTCAATGTTTACGGCGATTATATAGAGAAGTAAACAAAAGTATGTAGTTTTTGATGGAATGTATTGAATAATTTCTTTAAATACAAATGTTAGTGTAATTTTGGCCTGTACCTTTAACGGACACCCCTCGTACATACTGTTGGGACGTACATCCTTGCTATTCACCCCCCTGCTGCCACGGTGCACAGGCTCCCCATATGTACAGCTGTGCTGTACAGGGAGCTGTAGGCAGGGGTGGGAAGGGGTGGGCAGGAGGGGGGCGAGGGTGGGGTGTGGGCGGTGCAAGACCCTGGACATACAGGGCAGCTTCAGAGGTGGCCCTATACATCCGGGATCGGCCTGGTAGACAGGGGACTTATTGCATTTCTGAGGTGGAATAGGTCCCCCTGGATGGCAGGGGATGGTGAGGACAGATTGGTGAGGGGCAAAGGGAGTTCCCTGTAACCCAACCTTAGCCATGGGAGGCCGGATCAGGGGTCAGGCTGTGGGGAAAGGGCATTTTGAGTCAGCAGCTTGGGATCGTGGCTCCGTAATGGACCCAGGCTGAGTTAGCCAAGTATGTGACTGGGCATGTGGCCGGTGAGAACTGGGGCCCGGCCTGCACGTCCAGGCCATAGACCTGATTCTGATCCCGCAGGCACACCCCCATGGGATTACAATCAGGTCTACCTCTGTACACCCGATTCTGATTGGCCATACTGGGGCAGGACGGCCATTATGAAATTGGCCTGCATCTCTATGGCAGCCATATTTAGTGCCATTATACCGATAGCTTATATGGATAACTGTAGGCCAACTGTTTTACTGTACCAAGTTATATGAGTAGTTATCTGTCCAGTGCCCATGAACCACCCGGACACTACCTGGATAGTGCTGAGGAAGTCTGTAAGGATATTCAGTGGCTCTATTCATATAATGCTGCTGAATATCAACCTGAATGTTTCTATGGCTGCTCTCTCAATGCCAGGTCTATGGTTCATAAATCAGTGGTGATCAGAAATTCTATTTAAGAGTATTATGTGCAATTCTGGAGAACGCACCTTCAAAAGGATATGAGCAGGGTGGAGTCAGTGCAGTGGGTGGCTAATAAAATGGTTAGAGGACTTCGTTATAAAACAGATGAGGACAGACTTAATCTTAATATGTATACTTTAGAAGAAAGGCAGGATAGGAGCGATAAGATAGAGACCTTTAAATATCTACATGAGGGTCTCTTTCAAT
Source organism: Ichthyophis bannanicus (assembly GCA_033557465.1). Lineage (NCBI taxonomy): Eukaryota > Metazoa > Chordata > Amphibia > Gymnophiona > Ichthyophiidae > Ichthyophis > Ichthyophis bannanicus. Next base: position 10,153,731 of record CM066038.1, on the reverse strand, counting down.
TGAAGGCAAGCTCCGCTACGAGGGGACATAGGATGAGAGTGAAAGGGGATAGACTCAGGAGTAATATGCAGAAATATTTCTTTACAAAAAAGTGGTAGATGCGTGGTATAGTCTCCCACTGGAGATAGTGGACACGAGGACAGTATCTGAATTCAAAAAACATGGGACAAATACAGAGGATCTCTAAAGGTAAAAAGGGGACTATTATAGTTGATATGGAAGGGCAGACTAGATAGGCCATTTTATTTATTTATTAGCAAGGCTTGATATACCGCCCATTCCGAAGTGTCAGAGCGGTGTACAAAAAAAAAAACATAGTGGCTACTAGAAAATAAAGGGAGGAAAGGAACGCCAATGGGTTGATAGGAAAGCAGTAGTGAGAGAATGAGAAGACGACAGAAAAGGAGCGATGTTAAACATATAAACAGGCTAAACTGCTAAGAGGATGGAAGGGATAGAGGAAGGGAGGAAAATGGAGGCAGTGTGTAGCATCAAGTCTATTATGTGGCAACAGGGAGATCAAAGGCCTGGGAAAAAAGCTTTAAACGAGGAAAAGAGGTCTTTTTCTGCCATCATGTTTCCATGTTTCTATGGGCAGCTTGGGTTAGTGCTCATTATGGAAATATGGCTGTTTGAGGCAGAAGATACACCATCAAGCCCAGAAGGGCACGAGAAGTGCTGGGGGCAGTTCTTTTATTTATTATTATTTATTTAGTCATATTTATATACCGTTTTTCGCCGGGTCAAAGCGGTTACACCAAACACGTGGAGAGTACAAGTGATGTGGGGGGGAGGGGATACCATTACCCGAGGGGGGGGGGGTATAGCATATTTACAATGATATTATATTATTTACATTTTTTGACATTACTGTCCTTCTCTTCACTCAAATTTGCATTTCAGTACTATTTACATTTCAGACTCTCTCCATTATCTCAGCCTGTTCTCTGTAGTTTTGTTCTGTTTTGTCCCAAGATGCTCCCCGAAGAGGAGAGTTTTTATCTGCTTTCTGAATGCAGGGAGATCCTTGTTGTTGAGGATTAGGTTTGGGAGGGTTCATAAAGTTCAAATGCACAGTTACAGGTTTGAGTATTAAATTTTGTTCTGTCATGAGAAACAACGAGAGTATCATTTGAGGTTTGCCGAGTAGGCCTTCTAGAGTTCATCCAGGATAGCAGGGTTTGCAGTTGAGATGAAGGCTGTTGGTGGATTGCTTTATGTATGAGAGTCAGTGCTTTATATTTTATGCGTGGATTGATGGTGGCAGTGGTGAGTCATTTGTATTTTGTATTGCAGTAGTCTAAGTGAGGTAGTGTTATTGCCTGCATAACTGAAGTCTTGTGGGTCAATGAGCGTTCTGAGCCATGTACCATCTTTGCTTTGAAGTAGACGGCTCTTGTGGTTTTTGCACAAATATTCTTTAGCTGTTCTTTGTTATCTGGTTTCTCATTTTTTGGAGTTTATTTATCTATTTGTCCACCAGGGCTCGTTAGAAAAACTGCGTTACTTTCAGTTTATTATAAACTCAGGAGCATTTTTGCCACTGATAATTGAATCGCTTTGAATACACATGATCATTTTTTCACAGATAAAATTATTGTTCTTGGGGATTTCCATTTTCATGTGATGATCTTGCTGTAGCCTTACATTTTCTCCTTCCTATCAAGTGTTAGAACCTTATCAAAACAATTTCCTACCAACACATCGGGATGAGCATATTCTAGATCATATTATGACTTCCCTAGATCTGGTAGGCTAGGGATTAATAGCCAGTTGTGGTATACCTCCACTATCTTTGGATGGATTTAAAGATTAAGATGGGGCCCTAATATCCTCCATAGGCAAGAAACCAGTGGAAACATGAACAGTTCCATGAGATTATTCAACCTGGATTAGAGAATTTAGACTCTGCAATGAGCATATCCTATGTTGTTGGTATCCATATATACCAAAATATGCAGTGCCAACCCAGCACAAAAATCCTCTCTAGGCCATGTATAAGGTCTTCCACTTTTGTACAAGGTGGGCAAGTAACCAAATAATCATCTTGCCCATCAGACATCCAGCTATCTGCAAGCCTAATGACTGAATTGCCAACTGAAATGGACATTCTTACCCTTTAACCCGGACAGAAGCCCATAGAGACACATCCTCAGTGCAAGAGGATATTGCATCCCTGGAAGGCACATCCTAGCTACAGGATAACTTCCTGAAACATCAAGGTAATGCTCTCCTTCCGGGTACCTCTCTCCTTTAAGACAGCAGAGACTGACAGACTGGAGGTGGAACTACTCTACTAAGCCCCCGAACGTCTCCTCTGTATCTGTTTCATCTTCCTCAGCTCCTCCAAGACTGCTACTCTGGCCTCTAGAGATCATGCTTGTTCTCTGAGAGACAGGAGCACTTTGTGCTAAGTGCATACACAAAAGTGGAAGTGAGGATGTGGTTGAAAACTACAGGCTGGTTAGTTTAACTTTGGGGGTGAGTAAATTATTGGAAACACTGCTGAAAGTGAAAATAGTGAGGTTTCTGGAGTCCAGCGGATTACAGGATCTGAGGCAGCATGGATTCACCAGAGGCAGGTCTTGTCAGACAAATCAGATTGATTTCTTTGACTGGGTGACCAGGGAGTTGGACTGAGGGAGAGCCCTAGATGTGGTGTATTTAGATTTCAGTAAAGTCTTTGACACCATTCATCACAGGTGACTTATAAACAAACTGAGCACCCTAGCGATGGACCCTAAAGTTACTGCTTGGCTTAGAAATTGGTTGAGTTGGCGGCGACAAAGAGTACAGGTAACTGGAGCTCACTCTGAAGAGAAGGAAGTTACCAGTGGTGTGCCCCAGGGATCTGTCCTTGGTCCGATTCTTTTTAACATCTTTGTTAGTGATATAGCAGAAGAGTTGTCGAGTAAGATTTTCCTCTTTGCGGATGATACCAAAATCTGCAATAGAGTAGACACCAAGGAAGGTGTAGATAGCATGAGGAGGGATCTAGCTAAGCTTGAAGAATTGCCTAGAATTTGGCAGCTGGGATTTAATGTTAAAAAATGCAAGGTCATGCATTTGGGCTGCAGCAATCCAAGAAAACAATATAGTATAGGGGGTGAAGTACTTTTGTCCACTAAAGAAGAGTGGGACCTAGGCGTGGTTGTGTCTGATGATCTTAAAGTAGCTAAACAGGTAGAAAAGGTGACAGCTAAAGCTAGAATGATGCTTGGGTGCCTACAGAAAGGAATGGCTAGCAGGAAAAAGGAGATGATAGTGCCTCTGTATAAGTCTTTGGTGCAACCTCATTTGGAGTATTGTGTGCAATTCTGGAGACCACACCTTCAAAAGGATATAAACAGGATGGAGTCAGTACAGAGGGTGGCTACTAAAATGGTTAGTGGTCTTCAGTATAAAGCATATGAGGACAGACTTAAGGATCTTAATATGTACACCTTAGAGGAAAGGCGGGGTAGAGGTGATATGATTGAGACGTTTAAATACCTCTGTGGCATAAATGTTCAAGGAGAGAGCCTCTTTTGATTGAAAGCTAGTTCTGCTATGAGGGGACATGGGATGAGGGTGAAAGGGATAGATTCAGGAATGATATGCAGAAATATTTCTTTACGGAAAGAGTGGTAGATCAGTGGAATAGTCTCCTCGTGGAGGTGGTAGAGATGAGGACAGTATCTGAATTAAAAAAAGAATGAGACAAACACAGAGGATCTCTAAAGGAAAAAAGGGGACCGTTGTAGTTGTTGATATGGAAGGACAGACTAAATAGGCCATGTGGTCCTTTTCTGTCGCCATTTTTCTACGTTTCTATGTTTCTAACCTCTCACTAACTAGGACATAGTCATGCATGTGTCATTCAATGCAAAAGACTGGATAATGCCATCTTGTTGCTGGACTGCTATCTGCATCTTTGTATTGGAGAGTTAATTATTTGAAGCTGCTAAGGGAATAAAGTACCTAAACTAATTTAAAGGCCCTTAGGGTTATTTGGTAAATTTTATGCCATAATGTACTGCAAATAAACTGTTGTTAAGAATCAATCTCTTGCTGATAAAAATATCCTATAGTGGCAATTCCTCTTTGCCTCCTTTCATTTGGGATAAGTGACTATAAATTAAGAGATGTGCCTGGGGTGGGTGGGAAATAAAACTAACTAAGGCTAGGAAATAATGATTTTAGACCCTTTAAACAAAAAAATATCTAATTTTAATATTCTGGGGATGTAAGAGAATAACTAAAACTAGGACAAATTGATGAACTTATTTTAGCCCCTTTATACAATCAAATGCTTAATTTTTGATTTTTAATGAAATGAAAGCATAGAATTTATCTATAAATCCAAAAATACCTCTTCTATCCCAAGCTTTGAGTCACCAAATTTCTCAGCAAAGCAATGCTCCCTTACCTGAAGAGGATTCATCTGCTCTCAGTTTGATATGAAAAGAAAGTGTGACTTCTGGTGACCCAGCCCATGGGATTTTTCCTGGTGAGGTGAAACTGGAAGTAGATTGGCAGGCCTTTCTTCTGCACAGTATGTCTACAGCATCTGGTATTCCAAAGGGATCTCCCATCCAAGAAGACAAAAATCTCCTGGATGAACAGGCAGAGGAGACTGAGCAGGAACTGCGAGGAAGAAGTCAGGAAGACAGGGGGGATAGAAAGCTGCTAAGGAAGCAAGAGAAGAAGGCAACAGCCAGTCCGAGTAAGACAATAATAAGCCGAGAACTGGCCCTCTAGGTGGGGAGTAATCCAGGAAATTAACTGCAGAGCCTGTTGCTAGGATCGTAGCTGTATGACAAGGACACAAGGCATTTTATGTAAGTAAATACTGCCTGCACATATCTGCAGTGCCCAAAGTTTCCACAACAGATCTGCAAATAGAATGAGAAGTACGTTTGCAGCAACATTGCCTGGCTATTCAATTGCTTTATGTCTGTCTGGTAGCAATGCAGAACAGGTCACAAGCATTGCCGCACATTAAAGATTTTCATAAGAACATAAGACATGTCATACTGGGTCCATGAAGCCCAGTATCCTGTTTCCAGCAGTGGCCAATCCAAGCCCCAAGTACCTAGCAGTTTCCCAAAAAGACACACAGGTTCCATAATGCTTGTATTGGGTCCTCTTTAATAATGGTTTATGGACCTTTCCTCCGGGAACTTGTCCAAACCCTTTTTCAACCCAGTTACACTAACAGCTTTTACTACATCCTCCATTAACGAATTCCAGAGTTTGATTATGCATTGAGTGAAAAAATATGTTCTCTTATTAGTCTTAAATGGGTCACACTGTAGGTTCATTGCATGCCCCCTAGTCTTTCTACTTTTTGATGGGGTAAACAACAGATCTACATTTACCTGTTCCACTCTATTCATTACTTTATAGGCCTCTATCATATCTCCCCTCAGCCGTCTCTTTTCCAGGTTGAAAAGCCCTAACCTCTTAAACCTCTCCTCATAGGGGTATCCTTCCACCCCCTTTACCATTTTGGTGTCTCTACTCTGTACCATTTCTAATAATACTAGATCCTTTTTAAGATATGGTGACCAGAACTGCACACGATATTCAAGGGGTAGTCGCACCATGGAACAATACAGAGGCATTATAATATCCTTTGTTTTATTCTCCATTCCTTTCCTTATGATTCCTAGCATTTTATTTGCCTTCTTGGCCACTGCTGCACACTGGGCCGAGGGTTTTAACATGTTATCCACAATGATGCTTAAATCTTTTTCCTGGGTGGTGATTCCTAATGTGGAACCTCCATCGTGTAACCATAGTTTGGGTTGTTCTTGCCTAGGTGCATAACTTTGCACTTGTCCACATTAAATTTCATCTGCCATTTAAATGTTCAGTCTTCCAGTTTTCAAGGTCCTCTTGCAATTTTTCACAGTCCTCTTGGGTTTTAACAAGTGAATAATTTGACTACTTCACTCGTTATTCCCATTTCCAGGTCATTTACGAATATGTTAAAAAGCAGCAGACCTGGGGGGCGGAGCCTAGCGGTGAAGCAAGATGGACGCATAGGAGCTCTGCTCCTGCTGACCCACGGAAATTCTCCTGTAAATCTGCCTATTTGGGTGACTGTGGTTAAATCTTGCTGACATAGTGTGCTTTATAAGAGTGATGGCGACTGGGAAACAAACCAAATTAGAGTTTGCTGCGAGTGGGAGTGCAGGATCTAAGCGCGCCAAACAAGATCCCCCTTCTCCCATAAAGATGGCGTCTGGACGCGAGGCCGAAGATGGGAAGAGAGAAATACTGGCGGAGATCCGGGCGGTGCGAGAATTAATCTCGGCAAATGGTGCTACATTATTACAGATGCAGACAGATCTGTCGGAGTTTAAAGAGAGAACACAAGGATTGGCAGCCCGTGTAGAGAGAATTGACGACTCGATGGCCGCGCACGAGGAGCAGCTGCAAAAGTTATCTAAGGCTCTGAAAAAGGTACACTTTCTTGAGACAAATGTGGAAGACCTCTCAAACAGAGCGCGTCGAAATAATATTCGGCTAGTAGGTGTACCTGAAGGAGCGGAGGGTACAGATACAATCGGCTTCTTGGGAAGACTACTGCCTCAACTGCTCAGAATTCAGTTCAGTTCTCCTCTGGAAGTGGAGCGGGCACATCGGATCCCTGCTCATACCGGGGGACGCAGTCCACGACCGAGGCCCCTAATATTTTGTTTATTGCGTCATCAACAGGCCATGCAAATCATGGCTGCAGCAAGGGCCCTGTCACCTGTAACGTATGAAGGCCACAGAGTTTCGTTCTTTCCGGATCTATGTAAGATTACAATGGACAGAAGGAAAAAATTCTTAGAACTGCGACCTCGTCTCCAGCAGCTCCAAGCTAAGTACGGATTATTCTATCCCGCGCGTCTCAAAGTCACCCTGGATAATCGCACGAGAACTTTCGAGGACCCTGATGGCCTACTGCAGTTCCTGGAGGAGCAGGAAGCTCTGAAAATGCATACGGATAATGGTCCCTGAATGGAGCTGTTAATAATGGTTATCATCGTGTATAAGCAGGTTTGCTAGATAGATATAAATATTTCTAAGCAAGTTCTGTGCTGTAAGTTTTACCTCCTCCCAAAGGGGTAATGAGACTTGTTTGTCTGTTCATTATACACTATATAATTGTGTGTAGGTTGAGATTTGACGGATGTGTAATAAATCATTGTTCTCCATTGCTCTAGGAGAGAAGGAAGGGGGAAAAAAAAAAAAAAAAACGAACCCACAAATAAATCAAAATAAAAATAAGAATAAGAATAACAAAAGAATGTAGCAAATACTGTGTCAGATTATTCATATTTAGGCATTTTCCTAAACTGATAAACTGATGTGGGGATGGCGGAGGCTGCTATGCTCCATTTTTTAGTCTTCACGCTGTCTTACCTTTGGTTGTTGCTCCTTTTGGGGAGGGGCTGTTATGTACGCTGCAGGCAATTAGGTTATCCTTATGCACCCTGGTTTAATTTGCAAGGTAATGAGTGGCTTAAACATACGCTGCAGTATGCAGACCATCTTTTGTATTTCTGTCCTAATGCACCCTCTTAAACTCATGTCTCTGAATGTGAAGGGCATAATGAACCCTATAAAGCGTACGAAGATCATGGTATATGCTCATAAACAAGGAGCAGACTTAGTTTTTCTCCAAGAGACTCACTTGTCTCCTAAGGAAAGTATGAAACTAAACTCAAAATATTATCAGCTGCTTGCATTTTCGCCTGCTCTGGGGAAGAAGAACGGGGTTGCAATCCTGGGTAAAGGCAGGTCACAAATTCAGGTTTTGTCTACAAGAGCAGATAAGGAGGGGCGTTGGGCCAAGGCTCACATTGTTATTGGATCTAGACACCTGGTTATCGTCTGTATATATGCTCCAAATGCGGATCAGTCTAATTTTTTTTGTGCTCTCGCCAAAGAAATCCAGGATGACGATTCGGTCCCAATAATTCTCGGGGGAGATTTTAACCTGGTCCTCGACCCCCTGTTGGATTGCAGCCCCAGTAGACCAAGGGGTGGTAAAGCCTTGACGTTGTTACACTCGCTCATGCAAGAAGTCAGCCTAGTGGATATCTGGCGGATCCTATTTCCGAGGGAAAGAGACTACACGTTCTTCTCCTGTCCTCACGGTTCGTTTTCAAGGATAGACTTTTTCTTAGTATCTAGAACACTGGTACAGGATGCGTGTGGAGCCAGCATTCTGAGTACACATATATCGGACCATGCGGCAATTTCTTTGGAATTAAGTCTTGATAGTGACCTGCCCGGGCAACAGCTTTGGTCTTTTAACAGAGCACTTCTGGGGGATTTAGACTTCAAGGCGACTATTACACAAGCCATAAAAGATTACTTTGCCTTTAATAATCCAGCAGAGTCGCCAGTGTGGGCCTGGTGGGAGGCCTTTAAAGCGTCTATAAGAGCACACATCACTAGCTTCGCAATAGCCAAAGCTAAGAAGGCACGGTTGCAGCTGCAAGAGATTGACTTACAGATTAGAGCAGGAGAAAGACTTCTGCAAAGAGGCACTAATGCAACAGTGCTGAGTCGTCTGCACAAGCTGCGATATCAATACAACACCTTATTAAGTACTGAAGTGGAACAATGTATGTTTGAAGGCCATGCCCGTTATTACTTGGAAAAAAAATAAGGCTGGTAAGCTGCTGGCTACCAGCCTAAAGAAACGTCGCAATAAAACTCATGTAACTCATGTGTTAGATATCCAGCAAAACCGCTTAACTAGAAGTGGGGATATTGCGGCGGCCTTTCGAATGTATTATGAACAGCTGTATGCTTCAGAAATACCCTTTGATGAAAAGGCTTGCGAGGATTTCCTAGCCAGAGCTGAAAGGCCTATCTTGCAGGAACCCTATGTGTCCACATTGGGAAACCCCTTTTCAGAAAAGGAATTGCGAGAGACCTTAGTCAATATGAAAATCAATAAGGCGGCTGGACCAGTTGGAATCCCGGTTGAATTTTACAGGACCTTCGCAGAGGAGGTGCTTCCTCAACTTTTGATTTATTTCCAAGGATTGCTGGCGTTAGATCAGAAGAAGGGTACATTTGCTGAGGCAACGATTGTGGTGCTTGAAAAACCGGGCAGGGACCCACAGGATGTTGGAAACTACAGACCCATATCGCTCCTAAATGCTGATTACAAGTTATTCTCCAGTACATTGGCCAGGCGACTGAATAATATATTACCTCAATTGATTCACCCCGACCAGTGCGGTTTTGTGTCCGGACGGTCCACAGCCGATAATGGGCGTCTCCTGTGTGATGTGATGGAACGAGCCTCTACTTTGGATATCCCTATCGTGGGCCTTTCAATCGATGCTGAAAAGGCTTTTGACAGGCTTGAGTGGCCTTTTTTGTATCATGTGCTAGCCTGGTTTGGCTTGCCTAAAGACTTCGTCGATAAGGTTCGGGTTCTTTATGACTGTCCCACTGCTCGAATCCTGGTCAATAGCACCCTTTCAAAGCCTTTTCCCCTGCGGCGTGGCACCAGGCAGGGATGTGCTTTGTCCCCGCTTCTTTTCAACTTAGCACTGGAACCGCTGGCGATATTAATCCGTCAGTCTGAAGCGATTCAAGGTATACAGGTAGATGACCTTCATGTAAAACTGTCAGCCTATGCTGATGATTTGCTGGTGTTCCTCGGAGCTGACTCCATATCTCCACTTCTACATCTCATCTCCCAGTACTCGATGTTCTCCGGATATAAAGTCAACTGGACTAAATCTGTTGCCTTCTCTCTGAATGACAAGGCGAATTCGTCCCTGGTAGACAATTTTCCCTTTCAGTGGGAACCCACAGCGATAAAGTACCTTGGGGTACAGTATTCTACTTCCCTAGAAGAAACTGCACAGCTGAACTCTATAAAATTGCTGGAAATGGCGCAGTCCTACACCCTGGCGTGGTCTCTGCTCCACTTGTCTTGGTGGGGCCGTATAGAAGCGATCAAAATGACGCTGGTGCCTAAGATAAACTACATCTTGAGTATGCTCCCATTTTTTCTTCCTCCTACAACATACAAAAGTCTTGAACGAATATTAAGTACTTTTCTCTGGGCGGGGAAAATCCCCAGAATTGCACTAAAGAAGCTAAAAGCTACTAAAGCAAAAGCTGGAATTTATTTTCCTGATTTTTCTTGGTATCATAAATCCTTTCTTTTGAGGCAGGGTTCGCTGTGGGCTTTAAGTGATACTCTGGAGAATACTCCCACCTGGCTCAAGCTGGAAGAGCAACTTGTAGCGCCCTGTCCTCTCAAGTTACTCGTCGGAATGATGTACCCTAAGACATCTCAAAAGGGGAAAGTGATAGCTTCGACTCAATCTGCGTTTCAGTCATTTCTTCCCATCATTGTACAGGAAAATCCCCCTTCTCGGCTTGTACCGCTTTGGTTCAATCCTACTTTCGTGATCAATAAGGGGATATGTGCTTTGGTGCAGTGGCAACGAAAAGGAATCTGGTCCGTGGGACAACTGCTGGAAGGTCCTCATTGGAAATCCTTTAACACCCTTCAACAAGAGTTTGACTTACCGGCTTCTTGGTATTTCCAGTGGCTACAGCTGAGACACTGTATCAGCAGCGTATTCCCGTCCCCGGAAAGATTAACTAGCTCTTGGGGCTTGTTGCAGACTGTTGAAGAATTATCAGCCCAGCGAGGAGCTGCATCACGATTCTATGCTATGTATGTGGATTATTTCACCCCTGCAAATATGGGGCTGCGTCGTATCTGGGAAGCGGAAACGCAAGCTACTCTGTCTCCGCTGGACTGGGAAACATTCTGGGGCTCTTCGATTCGAGCATCTAAGTCAGCGGCCCTCACACAATCTCTTTTCTTTTTGGCACACAGGGCTTATATTACCCCAGTTGTTTTGAGCAAATGGAATATGACAGAGGGCAATGTGTGCTGGACTTGTCATGGAGATGTTGGTACGCTCAGACACATGTTATTGGAGTGTCCTCACATTCAGCAGTTTTGGACAAAAATCTGGAATAAAATTCAGTCGATTTTAAACTTCTCGGCTGACCTAACCTGGCAAACACTTGCTTTTAGAAACGTGGGATTGTCCATAGACCTTGATAAGAACAATCGCTTTCTCCTGAACTTCATGATGATGATAGCCATAAAGCTTCTCCTCACGTATTGGAAGAACCCCTGCAAGCCTACTTACGAGGAATGGTGGAATCAATTGTGCCTGTTTGCCAGATATGAGAAAGCCGCAGACAGAATTCTGCTTCTGAGAGGTGCTAGGCCTAAACTCTCCAAATGGTCTGCATTAGATAAGTATGTTCATACAACATATTAAATTCCTGATATCCACGGTGCGCAGATAACGCCGGGTGCATTGGATGAAGTTAATCTGGACCCCTGTTGCCTGTAGCGTCTAGGGGGGGTGGGGGGTGGGAACTGTTACCGTTAATATGCTTCTTTTCTGTACTTGAGGCCTTAGGTCTATTTGTAAAGGGAAGTCTGGAAAGAGTGGTCAGAAATCTGTGAGTCCATTTTGGGCTTGACAGTTTCCTCCCTAATGGTCCGCTGGTACGTTTAGTTTTGTATATTTATGTATGATGTTATTTTCCTTGTGTATATGTGTAATTTAGTATTTTAGTATTGTATCTCCTTCTGGTGTGTGGTGTGTTAAGTTGTATTTCAAAATCAATAAACACAATTAAAAAAAAAAAAAAAAGCAGCAGACCTATATCATCAATGAGCTCATAACTTTTAAGCCTCATAATATTATCATTTTCATTACATTTAACTTCGATCAGGTATTTGACGTTGTGTTTTGTACGCGACAGCACCCTAGACATCTAAATAAGGTTTTGCCTACACTTCTTTAGGGGTCGCTGAACCTTAGGTGTCCAAATCTTGTTCCTTATGCCGATTTTTGTGTCTGATTCGCAGCTTCATTAACCAACCACACACCCTCTCAAACCCAGCTTTCTTCCATTAAGCTATGACTATCTATATTTCAGCAATTTTGTTCTTTATAATGGTTTCTACCATTTTGCTCTGTACTGACATCAGGCTCACCAACTTGTAGTTTCCTGGATCACCCCTGGAACCCTTTTTAAAAATTGACGTTATGTTGGCCATTCGCCAATCTTCAGGTGCTGCAGATGATTTTAATGATTGTTCACAGATTACTAATAGCAGGTCTGCAATCTCGTATTTCACTTGCTTGAGCTATAAAGCTCCCATCAGTAATACCAGGGAGAAGAACTGACATGAGAACTGCTTACCAGAGATTTTTTTAGGATTGTACTAAGATCCCCTGTCAGCAGTATGATGCTTGTGTGAGAAGATTTAGTGCATGGATGTAAAGCAAAAGTATCTATTTCAATCCTTGACTAAAATTCATTTTCAGTGAAGGACATGGTAAGAATCTAATTTTCTAGGACATTCCAGTGCTGTCAGCAGTATCACATCAACTGTTCGTTATCAGCACCCAGCTCTGTGGTACCTCAGACTGCACAGGAGGAAGTGCAACACCACCAGTTGGGATGAGGCTAGCAACGTTCTAGGGGTTGACTGCCCTCTCCTAGCTGACATTATTTCTCTCTGGTGCCTTTCTCTAGTTGCTGATCTGCTGAGGAGAAAAGATCCCCTTCCTGTGTCTCTTTTCTTTGCTTTGTCCAGTTTCCTGGCTCTTGTCTTGCTCTTTCTCCACTCTGCAGGAAGATTGGTTATATACCTAGGTTTGTTCATAGGCTAGTAGACTTTTGGTGGATTTCTAAGACACATGGAGGGGAATTTTAGAAAGGACGTCGCAGTGTACCCTGGAAGGTCTAAACCAGAATGTCTGAAAAAAATGCAGGTATCACAGAGCTGGGTGCTGATAATGAACAGTTGATGTGATAAAATATATTTCAGCATACTGCTGACAGCACTGGAAGGTCCTAGAAAATTAGATTCTTACCATGCCTCCTCCTCCCCCCTTCATTCCCAACTCCCCCCTCCCCTACCTCTGCTACCCTCTCTTCCTTTCCTGTAATCTCTAAAGAGGAAACTGCACACCTTCTTTCTTCCTCCAAACTCACCACCTGCTCCTCTGATCCTATCCCCACCTGTCTCCTAAGCCCCATCTCCTCCACCGTTGTCCCTTCCATCTCTCATATTCTCAACCTATCGCTCTCCACCGCAACAGTCCCTGCAGACTTCAAGCATGCTGTGGTCACACCTCTCCTCAAGAAACCCTCACTTGATCCCATTTGTCCTTCTAATTATCAACCCATCTCCCTCCTTCCCTTAATTTCTAAACTACTTGAACGTGCGGTTCACTGCCACTGCCTCGACTTCCTTTCCTCTCATGCCCTCCTGGATCCTTTACAGTCTGGCTTTCATCCTTTACACTTTACTTAAAAGGCTCTTGCCAAAGTCTCCAGTGACTTGCTCCTGGCAAAATCCAAAGGCCTTTACTCTGTCCTCATCCTTCTTGACCTCTCTGCTGATTTTGACACTGTTGACCACAACCTTCTCCTCGATACTCTGTCCTCGCTTAGTTTTAAGGACTCTGTACTATCTCTCCCATCGCTCTTTCAGTGTGTGTTCTGGTGGCTCCTCCTCCTCTGCTATCCCACTCCCAGTTGGTGTACCCCAAAGATCTGTCTTGGGTCCGCTCCTTTTCTCTCTCTATACCCACACCCTTGGTGCGCTTATCTCTTCCCATGGCTTTCAGTACCATCTGTATGCTGATGACTCCCAGATCTACCTCTCTATGCCTGAAATCTCTCCGGCAATCCAGACCCAGAGCTCTGCCTGCCTTACTGACTCTGCCTGGATGTCTCACCGCCACTTAAAATTGAACATGGCCAAGACTGAACTTCTTATCTTTCCCCCTAAAACCTCCTCTCCTCTTCCTCCTTTCTCAGTCTCTGTGGATTACTCTCTACTCCTTTCTGTTTCCTCGGCTCATAATCTTGGTGTTGTCTTTGACTCTTCTCTCTCCTTCTCCACACACATCCATCTGATAGTTAAGACCTGCTGTTTCTTTCTCTATAACATCAGCAAAATCTGCCCTTTCCTTTCTGAACACACTACTAAGACGCTGTCACGCCCTTGCCCCTGGCCTCTGGCTTAGAGGGGCGAGGTAACGGAGAACTTCTCTTGGTGAGCTCAAATAAACTAGCTTTTCCTCAGGTGGATTCTGGGATATGTAGTTTGGCTCTTAAGAAGAAATGTAGTCATGGTCCGATGTTAAGGCAAATGACAGAATTTATTTTAAAGTAAAGGTTCAAGTAAACTGTACAGAGGAATTTTGTCCATTCAGGATTGTTTGCAACAGAGCATTTTAGATCAGTATAACTGCTTCACAGTCTTTTAAACATATGCAGCTGGTTAACAACGTTGCTCAGTCTTAGAGAAAACAGCTCTGCTCAGCAAGGTAAAAATACTTCTTTTTAACCTTGTGTTTGTGAAGCACTTAACAGCAAAAGAATAACTCAGTTCCTCTGGAACAACCTCTTCTTTCCCTCCTTCCTTTTAGGATAGGTTTTAAACTCAAAATAAGAAAACAAGTAACAAACATTCACAAGTTTTCTCTTCAGCGTGACTCAGCACTTTACTTGAGAAATGCAAACACGTGGATTTTTCTTCAAACCCAATTCCTGGCTCAATTCCAGTTACCTGCTTCTAGGAGACTTTCTCATTCAATGCTAGCCTTTAGCATAATGATTCCATGCTTGCAGCTTGACACAAGGTACAGTCCACGGGGATATCTAGATCTTGCAATTCCTACCCTGCCAACTCAATCTGCATATCCTCTGGTGGTGTTAGGGCAGTGTCCTGTTCTGAGCTCAACTCTCCCTGATAAAGACAGTCAGTACCTGAAGCACTGGGCAGTTCTCCCTGGTTGTGCTCGCTACGGTTCCTTGTCTCCTTCTAGCCTCTCTGGAACAGCTCTCTGTATTCCTCTCTGGGTTCTCTCCTGGAGATCTGCAGGTGCTCCTGGTTCCACTCCTGATTCCCTTGAATCCTCTGAGTCTTCCGAACCTCCTGAGACCTCTGCCTCCCCAGAGCTTCTTCCTTCCTTGGAGCTTCCTGTCTCCTCTGAGCTTCCCCCTGAGCTTCCTCTGCTTTACCAGGGGTTTATATTTCCCTCTCCAGGGCTCCAGCCCTTCCTCCACTCCTCCCAGGTGATTGTAATCACCTCTCAAGCCTGCAGTTACGTCATAGGAGTTAGGGTGTGGCTGCCTGAACTTTCTCTCCCTCAGGTTTCTTTCTCTATGAGGGGCCTGAAATCCATGCCCTCAGGGATTTTTCCTTTCTCTGAGTTAAAGTCATTGGCCTTTTCTGTACTTATAGGCTCAAAACAACACTTATCCACTCCTTGATCACCTCCCGTCTAGACTATTGTAACCTACTCCTTGCTGGTCTCCCTTTGTATCATCTCTCTCCCCTTCAATCTCTTCAACACTCTGCTGCACGGCTAATCTTCCACCAGCCTCGTCATGCCCATATTACCCCTCTTCTCAAGTCACTTCATTGGCTCCCTATCCATTTCTGCATCCAGTTCAAACTACTCCTGCTGACCTATAAGTGCATTCACTTTGCAGCTTCTCACTACCTTTCTTCTCTAATCTCTCCTTACACCCCAATCGGGAACTCCGCTCTTCTAGCAAACTGCTTCTGTCTGTGCCCTTCTCTTCTATTGCTAACTCCAGACTTCGCTCCTTTCACCTTGCTGCGCCTTATGCCTGGAACAAACTACCTGTGTCTGTACGCCAGGCACCTTCTCTAACCCTCTTCAAATCCAGGCAGAAAACTCACCTCCGCTGCTGCTTTTGGATCTTGACTCACCTGATCTCCTTTTTCTTTTTCTTTCCCCTTGTTTTATCCCTGCCTACACCTTCTGTGCTGTCTGTCTTGACTAGATTGTAAGCTCTGAGAGCAGGGACTGTCTCTTACATGTCTGTGCAGCGCTGCGTAGGACTTGTAGCGCTATACAAATGCTCAGTAGTAGTAGTAGTAGCATGTCTAGGTGCAGACATGATTCCACTAATGTAGATGTGCCCGATATGGACGTCTGTGGTGGCGTCTGCATAGATGTCCCCAGAACCGTATTTCAGAACCTGGATGTCTACGATAGCCTAATGATAAGAGTAGTGGGCTAGGAACAGAGTAGCCAGGATGCAAATCCCATTGCTGCCATCGTTGATATTGTGCTGAGTACTGGGGATGATGGAGTTCTATTTACTCTACACCCTCTGGATATTTTTCAACCAAAACAAGCACTTTTCAGATACCTGTTCATGTCTGGAGCAGGTCTAAACGTCGACATTTCTGTTTGATCAGGCGGGGACATCTAAGTTCCTAGGAACATCCAAGCCACCCTCCCCATGCAGACTTAGGCGTACACCAACCTGCCTTCCAAAGTGGCTCTGGGGATATCTGTGTACTTTGGGCATCTCTATGCTCATTTTCAGACTTCCAAAGCACAAATAAGGCTTCCAAAATGACCCCCATAGCTTTACATTCCAATTGACAAGGCTTGGATGGATTTATTTATTTATTTATTTATTTGGATTCTGTTCCATACAGCAGTTTTAGCATCAAATGAGGAGTTTCCAGTTGGGCAAGCATCACTGTTTAATGTTTTCTGGTTCCTAAAGGTTCTCAATGCACTGCATTGCCCTTTGAGTTAACATCAGCATTGAGGACATTTATTAAGGTTCTAGTGATACTGGCAGAGATTCTGTAACAGGGATTTTGTTTTGTATTTGTGTCTCAATGACTTCTTGATCACAGCTGTTTTATTCCAGGAAGCTGTTTGTAAGAGACAAGATATGACAGGCTTTGTAGATCCACAGTTTGGCAATCAATGGGAAAAAACCCTGCCCAGTTCCCTTCACCAGGTCCATTTCACTTACGAGAGAGCTTCACTACCCATAGTCTGACAAGGCAGGTTGAGATAATAAGATAAATCTAGCCAAGTCAACCCAGATATCAACCCATAATTTTTTTATGGGTTTCCAAATGTAGTTTGATATTTATTTACTTATGGATTACAGATTTGATATATTGTTCAGATATCAACTTCATGTACTATCACTTCCTTATCATTATAGCAACATTGATAAGTCTACGTTCTCAATCTGAGGCAAATCATGCCACCTAGGTAGTTTAATTACAGCTAACATCAATGGATTCACCTTCCAGATGGTAAGGAGATTGTTCCCTTTTCCTAAAAGTGAAAGGATGTCAACATTTTCCAGTGGAAATCTCATTTCCCACTACAATGCATATTTCTATCATTGGCTCAGATGTTAATTTGATGACCGTTTTGTTACCTAGATATGACTCACAGATGTGAAATGTGCAAAGCAGATTTGCTGCTTCCAATAACTCTTGTTTCTAAATCCTGGCCCACCTGTCTGGAGCTTTAGCAAACACATCTTCTGACCTCAGACTAATGAGCCAATTTCTGCAGATTTCACCGTTCCTTTCCAACAAACATGTCATACGTGTGCAGTGGTAACCTGCGGCTGTCATGAAGCGTGCTGAGGACACAGTGCATCTGTAAGAGCGTGTTCAGACTTTCTGCTCCTGAATCTGATCAGGACATGACTCTAGTGCCCAGAATTCATCTTTTATTGCACCATATCTGGGAAAAGATGATCCTAATTTTCCATTTGTACTTCCAAATGAATTCCATGTGTTAAAAACAATGGTTTAACTGGCCCTATTCAAACTTCTCTTTACTATGGGTGCTGATTTTAAAGATGTTTGCACTCAGGGCATCCCATAAAAGGGGAATCAGGCTCTGTCCTAAACCTCCTCTGTAAAGCCTCTCCCCCCAATGACTCCGTTCACTCCTGTTTTCAATTAGGTGGCATTCAAAGCATTTTATGTATTCAACTCTGACAGTGGTCAGACCGTAGAATGGGCTCGATTCCATCAGTTCTTGTTGCCAGTTGCCCAATCACTCTGCTTACGAGGAGATGAACACACTAATTTCTTCTTGCTTGTATTGTGCTGCAATTGCCAAGATAATGTGTGTGTATAACTTCTCCTTAGGAATATATATATCGACTTTATGAAATATGGAAGCACAGATACTATGCAATGGCAGGAATTGTCAGGAATCAGGAGTCCTTCTGTCTGAATGATTATAGCAAAGGGAATCAAGTCAAGAAATGACTATCACTGTAAACAAATTAAAATGTGACAGTTCTGTTATGTTTGGAGTCAACTTCAATAGGACGACCTACAGCATTTCTAATCCTGCTAAGAAGAGATGGTCCAATTCAACATTAATCAACTGCAAAGAAAAACAGAGATGAGAATGCTCTTAAAATCTGGCTTCATAAAATTCCCTTTATCCTCTTCTTGGTATTAAATTTATCCAAAGTTGGATTCCAGATGGATTCCATTTATTTGGAAAGAGGGAAGGAAGGCCGAACAATAGCCAGCATGGTTAAAAGGAGAGGTGACAGAGGTTATTACAGCCCAAAGAACCTCTTTAAAACAATGAAGAAAATAATGTAATGATGAAACAGCAAACAGCATAAGCACTGGCAAATTAGATGCAAAGCATTGATAAGGAAAGTAAAAAAGAGGATTTCAAAAGAAGCTTGACGAAATAGCAGAAAATAACAACTTTTTTTAGGAACATTCTAAACAAGAAGCCTGTAAGATTATCAGTTGGATCATTAGATGTTCATGGGGTAGTATGGGGGGGGGGGGGGCATTGCCCTTCCAAGCAATTTGTCCTGATGGCTACAACTCCTTCTACATTTGCCGAGCAGTTACATGAGGCACAGTTCTTTCTGATGCCACATGCAAGCAACACTGCCTCTCCCCATAGCAGTGGTCTGCCCCCTTCCTTGATCCCAGTGATTCTTGTTGAGAGATGGGCTATAGGGAGAGCCAGCACTGCACTTAATCAGCAACCTGGCAGCCTCTGAGTAAGTGGCACTGAGAGATCAAAGAGACCTGTGCATCTAGAGTACCTTGTAGGAGGAAAGACTATATCCACTTACCTTATTCATCTCTCTCTATAATTTGCCTTATATGATACACTGTTTGTCCTATACTGTCATTGTGACTTTCCTATCTGTTATTTGAGTGTTCCTCTCTTTTGTCTATTAAGGTTTATTTTTTTTTTAAGTGCTGTCAAGTCAATGCTGACTTTTGGTGACCCAACAGCCCCTAGGTTTTCTTGGGAAGATATGACCAGAAGTAGAATGCCAGACCTTTTCTTCTGAGGCAATGGAGAGTAAAGTAATTAGCCCAAGGTGTGCTAGTGAGAATTGAACCCTGATCTTTTGGGTACAAGGCTGTTGTTCTAACCACTAGGCTACTCTTCCACTTTATTAAAGTCTATCATTTGCAACCTGTTGACATTATATATTTCTGTTAGATGAACGTTCTATTGTGCTGTTTTATGGTGTACATTACTGACATTGTATCATATTGGTATCTATTATTGCGTATTTCTAAATATATCTCATTGTTCGAAATGTCTGTTATGCTGAGATGGGGTCATTTGACTATTATTATTCTGTTGCTGCAATATACATTATCTATGTCAGGTGGAGGCCTGTTGTACACTGCCTTGGGTAAATCTCTTCATAAAGAGGGTTATTAAATCCTATTAAATAAATAATAAAGGCTAGAGGTTCACCTAGGGCACCCAATTTCTCACATTGGCCCTGTTTATAAAACATTCTTTCTGCATGTAAAATCTAGTTTCCACATAAAAGGTTTCTATTAAATTACCTCCTCAGTTGTTGCAGATGCATCAAAGGGTAAAATGATTTGCCTAAGATCAGAGGAAGACTAGGTGGGGGGGGGGGGGATCAGGATCTGAGTCTTGGCTTCCCTAGTCCACAGCTGCTACTCTTCCAAGAAATCTCTACATCATGGTAAAGTCCTGAAGATCAGAGCACTTTCTCTGGATGTAAAATCAGTTGGAGTGAACCGAAGCTCATCCCAGTGAAGGTGTACAGCATCCGGACTGCATTTGACTCATTCCCCTGCTGATGTCAAGCACTTATTTGTTTACCTAGAGGAGGCTATTGCTATCATGTGGAGACCTTCTCCAGGATATATTTCTGGCTTATGCATCTGTCTACTATCCTTATATGTCCAGTAAGAATGTCCTTAATTTGTATATAGTTTTCCCGGTTCTTCCAAGTTTACTACCCCTGTTCAATGTAAACTCAATGTGACCTGCTGCATTGTTGTATGTTTTGTTCAATAGTAACCGCACTGATTATAATAGCGCGGTATATAAGAGATATAAATAAAAATAAATAAATAAGTGAGGCTATTGTAATGACTCCTCTGGTTAATTAAAACTAGATTGGTTGCTTTCAGATTTTCCTTGGAAATCTAGAGTCCCCTGCATGTCTTGAAACTGACCAGGCACGTTTCACTGGAGGGATAACATCTATTAGGGAAGTTCTGTCTGTCTGTCTGTCTTTCTGTTTGTCCATTTCCTTGTCCATCCATACATGAGCAGAGTAAGTGTGAGGGGAAGGAGGGCTGAGTGCTGAGGGAGAGAAGAGGACAAGACTGGGAGGGGAAAGAGTGGTGAAGTAGTGGGTGGCTAGTGCAACAGGATAAGAACTAGGAAAGCCAGGTTTCATGTCCCATTGATGCTTCTTGTGACCCAACAGAGCCATTTTGTCCTCTGTTGCCTGACATGGAGAAGTAGCTTGGGCCAGGGAAATACTTAATGTACCCAAGTGTAAATGGCATGAGATACCTAAATAAAGGAGACAAGAATGTGGGAAGAGGAAGGCAAATGAGATCATCATGAAATACCCCTCCTCCTCTCACACCCCTGCACTTCCCATCCCCCAAACACTCTGACATCCCAACTCACACTCTGTAACCCCATAAAACAATCTCACATATACAATGCCATGTACACTGCCCAATCCCACACCATTCACTAGATACAACCCTCTAAATTCTTTCCAATATCTCCAACATAGTCCACACATCTTCAAAACAATACCACAGTTAAATACACACACAGGCACACTCTGTAGCACTAACAGAAGTTAATAATTCCCATAGTGCATCAGTCAAAACCCACTGAAAAGTGCCCTACTTTTTCTGCACATACATACAGTATATTTCCCCCTAGCCCCTGTAACCATACTGAGACACACATTATCATGTCTCTCCCCAAAGAGATGCTAATCCCTGTAAATGTGTTCCTCAAATTGCAGGAAATCCCATTGCCATTACTGAAACTATTACCTCATTAGGAGTAATTTCGGATAATGCCTTCTCCTATGGACCTCAAATATCTTCAACAGTCAATAAGTCCTTCTTTGATCTCAGGTTAATAAGATCCATCAGAGCCCACCTTGACAATAAGGTGCATAAAACACTCATTCATGCGCTCATATTCAGCCGCTTAGACTATTGTAATATTTTGTTAATTGGAATTCCTCAATATAATATTAAAAGTCTTCATTGTTGCCCAAGAAGGAGCTAATGTTGGAGGTGATGTTGTATTACCTAACCAATGAGAACCTATTGAGGGAGGTTATTTGGAGTTATCCATAATGGGATGCACGCAATTTGGCCTTTTTTGGCCTGTTTATGCATGTATAATTATTTTTGATTTGGAATCAAGTTTTTCTCCTTCATTTGTATAAAGTTTTTGTGGGGGTGGAGGCTGTAATATTGAGGTACTTATTGTACTGTATCATAGTTCTGCTTATTTGTTTTATTTCCTCCCCCTTGATGTTGTTTGTTTTGATGCTTCTAGGATGGAGCGCTATCTTTCTTCTTTGTAATTTACTGATGCAAAACTCAATAAATATATTAAACATAAAAAAAGTCTTCAGTCAATTCAAAATAGTGCCGTTAAACTCATCTTGAGGTAAACATTTAGCAAAGTCCCTTAAATTGAACAACTTTAAAAGTAGCATTTTCGAAAGGACGTCCTAGTCAAATCTGTGCAGAAAAATGCCAGGGATGTCTCTGTCACTGACTGATTTTCATAACATGAATGTCCCTAACATGGACGTCCATGCCGTTGGCCACATAGACATTTCACTTAGGAAGGTGTGGGGTGGGGATGCCCATCTCATGCAAGCTAGGATAAAGAAATGTTCAGCAGCATAGCAAAATGGAAATATGAGCTCCCATATTGTAAAATAAAGAGGGTATTACTGTAACTCCTTTCCAACACCCTCCAGACATTTCTCTTATAAAACAATCACTTTTCAGATACCTTTTGCAGGTAGAACCTTAGATGTGATGCTGGACATCTAGGACATTTCTGAGATCAGGTGAGGAACCAAGTTATTTATTTATATGCATTTAGCTCACGTCTTTCCAGTAGCAGTTCATGGCATGTTACATTCAGATACGGAAGGCATTTCCCTGTCCCCGGAAGGCATCTACGTTTGTACCTGAGGCAAAGGAGGGTTAAGTGGCTTGCCCAAGGCCACGAGGAGCATCAATGGGGTATGAACCCTGGTCTTTCCAGTTCCAGGCTGCTGTCCCAGGGAACACCTATTCTTGGGAACACCCCCAACAACATCCCCACCCAAGCCCCCATTTAGATTTAGTCCTCATGCTGGGGACATGCTCAGACCCAGCTTCTAAAATGGCATTCAGACATTTCCATGCTTTGGATGTCGCTGTGTTCATTTCCAGACATTCAAACCACAACTAGAGCTTCCAAAATAACCCCCTAAATAACTAAACAATCATTAAAACTAAGATGCAGACAGCAGTCCAGCAGCAAGATGAGTGACTATCCAGTCTTTTGCACCATCACATGTATGATTATCTCCCAGTTGGTGAGAGGTCTTGTGTGCACTAAGTGCAAAATGATCCTTGCTTTCAGGGAATTAGTCCAATCTCTGGAGGCTGAAGTAGCAGATTTGGAGGAGTTGAGG
This sequence comes from Ichthyophis bannanicus, assembly GCA_033557465.1. Classification (NCBI taxonomy): domain Eukaryota; kingdom Metazoa; phylum Chordata; class Amphibia; order Gymnophiona; family Ichthyophiidae; genus Ichthyophis; species Ichthyophis bannanicus. The sequence goes on along the minus strand of CM066038.1, from coordinate 10,130,847 downwards.
CAGACAGAAAGACATATAGAAGAGGCCTTAGAGACATAGTAGAAAAGTCCCAACTGCAGTGTCATTTGTCCATGAGGAAAAGATTAAGACGGCCATTATAGTTGGTGATTCAGTCATTATGCATGTACATAGCTAGGTGACTGGTGAATGTGAGGATCACCTGGTAAATTGCCTGCCTGGTTTGAAGGTAGCGAACCTCGTGTATCACCTTGATAATGTTTTAGATTCTGCCAGGAAGGAATCTGCTGTCTGGGTACAAAGTTTTTTTGCCCATTCTTGAGTTGCTGTTAGACAAATAGTTGGTTTGCTCAAAGTTGTGGATACATTTGGTTCAGTGGGTTTGTACAGCTGTACATCACCCATATAGATATAGAATTTTGTGTTCATTACCTGAAACAACTCATCTCGAGGCTTGAGGTTCATATTAAATAAGACAGGTAACAGTATGGATCCTTGTAGTACCCCACAGTTTAGTGCCCAAGGTAATGATGTGGTGGTGTTGTCTGTCTGCCAGACAGAATCTGAACTATGCAAATACTGTGTCATAAACATAAATATAAGCAAAAACATATTCTCATCTCAACAATGCCCCTCCCATAACAAGCCAGTAAAAATGCATAACTGAACACCACACCGTTAAATAGTAAACTTAGCTTTGCGAGTATGTGTGGGTCGATTCTTCCTGCAGCTGCCGTTGGTTGTCAGGCTCTATTGTTTTGACCACTCTGGTCTTTCCAATCCCTTGGAAGCTGTTGCCCTAGGCAACCGCCTAGTCTTGCCTAATGTTTGGACTAGGCCTGTTTATTAAATTTGCCACCACAGACATGCAGAAGAGTGTATATGAGAAGTTATCCCACTTTTATAAGCATTTTATGTGGGTGTTCCTCAGGATAAAATGTGTGGGTAAAATTGATAAGTGCATGCGTATATACACATCTAGGGGCAGCTTTATAAGGGGGTAAAGCAGCTGCCTACATCGACAGCACATATTATAAAGCGCATGTGTTCACATGATAGGTACCTCTGTACGTTGCTGTTGGGTGTGTGTGCAGAGAATGGGTGGAGCACATAGCTACGTGCATAGAATATAGAACACCAAATTCACATGCGTGCTTGAGAAAGAGAGAGGCAGGTGTCTGGCTGAAGTAAATGTCTGTGTCTGCAATCTCGGCATGCGTTAGGTCACTAATTCTAGCCGCCTACTCGTCTTCATAAAATAGACTTCACATAGGCACCTTAAAATGCGCTTTAACTTGGTGCCCTCTTATAAAATTAGCTAGTAGAAACCACCGGCTTAAAATCCAAAGGAACATGGCACCAAATTAAAAAGATACTGTGCAGAATTAGAGCTAAGTCTTAATGTATACGCATGTGGTAGTCACATCTCCAGCTGCCTTAATCCTTTCCTTTGTGCTGTGAGCTCTTTTAAAGTCGTCTTGTTCATGGCGTACACGCTACACCACAAGATTTATACCTCACATTTGGACTGTGTTAAAGTAATAGTTTAAACTAGGTGGTGCTGACAAGTCTATTTTCATTTTAACAAGAAATGACCAGCTTTATAGAACACGCTCATCTGATCACAGAGATATTGTTCTGCCGTCGGTGGGCTGTCATTAGCTCTTGGTTCAGAGCTCTACAAAGGCGGCGATAAAACCCACAGTCCTGTTCATCATTACTTAAGCAATAACCGAGGACATGGGGGGGGTGGGGAGGTGTGAAGATGGCAGTTCTTCTCTTTGCGATCATTGCAGTATCATCTTGTTATAAAAGGCTTAGTTACTTCATTTATATTTATATGAGCTGTAGCTCTTGGGCTTGAGGCAGGGTAATTTTGCATGTCCTTCCTGTGCCTGTGGAGACCTGCAGGGATAATGCACCTGCCAGCCTGCAAACCAATTTTTAATGAAAACGACCTACAGAATTTCCCTTAAAAATATACTGGTTAACAGTGCAATGGAAATCTTGTATCTCACATACAGTACTTTGCAGGGTAAAGAAATCCAAGCTCATTTTGCATGGAGAAAAATGTGCTCACTGTCGTCAGTATGTAGACTTTTCTCTCTAGAGAGCCCATGGCAATTTTTAAAGGGATCTACTCTGTTAAGTACACAACTCTTTACTCATGGTCAAACTCTGTAAAAATTGCCCTCTGCATTGTTCTAAGGAGACTTTTGTTCCCTGAACACACAACAGTAGCAGATATTTGCATTTGCACCTGATTAAATATCTAGTGTTTTTGGAATGCAAGACATTAGTATAAAACCTATATAGAAACCTATGAGCATTCAGGCAACATCCCCTACCCAAACAGTAACTCCGCCAACTAAACACACCCCCATCCTATCCACAAATCTATCATTCCACATTATTAAATACCTTTATGTTAAATGTTACCTCACTTGTACTTTCTAAATACTTTAAGTAACTGTACTGTCTAAATGTTTACACGTACCCTAATGTTAAATGTAACCCTCCAATTGTGATGTGACGTGACAACTTTGCTTGAAGGAAAAGGTGGCATACAAATCTGTCTAAATAAATAAATAAAAGGGTGATGGGGTATCATGTACACTGCATTCCTATGGCTGGAGAACCATGCAATGAATCTTTGGGATATATTTAAAGTAGTTGAATTCCCATTTCTGCTTCCATTTGGGGAAATTAACACACCGGCCGCTAAAGGTAGCTTACAAACTTATACATTTTTTTAGTTGTAGCATCTTTTGAATATTATTAACATGCATTACTGTCACACATTTAGGGGTCACATAATGTATTTAAAAAGCTACTTATAAAATGCTAACTGGTGAAAGAGTACGCACGTTGGCATGAACGTATGTGCTTTGTTGGTAGGTTTAGCCGGGGGCATGTTCTGGGTGGAGGGCGGCAGTGTTGATTATGAAATACCGTAATCTATGCGCACACGTTCAGACTTTATGTGCATGCATTCACGCCTGTTCTCACACTGCGGTAAATGTTTGTGTCTGCATTTACAACGTCATCTCTGCGTCTTACCCTAATATTTTATATAGGTGGGCAGCGGGCCTCAGACTAACAGCATAAGAGGCTTGAGGACTGATGGAAGTGCTTGTGCCTAGATTTAATGCTCATTTTTGAACATTTATGCTCCTATTTTTTTAAAATAAAGTATGCATGCACTTCACGCTAGATAATAGACATGAAATACACACATAAAAATGCATAGTAACTACAGGGACGTAGCTTACCCTTCACATTTCCAGAATATGTCTTATCTGCAATTAAGACAGGGGGCATTTAAGTCATTTTAGTATAGATGTGGCATAAAAAAGCTTTTATCCCCTGGTGCCAGGCGTAAAGATGCACATGATGCCATGCATGCATGCACCTAATATTGCAGGGGCATGCTCAGGGCAGGTGAGTCACAAAGTACACCCACGGTCCTTCATTTATGTGCACACTTACTTTCTTTATGTGCATGTGGACCTCTCTGCCTGTCCTTCAGCCAGTGGTGAGAAGGAGGCTGCTTAGGGAGGGGTTAGAGATAGATTTTTCTGGTGCGGTACCAAAATTGTGGAATGATTTACCTTCTGAGATTAGGGATTTTGTGGACTATTTTTCTCCAGCCAGTGTCAGTCCCACCCCCATTCTGGTCCTCCCCCAGCATCAGCTCCCTTCTAGTTCCAGCCCCTCCCAGCATCCACTCCCTTCCAGTCCCATTCACCCATCCCCCCCCGCATCAGCCCATTTCCAGTCCTAACCCCTCAGTATCAATCCTCCGCCAGTCCCTCCCAGCATTAGTTCCCTTCCAGTCCCAGTCCCCCATCCCCAGACCATTTCTAGTTCTAACCCCAAGTATCAGGCCTCCTCCAGTCCCTCCTAGCATCTGCTCCCTTCCAGTCCCAGTCCCCCATCTCCCAACATCAGCCCATTTTCAGTCCTGCCCCCCCCCTGGTTCTGTAGTCCCCCCTCCATTCCATTCTAGACCCCCATTCCCGGAGGCAGAGAGGGGATGGATTGGAGGTGAGCCCATGACCCTGGTCACGACTGTACATCCAGCGAGGTCAAGATGGACGGGGGACTTATTCCACCTCTGAGGTGGAATAAGTTCCTCCAAAGATGGCAATCGGCCTGGCAGACCCCCACACCGATGTGAGCAGCAGCAGGTGCTGCCCCTCCGCCCAATCCTGGCCCTTGAACACCATTGTGGGGTCGGGCGGAGGGGGAATGCAGCTGAGAATGGCTTTGGGTCTTCAGCGCTCCTTTGGGCATCCCGTGCCATGGCAACAGGATGCCACAGCACCGTGAGTCCAGCAGGAGCACAGGGCTGCCTGGACATGCAGGGCAATGGCCATACTGCGCTTTAAATTTGGGACCTGTACAGGCTGTCTAAATGCCCGATGTCTGCAGCCATGGAAACATCTAACTCCTGCGGTTGCAGTATTGGGAAATTGGGACCCATCCATTTTTTGGATGGCCATACGGCACGGACGTGCCTTGAGTAGAATTGGCCTCATTGGGTTTAATTCTTAGACCCTGAAGGGATATGAGAGCTACAATGAAAGAATAGTGTCACAGATTTCATTAATGTAACCAGTAGGTTAAAATAAATAGATTACCTGTTTGGTGCCCCAAGAGGGCTGCAAGGATTCACTCCCAGGGCCAGAGAGAGCACTGAAGCCTCAGATAAATTAAAAGAAGTGTAATTCTCGATTTCAGGCTTTAAAAAGCCTATTTTAATTCTAGAAATGAAGTTTTATTTAAAAACAAGTCCTCGACCCATTGGAAAGCATTGAATGTGCTGGGAGAAATGCAGGGGGTGCGTGAATTGCAGGGCTCTCTTTAGTGCGCAGTCTTTCAGGAGGGAAATTGCAGAGCCTCCCAGGCTCTTCAGCCAGCAGGAATACAAATGAAATTGTTGGTATAGTTAGTGCAGAAAGTAAACACTCCACAACTGATATTATCGTCCACTTGGGTACAAACAGTGGCTAGAAACAGTGCCTCTGCAGTTCAAAGGGACTTCCAGACTCTGGGAGAGAAACTCAAGCCCATTGCTAACACTGTAGCATTCTCAGAAGTTCTACCTGTTCTTGGTAAGGGGGCAGAAAGGCTGCATCGCATAAACAGCTTTAATACGTGGCTCCAAATCTGGTGCAAACAAGAAGGATTTAGATATATAGGTGACTGGGGAAACATATGGATCAACAAGAGACTATACATCTCTCCACTTAAAAGGATCCTAAGTGAAAAATTCAGGCAATATGTAGACAGGTATTTAAACTAAGGAAAGGGGGTGACGGATAGAAAAAGACAAGTTCAGTACACCACTCCCAGCAAAAGTAAAACAACTTTGGAAACAGACACACTTTTGAACAACACATCAATGATAAGCAGGAAGGGGAGTGTAGAACAAAAGCCAGGCAAGCCATTCAGCAAATGCTAGAAAGCAATGAGCACAAATGCTCGAAGCTTAGCCAACAAAGTTCCTGATCTGGAAGCCCTAATGGTGGAAATGGACTTGGACTTTGTGGCCATTACAGAAATATGGCTTAACGAGTCACATGAATGGGATATAGCCATAGCTGGCTATAATCTATTTAGAAGAGATAGAGAAGGTAGAAAAGGAGGAGGAGTAGCACTATATGTCAAAAGCAATATTAAAGCTGCTGAAATGCAGGGGATGTGGGGAAAAGAAGAAGCACTCTGGATTGTGTTGGAAAGAGGAGATGGCACTGTCATCCATATTGGTGTGGTCTATAGACCTCCATCTCAAACCAAAGAAATGGATAGCGAATAGATTGTTGATATTACAAAGATATTATAATGCCTCTATATCGTTCCATGGTGAGACCGCACCTTGAATATTGTGTGCAATTCTGGTCGCCGTATCTTAAAAAGGATATAGCGTTATTAGAAAAGGTTCAGAGAAGAGCCACCAAAATGGTAAAGGGGATGGAAGGATACTCCTATGAAGAAAGGCTAAAAAGGTTAGGGCTCTTTAACCTGGAAAAGAGATGGCTGAGGGGAGATATGATAGAAGTCTATAAATTAATGAACAGAGTGGAATGGGTAAACGTAGATCGATTGTTTATGTTATCAGAATATAGAAAGACTAGGGGACACGCAATGAAGCTACAGGGTAAACTATTTAAGACTAATAAAAGAAAATATTTTTTCACTCAACATGTAATCAAACTCTGGAATTTGTTACCGGAGGATGTAGTAAAGGCTGTTAGTGTAGCTGGGTTTAAAAAAGGTTTGGACAAGTTCCTGGAGGAAAGGTCCATAAACCATTATTAAGAAGGGACCCAGGATATCAATGCTTGACCCAGTGCAAGCATTGTGGAACTTGTGTCTTTTGGGGAAACTGCTAGGTACGTATGACCTAGATTGGCCATTGTTGGAAACAGGATACTGGGCTTGATGGACCTTGGTCTGACCCAGTATGGCATATCTTATGTTCTTATGTTCTTATATAGCCATGAAGGGGGAAGTGATCATATTGGGTGACTTTAATCTACCCAATGTGGATTGGAGTATTACTTCTGCAAATCTGGAAAGAAGTAAAAAAATTGTGGATACCTTTCAAGATGCATTACTTAGACAAATGGTGACGGAACTGACCAGGGAGAGCTCCGTGCTAGATTTAGTGCTCTCCAACGGAGATAGCGTATCGAATATCCAGGTGGGGGCCCATGTGAGCAGCAGTGATCATCACACGGTGTGGTTTGATAGTGGCTGCTCTGTTATGGGACATTTATTTGCGACATTTATCTTTATATCTCATTTAAATTTCGTATCACTTGAACTATAATGGTGACCACAAGGTAATAATCAGGGAAATCCAATTTTTAGGAAGTTTGGTCAGTTGGAGGCACCATAGGCTACATATGGCCCATCATTTTTCCTTCTGGGAACTCTGACTTGTACCTTTGCAATTCTCCCCTAATCCCTGCTGCCTCAAAGGGAGCTTTGATCTGGAGCAAATTAATACATAATTTAAAATTAAATGAACAGTTCAAGCTCAGTACTAATTTTTCCAAATCTCAGCAACTATTATTTAATATTCCAGCTAGATTAAAGCACTCATTGACTTCAGAGAAAGCATCAGGTATTAGTAATTGCTTTGTCAGTAAACAATTATTACTTAATTATCTTCTGAAATGTAGTTTTCTACAATAATCACAATGTTCATAGGTTATAAGAAATGGCGCAGCCTATAAACATGAGAGAGAGTGAAGACACGTTTATGGAAGCATGCGGAGTTGAAAGGCAGGTCCTGTATCTCTCTAGACCTGGCTTTGTAGTAGTTTGACGCGGTCCTATTCCTTAGAAAGTATAAAATAACTTTTCTCCCTTCACACAGTTACTTTCAGCACAGTGATGTGCTGCTGAGATAAAGACACAGATGAGTTACATTTTGCAAATGACACTATAGGATTGTTCATGAGGTTCTAGCCGTGCAGAGCTACAAGCTGCTGAGTGAAAGGAGAAGATTGTTGAGCGATGGAGCTTTCTAAATACTCAGACATTTCTGCTTCTGAAAATCTTTTTTGGGTCAAAGATAATAGCACAAATCCTGATTTTAGAACAGGTTAAAACAAATATGTTCAAGTAGAATGACAATTCATAGACAATGAATAAGAATATATAGCTTTTTGTCTTCAGTTTACTTTTATTAAAAATTATAGAGTATTCCCTATTCCACAGTTATTCTTTCCTGGATCTCTTGTTAAAACCCTGCTTTCTCTTTGAGGTGTTCCTCTGTTAGTAAAAAGAAATAGCTGAGGAAGTGGGGATGGGCCAAGAGGGGCTGGGTAGAAAAGGAGACCAAAAGTTGGGCAAGAGCTTGTGGGTTCAAAAATACTTGTGAAGTTTGCACAAGGTTAAGAGGAGGGTGGAGCTGGAGAAGCTTATGTGCTGATTGGGTAGTGAGGCCCCTGAATTCATTTTATGGGGTGGAGATGGAGTGATTTCAGAAGGCTGCACATGCAATGTATGCCTTTGAGTCAGTCCTGACTCCTGGTGACCCAGAAGCTCCTGGGTTTTCTTGGCAGTGTCACCAGAAGTAGATTGCCAGGCCTTTCTTCTGAGGCAATGGAGGGTTAAGTGACTTGCCCAAGGCCACAAGGAGTGCTAGTGGGAATTGAACCCTGGTTGCTTGGTTCCCAAGCCAGTGTTCTAACCACTAGGCTACTCCTCCCCTCCACTCAGAAGGCTACTCACACCAATATTTGGACATTCCCTCTTTATGGATACAACAATAGACATGGATTTTCACCAGATAATAAACACTAGCACGCATGAAAAAGGTGGTATCCTTGACATGGTATTCCTACCAAACGAACTCTACCAACTCTATAACCCAACATCCCTCAATTGCACACGGACCCCATGGTCAGATCACTACCTTATCAACTTTACTATCACAATAAACACATCAGTTAAACGAACAACAACTAATGCACATACATCAAGATTTAAAAAATACAATGAAGAAGAATTCCTTGACATAATAATTCCTAATTTATCTACATCACCAATAAACCTAGATGCAGCAGTAACGAACTGGCACAAAACCATCAAAAATGCTGCAGCTAATAAACAAATAACTCAGAAAAACACACACCCTAAAAAAGATCAAACCCCCTGGTACAATAAAGATTTAAAGCTAATGAAAAAGAACTTAAGAAAAGCCGAATATAAATGGCGGAAAAATAAAAACACAATTACAAAAGACTCATACCTCACGCTACTCAACAAGTATAAAGATGCAATAAACAATGCCAAGAAAAAGTACCACGCCTCTATCTTAAACAACGCAATAAATAGACCTAGAGAACTTTTCTCAATTGTCCAAAAGCTGACTAATAATAATCACAACTCCAGTAATGAAATCACAGACATTACCCCACAAACACTGGCAAATTACTACATGAACAAGACAAAGTACCATCCCATACCACCTAAGCCAGTAGACACTTCACAATACCTAACACAGATGAATGGTCTGTATTTCAACCCTTAACCAAAGTTGAACTCAAATCCATCATCACAAACATTAATACCACTACATCTCTACTTGACCCCTGTCCAGTAACCTGGATAAAGAACTCCCTACCTGTACTCTCTCAGTTCATCCTCCCAATAATAAACCTCTCCCTAAAAAGTGGATACCTACCCGCTACCCTAAAACACGCACAGATCCGCCCAATCCTAAAAAATACTACCCTTGACAAATCATCACCTAATTCTTACAGACCCATATCGAGTATTCCATTCATTGCCAAATTAATCGAAAAAACTGTACAAATTCAAACACAAGAATTCATTGATAGCTCAGCCCCACTTGACGACCAGCAATATGGGTTTCGCCCCAGAGACGGAGTAGAATCACTACTAACAGTGCTAATCGATACACTTGTGAGGGGAATAGACAAACCTAAACAAGCATTCTTACTCATATTCATAGACGTGTCTGCAGCCTTCGACAGTGTTCACCACTCAATAATGATCAATAAACTTAAACAAATAGGTATTAAATCCACTGTCCTAAAGTGGTTTACTTCTTATCTAACAGAACGATCACAAACGGTACAAATCGGTAATCTCTCATCAAAAACATACAAACAAGAACTAGGCCTCCCACAAGGCTCAGCTCTGTCAGCATTGCTTTTTAACATATATTTAAAACACATCTGTAAAATATTTAAAAAATTCAATGTCCTCTATCACTTATATGCGGACGACATAATGATGTATGTCCCATTCAAAATCCCAAATATCCCTACACAACTCATTAACGACTGCCTCACTGAAATCAACACCTGGCTAAATGAAAACAATCTACACATCAATCACTCAAAAACAGAAGCGCTAATAGTAACTAAATGCACAACATTTATTCCCCCCTCGCATATTACATTGCAAAATAATAATCATACTGAAAACTGAAATACGCTACTTAGGTGTTATACTGGATAAACATCTCAACATGGACACACATGTAAGAAACATAGCAAAAAAAGTTTACTTTAAACTAAAAATATTAAAGCAACTCCGCCCACTAATGCACTTACAGGATTTCCAACGCGTCATACAAGCAATCATAACCCCACATTTTGACTTCGCAAACCTAACCTTACTTGGCGTAAGCAAGGAAGCCATAAAAAAACTTCAATTAGCACAAAACGCAGCAGCAAGGACCATAACGAAAGCCCCACCTTTCCAACACATAACCCCGATTTTAGAATATCTACACTGGCTCCCGATTCAAAGCCGCATAGAATATAAAACTATATTAACCACCTACAAAGCCATAACAAAAACAGCACCCCTGCCCATAAATAACCTTATCAAAATAGAACCTACACATAATCTACAAAGGAGAGACCAGCTAAATAAACTAACCACACCAAAAGAATTCATTAGGGCCAATAAATCCACTAACAAGAAAGCCTTCTCCCATGCAGCCCCCATCTTGTGGAACACAATCCCAATAGAACTAAGACAATTACCCGACATAATGGAGTTCAGAAAAAAACTCAAAACACACTTATTCACAAAGCATTATGGATCTCTGACCAGCACACCACACACCCCCCAACTGGATAAAGGATAATCCCACCCCGAGTAATACACAACTCATCAAAAGAATGAAGTGATACACCCTAAAACAAAGCGAATAAGTAAATGAAAAACAGAACAATGTATATAGTTTAATTATGTTCAACTGTACATAGTTTTCTAACTGTTAATTGTTAATTGTTAACTGTATTTACCTAGCTACAAATGTTATATGTAAAAACAGACCACACTATTTATTGTTGTTATATGGAAACCGCACCTGATCAATGGAAGGAGCGGTATATAAATAATCTGTTAATTAAATTAAATTAATTCCAGATTCCAGCCAGACGTCCCTTCTAAAATTCCAATTTATATGTATAATTAGACTATTAGATATAATTTAATATACAAAAGTTGTCCATATAAATTATATGCATTTATTTATCAGTATCACTAATACATATATTGCTCCTGAATATGCATATAACTGCATACATTATAGAGACTTCCTCCATCTGAAAATTTACCTCGCTGAGGGACCCATTTATTAACTTGTGGCAATTGTCAAAATTATAGTGTGGTAACTATAAAACCTCTGCATAAACTGCTGGGCTGTTTCCAGCATTTTCTGATTCAGTTAATAAAAAGCCAGTACTCAATGCAGTTATCTACACCTATTGAGGTGTGATAACTATGCCCCGTTATCTGCTGCCATTAATGTGTGACAATTACCATCCTGATAACTGTTGTGCCTGCCCATGTTAAGCTAATATGGAATTAGCGCATGCCGTCAAGCCATTTCCATGTTAATACATACTAATTCCTGCGACACTTAGGGCCTGATTCTATTCTATACATCCGGGCCTTCTGTGCATCCGGCCAGAACTGGACGCACAGGGGGAGTCGCAATTCTGATCCTGCAGGATCAGAATCACAAATAGGACTGTATGTGCGGGCCGGGACCCCAATTCCATCCAGCCTGCACGTATAGGCTTTCCCCAGCTAACTCAGTTAATGTAACTGCAGTGCCATGGTGTCCGGTTGCCATGGCACCACGGCTCCATTGAAGAGTCGCGATCCCCAGCTGACGGCTTTACAAGTGAATTTCCCGCAGCCCAACCCCAAATCTGGCATCCTAATGCCAGGGTCAGACTGCGGGGAATGACCTCTGCGCTCCCCTGCCCCATCCACACCCCAGGTCCGCCGTCCCCTGACAATGAGGGGAACTTATTCCACCTCCAAGGTGGAATAAGTGCCCCATGTAAGTCGCTGACCCTGGACGTACAGGACTGGCAACCGCCCACTGCCTCTCCCAACACCGCCCGTATTCCGCCCCTTTCCCGCCCCCATCTACCTTCCCCGTACAACACTCAGGGAAGGTAGTCAGGCCCAGGATGTCCATCCCTGCTATTCGTACCTCCGAATGACCCCCTTAGGGAAGAGTTCCAGGAATATTAGGGATCTCCATAGACTCTCATCTGAATTAGCTCACTAAGAACCAGATTACAAGAACGGAGCGGAGGAGTAGCCTAATAGTCAGAGCACTGGCTTGGGAACCAAAAGACCAACCAGTTACCACTAGCGCTCCTTGTGGCCTTGGGCAAGTCACTTAACCCTCCATTGCCTTAGAAGAATCCAAGTTCAATGTCCCTGTTTAATGTATTTTACCAAGCTTAAGTTACAATGTAAACCACTTTGACTAAATGATAAAGCAGTATAAGAGACATATAAAATAAATAATCCCAGATGAAATGTGCTCTGCACTTTGTTTTAGATGAGACCTAAATTTAATTGGAAGCAATTCATGCGTCCATATGCAGACCAGTCCTCTGTAGGCAGTAGAGAGGGTCGCCTTGGAGGTCATACAGAAACAATCTCTAAGCTGTCATTTATTGCTTTAAAAGTGGAAAAACAGCACAACACAACTTAGCAGAGCAGTGCACACAGCTAACACAAAGGGTCCCTCTGGATAAGGGGAGCCAATGGCACAAGGCCTGAAATGGAGTAAGACACAGGTTGCAAGAGGCAAAAATACTCTGAGAGGAAGAGAAGTGAAATATATAAAACACCTTTATTCTGGCACACAGCAGATAGATCACAAAAAGAGGTAATTGATTCAGTTAGACGCTAATATCACCGTAGTAACCTTCTTCTCTATTCTCCTTCTCCTTAATGAGCCTTGCTTCTACGTCTTTTCTCTAGATTAGCCCTTTAGAAAAGAGGCTACCAGACTCCACATGTATCATTCCCTTCTCTCAGCTTACAACAGCTCTAGAATAAAAATATCAAAACCTCTCTGCTGAATAAGAGCTAAGCCTGCAGATCATCACTTGCTTTTCCTCAACTTAGGCTGATGCAAACACTTTCTATTTGAAGGGTTAGGGTGTACCTGGGGAGCTGGGTCCCCCACTTCCTCATCCCTCACAAGCTCAGATAGAAGATACACCTGAGAAGCAGGTTTCAGTCCCACTTCTGGTTCAGCCCCTGCTGGAAACTGCTTCTTTGCTTTCTGGCTCTTTTCCCCCTCCTCTGCAGTTCAAGCCAGGTTAGCTCACATGCTTCCTACCTGCACTGTGCAGCCAAGCAGATAGTTCAAGCAGCAGCAACCTGGCTGCACTAAGCCCCAGTCCTGGGCTCAAACGTTCCCCTTCTCCTTGGTTCCTTGGACAAAGAAGAAATGGGGGTTTGGCTAGCATGCCCTATCATACTGCCCTCCAAATGTTCAGGCCACCACCTTCTACCAACAGACTGACATGACTTTATTACATCATACTTAGGATTCTAGACGGTTTCCTCTTGGGTTTAAAGAAAAAACACATCTGAGACCACTGGTCCACATAGTTAGCATATTTAACTCCATCAGAAAAGAAGGTCATAAATAGCTATTTATGTCATCAGCAGATAAATTGCCATTAGTTTAGAACAGCATATTCCTTTCAAGAATAACATACTGATTCCTTTATCTGCAATCACACGAATAACGTGACCATGGATTACAGTCTTGCAGGAAGGCATGTAGCTATAAGCTTCCAGTGGGGCTCCACAAATGAATAGTCGTAGTGGGAATATTTTATTCAGAAGAGAACCGATATACTTAAAGCTCAATGAATCTGCTGGGACAGGACAGGCTGTTGAAGCGTTTTCATGATATTACAGCCCTGCTGTTCTGCTCAGTGCTCATATGTCAACAAAAAAGGCAATCAAAAACAACAAGCTGCCTCATTCCTTCAAATCTTAGCTTACCTGGATAGTAGGACAGTTCATGGATACTTAAATCAAAGAATTGTGTGGCCTTCAGTACACCTACAGCATGCTTTCAAAACCCAGTAGAAGGTGTTGTTTGAAGTAAGGGGTCTGACATGCGTAGGCGTCTGTTGTGCTGAAACAGCACATACCCTGGAAGCAGTGTCAGAGGTCAGAGCTGGAGCAAGTAATCTGATATCTAATTGTGGCTTTAATAACTTTGGTTTGGAAATACTTTTAGGACAACCATTCTATTCATGTTTCTAGGCTTATACAGCAGAGTCGAGCGGGGTCCTTATGTGTTCATGGAAGAGCTTCGGAGTTGCGATTGAGGTTTTTTGGTGGAGTCATTTGTCTTTGTGCCCATGTAGCGAGTAACCATCAGCAGTTAGGCTGAGAACCAGGACACTGCACCTCCTTTTCTGTGGACAGTGGAACATTGATAAATTAACACTGATAGATTTGAAAATCAGACCTGCGTGTGCTGTTTACTTCTCTTTAGTTTATCCCATCTTGGGTTGGTTGCATTTACGCTGTTGGGAAATCAGAAAAGCATGTTTACCCCATCTGAGGAAGAGCAGCAAGTTCCTCAGCAAGATGCTTTCAACAATTGTCCTCTTTTTGATCAATGACAGTATTTGTATTTCAGATTTTTCCAGAGCATATATTGTCATGAAACAATTTAAAAGTTGCCTCCTATCTAATTAATCCCATGAAAACAAATCTAAGTGTGATAACAGTTGATGCAGTAAGTGGTTAAGTCGGGGCCACGGAAACTGCTACCATGCCAGCTGCTGTGTGCTGAGTCCTGCTTTTACTGGTCTAGGGGACACGCAATCAAGCTACAGGGTAAACGTAGATCGACTGTTTACGTTATCAGAATATAGAAAGACTAGAGGACACGCAATCAAGCTACAGGGTAAACGTAGATCGACTGTTTACGTTATCAGAATATAGAAAGACTAGGGGACACGCAATCAAGCTACAGGGTAAACGTAGATCGACTGTTTACGTTATCAGAATACAGAAAGACTAGGGGACACGCAATGAAGCTACAGGGTAAACGTAGATCGACTGTTTACGTTATCAGAATATAGAAAGACTAGAGGACATGCAATGAAGCTACAGGGTAAACGTAGATCGACTGTTTACGTTATCAGAATATAGAAAGACTAGAGGACACGCAATGAAGCTACAGGGTAAACGTAGATCGACTGTTTACGTTTTCAGAATATAGAAAGACTAGGGGACACGCAATCAAGCTACAGGGTAAACTATTTAAGAATAATAAAAGAAAATATTTTTTCACTCAACGTGTAATCAAACTCTGGAATTTGTTACCGGATGATGTAGTAAAGGCTGTTAGTGTAGCTGGGTTTAAAAAAGGTTTGGACAAGTTCCTGGAGGAAAGGTCCATAAACCATTATTAAGAAGGGACCCAGGATATCATTGCTTGACCCAGTACAAGCATTGTGGAACTTGTGTCTTTTGGGGATACTGTTAGGTACTTGTGACCTAGATTGGCCACTGTTGGAAGCAGGATACTGGGCTTGATGGATACCTTGGTCTGACCCAGTATGGCATATCCTATGTTCTTATGTTCTTATGGTCACTGCATGACAGGGTGAAGAGCAGGCATGTTATGTGCACAGAATGTGTCTGCACTGTGCCTTGCAGTTACTGCACCATACTTACCACACTCCATGAATGTTGCACTTATTGCCATGTCAATAGTTGGCGTAAGTGCACCTGTGGTAACTTCAAATGACCTTACTGTGCAGTAAGAGATTTTTCAGTGCGGTAACTGCTGGGAACATGCACGCATGACCCTAAGTCATCAGAATAGCTGCTGTATTAATCTTTATCACAGTCCTCTAGGGGGACTTGGTTGATACATGTTAGATATCAAGAGAGTGTGAGCAATTGAAGAGTAACCTCAAAGAGAGATTTCTTAAAACTACGAATTGAGAAATAACAATAATATTACTTTATTCTTTTCTGTACTGTCCTGTGAGTATTCAGGGTGTACAACAACAGTAAATGTACTGAAGGAAAATGTATTAGGAAAAGAAAGCGAGGAGAATAAGGAATGAGAATCAAGGCTCCAGAAACAGAGCCATGTAACAAGCAATCTGATATTCCCTCTGTCGCCGTCAGATGATCACAGAATTGAAGAGACCAGGCTTCACCTCTTCAGCCTGCATCTTGTTTTATTCAATATCTTTAGTTTATGAATTTCTGGAACCACCCATGAAATGTTTACTGTTGCTGGAAGATGTTAAATATATAAACACGTCTGATTTTCCTTTTTTTTTTTAAGTTCTCTGTTCTCACTTTTTACAGCATCTTAAAAAATGTTAATTAACGTCATCAGTTTGACTTTCTAGTTTAATAGATTTTCTTTTCTATTTGACTTGTGCCAGGTTAAGAGCAATGAAAATCAAAGTTCCTCATTTGGTGGACAGAGCAGGTTCAGAAGGGGGAACTATAGGGTAAGTTTACACACTTCAGGCAATCAACGTGGCTCTTCCCTGTAGGTCAGAGAGTAATGCAGACTCTCTCTGCCCATGTGCTCTTTGGTATCTATGCCAAGACTGATGACTAACATGTGAATTGATACAAATATACTGCTAGTTTTAGTAGTGTAGACATCTACCCTCTGAGAGCCAGGGGCGGCCCAAGGGGGGTGCGGGGCCATGTGCGGAGACGCGGTGTGGGGCCTCATTTGCATAAGGGGCCTCATTTGCATAAATATTTGCATAATGTTACCATACACTAACTTTTAGTAAACATGCCTCTTAATGAGTGTATGGATAAAGAAAGACTAAAAGATTTCTACATTACTATAATCCAGTGCCAACTGCCAGGCACATTAGAAACTACTACAAACACTGCCCATTTAGCCCATAGCAAACCTGCCGTATCATAACAGCACTACCAGGACTCATAAAGCACCATACCCTACCTATCAAAAGGCAACACTGCAAATATTAAACCAATACATTTCAGAGAATAACAATACATGACCTACTGGGGAAAGAGAACAAGTGGCAATGTCAAATAGGAATTACATAAACAGAACACCTCAGCTCAGTTACACATGCAGAACATAGACCATCACCAAACAAGGAATCACAATTTAGAAACAGGAAGACAATAATTAAACTGGGAACCCTAAAAAGCCAAACTTGGAATGTACAACAACACTGTAAAAATAAAACTATAAATTAATTTCCTCTTGTACTAAACAAAGCGCAGACGTTAATGATGCACATTTCCCAGAGCTGATATATTCCAGTTAATAAATTCAAAATAAAGCGATATCTTTCTACCTTTTGTGCATTTTTTTCAGTTGCAATTGCTCCATCCACTTTTTTCTGGTTTCTTTGTGTCTTCTGCTAACTCTCCATCGTCTGCTGTCCATTTGTCCTTTCTTCTCTTCTAATTTTTTTTCCATTCTCTCTCTACATCTGCTTTAACATACTAATCTTTCTCCTTTTGCTCTTTCCTCATTCCTATTTCATCCACTCAAATTTTACCCCTCCATCCTCAATCCCCACTTACTCTCCCAATACCCAGCCAATTGTAGATTTTTCTTCCGTCCCACACAAAATATTTTTCCCCTCTGCATTTCACTCTCCCAGCTCCATCCCATTCTAATCTCCCCCAACATCAGCTCCCTTCTAGTTCCAGCCCCACCCAGTATCCGCTCCCTTCTAGTCCCCGCATCAGCCCATTTCCAGTCCTAGCCGCCCATCAGCCCATTTCCAGTCCTAGCTCCCCCATCCATTTCCAATCCTATCCAAGTCCTTCCATCAGCTCATTTCCAATACCAGCCTCCCATCAGCCCATTTCTAGTCCTTTCCTAGCCCCACCATCAGCCCATGTCAAATCCTAGCTCCCCTCCACTCAGCCCATTTCCAATCCAAGCCCACCATGAGCCTACTTCCAGTTCTAGCCCCTCCATGAGTCCATTTCAATCCAAGCCCCCACCACAGCCCATTTCCAATATTAGCTCCCCCCAACACCCAATTCCCAGTCCTATCCTAGCCCCCTCCATCAGCCCATTTCCTGTCCGAGCTCCCTCCCCTCACAACCCATTTCCATTCCAAGCCCCCCTCCCCATCAGCTATTTTCAGTTCAAGCCCCCTTCCACTCAGCCCATTTCCATTCCAACCCCCCCTCCCCATCAGCTATTTGCAGTTCAAGCCTTCTCTTCCACTCAGCCCATTTCCAGTCCTAGGAACCCCCCCACCCATTACCAGTCCTAGACCTCCCATAGCCTATTACAAGTCCTAAGTCCCCAATCAGCCCACTCTCAGTCCTAATCCCATCAGCCCATTTCCAGTCCTAACCCCCCATCACCCAATTTTCAGTTTAAGCACCCCCATAGCAAATTACTAGTCCTAACCCCCCATCAGCCCACTCCCAGTCCTAACCCCATCACCCAATTTTCAGTTTAAGCCCCACCCATAGCTCATTACCAGTCCTAACCCCCCATCAGCTCACATCCAGTCATAACCTCATCAGCCCATTTCCAGTCTTAGCCCCCCCATAGCCCATTACCAGTCCTAACCCGCCATCACCCCATTTCCAGACTTAGCTCCCCATAGCCCATTACCAGTCCTAACCCCCTATCAGCCCTCTTCCAGTCCTAACCCCATTAGCCCATTTCCAGTCCTAACTCCCACCCCAAAAGCCCAGGGAAAATTTGAAATAAAAAAAAATCTGTCTGCTGCCGCTGCTGCTGCCGCCACGGCAGCAACAGCAGAATCAAATATCCCGCGGGCCCCCCCCCCTGCCCGACAGAGCCTGCCTTCCCTGCATCAGCTCGGTCTCCGCAGTCGCACCGGCTTTCAGAGCACGAAAGAAGAGTTTCTCCCTCGCGGCTCTGTTAAGCCCGCAGGGGCTGATGGGAAAGTCCCATCAGCCCCTGAAGGCTTAACAGAGCCACAGAAGGGAAATTAGTCTCCCTTTGCGCTCTGAAAGCCAGTGCGACTGCGGAGATCGAGCTGATGCAGGGGCGGGGGGGGGGGGGCCTCGCGGGATATTCGATTCTGCCGTTGCCGCCGCAGTGGACAGCTTTTTTTTTTTTTTAAATTTACTTTTAAAGAAGAATGTTCTTTGCGCGGGGCCCTCTGAAACGCGGGGCTCTGTGCAAAAAAACATTCTTGCTCAATGGACGGGCCGGCCCTGGCTGCAGCTTGCCCCCCCCCTTTCCCCTGCTGCCTGACCCACAGCTGGCCAATGGGGCCTGAATTGTGCAGCGGAGATCCCCTGACCTGATCGTCGGGTCAGCGCTGCTTATTTCACCTTCGAGGTGGAATAAGCAGCACATCGCAACGGATCCCGCAGGACGTACGGGCCCTGTATGTCCTGTCATGCTGGCCCACTCCATCTCTGCCCAGATCCCACCTCTCCTGCTGCTCAGGATGTATGGGGAGACCCAGAGGGGGAAATCAGGCCCTGATGGCTTGCAGGGCTGCACACAAATTGTGTCTCAAAATTGGGCCCATAGGGAATACAACTTCTTTCAGATAACCAGGGCCGGATTTACCTATACGCCACCTACGCCGTGGAGTAGGCCCACAGCTGACAAGGGCCCACAAAAATAGCCGCCTTAAAATTAAATTTAAAAAAAAAAAAACGCTGGCTGCCGCCGCGGCAGCATGCACTGTTCCTGCGGGGCCCCCTCTGCTGCTGCGGCAGCATGGACCGACCCGCGGGGCCTCCTCTGCCCGGCTGAATCGTCCGTCCATCCCTCCCTCCCTCCCTCCTTGCCGGCTTTGAGAGGCGCGAAGGGAGAGTGTTTCCCATCAGCCCC
Organism: Ichthyophis bannanicus; assembly: GCA_033557465.1. Lineage (NCBI taxonomy): Eukaryota > Metazoa > Chordata > Amphibia > Gymnophiona > Ichthyophiidae > Ichthyophis > Ichthyophis bannanicus. The sequence continues at coordinate 10,111,229 of CM066038.1, read as the reverse complement.
TGCGGGCTTAACAGAGACGCGAGGGAGACACTCTCCCTTCGTGCCTCTCAAAGCCGGCACGGAGGGAGGGAGGGACGGACGGACGGACGATTCAGCCGGGCAGAGGGGGCCCCGCGGGTCGGTCCATGCTGCCGCGGCGGCAGCGGTAGCAGTCAGCGTTTTTTTTTAAATTAAATGTTACTTTAGGCCGATGGGGGGGGGGTAGGACTGGTAATGGGCTATTGGGAGGGGGGCTGGGACTGGAAATGGGCTGGGGGGGTTAAGACTGGAGGTGGGCTGATGGGGTTAGGACTGGTAATGGGCTGTGGGCTGTTGGGGGGGGGGTGTAGAACTGGTAATGGGCTATGGGCTGTGGGCTGATGGGGCTGTCTGGTAATGGGCTATGGGGGGTCTAGGACTGGAAATGGGCTGGGGGGGTTAAGACTGGAGGTGGGCTGATGGGGTTAGGACTGGTAATGGGCTGTGGGCTGTTGGGGGGGTTTAGAACTGGTAATGGACTATGGGGGGGTTAAGACTGGTAATGGGCTATGGGCTGATGGGGGCTGTCTGGTAATGGGCTATGGGGGGGCTAGGACTGGAAATGGGCTGGGGGGTTAAGACTGGAGGTGGGCTGATGGGGTTAGGACTGGTAATGGGCTGTGGGCTGTTGGGAGGGGGGTCGGACTGGTGTTGGGATATGGGGGTGGCTAGGACTATAAATGGGCTGATGGGGCGGGCTTACACTGGCGGGGGGCTGTTGGGGTTAGGACTGGTAATGGGCTGTGGGCTGATGGGTTAGGACTGGTCATGGTCTATGGGGGTTAGGACTGATAATGGGCTATGGGGGGGCTAGGACAGGAAATGGGCTGATGGGGAGGGGTTAAGACTTGAGGTGGGCTTATGGGGTTAGGACTGGTAATGGGCTGTGGACTGATGGGGGGGGGGTTAGGACTGGCAATGGGCTATGGGGGGCTGACTGGAAATGGGTTGATGGGGTTAGGACTGGAAGTGGGCTGATGGGGGGGTTAGGACTGGTAATGGGTTATAGGGGGGGCTTAAACTGAAAATGGGGTGCTGGGGGGTTAGGACTGTAAGTGGGTTGATGGGGGGGCTAGGACTGGTATTGGGTTGGGGGGTTGCTAGGACTGGAAATGGGCTGATGGGTGGCTAGGACTGGAAATGGGCTGATGCAGGGACTAAGAAGGGAATGGATGCTGGGTGAGGCTGGAACTAGAAGGGAGCTGATGTTGGGGGAGGATTAGAATGGGATGGGGCTGGAAGAGTAAAATGGAGAAGGGAAAAATATTTTGTGTGGGAGGGATAAAAAATCTACAATTGGCCGGGTATTGGGAGAGTAAGTGGGGATTGAGGATGGAGGGGTAAAATTTGAGTGGATGAAATAGGAATGAGGAAAGAGCAAAAGGAGAAAGATTAGTATGTTAAAGCAGATGTAGAGAGAGAATGGAAAAAAACTAGAAGAGAGAAGAAAGGACAAATGGACAGCAGACGATGGAGAGTTAGCAGAAGACACGAAGAAACCAGAAGAAAGTGGCTGGAGCAATTGCAGCTGAAAAAAATGCACAAAAGGTAGAAAAGTATCTCTTTATTTTGAATTTATTAATTGGAATATGTCAGCTCTGGTAAATGTGCATCATTAACGTCTGTGCTTTGTTTAGTACAAGAGCAAATTAATGTATAGTTTTATTTCTACAGTGTTGTACATTCCAAGTTTGGCTTTTGGGATTCCCAGTTTAATTATTGTCTTCCTGTTTCTAAATTGTGATTACTTGTTTGGTGATGGTCTATGTTCTGCATGTGTAACTGAGCTGAGGTGTTCTGTTTATATAATTCCTATTTGACATTGCCACTTGTTCTCTTTCCCCAGTAGGTCATGTATTGTTGTTCTCTGAAATGTATTGGTTTAATATTTGCAGTGTTGCCTTTTGATTGGTAGAGTATGGTGCTTTCTGAGTCCTGGTAGTGCTGTTAGGATACAGCGGGTTTGCTATGGGTTCTAAATGGGCAGTGTTTGTAGTTCCTAATGTGTCTGGCAGTTGGCACTAGATTATAGTAATGTAGAAATCTTTTAGTCTTTCTTTATCCATACACTCATTAAGAGGCACGTTTACTAAAAGTTAGTATATGGTAACATTATGCAAATATTTATGCAAATGAGGCCTCTCATGCAAATGAGGCCCCGCACCCCCCTTGAGCCGCCCCTACTGGGGGCCCACAATTTTTGTTGGCGTAGGGCCTCACTCAAGGTAAATCCGGCCCTGCAGATAACAGTAACTTTCCATCTTTACTGTCACTTGACAACAAAAGTATGATCCCGATATTGTAGCAAGTGAGTGACATTAGGAATACAACATGCACTCTGAGATGTTGTTGCATTGCATACACTGCTTTTGGGTTTACAGTTTATTCTTATTTGGCAGCCTGACCTTAGTGGTAGTATCGAAGCTTAGCACTAGGAGTCACAAACACCATTTTGGAACCTAGAATTGAAAGGAGTGACTGGGGATTGCTTCTGCTGCCACTAGATACCAAGGACCATTTGATCCCATAAAAGCCGGGATGGGGGAGTCTGCTCAGAGGCCATCAGGGGGTCTTAATGCCAAAGGAGGGGGGATTGGGCAGAGGGGATTGGATGCTTTGTGAGGGAGTTAGTGTTTTATGAGGGTGTCAGGTTTAATATCATGCTGGGGGGGGGGGGATCGGGCAGATTTGGTATCAGGGAAGGTAATCACAGAGAGGACTTGCTTTCTCTTTACACCTGCCCCTCCCCATGTCAATATTTTAGGCCTGCTCTTACCACTCTCTCTCTATGCATTTACCATGCCTCCTGCCAAATTGAAGATGGTGAGCACCTCCATGTCTACATATCCTCTTTTAACATGGCCTGCCAAGTTACAGATGGAAATGCTGCTATATAGGTTTATGTTGATTGAGTCTGATATACAGCTGGTCAGTAAAAGGTAACTCAGTGGTTTAAAACTGTTACAATTAAGAATAAAAAGAGAGAGAAGATATAGGATAGAGCTCAGGAAATTAATACATGACAGGAGACTAGAATTGCATTGTCTGTTGAGCGGCACAGCTCTGGCTGACATGGTAGTAGTGGGGGAGGGGTGCCACCACCTTGTAGCATGGGGAGAAGGGCTATAGCAGCATAGGAGAAGATGTAGGGCTTTAGACACACCTGAATTACATGTACGGATGTTTCTAAAATAAACACCAACATCACTTAAGAGACGGCTACCAAACCACAACTTATCTGTAAGCCTTCAGAAGACTGAGGTCCTCCATATTACCAAAGATATAAACTTCACACTACCCATGCACCTAAATACAACCAATGCACAACTCCAAGTAGAACCACTAGTGCGCTACCTAGGAATCATACTAGACCAAGACTTAACGTTGCAACCTCACATCAGTACAAATCTATCACAAAATAAAGACAGCCCGTGGTCTTCAACCAATTCTTGCCAGCCATGATTTCCACACAGTTTTCCAGGCATTGGTACTCACACACCAAGATTACTGCAATATAATTCTCCACAAACTCCCAACATTTGTGACCAACTCCCCAGAACATAGCTGTCCAATTCTTACTTGTTGCCTCCACTTAAGATCACAAAACACCTATACTTCAAACCCTCCACTGGCTTCCTATTACATCACACACCAAATGTAAGGCCATTATCACAACCTTCAAAGCACACTACAACGTCGCTTCGTAACATCTGCATTCACCAATCCAAAAGACTCCAGATGACAGACCAAGAAGAACCAATGCACAATTCACACCGACTATCCTACAGCAAGCAGAAAAAGCAGCCACGCAACATCAAACAGAGCAGTTATGCTTTATGCTCCACACCTATAGAATGCTCTACTACCTGACACATCTGTTTAAGGAACACTTCAGTAAAGCCCCTATGTGATTTATACCCACCCTGTCACCCCCCACCTCTGCCTCTCCCACTTCCCCTTCCCTGTTTCATCTCCCTTTCACAACAACTCAACAGACCTAGACCTCAGACACTAGCAATGCTCTACCTTGCTGTTTATACCTGTTATTTACTATTTGTTATTCAAGTAATTAATGCTCGAGGCTGCGGGCCGGGTCCCGCGGCCGACAGTAACCTGGGCCCGGGCCCGGCCTCGGCCTCCAGCTTAATGACGGGGGGGGGGGGAGGGCTGAGAGAAAGGAGGTGCGGCATTTGAAATCGCTCCGTCTTGCTGGCGGAGCGATTTCATTGGCCCATGTGAAAGGGGGGGGTCGGAGCAGTACCCGCGAGGAGCCGCGTGGCCGTCCTCTTCTCGCCGCGGCTCCTCGTGAAGCGGACGTGTTCCCGCCCACCCGCCCTCTTGGGTGAGGAGGTGTGGGGGGATGTTGCAGCTGGTGGGGTGTGGGGTACAGAGCCAGCGCTCGCAGGAGCGGCGCGGGCTTGAACTGGTTTACGAGCATTGGGGGCGAAGTGCTCCTCGGGGTGGGGCGAGACAGCCCGGTTGGGTGTCTCGGCCCGGTAGCGGGGGGGGGGGGGGGGTGGGAGCCGGCCTTTGCTACTAGTATGGCGAGGCAGGCGGTGGGGTTTGGGGGGGAGGAGGATGCTCCGCCTTGCTACTAAGATGGCGGGTGGGGGGGCATCCTCCGGAAATGGGGTGCGGGGCTGGGTTAGGTTTAATGGTTTGATATTCAGGCCCGTGTTGGGTCGGTTGTTACTGGTTGGTAAATAAAGCTGCGACCAAAATGTTTGTACCAAAATACAGTGTTGGTGAATTTTGTTGGGGGAGGGGAGGGGGAACCCTATGTGGGGTGCTAAGTTTGGGAAGGAGGCGAGGAGGGCTTCCGGGTTACCAGAGTTACTGTTCTCTTAGTAGCATTCGCTGTTCCATTTATACTAGACAAGACTAGTCTAGTTAAGTTAAGCTGATTCCAAACTGTTCCTCGTAAAGTTAAGCCAACTCGAGTTCTAACTGTAAAGTGCTTTGACATTAGGATAAGGTGGTATAGAAAACCAGTTAAATAAATCAATCTAACAAATGTATACATGCAGATGAGTGTGTTCTCACAACACAACATACGCATTTCCAATTCCAATTCCAATTCACCAGTAAAACTGCAGTAACAACTAGTGCTTTCAAAAGTGAAAATTCCAGCCAGTGAATAAAACAATATCCATTTTCCATGTAGACAACATGCCTGCCAACCGGAGCTCTAAGCATCATTCTTTAAAACAAGCAATAAGAGTGTTATCACACACTAGGTATTAGTAAATAGGGGCTGAAGAGACACCAAGGTCCATCAAGTCCAGTATCCTGTTTCTAACAATCCAGGTCACAAGTATCCGTCAGGTTCCTAAAAGGTAGACAGATTCCATGCTGCTTATCCTAGGGTTAAGCAGAGGATTTCCCCAGTCCACTTTAATAATAGTTTATGAACCTTTCCTCCAGGAACTTGTCCAAACCTTTTTTAAAACCAGCTAAACTAACAGCTTTTACTACATCCTCCGCTAATGACTTCCAGATTATGATTATGTGTTGAGTGAAAAAATGTTTTCTCTGATTTGTCTTAAATGTGCTACATTTTAGCTTCATTAATTGCAATGTGGAGTCAATGCTGACTCCTGCAGCTCTGAGTCTCCTTGGCAAGGTATGACCAGAAGTAGATTACCAGGCCTTCCTTCCGCGGTGATGAAGGTAAAGTGGTATACCCAGGGTCACAAGGAGTGCCAGTGGGAATCAAGTCCTTTTCTCTTGGTTGGTTACTAGGCCTTGGTCTCTAACCACTAGGTTACAGCACTCCAGATAATTATTCAAAACCTTTTGGCATGACTCTGTATTGCAGCTTCATCTTTCAATGGCATTGTGAGAATATCTGGGATAAAATAAAAACCCTCTTCGGCTTCTCTTCCCAAGACTACACACTGCAGAATTAATCCTAAAATCATTTGATGTACCATACTGGGTGAGACCACAAATCCTTGTAAATGGCGGTGAACATGATTGTATTTTATAATCAATGTGTTACTTGATTTCACTACCCAGTCTCCATTCCAGTTCCACCTCTGTGCACTTCCACCGTTAAAGCAGGCGCTATGTAATTGACGTGCATACCTTTATGCTAGTCGGTACTTTGTGAGGTCATTTACACACATACATGGCCTCTTAGGAGTACAAATGACTAAAATACTGGCTGTTATGCATATTCTTAATGCCTCCTTATAAAATGATCCCCTACGTTACACCTGCCATTTAGACAACCCATCCACAGTCTTGCAAAGTACTCCTGCAATTCCTCACAATTTGCATGAATAATGTGTCATCAACAAATTTGATCACGTCATTCATTACTCCCTTTTTCTCATTATTTATAAATATATCCAAAAGTACCTGCCTCTGTACAGATCCCTGGGCACTCCACTGTTTACCTTTCTCCATTGAGAAAACTAATCATTTGTGATTTATGGTATATTAGAAATGTGCTGTACTGCCTTTCAAAACCATCAAGATCTAGATAAAGAAAGAAGAGGAACACCATAAAAATATAAGAAAATAGAAAAATAAGAGAATCAGATGCCAGCCCAAGTCTATTGCGATCCACTCTCATCGGCTTGCAAGAAAAGTCTCTCATTCAATAAACTGGGAGCCCTAGAAAAGAATATAGGCTGCCTAGTGGATTCATGTCTAGCATGAGATGCTGGGGGAAGAAAGATTGTCATCGTGAATGGAACAAAGTACCCGATACGGAGTGTGAAGAGTGATGAGCGATAGGTGGGATGCCAGTGTGGAGAGCTTTATGCCTTCTGGCCCATGACTTTTTACTTTTCTCCAAAGTCTCTCACGAGGGACTTCAGAAAATGCCTTCTGAAAATCCACATTTCAGTCTCCTCACTGTCCTCCACATTTATGAACCTCTTCTGAACAATTGGACGGATTGATGATATAAGACTTCCTTTTGACTGGTTCTAGTTTACTCTGCAGCAGATTACTGTGCAGTGGAATGGACCCACAACTTTTATTTTCATTTATCTATTGAAAAGAAACAATTTGCATGCTGCCTTCCTAGTTAAATGAACTTTCAAAGTAGTTTAACAAAATGCAAAGTGAAAAACCAGCTGCGCAGAGCCAAATAAACATAGACTGAATGCATAATAAAAACAGAAGAAAAACGTTTAAAAAATAGCTTAGTATCCCATTAACCCTCAGATCTCATCAGGTCTTATATCAACACAATTAATATCCACTCCAATGAACAGGCCACTGGCTCTGTCCCACACGTTTTCTAGCAGATATATGGAGGGGCTTGCTAACCTTCAATCTCCTCTCCAAGGTGAATCAGGATTCCATTGTGAAATGATCTGATGCGCGCTCCTCAAGCATCATTAAACTTAGGAAGCCCTTTAGACTTGCTCTAGTATTGTAGGAGATTTTAGTGGTGGTAATCAATGACTTGCAAGCTGGAACAATTCAGCAATTCCTAATATGCTCCTCATGACTGTGTCGCAGACGAACTCAGGCTTCAGTTTGGATCGCAAGTAGGGATGTGCACAGGCAAAAAACTGCTGCATTTTCAGAATTTGCCTTGATTTTCAGATATATTTTATTAATTTCACACATTCAGCTTAATAATAACAATCTTTAATATGCATTAGATCTTTTTAATGAGTACAAATTGATCATGGACACATTAATTTGTAGGTTAATGCACATTGAAATGATTTTGAGTATGATACGGTATATTAACAATCTGAATGCGGGATAATGAACGTGCATTCCTAATGAAAGTATGAGTAAAACCTGTTCTTCTACGCACTTGTTTTAAGTGCGGTCTTGCTGACTTTCAACTGACCTCCAGTGCAATGAACTTGAGTGGAAAATTGGACATTGATTTATAAACTGATCATTACAAGTTAAACCAGTGCCATGCAATGAAGAGGACTACTAATGCGTGAAGCAAATTTGAATGCTCTTTCGCCTTCTGTCATTCACCAGAGCCATCCAAAACGTTTCAGCTGTATTGATGGAAAGTATTATTTAAAAAAAATGTTAAATTGCATGGAGATTAGATGTAAGAAGACAATAAGACATAAGGAGTATAGCTTCATTCAGTCTCGGGTCAATTAATTCATTTATAGGCACAGAGGGATGCTGAGCTGAATAGTTGGTCAAGAGAGTCAATTAAATATTTTAGCTGAAAAGAGGCTCCTTGGAAACCTAAATCGAAACACATAGGCTGATGAGTGTATTATGAGGGATTTTAGGAAGACCCCTGGTGGCATGTATTATCTACACCTTTTCAATAGAATGAGGCTCGCGCTTCCCATCTGAACATACAAACATACTCTGTTGTTTTCCGCAATATCTGCAATTGATCAGAGGAATCTCATGAAACACTCTCAAAGTCTGAAGGGCAACAAATCACAAAGTTGCCTACACTTCAATCACAACCCCACCACATATAAGACATCATAATGGGAAGAAAGTTTGCCTCAGACCACCTATAGCAGATGCCTTGATAGAGTGAAAGTAAGACCAGCAAGGGCAAAGCCTGGACCACAGAAGGTTGGCCAAATGAAGCACTTTTCCATCCATTACAGAATCCATCACCGGCACTAGCCCTGTAGCTTCCACTGACGTGGGCCATTCAGTGCTCAACATCTGCACCAGGCACAGCACAATGAACTACAAATACGATGAGCCCTTTATGGAAAGAACTTATATCCCCCATGCCCTGAACTTGGAGTGCTCCCACATGCCAGCTCTTTCAAAAGAACATTCAAAGGAAACCGAAGTGATGTGTTAGGTGACAATTTTCAAAATGGTTTATACTGATGCACATTTTTCTTTTGAAAATGGCACAGAGGAAAGAAAGGAAAAGGGGACTGTTGTAGTAGTTGATATGGAAGGACAGACTAGATGGGCTGTGTGGTCTTTTTCTTCTGTCTTGTTTCTGACATTTGCTTATGTATTCTCTGCAGTGATTTTTTCCCTGAAATTAGGGCGCATAGGGGCACATGTACTAAACCACACTAACTGTTCACATGGGGTTTAACGTGACCATGCTAAACATTAACATACAGGGTCCCACACTAAAAATCCCATACTGAATAGCACACGATTGGGCAGAGACTGGGCAGGTTGGAATGGAACATGATTGTTGATGACACAATATGCTTAGCGTTGGCATTATGGGTGTGTACTAACTGTGAATGTTGCCGTTTGCATGGGAAGCATTAAATACAGCCAAGTGCCAGACTGTATTGTGATGAGCCTTAGGAATGTGACAACAGCAGGGGGATAGATGCACACGCCCCCTGAATTTAGCACAGGCCTGCGCGCTAAATTTATAGCTCAAACGCAAATTACCGACGTGTTTGTTAGTAAACGAGCTCTATAGTTTTGAAAAGAAGAAACTGCACATGCTCCCTGCCTCCTGGCACAACTCCACACAAGGCAGAGGTAGAATTATGTGGGTTCTTTAACCTATAGTGAGAATGAATAGTAGATAACTTTTCATAATTGCTCTCACAGTGTTTTTCAGTGTGTACAATATTTAGGAACGAGTCTCATCAGACTATATCTTTGACAGAGCAGAACATTCTCATGGCTAAAAACCCCACCAGTTGCTGTTGTGCTTGTAAATGGCCAGGTCCTCTGCTTTAGTTGAAAAGGTAATAGAAGGTCTTACAGAAGCCACGTACGGGTTCACTGACAGAGAAAATACACACTTTGCATGGACCAAAAGGCACATGTTGTAGCTTTTACTATACAATCCTACACTGTCCATTTAGCAGCCTGCAGGTGCTCCTCGGCTGAACAATATCCAATTATTGACTGCTAGCAGTTGAATAGTGAAAATATATAACTTCTTGACATAAAAAATACAGACCACAAGATATTACAAGAATATATCATAGTGTGAAATGGGCTGTCACCCAGCTCCTGTTGTGTGGGCACATTAACTCTTCTGATATATTGCCCAGACTTGTACGAATGGCTGCAACAACAAGGGATGCAGAAACGTGACAGCAAAGATTGACTTCCTAAGCACTGGTTCTTGTCTGCTTGCACAAAATGTGACAGAGAGTGACGAGTGACCTATCGCTGTGAGTTCAGACAAGTGATAGAAGTAAAAAAGACATGGCCCCTCTGGTCACTGAGAGCTGACCCCTTCATTCATCAATCCTTCGATCTGAAACTGGTAGATCCACTGCTAGCGTCAACCACGGGCCCCTCACTTATCAATCCCCCACCGCTCTTTGCTTAGGGCACATAAAGAACTATGTGAACGACATAGCAGCAGAATTACATTTAATGGCATCAGTATTTTTCTGATTAATTTTTGGTTGGTCAGAAATTGTTCAGTAATATTAATGGAATTCTTGCTATAGCAAAGGAATTGTCAGAAGAATGAAAGTCAAGGCTACGAAAGGTCGTATAAAGTGCCTAGATAGACAAAATACAGAAACAAAAAATGTTTTCTATATGATTTTAAATATATAAGATTCCAATTTCAATTTTCTACTTTCACAAACACCAAATAAGGTGCATGAAACAATACTCTAAAATTGGGAAAATCTCAGTGTGGAGGTTTTATTCACCTCAACACAAACATAAATACATGAGCCATAGGAACATTGTTGAATCAAATAAATAATTATGCCAAAAGCAAGTACTCCATTGGGGGCAATTTTATAAAACTATTGTCATGGGTAAAGCTTGTTTCAGAGGCAGAATGTGTAAAAAGTAAGCACACCACAAAGTGTTGCCTGTTTTTACATGATCCGCATGCAGATGATCCTGGGCAGAGCTCTGATGTATTTGTGCCTTTTATAAAATGCATGTGTACTCTCAAATAGTACACGTGCACATTCACAGTGCCTGAGTGGGTATAAATTTGTGCGTGAGGATTTGTGTACTACTGGGACTAGTTCTGGGTGCCTATTTTGTAAAGGCACATAGGCATACAATAGGAGACTTGTTTGGGGATTTTTTTGCATAGGCACCTTTGTGAATGTCCATATATTCATTTAAGGGGTATTTTAGAAGTCCTGTTTGTGAATTGGACATCTGAAATTGGGGACTTAGATGGGCAAATCATGGCGATGTCTCCAGAGTCATTTTCGAAGCCTGGTATAGAGATGTCCCCAGGTAGCATGGTGGGGGCCTGGTCTGGTTGGAGCAAGGGAAATACACATTGCCATGTGATTTCAGAACAGCACAAGCACATCTGGCCCTGGTTGGTGAGGCACTCATGCCTATAGTCCTAAATTTGGAGTGGAGGAGTGGCCTAGTGGTTGGGGCAAGGTAATTCAGGCCAGAAGGTCAGGGGTTCAAATCCCACTAGAAGACAGCAACCTTGGGCCGGAAGGACTGGGGTTTCTAGTCCCACAGGTGCTCCTTGTGGTCTTGGGCAAGCCACTTAACCCTCCATAGCCCATGTTCCCTGTAAAATAGTTATCTCGAAGTTATAATGCCCTGTTCAATGTAATTTCAGTTTGTTCAATGTAAACCACACTGATGAAGAATAGTGCAGTATATAAGAGAATATAAATAAATAAATACAGCTGCTCCTGACCATGAATAAGGTGAACAAAAGTGCTTGTTTCATGGATGGAACTCTTCCAAGCCAAAGTTCATAATGCGTGTTATTTCCTGCTGAAGAAAACCTGACTCTGCCGCAGCACTGCCATTAATAGAGCCCTCAATGGCTGCCTATTGCAGTGTTAAGTAGGTTCCTGTAGTTTCATCGGGCACGTGAGGCCTATTCTCTACTGGATGCCCAGCCCATGTATGTCCCCTCAGAATCGGGCCCCAATTCTGATGGGCCATACATCCAGCCACATCCCCATCTACCCCTGACAGGCTCCTGAATGGCGTCCCATCACCTGGCACCATGCCGGTCGATGCCGAGACTGTCCTTTTCCCGCAGCCAGACCCTCAATCTGGCCTCCCATGGATAGGACCGGGCTATGGGGCTCCTCCTGCACGCCTCCATGTTTTGTCCCCGCTGCATGCACAATAGCACAAATACAAATAAAACATTGGCTTATCGCAGAGGCTCAGCAAACTTTGTCCCACACTTCATAATGCACGTCAAGAAGACTTCATACTGAAGCTGAAATGATCTGTGGTTGGTCTAACAATTTGGTATTCTGATTTCATCCTGGTGTAGCACCATCCCCTGACTGCTCACAAAAACAGGAACTCTTCTTTCTATCCCCTGCTCCAAAAGCAGCAGGTCAATGAGTCCCCTAGCCCCTTCCCCACGTCCCACCTGCAAGGTGAAAAGAGAGTTTCAGAATGGATCAGCAAGACAAGGGAGACATGGAGGAGAGAGAGAGACCACAAAAGAGAACACCGACACACACAATTAAATAACTCTAAAATAAACGTCTTTCTTTACAAAAGACAAAGGTATTTCCAAGTGAAAGATTGCAAGAGGATAAAGGGGGTTACTGCTGACATTCATTGACATTGTTGAGCATTGCTACTGTGGCCAGAGACCACTTTAGTCAGTCACAGGCTTGAGGCTAAACTGCAGCCTGAGTCTTAAAAGTTCTTTTGAACTGATCAATTGTTTTGACTTGAGTACAGAGCTAATTTCCGTGAGCTTCTAGGCAGTAGAAGACTATTTAGTGCAGCTTTTGTGGTCTCAACACTGCAGAATGGTTCTAGATGGGGGTGGGGGATAGTCAGATGCCCCTGTGAGCTATGACAACCAGATTCCTTCCTGAATTTCTCCTTGTGCTACTTCCTTTTGTCCCCCGTCACGTCTTCTCACATGAGATCCTTACGAGGACACTTAAAAATACACACGTCCATTTCATATCTTCATGGAAATCTCCAAACTCTTCTGGAATCTTCATCTGGACTGTGCAAATTCCCTCTGCACTCTCAGGCAACCCATGTGTGCCAAGTCTATCTCTTCCATTTGATGAAGTTCCTGTGCATATGTATAGCGTGATCATTTATCTCATGTCCGTGCTGCCTTTTCACATCACTTGTTAATTTATTTTTCATGTACATTAGCCTATGAGCCCATATTAACATGTTTTGTTATATAGGCCCCTAAATATATGTTAATTCATTCAATCATTCATCCACCCACAGCTCCCAAATAAATTTCAATCACATTTATGCTTGAAAATGCCCGTGGGACTAATCTCGCTGCTCACAATGGTTGCTAGAATGGTATCTTTTGGATCAGAAAGGTTTCTAGTGATAGTTATCTACTTATTTACTAATTACATTTATTAGATGCCCATCATAACTAAAGGCCCTATATAACAGGCATAATTCAGATAAAACTTTGATTGTAGGATAAGGTAGTATACAAATCTGTCTAAATAAATAAAACTGAATGAAATCATAGATTTAGAAGATATTCAAGCAGCTTGTGTGGGACAGGATCTGGAGCTTTCCATCACACCAGACAACAAAACTCTTAATTCCAGCAGCAGCAGAGGCTGCCTCTACGAGAAAAAATTGTCTTTGTAATGTGCAATTTGAATGTGTCTTCAATTAAAACATGAAGTCAGTCTGGAAACCGCAATCTTGAAATGATATTTTTCCACTTGATGGCCTTCATGTGGTGACCTTGGGATCTTGAAGTTGTTCATTTAAAGGCACAATATTCCCTCATCCGAAATGTTGACATATTAGAGGTTTACATGGGGATTGATGTTCTTTGCTGAGATGCGACTAGTTTTCCCATGGAGTTAAAAGCCATTGATAGAGTCCTAGGCCATTATTGAAACAAAATGTTACATCACACCCAAACCGCCTTTGAGAAATTTAAAAATAAATGAACAAAGTGAAGGGCAGGGACACTATAATAAAATGAAGACCTTGTGAAACTAGTAAAAGGGGGTTGAGCATTCAATTTGCCTGCATGTTCTCTTAAGAGATTCTAAAACTAGGTAATAGAACATTCTAGAAATGAAAAATAGAGCAGTATAAATAATCTTGACTGACAACCCAGAGAGGTGCACTTATGCCTGGGAACTGTACAGAAACCAATGAATTAAAACTTGAGGGGTAATTGTATAAGTTTACGCATGGATAAAAAGAGCATGCATATGTTTTTCTGGTAGATTTTCAAAGCAAACTTGTGCCAGTACTTCCACTTTGGAAATGAGCACAGGAAAACCATGTGTGCAGCCTCCTTTTGGGACAAATATATCCTGGCTAAAATTATCTGCAGATGCTCAAGTTTTCAGAAGCATGTGTAACTGCACCCTTAGAAATACCTCCTCAAAGAGCAGGTAATCTTAAGAATGCACAGGCTGTATGAGAATACATTTACCCAAGATCAGGTGGGTAGCTTTACATAAGAACATGCCATACTGGGTCAGATCAAGGTCCATCAAGCCCAGATGGGAGGGAGGAGTGGCCTAGTGGTTGGGGCAGGTTACCTCAGGCCAGAAGGTCAGGGGTTCAAATCCTACTACAGGACAGCAACCTTGGGCCAGAAGGACTGGGGTTTCTAGTCCCACAGGTACTCCTTGTGATCTTGGGCAAGCCACTTAACCCTCCATTGCCCATGCTCCCTGTAAGTATTAATGTATGTGTCTCATATCCCCTTGTGTTAAATGTATCCCCCAATTGTGTTGTGACCACTTTGATTGAAGGATAAGGTGGTATACAAAACTGTCTAAATAAATAAATCAATCCTGTTTCCAACAGTGGCCAATCCAGGTCACAGTTACCTGGCAAGTTCCCAAAAAAGTACAGAGGTTCCTCAATGCTTGAACCATGGTAAGTAGTGGATTTCCCAGGTCCTTTTTAATAATGGTTTATGGACCTTTCCTCCAAGAACTTGTCCAAACTTTATTTAAACCTAGCTACACTAACAGCTTTTATAACATCCTCCGGTAACAAATTCCAGAGTTTGATTACTCGTTGAGTGAAAAAATATTTTCTCTTATTAGGCTTAAATGGGCTACATTGCAGCTTCATTGCATGTCCCCTAGTCTTTCTACTTTTTGATGGAGTAAGCAACTGATCTATGTGGCAGTACAGGCTTTGTGACAGGCAGGGCTGGTCCAAGGTGCCATCCCACCATCCCCCGTGTTGAGCTCCACTGCTGCTGATTCTGGTAGTGGGAGTGGCTTTGCATGTGCTTCCAACACAATGTCAGAAGGTCAGAAGCGGCAGGCCATGTGTGCCAAAGCATGTGGCCTGCTGCCAAGCCGACCCACTGCTAGAATAAGCAGCAGTGGGGGGCAGTAGAGCAGCGCAGCTCAGCATGAGAGGGCGGCAGGCCATGTGTGCTATGCTTCCTATGAAGGTCTGATGCCCTAGGTGCTCATCTAGTGTACGGACCGGTCCTAGTGACAGGACATTTCTGCCTTACCCATGGAAATACTTTAGAAAACAGCCCTCCTTATCTCTTCACCACATGGCGCTTTTTAATTCCTAGAGCGTAGCTGATGATTCCCTTTCTACTTGATTCACGATATAAGAACATAAGATCTGTCATGCTAGGTCAGGTCAAGTTCCCTCAAACCTAGCATTCAGTCTTTGGCACTGACTAACCTGACTTACTAGGAAATGCACAATCCATTCCTTCTCTTGTCCACTCCCAGAAATACGTAGTAGCTTTTCTATGGATTTTTCCTCCAGGAACTTGTGCAGATTCCTTTTAGACCTAACTATGCTAGACATCTTGACTACATTCCAGCAAATGTCCCATAGCTTGATTTCTCTTAAATGGTCTTCCCTTCAGTTTCATGGAGTGTCCCCTAGTCGTAATATGATTCTCAAGGGTAAACATTTGTTTCCCATGTAACTGTTCCATCCCATTGATGATTTTGTAAATTTTTAATACATTCCCTCTCTGCTGTCTGTTCTTCAAGCTGAAAAGCCCTAACATGTATAGCCCTTCTTAATAGGGAGGAACTTATTTATTTATTAATTTAAAACATCTTTTTTTCTCACTAAATCACTACAGTTTAGAGTGGCTCACAGTGAACATAAACCATAACAATGAACAAACAGACAATTAAAACAATAAAACAAAACAAATAAATGGCCTAGAACCCTGGGAGAATGACCAAGGACAAAGACACGGAATCTCTAAGGGAAAAGAATCGATATGGACGGGCTATGGGATCTCTTTCTGCCGTCATGTTTCTATGATATTCAGCTCACACCTGGCTGCCGTATTCAACACAAGATGTCACATATCTACCTGTAATGAATATCTAATGTTGCCGCCAACCTCTGTTGCTATCCGGTCCATAGCGATATTGAGCCACTAACTGGACATAAAACACACATACAGTTAGGGCAGCCATTGACCTGTCCTAACTTTGTGGTTTGCTATCAAAGTATGCAATGTAATGTGTACCTTTGAGTCAAGGCTGACTTCTGCTGACCCAGCAGCAAATGGGTTGTCTTGGCACTGTGACCAAGTAGATTGCCAGGCCTTTCTTCTGAGGCAATGGAGGGCTACATGATTTGTCCAAGGCCACAAGGAGTGCTAGCTAGTGGGAATCAAACCCTGGTCTCTTGGTTATCAAGCTAGTGCTCTAACCATTAGGCTACTTCTCCATTCTCAGTGAGCTGAAAATCACCATGGAATGGATAGGTACTGGGACTACCAAGGCGGTCTTTGGGGATATGCATGGTCACTGACTGGTTAATGCTGCTGAACACTGGGCTGAAAGAGTTTTATGGAATTAGCAGGTCCTGCTAATCACATAATCCCTTTTGAATATCAGACCCCCAAGTCTTTAATATCCTATGAAAGCAAACTATTCCCTGACTTGAAATTCAGCATTTATTAGGTTTCAAAACCTATGATATCCACCAAAAACATCATGTTATATTACTGAATGTAGATCTATCGATATACAGAGAGCTGAGAGATGTTTTGCTGTTGTAGTAATCACACTGTATTACTCTTTCCATACAAGTTATCAAAACTATTTATAATTTCCAGAAACTGCAAGGCTGAATTCTGCTTTATCCCCCAAATCTCAGGGTGATTATTTTCCTTGGGATTTTAATACATTTGACTGTCCCCCAGTCTTCTTACTTTAATCCTCCTGATTGCATCTCTGACCTTTATCAAATAAATCTTCACTGAAAGTGAATTTAGTGAGAAAAAGCTGCATTTAACCTAATTCCACGCAGCACATCACTGCTTAGATGTCAAGGTCATAAACGCAGAGGTTATGTAACAAACACACATGCCTAAGCTGAACAACAATATAATGCTCGGGGTAAATAGTAACCTGGGGTAAACCATACAAGCTAAAGGCATTCGAATGTATCGCTCTATATATTCTGTTGCTCTTTTTAAAATGATTGATAGAATTGAAGATCATCAAGGACTGAATGTTTCAAACCCTATTTCTAGACTAGAAAAATATGGAAGGCATTTGATCTGTTCTAGTATTGCTTTCACTTGCAGAATAGAGCAATGAGAAGCCAAAGGGAAAATGTGTGTATTAATTGCGAATGATACTCTGTCGAGATTTTGTTTTTTTCAGGTTAGCTCATTCCTTTGCAGTCGTCATTCCCAGAGGGCTTTCATCCTAGAAGCACTGGGTGCTAAAGTGAGTCGCCCAAGCTCAGCGGGAGCATTGTAAGATCTGAATCCTGGCTTCCCTGGCTCTAAGCACCCGGCTATTCCTCTCTTCCTTCACTGAGGAGTCACATGGCAATTGTTAGCTTTTGTTCTGTATCAAGAGTTGTACACAAAGAACAATTTTCGTTTATATTAGAATCATTTCCTGGATTCTTGGCCAATTTCCAGGCATTTTTTTCACAGTTTCTGAAATTTTTGATTAAGATCCATAAAAATGGTTTAACACAGGTAAATCAACTTTGCATGAATTAAGTCAGAGGTTTTATGCATATAAAATTGATTTAGTATGCATTCCTTACATGAACAACATTTTCCTTACCAAAAGTGCAAACTGAATGCACATCTCTATTCCGAATTACATATGGAACAGACTGTTCCCCAGCAAGTTGATTTTAGGAACAATGTCTCCAAATGGGTTGCTTCAAGGGCGGCCCAAAGGGGGTGTGGGGCCATGTGCTGAGACTCAGTGCGGACCTCATTTGCATAAATATTTGCATAATGTTAACATGCACTAACGTTTATTAAACGTGCTTCTTTTTTTTTTTAAACTTTTATTTTCATTTTGCAACAAACAAAAGAAACAACACACCAAAAGAGACAAAACAAGTATACAATAAGGAAAAATAAACCCATTACCCCCCACCCCAGTGCTTCTTCTCTACCCGTTCGTATCAGCATGTGAGCGCTTCCAATTAACAGTGATTAAACATCAAACGATCAAAAAAGTATCCACAATACAGCATGATCATGAGACAGAGATACATACAAAGTTAGACAGTCAGATGAGAGTATTTAGCAAAATGTACATATTCATTGAGCATCTTCCATTGAGACCAATGAGAAGGAGTCTGAACGGAGGAAGCGAACAGACGAGGTATTTGTTCATATTTACTGTAGAGACAGGCATGATTCCACCATTCATTGAGGCTCAGATGGGAACTAATTTCCCAGTATTACTTAATTAGGGAAATAGCAATGCCAAGCATAAAGTTCAAAAGGAGATAAGCCATTGTTTGGGAGAGAGGGGATCCCCGCAACTGGGCGAAGTCCCACTATCCTCCAAGAAAGGGACTCCTGAGAGTGCAATATAGACTAAATACGACCCCAGACCCGACGCCAGTTATACTGTAGTGCGGGATATTCATGCATAACATGAAGTAATAAACCAATGGCCACAGGACGTATCCAGCAACCATTACCCTGAGTAGTGTTCCATTTGTCTAATCTGTGAGAAGTGTAAAAAACACCGATGGGCTAGAAAGAAGAGGGTCTGATTGAGTGAGGCGGGTCGGGAACCCGTGTCCCTCTGCTCCAGATAAGGCTCCATTGCTCCGAGGTTAAAGTCACATGCAATTCTCTCTCCCATGCTTTCTGCGCTATAGAGGTATCTCTAGTGATAGCATTACATAAGGTTTAGTAAAATTGGATGCTACACCCGGTGAACTACCGAGAGATCGGAAGTCTCCAATCAACCTTATGCAGAAAGTGCCGATGGCGGGAGTACCCTAGTGCTCCGAATGCAATGCTGAAGTTGCACTGACCAGAGTCGGGAATCGAAAGGTTGCATAAGAGTATTAAAGGCACCTAAAGTGTCGAAAAGCATTGGTGGATAGTGGGAGTCTAATGGGAGAGTCATACCAGGGAGTAAGGTAAGGGGAATCGGTGAGCAAAGGCCCGCTACTATATCTAGCCACACAGGTCTGCTCGGTGCTGGAGCTTCCAACCAACGAGCACCTTGTTTGAGAAGAAAAGATTGAGGGAACACTTGAGTAAAATCGCCACCAAGTATTAATGGAGCATTGGCGGAGGCCGAGGCCAACTACGCAAAAACTTGCATAGTAAGCAGGGTTGTCCACATTCGGGGCATAGTGCAAATACACGTGAATTCACTATCTCCAACCTCAAGGTGTACACAGGCCCATCTACCCTCCATGTCAGCGCTATTATCAGGTACAGTAGCGTGCAAAGACTTCTTAATCAGAATGTCTATCCCGTACCATTTGGAAACGGTGGGTGAATAGGCAGCTACCATGTGAGGCCTAGCATTGAGTTTCAGTGTTTCAGCAGAGTGTAATGCGTTTCCTGAAGAAACACCAAATCAACATGCTCGTGGCTAAGATAGCTAAGGATTTTCCTTCCTTTGAGTGGACCAGTAATGCCTTTGACGATGAATAATAAGATTCTACATAAGGCCATTCAGAAAAGTTAAAATTCTGAGCATGATAGCACATAATTTCACTGTGTCCCTCAAACTGACTGTATCTGGCTGTACACAGGACATAGGAAAAATAAGCTAATATAATACAATGAAGCGCCCCACATTAACAAAGAAAACCGCAGTACGGTAGAGGAGAAGCAAAACCCCAAAATTACTGGCGACCATGTGTCTGCGGGGAGAAGCCCCAGAGAAGGCCGAAATTGAAAAAACATATAACCTGTAGGACTGTGCGTGCTCCGAATCCGACCGAGGCACACATCATGAAGGGATAGGAGACCAAAGACAAAAGTCAGACAGAGAAAGAAAGAAAGTCCAGGCTATTTCTGTACTGGGCTATGACCGCCGCATCGGGCCCTTCAAAATGGCGGACAGAGCCGGCAGATAAGAGTCCAAGATTTGGGATTAGCGCATCTGCTCTGCTTCTTTGGAGTCCAAAAATGTTGATAGTAGATCAGGATCCTCGAACGTCCTGGTCTGGTTGTGGAGAGTCACTCGGAGCTTCGCTGGATACAACAGGCCAAAGCGAGCCTGCAGCTGTTGAAGTCGAGGGCGAAGAGCAAGGAGTTTCTTCCGACGGTCAACGGTAGGCTTTGCCAAATCAGGAAAGAAGGAGACCTTATGACCTTCAAATTCCAAATGATGATTCGCTCGGGCAGCATGTAAAATTTGTTCCACTTGTTGATATCGTAGCAAGCTAAAGATAATAGGCCGGGGGGTCGTGCGGTTGAGCGCCATGCGGGCAGGAACACGGTGTGCTCGATCGATTTCCAGTTCTCTGTGAAAAGTGATCTTCAGCAAGGAGGGAAGGGTTTTGAGCAAGAATTCTCTTATATCTCTTGCTTCCACCCCCTCCGGCATTCCGAGGAGCCTCACATTGTTGCGACGGGCACGATTATTGCTATCTTCCAACTCCTTTTGAAGATTCTGTATCTGGCGCTCAGCCTTGTCCAGTTTGCCCAAACGCACCTCGTGCGAGTCGAGGACCCCCGCCATATTGTCCTGCCGTAATGAAAGACCTTCAAGTCGGTCCTGGAGCACTCCAAAGTCTTCTCGCATGGCTCGAAGCGCTTCTCCATTGGACTGCACCAATTCCTTCACGCCGCGTATTTCCTCCAAAATCTCCAGGTGCATTGCGGGGTTTTCACGAAATGGAACCATCTTCTGTGGGGAGGACACCTCTGTTTTGGAGCGTTTTCCGTGAGAAGAAGAAGGAGACCCGAAGTCCAAGCGCGCTGGTTTATGGGCCGCCATCCCCCCCGAGGTGCCCCGGTCAGCTCGGAGCGAAATAGTAAATTTATATAGGTATTAAGTCAGGATTCTGAGTAGGCCTCTCGGGAGCTTCAACGCAAAGCGTCCTACCCGCTGGACATCAGGCTCCGCCCCCATTAAACATGCTTCTTAATGAGTGTATGGATAAAGAAAGACTTTTTACCTATCCTGCAGTGTAAATTTTACCTATCCTGCAGTGTAAATAGTTCATATATATAGTTAACCCAGTTATCCAAGTTTCTTTTCCCTGTTCAATGTAAAACCAGACACCTTGTCGTATGGTAGTTATGTTATAATGTAAACCGCGCTGATGCCGAATAGCGCGGTATATAAGAAACTGTAATAAATAAAAATAAATAAATAAAAGATTTCTACATTATAATACTCCAGTGTCAACCGCCAAGCACATTAGGAAGTACTATAAATACTACCCATTTAGAACCCATAGCAAACCCGCCGTATCATAGCAGCACTACCAGGACTCATAAAGCACCAAACTCTACCTATCAAAAGACAACACTGCAAATATTAAACCAATACATTTCAGAGAATAACAATACATGACCTACTGGGGAAAGAGGACAAGTGGCAATGTCAAATAGAAACTACATGAACAGAATACCTCAGCTCAGTTACACATGCAGAACATAGACCATCACCAAACAAAGAACAAGGGATCACAATTTAGAAATAGGAAAACAATAAGGAACCCCAAAAGCCAAACTTGGAATGTACAACAACACTGTAGAAATAAAACTATAAATTAATTTCCTCTTGTACTAAACAAAATGCAGATGTTAAAGACGCACATTTCCCAGAGCTGACATATTCCAGTTAATAAATTAAAAATAAAAAAGTATTTTTCTACCTTTTGTTGTTTGTGCATTTTATTTTTCAGTTGCAATGCTCCAGTCACTTTCTTCTGGTTTCTTCTTGTCTTCTGCTAACTCTCCATCGTCTGCTGTCCATTTGTCCTTTCTTCTCTCTTCTAGTTTTTTCCATTCTCTCTCTACATCTGCTTTAACATACTGATCTTTCCCCTTTTGCTCTTTCCTCCATCTCTTTCTTTATTCCTTTTTCATCCACTAAAATTTTACCCCTCCATCCTCAATCCCCATTTACTCTACCAATACCCGGCCAATCGTATTTTTCTTCCCTCCCACACAAAATATTTTCCCCTCTCCATTTCACTCTCCCAGCCCCATCCCATTCTAGTCCTCCCCCAACTATAGCTCCCTTTTAGTTCCAGCCCCACCCAGCATCCGCTCCCTTCTAGTCCCCGCATCAGCCCATTTCCAATCCTAGCCCACCATTAGCCCATTTCCAATTCTATCCTAGCCCCTCCATCAACCCATTTCCAGTCCTCGCTCCCCCATCCATTTCTTATCCAAGCCCCCCATCAGTGCATTTACAGTCCTATCCTAGCCCCACCATCAGCCCATTTCCAGTCTGATCCTAGCCCCTCCATCAGCTCATTTGTAATCCCATCAGCCCATTTCCAGTCCTTTCCTAGCCTCACCATCAGCCCATTTCCAATCCTAGCTCCCATCCACTCAGCCAATTTCTAGTCCAAGTCCCCCACTCAGCACATTTCCAGGCCTAGCCCCCCCTCAGCTCATTTCCAATCCAAGCCCCCCTATGAGCCTATTTCCAGCCCTAGCCCCTCCATGAGTCCATTTAAATCCAAGCCCCCCACAGCCATTTCCAATCCTAGCCCCCCAACAACCTATTTCTAGTACTATCCTAGCCCCTCCATCAGCCCATTTCCAGTCCTTTCCTAGCCCCACCATCAGCTCATTTCCAATCCTAGCCCCCCCAACAGCCCATGTCCAGTCCTATCCTATCTCCTTCATGAGCCCATTTCCAGTCCTATCTCCCCCCCAGTCATCCATTTCCAGTCCAAGTCCCCCTCCCCATCAGCTATTTCCAGTTCAAGCCCCCCCTCCACTCAGCCCATTTACAGACCTAGCTCCCCCCCCTCCCACATCCCATTTCCAGTACAAGCCACCCCTCCCCTCCTGAAGAGCCCCGTGGCTATTTAAAATGCTTTAGAGGGAGACAGAGAGGCCCCGGCTCACCTCTAACAGCTGACGAAGTGAAGCACATCTTTTTTCTTCACTTCGGCAGCTGTACTGAAGTTTAGAATGCTGCCGCGCTGAGGTCAAAGGGGACTTCCTGTTTCCTGGCACTCAGCAAAGCAGCATTCTAAACTTCAGTACAGTTGACGAAGTGAAGGGAAAATACCGGCTTCATTTCGGCAGCTCTTAGAGGTGAGCCGGGGCCTCTCTGGCTCCCTCTAAAGCCGCCCTGCCTGCCATTCAATGCGGGATGTTGTTGGCGCTGGGCCCCCTGAAGCACGGGGCCCTGTGCGAACAACATTCTTGCACAATGGACGGGCCGGCACTGGATTGCTTTGTGCATACCATAATAGTAATGAACTGCACTCCTAAGCCAGGGTGCACAGAGGGGAATTTCAAAAGATCCGTTCAAGTGCAATCTGGGACATTTAAGCCAGAACGCCTAAATAAAAAAGTGCAGACGTGATTTGAGAAGCCTGGACATGTCCGATAAAGATGTCTGCAGGGCATCTAGACATCCCCAGAACCGTATTTCAGAAGCCAGACATCTAGGATAGACTAATGGTTAGAGTAGTGGGTTAAGAACAGGGCAGCCAGGAGTCCAATCACACTGCTGCTCTACATAGAAACATGATGACAGAAAAAGCCCACATGGCCTATCTAGTCTGTCCTTCCATAACAACAACTACAACAGTCCACTTTTTACCTTTAGAGATCCTCTGTGTGGGTCCCATGCTTTTTTGAATTCAGTTACTGCCCTCATCTCTACCACCTCCACTGGGAGACTATTCCATGGATCCACTACTCTTTCCATAAAGAAATATTTCCACATATCACTCCTGAATCTATCTCCCTTCACCCTCATCCCATGTCCCCTCGTAGCAGAACTTGCTTTCAATTGAAAGAGGCTCTCTCCCTGAACATTTATGCCACGGAGGTATTTAAACATCTCAATAATATCACCTCTATCCCGCCTTTCCTCTAAGGTGTACATATTAAGATCCTTAAGTCTGTCCTCATATGCTTTATAATGAAGCCCATTAATCATTTTAGTAGCCACCCTCTGCACCGACTCCATCCTGTTCACATCCTTTTGAAGGTGCGGTCTCCAGAATTGCACACCATACTCCAAATGAGGTTGCACCAAAGACTTATACAGAGGCATTATCACCTCCTTTTTTCTGCTAGCCATTCCTCTCCGTATGCACCCAAGTATCCTTCTAGCTTTTGCCGTTGCCTTTTCTACCTGTTTAGCTACTTTAAGATCATCAGACACAACCACGCCTAGGTCCTGCTCTTCTTTTGTGGACAAAAGTACTTCACCTCCTATACTGTATTGCTCCCTTGGATTGCTGCAGCCCAAATACATGACCTTACATTTTTTAACATTAAATCCCAGCTGCCAAATTCTAGACCATTCTTCAAGCTTAGCTAGATCCCTCCTCATGTTATCTACACCTTCCTGGGTGTCTACTCTATTGCAGATTTTGGTATCATCTGCAAAGAGGCAAACCTTACCCGACAGCCCTTCCGCTATATCACTAACAAAGATGTTAAAAAGAATCGGGCCAAGGACAGATCCCTGGGGCACACCACTGGTAACATCCTTCTCCTCAGAGTGAGCTCCATTTACTTGTACTCTTTGTCGCCTCCCACCCAACCAATTTCTAACCCAAGCAGTAACTTTAGGGTCCATCCCTAGGGTGCTCAGTTTGTTTATAAGTCGCCTGTGAGGAACAGTGTCAAAGGCTTTGCTGAAATCTAAATACACCACATCTAGAGCTCTCCCTCGGTCCAACTCCCTGGTCACCCAGTCAAAGAAATCAATCAGATTTGTTTGACAAGACCTGCCTCTGGTGAATCCATGCTGCCTCGGATCCTGTAATCCGCTGGACTCCAGAAACCTCACTATTTTCTCTTTCAGCAGCATTTCCAATAATTTACTCACCACCGAAGTTAAACTAACTGGCCTGTAGTTTTCAACCACATCCTTACTTCCACTTTTGTGTAAAGGCAGCACATGAGCCTCTCTCCAGTCCTTTGGCACCACTCCTGACTCCAACGAGGCATTGAAAAGGTCAGTCAGTGGAGTTGCTAGAACGTCCCCAAGTTCCCTCAGTATTATAGGGTGTATCCCATCCGATCCCATCACTTTGTCTACATTAAGTTGAGCTAGTTTCTCACGAACACAGTCTTCTGAAAATTGTTCAAGATGTCCCTCGCTTCTGTTCTTATTTGTGGGTGTTTTCTGAGGCCCTGCTCCTGGTTCTTCATCTGTGAACACAGAACAAAAATATTTGTTAAGCAATTCCGCTTTATCCTTATCAGCTTCTACATATTCCCCCCCTGCACCCTTGAGTCTGACAATACCACTTTTGCCCTTCCTCTTCTCACTAATATATCTGAAAAATGTCTTATCCCCCCATTTTATTGCATTGGCTATTTCCTCCTCCTTTTGAATCTTTGCCTTCATGACTACTTTGCTAGCTTCTCTAAGTTTTTCCAAATACAGATGCCTGTCTTCCTCTCTCTGTGATCTCTTGTATTTCATGAAGGCCTCCCTCTTTTTCTTCACTTTTTCAGCTACTTCCTTCGAAAACCATTGCAGTCTCCTGTTCCTTTTGCCTTTATTTACCATTTTAACAAAAAGGTTGGTTGCCCTTAAAATACCCCCTTTCAGTTTTGCCCACTGTTTTTCTACATCCCCCAGCTGTTCCCATCCCACTAACAAAACTATAAAGCCTGTATCGAAGCCTCTAAATGATACTTCATAAATTTAAATGAAAGACTTCAGCAAATCTAAACATATTGCAAACATTCCCATCCCACTAACGACTCCCTGAGGTATTGGCCCATCTTCACAAAGTTAGTCTTCCTAAAGTCTAAGATCCTCACCTTGGAATGGATTCTAACAGCCCTAGTCCTAATACTGAACTACACCATCTGGTGATCACTGGATGCAAAATGATCTCCCACTACGACATCAGAAACACTTTCACCATTGGTAAGCACCAAGTCCAGTATGGCCCCTACACGTGTGAGGTCTGTT
The DNA here is from genome assembly GCA_033557465.1 of Ichthyophis bannanicus. Lineage (NCBI taxonomy): Eukaryota > Metazoa > Chordata > Amphibia > Gymnophiona > Ichthyophiidae > Ichthyophis > Ichthyophis bannanicus. The sequence goes on along the minus strand of CM066038.1, from coordinate 10,085,025 downwards.
ACCAATTGCCTGAATAGTTCTCCCTGTAGAGAATCCAGGATCTCCTTACTTCTAGATGATACTGCAGCAGGAATGTGCCAATCAACATCTGGCATATTGAAATCTCCTATCAGTAGCACTTCCCCTTTCCTAGCAATGCTGCGTATGTCTTCCATTAACTGTCTGTCCACCTCTTCCTCTTGTGAGGGAGGTCTGTATATCACACCAATGCAAATAGATTTCTCTTTCCCTCTTTCTAGTTTAACCCACAATGCCTCCTCTCTCCCTTTTAAGCTCTGTAATTCCAAAGCTTTAATAGTAGTTTTTACATATAGTGCCACTCCTCCTCCCCTTCTTCCTACCCTGTCCTTTCTGAATAAAGTATAGCCAGGTATAGTTACATCCCAGTCATGGTTTTCTGTGAACCATGTTTCTGTAACTGCCACTAAATCCAAGTCAGCCACTCCCACCAAAGCTTCAACTTCAGGGATCTTATTTCCCATGCTACGGGCATTAATACACACTGCTTTCCATATGTTACCCCTGTTACCCATTTCCATAAAGGTATTTAATGTATCACCTACCTGGGGGCTTTCACTTACCTGGGGGCTTTCTTCACCCATCCCCAACGAATCTAGTTTAAAGCCCTCTTCAGTAGATTAGCCAGTCTACTACCGAAGATGCGTTGACCTTTCTTGGACAGATGGATGCCATCTCTGCTCTGCAACCCTTGGAACAGCATCCCATGGTCTAGGAAACCAAAACACTCTCAATGACACCATCCACGCAGCCATGCATTCATCTCCAGGATGAATTTGTGTTGAAATTGTGCTGAGTACTGGGAATAACAGAGAGCTTTCTTCTCTACACTCTGGCTATTTTCCAGCTAAAACATGCTTGGTCGCTATGCGTACTTGGGAGCAGGTCTAAAGTTAGACATGACGCTGAACATCAGGCAGAGATATCCTAGTCCCTGCGAATGCCCCAGCCATGGTTCCTCCCATTCAGACTCTCTCTATCCAGACAATGCAACCAAGAATCTTAAAGATTCATTAGACCTCATTTATATTTATATTTATACAACTATATCCAAAATTAATTCAATATAGAGTGCCAACAATCAATACATTCTTAGCAAATCTTTTTAAATTTATTATACCTTCATAATCCAATACATAACTTATATAACATTATAAATAAAAACATATATCATCCCTCCCCACAATACAAAAATATGCATAATGCATTAATTAATGACCCCACAATACAGAAATATATATATAATACATTAATTACTAACCCAATTCTACAACGACATGAATTCATACAACATAAATACTACATCCATTATACACCCACATTAAAAATACATCAATAACACATGAAACATAATTAATACTAGACCCCTGTAAACAATGCACATAAATGTACAAAGCCCAGCAGAATTACAAAGCTACAGGACAAAAACAACTATCACTACTCACTTCATACTTAAACCTATTTGCAACACGGCAAAACCACTAGAACTGCAGGACACAGACACATGTTTGAACTAATCGTGTCTGAACTGTGGCCAAAGTTCATTAAAGTCACCAAAACACAGCTGAGCTGAGGACAAAAGCCGCTTCTTCCACTCACTTAATCAGTCAAACTATCGTATCTGTGCTGTAACCACAAGATGAAGCATACACCTTCTGCTCCACTTTCATTCAGGGTTTACATACAAACTCATCATGTCATCACTTTGACCACAAAATGAAAACATACATCTTCTGCTCCACTCCTCCAAAAGTTCATTTGGGGACCTTTATGTCACTTTGTTTCACTGCACATTAATGGCATTTGTCTAATCTTGCAAAGTCTTGTACTGTTACACACAAATCTCCAAATCTCCAACCACAGACCATAGTTTGGCTGAAAATGGCTTCATCAGGGAAACTTCAGCTTCACACTACAAGAACAAAACCACTCACAAAAAACAAACACTTTTAAAATCATATACAAGCTCTTCATACCAAATGAAAACTCCACCAACCTTCAGCTTCTCGCCTTCCTACACAATCCCAATTGCTTCCAACGCCAAGGCAAAACAAGTTCAAGAAAGATGCCAGCGCACACTGTGCACAAGAATTTAAATCCCCTGGCAATCAATAAAACCAATGCCATTCAATCTGAGAATTTAACCCATAAGGTACCACGCTATTCCAACAAAAAATAAACTGTTCCCTACGGCATAAGAGACGATGATAATCACCACCCTCTCCACCCCTCACTTGCTCTAAAACAAAACAACGAAGATCTTCTACCGTACAATTCTTTTCTTTCCAATGCACCACTAAAGGTGCTGATTCCACTCCCTGCCGAATAGCTGATAAATGTTCAATAATTGACGGGAAGTCTGACCATTCAGATTCAGACAGCCCCACATCTGGCTTCTAAAAGTGGCTCAATAGGGCTTCTAAAATGACCCCATGGTGTATCAAATATACTGCTCGTGCTTGCCATAGTACCTGCATCGTGCGTAAGAGGACTTCCCTCTGGTGTTCGTGTGTTTCAGAACTGTTCTTATTCAGGCTTATGGGTTTCACTACGATAGGAAATAATTCTGTATTTTCCTGCCACATTTTCTTGGTCTTGGAGTTTCTTGGGGATTTTTCGGCCTCTCTACCCAATTCAGAGAATAAATGTTTGTGCATAAGTGACACCTCTGTTATTACTACCATTCTGGTGTTTGTCTGGTTTTCTTGCATCCGGCTTTTTATCTGTCGGAATGGGAATGTCTCTGGTCAGCATTCCATACCATCTCTTAGGGTCATGATCGGTGCAGATGGCGGCTATTAAAATGGTCAGTGGTCTTCATTATAAACCATATAGGGACAAACTTAAAAATCTTAGAGGAAAGGCAGGAGAGAAGAGATATGATGGAGATATTTAAATATCTCTGTGGCATAAATTGCACATGGAGTCTCTTTTCATTCAAAGTAAACCCTGCTACGAGGGGACATAGGCTGAGGGTGAAAGGGGATAGACTCAGGAGTAATATGCGGAAATATTTCTTTATGCAAAGAGTGGTAGATGCGTGGAATAGTCTCCCAGTGGAGGTGGTAGAGACCAGGACAATATCTTCATTCAAAAAAGCATGGCACGAACACAGGGGATCTCTAAAGTTAAAAAAGGGACAATAGTATTTTATATGGAAGGACAGACTAGATGGGCCATGTGGTCTTTTTCTGTTGACATGTTTCTGTATAAGGAAAGAATTTTCTCTTGTCCTATGATGGGATGATCCGCTTTGTAGGCCCCAATTGCTCCTCACATGATCTATTTCAAAAGCAGCTCAAGGAGATTCCCAAACTGCTCATTTTTTCTTCTATTGCGTAAACATTTTCATGGAATTTAATGAAATATAGTTAATAGACCTGAAATTTCTGAGCTGTAATTCCATTGTCAAAGCTTCAAACTCTGTTACAGCTTTGTGCTTTTACATGAAATGTAGGACTCACTTTTAAAAAGAGACCTTGTAAAAATAAACTAAACTGCTTCACTTATAAACAACAGGTATAAGTTACTTATTTTATTTTATTGCCTCAATTTTGTTACACCGTCTCAGTTACAGCTGCTTTTAACTATCAATTTTTGGGAGGAGGAAGGAGCGGGGTCTGTAAACAACATGCTCCGTAACCAATACATTGTCTCTGAATGTAAAAATGTGACCCGTCGCTAGCTCATGCACTGTGTTTGCAAACTGTGATAAAGGATCGGATTCCTGGCTTTCGGCTAAGCACTCTGCTTGCAACAATAGGACTGTGATTTAGCACTTCAGCTCTGATTAAATACCCAATAATTAAGGATTCTGATGGGAGATATTTGCTGAAGAATGCTAGCCTGCAATGGACTGCAATCATCTGACCCTTAGTGAGCCTGCGCTTTCAGTCCGTACGACCTGTGACAGCTTCAGCCATGATCCATATATGTGGATGTCTCAGGCTTCTCTACCAGCCTTTTCATCACCAGGCTTTTAAAACCATTAAGTTGCTTCTGTAGACTTAGCAAGGCATTCATTTTTGAGCTATCACATATGAAATCTCAGAAGATGTCTTTCAACATATGCCAGACACTGCTAGAGAGGTCATTCTGGTTTCTTCTAAATAGGGTGACGGCTTGCAGCCCCTGTTCAGTTCTTGCAAATTGGGCAGTAAGTTAATCCAGTTTTAAATAAAGTTTCCTGAACAGAGATTGCAAGCCAGTAAAGGTATTGAGGCACAAATGCAGTCTGCTGGGTTAATAGGATTTCAGCTCAAATTCTGCAGTTTTATGTTTCATGTGAACTTGTTTGGTTGTTTGAGTTTATTTTGACACGATCCATGTCTTTTCAAGAGCGAAAGAGTTACAGAGCACAGACTCCATGATAATAAAGGGCAGCCTTGTGCTGTTCAGCTGTTCCATGAGCCATGGGAACATAAATGAAATAGTTGTGAAGAACTTACATCTCAATTTGAAAATTATCAACCTGAAAGCAACTTGCGATTTCCTAATGGAACGTTGACATAGCTTTCAAGTTGTGTCATATAACACTCATCCTTCTCTTCCTTCCATGGTATCAGAGTTGGGGGGAGCTAAGTATTAACTTTGCAAATGGGGAGACTTTTACCTTTTCCACCATAACTGAGTGACAACTATTGGTGCTGGTGGTTTTACATTTTCCTATGATAATGTCTCTCACACCCAATACTAGATACTCTAAGGAGTGTGTTTACTAAAGTGCGATAGCTGTCTTCACCGTGCTACTGTAACATGGGCTTCTCGTGCCAGGAAGACAGCTAGCATGGGAGAAATGGGGGTGTTTTTCCACAGTAGCTGCATTTTGTGAGATGGGTGTTACAATAGGTGGGAAGTGGGCAGATACTAGGCATTGACAGTGTGCGGTAGCATGCTCTTTTTGCAAACTTCATGGAAGCAACTATCACTATCTCAATGGATAGAGATAGCTGCATCCACGAAGCTTACTGCTTTTTCTCTATGGTATCCTAAGGGGAAACCCTGGGAATGCCCACTGCAGCTAAAGCAAGACTTTTCCAGTAACCGCCCGGCATTAGCTGCAAAAGCCTAACACACCGTAGTGAACAGACCCCTAAATCTTCAGGTCAGATGTGCTAGAAAGCCACTGTGATTGTTCTTGAGATTTACATTCTTTTTACATCACTTCCTTTCTCTTTCTTGGCAAATAAATGCAAAACGCATTTTTAAAATATGAGATCATTTTTTTATTTAAGTTATGGATGTCTCTTGAAAATGTGCAAGAAGGGCATAAACTACAATAAGACGGAGGCACTACTCATCACCCGAAACACCAGCTACATTCCTCCACCCTCCATCAAGGTCAACAGCATAACAATGCCCATAAAACCAGAAGTGAAATACCTCGGAGTGACTCTTGACAAAGAACTAAACCTACAGTCCCACAACAGCAGAACCACTAAAAATGCATACCTCAAGATGAGCCTAATCAGACGCCTCAAACCCCTCCTCACTCAAGAACATTTCCGCACAGTCTGTCATGCTCTAATAACTCCCATCCTAGACTTCTGCAACCCAATCTATCTTGGCCTAACCAAGCAGACACTCAGGCCAATGCAAATGGCTCAAAACACAGCAGCACGCATAATATCCGGCTCATCAAGACAAGACCACATCACCCCCATTCTAAAAGACCTCCACTGGCTCCCAATCAGCTCCCGCATCAGGTACAAGACAGTCCTAAACATATTCAAAATCAAACACCGGACCTCAGCACTCAGCCTACAACCACTCATACAACCAGACACCAGCACAAGACCAAGGAGGAGAGGCACCTCTGACACCATCAACACACCAAAAGACTTCACAAAGGCTTGCAAGAACACCGCAAGAAGAGCTCTATCAATGGCAGCACCTGCAATATGGAATGCCCTCCCTGACAAACTACGATCGACAGAGGATATTAAGGAATTTTGAAAACAACTCAAGACAATGCTCTTCATTGAGCATTACGGCGATAACACATAATACTGCCCGACAGCCCCTAGACTAATACCGGCCCCCCACCCTTTATCACTCATGTACATAACAATGTAATGTAGCTCATGCTGCAAATAGCCCACAACGAATCAACGCCAACTCACACACACACACACACACACACACTGTATAACACTGCATGATCACACAAATGTCAATATAATTCAGTTGGTTGCTGTGTACACCGCCTTGATTAAAGGAAAAGGCGGGATATGTCCTTTTAAATAAATAAATAAAATAAATAAGATTGCTTCTGAAGGTGCACATGCTGGAAGGCCTCCCCCTGTGGCTTGCAGCTCATGTGATATAAGAGTCACATTGGATACCAACAATTGAAATTCTCAATGATCAGTTCACTGCCCTGCTTTCTTAACAATGTCTCTGTTCCTTTGGGCTCCCTCCTGGCCAAATCACCTCAGGCATGCAAGCAGGTTAAAGGGAAGTATAAACTGAAGAGGCTTATTTGAGTTCAGATTGTAATCCTACCAAAGGACATTGATGACAAGTGAACTGTGCATGTTCTCTCAGTAACAACTGTGGAGGAAGCAGCTTACAAATGAGGGATGGCCCTTAGGCTAGGAGGGGCTTCTTTCAGATTCTACTCTTTGGGGGAAATCTTTAAAAGCCATCCAGCCATTGATTTACATGGGTAAAGGGGCTATTTGATAAGTGCACACTCTCTATGCAGGTTCCTATTGAATATGCATCTTTTGTTAACAGCTCCAATCACTTTTGGCTGGATGTGTGATCTATAGGTTTATTCGGATAAATGGTTGTGAAATAAATCCTGGGTCAATATTATGACAGCTTGGTACTGTAATTCAGCTGCAGTGTTTAACTTAATTCATATGTTCAGCACCATTATCTGTAGAAGTAGCAGCATTGAATATATGGATAGAGCAGTCACCGTATAGTTGAGTTTAGTTCAATTATCTTCCCTATATGCCTCATAACTCAATGCCAAAGTGATCAATAAATGCTAATACCCTAATAATTAAAATCCAAAAATAGCAAACCCAAGGACTAAACCGAGCATATAAATGATTTCTTTAGCAGCTGAATATCACCACTAAATAAATCCTTCCTCACCTTGCCCTAAACCCAGCCCCTTGTACTTCTGCCACAGTAAAGAGCCTATGTGGTATGTGCCAAGGGGATGCCCAGCATTTGTCCTGCATTTAGTGCACCGGGCACATGCTTACCACATGGGAGTAATGTTTCCTGTCTCAGGGAGCTCGGCAACACTTGCACTACCTTCAGAGGCAGGATTCTCAGGCCCAATACCTCCTGTTCTTATTCCCCCCCCCTCCATCCAGGCACAAACTCCACAATCACTCACTCCTCAAATATCCCTCCCACCATTGACATCCCCCTGAGCAGTATCCTCCTGCCCATGCAACCCTCCTTCAAGATCCTCCCATTCCCCCTCAGCACCCCTCCTGCATACAACGTTCAAACCCTGTCTCTCTACCCCCCTCCCGGAGTTTCTCCTGAATCCTACCAAAGGCATCCCTGGTCTCTAGTGGTCTTTGGGGCAGCGGCGGTTCCACTCCACTTGTGTCCAAGCTGGTAACGCTTACAAAATGGTGGCCTGCACCCTTAGTGGTAGCCCTGCAGTATTTAGCCACTGAAGCTATAATGTTTATGTTCAGGGGCCAATAGGTAACTAGCAGATATCATTTTAAACATTTAACTGTCATACTGGGATGCTCAAAGCTGTCTCATTCATGGAAAGTTCTGCTGAAAATGGTTTTATTACACAAGACAAGATAAAAAGATTTATGCCTTTATTAACTAGGCTCATAGATACAGCGTCAGTAGTGTCAGTTCTGATGTACACCTCTTCCAAAGCAGGTCTAAAGCGTGTCCCTGACAATGTTATAGAAACAGCCCCTGTTCCTAGGAACACCAATAAAAAATGGAGCACAAACAAAACATGCCACTGACCAACCACCCTGCAAAACCGTCTGTGGAAAGCATTTTCTCAAAAGACTCTTCAGTTACGATGTAATCATTTGCAGGATATAAGGGGATCTATTAACTCGTGTGAAGTTTGTGTCTAACGGAAGGTTCCACGAGAGAGGCCCTGATGACTCAGTGCTGCCAGCACACCCTCTAAACCAGTGATGGCTAACCTTTTTGAGCCCGAGTGCCCAAACTGCCGCACAAAACCAAAGAATTTCCTCAAAGTGCCAGCACGTCAATTTGCATAAATATTTGCATAATGCTAACATACACTAACTTTTAGTAAACATGTCTCTTAATGAGTGTATGGATAAAGACAGACTAAAAGATTTCTACATTACTATAATCCAGTGCCAACCGCCAGGCACATTAGGAACTACTACAAACACTGCCCATTTAGAACCAATAGCAAACCCGCCGTATCCTAACAGCACTACCAGGACTCACAAAGCACCACACCATACCTATCAAAAGGCAACACTGCAAATATTAAACCAATACATTTCAGACAATAACAATACATGACCTACTGGGGAAAGAGAACAAGTGGCAATGTCAAAAAGGAATTACATAAACAGAATACCTCAGCTCAGTTGCAATTGCTCCAGCCACTTTCTTCTGGTTTCTTCATGTTTTCTGCTAACTCTCCATCATCTGCTGTCCATTTGTCCTTTCTTCTCTCTTCTAGTTTTTTTTTCCATTCTCTCTCTCTACATCTGCTTTAACATACTAATCTTTCTCCTTTTGCTCTTTCCTCATTCCTATTTCATCCACTCAAATTTTACCCCTCCATCCTCAATCCCCACTTACTCTCCCAATACCCGGCCAATTGTAGATTTTTTATCCCTCCCACACAAAATATTTTTCCCCTCTCCATTTTACTCTCCCAGCCCCATCCCATTCTAATCCTCCCCCAACATCAGCTCCCTTCTAGTTCCAGCCTCACCCAGCATCCATTCCCTTCTAGTCCCTGCATCAGCCCATTTCCAGTCCTAGCAACCCCCCAACCCAATACCAGTCCTAGCCCCCCCCCATCAACTCACTTCCAGCCCTAAACCCCCATCACCCCATTTCCAGACAGCCCCCATCAGCCCACAGCCCATTAGCAGTCCTACCCCCCCAGCCCATTAGCAGTCCTACCCCCCCCGCCCGCCCGCCCGCCCATTAGCAGTCCTAACCCCCCCAGCCCATTAGCAGTCCTAACCCCCCCCCCGCCCATTAGCAGTCCTAACACCCCCCCTCCTGCCCATTAGTTGTCCTAACCCCCCCCTCCGGCCCATTAGCATTCCTAACCCCCCCCTCCTGCCCATTAGCAGTCCTAACCCCCCGCCCGCCCGCCCGCCCGCCCCGCCCGCCCATTAGCAGTCCTAACCCCCCCAGCCCATTAGCAGTCCTAAACCCCCCCCGCCCCGCCCAATAGCTGTCATAACACCCCCCCTCCTGCCCATTAGCAGTCCTAACACCCCCCTCCACCTGCCCATTAGCAGTCCTAACCCCCCCTCCTGCCCATTAGCAGTCCTAACCCCCCTCCTGCCCATTAGCAGTCCTAACCCTCCCCCCCCTGCCCATTAGCAGTCCTAACCCCCCCTCCTGCCCATTAGCAGTCCTAACCCCCCCCGCCCATGAGCAGTCCTATCAACCCCCCCTCCTGCCCATTACCATTCCTAACACCCCCCCTCCTGCCCATTAGCAGTCCTAACCCCCCCTCCTGCCCATTAGCAGTCCTAACCCCCCCCCTCCTGCCCATTAGCAGTCCTAACCCCCCCCTCCTGCCCATTAGCAGTCCTAACCCCCCCCCTCCTGCGGCCCATAAGCAGTCCTACTCCCCCCTCCTGCCCATTAGCAGTCCTAACCCCCCCCTCCTCCTGCCCATTAGCAGTCCTAACCCCCCCCCCCCCCCGGCAAATTTTTTTTAAAAAAAGCAGGCTCTGGCTGCTGCCGCGGCAGATTACAATGTCCCGCGGGGCCCCCTCCGCCCGCTAAGCCCTCTGCAAGGGCTTTCAGAGTCGCGAGGGAGAGCGTCTCCCTCGCGTCTCTGTTAAGCCCGCAGGGGCTAATGGGAAATTTCCCATCAGTCCCTCGCGTCTAAAGGGGCTGATGGGAAATTTCCCATTAGCCCCTGTGGGCTTAACAGAGACGCGAGGGAGACGCTCTCCCTCGCGAATCTGAAAGCTCTTGCAGAGGGGCTTAGCGGGCGGAGGGGGCCCCGCGGGACGCTGCATTCTGCCCTTGCCGCGTCCGCAGTCAGAGACAGCTTTTTTCTTTTTTTTGCGGACCTATTGCCCGCGTGCCAGCTGCAAGGCCTTCGCGTGCCACAGCTGGCACGCGTGCCATAGGTTCGCCATCGCTGCTCTAAACCTTGGGGGTGGATTTCCTCGATTTACCTGTGCCACAAGGGAAATCCAAAATGGGAGATAAATAAACAAATCAACCTCATCTGTCTAGCGATTCATCAGACTTCCCATTACATTCAGTAATATTTGAATGGTTGATGGGATAGATCCCTACTTTAGAACCTTGTCCAAATTTTGTACAGGTAAAATAATTTGTGCATCTATTAGGGACAGGCAAGCCACTCAATACATAGTAATAATGTCATTTATCTGTTCAGACACTTTTCCTTGCTTAATGACACGCACATTCCTATTTTACAATATAGTGTAAATCAGCTGAGGTCAAAATTGTGGGCCTGCTTCAGGAAGGGAATCTAGTCTTGTATAATGAAAAAGGCAAACAAGGTATAACCAAATTGAAGGAGTGGCAGGTTGCCTGCAATGAAAAAACCTGAAGCAAAATAGGGAATAATTTATTTAGAATCTGGAACAAACAACCATTTCTACAGAAACAAATCTAAGTGAGTTTCAGACTAGAGAAGGTCATTATTTTCTAGTTATCTACTTATAGAGGAAATAGTGTAGTTATGAGTAACTGATGACCATAATTTGATTTTCCAGGCCTTAGAAGAATTCTGCTCATCTCCAAAACAAATAGAAAGCCTGCATGCTTTAAATGATGCAGAACCCCTTACTGAAACAAACTTTCACTGCCTTGCAACATATGCAAATAACTGAGAAAACCACCTGGCTTATATTCAACATGTGCCTTCGTTCAACTGACTGAGCACCACACACAAGTAAAATAGCCTGAGAGAAAAGCATGTTGCTTTAAGAACGCCTATTAAATGTAAAACAGTCCACAGGAATTCATTATTTTGAAAATAAGTAGGTGTGCTATTTAACACTGTTACATAGTTAATGAAAGAGCAGATCAAGACTCCCACTGCTGCCTCCCAATTCCCATCATATGATAAATACTCATGAGGCCAATAGTCAGTGGGGCAGCCACTGTGCAAGGACAACTGGGCAACTTCTATGCTGAAATTAATGTGTATTTTAGGACTGCTGAATATACAGTCCTAATCCTAAATGGACAGAATTAAAGATCTCAATATCTACACTTTGGAGGAAAGGCGGGAGAGGGGTGATATGATAGAGAGGTTTAATTAGCTCCATGGAGAGAACTAACCTAGTGCATAGGGCAGAAGCCTGTGACCAGAAAGACCAGGGTTCAAATCCCATTGCTGCTCCTTGTGGCCTTGGGCAACCACTTAACCCTCCTCTGCCTCAAGTACAATATTCTGTAAGCCCTCTGAGGACAGGGAAATATCTGCTGGATCTAAATGTAACTCACCTTGAACTACTTCTGGAAAGGCCTGAGGTAAATACAAGGAGATGACGCTCTTCCAGTTGAAAAGAAGCTGTAACGATTAGCCAAAGCAGCAACAATGAGGCCTTGAGCAGATGTGTCTCTTGAGACAGGCCTCATCCCACCCACTGTGAAGCAGATAAGCAATGTGGTTTCCTATGTCCACATAACATTTTCCCAAAAGGATTGTGGTTTCTCAATATGCAGCATATGGTGTGGGTTGAAACCACCACTCCAGATTGCTCCAGGTCAGCCTTAAGCTCTTTGGATGTTGTAAGTCCATCTGCTCAAGGCCTCGTAGCTGTCACTTTCTTTACGTTTTAGACTTGGCCTGATTGAGGGCAGCAGCGGCAGCTTTCATATAGGATTTCTGAGGATTGCCAGTGATGCCCCCATTTTTGTGCCACCCTACACAGTTTGCATTAACCTTCAAAGACATCTTGGGTTAATTTTTCTCTACCCACCACATCCTGGGAGGTAGAAAACATCTTAATAACATTGCAAACTGTAGACACAGGAATCCCAAGGTCTTTGGAGATGGCCTTGCACCCTTTTGAAGTTTGATATTTGGTGATTATGGCCTTTCTGATGGTCTCGGGCAGTTCTCTTGTCTTCCCCATTGTTAAAATGGAACAGGGAGTGAGTGTGGTCATTCATATGACTCGTTAAACCATGTTTCTGTAATGGTCTGTCCCATAGCATGTGCGGTGTTAGCATGGGTACACCTATTGCTACCTATTGAAATGGTTTTAGGTAATCTCATACTAATGCCAACAGCCTGCACACCCTCATACAACCAGACACCAGCACACGTCCTAGAAGAAAACAAACACACAACCGAGTCAGCACCCCAAGTGAATTCAAACACACACGCAAGGACACAACCGACAGAGCACTCTCCATGGCAGCTCCAACAATATGGAACAAACTACCGGACGATTTAAGGGCAACTACAGACCTCAAAGACTTTAGAAAACAGCTAAAAACCATGCTGTTCATAGAACACTATGGACACATCACATAACCGCAGAGAATGTATAACAGCACATGATACCGCCTAAACACTGTATGTATAGAAAATGTTTTTGCATCACTGTATATAGCCCATATTGTACATAGCTCAAACCACTCTAGCGCACAACACAACACACATTGTACATAGCTCAAACCAATCTAGCACACAATACAACACACACTCAACTAAAATTTCTCCCTCACTGCATGCTTAACTCTCTCACTTTACCCGATTGTTTGCTGTGATACCACCTTGATTAATAAGATAAGGCGGTTTAGAAATACTGTTAAATAAATAAATAAATAAAATAATGCAGTTAGCATGCAGTGTCAACCCCATGCTAACTGCACAGCGCACGCTCCACCACAACCCCGCCCACTCGCGCCCTGAACGTGCATTGGACAGTTAGCGCAGAAATCATCACGTGCTGTCATGGCCTGGTGCTAGCTGCTAATGCGTATCCCAAGGCGCATTCAGCATGTGCCAGACAATGCACTGTTAGCTACCTCCCTTTAGTAAAAGTTCTCCTAAAAGTTAGAGATAGCATTTTGAAGAAACTCATTTCCCGGATACAGAGGAAATTGAGTTGCTGCAATATGTTATTCACTGATTCCTGCCTCCCCCTCCGTGATGAGACCGTGATTTATATTTGTCAATGGTGCATGGGTTTAGGTGGCTCCTTATAAAATTAACTCTCTGAATGCAGAGCAAAATTTGCTACCACATTTGTGATCACATGGCAGATAATGTGGAACAGAATTAGCTACATCTATCTTGACTCAAAAACCTCCTTGCCATAAATCAGACTTGGGTCTAAACTCAGCGCTATCCGGTTAGTATCAAGGCGGCGTGTGGGAATAGTCCACAGCATTTCTTGGGCTCAGCTGATCCTGCACAAATGCCTTTGAATATTGGGCCAATCTTTTACAGATGCAGCTGCCTATGCTATGAATGTAAACACTGAAACGCAAGTAGGGTCACCCACAAAAAAATACTGTGTGTAAAGAGACATGTCACATAGTTGTGCAAATTTCATAAGGAAGGTAGTGCAAGAATTTCCCAGTTCAACATGGTCTGCACTTACAACCAATCATTCATCATGTCCAAAATCATTTCTTTTTGTAAAAAAGAAATGTTCACTTGAGCAAAATAAATCCTTGGCCACTTATGTCAATAACATAAAAAATAAAATATAAACACACACTTACCTTGAATATACATAACGTCAATTATGGGTGTTTTGGCACCCTATTGTACCCATTTTGGGAGTTCCATCAATAATTTTGAATCCATTTATAGCAAATAATTGTAGAAAATAATAATAAAATATGAAAAAAAGTTTTCATCGCCATAGCATAAAGCCATTTTAACTATTGTCTTATGAGAGTCTCTTCCTAAATACGATGAAAGCTCACCATTCAAGGGTTACTTATAACAGAGGCTCATGGTCCACCAATCACCACAAGGATGCTAGTCACGTCTCCTTTTTCATATTAAAATAGACCAATCAGCTTTCCCTTAGGAAATGTGACTGCAATATTTTTGTGGTAATGAGCTGCCAAGTTTTATTGTACATAATGGTTTGCATTTTAGTGGGAGTTGTACACATTATGTGAGTGATTTTATAAACTCCTTCAGCATTAACACACATAGTACATGTTATTTAGTAAAATGACATACAGATGTACGTTACACCACTTATGCCTTTATAATTAGTTGCAAACTAGTTGCGAGCAATTACGTCTGACCTAGGATGATTGTTTTTTTTTTTCAAACGTGTGTAGGTTGTGGTATGTTATAAGTTATACATGTAAATTTGAGTTCTGCCCCTCTGCACCCACAGTGAATGTATATGTGAGTGGTCATACATGCATACTGATAGAATCGCAGCCAGCTAATGTGCACATGTACGTCACCATTCACGTGCAAAAGCCCTTGAAAATAGTGACTTGGGCATATAGATAGCAGACATCTTTATACTGCTCCCCTATATGATGTCCATGCCATAGATTTTAGATCCTTTAGTCAAAGATCTCAAAACCAGAGGAGTAGAATAATCAAAACTTAATCAAACAGATTCACTCTCAAACTTTCATGCATACGCACAACTTAAATCATATACAGTAGCTCAACAGATGAAACCTATGAATGAGAGTGCTAGGACTTTAAGATTTGGGGGATTTATTTATTTAGCGGGTTTTTATATACCACCTTTAATCCAAGATGGTTTACATAGAACAACAGTATACAATCTCATGAGAGTTGTTTTACATAGAACATGGGGAAGTAAACTTGGAGTTAAATACGGGGGCTATACATGAATCAAAGGTATGTGGATGGTTATGGAATTTACAGTTTGGTAATGCCATTAGGACCAAAATGTTCAAAGAAGAGATATGTTTTTAAAAGCTTCTTCATATCTTGTGGAGATTGTGCAGGTCAAATGGCTTCTGCTAGTGATTTTGAAATCATTGGGGCAAATAGCAAGAAGACTCTATTGCTTGTCTGCTGTGCACATTTCGTCTTGAAGGGAGGGATTGCAAGATTCAGATTTGCTGATCTTCTGGGCCTTGATGTTGATGTTCTTGAGATTTGATCATCAAGATAAGGAGCAGATAGTTGATGAAGGATTTTATAGATGATGGTTACGGTCTTGTGTTTAATCCTTTGGGCAATTGGAAGCCAGTGTAATCTCCTGAGAGTTGGGGTTATGTGTTGATGACCTAAAGTACCTGTTAGGATTCTAGTGGCAGGGTTCTGCACTGATTTAAGTGGGTATAATGCCTGTTTCGGCAGTCCCTGATACAGTATGTTGCCGTAATCAAGGTGGGGAGTGATGATGGCCTGGAAAACTGATCTGTAGTCATTGTCTTGGAGAAGAGAACATAGAGGTTTGAAGACCCTAAGTTTCAGGTATACTGTGTTGGCTGCCTTCTTGATATGTGAAAGCATGTTAAGGTTGCTGTCAAAAGTTATGCTAAGGTATTTGATTTTTATGTTAATTTCAGCATCTTGGAGTATGATTTTCTCTGATGGATTGAAAGCTGGGTCTCTGCAGATTAGTAGTGCTTCTGTTTTCTTTTTATTCAATGCTAGATTTAGTTCAGCGAGAAGATTTGTGATAGCTGTGAAGATGTCTGATATGATTGAGAAGTCTGGGGTGAGTGTGTTGAAAGGCATGTAGAACATGATGTTGTCTGCATATAGGTGAAAGTACATGTTCCATTTTCTTAATAGGTTGCATAAGGGCTGTATATAAATATTAAATAGTAGGGCTTTAACATCCTTATAGTGGTGATCTGATGGTTTCTCTGCCTGTTGTTTGTAACCAGCTATATGGTTTAAGATGTGTGCATGCATGAAAGTTTGAGAGCGAGTGGGGGGGAGGTGGGAATACCTGTTTGCTGTAACCTACATTCTCCACCCCCTGGTTTACCTTTTCTTTGTACATTGTCTAAGTTTGATGTAACCTACATGCACATCCCTTCTCTTTTTTGCACACTGTTAGCTGTAAACCATTTTAACTGGTAGAAAAACGGTATAGCAAAACCAGTTAAATAAATACAATTAAGTGAATTCTTAAAATAAGATTTTCAGACAATGGAGCTGAATGAGCAGGGTTGATGAGGCGCACAATCCCACCTCCATGCCAGGGAACCACCTAGAATTTTGGAACCAACTGAGGAGCTGCAAAGAGCGCTGCAAGAGGAAGGGGGCCACGCTCAAAACCTTTCATTAAGACCTGAACTGTTTTGTGAGCAGTTCGTCGTGGTGCCTTATCAATCTCGCTATCTGTAAAGAACACCATTACAGGTAAGCAACACTTAATGGAGTGGAGGAGTAGCCTAGTGGTTAGAGCAACTGCCTAGTACCCAGAAGATCAAGGGTTTGATGCCCGCTAGCACTCCTTGTGACCTTGGGTAAGTCACTTAACCCTCCATTGCCTCAGAAGAATCCAAGTTATCAATGTCCCTGTTTAATGAACATTACCAAGTTTAGGTTACAATGTAAACTGCTTTGATTGAAATGATAAAGTGGCATAAAAGACCTGTTAATAATATTTTCTATGATAGTGAACATGTCAATATTGCTGAAATTTATCATATAAAAATGGAAGCTCTCTTATTATAAATTGTAATTAGGTGCCATTTTAAAAATGTTGGTTTCTCCCCCAGGGTACAGCAATATCCCCTAGTTTAGACACTGACTCAGTTGTTAATTTATTCTTCACTACAACTGATTCTCAGTTCCAGTGTATCTTTCATTTTGGAAAAGGTTCAAAAATATCCGATCACCAGTATGGTGTGGCTCTAATGGAAGTGAACTCTTTCCATTGGATACAGGTGGTAAACTTATTTCCCTTGTTTTTATAATGCACTTGAACTAACATGCACTAGCAAGCAGCATTTAATGGAGCCATTAAAATGATTTTAAACATGAGCACTGTGGCAGATGTGAGCTCTCTTTCTCTTGACATACATTCAAACCGTCGGCCAGAATCAAACAAACTCAGGCTTTTAATATGCTAGAAATGTCTGAGTTCTTACAGGTCTCTTTATAGGATGTCTCTTTCCCTACCAGAAAGGAGAGCTATAAAGTATCCAGACCTCCAGCGATTATCCCACTCTGTTGACTTTCATGTGATCTTGTTTGTTGTAAACCAACCTATATCTTATCATTCTGAGCTCATTTTCTATTGACTTGAAGAAGTGCTAAAAAGTCTCCAAAGCTCTTCATACAAGACAGGATGCTGAGATTAGCATAGCATTGAACCCAACCCTCCCCCCCCCCCCCCACACACACACATGGGAAACTTCAGTGGTGGGAGGGTGGTGGAACTGCATTGGATACATACATGGCAAACCTCAGTGTTTCTATTGCATCTTTGCGGTTTGAAGACAAGCCTATAGGTCAGAGCTTCCCAAAATTGCCCTGGGGGCTCCTCAGCCAGCCGGGTTTTCTACTATGAATATTCATGAGAGAGATCTGCACGCACTGCCTCCACTGTCTCCTGTATACTCATTGTGGATATTGGCGGGGATCCCCTAGGACAGGTTTAAGAACCATTGCTATAGACAAATGTTGACTGCTGATCAGTGATGGGCTACAAGGGAACAAGGGGATGGGACAAATGCCCCGTGGGAAATGCAAATGTGTAATCCTGTGTTGCTCACATCCACCTCTCCTTTTATATGCTGTTCTCTCAGTAGTATGGTGGTTTGTCATAGTTTGGGGAGGGTGAAGAATCGAGCCCTTCTCTTGTTATGGGGATTTGTATATTTGTATCATCTGTCTAGTAGCTAATGACTGTGGCCACACATCCCTATTGTGCTATATGAAGTCGATGTGATCATTGTTGATGACACATTGGGACGGGTGGGAGAACTACTTAGGTTGAAGATGACATCCCACTGGGATATGGCTCAAAGGGCTACACAGGCATGGGAGGAAGATGGAATTCATTTGGTACGGAATGTGCTGCCTTGGCTTTGGCTTCATCAGTTAACTAAAATCATGTCTCTTCTATGCCAGTTCAATTCCGTGTTCTTCTTCTAAGGTTAGGGAAGGGGAGGATGTGAGAGATAAGCTTATGTGTTCTGCTTTTTCCCAATGGAGAAAGGTGAATAGTGGTGTACCCCAGGGATCTGTGCTGGGTACACTGCTTTTTAACATATTCATAAATGACCTGGAAAGTGGAATAACAAGTGAAGTTATCAAATTTGCAGATGACACAAAACTGTTTAAAGTTGTTAAAACCGATGACGATTGTGGAAAATTGCAAGAGGATCTTTAAAAATTGGAAGACTGGGCATCAAAATGGCAGATGAAATTTAATGTGGACAAGTGCAAAGTTATGCACCTATGGAAGAACAACCCAAACTATGGTTACATGATGCAAGGTTCCACATTAGGAACCACCACCCAGGAAAAAGATTTAGGCGTCATTGGGGATAACATGTTAAAACCCTCCGCCCAGTGTGCAGCGGCGGCCAAGAGACCAAATAGAATGCTAGGTATCATAAGGAAAGGAATGGAAAATAAAACAAAGAATTTTATAATGCCTCCGTATCGCTCCTTGGTGCGACCGCACGTTGAATATTGTGTGCAGTTCTGGTTGCCATATCTTAAAAAGGATATAGCATTATTAGAAAAGGTTCAGAGAAGAGCCACCAAAATGGTAAATGGGATGGAAGGATACCACTATGAAGAAAGGCTAAAAAGGTTAGGGCTCTTTAACCTGGAAAAGAGACGGCTGAGGGGAAATATGATAGAAGTCTATAAATTAATGAACGGAGTGGAACGGGTAAACGTAGATCGATTGTTTACGTTATCAGAATATAAAAAGACTAGGGGACATGCAATGAAGCTACAGGGTAAACTATTTAAGACTAATAAAAGAAAATATTTTTTCACTCAACGTGTAATCAAACTCTGGAATTTGTTACCGGAGGATGTAGTAAAGGCTGTTAGTGTAACTGGTTTTAAAAAAGGTTTGGACAAGTTCCTGGAGGAAAGATCCATAAACCATTATTAAAAAGGGACCCAGGATATCAATGCTTGACCCAGTACAAGCACTGTGGAACCTGTGTCTTTTGGGGATATTGCTAGGTACGTATGACCTAGATTGGCCACTGTTGGAAACAGGATACTGGGCTTGATGGACCTCGGTTTGACCAGTATGGCATATCCTATGTTCTTATGCTTGCACATTAGTAGTACACCAATGAAAGGCTTCATCTAAAGCTTCTTTATCACCTTGTGGTATAGTGTGGTGTGCGTTGGCAAGGGGCTTTTAAAATATCAGGCAAACAACAGTTCAGGGTCATACAAAAACTACTTTTATTTCCCTTCAGTTAGCCTGTAATCACTCCCCAACTTTTTATGTTCACAAGGCTGGTTCTCACTGTCCTTCCCCTGACCACACTTTAAAGCTCAGAATTAAGTTCAGCACAAAGGCAACTAAGTCTCTTGGGCTTTAGTGTCTATAAATACGGCTCTCATCTCCTGAATCATGTACCTTACAGCCGGAATCCTCTCTCAGCCTTGTTTGGAAGGAGCTTTCTGTTTCCATGGGCCTCTGCTTTCCCTTGTGTACACAACTGGTTTCTTAATCCCTCTGTCTGAGTTGCACCCTCCCGGCCCTGACTCAAGGTGGACTGCTGCTAATCCCTTTGGAGAGGGGTGGCTAACTTTGTATATGCACCATCGCACACCTTCATGAGAACGTCACATTCTAATTTGCTCTTCTGTTGGTTTTGTCTAGTTTCCTGTGTCCTTTCTAGGATGTTGAATTTAATTCTGAACACAATAGAAATACTTTGTATGAGTACGGGGGGAGGAGGGGGGGGATATTCAGAGATATGTGTAAATGCTGCTGAGCTGGATATTAAAATGATTCGTGCTACTGGATATTCGCAGATGCCACCACTTCATGCGCCAATGTTAAGGTCTTGCCATTGACTATCCCGGGTTATTCTTCAGCAGCAAAGGTTAGGCCCTTTGGCCACTGCTGCTGAATATGTCCGCAAGGGTTGTACTTTTTTTTTTCATTTCTGAGGGCAATGCCATTAAGAGTGTATATATCCTGTGTCATTTCAAATGAATGTAGGTCATAAGAACATAAGATATGCCATACTGGGTCAGACCAAGGTCCATCAAGCCCAGTATTCTGTTTCCAGCAGTGGCCAATCTAGGTCATACGTACCTAGCAGTTTCCCCAAGAGACACAAGTTCCACAATGCTTGTACTGGGTCAAGGTCCTCAGGAGAACATGAATACCTCATGGAAGGCAGGTGAGAAATTGTCTTTAATGAGCAGCATTAGCATGCTGCATCTCAGGCACATTTGACACCTCATTTGCATGCAACAGTCCTCCATTTGCATATGAAGAGACCATAATTTTTTGCATTGCCCCTGGTAAAGTCTTTTAAACCCATAAAGCCTTAATGCATAGCACACGCTTTTCAGGCTGCCAAATGACCTAAATTTATACAATAAGCCTTACTACGTACTGCAACATTGTCCTTACTGCATCTCTCCTTGGAAATAAAGTGAAATATCATCTTCTGAGCACTTGTGTGATTTAGATTAAAAACCAAACCAGCTCCTTAAAAGAGATGTCACTTTCCCAAACCTGATGTGATAGACGTGCAGGATTTCCTTTTGTTTTAAAAGACAAAGCTTGTAACAGGACATCAAAGCTGTTAATGCATTCATCACCATTTGCACTTCCCATAGAGGAGCTGAACCTCTTTAATTACTGTACTTGAATTGCTTTAGCACTTGGTAGAAGGGAAGGAACAGAGCTTCAATCGTGTTTATAACAAAAGAGCAGCATATTTTATTCTTCAGCATTTCTGAAACACTGAATGAGAGTAGAGTGTGAGAGAAGCTCTTTGTGGAAGACCCCTAATTATTGCTTTGCTAGGAATAATTGTAGAAAATTTAAAGCACTTGCCATGAATACAGTCAGCTGAATAAAAAGTCGGTTTTATTCAAGTGATGCTGTAACCTGGATTGCTGACAGGTGGTTTTCTTTCTGAGAATGCGTGGACTAGAAATACTCCAGCATGGAGAGGGTTAATTACTTTCCTCGTATGCAGCCTTACTGACAAGAAACCAGTCTGATTGTCAGCTAGGGGATGATGGAAGGGAGTAGAGCCTCCCATACATCTGATCTTTCCTATTGAGAACATGGAAATAGTAAATAGGACTAGTCAAATGCCCCAGATTCTCTGTGAATATAAGGGATTTAGGAGAACAGAGGTAAAGTAGGAAGCGATTTAGTTATAATCCCTACATCTTACTGTGTGCTTTCAGATAAACATGAAAAGCAGTCTCTTAATGTAAAAAAAAGTGAATATTTTTTGCGCAACTAAAAAATAATTCAGTGGAAGACTGCTATTCTGTGAAGCCAAAGTGGAAATTTTATGTGCTGATTTCTAACTTTAACACTTGTTATATTAGGGGTAAGGCACCTTAGAGAGAGAGATGGAGCTGAGAGAGAGAGAGAGAGAGATGGAGAGAGAGGGAGAGGGAGATGGGGGTGGGAGAGAGATGAAGAGAGGGAGGAAGAGAGAGAGAGAGAGATGGAGAGAGGGGAGAGGGAGATGGGGGTGGGAGAGAGATGAAGAGAGGGAGGAAGAGAGAGATGCAGCTGAGAGAGAGAGAGAGAGATGGAGAGAGAGGGAGAGGGAGATGGGGGTGAGAGAGATGAAGAGAGGGAAGAAGAGAGAGGAGAGATTGGAGCTGAGAGAGAGAGAGAGATGGAGAGAGAGGGGGAGAGAGATGGGGTGGGAGAGAGATGAAGAGAGGGAGGAAGAGAGAGAGAGAGAGATGGAGCTGAGAGAGAGAGAGGGATAGAGAGGGGAGGGAGAGGGGGGGGGAGAGAGATGAAGAGAGGGAAGAAGAGAGAGAGAGAGATGGAGGGAGCTGAGAGAGAGAGAGCTGAGATGGAGAGAGAGGGGAGAGAGAGATGGGGTGGGAGAGAGAGATGAAGAGAGGGAGGAAGAGAGAGAGAGAGATGGAGCTGAGAGAGAGAGATGGAGAGAGAGGGAGATAGAGGGGGAGGGGATATGGGGGTGGGAGAGAGTGAAGAGAGAGAGAGAGGAGAGAGAGAGATGGATCTGAGAGAGAGAGATGGAGAGAGAGGGGAGGGAGATGGGGGTGGGAGAGGGATGAAGAGAAGGAGGAAGAGAGAGAGAGAGATGGCGCTGAGAGAGAGAGAGAGAGAGAGAGAGAGGGGGAGAGAGATGGTGGGAGAGAGATGAAGAGAGAGAGAGAGAGAGAGAGAGATGGAGCTGAGAGAGAGAGATGGAGAGAGAGGGAGAGAGGGGGGAGGGAGATGGGGGTGAGAGAGATGAAGAGGAGAGAGAGAGAGAGAGAGAGAGATTGGAGCTGATAGTAGAGAGATGGAGCGAGAGGGTTAGGAACAGAGGGTGTGGGAGAGAGATGAGAGAGGGAGAGAGATAGAGAGCGAGAGAGAGATTGAGCGAGAGGGGGAGTATATGGGGTGGTAGAGAAGATTAGATGGAGGAAGAAGAGAGAGGTAGAGATGATGAGCTGAGAGAGAGATAGCTGGAGAATAGAGGGGGAGAGGATTGGGTTGGAGGAGAGATGAAGAGAGGAGGGTAGAGAGAGAGGAGAGAAGATGGAGCTGAGAGAGAGAGTGGGGAAGATGGAGAGAGAGGGCTGCAGGGAGATGGGGGTGGGAGAGCAGAATGAAGAGAGAGAGAGAGAAGAGAGAGTGGAGCTGAGAGAGAGAGATGGATGAGAGAGGAGGTGGGAGGGAAGATGGGTTGTTGGGAGAGAGATGACGAGAGGAGAGAGAGAGAGACGATAGAGAGAGAGAGATTGATGCGAGAGGAGGGGGAGAGAGATGGGGGAGAGTAGAGGGATGAAGAGAATTATGAAGGAGAGTAAGAATGAGAGATGGGGAGAAGCGAGAGAGAGAGAGGGAGCTGAGAAATGGAGAGAAAGGAGGGTGAGGACGAGATGTTTGTGGGAGAGAGATGAAGAGAGGGAGAGGGGGTGGAGAGATGATGAAGAGAGAGGAGAGAGAGAGAGGGAGAGTGGAGCTGAGAGAGAGAGATGGAGAAGATGAGAGAGCGAGGGATAGGGCGGGGTGGGTGGGAGGAGATGAAGAGAGGGAGGCAAGATGAGAGAGAGAGAGAGGGAGCTGAGAGAGAGGAGAGAGATGATGGAGATAGAGGGAGAGGGAGATGGGACTGGGGGTGGGAGTAGAGATGAAGAGAGGGAGGAAGAGAGAGAGAGAGATGGTAGACTGATTAGAGAGATGGAGTAGAGAGGGAGAGAAAGGTGTGAGGGAGATGGGGGTGGGCAGAGAGATGAAGAGAGGGAGAAGCAGAGAGATAGAGAGAGAGATGGAGGCGAGAGAGAGAGAGAGATGGAGAGGAGGGAGGGTGAGCAGGGAGATGGGGGTGGGGAGAGAGATGAGAGAGGAGAGAGAGAGAGAGAGATGGAGAGAGATGAGAGAGAAGAGGGAGATGGGGGGAGAGGAGAGGGAGGAAGAGTAAGGATGGGAGGGGAGAGAGAACAGAGAGAGATGAGCTGAGATTGGAGGCTGCTTAGAGAGAGGAGAGATGGAGAGGGCCAGGGTGAGGGGAAGGACGAGAGAGGGGGTGGGGAGAGAGAGGATGCCGAAGGTGCGGAAGAGAGATGGGGTGGGATAGAGAGGAGAGGGGGAGAGAGAAGAGGATGGATAGAGAGGGAAGAGGGGGATGGGCTGAGAGGAGAGAGAGAGATGGAGGAGAGGGAGAGGGGGGGGGGATGAAGACGAGAGGGGAGTATGCGAGAGAGAGAAGATGAAGGGAAGGGAGTTTTTAGTATGTTTTTTTTGTGTTTGTTTGGTTTTGTTGTTTAGAAAAAGCGAAGAGAGAACGAAGAGAGAGGAGAGAGAGATGGAGCTGAGAGAGGAGAGAGAGAGAGAGATGGAGGAGCGAGAGGAGAGGGAGATGGGGGTGGGAGAGAGATGCAGAGAGGGAGGAAGGAGAGAGAGGAGATCAAGAAGGAGCTGAGAGCTGAGGTGAGAGAGAGATGGAGAGAGAGGGAGATAGAGGGGGAGGGAGAGAGCGAGATGGGGGGTGGTGAGATGAGATTTGAAGAGGAGGGAGAAGAGACAGAGAGAGATGGAGCTGGAGAGAGAGAGAGATGGAGAGAGCGGGAGAGAGAGGGGGAGGGAGATGGGGGGGGAGAGGATGGAAGAGAGAGAGGGAGGAGAGAGAGAGAGAGAGAGATGCTGGCGCTGAGAGAGGAGAGAGAGGGAGGAGAGCGGGAGAGAGAGAGGGCGAGGGAGATGGGGGTGGGAGAGAGTATGAATGAAGAGAGGGAGGAAGAGAGAGAGAGAGATG